>CM075692.1:4764166-6085833 GCA_037954015.1 Psophocarpus tetragonolobus | reverse complement strand
GATGCGAAACAAGAAAATGAGAAAGATGTGAAACAAGAGGTTTGAGATTTAGAAAAGGTGCAGGCAAAAGAAGAAAAGCAAGAGTAGGGTGGTAATTAAATTTTTACTATTTTTATTAAGGGTTTTTTTTTTCATTTGAAAATTTATGGAGGTAGATGGAGAATTTATAGGGATGCAAGGAGAAATTCTCCCCGCATGGTATGTGTCCTAAAATTTTAGACGCATTTTAATATGCAGGTTTTTTATGCTTGACCCATAAAACTCATGGGTTTAACGGATTAACTTGCGGGCCTCTAAGAATTTTCGCATAATTAATTTATTTTTTAAAAGTTATATTATATTATATATAAAAATGGGGTACCATAAGTAAAAAGAAAAAAAATCCAATATTTTTGTGATGACATTTAAAAATTGAGATTTAAGATTTTATATTTAAACACATTTATATTTTATTTGTGTGCATTTTAAATTTGAACTATTTATTTTATATTTTAGTATTAATAATTGAAATTATATTTAATTATTTGTGATGTCATTTAATATTTTGCTATTAAGTAATAAGTACTCTAACTTTGCTTAATTATTGCCTTGTAACTTATTATGAAATGACTTTAGATATATATTGAATTTTTATAATAATTAAAAACGAGTCAAATTATTTTTTTTAATTTTTTTATGTGGGTTGATCTGCATGCTAAAATATAATGAACCCATTTATAATGCGGGTTGCAGACCGAGTTTCGTGGTTAAGATTTCGCAAATCGAGTTGCCCACATGCCTATATCTACCTACAAAAATAAGCTTAAACAATTTTATAAAACTGTTTTCAGTATTTTAGGTTTTAAAAACTAAAAAACTTGCTTGGGTAGTGTTTTCTGAAAACCGTTTTCGAAAACAGTTTTGGTTTTTCGTTTTTAAAAACAAAAAAATTGGAATAACTGAAAGTAGTTTTGCTTTTCAGTTTTCAGTTTTTAGTTTTTGTTTTGAAAACTCAAAGTAGAATCAGAATATGTTGTTTTTTACTTTTCATTAATGAAATTCTAATAAACATTAACAAGTTTTTTCATTTTTACATCTTCAAAACAATTTTCAAATATCACTTGCCAAACAAGTTTTTTTTTTCTTTTCTTCCCGAAAATAGTTTTTAAAAACTATTTTTGAAAACTCTTTTCAAAAACTAAAAAACAAAACCAAACCAATCAAACCCTAAGTCTCTTAAACTTACTTTTGAAGTAAGTGGATCCTTCCTCATATATCGATATGATTTGTTTACCCGAGGTGTAAGTCATTAAACATACACCAAATCATAATTATTAATTTGATGATTTATATATTTTAATTAAAAATAAAAATTAACTTTAATTATCTCTTATATGATAAATATTATTAAAAAATTTAAATTCAAAATTTCAATTAAATATTATCAATCAATTAAAATTTATAATTTCAATCAATTAGTAATAGAAAAAATTTATATTGTCATTGTCACGATTGTCACCACCCCATTATCATCTTCACTATCAACACCACTGTCATGACTTTCATCACTACTATAATTGACATTGTCATCACTAGCATGATTGAGGATCATGCTGGCAGTGATGGGAATAACGATCATGATAATAGCTAGGGTGGGTATATGAACTTGGGTTCGTCGACTTGCCAAGCCCGTGCAAGTTTTGGACTTTTTTAAAGAATCAAAATTGTATGAAAAATTTGAGTTCGATCTGCAAAACCCATGAACTTTGTAAGATAAGTCCACAGGCCAGACCCATAACTCGTTTAAAAATTTTTCGTTTTGATTATTAGTTTGTTAGTATTGTGATTCTTTGTTGTAAATTGTATTATTTTAGATTTTTAGTATTGAAAATATTTAGTGTTATAGATTATTATAAATAATAATATAATTCTTAGTATGATATATAGTTAAAAAATATTATAATTTTTCTAATGATTTTTTTTAAAAAATATACATGCATATGTGCCGGTCTGCAGACTGGTCCATTAAATTTATGGGTTGGATATGAATTTTTTTAAAGTCTATTTATTTTGCCAAACCGAACTTATCCGACTTGTTTAAAATGCAAGTTTTGGGAGTTTGACTTAAATAGGTCACGTTAGTTCGTTTACCCATCCCTAATAATGGTAACACTCATGATGATGGCGACGACTATGTTGCCACTATCATGATCCTTATTATAACCATCATTGTCATCACTATGATGATGAACAATTTTTGGTTCAATAAATTTGTTGAAAAATAATTTTAAGATAATTAATTTTATTTGGGTACAAAATCAAAATCAAATTATAGAAAGTAAATTAAAAAAAAATGGTATGCAATTATTTATCATTATTAATATATTATTTAAATATTTTATTTTCTTCATATTTTTATTATAAATTAAATAAGTATGTTATTATAACTATTTATTTAATTTATTTCCTTTATATTTTGTAATTAATTTTTCTATTTTTATAAATTAAGTAATAATAAAAATGTAAAAAACACTACAAAAAAAGAGGTAAATTGTAGCAAGATAATTCATTCCTCAAACCTTTTACATACATGTATGGCTTTTTTACCTGCATTCAATGGATTTCTTCCTATATCTCCATAATATATTAAAGGACAAAAATATCCTTAAATAAAATTTTAGAATGATTCATTTATGCACCTCCATGAACACAACCGAAATGACAATCCAAATTCTTTCCACCACATAAGGGTGGAGAGGAAGGTGGTTGGGGAGGGATGGGGAAGGACGACCAGTGTGATGGGAAATGGGAAGTGTAGTTGCAATGGAGAGAAATTTGGAATAGGCATTTCTGAGTGAGATTGGATATGTAATCTAGATTTGTAAAAATAACATTTGGATTTCCTATTTTTGGATTCCCCCATCAGAATTTCCCCATTCCTCAACTTCACCTACCTCCTCCTCTCATGGCATTTATCTCCTATGTAACTACATTTCCTATTCCCCTCACTGCCACTCCTTGCCCTTCTCCCTATTGCACCCCACTAATGCAGTCACCCACCCCACCCCCACCTAGGGAATGAATTTGATTGATAATTTTGGTGTGCTCATGAAGGTTACAAATCAACCAATTCAGAATATCACTCAAGGTTAATTTTATCCCTACAATATATTATGGAGGTGCAGGGAGAAATTCATGGGATATAGGGAGAAAAACCTCTATATATATATATATATATTTGCATTTGAATGTCATTGTTGACACCCATTTATAGTTTTGTATACAATAGTAAACTTGAAAATATAATTACAAAATGAAAATTTATAAAAAAATAGCTAGATTATTCAAGATTCTAAAAAACAACTTATTTTGGAGCTAAAAAACTTTTTATAACTTTCTTCTAAAGTTACCAACAACTATCTTATTTTATAAAAAATGTTATTTTTGTTGAAAACAACTTAAAGTAAGGAATTTTTTTTTACCAAAAACACTAACTCTCACTTTAATAGGGCTAAAATTAGTTTATTTTGTTCTACATAATGTAAGGTTGATGTTAATCACACATTCATTCAATGTTAGATATGCCTTTAATAAATGTGTATATAATTATTTTTAATATGATTTTTCAGAAATGTAATTTTATTCCTTTTTTCTATACTATTTAATTATTAAAATACCCTATTTTTTTATAAAATTAATATAAATCATAATTTTTATCTTAATTATTATTTAAGCCTTAATTTTGTATCTCCGTGGCTATTTTTAAGTTATATTTTTATGATACTTCATCATTTTTAAAGCCTATTTTTGCACAAAAATTTACCATTTACTTCTATTTTGATCTCCTTTCTAACAAATTTATTATAGACAAAAGAGATAGTGTGTTTCATTATAAGAAGTTTGTGCTTTCTTATCTCTTATGTTAAAGATTATATGATATGTCTTTTGTGTTTCTTTTTCCATAACGATGATAAAGGTTGGTGATACATTTGATCAAGTTTTTAAAGTATCTAAAAATACTTTGTGGAACAACAAATGACTATTTGAGAAAATGTTTTTTGAAAGGTTGTTTGTAAAGACAAGGCTATAGAAAGTACTTTTCAAAATTTTATATTTTGAAACATTGTTCTAGAAAGTACTTTCTGGAATAGTCACTTCACTTGCTCTTTTGAGAAGTAATTTTCGATAATTTTGCTACAACTTTTTTTTTTAAAAAATAGTTTTACTTTTTTATATGTAGGCATGAATTTGGTGGAGAAGAAGGGGTTTACAACAAGGAGGAACTTTGTAGTGGAAGAGGGGGTTCTTCACAAGGAATGGTGGTGGTTTTTTTTTAGACAACGGATAGTTGTTAGTATGTTAGTGAAAGAATTTGAATTCACGACTTCTCTCTTCTCCTTTCTCCACATATGGACTTTGTCAAAGGGTTGTGGTGATTGTCATAAAAAGGTTGTGTGAAAGTGGAAAATATTGATGAAAGAGAGTGGTGTGCTATTAGGATTTGGGGAGTAGGTGTGAAGAAAACAAATTAAAAATTAGTAAGAGGGTGCATTATCCTAAAAGAAACTTTAGAAAGAATAATTATAAGAGTAATTAAAAAATATATTATATAAAAATATTTAACATTAAGGGAGGTTTAATTAACATGAGTCTCAAGTAATCTATAAGCTTGACTGTTTGATCCAAAAGTTTAGGTTAGACTCTTGAAATTCGAGAGAGATGTTATACATAGATTTTCTCAGTGTACCTCATTTTTCTTCCTAAACCTCTATAGCCATAAATTTTTTAAATACCCAAATTACCTTTATGTAACCCCTTATAACCTTACGGTAGCAACTCTCAACTACACCTTTTCTCCCTCTCATGGTGATGACAACCTCCGCCTCTATCTGCTTACATTTTTCTTCTTAACAGCTTTATCTGGACTAGTAAAAATATTTTTTCCTTCTCTGCTTCTCCTTTTTTACGTTGTTGAGTGTGGCTTAATTCGATTACCTTTTCCATCTCCAGATGGAAAAATTTAAGTGTTGAAGAAGTTCTGATTGGGTTATTCCAGCTAATATGAATGTATTTATTTGATAAATCCAGATTGGGTGTTTTGGAGCATTCCCATGCGATATTGAAAACATCTGGATTACCTAATCTATATTCATTAAAAATTGTGTTTTTTACAAATCTGAATTACCTAATTTGAACATGGAAAAAAAAATAATGAATCTGAATTAGGTATTTAGACTTGTAAAACAAAAACCATCAGTTTACCTAATCGAGATTTGTAAAAAAAAAAATTTTAATTAGGTAACTGGATTTGTAAAACAAAATAACCTCTAAATTACCTAATCTGGACTCGTAAAAAAAATGTTTTAATGAATCTATATTAGGTAATCCAAATTTATATAAAAACCCCCTTCAAATTTGTATAAAATTTGTTTCACAAAAATAATGAATCTCCCGTTTTGAATATACATGTCGTCTTAAAAAGCTTCAGTATGTTCTCACTAATTATTTTATGCATGCTTTTAGTCAAAATTTTCCAACTAAATATTACAACTTTTTTTCGAGCACATGTGCTGTCCGAGTCTTGGAAAACTATTATGGTGAGTAAATTTTAAAACATTTTTACAACCTTTGGATTTAAATTAGGTAATCCAAATTTATGAAACAAAACAACCATTGGATTACCTAATTTAAACTTGTAAAAAAAAAAGCTCCACCGCACCTACACTTTGTCCCCTCTCCGACTCTCCCTCCTTCACTTTATTTGCCACCCTCTTCCTCAATGCACTCCATTCTCTCTCACTCCAACCCCTACTTGCACCCTCCAACTTAGCCCTACACTTCTTAAAGATATTTTTGTTAAATTAATTTATTATATTAGTGCAGAGAAAAGTTTATAGAGTGGAGGAGACATTCCTTGGTTAATACACTAGAGTTGTTTATCAAAAGTTGATTTTGATAAGAAGAAAATTATTTGCATCTTAAAATCTTTTTATGATTATTTGTAGACGAGTGGATTGTACTATATTCGACTTAATCACTCTTTTGAATATTATTACATTTTGTAAAATATTGAGGTTATCATCATTTAATTTTTTTTCATTTTATTTTAAAAGAGTTAGGGTAGTTAATCCGTGCCATGAGTGAACATGGTATATTTCAAGATTTTAACTCCCTTTATTAGGACGATGAGAAATATAAAATTCTCCCGTTTTGAATATACATGTCGTCTTAAAAAGCTTTAGTCTGTTCTCACTAATTATTTTATGCATGCTTTGTCAAAATTTTCCAACTAAATATTACAACTTTTTTTCGAGCACATGTGGTGTCCGAGTCTTGGAAAACTATTATGGTGAGTAAATATTTTCTAAATATTTAACACAATTGAAAAAACTTGAATTTAAGATTATTGATTAAGTTGAAACAATAATGTTAATTAATCCACACAAGTAATAATAAATTAAATATTCAACTTTAGCATTCTACTATGAATATTACAACTTTATAATACATAATATATAATTGTTCCTATTTCATTTTTTTTTTCAAATTTTGAAAGTACAAACAAGATTTAAATTAAGACACTAACTTAAACAAACATTTTTTTTACCAACCACTCAAATCCAAGAGCTCGTATCTTTATGATTTTTTATTAACAAAAATTTATTTTATGAAAAAAATCACAAAGATATAAGATATTTGTTATTTTAAAGAACCCTAATGTTTAAATAATCACTATTTTGATATTATAATCAGTATTTTTGTTAAATTCCCTCTATCTATTTTATGATCATATTGTAAAATTAAAAAGCGGTAGTTCTTCAAAGGAAAAAAAACATAAATATAAATAAAAATTAAACACATATTTAATGCAAGACAGTCATATGGTTTAATAATTTTTAAACAAATTACAACAATACTTCTTATGCATTCCCTTCTTTTTCTACCATTATTATGTATCCTGGAGTGTCGATAGAATGATTAATGTAATGTTTTGTAAATTTTATTGAAAGCATTCCTTATGCTTTCTAATATTATTAATATATTATTTGCCTTAAAAAAGTTAGTATAATATTTTAAACATATAAAAAATATTAATATAATATTTTTAAAATTTAAAGAAATGTTAGTGAAGAAAATAAGATTACGTTTTAATTTGATAAAAGTTCTGAAAGTATTTCTATAATTTGTTGTATTTTTTTAATGTTGTTAGATGACTATTGATTTTTTTTAAGAGTGATTGATTTCATTTAGGTAGAATTATAAATAATGTTCTCATTCTTGGCCTACTGTATGGGGATACTTTTGACAGGAACAAATCATTAGATTGGTTTACCTTATACAAAATATTATTGGCCTTACCATTTGACTCCTAAAAAAGCACGAGACTGGGTCTAAGATGCTATTGCCATCACATGATTAACTTGCACACAGTAAATTCCAAACCTAATCCAGCAAGGTTTGTTTTACATCCTGTTACTTGCTCTGTTGAGTCCTGACTTGCTTCTAATTGCCTCTATAATTTGCGATGGATTGATTAAGATTTGACCACTGACATACGGCATATATGTTGAAAATAAGTAGCATAATTTAGAAAATTCAAGCAGACTCTTTTAACAACTTCTAAAGACTGATGCGACCAGAGCCTTGAAGAAGCACAGACTTCTTGAGTAGTTGTGAGATTTCAGGGCAGTCACACTAATTACATCTTTAAGCGCTCTCAATTTTGTTGTAACAGATTCGATTTTGAGGCACTGATTCAGTTTTGCACAGCTTTACCTTCGAAATTGTTCCCTAATCTAGGTAGACCTTGATGATAATATACTTAAAATAAGAGTATCAAGTTTTTGGAGTGAATATTAGTTATCCTTTTTGGGGGTATAACGTGGTGTATTTATAGGCGTCCTAGAAGAGAAGGTATCCCAGTTGGACCAAGATCCCCTTATCTTGATGTGATTAAGTGGTTTAGGATTCTTAGTTACATGCTCTTTCATATAGATAAGGCGCAAAGATGGCACTGGGCGAAGATCTGAGGAAGATAACATGTAGGGCAGGAGGTAGTTGTGAGATAGGCCTGCGATCAGCGGGTGTGGGTCATATTATCTTTTGATAGTCGGTTGGCGATAGACGCAGCCTAAGAAGGGGGCTTTGTCAGTGAAAGGGACAAGGGGTACACAACACCCAAGCCATGAGTGCTTAAGAAGCATGTAGTAGCTAATGAGTGATTCAGTCATCGTGGTTGTTGGTTGGGTGGCTTATGGAGGAAGCCTGACTCTGTTAATGGCCAGGCGAAGGACATGATGTTAGTGGTTAGCTGGGAGTTGGACACATGTTGGGCATCGATAGGTGGGGTTTGGGGCACGTGGTTGTGATGACCGAGCCCATTTCTTTGCTTACCTATGTCACGCACTCTCCCTTCTTGGTATAAATACCCTGGTTTTTGAAGATTGCTTGCTTTTCTTTGCCATTTTATATGTTATTCTCTGTTGTGCTTTTTGTTTTTTCTAGTGGTCGTTATGATGAAGGTGCATGGTGGAGTTTCTTCTTGCAGCATTTTGTGGATTTCACTTGGTGAGTGTTGTTCTTCTGTTATTTCTGGGTTCTAGTAGTGGTGTTTGGTGGTGGTTCTTCGTGCTAGTGTTTTTGTGGCTAGTCTTTGTTTGGTGGCGGTTTTGTTGTGTTTAGGATTTAGGGTTTGTTGGAGGGGTATCCCTTGTATTGGACCCAGGACTGGAGACCCAACCCGAAGGTAGATTTGGAAAGTCTTTAAGCTTCTAATCGCCTTGAAGTGGAGGAAATGCAAAATTGATGTTTTTTACTACTATGTTTAGGACTGCTTGGATTTTGGAGTTGGAAGTTCGTTTGGTGGACTTAAGAGTTTATATTGGTATTTATCCTTTGTCTTTTGCGTTTGTCTTGGTTCTTTTCCTTGATTTGTTTTTTATGTTTTTGTGTTTGTTTCAGAGCGAACAACAAAGAGTAGCATGGTGTCGTCTGAGAGGGAGATGATGAAGTTGAGAGTGCAATGTGTGAGGTTGGCACAGGAGGTGGCAGCAAAGGCTGTAGAGGATGCTGCTGTGGTAGCGAGGGCTGGGCCTGAGGAAGGTGAGCCTAGAGAGGGTTGATTGACAACCCTTACTCAAATGTTGGAGGCCAACGGGAAGGGGAAAAAGAGGCAAAAGGTTGATGATGGTCTTCCTGTTAATGTTTTTTATGTGGATGATGATGGGACTCTGTTGATTGTTGACTCAGGGTTCCTGGAGGTGCTTGGTGAAGATTTTTCCTCTAGGGATGGAGATGAAGCTTTGGTACCGAGTGCTTCATTCTGGAGTGAGAATTCCCCCCACTCTGTTCATAACCATACGTATAACTATCCGGTGGATGACAAGGATGAGTTGCAGAATGTTAGCTTGTTGATGGGGCTTCAGCAGGCGCACTTAGAGGTGAACCGCTTAACTGCTTTGCTATGTTTGGCGGAGGACCGTGGTTGCGTATTGGATGACTTGAAGAAGGAGATGCGAGGGGGGCTGAGTTGTCTGGAGAAGGAGGTGGAGCAGCTGAAGAAAAAGAAAAGACTGTTGGCGATTGAAAAAGCTGATGTTAAGAAAGAAATGGGTGCTAAGGTGAAGAGCCTTTAGGAGGAGGTTGGTTGTCTAACTATTGAGGTAAAGAGGTTGTAACCTTTTGAGATTGAAGTGGGTGAGGGTAAAAAATGGGAGTCTTCTTTGAAGGATCAGGTTGCTAAGTTGTCGGAGGAACTTGATAAGGTGAACCTTGAGATGGCCGATCAATATGTGGAGGAGTTTAATAGGGCGTTGGAGCAAATTAAGTGCCTTACCCCTCAGTTGGATTTGTCATCGACTGGTCCTTTCGATGAAGTTGTTGATGGTGTAATCATTCGTGCTGGAGAGAGGATGAGGCTGGGGGGGACAATGATTTTTGTTTGTTTTGGGTTTTTGTTTTGGTTGGCCTTTGGCTGACATTTTTTTGTAATCCTTTCTTTAATGCAAGTTTCTTTTCGCAAGTTTTGCTTCGTATTTCTCTTTATTATGTGATGATTGATTGTCATGTGTTAATAACCTGTATTCGTTTTGCTTTTGTTGGTAGGAATCGATAGTCGTGCTTTTAAGATGCTTAACTCATTTTGCGCACTTTGTTTCGTTGGTAGATGCCTACCTTAATAATTTATTCCTTTCGCTTCGTTTGATAATGGCCGGTGAACGTCTATTTATTTTTATGTTACTCATTTTAATGACATTCATTTTGGGTTGGTAATTAGTGTTTAAAAAAAATGCTTAATTGCTCAATTTTTAAGAGGCGGTCATCGCTTTATGAATCGATGGGACCCTACTTAGGGGTTTATTAATTTCAGATAGGTAATCGTGTGTTTAAAAATGCTTAATTACTCAATTTTTTAAGAGGTGGTTGTCGCTTTGTGAATCGGTGGGACCCTACTTAAGGGCTCTTATGCTTTAGTCATCGCTTGTAGATTGGCGAGACCCTATTAAGGGCCTCTTATGCCTCAGTCATCGCTTGTAGATCGACGAGACCTCCTAAGGGCCTCTTATTCCTTAGTCATAATTAGAAGACCTGTCTCTAAATACTTGGAATTTTATTGAATGAAGGTGGTCAAGTCTTGTTAAAAAACCTTGTGGGAAAAAGTATCTGAGACTGATCTTTAGATATCCTAGCAATGTTGGCACCTTTGCAGACTGATCGCAGGCTCGTAAGTTTCTCAACAACATTGGCACTCTTGTGAGGTACCTCCCATTTATTACAATAGAACCGAATGACTGGAAAGTAAAGTACAATTGAAAGGAAAAATTACATTTGATTTTCAACTATTGTAGAATCGTAGATTAGATGCATTCCATGTTCGTTTTATGTCTCCACCTTGTAGTTTCTGCAGTCTGTACGCCCTTTCCTCTACGATCTGGTGGATCCTATATGGGCCTATCCATCTGGGTGAGAGTTTGCTCATTATCTGGTGAGGTTGTGCTTTCTTGAGTACTAGGTTGCCTTCTTGAAAGCCTCTTGGGATGACCTTGGTGTTGTATTTCTGTTCTGCTTTCCTCTTGATGGTTTCCTCTCTGATGTGGACGAGGGAATGAAATTCTGCTATAACTTCCAGGTTGGCTTGGCGCAAGGAGGTTGATTGAGATTCGTCGAAGAGTTCCACTCGTGGCGTTGGTTCGACCACTTCAATCGGTATCATGACGTCAGATTTGCAGACCAATGCAAATAGTGTTTCATAGGTGGAAGAGTATGGTTTTGTGTGGTAAGACCAGAGAACTTGGTGAAGTTCGTCCAACCATGAGGTCTTAGTCAGCTTAAGTTGGCGGTGTATACCTCGGAGGACCACCTTGTTCCCGGACTCGGCTTTTCCGTTTGATTGTGGGTGTTCGACCGAGGTGAAGGCTTGCTGAATACCTAATTTTCTGGAAAATGCTATTAATGCTAAATTGGCGATATGGGTACCGTTGTCAGAGAATAAGGTGTGGGGTACCCCGAATCTGAAGACTACTGATTTCCAAAGAAACTTTTTTATGCGATTGGCCTTCATGTAGGCTTATCTTTATTTCTCCTTTGGACACCACTCATGTTGGTACATCCCTTCTACTTATTTAATAATAATGTTTTAACTATAAAAGATATTTTTAGAAATGTAGGATGATTATATAAATTAAAAAAAAAAAATTTTAAAATTCAGAAAGAGTAACTTTTTGAGAGATTAAAAAAAGACTAACTTAGAATATTTATATGATGGAAAACATAAACATAATTATCTAGACCATAAATAAGAAATATTAGAGAAATATATTAAATTTTATCCTACAAAACTATTGAATCATATACATTAGAGGGATGCAACATCGTTAATTTGTGAAATCCTACGTACCATTAACATAGGAAGGAAAACAATTTTTCTTCTCATAAACAAAAATGAATTTTAGGAATTAATTTCCTTCACATCAAATCCTAACATATTTGTTTGATCACGTTCATAATTGTTTAAATTTTAAACTTATGTGCCAATCTAAAATGATAATTATGTTTAATCAATTAATCTTATATTTAAATAAATTATTTTTTTACAATAAGTTACTATTAATTAGTGATAAAGGGCTCGACTATAATATTGGGGCATAGCATAGTTCATGGAGATGTGAGAGACGCATTGAAAGAGCAAGTGTACTAGATATTCGACTATAATGGTGTGGAAAATCTATAGAGGTTTGAGAGGTAGATATTGAGAGTTACATATAAATAAGTAATCAAGTATACTAAATATAATAAGGATAAAAAACTTCACATCCCTTGTGGCTTTTTTACACAAAGTGTGTTTTACACAAAATATTATGTTTTTGAGATGATCAATCGAATATTTATCGAAATGCTGTAGTTTGATTGGTCGAAGGCAAAACGTTACTTCATTTAGAGTTATGGTGACGAGCACCAAAATGCCAAACGCCAAACTAAATGGAGTTTTTGCTACAAAAGATTTATTTTTAGTTTTGTTTTTTAATGTGTAAATGGCATGGCGCCATTTTAAAAGTAAGTTTAGTGATGCAAACCTGATAAAATCTGCTTAATGAAGTTGACGAAGGAACAAAGTCCACCCAAGAAGTTTGACCATAATCTTCTCTTACATGACGAGAACAGAACACGATTTGAAATGGTAGAGCGTTTGAACCTCGAACCTCGCCTTGAGTTGAAGCAAGCACTCCAAAACGACATCATAGACCTCCAACACGAAAGCGCAATCGGGAGGTTTGATCTTGACGAGGTTGGAAGAGACGAATTTCTTGAGAACAAGAATGACACCGTTGGTAGAGATGTTTTGGAGAGACTTGCGTGAGGGCTCCCAGACGGAGAACACATCTGATTGAACAAATTTTCTACTCTACTCTCGACAAGTGCACCGGTCGTGTGTAGTATTCGATTGAATGTATTGGGTCGATCCCACAAGAATTGGATTGATACTTTGAGAATCCTAATAATAATTACTTGAAAATAATAGGAAATTAATTGAAACTATTCTATATTGACTGAAAGTAAAAAGCATAAAAAATAAACTAAGATAAATATGACGAGAAGCTTGGTGGAATTTTGATTTCACTTTCTCGTTCCTCTAATGCATAAATACATTTAAATCATTGTTTATACTCATATTCCTATCACTCATAAAATACTCTTTCTCTGATTCCTCAAGAGTAAGAGACTAAGCTATTTGGGCTTTAGACAATGGATCCCTCACACAATCTAAAGTCAAATAACTTGAATTAAGAAAATGAGCTCAAGATAGCCAATGAGATTTACTCCCCCGAGAAATAAATATAATTAGGAGCTTTACTTATTTCACAAGCAAAATCCATCTCCCAATTTCATTTAACAAACGAAATCCACAAAATAAATGTAAATCAAATGCAGGGTAAAGAAAAACTCTAACAATGAATTATAAACTTAGATTATTAGTGTAAAATATACAATACAGTTAGGACAAAATTACATCAAAACCCATATTAAAACCCCAACCAAAAGAATCTAACTTCCATTGAGGTGGAAAGCATGATTAATGGCATGAGATCACAAAAAAAGGATGAAAATGAAGTGAAATAGAGGTTGAATGGTGGTTAGAAGTGTGGGTAACCCTAGCTGCACCACTTCTCAAAGTTCTCTCTTTGTTTTGTAACTTTTTCTTTATAAATGGGACTCTGTTTGCACACCAGCACTGGACGACCACTTTGTGGGTGCTGTGTTCCAAGAAAAGGAAAATAACCCTCTCGGGTTGGTGGGCATTGGTGTTCACATTGTCACTGCTAAGCGTCAGCCAACGCTGGCTCTAGGCTTCCAATTCTTCCAAACTTGATCACAATTCTAACATCATTTTTGGGGGCTGCTATGGCTACAACCCATTTAGATAGATAATCCACTGCCACTAGGATGTATTTGTTGGAACCAAAGGAACTACATTGAAAACCAGTGGAGTTTTGATTTTGATTTTCTCTTCTTTTTTTTTGCTTTAAAATCAATTTTACGGTGTAAAACACGTTTATAAGTGTGGTACTTGTATTGTATGTTTTAGATAGGCTTGAGAATGTGTTTGGGATGGTTTTGGATAAATTACATAGGTTGGGTTGTGTTGGAAAAGCTTCAAAAATGGATTTTTAGTAAGGTAATCGATTACTTAAAAATGGTAATCGATTACCTGCGAGAATTTTTGAGAACTGAAATTAATGCTCTCTGTGTTAATCGATTACCTGAAATTAGTAATCGATTATTCCCAAGGACAAGTACTTTGATCCAGTTTTGTGCAGGATATCAGGTAATCAAGTAGGTAATCGATTACCCTGCATAAAAATTGATGTAAAAGCATTTTGAAAACAGATTTAACAATTTTTTATAAGTCCAATCAAATGCTTGATTCTCACACACGATTTCTAAGAATTCTCTCCAAGATCCAGATCCATTTTTTATGGTTTGAAAGTGCTTCCAATTTAAGATTCAAGGAAGAGACTCCATTGAGTTATAATTTTTCCGTTTGGATATTCTTTACTTGGAGCACTAACATTTGGGTTTTTGCAGCTATGTTTGATTCATGTAGATTTCTTGCTGGTGATCTAATTCTTGACACATATTTTCTTGACTTTAAATTTGGGTTTTTGACCCATATTTTGTGGGTTTAAGTTTTGTTCTTCCTACTCCTTTAGATTAATTCTAAATTAATTAATATATAATTCTTGTTAAGTTTATTTTCTATTTTGTTTGAAATCATAATTGAAGGAATTGATTTAATTAGTGGTGTGCCTTAAGAGTTGAATTCTTGAAAACCCATTTTTTGCAAAAGAAGGTAGATTCTGAAAATTTCAAAAGGGGTTGTTTTTTAAAATACTTTGATACTGTTGAATAAAAATTTTTGAAAAATAATTTGGTGAATCTATTCAACCCCCCTTCTAGATTCCCCCCGGGACCAACAATATTCATTGCCAAAAGACGGTGGAAACAAACCAACAAAATTTATCCCCCAGGAGTCAAATACTTTAACTTCAATGATACTTTGGAGAGACATTTCATTCCTTCTTAATATCGCCTCTGCTATTTGACACTTGTCACATCTTTTCACAAAATCATGGGCATCCTTGAATATGATAGGCAATAAAAACTAGATTGGAGGACTTAGCAACTATCCTCTCTCCACTATAATGCCCTCCACAAGGTGAGTTATGGCAGTGCCACAAAATCTCTCTCGCTTCTTCAAAAGAAACACACATTCTCAACAAATTATCAGCTCTAATTTTAAAAAGGTGATGATCATCACACACATAGGATCTGGAATCCCTGAAGAACTTCTTCCTTTGGTGCCAATTAAGATTTACAGGAATGACACAAGCTGCCTTGAAATTATCCATATCTGCAAACCACAACCCCTCTTGGATAGCAAACAGCTTCTCATTAGGAATTCCTCTTTAATTTCTCTTTCAAGCATTGTCACCTCTTCATTAACTAGCCTTGATAAGTGGTCTACTAACATATTCTCACTACCCTTCTTGTCTTTAATCTCCATATCGAATTCTTGAAGCAAAAGAACTTATATGATCAATCTTGGCTTGGAATCGAGCTTGGTGAGCAAGTATTTAATAGTAGCATGATCAGTGTAGACCACAACTTTAGACCTAATGAGATAAGGTCTAAATTTCTCCAAGGTATAGACAAAAACTAGTAACTCTTTCTCGGTGGTGGCATAATTCAACTAAGCTTCATTGAGGACTTTGCTTGCATAATAGATGACATGGAAAATTTTATCCCTATGCTGCCCCAAAATTGCACACACTGCATAGCACTAGCATCACACATAAGAACAAATGGTTGACTCCAATCTCTAGCCACTATCTTTGAAGCTGAAACAACTTGCTCTTTTATGATTCAAAGACAAAGTTGCATTCTTCATCAAACATGAAAGAAATGTCTTTACTGAGCATATTACAAAGGGGTTTAACTGTCTTGGAGAAATCTTTGATGAATCTTCTATAAAAAACCAACACCTCTAAGAAAGCTAAGGATGTCTTTTACATTGATTGGTGGAGGAAGCTTCTTGATGACATCCACTTTTGCTTTATCCACCTCAATCCTTCTAGCTGAAATTTTGTGGCCCAAAACAATGCCCTCAGTCACCATAAAGTGACATTTCTCCCAGTTAAGCACCAGATTAGTCTTTATGCTTCTTTTTAGGACCACTTCAAGATGTGAAAGACAAGCATAAAAAGATTGACCAAAAGTTGAGAAGTTATCCATGAACATTTCGATGCTTTTCTTCACCAAATCCACAAATATAACCAAGATAAACCTCTAAAATGTCACAGGAGCATTGCAAAGACGGAAACACATTTTATTGTAAGCAAACACTCTGAAAGGGCATGTGAAGGTTGTTTTCTCTTGCTCATTCGGATCCACCATAATCTGATTATAGTCTAAATAACCATCAAGAAAGCAATAGTAATCTTGACCAGCTAGTCTCTCAAGCATTTGATCCATGAATGGCAGATGTTAGTGATATTTTCTAGTGGCTTGATTGAGCTTGCGGTAGTCTATGCACATTCTTTTCATTTTGGATCACTGTCATGCCACCCTCTTTAGGCACCACTTACACAGGACTAACTCATGCATTATCTGAGATAAGGTAGATCATGCTAGCTTCAAGTAACTTGAGCACCTCCTTTCTGAAAACCTCTTTAATAGTAGGATTTAGACACCTCTGAGGTTGTATCATGGGCTTGTACTCACTCTCTATGTGAATCTTGTGCCTATAGTAGGATGGACTAATCCCTTTCAGATTAGAGATAGACCACCCAATAACTTCACTATTGGCCTTAAAAATTTGAACCAATATCTTTCTTCATCTTCAAATAAGGCACTAATTATAATTACTGGTTTTTCACTTCCTTCCTCCAAAAACACATATTTCAAGTGAGATGGTAGCTCCTTGAGTTCAATCTTGGAGACTCAAGCTTTGTCTCTTTCTTTAATTCTTCAATCACCACATCATTAGGTGGAAACATCTTTGTTCCATCAAGTTCCCAGAGGCATTCATTAATATCCCTCTCCTTATCTTTATTTAAGGCCTCCATAGAGCCCATCAAGACTTTCTTAAGAGGAGAGGCACTATGCTTTATGGCCCTTGCCTCACTGATGACCTCATCAAGTACAATATCCTTTTATCTTTTGGATGACTCGTAGCCTCAAACATGTTGAATTTTAGCTCTTTATCATGTACCTTCACTTCCAACTTCTTGTTAGCTACATCAATAACCACATTAGCTGTGCTAATGAAGGGTTAACCTAAAATAAGAGGAATCTTAGTATCCTCCTCCATGTCCATCACTACAAAGTCCACAGGAAACATGAACTTGTAACCTGTACAATAAAATATTCAACCATACCATAGGGGTATTTGATGGACCTATTTACTAATTGAAGAGTCATTCTTGTTGGCTTGACATTCAGGTCACCAATCCTTTTCAGCAAAGAGAAAGACATAAGATTGATACTAGGTCCTAAATCCAATAATGCCTTCCCAATAGATAGCTTCCCAATGGTGGAGGGTATAGTGAAACTTTCCGGATCCTTAAGCTTAGGCGGAAGCATCTTCTGCATGATAGCATTATAATAACCATCAACCTCAATGATGATCTGATCAATGTACCTCTACTTCTTATGAGAAGTTCCTTCATGAATACAGAGTAAATGAGCATTTGCTAAAGGGCTTCAGAGAAGGGTATGTTGATTTCTAATCTCTTTAAAATGTCCAGGAATCTAGCAAATTGTCTCTTTGATGTGTCCTTCCTGGATGAAGCATGAGGGTAAGGTAACTCAATGGGAATAACCGTAGGTACTAATTTTTTCTTCCTCTCCTTTTGAGCCACATAGTGCTAAATCTACCCTCTTTTTCCTTCTTACAATCCTCCTTATCACCCTTACTCAATTTTCCATTTTTTTCTACTTCAATCTCTTCCTCTACTTCCTTCTCATCCTTATTTTCTCTCAATTTTTCACTCAAACCCCTTTAATTTTCTTTTTCAGTCTCATTTTTTTCTTTCTTAACTTCTTCCTGACTCCTTGTCTCTCCCAATGCCTTTCCACTTCTATTAGTGATAACTTTGCAATTGAGTTTGAGCAGAGAAAGATCTACTTTTTAGCTCAACTAGTTGATTTTCTAATTTCTCAATTTGTGTTTCCAAGTTCTTGAAATTTTCATCATTTTGTCTCTGCCTAGTAAGGGTGGGAATATAGACTCAATTCTATAGACCTCCAAGCCCGTGCCGATTTTAGACCTTTTTTTTAAAGAATCGTAACTATAGGAGAAATTTGAGCTCAATCCATGAAACCGGTGGACTTTGCGAGCTAAATCTGATGGCTCACGAGCTTGGCCCATAACCCATTTAAAAGGGAAAAATGTTCATTTAGACTATTAATTTGTGTTAATGTTGTGACTTTTTTGTTGTAAATTGTGATATTTTACAGTTTTAATATTGAAAATATTTAATGTTTTAGATTACTATAAATAATGATATAATTTTTAGTAATGATACATTATGATTTAGTTAGTTTAAAAAATGTTAGAATTTTTTTTAAAAAAATATATGTGTATATGCGGGCCAACAGATTGGTTAGTTAAGCCAACAGACTTTGCAAACCGGATACGAACTTATAAAAAAAATCCATTTATTTTATCGTATTGGATTTATCCAACTGGTTTAAAATGCGGGCTTCACGGGCCAGGCTTAAACAGACTGGATAAATCCGTGTACCCACCCCTACTGCTTGGACTGTGAATATTCCATGAATGCTTTGAAGATTGCTTCAAGACTAAAAGAGTGGGCAGACTGAGTCTATTTTGCTTGAATTGACTGATGGAGAGATTGGTTGAACTAATTCTTCCCTTGAAATCTGGATTTGAAGTGATTAGGTTGTTGTTGTTGGAATGGTGGTCTACTAGAGGATCCGATAGAACTGTTGTTGTTCCTCTAATTCTAATTGAAAACATTATAAAGAGGAGGATTATTGCCAATAGAAATTTGATCTGCCTTGATTACCCATGCAATTTACTTCTTCTTAAGAGCCATTAGGGACAAGGCAACTGCCACTAAAATGTGCTTCTTCACATAACTCACATCCTTCTGTATTTTGAGCATTGTATACCAGCTGAGGGAGAATTGTGATGCATATTTCTCAGTTGCTGAGGAATAAGGACTATTTGCTTTGTGAGATTCTCTATCTACTAAGCCAATTGGTGATTTTGAGCTAGAAGGACATCCTGATGATTTAACTCATAAATACATTTCCTTTGAGATGACCCCCGTGAATATTGAACCTCTGAATTAATTGAAGCCATATTCTCAGTAATTCTTCTAGCATGCTCATGAGTTTTGTTGAAAAGAGAGCCTTCAGCTGAAGCATTCAACAACAATTTTTTCTGAGGCTCTAACCCGGATAAGAAAATGGTAAGTTGGGTTCCTTCATCAAACCCATAGACTGGACACTTCTTGAGTAATGATTTATACTTGTCCCATGCTTCACAAAGTGATTCATCATCTCCTTGTCTAAAGCTGGATATGTCAATCTTCTTTTGATTCACCTTGGCTGGAGGAAAAAACTTGGTGATGAACTTGTCTACCAACTCCTCCCATTACATCTAAGCATTATACAGAAAGGATTGAAACCACTCTTTAGCTTTCTCTACTAGAGAAAAAGGAAATAATCTCAGTTTGATTACATCGTCGTTCACATGATGAATCTTCATAGTGTTGTAGATATCCAGGAAGGTATTGAGATGAGTATATGGATCTTCATGAGACAGCCCAGAGAACTGATTGTTTTAGACTAAGTTCATTAGTGCAGCATTCACTTCTAGATTTCTTGCTTTAGTGAATGGTCGTGTTAAGCTGTTAAACTGCCTGGGACCAGTGTAAGATGTATAATCTCCTACGATGTAAGTATTCTGATGAACTTCTTCTTCCTTTTCCATAGTTGATAATGTGGATTCAAGCAGAGGTGATTGATGAATTTGTCTCTTTATGATAGTTTCCTTCTCAAGAAACTTCCTTCTCCTTGTTAAGCTGTTATTCCTCTTGATTGTCTTCTCAATCTCAGGATCAAATAACAGTTGATCAACCTACAGTCTATCACACATATACAAAAAACAAGGGAGCTAGAGCCACAGGTCAACACAGGACAAAATAATATATATGAAAAATACTAAATAAATAATTTAAAAGAATAAATGAATATAGATAAGCAAAAACTACTAAAATTCTAAAGTATTGAATGCCAGTTCTCGACAACGGTGCCAAAATCTTGATTGACCAAATTTTCTACTCTACTTCTTACAAGTGCACCAGTCATATATAGTATCCGATTAAATGTATTGGGTCAATCCCACTGGGACTAAATCAATACTTTGAGAATCCTAATAATAATTACTTGTAAATAATAGGAAATTATATTGACTGAAAGTAAAAAGCATAAAAATAAGCTAAGATAAATATGATGAGAAGCTTGGTGGAGTTTTGATTTCACTTTTTTGTCACTCTAATGCATAAATACATTCAAATCATCGTTTATCACTCACATTCCTATCACTCATAAAATATTTTTTCTCCGATTATTCAAGAGTAAGAGACTGAGCTATTTGGGCTTTAGAAAATGGATCTCTCACATAATCTAAAGTCAAATATCCCGCATTAAGAAAATGAGCTCAAGATAGCCAATGAGGGTAAAGAAATCTACAAATGAAATCTACAAAATAAATGTAAATCAAATGCAGGGTAAAGAAAAACCCTAACAATGAATTATAAACTTATATTACTAGAGTAAAATATACAATAGAGTTTAGGAAAAATTTACATCAAAACCCCAACCAAAAGAATCTAGCTTTCCATTGAGGTGGAAAACATGTAATGGCATAAAGTCATAAAAATGGGATGAAAATGGAGGTTAAATGGTGGCCGGAAGTGCGGGTAACCCTAGTTGTGCCGTTTCTCAAAGTTCTCTCTTTGTTTTGCAACTTTTTCTTTATAAATAGGGATTTGTTCGCAAACCCACGCTGGGTGACCACTTTGTGGGTGTTGGGCACCAAGAAGAGGAAAATAACCCCTCTCGGGTTGGCAGGCGTTGGGCGCTCAAATTGCCACCTCTGGGCGGCCACTCCTTGGCTGCTGGGCGCTGGCTCTAAGCTTCCAATTCTTCCAACCTTCTTCTAGCTTCCTTCAAAAAACTTGACTCAAATAATAGAAAACAAGAAAATAGAAGTAAAATATGCAAAAAAGTAAATATGAAATGAATTTTCTTAAATATTAAATTTTTGTATAAAAAATTAAGAAAAACAAGGCTTTAAATTAGTTGAAATGAGTATAAATGCTTTATTTTAACTGTATAAAAATAGGTAATTTAGATAGTTATCAACATCCTTGGTGCTGAAGATTATGAAGCCGAAGGGAGTGGTGGAGGTTTCTTTGTCCTTTTTAAGGCACTTCTCAATGTAGTCTTAGGAGTCTCCGAAGTGCTAGGTTTGGACGTCGATCTTGATGTTGATGACAGGGGGTTGGGCAAAGGTGTGAAGGAGGTTTTCCATGCCCAGCAAAAACGCCATTTTGGTTAGGCATTTTTGTGCTTGTCATGAAAACTCCAAATGAATTGGCATTTTTGCATAGGGCCCACATGATTCCATGTTAAACACACTGATTGGTTTGATGTTTTTGCCTTTGACCAGTCAAACTACACTATTTTGGTAAATATTTGTTTGATCACCCTAAAAATGTAATATTTCATGTAAAATATACTTTGTGTGTCGAAAAGCCTCCCCTTGTGAATCAAGTAATTATTTTTCATCCATTTACCTTCATTAAATCAAAGATAATATATAATTAAAATCTTTCTTTACCTTTGCTCCCCTTCTCTTTGTTGACCTTAAATAATTTATTTCTATCATGAATTGATCCATCTTGAAAGATTTCTTACATCAATCCTATTATGCTATATGTTAGAGGTTCATTAGGTGTTTCTTAATAGGAAGGAATGTTTCTGAACAACACAAGTGAATTTCTATAATACAAGAAGAATTTTTCATATAAAAAATAATTTCTTAACATTAAATTTTTTTCCCCACTAATTGTAAGGTCCTGTTTTTTAACAAATTTTATAAGTATGTGAAATAAATAAAAGAGAGAATTTAATTTAATTTAAGCATAATTAATAAATTAATTTCAGAATATTTGGTTAAAGTGTTTATATATATATATATATATTATTTTGAGGAAATGTTTTTATTTAATTATGAATGTGATTGGATTTAAGTGCTTTACAAATAATGGAATAGGGTTAAATGAGTTGTGTAAGAAAGAAGTTGAGAGAAGTATATATTATTTTGAATTGAAGTTTTCGAGCTAGCTTGGTAGAAAATCTTTTTGGAAATGAGGGGTTGCAGCTAGTGATGCGTAAAATATGAATGCTTAAGGGTAAGCGTACCCTACACAATATTAACAATATAATTAAGTCTAGATATTGTACACAAAGGACCAGATCTAGTTTAAAAAAATCAATTAAGAAGATAAGAGATTAATGTAAGATAAACAATGATGAAATATATGTGTGCTTGGTGGTTCAGACTTGCAATAGTAGATTTCAAACAAGAGGAAAGTAATAAGTTTGGAAGTCAATGGATTAAGGCTCAGGGTTGTAATTTCCACCATATTGTTCTTACCCCCTATTTATTAAACAATCTCATTCTTTGTTATTCATTGATCACCAATAAAATATAAGTTGTTGTGATGCGTTTGGTCATTCACACTACACCATAAGCCTAACTTATTATCCAATTTGGCCATGCATGATTTCAAATTAGGATTGAATAACAAGTTGCCTCTTCACAAACACTTGTTTAACGTATTGAGCCTCAAAGTTAAGATGCGATTTAGTAAGGTGACATGCTTTTTAGTCTAGAGCTATTTGCCTAATGCTAAACATACTGGTGTGCCTTAAGTGGAGCAATTTTATTCATTTTATAATGCTCATGGGTACTTATTGTAGTGTCAATACCTTTCAAGTCATGGATAGTCCACCCAAGGGCTTCTTTATCTCTCATAGCCATGTTCATACCTTGTCCATTCCTATTCCATGTAAGACCTGTGGATTTGATAATTGATAAAGAGAGTTAAAAATAACATAATTCAAGTTGGATAAAAGAGGTTTCATCTCCATAATGGGAGGCTCCTCTATTGAGGGTTTGGATTTTGATTCACAACTAACATCTAACTCTTCAAAATTAATGGCACAACCAATCTTGTTATCTGTGGCCTGTATGAAATTGCAGGCAACAAAGAGAACAAACTTTTTCTTTGAATTGAATATTGCAAAAGTGACTTTCTCTTCCCCCAAACTGAGGGTAAGTCTGCCCTACCTCACTTCAATAATAGCATTACAAGTGTTGAGGAAAGGGTGTCCTAGTATGATCTGGACATCCTTAGGTCCTTTTGTTTAGAGGATAATTTTTTGGAAACTACAGCAAGGTGGATGCTAGAAACCAATTGGGATAAGTCATTAGGTCACCCTGGTATCTAAACTCAATGGATTTTCCAGAAAATGTCGTGTCATATTATCATGTCGTACTGATTGCTTATGTTCAAGGGAGCATAAGTATGTTTGATAATACTATTGAATGAAGGTTGATGCTTAATTATATGTATTCATATTTAAATTGATTTCTTATTATTGTAAGATTACCCTTGGATTGTGTATATTTTTTGTATGATTATTATGATCGTGCTTTGCATAGGAGTAGATGAGTGAAGACTCTGATTGGATGAGGAATTCACCTTGTGTTGGTCTTGATGGATATGATTTTGTGTACCTTAGCATATAGAATTTTGCTTAAGCTATATTTAAATTCATGAGATGAAACGATCAAATGTGTGTGTGTGTGTGTATATATAGTATGACTAAGTCAGGTTTTATGTATCTGGACATTAGTAAAAGTAAAGTTTGAGTATTGTTTTGCATAATATGCATGTTTGGGTGTTTTCTAGTCTGGTTTGCAGGTTATTGTTGATTTCTGCATTCTGTAGAGTCTCGTTAGACGATAGTTCTCATCCAGCGAAAAGTTTTTTCTATTAAGTGATTCTATGACTTTGCGTTCAACGATATGTCTTGTTCAACCCAAAGTTTTGTCAGTTACATATTTTTGTGGTTTCTTGTTGGAAAACATTTGTCGTTGGGTGAAATGTCCATGTTTCTCGTTGTGTGAGATATTCAAGATATGATTTGTTTAATTTTTTGAAAAGTTTTAATATTTTGGATATAATTTATAATTAAAGTAAACTTAATTGAATGAAAAGTGATATTATTTGTATTAGATTTTTAGAATGTTACACCAATCACTATAAACTAATAAAAAAATATAAAAGCATGCGTTTCTTAAAGTTTCTTGTCATTGGAATAACATTTATAGATAAATAACATAACACTACAAGAATTAAAAAAAAAATTAAAAAATAATGCTCATTTACGACCCACTTGACAAATATAAAGATGAGATCATAATAATTAATAAGAAATGAATATTTCTTTCGTATTGGTGAATAATAGGTGAGGTATAGCAGGATTGGAGTACCGATCCATCAGTCATCTTCATCTAATTTAAAATTAATATGAATTTATTGTTGTAGCCAATTAGTTTTGATTATAGGAATCTCAATGAATATTTGTCTTTACCAGAAAGACATGCAAGAGTGGCTGAAAAACGAAAGTTGTCTTATGTTTGGGAAAGGGAGGGAATTATGAAGATTGAGAATCTAGGTTGGAGAAGGAACATAGAAACTTAATTAAATAGGAATCAGAGTGGAAAAGCCGAAATTGGTATATATGTGGTAAGTGATAATAAATGGTGAATGAAGATAATGAAACAGTTAAGTGGCGATGTGGAACTACCAAAATCCAGTCCTTGTTTAGTTTATTATTATATAGATAGGTGATTATGTTAGATTTTGTCATATATGTCACGTGCAAATGTCCCCTAAGTATGGATGCCTTTGGGTTATATGTTATATGAGTGGCATATTGTATTAGCATATAGTCGTCTAAATGTTCCTCACTTTATTAGCAAACCGCGCACTTGTTCTTGTCTCATTCATTCACTACAGTTCCTTCCATCTATTACAAACTAACTTCATTCTCCGCAACTTTATATCTAATAAAATGCTTTTTTTGTTATTATAAATAAATCTTGCCACTCTTGACCATTTAATCCAGGCTTACCTTTCACGTTCATTAGATTATTAATTTTTTAGTTTGCTAATTATATGAGAGAGGGGGAGGAGGACTACACATACTTAAAGCTAACTCCAACCCCCACAGAACATCCCACAGTTGGTTTTTTAAATGGGGAAAGTATTAATTTTAAAATGAAGTAGGTAATGTCACTTTTAATACATGGAGGGATTAATTAAGTCATACCCACATTGTTTGGGGGTGCTTAAAAAGCACTTCGAACATATCTAAAACAAGGATTTCCAGCTTGAAATCTAAGTCACACTGAGGTTATCTTTTAATCCTTTATGGATGCTTCCAAAGTAATGGTTGCAAAAAGAAACAAAGATGATTAGAAAGTTAATGGGGGTTCTAATATGATAGGATCATGTCTATCAATAATATTATTAAATATTTTGATTATTATTTCATTGTTTGAATTTACTACAAGCACAACTTGGTGGGCCACTATCACGATCCGGGTGATCTTAATGATAATATCAGCGTCACTTCAATCAACAACAACAAAAGAAAGTATGATTAATGCCTTCCACGGAAGTGGTAATTTTCTTAAATTGATGGTGGAAACCATTACAAGTATTTTTAATTAAAATTTTAAAAAACAATAAATTAAGCAACACAATTAATTGTTTGAGGACAGTTGTATATCAATCAATAAGAATTGAAAAGTGTGATTGCCCAATCCTCTCAATATCGCCAACTTATATCTAGACATGGATTTTAAGTGTTCATCTGGACCTACTGCATGCCATAAACTCTTATATGGTCCCAACATGGACGTAATATCTACTTATGTTGGTCAAAATAATATGGATAAATAGTTTAATTAAGTGTTTATTAAAAAGTGTTTATCATAGGTAAATTATGTATAGATTATATATTTTCTAATTACAAAGCTAAATGATTAATTTATATAAGTTATATTTAATATTCATAAAATCTTTTGTAAAGTGTTTTGAAATAAACTGAAAATGATTAATGAGTATATAATAAATTATTTTAAGTTTTTTTAAATACTTATACAAGTTTTACGTCGCAAGAACATATCTAATAAGATTCTTGAGATGTTATCTTAACTTTGAGTTATAATTTTAATTACCAAAACACTAAAGAAATATGAGATCTTTACTTGATGAGATTTAGATCTTGAGCATGTTTAGATATAGGTTAGAAGCTTTATTAGGAGTTTCTTTACTCCGTAAGTTTATATGAATCAAATCATTATGTTATAGTCTCCATTATTAAATAAAACTAATATTATTAATAGTGAAATGTCGAAGTGTTAACATAAAACTGATGTGATATTGACCTGTTTGTATTTTAGTTTTAACATGCGTAGTAAATGTCCTTATATATACATAATATTTATAGTTGAGACTTTATATAAGTAGTTTTTAATGTTTTGCTCCAAGTAAACACTTTTCTCTGTTGTTCCTTTTTCTCTTCATTTCCTTCTCTTCTTTATTTTATCAACACACCTTCCCTCTTTTTATTGTGAGTTTTGCTTCTTTTACTTCTCTTGGATAAACTAAGTCTCATTGACACTAAATTAAAGAGTCTCAAGGTTGTTCATAAATGCTTCTTGGATAAAATATTAAAATAAGGTAGTAAAAGTGTGTAGTTTTTTGTGTACCCATTCCTTGTAGGGGTGATATATAACTTGCTACATTTTAACCTTGTTGTTAAACACTTAAAAGTATGAAGGTTCCATTTAATTCATTTTCTAGATCACATTAACAAAAGGAATATGAAACATTGAATGAAATGCTTGTGTAATAGGTTGGTTGGTTTTTATTTAGAAAGAGGGAAAAAAAAAAAGGAAGAAGAAGAAGGTAAAGGAAGAAAGGAGAAAAGAAAGTAGAAAAACAAAAGAAAATAAAGAATGAATACAAGAATAAAGAAATATTTTTGTAGCAGTCTTGGCTGAAAATATTCTAGTTTTTAAATTTGTAGTGTCATAATCACAAAAAATTTAAAATGACGTTTAATTTGAGAAAATATTTTTTGTTTTTACTTTTAAAAATTGTTTTTATTTTCAAATTTTTAATATTCAGAAAGCATGTTAGTTTGCACTTTATATTTTTTATTTTAAAAAATAATATTATTAAATTTAATAAATTTTAGGAAAAATATTATAAAATTTATTTATATATAATTTAAAATATATTTATATATTATTTTTTATATAATTACAATATTGATATTAAGTTTTCACATAGTATTAACTTTTGAAAATACTAAAATCATTTTTTTTTGTTTTCTATTTTTAATTATCTTTTAAAAATATTTATAGCAAAAATATTTTTTAAATTATAAATAAACATATTTTTACTATTATTTTATGTTTTTTCTAAAAATAAAAAATAAAAACACATAAAACAAACGCCATTTTAAGTGTTTCACATAACAAGAATTGAATGCATCATGCATCTTATAGCTTCAAGTATTTGGTCCTTCAACATCGTTTGTTTTTAAGTGTTTCATCTCACAAAATTAAAATAATGTAGCAAGTCTCCTCATAAATTATATTCTTTTGTTAGGAGTCTCCTCATAAATCACTCCACGTGGGCTACCTCACTTATCCTAGAAGCACGTATGAATTTTGCAACGTTGAGTTTCTTAAATTTAGGGTCAATGCGAATTAGTTTATGTAAAAGGATTTAAAAGAAACAAAACCTGGAAAATAAAGGAGGGTGAGAGACAATTGATGAAGAAAAAGAAAAGGAGGGGAGAGATGTTGACAAAGACTAAAATATAAAAATAATTATATATATAAAAACTAAAACATAATAATTGTTCAACTATTGAGACAAAAATAATACAACTATAAAACTAAGACATAAAGTGCAAGCATATCAATACTATATTAGCATCATGTCATTACCATGTCAACGTACTGAGATTAAGTGTTATTCAACAACAGGAATAAAAGGTAAAAGATTTTCTCTCCAGAGATGTAAATGAGTAATTTCTATAGACTAAAATAATAAAATCTATGCATATATAGAGAACTAAAGAGAAGTTAAATATTTTTAATTAATATTATTTGTTGTCTTAATTATAAGGAACAAGTTGAATTTTTCTTTGGTAATACTTTTAAGAAAAATTACCAGATTTTAAAGTTAACCAGGTTAAATTTTAATTTATTTTTAACTATATATTTTTTATGTATTTTCTTGTTGAATTATAAGTACGAACATTAAATATAACCATAACTAACTTTGAAATCAGAATTGAATTTAAGATAAAATTAATTAAAACTAACTAATTAACTACTTTCTTTGATTTTCATAATTTGTTCATATGACAAAATGAATTTAAAATGTTATTGGTACTTGCAAAAATATCTTAATGAGGAGGCAGATAAGATATGAGACTATAATATCCAACTTGTCCTGATTTATCCCGTACTTTATTTATTTATATATATATATATATTAATATAATTATATTATATAATACTATATAATTATAATTTTAAGTAAAATATTGTTAAAAATATTATTTGTATTGGAATTTATTATAGATAATATAATTATAGATAAAATGACATAATATATTTTATGTATATTTAATAAGATCAAAATATGATTTTTAAGAAAAAATAATTATTTATAGAATAACTCTTAATAAACTTATTATTGGATATTATAGGGAAAAAAACATAAATTTATATGTAATTATATAAAATTTTAAAAATTATTTTATAATTTATTCTATATTTAATATTTTTATTTATTTTTATATTGTGTTTGTTTATATATAAAAATATTAATTTATGATCTTTATACATAAATAAAATGTGGATCTTGAATGAGAATACGAGCAACATAAATACCATACAAATGTGATCAAAATTATTATTCACGCACATACAAAACTAGATAGGAGTATTATAACACGCTATGTTTGCATGTAGAAAAAAAAATGCCAAGTTCTTTCAATAACTAAATACTAAGTTCACCCATTTTTATAATGGAAGTTTAAATTCATCGAATGTGATGAAAGAGAAGTTCAGGTCATATACGCTTAGTATTCTCATAACTGCATACTATTACTGTGATTTCAAGTAAATTTTCACGTATTTCTTAGTTTTAAATTAAAAAAATTTAAAATTGATTTTAAATTAAAATAACTTGGGATAAGTTAAATAAAAAAATTATAGTATTAAATTTTATTGTTAACTTACTTTTTAATAAAAAATAGATCTCTTTAAAATTAAATTTAACAAAATTTAATTGCATTGAGACGTGTTCAAATACAGGGATGGATGGTTGAATGAGTTACAAATAGTAGATGATGTTATTGTAGCAGATTGTGAGGATATGATTTGAAAATTACTTAGCATTGTGAAACATGGTAATCAAAAGAAATTAAAGGAAAGTGGATAAAAGAAGAAATTAAGAAAGGCATATTTATAGAAGGCAACAACAGAGAAGATGAAGCCAAAAATGGTTAGAAACTAGAAACATTTTGGTTGGTGCCAACAAGGTGAAAGTCCTTTAAACATTTTTGATTGAGACTACACAGATGTATGAGATTGTCAATTCCATGTATATATGTTCCTCTTCTTCTTTTGTTAAGGGAATGGGGAACTGTACTCTGCAGTCTCCACTCTGCGGTGACACAAACTCACCCTTTCCGCCTAATGTTGGAGTTAAAGTGGCCCATATTCACCTGATTTTTCTCATTCCCCTTAAAATATTAGTCATTTAATTTTTCAATTTCGTTAGATTAAACCAATTTAGATAGCGCATGATATATCACTAGATACACAAAAATAAATTATTAATGATTTAATTATTATTTTTTTGTGATGTCGAATTGGATAAATTTGTTATAGAAATGAAAACTTTTAGGATAGTATTTTGGAAAAGATTATAATATTTTTTTAGATTATAAGTTAATTTGAAAAATAAGTTAAATATTTGAAAATTTGGTTTAAATTTAAAGAAAAATATTTTTAAGAAGCTAAAAATTTATAATTTATTATTATTATTATTATTATTCAATAGATTTTTTTTTCATTCAACTATTTTTACACCACTTTACTTTATGAAAGCTTATTTGTTGTCTTATTTCCATAAGATTAATTATTTTAAAATAATTTTAGTAAACTCATAAAATAAAAATTGATTTTTGATTATAATTGAAAATACATATAAAATTATTAATTTTTTTTTTTGCATTTTACAAATGCACTCTAAATCTTTAATCTTTTCGCTTAATTACATATATTGACTCCAACTATTGCAATATAAAAAATTCTAACTCTAAAATTTTAAATTTAAGATATTATGACTTTCAACTTTTAACAATTTTTAATTAATACTTAAATTGATTGGAAGACGAATTGTAACATACTTAACGTTAAAGTTGACTCCACAATAATCCATTATTAGCATAATAATAAATTATTTACTTACAATAATAAATTATTTATCAAGTAGACATCTATACGACATATGATAATCATTATTTTTTTACAATAATTGATTATTTATGCAAGGATACATCTACAAGGTACAATACAATCAATTATTTAGAGACCATAATCAATCATAGACTCAATGTTAATGTTGATTTTTTTTTAAAAATTTAAAATAATTTTATTCAACAAGGCATCATTCAATTACAAAACATGATTAAAAGATGTTCCCATAGTTACAGTCTATCAATTGTGTATCATAGATAAAACAACACTATGCAAAGAAAGAGTTTTTAAAAACTATTTTTGAGATGTGAAAATGAAAAAAAAATTCATATGTAAGAAAATGTCATTAATGAAAAGTAAACAAATAACCTATTTTTCTTGTATTATAAGATTGATCTAGTAGTAAAATCCACATATAAACAAAAAAAAAAAAAAAGAGAAAAAGTTCATGAATTTAGATTTCTTTGCTAACAATAACTAACATTTGACCTATGAAAAGAAAGTCTAACTTTTAAATTTGAACACTTAATTTTTTTTAAATATCTATAAAATATTAATATAAAAGAGTTTTACACTAAAGATTAATTACAATCATTCGTTTACATAACTTTTAAATTATTAATAGATAAAATTATCAAAATTACTTTTATATATAAAAGGTAATGAATAAATACTAATGTGTACCTTGGATAATTGTTTTTCACTTAAGAAATATTCAAAGTTTATAATCTTTGCACAAGTTCTGTATATATTTACATAACAATTGACAAGACATGCTAACAATGAAATTTTGCGAAAAAAAAAAACAATGAAGCTGAAAAAGTAAAATGAATATAGAAATTACAATGAATGTTCAGAGTAAAGTTATTATTAAAGGATTGTAAAAATTGTATTTGACATGTTATAGTTTTTTTTTTTTTACTTTTCTCTTTTTTTTTTCTTTTGTTTAACTAATATTGCATTTTTTACCGTACGATCCACTAGTGAAAAAGAGAATTGAAGAGAAAAAATCAAGGAAGATCAAGCAAGTCCCCAAATTTCATATGATCATTTTAATTATATAAACATTTTAGTATATTTTTTAAAAATAAAAATAAAAAACTCTTTTCAAAATATCTTCTCAGCAATTAAAATAATTTTTATAATGCTTTCTTGTATTATATATATATATATATATATATATATATATATATATATATATATATATATCACAATTTAGGTAAAACTATCGCATTAAATAATAATAGTTTAGTTTGTGAGACGATTCTGTCTTTATGATATAAATATTTTGAATTATTTATTGAAATCGTATCATTATTATTTTTTTATTTTTCATTATAATTATTTTGTTTAACTAATATTGCATTTTTTACCGTACAATCTATTGGTGGAAAAGAGAATTGAAGAGAGAAAATCAAGGAAGATCAAGCAAGTCCCCAAATTTCATATGATCATTTTAATTATATAAACATTTTAGTATATTTTTTAAAAATAAAAATAAAAAAATATTTTCAAAATATGTTCTCAACAGTTAAAATAGCTTTTATAATACTTTCTTGTATTTTATATATATATATATATATATATATATATATATATATATATATATATATATATATATATATATATATATATATATATATATATATATATATATATATAACAATTTAGGTAAAATCATCGCATTAAGTAATAGTTTGGTTTGTGAGTTGATTCTGTCTTTATGAGATAACCATTTTGAATTATTTATTGAAATTCTATAATTATTATTTTTTTATTTCTCATCATAACATTTTTTTTACTAAATTTTTATATTATATATATATATATATTTATTGGAGTAGTTTACATTTAATTCTATGAAGTATGAAAACTTCCTTAATCTTAATAGGTGTTTGGTTACTAAATTTTCTGGGTTTTCCACAAATTTTGGATTATAAAAGTTAGCTTATATGACAATTTTAGAAACTGTTTCCTAGAATCAAACATCTTTCAGAATAAGTTTTTTTAAATATATTTTCAAATAATAATTTTTCATAGGGGGTAGATATCAAATCTCATATTGAAGAGGAAAGTTTTTTATGACGTAAGATTATAATGATTTTTAAGAATATTTTATCCGTACTTATCAAACATATTTGTGATGTTACCAAGAATCATAATTTTCAAGAAAAAAATTTTCTAAAACATATTTCATACACCTAATATAGTTTCCTGATGCCTAAAAATTAAAGCTCTTTATTTGGATAAAAAACCCAAAAAATTCAAAATATCTGTACTTTTTACAAATTCAAATTGCTTTATGCATATCGAATATTTTAAAAACATTTTTGGTTTTTTATTTTTATTTTTAATACTATAAAAAATTCGAAAGGTAAAAAATACTAAAAAAAAATATACCAATTTATTCTCTTAAAAATTATATTAACTATATTCATCTAAAAAAATGTTTTGAACCTGATTCACTACAGAATCATTTCAAGTATGTTGAATTTAGTCTCATTTTTAATCTTAAGCTAATTAATTGAGTTAGGTTGAGTAGAGTTAACTTTAAATTTTTTGTGCCCTGGGCAAACTAATCAGAAGATAATGTCTCCCTAATCATTTAAATATTATTCTTCTTGCGTTTAAATAGGATTTTAACAATTTTAATTTTGAAAAACTTCTTTAAGTAAAATACAACAGGAAGAATAGTTAGTATTATTCTATAAGTTATATATGCATTAGGAAAATAACTAAATACCCTTAAAGAATTCAATATCATAAAGCTTGATTTAGTTTCAGTTGTTAAAACCTCTCTTATAATTTTTAATTCTTCAAATAAAATGTTTCCATCAAGATAATAAGAGTTACGATACTTAGATAAGTTTCAATTTGTTTGCATAATTTGAGATCTGAAAAGATAATGATTTAAGTATTTAAATACTAAACAAAAATCCCAAAATCTTCCCATGTTATATTGCTCAAATTTATTTTAAGTGAGTCAATTGCTTGATATACAATATATAAAAAATAATGATCCTAAAAGACACAGTAGTAACAACAACGGATTTAAGTTTGGATATCATATCCAAGAAATTATATCTAGTTCTCAATTAATTCAATCAAAGATAAAAGAACAATTAACCAAAACGATGATTTACTGAGTGAGTTGCAATGATTTAGATTTAGAGTAATATGTAAAATAAGAGAGAAAATTTGTTTTAGAATTCAATGGGTTAAGACATAAGGTTGTGATTTTCACTACAATATTCTTACCTCCTATTTATTATGCTATTTCATTTTCGTCATTCAATGACTACTAAGAAATTACTACATTATTGTGATGCATTTGGTCATTCACAACACACTTGCAAGATTTCAAATTAAGACCGATTTCTATTTACTCAATTGAAGGTTTGCATAATAAATTTGGTTAATTTTATTGAAACAATAACCTACTTCCCAGATCGATTGTTCAAACATCAATCATCATGACTATTTAAGTAATTGAAATGTAACTAATAAAATAGAGAAGTAAATTAATCATTGAACGACATTGAATAATTATGCAAAGTGCAAGAGGGAATTGCAAAGAGTACATCACAACCCTAAAAAAAGGGGTTTAGTCAAACATGGGCAATGCATAGTCAAACATCTTTGTAATAACAGAGTGCATAAAATAAATAATCAATTACTATATAGAACACTTTGAATTGCCTCAATTTCCAAAATTTCCTCACTGTTCTTTGCTTCTTAAGTCATAGATTTGTCTCTTCTTCCAAGTCAAAGTGAGTTCCCTCTTGTCTCTCATTTTTTGGTATTTATAGAAAATGTTTGACTTTTTTAGCACAATTTTGCTTTTTCAATAATTGCTCTAAAAAAGCTTGATTTTTTTCTTTTTTCTTCCCGTTTCTTAAATATCTGTCCAAAGTGAGAATAAACACTAAAAAGTGAGTATTTCCAATAAACATGCAATTCTTTCCTTACAAATATTAAACATGATAAAAAATAGAGGTAAAAAATTGTTTATCAACCTCCTTACACTTGAAGATTACTTGCCTTCAAGTAATTTATTTTAGCTGAAGGGAACATTCATGGATCATATTTCAAAAAGGAGTCTTCTCATAGAAACTCCAATTAAACTTTGAGCCAAAGAAAATACAATTAATTACCAAGAGAAAGGTGCTTATCTCATAACATTCATGTGTTTAGGAACAAGAGAATTTCAACACTCAAAGATCAATCCGAGCAAGGTTACTTAGGATAATTGTATATAAGTCATGTCAAATAAATTCATATCAAAGCAAGCAATTATGTGGCTTTTCAAGGATGGAACGAGGCTAGGGTAGATGGGTTAGGTGTGAAAATAGAAAGAATGGAAAATGCAAAAGGCTAAAAATAATATTGATGAAAAATAAAATAACATAAATGACAATTGATGAAAGGAAAGAAAACAAATGTACTAAAAATAAAATAAAATAAAAGATTTCAATGGGAATTAAAAGAAAAAAAATAAATTAAAAATAAACGAAAGAAAAAAGAAAAACTATAGAACAGATAGAATGACAAGTTACCTTCAGACAAATGCTTGTTTAACATCCCGATAATGACAGTTACGATGCGGTTTACTAAGGTGGCCTATTTTTTAGGCCAAAACTGTTTGCCTAATGCCTCCCTTGCTGGTGTGGCTTAAATATGCCAAATTTATCCTTTTTATAATTTCTAAGGGTGCTTATTACGGGTCAATACCTTTTATGCCATCAATAGTCCACCCAAGAGCTTCTTTATCTATCATCACCATGGTTAATGCCTTACTTTTCCCATTCCCTGTGAGACTTATGGAACTAATAATTGATAAATGATTATTAACAATAACAAAATTCAAAAGTGGTTTTATCTTCCCCTATACTGAGGATAAGCCTGTCCCACCTTACTTCAATAACGACATCACAAGTGTTGAGGAAAAGATGTATTAGTATGATAAGAACATCCTTATCCTCTTTCATATCTAACTCCACAAAGTCTGCATGAAAAATAAAATTACCCACTTTGACTAAAAAATCCTCAACTATGCCTTTAGGATGGGCTAGAGACCTATCAGCAAGCTGTAGGGTGATATTTATGGTTGTAGTTCCCTTATGCCTAATTTTTTGAAAATAGAGTATGATAATCAAATTTATACCCGATATCACATAAGCATTTTTCAAAAAATTAGGTTCTTATGGTACAAGGAAGCATAAAACTCCCATGATTCTTCAGCTTAGGGGCAATTTCTTTGAAACTGCAGTAGGACATTCTTCAGTAAAACCTATTGTTTCAAAATCATCTAATTTCTTCTTATTATAGAGAGAATTTCTTTTAAGAATTTGGCGTATTTTGGCATTTGAGCTTGACTCCTGCAAAATGAATGTTGATATGCAATTTCTTAAACATCTTTAGGAATTTAAGAAATTGCTTATCATGATACTGATTCTTAAGCCTTTAAGGGAATGAAATTGTTACATAAAGAGGTGTCAATACTCCCTTACCCTTATCCTTTTCCACATTTTGGTCCCCTTCTGCAGGGATATTTTCCTTCCACTGTAGAGCGATTACTTCTTTTTGCTTTAGGTCTCTTAGTTTTGCTCCATTCCCTGTGGTGATTGCTTTTACCTCCTCCTTATGATTGGTTCAATTTGAGAAGGAAGAGAACCCTATCCCCTTTGAAACATGTTGACCAAGGTGGGGACATTTGTGTCTCCAATGCCTTCATTCTTTCATCATTCTAGGTCATGTATTGCATCATGGTATCTTGTAATGTTGTTGTTATCTCCTTTTGCCTTGGTATAAGATTTTAAATGTGAAGGGGTTTGTAATTGTTTTGCCCAGGTAAGTATTTTTGGTCCCTTCATGCTAGATTGGGATGATCTCTCCACCATGGATTGTATGATTTTGAATAAGGATCATATCCTAGGCTTTTCCCTCCAGCATAATTCACTTCTTCCTTGGCAAAAATGTTACCTATTTGACAGTCTTCAACTTTGTGACCCATTTATCTACAGTATTCACAAGTAGGAGGAGGAGGAAGAAGTAGTAGCATTTGTGTTTATGCTCTCATTAGGGTCTCATTTGCTTTGGTAGAGCATTAAGCTTTTTATCTATCCCTGAGCTTGCTGCGTCAACTTCTACCTGATGGACTCCAATTGGTCTCTTCATAATTCTTCTCTTAGTCGTTTTGTGGTAGGTTGATGAGGCTAGGTCTGTGATTATTTCTCGAGCTATAGCTAGTGATTTTTTCATTCTGGTCCCTCTACTAACATCAACACATGCTTTGTTTGAATCTAACAATCCACTATAGAAGATCTGAATTATTCTTCCCAATGGAAACCCACGGTAAGGGCAACCACCCATCATCTCTTGAAATCTATCACATGCTTCAGTGAGTGATTATTGTTTGTACTGGGCAAAATTTGCAATATCTCTTTGTAGCTGATCATATTTGGTGGAAAAGAAATACTTCCTTAAGAATTTATGAGAGCATCCTTCCAAGGTGCGAGTGTTGTGCTTTGACAATGACCCCCACCAATCCAAAGCCCTCTCATTCAATAAGAAAGTCGCAAGTTTCACTGTGTCTTAGGTCACCCTTGGGTAGCAGACATGTAAGTTATTCTTAGGAAGCATTTTGGGTGAGCAACTAGATCTTCTAATGGCAGACCACTGAACTGTTTAGTCTCAATCATCTATAGTAGTGCTGATTTTAGTTCAAACATGTTATGTCCGAAGTCAGAGAGCTAAATGCTATTGGCTACCCCCATAGGGGTGAAAAAAACCTGTAAGGTTTGTTCGAAAATAACATTCTCTTCGCCCCCTGATTGTTTTCACGTATTGTCATTATTCTCTGTCTAGCTCTATTTCTACAAATCAGTTCTTTCAATCTCAGGATTATGCTCTAGAGAAGACCTTTGAAATCGAGTGTGCAAAACTATTCATAAAAAGAAAAACATTAAACTACAACGACTTGATAAAATAAATAAAAAATAAAAATATAAATACAGAATAAAAAAACAAATAAACAAAAGCAAAGATAGAAAAATAAAATATCAGCAAATGAAAAAAAGGAAAAGAAAAAAAACATTGCTCAATTATTCTAAATTAATTTAATTGAAAATTGGATATAATCTAGTCCCTGACAACGGTGCCAGAAACTTAATGCGTAAAATATGACCGCTTAAAGGCAAACGTATTCTACGTAGTAGTAACAATGGACCTAAGTTTAGATATCGTACCCAAGGGACTAAATTTAGTTCTCAATTAATTCAATCAAAGATAAAAGAACAATTAACTGAAATAATGATTTACTGAGTGAGTTGTGATGATTCAGATTTAGAGTACTATGTAAAATAAGAGAGCAAATTGGTTTTAGAATTCAATGAGATAAGACATAGGGTTGTAATTTTCACTACAATGTTCTTACCCTCTATTTATTAAGCAATCTCATTCTTTATCATTCAGTAATTACTAATAAATTACTACATTGTTGTGGTGTATTTGGTCATTCACACCACACTATAATTGTAATTTGTTATTCAGTTTGGGCATGCAAGATTTCAAATTAAGATTGATTTCTATTTATCCAATTGGAGGTTTGTTCGATAAATTTGGTTAATTCTACCAAAATAATAACTTACTTACTTCCCACATCGATTGTTCAAACATCAATGATCATGACTATTTAAGCATTTGAAATATAACTAATAAAATAGAGAAGTAAATTAATTATCCAACAACATTGAATAATTATGCAAAGTGCAAGGGGAATTACAAAGAGTTATATTACAATCTTAGAAAAAGGTGTTTAGCCAGACATGGACAATGCATGACCAAACATCTCTATAATAGCAGAGTGCATAAAATAAATAAACACTTACTGTATAGAGTACTTTGAATTGCTTCGATCTCAAAGCTTTCTCATTGTTCTTCACTTCTTAGGTCATAAATCTATCTCTTCTTCTAAGCCAAAATGAGTTCCCTTTTGTCTCTCATTTTCTTGTATTTATAGAAAGAGTTTGGGTTTTTTAGCACAATTTTGCTTTTTTAATAATTGCTCTAAAAAAAAACTCAATTTTGCTCATTTTTCTTTTTGTTTCTTAAGTATTTGTCTAAAGTAAGAATAAACACTAAAAAGTGAGTATTGCCAATAAACATGCAATTCTTTTCTTATAAACAAATATTAAACATGATAAAAAAATATAGATAAAAAATCGGTTTTTCAGTATCGTTTTTTAACAAACTCACATTCAATCTTTATTTCATTTGTAATTTTTTTTATACTAATAATAGCATTAGAAATTAATCTCATAAGTCACAATTATTCCAAATTTATGGATCATAAATGTCTAATTGAATACGCTAACTAGATTATTTGTCTCTAAAATAGGGATATGTTCATAAACATGATGGCCTACATCATCAAAATATTTAGTTTTGTGATGATAATAATCTAGACTTTCATTGTTCTAACTAAAATATCTTGCTCTTCATTATTCATTCATATCTAGGCACTTGGTCTTCATTCTCTAAATTTTCAGCCATAGAATCTAAATTTCTAGATTTGAGTCACTTTGAACAAAAAGTATAGGACTTTTCACTAAAAGAAAAAAAATTATCAAGAGCACCCTTTTGAAATTCAATAAGTTTCAATTTGTTTATTTCTTTTCCGTTATAGATTACCAGAAATTAGTTTTCTAGGCAACATATTCGATGATTAGTTAAACAATTATAAAGAAAAGCACAAAATTATAATTTATTAATAAAAAAAATCTTTATGAAAAAATCAAACAAAGAATCTGTAATAAATAATTAGCAATGAGATGGAACCATAGTACTTGGTTGTTGATTTTGAAACTTCAGCTTAAAGTCTCAATATTATAATAAGCAAGCATACATTGAATTAAAAAATACTTCCATATTTTATTTAAAAATAAAAATAAAAACATAAAAAAATATGTCTTGGTACAATTTTTAAATAAAAAGTGAAAAAATATCATAAAAATATTAATGAGTAAATTACATATGCACCCCCGTAACTTTTATACAATTACATATAACTTTACTATTTTTATTTCCTTGTACTAATCTCCCTTTATGTTTAAAAATATTATACTAATACCCCTTATATGTTTGAAAATATTATACTAACACTCTTAAAGCTTATACTAACACTCCTTAAAAATACAAAAGTAACTATTAAAAAAATATAGAGTGCATGTATAATTACATTATACTTCAAGATGTTGTAATTTATTCAATATTAATTCATGTTAACTTTTATATCAACATAAAAAAATAGAATCATTAATCACTTGCTAAATTTGCTTCACTAATTAAGTATTAAACTTATTTTCGAAAGAAAATTATCAAAACTTGATTCTTTCTTCTTCTTTTTTTCTTATTCTTCTCTTTTATGTATTTGAGACTGAAATCAAATATTTATAGAAGGAAAAACAAATGAAAGAGAATAATGAATACATTTTGGCATGAGAATGCAAATTTGGCAAACAATATTACAAAAACATTTTTTTTGTAAACAAAATATATTATATATGTAAATAAAAAGCACTTGAAGCGTTACACCACAACAAGCTACGTTTACTTTAGTTTCTTGTACTGTTAATTGACCCTATCCAATTACAATTTGGAACGTTCATTGAATTCAATTCCTTTTGACATCTCTTTAAAAAAATCATCCTATTAATTTAACCGACGGAGAGATTATGCTAATTAATGATGATAATTTATTATTACGAATCTAGGCAACGATTAAAAGGTTTATAAACCCTGTAAAAAAAATAAAAGGTGTATTAACACTCACTCTAAAGATGATATGCGTCAATAGATATTACAAACAAATTTTTCTTACAAGAAAAAATTACTAGTTTGGAGGGAAAGGTTTAAAAATATAATGCATATTGGAAGGAGGGGACAAGGTGGGTCACATTAAGAGTTGTGATGAAGACTTTAGAATTAGAGAAGGCTTTACTTTTTTATTTTTACTTTGTATTGATAAATATTGGTATAAGTATTATGATTATTATTAATTATGCTTTTTAAGTGGGGGATTACAAAGCTACAAAAAGCTCTCACTCTCTCGGAGTTAGTAAGATTCGCAGAGATCTCTCTCAAAGCTAGAAAACCAATATATAAATTATATAGATTTCAACGTCAATCACGCAAACATCATAAACAATAATTCATCATCAACAACACGTAACGGTGGGGACCCAAACCCTAAGTTTCGCAAACACACACCTGAACGTTATAATATTCAATTTATTACCCTCCATGTCCTAACATTAAAATGCCCTTTCGGATAAGCCAACTGCGAAGTGTACAATAAGTAAAGGTGTGTCCACTTTTCTTTTCTTTTCTTTTTTTCCCCGTGTCCTCTCTATTTCCACACTTAGTATGAGCCACATAGCCAAGCTTATTCGCAGCTTTGACTTTATTCACGAAATTGCCATAATGGAAAGTGATAGCATGTGTAAGAAGAATCAAGTTGGAATATAAAGATGTATGGAAATTCCATACTGTTTGTATCATTCTAGGCTGATATCTTGCTTCCAATATCATATATATTGCTTCCAACAGGCAAGATATCAGCCTAAAGAATGACATTGAAAATAAATAAAAAATGTAAAATTATTAGTGTAATATGTATGTAAATGTGTACATATGATTACTGAATATTAAACAATATTTAGCATGAGAGATGTGTAGGGGATGAATATGATGTTGACATGCAGCAGTGATTAGTGGGGCGGTGTTAATTAGATCTGAGCGCCATATATATGGTCTGGTTTAGGATTTTGGATGCCATCATCACATATACTATGAAAGCTCTTCACTCTATCTCTCTTTGTAGGGCCATTTCGACTTTTTCTAGAAAGAGATATGTGCGATGGTGGTGGGTGAAGGTGTCGGTTTATAATAAATTGAACCAAGAAATACTAGTATGAAAAATCTATAATATTTTTTATTTTCAGATGAATTTAGTACTACAGATTCTATCATCAAATAACGTATATTATGAGAGAAATGCTATAAATGGAAAGAAATAAAATAAACCGGTGAGGTATGGAAGCGTTGATCACTATCTAATTTTGGGACATTGAATTGCTTTCGTAATTCTTTGTATCAGCTGCAGAATTAGTTGGAGTCAGCAGAAGCCAGGGTGTGAGGATAGGGACATGGGCTTCACGGTGGTTTATTGGGTTTCGTTCCTTCCACATTAATAAAATGTTTTAAAGGAAAGAATATGATATTACAATAAAGTATCCAATTAATAAAGAGAACTTTCGATTTCAAATGGAACATCTGTTTCTGAATTGATGTTTGATTAATTAATTGTTTAATAATCTTAAAATAGAGCCATGGAGAAAAGGGTAGCATGAGCATTATGGAGAGATATATGTGTGTATGTGTCATAAATGAATTGGGTCTGAAATGAACTGAAGTATCCAGTTGAGTCAGACCTTTAGCAAATGTTTATCAGTTGATTATGCAAGGTGGTAAGCTTCTGATTGGTCATCTTAAGCAACATTCAAATGCATGAAATTAAGGGTGAAATAAATTTGCCCAACAATATTAACTTTTCTGACCTGTTGAGTAATTTTTGGGCAAGACTTACTCAAGTCAAAATTAATCATATTTTTTTTGTAAACAAATTGCCCAACATATATTAGCTTTTCTAACCTGTTGAAAAACCTGTGTTATTTTAAAGAATCACAGTTTGGGTCTTTTAAATTATTGTAAGAAATTAAATATAGATTAAAATTTCTCTAACCCTAATTTGTAAAGAGAGTCTCCAATTATTCTTTCTCTTTCTCTCTCTACTGATATGAGTTAGACATACAAATAATTAAAGTCTGTGATGGGTTTGGATGATAAACCAAGGAATGGGTCCAACTGTCTACTAAATTTTGAATAAGGTAGTCAGACAGTTTAGTGCTTTTATGTCCCTATTTTTTTTAGGGTTTTGCTGAGTTATATACCAACACAGTTTGTACATGAATAGAACTCTTAAATATACTTTTTAATTAATCAACATTTTAAAATAATATAAATATTTAATTGATGCTTTTATTACAATTAAAGCTAATTTTAATTTGATGCATTCTTTCATTATGAAACTTAATTATAATCCTCATCATTTATTTTTATTTTTTTATTTTTTTTTCTTTTTTTTCCAGTTAATCCTTTACCTTACCATCACTACTAATTACATTGAAAATTGGTAATAGTGATAAAAACAATGATAGTAGTAGGACGAGAATAACGATGGAATGACTCTTATTGTATAACTAATGATAACTTTTTGGAAAAAAGAAATAATCTTTTTTTTATTTATTTTGACTCGCTTTTTTATACTTCTTTTCCTACTAATTAGCATAATTGTTAAGTTTCACACAAAAACATAATGAAAGTTGTTATACTTTTTTTAATGTATATTATTTTTTTTATTTTTTTTTCAAAATTAGATGAGTCGAGTGTTGTATTGTTTAAATTGAAAGTACGTGAATGAATTGTGAGAAATAATATTATTTTTTTTACTTAAAAACCTATATTAGTTATCTGTAAAAATGTTGTTATAGATTTTTATTATTATATTTTTAATAACTATAATCAAGAATTAAATTTAAATTATTTCTATAATTAATATTTTAATTTTTTTAAAAAATTATTCAACAAAATAAAATATATCATTCTATGTTAATAAATTAATCTTAATAATATTATGTGAAAAGTTATATAATAATAATATTAAATTAAAAAATAATATAAAAAAATTATTATGCAAATTATTAATGAATATGATGTGTTTATGCTTTTGTCAAATAATGACGCAAATTAATAGAAAAAAAAAAGTATAGAAAAGAGAGTCAGGAAGATTTTGATTTTTTTTTTCAAAAAGTTGTTATACGGTAATAGTTAGTTAAAATAGAATATTTTTTTTAAAGTTGCAAATTGATTGGTCGAGAATATATGAATTTCCTTCAAAATATAGCTACTTTATTTTTATTATTTTTTTTTGAGTCCCAGCTACTATGCATAATTTATGTACATACACGAGCTGAGGGAGAAAAGTTTGTGAAACTGTAATTCCAATGCCAATCATTTTATACAAGACTTTCATACCGTGCCAAACTTCCTTGCATTGTTTCCGTTTCCCTCCCATTTTTTGCATATAACAAAATTCTGTCTTGTTTCTTTTACCCCTACCTGTTTACAAGTCAAATAATTGAGTTTTGTATTTCAATTAACATCCGCAAATTGATTCTAAATGTTTTTATTTTAAAAGTAACGTAATTGTATAAGAAAAATAGTTTAATTAGTATAACTGTTGGGGTGAAAAATATTTATATTAATGTTTAATCATAACTCTTTATTTATATAAAAAAAATTTAGTATAAATAAAAGATTATGGTTAAAAATTATTATTAAAGTTTTTACATTAACCGCGAATCTTAATTAACATAAAAAAAATATTGAACGGAAAAATTATATGAAATCAATACTGATAGTGAAAACTGCATGTTCACATACACATTTTATATCAACATAGTCAAATTGAAACTAACAAAATTAGCTTTTTTAAATTAAGATGCATTCTTCACAATTTACATGATATAATAACCAAACACACTATAAATAGAATATTTATTAAAGTCGTAATTAAATAATTGATTAATTTGAAATAGCTTAAGATATATAAATAAAAAGACACACTAAGAAGGAGAGCTAAACCTTTGTAATTTGAACAAAGGGGATAAAAACTGTATGAAGAGACAAATTGGAAGGCTTTGGGTCCCTTGGCTGTGGGCCTTCTAGGGTGGCGTTCCCATATTTTCACATACTTTCTTCTCCTTGGGACAAACGCAAGGACCCCACTTTCAACAGGCTTTAAATGTAAATTTGTAGACAAAATTTGGTTTTTGTCAAAACCCATTGAATAGAGGGTATAAATAGACCCCAAGACATGCAACAAACTACTCTCCCTAATAGAAACAGATTAAATAACCCTTGTTCCACACTTTCACTACCACCCCTTCTAAACACATAAACCATGGACACCCAACTTGACCACAACACTAAAAGACCAAACCCCACTTCCCCAACGGGCCTGAAGCTCTTCGGGTTCAGCGTGCACCACGAAGACAACGTCATGGTCATGGAAGAAGAAGACGACATGGCCATGCATGATGACGTCGCTGACTCAACCACTAAGGCCACTTCCCCTTCCCCTTCCCGCTCCCCGGACTCCTCCTCCGGCGCCGTCGCCGGACCCCCTTCCTCCGGCGACCGGAAATACGAGTGCCAATACTGCTGCCGTGAGTTCGCAAATTCGCAAGCACTTGGAGGACACCAGAACGCCCACAAGAAAGAGCGTCAGCAACTGAAGCGAGCGCAGTTACAGGCCACCAGAAACGCCGCCGTCTCTTTCGTGCGAAACCCAATTATCTCTGCCTTCGCCCCTCCGCCGCACCTGCTGGCTCCTCCGGGCTCGCTGGTGGTCCCGGCGGCACCTCCCTCGTGGGTGTACGTGCCGCAACGTGCGGCTCCTCCTCCCTTCCACGTGTCAGTCTCTCACGGTTGTGCGTTCCCGCCGGCGAGTGGAAACAACGTGTTCAGTTGCAGTGGTAATAATAGCAACGTCAGCATAACGAGTGCGAAATCAGCAGGTGCAGGGATGTTTCCCTATGTTGGCGTTGTAGGAGATTCCTCATTAGCTTTGTCAACGGTGCAGGTTCAGGCCCGGGCCCACCACGCTATGCTTGATGGGCCCTCTTTGAGTAGGTTTTCTAAAGGAGATGGTGGGCCCAAATTTGATGATGCATGGGGCTTGGACTTGCATCTTAGTCTAGCTCCAGCCGCCCCCTGATCTCTCAGGCTCTCGGCTTCAATTTTAGTCAGTCCAGCCGTCTCTTTCAAAGGCTTCACTCGCCATTTAACGGCATACATAAATATGGCTGTTTCAGCTTCATATATATTGTACATTTTCATATTTAATTGCTATTTTTTCAACCAAATTTTTTCACTGACTACACATTACAACTGCTCATATGGATCATATTCTCTATTAATTTTGCTTTTTATTTTTATCACTATCATTCGAAATTTTTACATGACCACTCCACATTTTTAAGTTCAAATTTTTTATTTTATTTTTTCTTCCATTTTATCGTTAGCTAAAAATATATAATAATTAACATGATATGATATGATTAGTAAATAATCTTTTTTTTAAGTATGCGATCAGGGCTTTGATGTCTTGATCTATGTAGAAATAATCAGGTTAATCTCTTAAATTAATCCGGGCATCTCAAGAAATTAGTTATTAATTCATGACCGCCTAAAAAGGTACAATAATTAACAAATTAAATTTGTAAATAATCAAATCAATAGTACCTTAATCTTAAGAAAATGTAACCTAGCTAAATATACTAGCAAGTTAAATTGTTTGTAACCAGGAAGCAGCTATTACTTGTTACTTATATAAGTAAGCGAACTCACTTATATAAAGTATATTTGCAACAATCAATTGGCAATTGGGTATCATTAATAATAAAGATGCTCATATATGTGTAGATGTAGTATTCGGCATGGGATCGGTGCACTGATTCTTATTGAGCCCATTGTAGTCCATTAATATAATGAAGGGACGCTAATATACCTTTCAGTAACCAGAAAACACATAATTGTCTTTTTAATTAATTTGTATATCTTGACGCTTATGTCTGGATCGTGACTATAACATCCTTGAGATGAGAGGGGAGACTGACCTATATATCTGACCCCCCCCCCGCCCTTTTTCTTAATTGGGTTGAAGATTTTATATCTGTCTTTGGCTTATTTTTACTAGCATATAAATTAATGTTTTAACCACATGTGTAGTCATTTCTGTGGTGAAAAATAAATAAAAGTTCTTAGACACAGACAGGACACAACTCCCACAAGACACTGTATCAAAACCAATAACTATGTTCGTAGACAGGTTGTACAGAATGTATAATCAATGTGACAAGATTATACCATTGCTTCAACGTTGAGAGAATATAATTTTAATAGAACTGTGGACCAAACAATAATTTTAATAAAGCTATTTCAAACCATTAATAAACCTAACAAGAATGTATCTCAAAATTAGTTTTAGCTGTATTGTTTTGTTGATATGTGTATTTTTCTTTACTAAATACAAGAATTAAAGTAAAACAAACTAATACTGAGCAATTTGACAAATTTTAACTCCAACTGTGATTACGAAATGTAAAAAACTTTGTATTCACATGATTAATCGTCTTTGAAAGTATTGTGCTTAGTCGATGAGGTAAAAATGAAGGAAAAAAAAAGAAATATGAATTAATTAAGCATCCCAACAAATGGTAATTGCTCAATGTTTGTCTGTTCTATATTAGAATTAGGAATTTAGAATACATCTTACATCTAACTTAGCCACCAAGGTTTTAAACTGGAGGTGTAGTCACGGTTTTGTTGTAATTTTCTAATTAATGATGCTGGAAATTAAGGAGTTGGAAAATTGGTTTAATAACAAAACTCGTGTAGAGAAGTTAGAGAAAAAGGTTGTGTGTTGAAATACCTCAACTAATTTAAAGGTTAAGATTGAAATCACGATTGCATACCATTTTTAAAATGTCGGTATACAGCCACCAACCAATAATACAGATTCTCTAAGTCTTTTCTATTTAATTAGGTTAGATATACATTTGTGCACTTAGTACTCGTAGTACGCAAATTTTTTACCTTCCTTTCATGGTTTTATTGCTTTCTGTCCTTCGATCGATCAACGTTTAAAAGAGGCGCTGATGGTGAGAATAACAATATTGTCAGAATCACGTGGTCGTAACATATGAAGCTCTAAGTCTATTATTGAGCAATGACACGATTGAAGGAATGCTATAGATGAAAACAAAAATTCGACAATAATCATGAAATTTTACTATAGTGTAGAAAAGAAGTTTCTGGGTAAAAGTTTTGTGCAAATGGGAAGAGGAAATGATAACTGGTCTGTTTCTTAATTTCTGTCACTATGTTATTGTTATGATTCCGTATTTGATGCCTTATTAAACACGAATAGCTTATAGCTATAGCTGATTGGAGACATCAATGAAAAAGCAAATGATTGTGTCCCTTGTTACCTAAACGGTCAATATGCTTCAATAACATTAACCATGCAAGAAGGAGATAGAGAATCTTCGATGAAGATTGATATATTAATTCCATCATCCCCTTAATTGATTTTAAGATCTTTATGTCTCTCAAAGAACGTCAAAATATTATTGCAATATTTCTAGACGCTAAAAGCTCCAATTAACCCTTAAATTGATGGTTTGTTGGTACCTTATTTTCCTCTTCAATAAAAAAGTTGATCAAAAGTGGGACCAATCAGCAGATTAATTAATATCTTGAAAATGCAATTTGGAAATTAATTAATGTAAAGTTTAATAGGATTATATGTATGATTGAAAACTAATTACTGCTAGATTCAAACACACCAATATATCTTTCCTTGTCGATCTTCCATAATTCACTAAATGAGCTTGAGATCTACGATTTAGGTTGCTGTCCAAACACAACGAAGATGACAGAGAGAGTATTTATTTGTTGAGAAAATAATAGACAAGAACCGCTGCTCAGTGGGTGAGAGTAAGACAAACCCTTTTACTAATATTTAAATATAGAAAGTTTTAATTAGAAATGGAATTATTCCTTATATTAAAACTATTTACAAATATGTAACAAATGTTCTATTTTTTAACAAAATATTCTATTTCTTGTCATCTTGCGTCTGTAACATAAATTGATGTGTGGTAACTATATATATATATATATATAGTTAACATCGGTATCTATTTCACTGTTTATTATTAATTAAAGGGGAATGTAAAGACATATATAACACTTGTAAAGAAATAATTAGAGGTTCCAAATTGTATCTGAAGAAGAAGATTTTGTTGACTAGAGAAACGAATAAACTTTGGGGAAGAAAGGGTGATGAGCTAGCTAGAAACGGTCATGTTGACAAGTGGTATATTCCCAAAATTCTCAATCTTTATATCTTTCTCGTGACTTAAAGGTGAAGTTCAGAAATTGAATGTATATTTAATGGAATTAGGATAATGCTAGGTAGGTGTTTTCCCCAACTCTGACGGACGGTGATCGCGATTATTAACTGTAATTTTCAACGAGGGATCACCGATTGTTATTTTTTAGCTGCAGTTATTAGCCGCCATCTTTAGAGATGGAAACGGAGCGTGACAGAACAGATTTTAACATTCTTTGTTCCTATTCCTACAAAATGTAAGATGGGTTTAGGTTAGTTGTAAAAAGAGTGAGTGTAAAATTTTAATTTTCATCCGTCACCGTTAGATATTTTTAGGTTCAAGTATACCTATATACATCCCTTATATCATGTTTTATAATTTAAATTTATTTATTTATTATTAAATAAGTTATATACGGTAAGTTATTAATTATATTTTAATTTAAAAATATATAAAGAATAATAAATAACAAAAAATTATAAATTAAAATTTGAGAATTAAAATTTTTAATTAAATATATAAATTTAAACTTATTATATAATTATTAAAATCATAATGGAGTAGGTAAGGCTTCGAGCACAGAGCAGGTAGTCACATACCCATACTCATACCCATTTCCATACCCTTACTCGGTTCAACACATCCAGTAATATTCGTACCAATACCCATATTCGGTCAAAGTCAGTAATACTTGTCAATATCGAGACAGGTTCGGGCGGGTGCCTATGGGTATGGGTATTTTTTCAATCCCTAGCCACCTCCAATGGGCAATCATCGGTGCCACATCTGATCGGGGTCACCAACTGCCACCTCCAATTAGTAATCAACAATCGCCACCTTCGGTTGTCTGTCATCTACCATTACCTCTGGCCGTCAGTCATCAATCACCGCCACTTATTGTCAGTCACTGATTGCCACCTCTTATAGAAGTCACCGATTGTTACCTCCAACCTCTACATCCGACACCAATCGCCCGTCATTAATTATGGATCTCTAAGAAGGAAAAATTATTTTTTTTAAGATTTAAAAATAATATTTTAAATTTAGAAATCACAGCAAAGTTTTTAAAAAATTAAACTTAAAATCAAAATTAATTTTTATTTTTATAAATTTTAAAATCGAAAACCAAAAATCACTTGAACGGTGGAAACCGGTGGAGTTGGTTTTCGCAAGGGAGGTTAAGGGAAGAAAACGAAAAGGTTAGTTCATTTTGGAACCATTTCTTTTTTTTTTTTAAAAGGCTAAGATAATTTATAAAAGAAACAAAGGCAGGCGAAACCAAGAGTTTCTAAGACCCTGATACAATACAACCCAAGGAAACTAGGGTTAAAGAGCACCTAAAGACACTACAGCACCCTAGCCACAAGCCAAAAGAAAACTATATATTCATCATACACAAATGGGGGTTGTTACACCAATTTGAAAAAACACATATCCTCTTAGAACTAAACCTATAAGCCAACCACTTACAGGATGTCACCTGAACAAGGCCAAAGATATCCATTGACTCTAAAGTAGGATTGTTAAAAATAATGGAGTTCCTAACTAACTATATACACCAGCAAACCACTGACCCAAACAAAAACTTACACTTACTTCTCCATTTTAGAACCATAATGATATTATTTGAAATTTTGAACAGTTACAAAAGCTTGTTGCTTCTTTTCATCGAGGTTTTCAACATAGTAGAATTAATTATCCTTTGTGGTTGGTGAGAAAATAAAGCAAAATCTAGCTCAAGTATCCACCTTTTACACTATATATCGAATTAGCACAATCTTAGCTGCGAATATGATATGTCGACCCGAATATATATAATTTAACATGGTTTACACACGCAAGTCATCAACTAGTCAAGCTTTCCTGTTAATTTAATTTTAACCCGCAAAATGAAAAAGGAGGATACCAAAAAGCCAAAGTAATTAAGTTGAACCATATTTTGCTTTCCTAATTATTAGTCAATTTAATCAAATTAGAGACGTGACTAAGTTTTACATGATTAATCTATACTATTAATAAATGAAATTTTTCTTTTATGTCCACTTTTTAAAATATTTATTCTACTTTTATATTTATTTAAAAATTAAAAAATAAATTAATTTGTCAAGGAGAATTCAAACCCATGACTTTGAATTAAGGAATTTTTCTTTTCATGTCCAATTTTCAAAATGCTTATTTCACCCTTATACCTATTTGTTAGTAGATCAAGTTTATAATCTTATAAAAACAATACTTTAAAACATTTATATCTAGAATTATTCTCCTATCAATAATCTATAATATACCATATACATATATTATTAGTGAGAATATGACATTTTGGTGTCTATATTTTATGACTATTTTACCCTTTTAACCTTTCTATGACTTCTCTCACATTAGTAAATATATATTTTCACAAGTTTTACTTTATCACATATCAATCTTCGTTAAGTGTCATTAATATATGTATATATTCAATCATAAATATTTGTTGATGATTTGTCGATCATAAATATATTTATACATTCGATCATAAATATTTGTTGATGATTTTTCGATCATAAATATTTGTCGATCATAATATAAATGTTGATATATATATATATACACACGACAATATGTTTAATTCTATTTAAATTTTTTTCTCTCTCCACTTTTTTAAATTTATTGCAAATCTTACCTATTTGTTGATGACTTGACATGTTTCTATCATGTTAATATAAACAAAAAACATATTAAACTAAAATTCTTGTACAGAAAATAACACAATGAATTATTTATATTTTATCATTTTATTAAAAAATATATTAAATTAACTCTAAAATTATTATATATATCAAAATAGAAATATAAATATAAATACAAATACGTTGTTGCACTTTTGCTAGTAATAATAAAAAGATTTATTGTTTATTAGACATTTAAATGTTTCTAGCTTACTCTTATCTTATATTTTTTTTTATATAATTTCTTATCATATCTATCACACTTTTTCTCTCTTTCTTCAGATATTTTTTCCTATTTCTCTTTAAAATCCACCTATACTGCCCAAAAATGGTATGTAATTTCACCATTTAAAAAAAAAAACCTCCTCGAGCATGCATCTAGCCACTGGGACCATTAGATTTTAATTGGTTCTCAATAAGGGGAAGTCATTTCTCCCCATTCTAATTGGATTGAGATTGATGAAGAGAATTAGCTGAGCCATTACGTTGAGTGTAATAGACATCATATTCATACCCAGTCTAAGCGCTCTTCAAAAAAAAAAAAAAATACCCAGTCTAAACGAAAATGAGGATTGTTTGTTATAGCAGATAGTGATTTTTTCTATGAAAATCCTAGAATGTGTATATTAAATATTAGATACGATTTTCAATTTGTTGATGAACAACAATTGAATTAGGAGTGATGATTAAGTTTGTTTGTATTATGTAGAAATATTTTGTTTCTTTACTTATCTAATAAATTTTATGGTTTTCAAAAAAAAAAACAAAAGATAGTGACTTTTGCAAATGACTATCGTCCTAAAGTCTGTCTTTACGTGCCATAGGATTTACCGACTATGATGTAAAGGGACATTGTAGGAGTTGGAAGCTGACTAAGACATGATTTTGTTTACCTTTCATTTTCATTTCCTTCCCCACAAACTTGGATATTGATTGGCTTCCCCATGTTATCGCATTGTGAGTATTTGTTTGGTGACAACTAGTCGGTTATAATCTTTCTAATCTTTTTTCCCCATAGATATTCTCTCTTGAATACAATTATGTTGAACCACTGTCAAGCACTAAATAAATATATATATATATATATATATATATATGTATATATATATATATATATATGTATATGTATATGTGAACATCTCTCTCAATATTCATTCAAATATTAATTTGCTACATTGTAAGAGACTAACTCTTCTGTTAGATCCAAATTTAGTTGATGGAGAAATTCTATGGATTTAACAATTTCTTCTTTAATCATGGGAAAGACCGAAAGAGAGAAAAAGAAATACTCTCTTTATATATATATATATATATATATATATATATATATATATATATATATATATATATATATATATATATATATATCATATCATATCGTTTAATGTTTAAAGTTTTTTTTTTATTTCAAATGATTAAGAAAAACAATAAATATCTTACTTATATGAACAATTTTATTAAAATATTATTATTCTCTTTCTTTATTTCTAAAAACACATTATTAAATATTTTAAGATTTTTTTTTAACCAAGACTAGTTATTTGAGGACATAACTTAAATAAAAATTTTAATATTTTATTAAATATTGAAATGTCATTCAAAATATTTTTTTAATACTAAAATGTCAATCAATCTTAATTAAATAAAGGAAGTATAAGATATGATGAAACATTTTATAAAAGAGAAGTAAGTAGAAAATGTGGAAAAAAAATCTTATAGAAATATATATCATAAAGAGTAGAAAAAAAATTAATTTTAATATTCAGCTTTATTAAACCATGAAGAATTATAAATTATAACTAGTCTTAAATATATTTTTAGTAACTATAAAATTATGTGTTTTTATTTTAATATCTAATATATTTTTAATTTAACACTTAACATTTTTTAAATTCAACTTAATATATGTCGTCAACTATTTTTCTTTAACCAGTTATGTAGTGAATATAAGTGTCATATTACCACGTTCACGATATATAACATTGTTGACTCAGTATTTACATCATTTTTATACAAATGCTTTTAAAAAATGAAATAGTTTTTAAGTACCAAAATCAAAATATAAATAAAGATTATGTATCAAAATTAAAATAATTTTATTTTATAGGTCCCAAAAATTATTTAACCCTAAAAAAATATTAATTATCATTGCTAGAGCTATAATTGTTTTAGGCCTAAAAAATTTATTTAAGCCTAAAATTTATAAAGAAAGGTTTTTGTTTCATCTTTGTTTTAAGAAAATTATGGTCCTTTACATAAGAACTAATTATGGAAATTTCTCATAATTGTTGTAAATACTTTTGACAAACTTTTTGCATTTTCATAAATGAATTGTATTATTAAAAAGAAACATTTTTCATGCACCTGCATTGGTACCTCTATCTGGGAACCTAGGCTTTTACTAAGTTCTCCTTACAATTTCTCTAACACATTCCAAAGATTACTAATTCAATAAACATAGATAACATAATATTTAAACTTAAATCGATACATCATTCATCAATCGCAAATCAAATATCACAATTTTATTCATAAATCGCATTTCACATAATACCATTATGCTTCATATCTTCAATGAAAATAAATTCATAGTGAGTAACTTAATTTCTTCAAGGTTCATGTTAATATTAATAAAAGAATAGTACAATTTTATGAGAAGGCATCCTTTCCGATGTGGAAGATCAGATTAAACCGCAACCACAAAGCATACTTAGCTTATCTTCCTTTTACTCATCTAAAAATATATTTAACTCCTTATCTTTTTGAAAACATATGGACAAGTTTTAAAATAATCCATCTCAAGAATAGTTTCATAAAAATTTTGCAAAATCATAACTTTGCTTGATTCATAAAACCGTTATTTATGAAAATCAAGGTTACATTCTTAACAAACCTCATTCCATAACCAAATATCAAAATTAGTCAATAAAGAATAAAAATATGAATTCAGAGTAAATAACCGAAAATCATAAACAAAAGACTAGAAACAGTGGAGAATAACAATATTATAAGACAAAAAATAGCATGTAGAGTAAATAACAAATGACTAGAAAGTCATCTAGAACGAGTGACCAAAATGTTATTCGGGAGGGATGACAAAAAAGTTGTTTGAAGAAATAATAGTAAATCAAGAAAACAATAACAGATAAAAAATAATAAACCAATCAAGCAAGAAAGTAATAACTTATCAAAGTGATAAACATAAATAGTTTATTAAGACTAACACCTCCCACGGTTTATAAATCTCACTTTCCCTTACCTTAGTAAGAGTTTCATAAAGAGTAGTGAAAAACCTTTGAAACCGTAATCTTCCTCTCAACAATTTTCCCTTCCCATCTCTTTCTCAAGAGCTTACTTTTAGGGACTTACTTTCTTCCTTTTCTATTTTCTTTCTCAAGAGCTTTTTCTCTTAAAGGCTTGCTCTCTCTCTTTCCTCTCTTCTTTTTCCCCTCTAATTCACAATATGGCTGCTCTTATTTATAGTCAAAATCTAGATCTGCTCGCTAAGCAAATAAAATATAAAGAAATAATATTCGCTTAGCCACAGATGGTAGTTAAGCGATGCTTTTTCGAATTTTGTCTCACATTGCTAAACCATGAATTTTCACTTAATGAGTAACCATGTTTTTCGGTAAGTGAGTGTCTAAGCGAGTTTCGCTGATCGAATTTTATTTTTTTTTAGCGGATTTCTAAAAAAAAAGGAAGCTTAAAATTTCTAATGGAAATGCTTTATAAACTATCATTAATCTATCTTAACAATTGTTTGCATACAAAATTATTTATAATACATCCTCTACTAACCTGATTATGAATCTAAGGGTGTTATAGTGGATTGGTTAACCTACAAGTTAAACAAATTGGGTTAAAAAGCTTACATTTTTTTGGGTTAAAAAATAGAGTATTTATATTGTGCAAGTTGCTAGTTATATAGGTAATTCAGGAGCCCAAGCTCATTTTTGCAACTTTAATCATTATCATTGTATCATACATTGTTTTAAAACTTAAATATGTTTTGTATTCTTAATATATTGGTAAATTTTACATTGAGTTCCTACAAAATTTTGTTATATCTTAACTACCTATTATTTTGAGTTCCTAAAGTGTTATCTAAAACACTTTTTAAAGAGTTAATATAAAGCAAAATTTTTATAGCACTTTAAATTATTTTAAAATACTTTAAAAGTTGGTTTACATGAAACAAAAATTTATTGAAAACATATCATAAAAGCAAAAACTTTATAGAAATTCAATGCAAAATTCGTTCATATAATAAGGATGGATGTGAAACATATTTAAGTTTTTTTAAGATAAGTTCAATTTAGTTATTAAAAAAAACAAAATGATCTATTTTAGTCCTTAATTATTTAGAATTAATAATTTAGATATACACTCATTTTACTAACTTGTAAAATTTTTCTAATGATTTCATTATTGATGCTTTGTTCACTAGCAAACATTTGAAAGATTTTTAAAATAATATGATCAATTAATATATATATATATATATATATATATATATATATATATATATATATATATATATATATATATATATATATATATATCATATGATAAAAAATGTGTGATAAAATAATAATTAATTTTTTCTAAGCTTATTTAGATTTTGTACCTAATCTTTATTTTTTTTATTGTGAGTCTTAATATTTATTTATATTATAATTTTAATGGATGAAAAAATTGAATTTTAAAAAAGTAATTATCATAAAATGACATGGATATTAAATTAATAATTATGTTCAATGACGCTTTTGGTTATATGATCGGTTAATAGAAAACATTTAAGAACATCTTTTATTGGTAGATCTAATCTTGAAATGTCAAACTTAAAATCTCAGCTCATCTAATAATAAAGATGTTTTAACAATAGATATTAAATTTAAAAGCTTTAAAAAATTATATAATAAAATAAAAGAAAAATACTAAAATAAATTACACACTTTCACCTAGATTAAAGATATTTAGTATGCATTATTATGTATTCATACTGAAGTGAGTCCCATATAATTTATAAGTCTTTTTTTTTTCCTACTTAAAAATTTGATTAACCGGAAAGGATTTTTCTCCCTGAACAGGGAAGGCAACTCACCCGCTAGAGTAATAATGCATGAATGTCTTATTTTTTAATCCGATGCATTAGGTATAATCATTTTTCTTGGACCTTTTGCCTCCATTTGGCATATGCATGGTTTGGATAAAGTATGTTAATCATGGCTGAGAAATTTATTTTTTAATGCTGGAAAAGTGAGTAAAAAAGATAAAATCTATTACAATAAGGATAAAATCTCTGACTTATCAATCTTTGTTTGCTGTATCACATTAATCATGAACACAAATAGTATATGTGCTATCATGAACCCAAAAAAATATGCAACACTTCTTTTTGTTAACATACGACACTTTCATTCTAAGTTTTCTCTAAAACTTTCTTTCAAAGCTTATTATACGGCTAATGACTCACGATAATTTTGTTCAGTTGTGTTTTGACTATACTTTGGTGTTATATTTTGAAATTTGTAATGTTAGGATAAGAGACGGATCTATATATATATATTAAAAATATCAATTTTTTTTATAATTATTTAAATAAATAATTATTTTTATAAAAGAATTTACTATTAATTTTATGTATAAAATTAAAGATGAAATCTGTTGCGAAAGAAAATTAAGCAAATATTAATAAAATTTTCTATTTTTGCTATTAATTTTTTTCCAACTTTTTTCTCATATGTATTAAAAAAAAAACTAGAGGTGTGGATTTGTCATTTTTTGTGACTATGTATTTGTTTGAATTTTGTACCTCAGTTGGACTAATTATGCCATTTTTACACACTTGTTCAATCTTTAGACACACTTGTTAAATTTTTTTTATTTGTTAAAATTCATGCTAATAATTTGTCAAAAAATCATGGTAATAAAGAAGATAAATATTTTTGCTTAATGTTTAATTTGAAAAAAAAAAAAGATAGGACAAATTAAGCATATATAAACATGACAAAACTTCTAGTGTTTGTTATTTAAAAGTTAAAATCATGAAATAATAGTTTTTTTATCTCAGATATATAAAGTATTTAAAAGATATACATATCCTTCATTTCTCTCTTACTTTCCATCCATATTTAATAACATGAATTAATTATATTAAAATAACATTTATACTATTACACTAATTTAATAGTTGGATTTCTATTCAACAAAAAAAAAATTAAGTTGGATTTCACATAAACTAGATAGCCATAGGATTATGATTTACATAAATCCTCGATTCCCTGTTTTTCATTCACTTATCTTACGGGCAGATTTTAAATGTGGACACTCTTAATTTCTATCAAATTTATATATAATTAAAAGTTATAAAATGTGAACATTTTTCTTAAGTTGAATTTCTTGGTAATTCCATTATTGAATATAAGGAAGAGTGAAGATTAAGAAATATAAATCGGTAAGCGTTGCATTTTATGTATTAAAGTTTAAAAGATAGTTGAAATAAGTTCAGCTCAATTTGTTTGTTAAGCACAAAGTTATAAGCGTTTTTAGGTAGTTACTAGTTTTTGTTTAGTTTAATTGATATATATTTTCAGTGTAAAGATTTTTACACTGACATTCAATCACAATAACCATTCATTCATGGTAAGTTTGCTGACTTTACTAATTAGTGTTTTAAAAATCACATAAATAAAAAGTTATGATTGAATGTCGTCAGTGTATACCAATTAAACTCTTCTTCTTTTTTTTAAGTTACTCCAATTAGGTTTTTCAAAAGATATCATATTTTAGTTACTAAATTATTGTTTGGAAATAGTTTTATAAAACTGGTTTCAGTATTTTATTATTTAAAAACTAAAAAATTGGTTTGGTTAGTGTTTTCTGAAAACAGTTTTCGAAAACAATTCTACTTTTTTAGTTTTTAAAAACTAAAAAACAGGAACAACTAAAAGTAATCTTCCTTTTTAGTTTTCTATTTTTGTCTTGAAAACTCAAAATACAATCAGAATATATTGTCTTTTGCTTTTCATTAATGAAATTTTAATAAATATGAACAAGTTTTTCCATTTTTATATCTTCAAAACAGTTTTCAAATAACATTTGTCAAATAAGTTTTTTTTTGTTTTATTTCTGAAAATAGTTTTTGAAAACTATTCTTGAAAACTCTTTTCAAAAACTAAAAAACAAAACCAAATTAATCAAACCTTAATTTTTTTTTACAACTTTATTTTTTCATTAATTAATAAATTGTTTTCCACTAATTCTTTCTCCTCACATGCCACAACCTCTTTCTCCTTCTTTTCTCTCTTTAATTAATTTAATTATAATATTCTTTTATAAGCTAATAAATATTATTAATAAAGAAAATTTAAACAGGAGCACAATGTATATGTGCCTAACAAGTTACACAAATTTAGTAAAAAGAGAAAAGAGAAAAAAAATATGTCCATCCACATGACTATCTAGAGGATACATAGCATGAGATTCATGACTCATTCATCATATGAATGAGATGACAACTTCATAACATAATACCATTCCCATGTTTTCTGTTGAACAACTTGAACTATCTCATCGACATCGTGTACTTTTCCTCTTAATATTTTATCGTTTCTAACTTTCCAAATGTCTCAAATTTCCATGAATCTTATACATCGAACTTATTGAGTACTCCCTTGTTCCCTCTACTGTCCATCTCCATCCATCCTTAGACCCCCAGTCAATTGTACAAACTCTAATTTTTGGCCTAAATCCTTTACCATCCTCTCCTTCCAAACAAATTATCTCCTCCTCCAGCTCTACAACTCATCCCCCCTCTCATTTCTTTCATTGAAGTGTTCTTGCCTACTACTAGGCTGAACAACCTAGGATATTGATCATTTAAACTTTGACCCCTAGCCACTTATCCCTCCAAAACAAGTTCGCTCCCATCCTCTAACTATCACCTAATGTTCTCAATCCACCAATCTTTCTTCTCCATCTAGAGCACTTTCTACCTTATAATTCCCATTGTTTGTCCTTGTCTTGATATCTCGATAGTAGAATTTGTTTCCACATCCTATTTCCCTCTATTACTAGCCTCCATTTTTACTTTCTTAATAAAGCTAGATTAAACTTATGCAAATCCCTCAAACCTAGATCTTCTTCTTCTTTTGAGCTACACACTCTCTCCCATGACACCCAATGGACCTTCCAACTACCCTCCCAACAGAAAATGTTTTATAAGAGATTGAAGTTTAGAAATTATACCTTTTAAAGCTTTGAAGAACAAAGATAATAGATTGAAAATGCAGATAATACAAATTTTATAAGCACAATTGGCAAGCCTAGATATCTGAAGAGGAACTCTCCTAATTCGCAACTTAACCGCATTGATACCTTTTTAAGCCAATTCCGGGCACATTTATGCCTAATATATGACTCTTGTGGAAATTCACCTTTAGCCCCATACTAATTCAAAATTTTGCAGAATAACTTTGACTACCTCCATAAACTCCTAATTCATACTTGCTAAGAGTATAGTATCATACGCAAATTGTAAGTGTGACACACACACCTTATCTTTTCCGTACTTGATACTCCTTCCACACATCCATAGTCGTCGTTGCCTGAAACATCTGACTGAGCCCTTTTGTTGCAATAAGAAGAACAGTGAGAGGGGGTCCCCTTTGTATAAGGCCCTTATCAATAGCAAATTCCTCTATTGGACTCTCATTCACCAACACTAACATTTTTGCAGAGCATACACATTCCTTTATCCACCTCATTTATTTCCTCCCAAAACTCATCCTTTCCATCACTTTCCACAAATAATTCCAATTTATTTATTCATATGCTTTTTCAAAATGGACTTTCAAGCTCACAAGACCTTACCTCATTCTCCTTGCATTATCTACCATTCATTAACTATGAGAGCACCATCGAGAATCTACCTGCCTGCCCAAAAAGTTGATTGAGGGTTAGAGATTAAAAAGTGCATAACCTCATTCATTCTTATTGCCAACACCTTTGTCAATACTTTATACATACATTCAACTAATGAAATTGGTTGATACTCACTTATACTTTGTTGATTACTCTTCTTTGGGATCAACATTATAAATGAGCTATTTGAGCCTTTAGAAAAATAAAATTAAAGTCATTCGAACTTTGATTTTTATTACTGTCACACTCCCACACTACTTCTTTTATCTCTATTTCTAAAAAAGGCTTTTCTAGCTTCTCATCTAACACAACTTCTAAAACTGCCCCTCGAGGTTTGGTTGGTGTGAATCTTTTCCCTAAAGTGGTTCGCAAAGTGGTCATGTATCTTTGTCTTTAAGAGTCTTACCTTCATCACTTCCTCCCTGTTAAAATAAAAGCTCAATATTTTATTTTGTTTCCGACATTTGACAACTGATCTGTGGAAGTACTTAGTGTTGTCATCCACTTCGTGCAACCATTGCACTTGAGATTTTTGACTCAATAAAGAGCATTTCCTCCCAAGTCATCTTTTGAAATTCCTTAATTTTTGCTTTCTTAATAGTTTCCCTCCCGCCTGCAAGCCTCCCCTTTCTTCTCATAAGTCTAACTTCGTGATGCCCACCCTTGCCTTTTCAATCTACCTGTCTATGTCCCAAACACCTCCTAGTTCCATTCCTTGAGCTTTCCTTTTAACAGCTTCAATTTTTCCTTCAAAATGAACACCTTCCTAAAATTTAAATATATAATTATAGAAAATTATAATTTAAATATATAATCACAGTAATTTTATAATTTAAATATGTAATTATAGAAATTTATAATTTAAATATGTGATCAATTTATATTATTAAAATATATTATAATTATTTAAAATATCTCATTGTTGATCTAATGATTAATAATGTCATTATTTGTCATTGTATAACTTTCAGCTAGTTTTACAACATACTTGCAACTAACTTTTCAGTTTTTTAACTAATGTTTTAGTTTTCAACTAGTTTAGTCCACCAGATCTCTAAACAATATCTTTTAGTTATATGCTGATGAAAGAACTTACCAATCATTAAATGTGTGTCTAGATTATTAATAAAAAGTTGAGTTGAGACTCGAGTATGTGTAAAAACAACTCCTTGTAGCTTTTAGTTCTATTAGAGTTTTGCTTCTATAGGAATGTTAGAAAAGAATACTAGACATGCATGCAGGGCTGGTTTTAAAGAAAATCAAACTTTGGTTGAAAGCTTCAAACACATAAACAAACATACCCTAAGTTTTTTTTTTTTTTGAAGGCAAAATATATTATATAGATTTCTATACAGCACGAGTAATGAAGCAAACCGTTTCAAACTCTAAATAGCAACCCTCAGAAAAACTATGAATGATATCATCCTCTGACCCCTACTTCATATCTAGCAAACAAAGCCTTGGATGGAGAGTCCAATCTGAAAACCTCTAACCTCTATTGAACCCACACCAATATGTCAACCATTTCCAAGATAGGAGCTGAGTAGCCAACAAAGTATCCAGCGATTCCATATTCTTACCTTTGAAGATTATGGAATTCTTGTATAACCATATGCTCCAGCATGCAGCCATAACAAACAAATATCTACACTTTGACTTATATTTACCAACCATCCAAGTACTAGATAAATTAAACAATTGGTCTACTCGTTCCGGTAAAGGGGACTCAAATCCTAGCCATCTGAGGACTCTATACCATAACTTTTGTGAATATAGGTATGACACAAATAAGTGGTTACTAGACTCCAGTTGCTCTTTACAAAAAACACATAAGGATCCTTCAGGTTGGATATTCATACCTCTTTTTAGCATATTATCCATCGTTGGGAGCCTGTTTAGGATTAACCTCCATGTAAACGCTATCACCTTAGACGGCAATTTCTCCTTCCATAGTTTGTCAATCAACTGTATGTTCACTGGTAACAAGTCCCTGTGATTATTTCCCCCCTTGAGCAAGTGGTATGCCTGTGCTACAGTAAATTGGCCCTCGTGTTCTGGCTTTCAGACCCATGTATCTTCTTGATCGTCGCATAGTCTCACACTCTGTAGCATTTCCACCAAGGATTCCAACAACTGCTCTTCCCACACAAACAATCTTCTACGCCAGCCCCACTTCCAGCCCATTGCCTCCCCAACTTGCCCCCTCAAACCTCTAACTGACACCCCCTTCTGTTGGGCCAAATCATTTAACCTCAGAAAACAAACCGATAATGGTTCTTCCCCTATCCAGGTATGACACCAAAAGCTTGTGCCTACTTCATTCCCTAGTTTTCTCCCAATATTGATAGAAAAACAACTCGGATTTGGATGCCTCGACGCATCAATATCCCAAATATCCCTCCTCCACACCGAACACTTATCTCTCGAAGAGATCACATACGATGTATCCTGAAAATGCCCATACCTCAACTGTAGTAATGGGATCCAGATGGCTGATTTATCATTCAGGAATCTCTATCTCCATCTCCATTTAGCTAACAAGCTAAGATTGAACTCATTTAAAATTTTGACACCTAGCCCCCCTTCTGATTTTGGCCTACATACCTTCTCCCAACTAACCCATGCCATTTTAGTTGCATCGGTATTTTCACCCCATAAGAATTTCCTCTGAAGCCCTGTTAAGATTTTCAACACCTTCCTTGGCGCTTTGTAGAAGGAGAAAAAATACAGAGGTAGGCTAAAGAGGATCGAATTCAGCATTACGAGCCGCCCAGCAAAAGACAGATTCTTCATTTTCCACCCCAATAGTCTCTTCCGAAATTCCTCAATAACTGGTCTTCACACCGCTTCAACTCTTGGATTGACCCCCACTGGCACCCCTAAGAATTTAAATGGGGAAGAGCTTACAGAGCAACTCAACATGCTCCCTACTGCATGCTCAAATAGAGGATCGACATTCAACCCATAGAACTGACTTTTATTAAAGTTCACCTTGAGCCCTGAAGCCATTTTGAATGCTCTTAAGATAACCTTCAAAGTCCAGACTGTTTGAAAATCAGATTCCCCCATCAACATCGCATCATTCGCAAACTGCAACAAAGAGTATTTTCCCCCTTCTCTAACACTAATTTCCATGAATTTTCCTTTTTGAATTGCTGAATGGAACAACCCGGCCAATCCTTTAGCTACCACCAAAAAAAGGAACGGGGAGAGCGGATCCCCTTGCTTTATACCCCTTCCAGGGCAAAACTCAGGAGTTGGGTTTCCATTCACCAATATTGATATGAAACCGGATCGAATAATACTTGAGATCCACATCCTCCACTTATCACCAAACCCCATCCTTCGAAGCATATAGTCTAAAAAGGGACAATTGACTGAGTCGTAGGCTTTTTCAAAATCGACTTTGAACAAAAACACGACTTATTACTCCGATGGGCCCAATCGATGATTTTGTTAGTGATCAGCACCCCATCAAGGACAGATCTTCCTGAGATAAAAGCTGTTTGGCTACCCGATATAATCTTCCCCATAACTTGCTTGAGTCTTCCCGCAAGAATCTTCGCTATAATTTTCTGAACACTCGATATAAGAGATATAGGCCGATACTGAGATAGGTTTAGAGGTCGCCCCACCTTATGTATTAAAGTTAGGAATGATGTCGTAATACCTCTAGGGAGTCTTCCTGATCCATGGAACTCTTGCACCAGCTTAACAACATCATCACCCATTATATCCCAACAAGATTTGTAGAAATTCATTCCAAAGCCATCTGGACCCGGGCTCTTTCCCCCCTCACAAGCCCACACCGCTACTTTAATCTCTTCAGCTGAAAACGATTCTTCTAACTGTGCCTTATCCACCTCGGAGATGGACCTGAAATGAACTCCATCCAACGTGGGCCTAGTGTTCCTCTTTTCTGTGAATAACTGACTGAAGTATTTCATCACCTCTAACTTAACCTCCGGCACACTATCCACCCAACTAGAATCAGCTTCCACCGCCAAAATACCATTCCGGGAACATCGTGCTCTATAGCAATTATGGAAAAATTTGGAATTATTGTCTCCATATAGAGCCCACCTGACTCTAGATTTTTGCAAAATGGCATTTTCCATAACCCTAGCTGTACTCCAATAATCTGATAGTATATCACTTCTAGCCCTGACTTCTGCCTCATCCCGTACTACCAACAAATTATCAGCTTCATCCAGTTCCCTTACCCTTTCTGACAACATATTCTCTTTATTTAGCAATACTTCCAAATTCCACTTTTTGATTGCCACCTTCAATTCCTTCAGTTTATGCATAAATTGGCATGCCTGCCACCCTGAGCCTGAGAAGGACCTCCAGACTTGGTTCACCAGTTCATGGAAAGATTCCTGATTCAGCTAGTGATAAAAAAACTTAAACGGTTTTGCCCCCCAGTTGAGTACATTATCTGTTGCCATAACCCAACTATGATCAGAGAATTCTCTAGACCCGATCCATTGTGAACATATTTTCCACTCAATAATTAAATCTTGAGAGAACAGAAATCTATCTAACCTGCTAGTTGCAGACCCATCTAGGGAAATCCATGTGAACTGCTTCCCGTAGCACGGTACATCCACCAACTACATTTGGTCTATAAACAATTGGAATTCTCGCATTTCCAACCTCGAGTGATAATTCGAGGCTCCAACCACTTCCCCTCGCCCTACCACTGCATTGAAGTCCCCAGCTATACACCACCAGATGTCAGGAAGACCCCTCGTCATCAATAGATCATCCCACAATTTCTACTTCCTTGCCAAAGAGCATGGGCTATACACATTAGTAATGCATGACACCCTTTGTGACTCATCTTCCGTTACCCCTAGGCCTAGGAACCCTTCACCTTGGATATTCCACCGAACCTTAAACAACCCTTTCTTCCAAATCGATAATAATCCACCACTAAGACCAATTGACGGAAGATACCTCCATTCAAAGTCGGCATTCCCCTATATTTCCTTCACCTCCCACTCTTCAATAACTTGACATTTTGTATCTTGAAGTAAGCATATATCAATTTTATTTCCCACCACCGTTCGTCTCAATCTCCGCCGCTTCACACTATCCCGGAACCCCCTTACGTTCAAAGATAACAACTTCATTTGATTGGTATGATTCTCCCTTCATTTCGAGCTTCCTGCTCCTCCTTATCTCTCCTTTCCAATTTACGGATTTCATCAATGTAGATTTGTTCATTCACATCTCCCCCTACTACTCCAATGCCCTTCATATCCCGCCACATTTTGGTTGGTTCCATGTCATCATCCACAATGGGTCCAATGCTTCCATCTCCCCTTAATCTAGTTTGTGTGCACAATACCTCTATTGTTGGGTATAGTGCACACCCTTGACAGGTACCCGAACTATGCCCTCTTCCATTCCCATAAGATGTACAACTCCCTTCCATGCTTCTTCTTCCACACACCCACCATTCTCCTTTTCTGTGTGGCCTCATCATGAATCTCCTCTAGCCTCACCATAGACCATACATCTTGGTCATAAGGTTTTGTAGTTGAGGACTCCCCCTTCATACCTTCTGATTGTGAGTAATGGTTGCTTTCGGTTTGATCCTGGTCTTCCAATAACACTCCATTTCCTTGCTTTTCCGAACTCACATCCTTACCCAAGAGCCTCCCTTCTTCAGCGTTATTGTTATTTCCACAAAAGCTCCATCGATTCTCATTTGCCAAGTTATGCGTCTGAACCACATCATAGGCCATCTCATTCACTTCATTATCACTTTTTTCCTTCCAATTAATTCGACCCTTGCCACTGCAGTTTATGCTTCGGTGATCCGCTTCATCGTTATCCACTTTGGCCCTTGAGATTGCATTATAGCTTACTTCCTGCACCTCTTCATCGTCTTCAGCCACCGGGCCTAGGCCCACACCGTAGTCTCCTAATCCCATTTGAACTGCACCTAAGGAAAAAAGGTTTGACTCACACCTCTTATTCCTTCGCTTTTTGGGAGAAAATTCGGAGTTGTCCCTTTCAGCATCTGTTTTAGCATCTAAATTATGGCAGCTTTGCAGTTACTCTCCACACCTTTTATACCAATTTGAGAGTCCTGTTCCTGTTCCCCGAGAGCCTCCCGTGAAAAAACTTGCCATTTCTGTTCAACGTCTTGTTCACCATCATCTTTGCCGAATTCTTCATCGGAACAAGGAAAAGACCCTGTTGCCATATCGTCCTCCCAACCGTCCACACCAGCCTCTTCAACCATTTTTATCTCGTATATGTTATCATCTATTGTGACACGCACCACATGATTGACCTACGTTCACCATGGTAGAAATGGTAATACGAGTTACATCCATCCACTCTCTCCTCTCGGTGGACGAATCGACCCGGATAAAATCACCATGGAAGCTGGCCAACAACTGGAAAAATTTCTCCTCCCATGCATGCAGAGGTATACCCGTGCACTTCACCCAAGTTAACCTCTCATTGTCGATTGAAGCTGGGTTCCACAAGACAATTTCAGTGAACCAGGACTTGACCCATTCCATTCTAACGTCTAGATACTTCTTAATGTCTTTCCCTAAGTGGTTATTTTTTTCATAGAGCTTTCTTTATTACAAGGTCCATCCATCAATCTGTATTGGTATCTTCTATATATCCTAGCCACTAATTCAATGCGTTTCTATATATCGAGCTTGTGTCATCTGCCTAGCTAAGAAAGTGTGTTATGACATATAAGCTTTCACAATAAATATATATATATATATATATATATATGTAACCTTTTAGACAAAAAATTAAAGCGACTTATGAGTGTTCAAGTTCGTTGACATGTAATGAATGAATTAAGGAATTCCGTGTGCAACAATCCGATGTTTATTTGAACTTTTTTCTCACGCGATGGTAACCATTCAGTCAACCAACCAGATCTTGGAACTTTTGAAAAAGAAAGCAAAAGCACCACAAAACAACACTCATCCAAAGCCACACCATCCGGCTTTGCCTTATATTAATGTTCACTGTGAGGGTGGGGTCTTTAACTATTCACGCAAGTCTACCTTAAATTAATGTCCCCATTTTACATTTCATCTCCAACAACCAAATATGGGAAACAAACCATCTAATTAGCTTGTTAGGTGAACCATGCCTAAAGTTTAAGTATTATTATATGTCTGAGTTAGCTAGGCACCCGTTTCAAACATCTTTTTCCTAAAGCTTGGCTACGAATCGGTGAATTAATGCGGAATATTATTTAAATAAAGAGTAAAAGTTTGTTTTACATTATTTTTATTATAATTAACTTAAATTGTATACAATTAATAATTTTTACAAGCTATACATATGATTATGAAGTTTAAGCTACCTATAAATTTCTTGTTAACGTTTTTATGAATAAATCCACCTTATATATGTGTGGCTTTTATGAACAATCCGTAAGTGATGAAGTGCAGGAATGAGAACCTATAAAGATGCTCTGAAATTCTAGTTATGGTTGACACTTGAGACTGACACAACAGCTAACATGGGTCAAAGTATACTTGAGCTAATTATAAGCACATCATTTGTAAGATTGGAGAGATAGATAATGTGTGGTAAAAACATGGATTTTATGTTGAATCCCATGGTGCGTACATTCTAACCTCTTCCTATGAAGTGGGGGCCTTGGGGGAGGGATTCATTTAATAGAATACTTGAGACAACCCAACACAAGGTGCTTGTTCTTGGGGTTCAATTCAAAAGTCCAGACTCATTGCACTTTACCATTATGGGTCAGTCACTACCAACATAGTACATACAACAACGTCTGCACTATTTTGTTTTCTCCTTTTCATCACGTATTTCTTCCTTAATAAAGAAATTATTTTAATTTCTTTATCTCTATAATTAATATTTAAATTTTAAAAAATATGGATACAATCTTTTAAAACTATAACCCGTCTTTTCACACACTTTAGCGACTGCAGATCATCACAACACTAGTTATTAACTATTTAGGAGTCTTACGGGTGAGAAATAAAGTGGTAGTAACTGTAAGGACCAAAACTTGGAGAAAATAACTTATGCCTTTTATTGAATTATCTGAACTCTTTTACAGTGACTTCATATCAAAATTTAAGGTGAAACATGTGTGGTTGTCCCCGACTTGTCTTGTACTTTTAATAAAGTTAGATTGCCATGTTTCCTAGCGTGCACCTCTAATAGATATGAAATTTATTACTTCACCGCCGAAAAGGTTATTTTTCACTAAGAGAAATCTTTTTGATGCGTAACTCTCAATTTTCTTCCTTTTGTCTACTTCTGATGCAAGTTTCGTTTGGTTCATAATTTGCATATACCTACCTTACAGGAGTTAACGACCCTAATGTTATACAATTCTAAGATCTCGGGGATAGGAAGCCGCATCGAAGATACAAGGTATAAAAAGCTTCCTATGCATATATATATACATACATATATATATATATATATATATATATATTTTATGGATAACAACTTAGAGACAAATGTAGCTTAAAGTTGATTTAACTTTGTGAAGCATATTCTTATCTTAAGGCATGATGCATGTATGATGTTGCTTTCATTGTCAAATAAGCTCTCTCATTTTGTCAAAATGAAATTTCCAATTGCGGTCCTGCAGATGCCATAATACTGGAGCGTACTGGCTACTGCAGAACGCAGATGAGATGCTTTCTATTCTATGAACGGCCTACCTTGTTAACTCAATAACGTCATAGAATAGAGAATATGTGACAAAAATAGCTAATAAAGCTTTCTTTTACTTGAAAACTTGAAATACAATATGCCCTTTGGTACTTGTGAAACTCAAAAGCAAGACAAGACCATTCGAATTTCTCTATCCGTTTTATCTTTTTATCCTTTTCCACTGTCAAACTAGGGAGGGAGAGAAAGGGATAGATAACTGATAAAGATGAAAGGGTCCAAGATATTTTTTAAGGACTGACATGCTTGCTCCAGAGGAAGTAGCAGTAGTAGTGTTGGATTGGCACAGTTGGTTGGTACGTCTTTCTAATTTCTATGGTTCCGAAAGCTCCTGTGGTCAAGTTGGAGACAAACATTTGCGGTGCATATGAGAGTAGTTAGCAGAAAAAGTTGGTTGAGGTCTCTCTCAAGGTTCCTCGTGTACTTGCACTCTAGGGGCTTTTATTTAAAAAAGAGATAAAGATGGGACCCAAAATTGTTCTCTGAAAAAAGGAGCTTGATTGACTGCTACATGTGTCTACATTGACATGATTTTGATATGCAAGTTTAAGCTATTTGTTAAAACTTAAAACTTAAAACTTAAAACTTAAAACTTAAAAGGAAGCACAAAAAAACAAAACTTATCTAACTCACACCACCACTAACATCGTACCTCACAATTACTTGTTGAGCTAGCTATTTTTATTTTCTCAATCTTATCTGCAAGTTTTCAATCACTCAGAGCCCTCGTGGCTTATGGGTATGCAAAAATGGTGGTATCCGGTCCTTTTTGGCACAACAACGTTTGGTGCTTTTTGAAGAAATGTGGGTGTCCCCACTAGAGAATTTTCCTTTGTGGCAATAACAGCCTACTTGCTTTATGCCAAGCTCTTGGGTTATAGGCACTTTCAACTTTAACAAAGGGGACAAATTGAACGGTATTTGTGAGTTGGGATCGTCTTAAAGTCTCAAATGCACGGTGCAAATTAGTGGTGATGAAATTGAAATCACCAATAGATGTAAGACATTAATGGTTAACTCAAAATATTATCATAATCTATTAAGGATTTTGTATCAGAAAAGTGGGATGGGCAGAACGGCATCTGTCCTAGAACTTGCTGATCTAGTCATTCCCAGCTATTAATACCAATTGGACAAAAGCACATCAAGATATTTAAACACATAATAATACTCCCAGTACTACAATGCTACAAGAAAGTCATGTGGGATATCTTACATAAGATAATTATAGAATAATATTTTATTCAACTGGCTAGTTGTTTAGAATTAAAATTATTTTCATAAGTAACAAAATTACCTCAGAAAATTATTACCTTACCTTACGTAAATCGTACTGATAAGTGACAAGCTATAAAATAGAGAGAGTACGTATAGGGATGTTTAACGGCTACTTAGGCTTATATATAGCCTATTATCAACGTTTAGAAGTTTTATACAAAACAGAACGTCCGTACTAGGTCTTTAAATTTTGTATTTTACCTGTGTAACAAATAACTGCGTGTTAATTTGGAAGAAATTAAAAATGCACCTGTACCGTTTCTATGCTCAAAGACTATAAAATGTGGAAAGTTCTTCAGCTTGCTTCAAGTGGATGTGATTTTGCATGTTCGCGATAGTTTTCAAACACGTTGTTTTTAAGTTTTATACAAAACAAAGCCACGCAAAAAGATTTTCAAATTGACCTGTAACGAATCTTAAGCCGTAAAAAAATAAGGGTATTTTTTAACCAAGTGTCAAACGCACACCTACGTCCAAAGACGAAAAAATGGGAAAACAACTGCAACTGATAATGTGACTTTTCATGTTTGTGATGGAATTTTGAAGATAAGTGTGTTTGGTTTTGTTTTCAAAATTGATTTCTAGATTAAAATAATTTACAGTGATTTTTTGCATTTGATTAAGAAATTTGTGTTAAATTTTACTCTAAACTTGTTTTATAATTAAAATATTCAAACATTATAGAAAATCAATTTCATATTCAAAATTAATTTCACCATATCATCTAAACACACTAAATAAATTAGGTTCAAACTTTTCAACTCTAAGTGATATCAAGTTCGAAGCTATCAATTTATCAAAGTCTGTTTCAACTCCTAATATAAGTCATGACATTCTTCTGGCCAGCTCGAATACCCTATGACAATTCTTTTATCTAGATCGATCTCATGATGATACAATGATTTTTAACTACACTCACTAAAAAATTCAAAAATTAAATCTGGACAAGATCAACAATCAGTTACTCAGAAATTAACCAAAAGCTTTTCTGTTGGATTTTCCGATGGTAACTGTTTATAAATCTTTTTTATGAAAAAATGGTACAATGATTTATCAACTCTTTCAAATGAATTCTATGATGAACTTCTCTCCTTATTTTGTGCTCAGGATGCTCTTATCCATAGATAACAAATATATCCAATACACATTGTCTACTTTCGCTGTATTTTTTTTTTTTTTTTTACAAAAGTTTATTTTTTAAGACTGGAACTAGATTGTTTTCATTTATTTGGGCACCCTTTCTACTTATTTTTGGCGTCTCCTGGTTGAGAATTTATATGGGTATTAGAGTTGTCAAAACAGGTCAGTCTGTTTCACACGAGCCTATCGTGAGTTGTATGTTAAATGAGGTGGTTGACTCGACCCACCAAATATAAAGATAATTAGTTATACAACCCAGCCTAGTGGGTTAGATGAGTTGGGCTACCAGATTTACAAAAAAAAAATAGTTTCGAATTTTTTTAAGTGAGACCTTTTTATAAAAAATGTAAATTATAAATATGCAATTGAGTTTAAAGATGCAAATTATAAACACATAAATAAATTTAAAATTTAAAAAGAATACATAACATATATACATAATATTAAACAACATAAAAATTATAAACAATATAAATCAACAACATTCAAATCATTTTTGCATATAATCTAATTAAAAGATCTCTTCTAAATATAGACTAAATGAATCAATGTCATTATTCATCAACAATTCAACCTCAACATACAAAATAAAAGTTTAAAGAGAGTGTATGTTACTAAAAGTAAAAATTTAAAATAAGTCACTTGGTGGGTTGTGGGCTAGCCCGGACCGGCCCAAACCTACCAAACTCGTGAGTTGGGTGGGTCGAACCATAGAAGTCAACTTGTTTCGTGAAACCATGATTTTTCCAGCCCGGTCTGCCTTAAACCCATGGTAGGTCGGGCTGGCCCACTATTTTGACACCACTAATGGTAGCCGTTTTATGTACATACTAGAATTAGATAGGTAATGTCTCAGTGGTAGTTAGCCTTTGTGACTAGTAGGCAAAATTTATATGGAGTGTTGACACTAAATGAGGTGGTAGAAGATGCATGGAGATTACATAAAGATTTGGTGTATTTGAAAATAGATTTTGAAAAGGCATATGATTCTGTCAATTGAGAGTACTTTTGGGAGGTTATGAATAATAAGATTGGTTTTAGAGCAACATGATATGGTGGATACAAGAATGTGTTAGGTCAACAAGAATGTCAGCTTTAGTGAATGGCAATCCGACCAAGGAGTTTGGTATTGGACGAGGCCATTGATAAGAAAAATCATCTATCACCATTCCTTTTTCTTATTACGAAAGGGTTGAGTCAAATGATAAAGCTAGTTGAGTGCTTGGATTTGTGGAAAGGATATGTGGTAGGGAAGGATAGGAAAAGTTTATCCTAATTGCAGTTTGCTAATGACATTATCCTCTTACCCCAAGGTGATTGGGAGTCAATTGAAATAATAAAGTTAGTCTTGCAGCACTTCGAATAACTATTAGGGAAGGTCAATTTCTATAAACTTAACTCATGGGAGTCAATGTCGTAACTCTAGTTGGAATGGACCGCGATGTTGTTAAATTGTCAAAGATGAGTTATTCCTTTTAAATATTTGGGTTTGCCTGTTGGGACATACCCAATAACGGGAGTGATGTGGAGGCTGGTGGTGGAGGCTGTTCGAAAATGATTTTCCTTATGGAGATATATATATATATATATATATATATATATATATATAAGTTAATATCCTCTCCATATTTCTCTTTCTATTTCATTCCATTACTAAGATTTTCAATAAATAAATGTTACATTCTATAAAAGTTATATAATTTATATTCAATTAACTTTTTAAAAGTATAGGAAATGGAAGAAATGAACAAAAAAGGAAAAGGAGAGGATCCATTTCCTATATATATATATATATATATATAGAAAGAGGGAGAGAAGGTATATCATATGAGAATAAGCTATCTTATATGAGAGTGACAGGAGTAAATCTCAGTCATCGAAATAAAAAATAATGGTTGAGATCAAATTGTACACATCCATTCATTCTCTCTCTTCTAGCATTTATTATCTGTCACTCTTTTTTTCTCTCTCCTCTCTTAATGGTTGTGATTTGTTCATCTCACTATCATATAAATTTGGCTTTTTCACTAGATATGTTTCCTATATATATCATTAGCAGGTAGAGTGATCTCTTTAAATTAGTGTTGTCATCCTTGTCCATTTACTTTCTTTCCTTCTACAAGGTAATGTTAGATATAATCTCAAATTCAAATCTATCTTTAAAAGCTTTTGTGGGAAGGACAGAATGTGGTAGGAATGTGCATTGGATTTCTTGGAAAGAAGTATGTAAGAAGAAGGAGAAAGGTGGCTTGGGTTTTAGGGAGCTATGTAAACTCAGCCCTTCTGGAAGGTGGGACAAATAGTTTATAGGTAAAATTATTGTGGTCTAAGTACGAAAGGCCTAATAGTACATGAGTAACATGGGGTAGAAATTGTTCTAGATGGTGGGTTGATTTGCAGTCCATCGAAGGCTTGTCGCAGGGATAACTTGGCTGATTGACTCAACATATCAAAAGAAGGTTGGGGTATCGAAATCCGATTAGGTTCTAGAAGGATTGCTAGTTAGGAGAGTAAAGGTTATGCAACACTTTTAGCAGATTAATAAGGATAGTGCCAAACAAAAACATAACGATACATAAGATGTATGAAGGGAGGTTTAATTGAAAATGGAATTGGAAGAGATCATTGTTTGCATAGGAAAAGGAGAGTTTGCATGAATTAACGTCCAAGTTGGGTCGGGTCACCTTAACAGAAAGGATTCAATATAGGTGGTTGTAGGTAGTGGATAGGGGTGGCTTGTACACTGTAACATTGGCATACAGAGTCCTATCATCTTTCTCGCATCACTAGTATGACGATTTCTTAGACATTGTTTGGGAAAAAGGAATAATGTTAAAGGTTCAACGATTCGTATGACAATTAGATGCAAATAGGCTATCAACATGTGATAACTTGTTTAAGAAGGGAGTGATACAGAGGAAGAAGTAGGGTGCACACTTTGTCACGTGCGTGTTGAAACAACACAACATTTGTTTGTGAGTTGTAAGATGTCATATCAGCTTTGGATAAAGTTATGTGCTTAGTGAGGAATGTCTATGACCCTCTTTAACAACTTTCACATTCTTTGTCACTAATATATAGGTCTGGTAAGTGGATATAAAGTTTTGAAGATGACATGGTCTTTTGTATGGTTTGCAGGGTTATTGCACATTTAGAAGGTAAGAAACACAATAATTTTCAAAGGACAAATGCTCTATGTTGATTGTATCATCCATACAATTCAATTGAGTTCCCGAAAGTGGTGTTATGCAGTCAAAATCACTACACATTTGTTCGCTAAATAGATTATAAACCCTTTACATTGTACTTAGGTTTTGTTACTCCGTCCTAAACCCATAACTTTTTTTGTTGTGTTAGGGAAACACATTTTTTGCTTATGCTCATGTTTCTTTCTTAATAATATTCGTTTGCCTTATAAAAAAAAATGTTAACTATTTAGATTGATGATAGATGATGAAATAAAGTGGAATGAAAAAGATAAGTGATCCACTATTTGATTTATTTAAATGATAATGAAATATGATGAAATTATTATAATAGAATTAAACTTTAAAATTTTAAAATTTATTATTTTAACTTTAAGGTGTCATACATTTTATAGTCCAATAATTGATCATACAAGAGAAACATAAAAATAAAAATTATAATTATTCAATTTCATAAATTGATTATTTTTTTATGCATTCCATTCCATAAATTGATAATGCTTTTTTATAACTTTTAAAACAATTATTATAAAAAATAACAAATTAACTTTTTATGTTATGATTCAATTATAATGGAAAAATAAAGGTTTTACTATTAATTGGGTACATTATTTATGCTTATTTTTAAAGTAATAAAGTAAGAGTGCATTTGTTTTTAATTTAATTTAAAATATATTTTGACTTTAACCTATTAAAATTTAAAAAATCACTTACTTTTGATAGATCAAATGTTAGGGTTGTTAGTAATGTTAAATTAATTAGGTATATTTAGGAACTATAATTAGTTAGTGGTAAAGTTGTTCACGGGTTGGGTTGGATCAGGTTTAGACAAACCCAAAACTCAATCAAATCACAACTTATTGGGTTGGATTGGGTTTTCACTTTTTTCTCATTAAACCCAACACAACCCAACCTGGATGTTTAGAACCTTTTTTTTCATATATTTTTTAGGATATTTAAAAGAATAGAATATATCATTGTTGTAACATAAAAATAAACAATAAATTTTTGGCTCTGAAAGTATGAAGAATCAGTTTCTAGAGTTAAACTATTGGCTAAGAACTTATTTTGGTTTTTTGTCTATCAATAAACATTAACTACTTAAAGTGAGGGTACTTAGAGTGAGGGTACGCCCTTCTAATGCAAAGTGCTTGCCTTAAACGCACAGTCTCCACCCAGGAGTTATAATTAGACTATTAAAGATTTTTTTTAATTTAAAATAATAAATAAAAATATAATATTATTATTGGGTTGAGTTGGGTTTCGGGTTCAACTCACTAAATCAGTCTCTCAACCGTTAGGGAATTGAGTTTGATCAGGTTGGATTGAGTTTCATCCAATCTAAAAAAACACAACCCAATTATTTTGGATTTGGTTAGATTGAGTCATCGGGTCACCCAACTAAATTAACACCCCTACATACATGAGAAGATGAGATGGAAGAGATCCTGAATTCGAATTCTTCAATTAACATCCTAACAATTAATATTTACTATAAAAAAATGTTAATTTTTATTAACGCAACTATAAAATTTACAACATTTTTCCTTTCTTTAAGTTATTTTACATCTCTACTTTTACTTAAATATAAACTCATCACTTTCAAAACTTTTGTAGACGTCACTACAAAATATTCTTATTGAATTAGATACTCAATGTGTAATTTAGCTAAACCATAGTATTTTATTCTAATTAACGCATTCCTAAAATTAAATTATTCCTATAAAGTTAGAAGTTTTAAAATTTCTTTCTAAAAGTTAAAAAAAAAAAAAAAAAAAACCTTAGCTCCAATTCGTCGGATCCTGCGCCATTAAAAGTGGTTTCACATCAACATTTTCTTTTTTAATTATTTGATTGATTTGTGTGATTTAAACATGATTAAAAAGAATAACTTGAAACAATCAATGTTTAATCTTAAATAAATTCAATGTTTAGAAGATATTGCAAAATTTTTTTTTATTGGTATCAAGGTCTTCTTTTTTGAATAGTTGATATTTAAAATTTTAAATAACATTTTTTAGTAAATTATACTTATCTCTTTCGAGAGACATTTAAATGATGTTTCTTTCAAAATGACACGTTAGAATTTATGATTTTATACAAACTATATCATACTTTTTTTAAATGATATTTGCCATCTATTATTTTATGAATTACACTGCTTTTTCTTGAAAAATTAATATGTTTGGTTACATATAGTTCCACTGCGAATGAATTTATCAGTGAATATAACCGATGCCGAACTAATAACTCTCCAAGATTTTTTTTATTCTATTATTCATTTTAAACTTAAATAAAATTATGTATTTCAAATTTTATAAAAAAATGTTTTAAATATTTTATATTATCAACTTTGAAACTTTACTCTTTTGAAATCCTGAAGTTAATAGAGATCACTCGTCAACGATGCTGAAAGTTACGAAAAAAAAAATTAATGCTGATAATTACTGAAGTGAATGACCATATAAGACCTGCCCCTCCACTTTAAAATACACAAATTTCAAGTCATAACAATCTCTTGCAAAGAAAAAGGTGTAATTTACTCCTGAATTTAAATTGGGTAATATTTTAAAATTAACACCAATTTTTGTATTTTGCAAAGTGAAAATCATAAAAAAATTAAATAACAATTTATGCATCACCTTTATAATTTAATATTTGAGTTTTATTTAACCAAAAATGAGTAAATTAAAAAAAGTTTAAAAATCCTAATCAGTTCGTTCATCAATTTTTGTCGATTATATACTAATTCAACCGGTTTCCTTAATGAGATAAACTCCCTACCAATTTGCTGATTTCCTATTCAATCCAACTAATCCAATTCAACTTTAATCAATAATCGGTATTTTTCGATATTTCTTAACTATACCTCCTTCAAAACTTAAGCTGAGTTCAAACTGCAAATGTTCCAAACTCGAACAATAGTTATCAAGTTACATTTATTTGTAGATCTAGGCTTACGGCTTACCATATCTTTTCATTTCGTCTGCAAAACAAAGGTGTGCCATTTTAGAAATTCTGAGATTTGATTGTCTATATAGCTGTGACAGCCTCAAATCAAAATAACAGATAATCAAGCTAACCATAAAAATAGCAAATCAAGCTTACAGAATAATTCAAGGAATTAAGCTAATAGGATAATTTAATAAATCAACGTATAGTGTCCATCAATAGAAAACCAAATGAGAGATAATCAGATTCTAGATTCTTGAAAAATGATCGGGCTATCTGTAATACAATGCAAAAGCTAAAATCTCAATCTGAATATTAAAAAAAAACAAAATCTCGGTATGGGCCACTGGTCATGCAATTGTCAAATCAGTTAAAAGTTAAAACTAATCGAGACAGGACCGTAAAAGACCCAACATGAGAAGTGTATAAAGTAACTCACGTCCTAGACACCTAGGTAAGGTCATACATAGCCTTCAACTGATATACAATCTTCAAGCCTTGTGTAGTAATGATAAATTATGAAATTTCTGTATTAATCATAGCTGAGGAAGGGCATTGACTCCACCTTCATTTCGTTGTATGTGGGCCATTCCCTTCTCGATCTCCTGGAATTTCTTCCACTTTTTGATTTACTGAAGGCGCCGACTGCTTTTCTTCAACTGTAGATGCACTCTGATCTCTCTGAACAACTTCTGCAACAAGTGGTTCACTCGGGATGCATGGTCTCCAAGTTATTTCGCTGCCCACATCCATAAGTGCAATGCCCTTTGCAGCCAAATCAGCCCTCATCTTATCACTTTTGGCAAAATCCTTATTAATCCTAGCTTGAGTTCTTTCTTCTATCAAACGTACCACGTCATCTTCTGCCAGACCTGCTCTCTTCAATGCCTTATCCTTCAACTGCTGCAGAACCTGATGAACAAATAACAATAACAATTGTTAAACATTCACAATGGCTATCTAAAAGTCTTAGATTATGAAAAACATGCAATTAAGCCTGTGTTAATAAAATAAGTCACCTCAGCATAGGAGTTAGAGGACAATAATCCTAGTACGCCCAAAACTTGACCAACTTCTTTCTCAACTTCCAATAAGGATTGAATCAATTGCAACTGTGCTCTTTTCTGCATTTTTTTCTGGGAAGATAGACAAAGCATTTCATAAATTACTGGCCCATTTCCAACGAGCGAAAATGCATGTAGCACACATGCAAGCTATACAAGAAATTGATTACATTTACACACCTTCAACATCTTCAACGAACTGTTCACAAATTTCAAGGCCTCTAGGAGAGCCCCAGTTAGTATCACTGGCGTCTGTAAGTCATCTGACATTTTTGTTTGAAACTCAACATTCAACTTCTTAATACATTCCTTGGCAGACTCATTAATTTGAGGTAACTTTTCATCCTTCCCGGTTCCCCCTTGAAGAAAGGGTGATAAAGCATCTTTACAATCTTGAAGAGTCTAACAAAAAAAAAAAACAAAACACATCTTTCACGTAGTTAAGGACACCACAGAAGTAAAAAAGAAACAGTTAACAATTTTCCATGCAACAATGCCATCAATTAAACCTGATGTTATTGCAGTATAACACACAAGTATCTGTAGCTTTAAATAAAAGCAAATTAATTTCAGATTACATAACGGCCAAACTTTGTCAACCTTGGAGAGATAAACTCACATCAACTTCAAAGCAACACAGAATTCCTGATAGAGATTATATGGATGCTGAATACCTGAAATATATAGTAAATAGCATCTGATGAGTTCTCCAGCTGTGAGAATGAGTAATTTAGTGGAGACCTGTAATGGGCAGTAATCAAAAAGTGTCTCAAAGCAAGTGGATGGTAACGCTCAGTAATCTGCAAGCAAAAATATCATGAAAGACACAAGACATCTGTAAGAGACTTCTACCATGCAAAACCTAAAAATAATTAAAAACCATCATTAACCAGGAGAACAGTAAAGAAGTTGGTTAAGGACAGACCTGGCGAATAGTGAAAAAGTTGCCTAAGGATTTTGACATCTTTTCATTGTTATTAGTGACATGCCCATTATGCATCCAATAACTGACATGGCTCTCATGGTCTGCAGCCCAGCTCTGCGCGATCTCATTTTCATGATGAGGAAATATTAAATCAATTCCACCACCATGGATATCAAATTTATGAGTTAAATAACAAGCACTCATTGCACTGCATTCAATGTGCCACCCAGGTCTTCCAGGACCCCAAGGACTATCCCAGCTAGGCTCACCTGGTTTAGCAGCCTGCAATTATTGACAAGAAATTGAGAGATTTCAAATGTCAACAAAAAATATATTAAAAGAACTGGTAAAAGTTCCTACACCTTCCACAATGCAAAATCAGCTGGGTGACGCTTTCTTGAGTCCACAGCTACTCGTTCTCCAGCTCTGTCATGTTCTAGCCTATGTCCAGAGAGCATGCCATAATTTGGGCATTTATCAACAGCATAGAAAACATCACCATCAACTTCATATGCATAGCCCTTGTTGATAATCTGCATAGTACATTAATGACTAACCATCTTTTGAATTTTAATTAATTCCTTAGAAGTTAATACTAAGACCAAACATACCAACCAAATCCAATATTGTAGTGTAATTTTCCATGCTTCAACTTCAAAGCCAGACATTTTAATGAAAATATGACATGCAACCTTGATTAAATATGCTTCTTGTATCAAATTACATTTTCAGGTTCTAATTTAACATGTGAAAGTCTTTTTCTTAGATAAATCAAATTACATTTTCAGGTTCTAATTTAATAATATAATATTTTTTGGTGAATATTTTCTTTGTCTCACATTTTCAGGTACAAATATGTTTAAGTTTTATTTTAAAAACTTACATTATGCCCCACTACTTAAAATTTATGGATCCATCACTAATAGGGGACCTCCCCTCACAAATCGTCTAACATGATTGGCATAAAATCCGTCATGTTATGACAGTTATTTAACAATACTGCATAACATAATACAGATTGTCTTATAAAATCAAATATATATTTTAATTAACCTATCACAGACAACATATAAACTCCAAATGCCGTAACAAAAAAAGTATTGACTAATATAAAACAGCATCAAAGCAGTCAATTGGAATTTAATTGAAACACAAGTGGAGCAAAAGGATTTTTTAGCAGATTTCATTACAAAATTTCAAACAAACTCTAAAGACAGCAATCTTATAGCAAAAAAATACAACCTGTGTTATCATATCCTTTATCTCGCTAAGGTGTTCAGAAACACGAGGTTCCTTAGATGGTGTCTCGCACTGAAGATCAGCCATATCAACATTATACTCATCACAATAACGGTTGCTCAACATCAACGGATCCTCCCCGCTCTCATTTGCTCGCTTAATTATCTGCAATAATTCTGATATTAGCAGTCTCTCATGAGCAGTGAAGAAGTTTATAAGAAAATCGTCTAAAAATATAAAATAAAATAATACATTTCCAAGGTCCATGTTTTCTAGAACAAATAAACTTGGTGAAATTTATAACCAACTAAACCAAGGTTGTCACAAAACCTAGATCCTATCTAGGATTGTAAATGGAGGAAAACTATGTGAATCATGCTTTTAACATGAATCACAATATCCTGCCTAAATCACAAAAGTTATATTTAAACATGCATATAGGTATGTAACAGTTAAGAAAAATAACCTTTAAATTGCAATATTCAATTAAACTTAAATTGAACATGCATAAGGTTGAATACCAACTCATAAGTCACAACTCATAAATGGCAGAGAACCACATAGCAAAAAATATGTAGGTCTAGAACATGACCAGAGATTTGAACAACGGATTTAGGACAATGACAAAGGAAAATTGGGGTCGGGGGGGAGAGGAAAAATGAATGAGGGATTACGGGGGCAGACAGTGTGAGGGAGGAAAGACAAATGAGGTCAAAAAATGAAAAGGGTGGTATGTTCTTCTCCTGAGTCAAGCAACCAAACTTGCCTCTGTTGCGGGTTCAGAATTCCTTCAGCTTGCTGATCAAATGAGTCAACAAGTTTGTCTGATAATCTTACACCAATCCCACCAGATTAAAATTTTATGTGGCCACAAATTTGAAGCCAGTGTGAAACAGGTAGGATCATGCAATCCTATGACTAAAAAATATCAAATTTCAACAACAATGCTTCCAACAGTGAGACATATAACTATCATGCAGGAAAACCAGCATTGATAAAATTAGGCTCATCATTCAAATTCAAAAGGATGAAAATTTATAGTGAAAATTTATAGCCAACAACAACAATAATAATGAAATACTTTATCTAAGCATGTACTCTCTTGCTTAGCTCACTTATTAATAAAACACATTGGCTTTTAAAAAAAACAACAATAACGAAATAAACTAAAGATACTTCAAACAAAAGGAAAGACAACACTAATTTGAAGACTGGCATTGGAGCTATTATCAAAAAGGATGATGCTCGGGACACGTAGACTCCTGAAGCATGTAGAGATATGAACTATGTGAATGGATTATTTTAAAAGTTACACCCACATATAAAACAAGTTATAGTTAATAACTCAGTATAAACCTACCTCAATGCAATTCTATATCCAATTGAGAACTTTTCAGAAGATATTACAAATAAACTAGCATACTCAAGTGGCAGGAGGCTCTGCACTATGCGAAGGTATACCAAACAAAAGAAAGGGTTTGGTAGCACTTGAAAAAACTACAGAACCAATCGTCTACCATACAGTTGAATCACTTTATCCAATGAATCCTAAAGCCACAGAACCCATGCAGGGGTAACAGAGGTGCGTGGGTGACTGGATCAAATATTTTATATTTTGATTTCCAAATTAATATTAGTTAAAATCATTATGGCTTGTTGATTTTTAAAATGATACTTCGTTATTTCATTATTCATTTCCAAATCAACCCGGTCTTATTCATTATTCCATTATTCATTTCTAAAATGATATTTCATCATTTCCAAATTAATATTATTTAAAATCATTACATATGTACGTATGGCGAATTAAATTATGATGATTTTATTTTGTTAAAACAAATCTCAATTCGGTCATTAATATTATCACAACGATAGTATATATCCATACAGTTTCCATAACGTAATCTTGTATCATTCACAGGTCCAAATGGGAGTAACTTAAGAAGCATTAAACAACCAGAATCACGTGAAGGAAAGAAAGATGAGAATTACTTAAAAAGAAAAGGGAGAAAATAAAAGAAGTGTTGTGACACCAAGTGGCCAAGTCGGGTTGCTACAAGATGTAATATAACACAATAGTAACAATGACACTAGCAGATTAGTCATTGTATTTAAGCTCACCTTGTCATCAACATCAGTGAAATTCCGCACATATGTTACCTCATAGCCCAAGTGTTTAAGATACCTACAAGTTTTCATGGTTACCATATTACAGATAACGGGTCAACTCCGAATAGTCACATAGGGAATGAGAAAAGAGTAAAAAGAAAAGCGTTCCAATTCCAAGTTTCAAGTTTCAAGTTTCAAATGCTAAGGGATAATGAAATAAACAAAACTAGGTAAATCAGGATAGGGAAAACAGGAAGAGACAGGAAATAGAATGAATATGGAGAATTGAAGTACCTGAAGAGGATATCGAAGGAAACGGCGGCGCGAGCGTGACCAAGATGGCTGAAGTCGTAGGCAGTGACTCCGCAAACGTACATGGAAACCTTGCCAGGGACTTTGGTTTTGAAGGTCTCTTTCTGCTGAGTCATGGAATTGTAAATCCTGAATTCACCATGCTCCTCCTCCGCCATTGCCACACCTGCTCTCTGCTGCTTGCACAATCTCGCTTCGCCCTAACCCGCATTTACTTTCCCTTTATAAATACCAAACATTTCACTCAAAAATAAATATTTATTTATTTCCTACATTCGTTCTTTTTATCAAATCTTAATTTATATATTTTTATTTTTAATTAATATTATTTTCCAATTTTTCACCGTCATGTTAACGATTCGCACCATTCGTGAATTTTGTATTCTAATTACCACTCTTTATTTTTTAATCTTTTTTAAAACTTTCTGTAGTTAGATATGTATTTTCTTTTTTTTAAGATTTAAAAAGGTTTTATTGTAGTATTTTTAAGCGTTCAAGCAGTGTCATGAAATGCTTTAACCTTAAATAAAGGCTAATATAGAAAAATGAAAAAAAAAAGTAAGATTATATCTAATATGTATTTACAATATTTTTATTTTTAAATTTTCCGAATATAGAAAATATGTTTGTTTTTACTTGATATTTTTATTTTCAAATAATAGCATTATTAAATTTAATCAATTTTAGTAAAAATATTATAAATTATTTACATATATACTTTAAAATACATTTATATATTTTTTTATATAATTACAATGTTGTTATTAAGTTTTTAAACACATTTAACTTTTGAAAACACTGAAAACAATTTTTTTTTCTGTTTTCTATTTTCTGTTGTTCTCTAAAAATGTTTTCAATGAAAATATTTTCAAAATTATAACCAAACATATTTTTATTACTGTTTTCTCTTTTATCTGAAAATGAAAACAAAAAACAGACAAAACAAACGTTATCTTTTATCTTTGATTAAATTTAAAAATATTATTTTTGAAAATAGAAATATTAAGTGAAAACAAACATTATCTGAATGTTGAAAATTTGAAAATAAAAACGGATGAAAACAGGAAACATTTATAATAGTTTATTTATCCATTTTCAGATTTCAATAGTTAGTTGGTGGCGTTTAGTTTGAAAAAAAAAATTATTTTCATTTTCTAAAAACTATTTTTATTTTCAAATTTTCAGCATTCAAAAAAATGTTTGTTTTCACTTGATATTTTCATTTTCAAAAAATAACATTGTTAAATTTAATCAATTTTAGCAAAAATATTATAAATTATTTACATATATACTTTAAAATACATTTATATGTTATTTTTTTATATAATTACAATGTTGCTATTAAGTTTTTACATACTGTTAACTTTTAAAAACACTGAAAATAATTTTTTTGTTTTCTATTTTCGGTTATTCTCTAAAAATGTTTTCAGTGAAAATGTTTTCAAAATTGTAATCAAACATATTTTCATTACTGTTTCCTCCTTTATCTGAAAATGAAAACAAAAAATAGGCAAAACAAACATTATTTTTTATCTTTAATTAATTGGTCAATTTTGTCAAATAATAGTAAAATTTTATTTTACTATGATAGTTTTTGTTTAATTATTTATGTCTATTCTTTAGAAATTGAATCAAATCTAACTCAACTTAATCACTTATGAGTTATGTGATAGATTTTAAATTTTCACCAAGTCTGGATCGAACTCAAGTTGACCAACAATAATAATAATAATAATAATAATAATAATAATAATAATAATAATAATAATAATAATAATATATTTATTATTATTATTGTTATTGTTGGAAACATAAAAATTAGATAAAATATTATGATTATTTAATATATTACACTATTATTTTCTAATTTTAATTTTAGTTATTTCCTTTAGGTTGATATCAATATATTTCGTACTAGGTATGATTTAAATTTTTATAACACTTTTTGGTAACAATTGTCTTTTTTACCTGTTATAACACTTTGTATATTTGTTATTTTTATTCAATTTTACAAAAATTATTTTAAAAAATTTAACAAAAAACTATTTTTAAATTTGCTATTATCGAGGGGCCACACAGTTCAGCATAACACAACTGGCTCACGCTTTGAACCTCTAATGCATGAGACCAAGACACGGGTGATTAAAGCCATGTCACAGCCAAACATAACACCCTTTGCAGCAGACTTTAGGCCTGGCCCACGATCACCAAGTTAAGCATCAAAGAGCATGGACCCTCAAACAAGACAAAGAATAATGATGTCACAACCCAAGAAGAACTTAGCACCAAAAAGACAAACCAACAACTCATGTATGGGGTTCGCAAGTCCGAGCGAATAGAAATGCATGATCACAGGCAAAGTTGCAAGAAAAATAGGTGCAGGCAAAGAATGCGTGAAGCAACTCATGAGTCCAACACCACATATGCCTAAGTGCACAGAAAGTCTGAAGCATGGTGAACAAGCAACACACATGAGTGCTCACGAGAAGTTAGAGATTATTCACCTATATCAGAAGCTAAGGAAGAAGTTCGTCTTCGGACTCCTATACCATCTCAGTCAACTATAGACACAAATGAAGCTCTTATCGTTATTTAGTAGTTATGGTTAGGTTATTATAGCATCCTAGCTATAAGTCTCACAAGTAGTCTATAGACTTAAATTTAAACGTCTATCTCTACTTACGCATGACAATTAAGCTTATCCTTGCTGGAATTAACCCAAACTCGTCCAAACTTTAATGTGAAAAAAACTTATTTCACCAAATTCAGGTTCAAGTTCAGCCATATTAAAGGAAAAAAGTTTGTAGTTAGTGTTGGGTAATGTGATTTCCATCCCTACCTCACTCTGCTTATACAATAATCTATGTTAATTTTCTTATGTCCTTATTTAAAATAAAGCATACTAAATTTGCAATGTTCATTTCTTACACATCAAACATGAAACCCTAACTTTACTATTTGTTATCGGCAAAGACAATTTTATATATATATATATATATATATATATATATATATATATATATATATATATATATACACACGCACGCACGCGTACACACACATGCACGCACACACGCCACACACACTCACCCAAGCACACACACGCACGCACCCACACCCATCCACACCCACACGCACATGCACACGTGCACATACACATATATACAATCCAACACACATAGATATACAATCCAACACACACCCACACATACATATAGATATACAACCCAACACACACACCCATACCCACCCACCCTCCCCCCCCACACACCTACACATACAGAGATATACAACCCAACACATGTACATACCATTTGATCATGAAATGTAAGGACCACAAATAGTGATGACAACAAAATTTGCACCTACGAATATCAAGGGATAAAACTCGTTAAAATATTTGCACAAATAATTTAATCGAGTACCATCACCTATGAGTATGAATTTTTTCAACCAACTCCTTAATAGGCATGGCTACAAGTATCATAGAATCTGCACTCTCGAATATCCACTAAGTTAAAATACTACATATTTAATTTGAAGGAAAATAATATTTTTGTGAAATAAATCAACTTAAGAATATTGATGTTCAATTGCTATCAATGTTTTTTTATGAAAATTGAATAAAAATTAATATAATTAATTTTTATTAAAATATCATTATGTAAAGCGAAAACTCTATTTGTATTAAATATTTTGTATATATTATACTAATATATTTTTAAATTCAATTAATCTTGTAGAAAGTAGTATATTTTTATTTATATTTTTCCTAAAAAAATAAATTATTTGTTTGATAAAAATATTTAATAAAATTAAAAATATTTTTAAAAATATTTGTTGGTACTCATGGATACCTGCAAGTAATTTTGTGATGGGTACCCATAAGGTTTTAAATGAGTGGCAGGTACAAGTATTTTGTAGCAAGTAACTACTACCTATACTCACCCGACCCATTGTCATTCTTAACCATAACATTATGTCTAAACCCACCATATTATGAAAAATGTATCAAGACAAGTTCTGAAGCTAGTGTAAAGGGTGCAACACTGTAACCAATCCCACACCTACATGGAATTCTTCATTTTATATATTTTTTATTTAATGCTCAAACAACTAGTTAAGTTATGAAGGGCAAGGTGGGATTGATAAACTTGATTCCCAACCAAGGCAATGGGTGTTGGGGTGGGGATAGGTATCATATGAGGAGTCATGAACGAGGGATGGGGAAGCTAAACTCATCCTGGCTCTAGCCCCATCCTCTTGTCATGCCTACTTAAACTCATGTCTTATTTGATTTTGGTTAATCATCAGTGTTGTACTTGGGCCATATTGGACATTGGTGATTCACTGGTGTTACATTCCTACCTTATTAGGTCTTGGTAAATCATTATTATTATAGTTGGAGCTTATCAAGCCTTAGATACTCATTAGTGCTAAACTTAGACCTTATTAGATCTTGGTAAACCATCAATGTTGAACTTGGACCTTAGTTAATCATTAGTAGGAAATTTCTTTTGGCATCCCCAAATTGCAATTGACATCTCCAAAAAATCTAAAATACTCATATTGTCATCTTTTCCCTCCCCTTATTCATGCCACACGTTATATACATCCACTATCCCAAGCCCACCACTTGTATCCCTTACAAGTCCCCTCTAAAATCGTCCTTACAAACACTTGTTGTAAGGACTTGTTTATTTGATGGGTTATATATTTGAATAATAAACAGTGAAGGGAATTAAATTTAAGTTTTTACTTAAATTACTAATTTATCTTAAATGTGATGAATTTATTAGTTTTTTAATACTATATGGTTGTATTCAGATAATGGTAGAAGGATAAGAGAGATGAAAATAATTATTATTCTTTTGTTTCTGAGGGTTTTAGTTGAGTTTCGGGAAATTTTCGGATAATCCGTTATCGAAAAGAGACGTTACATTTAGCAAACTTTTTTTATTAAGTACACCTTCAATGATATATATATATATATATATATATATATATATATATATAAATCTTTTTCTTTAGTTCTTTAGTTTTCTTCTTCTTATGTTTTTCTTCCAAAAACATCGTGCGTTTTCTCTCCCACCACTTCTCTTTCGACCACTTTCATGGTTAGCTTCTAGTTGTCGGATTCGGACACAGTCTCTTTCATAACTCTTATTGTTAAGTGATCGCTATTATAGTTAAGTCTGATCGTGAATCATTGAACCTTTTTTTTGTTTGTTTTCGATCTTGTCATTCCTATTAAAAGGGGAATTATTTTGGAAATTATAATTTCTTAGTCAGTTTTTAAAGTTTTGAGATATCTCTCCAAGTTGATTCTCTCATTTCCATTTGAATCAGCTTCTAAAGGGAGAAATAGCTAAGGTAAGCTAAATATTTGATTTTAATTAGAGAAATTATGATATAATGGTTATGAAGTTAACTTATTTTGAGTAACTAAGCTTTTGATTATGATTTGAGTGTTATGCAAACTTGGGTGTTTTGTATGGTTGAAGACGTGAGTTATATTCTTGAAATGAATTGTGATTAAATTGATTGATTTGTAATTTGGAATATTTTGATATATGGATGTTTAGTGGAATTAATGACTTGGAATGTTTACTCTTTGAAATTGATGTTTTGGTATTGATTTTAGCACTAAATGAAATTGTGGTGTGGTCCATGTTGTGGTGATGCATGTTAAATGAGATATATGCTTATGAGATGTTATGTTGATGTGATGAGTTGTTGATACTGTAATTTGGATGTTTGGAGTTTTTAATTCATTAATAATTAGCATTGATGACTTGTGTTGTGGGATGATGAGATAACAAAGCCCTTGAGGTGATACATTAAATTAAGGAGGTGGATAGGCTTAAGTGATCCTAGTGCCAAGGCCTTGTTTCAGGTGATGATGTAGTGTTATGACCCTATTTTGAGGGATAATACACTGATATTAAGGCCATGTTTCGGGCGATGATACATTAGATATCAATTGGTTTATTCAATGAGTATGCTCAGACTTCAATTGGTTATCGAATGGATCAAATAGATGTCAGATACCAATTTGGGGGAAATAAGATGAGTCACTACCTTGGTATTTGAATTTAATATAGTGAGTCTTTCTGGAAAACGTTAGCCGAACGTTGTTAGTATTTTTATTCAGGTGGAGAATAGGTGGGATTGATTGATTGTTAGTGTTTGTGTTCAAGTGGAGCATAAGTGTGATTTATTGTTGTTAATGCTTATGTTCAGGTGGAGCATAATGTGATTGATTGGTTGTATGTGCTTATGTTGAGGTGGAACATAAGTGTGATTGATTGGTTGTTAGTGCTTATGTTCAGGTGAAGCATAAGTGTGATTGATTGATTGTGAGTGTTTATGTTCAGGTGAAACATAAGTGTGATTGATTTTTTGTGGGTGCTTATGTTTAGGTGGAACATAAGTGTGATTCATTGGTTTTTATACTTTGAGATTGCATAATTATTATATAATAATAGAATGTGCTTTATCTTATGCTTACCTTTGCATGTGTGTTTGTTTTGTATAATTATGATGATCATGTTTTGCATGGGAGCAGATAACAATGGTGATGTTATGAGATAGGTAGATGAGTTGTAACTGCACTTGGAGACTTGACTTGAAGTATAAGATGTTTTGGATGAAATTTTGTATAATTTTTTAAACCTTTTGTATATAGCATAATATAGAATAACATGGATAATTTGTTATGTTTTGTAATGAAGTTTAACTGACAAAAGGACGTATTGAGATGAACTTGATATATTGCATGTACCTATATCTATGTAGAGGTAAAGATGCAAAATTAGTTTAAGTATGATGATGTTTGGTAAAGGATTATGCAGTTAAGTTCTGGATTTTACATGGGCTCGCTAGGCAGTGAGTCTTGCCTAAGAGAATTTGTCTTTTGTTTGAGAATCGTTTGGATTTTTACCCAGCGACATGTCTTGCTGAGCGAAGTTTCTTTACTGGAACAATCCACTTCAGGGTCCTCGCTGAGCGACAATGATCGCTAGGCGAACTACTGTGTTACTCGTAAGCTTGTGTAATGCATGTTATGAGTTATTTTGTGGAAAATTTATTATACTCAAATTTATATTGTATGAAACTAATATTGTTATGATTAATAGTTTGGTTTTCAATAGTTTTGAGTTTTAAATTTATGTTAAAGGAATTCAATTTAACGAGTGATATTATCAGAAGTATTAAAAATTCTAGGATGTTACACTTGTCCCTTTCCTTACAACCCTTTACCCTACAACCCACTTGCCCACCTTGCATGCATAATGCCACCATGTCCCTTTCCCCTCATCCTTAAAGCCCCTATACATAACTTCTCTATGTTCGCACAACCCTTTCCCCTCAAAATGCCCTGCACGTATGACCCTTTTTGCAAAATTTACCACACCTCCCTCACAAAATGTGATGTATTCTTCCCTAGTAAGGGACCTATCACTAAGGTCATAGCTAGGAGGATGGAAGAGGACATGGCTAGAGTTGATGGAAGAAGGTTTCACCTCCTCATGTGCATTGAATTGGCGTCCTAACCTTCATGTTTTTGCTACATTTTACCTTGTATTTTCTTTCTAGAGAAGTAGCCTAATTCTCCTTGTATTTGGCTGTGTATTTTGGCCTCTTTTTTAGCCTTAAATTCATGAGGTGCATATAGTTTCTTAAGTGGAGTTAATTAAGTAGTTTGAGCCTTTTGGGGAGGAGTTGGCCGTATGGGTTGATAACCATACCCCCTACCTTCTTTCTAACATCATTCTAACTAATTCATGACACATGGGAAACATGTGGGTCCAATTGTTACCCCTATGTGGCGCCTATTTTATCTCTCCTCCATATAGGCACCTACATGGACCAAATGGAAGGCTCTATTTTGAATTCTAGATCTAAAGGGAGCATAAATCCACTTCCTTAGGACCATGTTTGGATCTTCATGAGTTTAATCACATGTTAATTGAGTTTACCTCAATTAATACATTATTAACTCCTTTGAGCCTTGATTAGCATGGTGGACGTTTAACCATTCCCCCTTCTAATCCCTCTCTTTTTATAAATAAACCCTTCTACCTCATGTAATGGTTACACTTACTTTTGAAAGAAATATAGAGAGCTTATTCATTTTTTAGTGTCCTTTCTTCTCTCGTCTAGAGAGAGTTCCTAGAGCTTTTATCAAAAGTTCCTTCCCTTGTGGCAAGAAACCTTCCTTAAGACTTATCTTCTTGTGAGTGGCACCTCTCATCTCCACCTTTTTCCTCATCACTGAATTCATTTCATGCATGGACCTCTTAAAGATGATCTTGGAGGAGCATTCAAAGGAGGAATGCATCAATTGGTATCAGAGTCTAACTTCTAGAGGTCATCCTTCTAACCTTTGCTATTAGTTTGTTTTGTTATCTTCTTCGTCTACTCCACTTTTACTTTAGCTTTTCTATGTTGTTACATCTCCTCATGTTTTGTCTTGTGCTTAATGTTTAGTAGTTCATGTCATTCCCTTCTATGTGTGGTATATTCTAAATTTTGATTCAATTTTATTATTCTTATCCATTGAATCATGCGCTATGTGTGTTTAGTTTCTCTTACTTTCCCCCTAAGTACCTTGAGTTTCTAAATTCTAGCTTAAGTACAATTTCCTAAGAGATACTAAAACCGTCCACATCGTTGTGGATAACATCACACTTGTGTGGTGAAATATCTTAGAAGTACTAAAAGCTTTTTGACTTGCGTTTTCATTTTCTGTTTTTGCCCTGTTTTTTAGGTGTTATTTTTGCATTTTATAATCTTGTGTAGTTGTTCTTTAGAGTTTTGTTTAGTCCTTACTTGTCATGCTTAATTCCTTTAGGTTTTAGCCTCTTATCATTTTTACAAAAAGCTTCAAAGTATTTCCGAATTTGAGCTTCAAATGAGGTTCATCCTTTTGATGTAAGGTCTCTTGTGCTTTTTAGTTCAAGGCACTTTCTCAAATATTTTAAAATATAGCTCAAATTCACCTATTTGGTAATTTGTGTTGTTTTGTGTATTCTTTATGTGCTAGTTGTTAAAAGTGAAAATGTATGGTGATTGGAGTTGCTTTGGTCGTGTACTCTTGAGCAAAAACTAGTACTAAAACAAGTTAGTTCATACAAAAACTAAGCACTCTTCAACCTATTTTGGATCACTTCCAATTCTAGTACATTTAAGTGACTTTACCTTTCTTAAATTGCACCTTAGTTTTGAATTTGGAGGCCTTGCTCTTTTTTCTTTAATCTAAGCATTTAAGTGCATCTAAAAAAAAGAAGAGAAAATCAAAAGAAAGTTGAAAAGAAAGAACAAAATCAATCAAAAACGTTAAAAGCAATTAAGAAAGTGGATGTACATAATGCATAAAAGGACTCTAAATTGCTTGGATCCATCACATTAAGCATTCAGCCAACATAGCCTTGTACTTGATGCAATTTTTGAAAACTTTGAGTCATTTTTATTTTAGTCCTATAATCCATTCTAGTACTTATCTAGGCCATCTAGTTGTTTGTGCTTCCTTATTTGTTACCTTTTTATTTGTTTGTCTTATTTCTACTTTTTGGTCTTGTCTTGCTTAAAATTATTTCCACTTGGATAGTAACCTTCCCTAAATTTAGCCTTCATTTACTATTGCTTCTACTATTGTCTTTCCTCCTTTGTTTGTTGGTGTGTAACGCACCTTTGGGAAGAAAAAGCTTGAAGGAAGAGCTCGATACAATGGTTGACTCCTAGGAAGAGTTGGTGAAAAGCTTAAGGAACTTGATCAAGGAGAAGTAAGGGGCGTGAAATGAATCTAAGAGTGGACTTGAAGATCAAAACAATTGTTCTTTTTATTTGAATTGTATTACTTTTAAGAGTGTTGATATCCTTTAAGGATCACTCCATTTGTTTGTAATAACTTTTTTTTTCTTTAGTTTCTCATTAAGTAAGGTGAGAAGAAGGAATTAGTACACCAACTTCCTCACCTTTATAGAACCCTAATTTTTTACCTTTTTTGCTTTACCTTTCTTTGTCCAAAACGTGTAGTTTGACTTGAGTTCTAAAGACTCATTTAAGCCACCTAGGGAGAAAACTCAAGAGAAGATGGTTTGTTTGCTTCGCCTACCCTAAGACTTTAAGATTTCTTCACCATGTCTCAAAGTTCACACAATAGTTCAAATAATAGTGTTGCATCCTAGCAAGAGTGTTGACCAAAGAAGACATTCTAAGGAAAACACTATTGAAAATCTAACTTTGGAATTTAGAGAGTGGACGAGAGGGGAGGTAGAAAGGAGAGACAAAAGAGACCAAGAAAAACAAAGGAAAAAAAAAGAGAGAACAAGAAAAAAAAAGATAAAGAGGAAAAATGAAGAAAAGAGAAAAAGGAAGAGAATAGGGAGAGAAAGAAAGAAGAAGAGAGAGAAAAAAAAAGAAAAGAGCAAAGAAGAAGAAGAGAAAGAGAGGAAGAATAAGAGAGGAAACAAAGAGAAGAAGGAGGACCATAGGATAGGAACATGAAGGGCATAGTCATAAGTTCTCCTTCTAGAGGAAGAAGTTATGAGGAAGAATAATATAAAGAAAGGCCTAGGAGGAGACAACAATCTCATACCTTCATGCATGATAGTCTGCCCCGTCCTAGGAAGCAAAAAATGGATCTTTCTCCCTTCTATGGAAGGGAAGATGTGGAAGATTTCCTGAACTAGTAAGTCAAGGTTGAACAACTCTTTCGATGTTATAAAATAAGAGAAGAACGTAAGGTTCTTTTGGATGCCCTTAGCTTCCAAGGGCATGCCCTTCATTAGTAGGATAGCTTGTGCAAAGAAAAAGCCCAAACTCGTATGCCTAAAATAAGATACTGGAATGATTTAATCAGTGCTATGAGAATAAGACATATTTCTTCTTATTTTGAGATAGATCTTTTGGATAAACTCTAAAGGCTAAGGCAAAAAAACCTAAGCATTGAGGAGTATAAACAAAAGATGGAACAACTTTTATTAAGGGCGAATATTAGAAAAGAGCCCAATGCCACCATGGTGAGGTTCTTGTCTGGGTTAAGTCCACATATAAGAGACAAAGTAAGTCAAGGTTCCCTAAAGAGGGACAAGTTCAAGGGAGATTCTTCTAAGAGTTTCCCTAAAGAGGAACTCAAGCATCATAAAGAGCATAAGACATCCCATATATCTCAGGAGAAACATAGTAGTATAAAGTGCTTTAAGTGTTTAGAAAGATGCCATATTGCCTCTTAAGAAGACATGATCATGAAGGGTCTAGATATTTACAGTAATGAGAGTAGCTCACCTTCTTCCTCCAGTGAGAGTGAGGAAGAGACGGATCATGCATCAAGTGAATGTGAGGGTGTCTATCCATATGAAGGGGACCTCTTGATGATTAGGAGGCTTCTAGGTAGCCAACCTTATAACCCAAGCACATCTCAAAGAGAGAACATCTTCCACACAAGATGTAAAGTTTATAATCACATATGTTCTCTCATTGTAGATAGTGGCTCCTACTGTAACTGCTGCAGCATAAGGTTGGTTGAGAAGCTATCTTTGACTTCCACTCCTTACCCTAAGCCTTACAAACTTCAATGGTTGAATAAGAGTAAAGAGGTGGAAGTAAATCAAGAAGTTGAGGTGTCTATCTCCATTGGGAACCTCAAAGATGTTATCCTTTGTGAGGTAGTCCCAATGGAAGCAAATGATATCTTATTAGGGTAGCCATGGCAATATGATTGAAAAGATCTTCATGATGGCCACACCAATGAGATTACTCTCTCCTATCTAGGTAATAAGTTCAAATTATGTTCATGTACACCTACCCAAGTGTTAGAGGACCAAATCATCATGAAGAAAAGAGGGAGAAATAGAAGAGAGCAAAAAATAAGCATACTTTGTTTGTTGATGGATTGGAAAGAAGTTTCCTTTCCAAGAAGGTTGAGCTAAAAAAGTACCATTTTTCTCAAGGGGTTTTGAAACATAATCTCCTTATGCAACAACGTCCCTCCTTTAACTTGAAAAGGCACCATTGCATACACTCCCAAGTATTGAGCTTGAACCTCATTCAGTTTAGCATTCTCATGCATCTCAAGCTCAAACTTTAGGAGACACTAAAGGGAAGGATGTCATTCAGGAAGATTACCCCTTGGACCCCAAGGAGGATCTTATCGAAAATACCCATTCTCATTAGAAAGTTGAGGTAGTTCCCATTATCAGTAAGCACAACACGTTGCAACCTCCAACTTTACTTATAGATGAGGCCCCTATAACTGAACTTAAGAGTAAGCCCATAATTTTGAAAACTCAAACTCATTCTCGAGTTCAATCTCAAGAAGCCATGCAAGAATGGTTGACCCCTAGGCCCATCATCTTTTCTTGGGGTGAACAGAAGGATAAGGCTTACTTAGCCTTCCTTGATAAGTGCTCTAATACGCTTAGTGTAGTATCCTTTCCCTCTACTCCTATGAGACTTCTGCTTAATGTATTAGGCCTAGGTTGGGGAGCTGCTATGTGGAGGCCACTACATTACCTCAACTACCCTTAACCTTGAGGGATTTCCTCATAGATCCCTCACTCTTCCAACCCTTTGGGGCTTACACTTACTAATCATCTTGCTTATCTCTTTACAAGACTGGAAGAAACAAAAGAAAGCTCCAGGATTTGAGGTCAAATCCTTCCCAAGGGGGAGGAAATGATGCATTCCTCCCTAACAAGGGACATATCACTAGGGTCATAACTAGGAAGATGGAAGAGGACATGACTAGAGTTGATAGAGGAAGACCTCACCTCCTCATGTGCATTGAATTGGTGTCTTAGTCCTCATGTTTTTGCTACATTTTACTTTGTATTTTCTTTCTAGAGAAGTATCCTAATTTTCCTTGTATTTGGCCGTGTATTTTGGCCTCTTTTTGAGCCTTAAATTCATAAGGTGCATATAGTTTCTGAAGTGGATTTAATTAAGTAGTTTGAGCCTTTTGGGAGGAGTTGGTCGTGTGGGTTGACAACCATACCCTCTATCTCCTTTCTAACACCCTTCTAACTAATTCATGACACATGGGAGACATGTGGGACCTATTTTTCCCCCCATGTGGTGCCTATTTTATCTCTCCTCCATGTAGGCACTTACATGTACCAATGAGAGGGATTTATTTTGAATTCTAGATCTAGAGGGAGTATAGATTCACTTCCTTAGGGGACCATGTTTGGATCTTCATGAGTTTAATCACATGTTAATTGGGTTTACCTCAATTAACACATGATTAACTCCCTTGGCCCTTGATTAGCATGGTGGACGTCCAACCCCCCATTCTAATCCCTCTCTTGTTGTAAATAGAGCCTCCTACCTTTTGTCATGGTTACACTTAATTTTGAAAGAAACATAGAGATCTTATTCATTTTTTAGTGTCCTTTCTTCTCTTTTCTAGAGAAAGTTCCTAGAGCTTTTATAAGGGTTCTTTCCCTTATGCCAAACAACCTTCCTTGAGGCTTATCTTCTTATGAGTGGCGCCTCCCATCTCCAGCTTCTTCCTCATCATCGAATTCACTTTATGCATGGACCTCTTGAAGATGATCTTGGAGGAGCATTCAAAGGAGGAATGCATCAAAATGTCTCCATCTTCACAAATAAGATTAAAAACATGTAACAATAGTATTTACATTCTGATTACTTGTTCCAAAAAATTACATAGTTATTTTATATATATATTTTTAGATTTCTAATCAATTAGCCTATAATATACAACTTTTATGTTCCAAATGAAATGTTTGAAATAGGGAGCATGGTTCTAGACCACTTAATTTGGAAATTGAATAATTATTTTCTACATTTTGGATTAACTTATATGGAATATATAGCTAATATGTTTCATATTAAGCTATTTGAAATAGTAACCATGTGTTCTAGGTCACTTGATTTGGAAAAGGTTCCAAAGTAGGTAAGATGACATAATTTTTGTATGAATAACAAAAAAGTTTACTTTACCAAACGAACAATCTTAAGGAGGGGGTGCAATGGAAAGAAGATACTCACATTGTGAAAGGCACAATAATAGAGAAGTAAATTTGAGAGTTTAAAAACACATAAGCTTTGGGTATTTTAAGTTTTGGGGAGGTGCAAATAGCGATACTAGGTGTTTTATATGAATAATAAGGGATTATTTTTCCAAACAAATTATGTTGCAGAGAAAGCAAAACAGGAAGAAAGAGACATACATTGTGAAAGACAAGGTAACAAATAAGTAAATTTGAGAGTTTAAAAACACAACGATTTTTTTGTGTTTTAAGTTTTTAGAAAGTTCGAATAGCGATATATGATGCACCAAAAGAAATTAATTCATTAGTATTACAAACTATCCTTTTAGATCTCAGTAAATCATTTCTTTTAGCATCCCACATTTTTATTTTGAACCTCTAGAACATAAAACACAAACAATGCCCTTATTTGACTCTACACCCTGAAATTAAATAAACCTTTATTAATGCAATTACACATCAATTGATAGGAAACACATAAGCAAGTCAATTCTAGATCAATTGATCAAGACAATAAAAATAACATATTTTAGGATTTATTGATTCAGTTAACCAAAAAAGAACATAGTTTTAGATCACTTGATTCAAATTTTGGAATGCATAATAGGTCATTTTCAAATCAAGTGATTCAAGCAACACAAAAATGACAGTTAAAATTCATTCTGGATCGACTAGTCTAGGACCATTCTAAGGAATAAAATGTACATCCACAGAGTCCTACCTATGTGTGCAACGTAGGAGGGACTTCAAGTTGCTACATGCTCGAGACACCATAGAGCTTCACATGGTAAAGGATGTGAAAGAAGAAAGGGAAGAGGAAAGAGGGGTTAGAGATGCGCTAGGGTAAGGAAGATGTCTTGAGGGAAGAAGGAGGTGAAGAGGATCTATAATTGTGTGTGTTTGGTAAAAGAAAAAATGAGTAAAAAAGTATTTTGGGATTTTGAAAATATTTGTTACTAATGAGGTGTGAATAGAAAATCAGGATCTACCAAAAGAAATATTACTCTTACACTTGAGGGTTGTTGAACCTTCATCAATAATCAACATTACATTTAAATCTAAATGAACTTAACTTAGGCCCCATTCATGGTGGTTTTTGGTTTCTAGTTTTGAAATTTATAAAAACAAAAACTAGTTTTGGTTTTAAGTTTTCAAAATTTTATAAACAACATAGTTTTTGTTTTCAAATTTAAAACATTATTTTCAAATCTTAATCAAAACACTAGTTGGAGGTAGCGCTTGAAATAATCGTTGAAGGTGACAATTGGTGATTGGGGATCGAAGGTAGTGGTCGGTGGCCGCGATCGAAGGTGGTGGTTGGTGACTGGTGGTTGGAGTTAGCGGTCGGCGACCAGTGATTAGAGGTGGTGGTCGGTAATTGTCGGTCGAAGGTGGTGACCAGTGATCATTAGTTAGAGGTGGTAGCTAGTGATCGTCGATCAGAGGTGACGAGTGGTGATCGTCAGTTGGAGGTAATGCTTGGTGACTGTCGATCGAAGGTGACCGCCAGTCGAAGGTGGCGACCAGTGATCGTTGATCGAAGGTGATGAACGGTGATTGCTAGTCAGAGGTGGGTGCTAGTGATCACCGGTCAGAAATGGCGGTCAGTGACCGTCAGACAAAGGTGGTGATCGGTGACTATTGGTCAGAGGTGGCGGCCGTGACTGCTGGTAAGAGGTGATGGTCAACGGTACCAAGTGACGTAAGTAATGAACTTAAATAAAAACAAAAGCAAAAATCTGAAAACCAAATTTTACTGTTTTTGAAAATGAGTAAAAAACCAAGACATAATCATTTTTGCCAAACACATTTCTGTTTTAAAAATACATTTCAAAACCAAAAATCAAAAACTCAAAATCACCCAAACGAGACCTTAACAATTGGTGTACAAAGGGTCTTAATTAGACCTAAGACATGTAATGATTGAAAAAAAAATCAAAGACGATTAACACTCACATCGTAAACATTGTATTCTTATTTATTGTTTATAATATTTTTATAATTTTAATTATACTAAATAGTTATTTATTGTTCATATTGATATTTTAAATATAATTTTAGTTGTTAACAAATTTTTTAATATTCGAATTTATTCCCTTAAAAATATTTTATCCTACATTTTTCTCCTTCTAATCCTTCTAAGTTGAAAATGCATCACATTTTAGTCCTTCAAATAATTTAATTAAATAAATTGTATTTTTTAACGTATTAATGTGCCAAGAAAAATTCCTTTATTTAAAAAAAATGTGGTAAGAAATATTTATGTTAGGTCATTAAAAAAGGGAAATAATTTTTTTAAATTTAAAGGAATTAATGTAATTTTATTAAAGCTCGGTGTTACTAGTGTAATGTCATTTAATCTACTAATGTCTATAAAATAAGATTGCTTAAAATATTTTTCCTTAATATTTAATATCACAAATAAAAAGTATTAATTAAAAATAGAAATCTCAATTAATTAAAAATATACTTAGAATAATAAGATAAGATGAAAGTAGATAAAATATACTTATTAAATACAACGATTAATACATTATTAAAAAACTAAAAAATATTTAAAAATTAATACTGAACTTTCTAAGAAAATTATTCACTGATTTTTTTTATGAAAAAATATTTTAAACGCCAAATTTCTACCACCAATAATGTTGGTGCAAAATTTACTATATTCAACGTAAAAATCTGCAAGACAATTTAAAAATCCATAACAAACAAACTGTGTAGGAAGATATTAGTTGGAAATCAAAATCAGAAAAATTCTCGAAATGTTTCCATTTTTATAGCGTGATAATCTGAACAAATTTTACACAGTAAGTATAAATGAAGAAAGATTGGGAGAAACGTTAAAAGAAATCATTTAACATTAATAAGTTAATGTTTTAGATTATACTGGCATTCATTATTTTTTCATACTTTGTAATTGCATCACAATATCCCCATGCACACTCAATATGGGGGAGTGAATTGACTTTGACTATGTATATCCGCGGTGGAAGGTGGATTACACAGACACATGCCACTCACACAAGTACATTTCGGACAAGTTGGACAGAAATGTTTACATTCTTCATTTTTCTTGCAATACATCTTTCCAGCTATTGAATATTGTGCTTCAGACTTACTCATATCTGCATCCATACAAACGATACATAATCAACAGTTTGATCGAGAGGTCAAATAGATAAAGGCAGTAAATAACGAATTATGATTACTAACCTGAAACAATGATGAAGAAAGTCAATAAAAATGTCAAGGTCAGAACAGATTCCCGTGTAGAACCCATTTTGTTCATGATCTTCAATGTGTGTACTTTAAGAAACTAATGAAAATGTCTACTTATATAACAAGGATTGCGGTAAAGATCGATGCACAATTTAATATTGAATATTTAATTATTATAATAGTTTTCTTAGCTAGTGTCCTAAAGTACTCTTTAAGATAATTAATAAATATTAAATTTTGTAAAAGTGTAGGTGGGGAATGACAATCATAGGGGTTATTGCGGGTATCGTCGTCTCTGTCCCAATTTTGATGGGAAAAACTCACATTCTTAGTTCCCATCCATCTAAGATAATCGAAAATGAAGATGAATGTGAGTTTGTTAGTCTCCATACCTACTTTTGTCCTGCTTCTATATTTTACATATAATTATAATTATATGTTAAACAAAATATCATGTTTGTATATAAATTTATACCCTTATGGATCATTAAAACTAAAATATAATTAATAATTTAACATATAGTTTATTTAATAATTAATAAATAAATATAATTAATAAATTAACATATAATTTATTTAATAAATTATAAGTAATTTAAATATAAATTATAAAAAATAATACAATGGAGTAGTCGCAGAGATACCCGAACCCAAAAAACCCGGCGGGGATGTGGAGGAAAAATCTGCTCCGCCCCATTGCCATCCCTAAGTGCATAAGTATTTTATTAAATGAATTTTTATTTAAATAGTCATTAACGTGTTCTTACTTTATTTAAAAGATAAAAATGTCTATCAATATTTGTAATTGATGCTTTATTTAATGCAAAAAAAAAACTTTAAAAAACAAAAATAAATAAGATATTAATTGGTATACACTGTCAGTATAAAGATTTTTACACTGACAGTCAATCACAATCTTTCATTCATAGTATATTTGTTGACTTTACTCATTACTACTTTAAAAGTCAAATAAATGAAAAACCATGATTGAATGTCAGTGTAAAAATCCTTTACACTGACTGTGTATACCAATTAAACTCAATAAATAATTTTTTTTATAAGCGAACTAATTTTATTGATGCTTCAAACAAGAGTAAATAAGTACCTCTAATGTCATCTCACAAATTAACAAATACAAATGACAACATCAAAAAGAGAAAAAGCATTACATATAATCAATAGGGTTCAACATCCATTCTCCTAAGCAACGAGATGTTAACTTCATCACATAACATCATTCTCATGCACTTAGTTGAGTTGCTTGAATAATATCATCCAGTTCAATGCAACAGTCTTTAAAAATCATTGCATTTCTGCCCTTCCAAATCTACCAGATACAACAAACTACATTGTTGACCATGCCAATACCTCATCCTTAGAACCACTTATTAAACCTTGTCATTGATAGAAATGGCTATGACATTAATGATGCGGAACTGACGCAACCCTCTACCATGAGCATAACTTATACCGCACCTGTATAGATAAAGGACAACTAAAAAATAAATGTGAGCTCATTTCCTCTTCTACCCCACACAACATACATCTATTTGTTTGGCCTTGTAGGCATACGATCAAAAGCCAGTCTCCAAACTAAACATTGTACCTTTTGAGGAACCCCGACTGCCAAACAAAAATGAGCAGTGACATATAGACACTTCATATTGTACCTTTTGAGGAATCTCGACTGTTGATAGTAGGGCCCTACACAGTTGATAATACCCTATAGGTGGAAGACACTTCATATAAACACTTTCATCCATCAGCTGACCAAATCCACTCATCCTTAATCCCTTCCCAGAAAAAATAAAATAATGTTAACATTATTTAGCTACTTTTTTATTTTAATGTTACTAAAAATTAAAAATAAAATTTTAATATTTTTATTTTATATTCTTAATATTTTTCTATTTTATTTTTATTTATTTTTAATTTTTGTCAATATTAAAATGAAAAATAAATAGTAAAAGAACATTAAGATTTTTATTTTCAATTTTTTAAAGTTTTTTTGGTGTTAAATAAAATATCAATTAAAAATATTTATGAACATATTTGTGAAATCAAAATTCATTTAATAATATAATTAACTATAAACTATTACAAAATCAATGCCCGTTAATTATCCTTATCTTCTAGAATAGTTTAATATGTTTATGTTCATTAATTAACATTTAATTCGTATAAATTTGAAATAAATTATTCTTATTTAATATTTTGCATTATAAATCAAGTTGTCATTCTTATTATTAAAGTCTATTTATTTATTATCTTAATTCATTGAAGTCATTTTAATTTTATTTAAATATAAATAAAATAAAATATAATTAAACTCACTCATTCTAACTAATAATGATGATAATAGTGATAATAAAGTAGTGTCAATAGTCATGTGGACGACAATGTCACAATGGAGGTAGGAGTGGCAGCAGGCCGAGGGTGGGTTTATAGGATGAGTAAAAAATTTGCTCACCTTTGCTCCGATAGGTAAAAAAATTGACTCACTTAAACCTGATTATGGATTGGGTTTCCCTATCTCTGCATTTTAATAGGAAAAAAAAATTACAAAGTCACATATTTCACAAGGTTGTGGTATTTTCCAGAGAGATGTGGCCTTCACTTAGACCTTATAATTGTTCACAATGCATATTTCATAGCACTGTGATCTCAACCACAGTATTGTGATCCTTGCATAGTCATGTTTCAACAATTCATAAGAGTGTGAATTTTAACACAAACATGTGGAATTATAAACATATGTATTAAATTTTGTTTAATATAGAAGCGAGTAGGGACCAACAAACTCACCGTTGTCCTCACTCCTATTTGTTTAGGTAAGGAAAACCTAAACCCAATCTTGTCCTTGACCAACACGGGCTTTTCCGTCAAAGTTAGAGCAGGAAAAAGTCGGTATGCACCAGTGCAAGTGTGATCATCATCCTTGAATTAATGAAGTAGTCGCAATAGGTTTGTAGTGGTGGCAATGTCAAAGACGATGAAGATAAAAAAGGTGGTAGCGACAATTTACAATGTTTAGGGTTTAGGGTTTAGGGTTTAGGGTTTAGGGTTTAGGGTTTAGGGTTTAATATAAAAATAAAATATTCTGAAGTTGAATTAAAAATCATTCCAACTTCATTTTTACCTAACACATTCTTTTAAAAAAATTGCATTTGAAAGTTAAAAATAAAAACTCTATATTATCCCAAGCACACCCTTAATTAAATACTACTCCCTTCAAGTTCTTCATTGTTTTGGAAGGAATTGTTAGTCATTTTTACAACAAAATTTCAAATTATATAAAGTATTATTTTTGTTTTCCTTAATTTTCCATAATTAAGAACTTGAGTATTTGTATTTTAAAGGATAAATTGGGAAGTTATTCACTAGGTTTTCTCTTACACTTTTTAACTCCATCAATTATCAATTTTCAAGAATGAAAGATGAGAAAGGGTTAATATTATTAATTTACCAATTTTACATTCACTTAAATCTTGTTGTAACATAACAAATGACATAATATCTGGAATATTTATAAATGGTTTCTCATATGGTAATATCGGAGCATACTGGAATAAGAGGGATCCAAATGATGTATAGTTGAAGATCACTCAAAGGAATAAATATGTATTTTTATACCAACAAGATACATATACTTCTAGTACATCTCTTAAGAACTCTTTGGTTAAGCATGCTTGACTTGGAGCAATTATGGGATAAGTAACCAACCATTTAGGAAGTTTCCTAAAAAGTGTACGAGTAAGGACAAAATATACTGGATACTAGCTTCAAAGGTTTTGAAATAGTAGGCGAGACTAGTTTAGGTCTAATGAACACTCATCAAGTTGGATTTAAGGGTGTGGATCAAAGTGCTCAAAACGGTATAGGCACATCCTCAAATTCAACTTATTCTTTTTGTAAGGGTTGGCGGGAATATTTTCCTATGTAGAGAACCTCCTTTGAAGGAAAAGGTGGATCTTCATTAGACTCGATCTTCCTACCAACAACCTTATTTTCAATTTTATCCCTCCCTCTCTTAAGCTTCATGATCCTTCTATCCTCCATAACCTTGGTAGGGGTAAGAGCGAGTAAGGTAATCTTTTTCCTTTTATGAGAGAGAATGATTTTATTAGTGAGGTCATTGTGCAAAGTTACCTTGTCATGTTGCCATGGCCTTCCCAACAACATGTGACTAGTTTCCATAGAGACTACATCACATAAAAATTTTTCATGATACTTCCCTATGGAAAAGCTAATCTCCATTTGTTGTCTTACTACTACACCCTCTTCATCATTAGGCCCATGCAAAGAATAAGGTGAAGGATGAGGAGTAGTAGCAGCTGCTAGCTTTTCCACCACCGTTGTGTTGCAACAATTGCAACATGATCCACCCTCCACAATGAGAGAACAAGTTTTGCCCAAAATTTTGCATCTGTTTGACAAACATTCTCTTTTTGTGTTTGAGTGTCCTTACAAGGATGACTTCTAAGAATATGTTTCACTTTGACAAACATGAATAAGTACTCTTTTCATTTGATGTTCCTTTTGGGACAAAACAAGGCAATGTGCCCATTTTCTAAACATTTAAAACATTTAGGACTTCTAAAACAAATGCTCGAACTGGTGGATGGGGTGTCACTTTCACTCAAGGGTTTTTTATCTATTTTTCTTTTGGATGACTCTCTTTTATTTTTAGAAAGGATGGTCTTATTCCTAAGATGTCTCTTAGGTTCATCTATGTCACTAGAAGAGATTTAAAAGTCAAGGTTTGAGGTAGGCTCTTCTAAGTCCCTAATGGAGGTAGGCTCTTCTAAGTCCCTAATGGAGGTAGACACTTCACTAAGGGCGCTCTCAAAAGAATCATTCTCCTTTTCTTTCTTCTCTTCTTCCTTTCTTTTTTGCTCCAAGTCTTTTTTCTCTATCTTTTCCTTTTTTTCCCCTCTATTTCTCTTTCTTTTTATTTTTCCTCTCTTTCTCTTTTCTCTCTCTTTCTCTTTCTCTTTCTCTTTCTCTTTTCTCTTTTTTTTTCTTTCCTCTAATTTTTTTCTCTCTATCTCTCCTTTTTTCCTATTCTTTTCTCTCTGTTTCTCTTCTTTCCTCTCATTCCTTTAGCTTTCGCTCCCTTCTTTGTTCTCTCTTTTTCTCTTCTTTATTTTCTTTCTTGTCTCTCCTTTTCTTTTTGTTCTTTCTCTCTTCTCTCCTCTCAATATAGTTTGTCTTGTTCTCTTTTCCTCCTCTCTTTTTGTTTTCTCTCATTTTCCTAAAATTTCCTATGTTGTTTTTCTACTATTTTCCAATCAACAAAGTATAGATATGTGGTCAAGGTTGGTTTATCACTCTTCTCATACTCTTCTTTTATTCTATTCTCACATTTTTTCCCTTTATTTTTCCTAGTTTTATTACTACTCCTAACACTTCTAAATGTGTGTAAAAACATTTCAAAGTGTAACGCCTAGGGAACTAATATGCAAAACACTCCTCTCTTTTTGTTTTCTCCCTAAAGTGTTAAGAGCCTTTGAAACTCTAACACTTGCTACGTGAAAGAAAGAAATGAAATTAAAAACAAAGGTAAAGGACTAATCACGTACTCCTAAAGTATGAGTTAGGCGTATCAATTCCTCACTCACACTTAAACGAGAAACTAAATTTATTACATACAAAAGAGGTGACCCTTATAGGCATCCAACACCTCTAATTAAAATGTCCTTTAAAAATACACTCAAACTAAACAAAGAAAATTAAAAGAAATTGAATGTCGCTATTTTCTTTAAGTGTTTTTCACCAAGTGTACATTCTAGTCTTGAACTCCTTTTCAATCAACACTTCCTAAGGATGCTACCTTTGTGGAAGTTTCAACAATTTGGCTACCTACCAAGAAAAAACAAGCGCCCAAGCAAGAGACCAAGGGAAGTAGAATTTGAAAGCAAAAAGCAATAAAAAATAATTAACAAGAATAGGCACACATCAAAATGGAAAGAATTTATTTGACAAACATAAAGAAAACCAATAAAGACAAGCAAAAAAATAGAAGGTGTAGAAAGAAAGTAAGGACACAAAATAGAACCTAGAATGGGTGTAGATCAGAATGGACTAAAAATAAAAAGACCCAACAAAAATTATCAATGATTTGTACAATTTTTTAATGGTTATGGCTGAATCATAGACAAAGTATTTCAAGCAAGATTCATGAATTTTAAACACTCCTTTAAACAAATTAAAGCAACTTGAGGTGCACTAATTTTTTTTTTGTTTTTTTTTTCTTTTTAACACTTTTTCTACCACTTTTTTTTACTTGTTTTGATTTATTTTCTTCTTCTTTTTTTTTTTGAAATAATTTTGATACACCTCTTAACACTTCAAATATAGTGAGGAGTTTAAGAATTATAAATGCTTGAACAAGAATAATAAATTAGCCACTAAAATTTGAGGTAAAAGTGAAAACCAAAGAACACAAAGCAACTTAAAATGAGCTAGTAATTTTAGGTGATTATAACAAGAGATCAAGTGAGAGTTTTATGAGTTTAGGATTGCTCAAGTTTTCAGCCCAAATATGTGTCCCAAAATGCTCAACCAGCCAACAAAAAGAAAATCACCACAATAAACTAGCACAAAAATAAGCTACTTACACAAAATGAAGAAATGGACTCAAAGAAAGAATTGAGCAATTTTTTTTTGGAAAATTTTTGAAACATGCTATGATCTGAAGCATGTGGGACTCTAGGAATAGACACAAGAGCATATGCTCAATTCCATAAGAATCAACACAATTTTTAGAAAGCACAACGCACTTTTATGGAAAAATTAAAAAGGCATAAGAATGTGAAATTAAAAGACAATTGAAGGACTACACATTACCAATTAAGACACAACTTTAAGAGATAAAAAATGAAATAAAATGACCCAAAATACCAAAAAATATGCACCCAAAACAGAGAACAAGGGGCTGGAAAAACAGAAAAATAGGTGTAGGAAAATAGAATTAAAAACTCAAATAAGAAGAACAATGTGCATCCAAAGATCAAGAGCACAATGTGTGACTTCCTTAACAAATTTTGTGAAGTCATTACAATGACCTTCTTAGGATTTGCACATAAACAAAAAAGAAATAAAAGGATGGGCAAAAAATTAAAGAAACAATGCTATAGGAAACATATAAAGATTCAATGGAAAAGAACAAGATAAATTGAATGTAGAAAGTAACAAAAACTAGGAAATAAATTTCATAAAATGAAAACTACTAAAACATAAACTATCAAAACATAAAAGAAATTAAATGACAAGAATTAAAGGCTAAAAAAAATAAAGAAAACAGCAAGAACACTAAGAAGAAAAGCTGGAAAAAGTTAAGACTAGAAAAGAATCTCATGGAGTTGGCTCTTGATACCAAATGATGCAAAAAGCTTTTGCACTCCCCTTGATCTATCTCCTTGAGGTTCCAAGCACTATGAAATGGATGATAGAGGGGAAAGAAAATGGAGGTGGGGCATCATTATCAAAGAGAGATAAGCCAAAGTGTTTAGGTTTGCCACAAGGGAAGAAACCCTTGATAAAAACCAATTAGGAAGAGGTTCCTCAAGAGAGAGGATCCTCTAGACCTTTTACTAAGAATGTGCTCACAAAGAGGCTAATTTCATTCAACTTCAAAAGTGAGATTTACAATGAGGGGGATGGGTATACATAACCCAATGAGAGAGCTTGGACACACTTTTCTAGGCAATGTGGAACTTGAGCTTAATTAGGATTAAGACTAATTAACCCAAGTCTTAGGCCTTAAGTAAGGCACGTAAGTTCACCCCATGGGTGCAATTAGAAACTCCTAAAGTGAATGAGCTAGCCCAAAATCATGTCTTGATTTATGCGCCCATTATAAGCTTACTTTTCCTTTTTAACTAAAGACATTTATACCTTCTAAACTAAAATGAAGATGGCCGAAAATACATGGCTAAAAATATGCTCCTATTTAGTTAATTAAAATAAAATATTTACAAGCTAAAACTAATGAAAACTATGACTTCAAATCTTCAATGAGCTTTCATCCATGTCATGTCATACCACATATCATATGATTACACAACCATTTACAACTTTTCAATCACATACATATATATAATAGCATATGGAAACATGTTAATAACACTCTTATATAATTTAATATTCACTTATCAAACATGTGCAATTTATCTCTATTAGGTGACGTTTGTTCTTAGTGTTTTCTATTTTCATTTTCAGAGAAAATAAAAAATGTAGTGAAAATATGTTTGGTTACGATTAGAAAACATTTTCTCTAGAAACATTTCAAAAAATAGCTGAAAACAGAAAAAAGTTGTTTTCAAAAATTAAAACTATGTAAAAGCTTAATAACAATGTTATAATTATAATAAAAACTATATATAAATATATTTTAAATTATATATATATTATGTAATAATTTTACTAATAATATTATCTAATTTTTTTAAAAATAAAAAATATCAAATGAAAACAAACATATTTTTTGAATATCTTGAAATGAAAATGATTTTTAGAAAATAAAAATAGAAAATAAAAAAAATAAATTTCAATTACACCTAAGCAAAACTAATGCAATAGAAATTGATTTTATATGTGCATTTGTTTGGAGCCATGGCAATCGCAAGTGTCGATTCATTCGGTCTCCTTAAAGAAATTTTGGAAAATAAAATAAATTATGAATTTTGCTACGTAATAATGGATATATATATATATATATATATATATATATATATATTGTAATTATAAATTTAATTACGAAGGGTGTGAAACATGAATACATATTTGATAAGGAAATGTTGAATGTATGATGATACAAGGTTTTAAAATAAGGTTTTGAATTTGATATCCTCTTTAATTGGAGGGTTTTCTTGTTTCTATGACGTGAATCAATAATTTTATGTAACATGTTTAATAAATTTAAGTTATTGGAATATTTTTAATTTCTTTTATTTAGAGACCTAAAAATAAAAATTTTAAATTATTATTTGATTTTAATTAAAAATAAGTTTATAAATTTATTTTTAAATCCTAAAAGTCAATTTTATTTTTTTGCAATTTCTATCCTTCATTATCAAAATCCTATTACTGTGCTTAGTTAACAATTAGGTTTTTCATCTTCTTCCTTGTCCAAACATAGTGCTCTCTCATTTTTCCATTGACTGCATTGTTATCACTAAAGTTTACGTCTTGTGATTTCATTGTTGTTTTGGCTTCTCTTTTGTTGTCGGCTCTTCTGCAACCTGCTCTATTTTTTTGTGAGTAGTAAAGAGTGAGTTCAATTGTATGTTTTTTAATTATTGAAATGTGATCCATTTTCTTTGAATTAGTTTCTCGTTTTGATTAGTTTAGGATTTTTTCCTCTTGTTCTTGTTAGTACCTATAGCATTTTGTTAGGGTTCTTTGAAACTTCTATAAAAGTGTGTTTGGGAGCAAGGTTTAAGAGGGGAAGACATTATGGTAAAATCATGTTGCATAAATATTATACATGTTCTTCTGGGTCCTAGTTGAACCTCCATTAAGTTTAGAAATTGCTCATGTTTGGAAAACTAATTTAACGTGACTGATGTGTAGTTATAACTAACTAAGAGCTGAGTCAATAATATATTCCTTGCTAATTACATCATATAGCAAACTGTTGATTTCTCACGCGCAACAGTTTTGGGATCGGAGTCTTAATCACTCACAAACTTTCGTATTTAATAAGCTCATAATTTGAAAACTGGTCCTTAATGATAATTATAGTGAATGTTATAGTAATGTTTTTACTCCCGATTCTCTTGAGGAAACCCAGTTACCCCATTTATTCATCTGATACTTCTAGTTAATGTTTGGCGTTCAAATGAATAATTTTCGACACTCACAATTGACTCTCTCAATTAGTGTCTAACATCCATCTAAACCCATACACCCAATTTCTGTATGAGTATGTCCTTTCGATGTATTCCCATCCTCACCGACTTGAATACTAGGATCACAAGACCTATTCGTATCTTTAACTCAATGCATCACAACAAAGGTTCAATTACTTCCCCGTAATATTCCACATCACAATCCATCAAACCATCAATTCAACACATTATATATTGCAATCCAATTATCATCAATTTCCAAGAATCATAATTCATACCAATCACACAAAACACTCAATTTCAATTAATACTCAAATCAACATAACAATACAATATGTACACAATATTCGTAACTTTAATCAATCATAATCAATGCATTACCTTTCATCACACGCCTTTAATCAAATTCCAACAACAACAATTATTCATTTCCAATCATATACCTATATTAAATATCATTAATAACAACAAAGTATATCAAAGTATATCATTGATCACATTTTAATCAAATATCAAAGTATTTTATTTCTACCCCTATAACACAATCCCAACAACATTATCCATTTCCAATCACATATCAATAATAAAATAACAATATTTATTCATTCTATAGTCATAATAAGCACTAAGCAACCAGCCACATAACAAAATTTCAAACCCAAAAAACCAAAATTTTTTCTCGAGCGCGTCTAACATAGCTTTTTGGAATTTTCCACAGTGATGTTGGTGAGGTCCTAAAGCATATTTTCTCCCAGCGAGATGATCAGACTCATGTGAGGTTTACCACAGTGATGTGGCATGAACCTGAATAACTATTTACAATTTTTCAACCACCTACAACCCATCCTCACCTCATCAAATCACTCACAAGTGATTAAAAACTTACTCCATCAGCAATACAATACCATAATACTCCTCACCAACCATCAATTACATATTTACACTCTTAACTCAAAATATCCTAAATCAAAACCAAAATTAAGTTTCCCTTACCTAAACTCAAGTTTGATCTTGTAAAAAGAGAAAGAAGGAGAATTTGGATCCCACATACAAGTTCTTCTCCACTTCAATCAATATCTACACACCAATCAAAATTCCAAAACAAACAAAACCCATGAAAAGGAACCATTTCAAGAGTTCCCAAAAGTTCCTTTTGGAGAAGAAACAAAAATGGAGAATAAGAAGCGAAAGAGGAGGATTTCTTACCACCAACTCAGCTCTAAACCCAAATAGAGTACTATCGGCTAGAATCAAAGGTTAGGTTGAGGAGAAATGGAGAAATCTTCTAATCATCCATGTGAAATCGGTGTCATGCAAGGGAAAGAAGAAGAAATTGCAGAGAAAAATGGGAAGAGAAGTTCTGCTTCTGCGATTAGTCTTTGAGAAAGGGAAAACAAAGGAATAAGATGAAATAGAGCTACAACAAAATATAAGAGATGGGGGTGCTTAGTAATTTTAATCTTTACTAATTGCACTCCCTTTTTAAAACAAACCTACTAACTTCAACCAAACTACCTGATGTGATCTTTGATGATCACGTGCCCAAATGATCTTTCTAAGGTCACTTGGAAGGGAAATGGATTTATGGAGAGGAAAGGAATGAGGTGAGGAGCCACAAATACTAGGTTTGATAAGGCAAAGGGGAGAGGCAACAAGGGAAAGGTCTCTTGATAACTCTTAGAAGCTCTCACAAAGGAGAAAGGGGGACACTCAAAGGTAAGAACCTCACAACCAATATGGTCTATAGGATTAAATTCAAGTGTAAAAAATACAAGTGAGGGGAGGAGCTTCTATTTATAGAGGTAGCTAACCTCTTGAACAAGACAACCTAAAAAAGAAGGGCTAGGATTAAAATGAGATATCTAAGGGAGGAGGATTGAGAAATAATTCCCTCCTTAGATCATCAAACTTGGTGCCCAATTTTCTCAAACCAAGGGCCAAGATTCCTTCTTATTAGCTTAGGGGGTTTATGTAGGAAAAGAGAGGTGTAGATATCAAGGCTACCCCTTATTTCCTTCATAAAGACCCAAAAAGCTAAATGCACCCTCTAAATTCTTAAGACACCTCCTAAAATAAAAAATGGAATAAATACATGTCCCAAATTAAATTCCTAATGCTCCTCAAAATTAAAATAAAGGAAAATTACATTTTATTAACTAAAGTCTCTAGCCTAATATCTTCACTCTCCATAAAAGGTGAAATCTTCCTTTGTCTGCAAGGGCTAGGTCTTCTTCAATCCTTCCAGCCATGACCCTAGTGATAGGTTCTTGGCTAGGCATGATCACATCACTACCCTTTTTCCACCAATTAACATATGAGTTTAATTAGTATGCATTGATAGTGTAAAAAAGTTTCACACCAACATTCAATCATAACTCTTCATTTATACGACTTTTAAAATATTAATTGGTAGAGTCAACAAACTTATCATAAATAAAGGGTTATGATTGAATGTGAGTGTGATATTGGTTACACTAACAATATATACTAATTAAACTCATAAAACATACATAAATTAAAGCAAATATAAAAATGATTATATACATTTTAAGTAAAATATAATATAGTTATAAATACCACAATAAAACACTCAATTGTTAATTAATTCATAACACTTAAATTAAATTTAATTTCTCTTTTAATTATTTTATACACTTATATCATTTAATAAAAACAGAGTCTTTCATAGTCCATTTAAAATATTGATTTTAAGTTTGGTTTGTTTAGCTCACGGTCTAAGTGAATCTAGTTTGGAGTCCCACATTATTTCAAAAAATAATATGCATTTAATATTTCAGATATTTTTTATTGAATATTAATTTAGAAATATTAAAAATATTAAAAAAATTAGATCACCAAGATCAATTTTTGTAAAAATCCCTAATTTAAAACAGTAAAATTTTGATTAGAAAAAAAATTAAATATGTAAATCATGTGGATTGAATATGGACTTGACAGATTGAAAACAATTCTAATTGAGAATTTTTTAGTTTGTAAGCCAACTTAAACCTATGGATGTGCATTTACCTAACTCTATACGTGTGTTGTGTGTTTGCATGCATGTGCGTGTAGATATGGACGAAATTTATTTTAATTTTAAACAAATTCAACTAAATGTTAAATCAAGGGTCTATTTAAATTGGTTGCAATTTGTATATTTTTATTTTAAATTATAATTTTTGAAAAAAGATACAATATTTGTAAACTAATATTTTGAAACTAAAATTAGAAAATAAAACTTATTTTTTTAAATTAAAATTACCCTAAACTAAAAACTAAAAGCTTATTGTAATTTTTAAAATTTATAAACTTAAATTAGCAAATGACTCCAAAAAGCTCTAACCAATAATATAAAAATAATTTCATCAAATATTTTTCTCTTCCAAACAAATCCTTTATTATCTTCGGAATAACCATAAACAATCCATCCATACAAATTATACTCTTGCAGAAGACGCACGTCACATTAATTTGCTCAGATATAATAAATGAAAATCAACACTACTATTTGAAACATTAATATATTTAGTATTTGACTAAGACTTTACATAAATGTTACCTTGACTAATTAAATTGATGCAATTTTTTATATTAGATAGATTTAACTGGTTTATGAATTTTATATGAATAATATTTTATTAGGTAATAACATCAACTCTAAGCAAATGACAATTGTAATTTATGGATTATATAAGTGCAAGTGTTATTATATATTTGAAATGATAAACTTTAGTTAATTTTCCTAGTTTTAGTTTTGGGAAATAAAGGTGAAATAAAAGTTAAATGGAGATTCCAAAATGTATTTGTATATGTTGAGTGGACAAAAAAGCGTAGCGGCATGATGTTGGTCTTCTTATGTTACGTGTGGCCGACACACCGGTGACTGTGAGTAAGGTTTGGAAGACTTGTTTGTTTGCAAGACATTTTCTTGATCTGAATCTTGTTATTCTGTGGAATGTGGAGTTATGACCTGTGTCATATTGCGTCATCAATCACCGTGCACGTCTTTTTCTGATTGTCATTCTTGTAGAAGACGTAAATGTTAATTAGATATGTATATTTGAATTTAAGTTTATATATCAGTTTAATTGATAATAGTGTAAAAAGATTTTAATATAAAAAATTAATTATAATTTTTTATTTATGTAATTTTTAAAATAATAATAAATAAAGTTAATAAATTTATATAAACGAACCAATTAAATTTTTTATATATTATTACTTGTGAAACTTTATATAAATTTTAAAATTTTAGATCCAATTAGATCTATTAATTTTTCAGATTTAGTAAGTAAAACTCGTGAGTTTAGTAAGTTAATTTATGAGTTTTTTAATTTTTGCATAATTAATTTTTTAATAAAAAATATATTATATTATTTATAAAATGGAGAGTCATAAAAAAAAGAGAAAAAATTCAATATTTTTGTTTTGATATTTAAAATTTAAGATTTTAAATTTAAATGTATTTCTATTTTATTTGTGTGAATTTTAAATTTAAATTATTTTATTTTATATTTTAAAATTAAAATTATATTTAATTATTTGTGATTATATTTAATATTTAATATTAATTAATAAGTACTCTAATTTCACTTAATTATTACTTAAATTTATTAGAAAATAATTTTAGATATATATTAAATTTTAATAATGATTAAAAATTAGAGAAATTGGTTTTAAAAAACTTTTTTATATTTTTATATGAATTCTCATGGACTTTGCCGGACGGATTACTCAAAAATAATAAACTCATTTAGAACGTGGAATTTCATGAATTACGGTAGACGGACCTGGCAGGAAGAGAAAATAAGTCCACAACTTCTTGAATTGTAACGGGAAAGAGGTTATAACGGACCACATGGGATTTGCCACAAGCCTGTTTTCTTTTCTTTCTATTCACACAATCTCTCCCTTTTATTTTAGTGCATTGCACTGCACACATTCTTTGATTTAAAACTTTTTTGTCCTAAAAAATGTTAAATAAATAAATTTTAAAATATTTATCATATTTTCGTTTTTTTTTTTTAATTTTTTATCAAACATGATGAAGATTGAATATTTCAAAAATATTTTGTTCAATCAGTTTTAATATATGTATCATATATATTGTTAAGTATTAAAAATGTATAAGAATTTATAGTTAATCTAATGTTAAAATGGAGACAATGATGAGAGGTCCTGCGTTCCCTACTAATAAAAACTTACATTTTACTTATAAAAAATATTAAAAATATGAAAAATAAAAATATTTATTGTTTATATATTAATGATGAGTAGCATAAATGATACTAATTAGAGGTTTATTTCATACAAAATATTTTAAAACTATTTTGTCATGAAATATATTTAATAAATCAATTTTAATATAATAATAATTTAAAATAATAAAAAAATTTATTGATTAATTTTGATATATACAAATGATTAGCCAGTAACTTCTCATTTTTCATGGAAAACCCTTTTTGTTTAAATTTTATTTTTATCATGTTAGTTTTAAAATAATATATGTTATTAAAATATTATGTTCTTATTGTTAAAATATGTTTTTGATAATTGAAAATATAAAAGAAGAGGTAAAGAAAAAAGAAAAAACATAATAAAAAATTAAAAGAAAAGATTAAATAAGAAAAAAAATTAAAAAATAATAAAAAAAAATAAAAACAATTGTAAATTACTATTTCAAATTCATATATTGAAAATTTCGATTGGAATCGCCCCATATTTTGAAAAAAGCAAAAATACTTACAATATTTATTGTTGTTCTTATCAACATGTTAAGAATTTTTACGATTTCAAATTCATGTGTTGAACATTTTAATTGTGAAGGGGTTTAGCTGTTGAGTTGGGGGCTATTGTAAATTATGCAACATTTGTTTGATTCTTGTTTTGACAAAAATAAATAAATTAATTAATTGAGTAGAAACAATAATGTATTAATATGTTTTGTATAACATCTGAGGAGCACCTTTCAACAAAAGATTATGCATATTTATTTTAATTAAAAATTTAGTTCATATACCTTATAAGTTTTTTATTTTATTCTACATGTAAAAAAAATATATATTGACTTGATTATTTTTTAAGGCTACTGTTTTTTTTTCAATTTTGTCCTTTTATCAGTTACTTGAGGTAAAAAATGGTTTATTTTAAAATTAGAAATTTATTTAATATTTTAAGCATTTTTAGAGTTTTAAATAATATTTTCCTTTATGCAAATGTAATTAGGTAAAACTAATTTATAAACTATGTAGTTGAAGCTAAAATAATATATTTGTATAAGTTATTTAAAATGATTTTGAAATAAGTTATTCACTGTTTTTGAAAGAATAGATTGTATGAAATTTGGAATTCATTTTAAATTAAAATATTAGGATTAAACAAGTGACGTTGTTTTTGTTTTTTAAAATTGAGTTTGATTGATTTGAAGCAATTTAAGAATGAAGAGTTTAGAGTGAAAAAAAAAGGATGATTGAAGACGTGGAACAGGGGAATTAGCAGTGGAAATTGTTAATGATAGTCCTTGAGCTTGAGCAGGAGGAGGAAGAAGGGAAAATGAATGGGACCGGGTGCGGACGTAAATGTGTAGTGTAATAAGAAAAAGGAACGGGCGAGATGAAAGGAGAGGGAAAAAGGGGAAAAAGGAGCCCGCGGCGTAGATTAGCGTAAAGGGCAGAAGGCGAACGTTAAAAGCGGCTGGCTTGTTTGTTTGTTTGTTTGTTTGTTTGTTTTTTGTTGTTTGTGGTATGATGATAGAAGAAGGAGTGTGAGTTATAAATGAAAGAGGTTTGCTTGCGTATCCCTATTCCGGCGAGTATGAGTATGACTATGATGCAACCCAAAGCTTTCGTCTTTGCCACCGTGTCTTCTGCTTCGTGTTTCCATTAGATGGTGTTTACGGACCATGGCCGTGGGACCCGAGAGATTGAAGCCGCTTCACAATTTCATGTTGCCCTGTTTGAAGTGGGGCAGTCAGCGCCACCTCCGCTGCACCAACCTCCCCTCCGGATCTCCGCCGCCAAGGGAATTCCTCGGGATCGACGCCGTCAGGGAGAAGCTCATGCTCGATCTCAAGACCGAGGCCGACAGGATGAAGGACGCCATTCTCGCCCACCACCACCATGACGCCCCCGCTCCCCGGACCTGGAATCTCCGCACCCGCCGTGCCCCCGTCCCCGACACCCCCTCCCCTTTGAGGACTGTCTCCGGCGGCGTCGTCAAGTCCCCCAAATTCAGAAGGTCGCCCGAGAAGGACCTCAAGTTTTCTCTTCCCCTCTCCAAGAAGGAGGTTGAGGAGGATTTTTTGAAGATCTTGGGCCACCGCCCTCCCCGCAGGCCCAAGAGGCGCCCCAGAAATACCCAGAAGCAATTGGATGTAAGCCCTTCTTTTTTCCTTCCCTTTCCTTTTTATTATTTTCTCTTCATTTTTCTTTTCTTACGCAGACCCTTTTCCCTGGTCTATGGTTGTCGGATATTAACGCTGATTGCTACAAGGTTCCCGATCATGCTGAGACTGCCAACGTACGTTCATCTTACACCATTATTATCATTTGGTGTTTTCTTTTATTCGATTTTTAATTTCTGTCTGGGCTTTCGTTTTTCCCAGAGGTAGCCTTCAGGTTGGCCAAAACCATTCTGCTGTTCGCCGCATCGGAATGAGGCTTTTATGGATGCACTTGGTCATGTTATGCAGGAGCACTTCATGCCTGTGCCTTTCTTCATTTCATTTCTTTTTCAATTTCACAAATATAGTTTCATTCTTTTGTTTATAGAATAATACTACTCTCAACACTGATTATTGTTCCAAATCACATATGGTTTTACTACTACTTTGCTTTTGAAGCTATGTCTGCTGGCAGCAAGGATGAACTTATACTGAGAGTAACTTTAAACTTCAATTTTTAAATACTAGATTATGGAACTTATTGTGAAATGCTTGTTTTGTGAATTTCTTCTTTGTCTTTAGTTTTTTTTTTTTTTTTTCACATACTGTTTTAATTTGCCTCTATGTTTGATTGGGATTTGGGATGGAGAGATCCTTGTCTCGGAATTTCTCCTCATTACTGTTTTCTCCTTTACATCGTGTATGTTTGGAAAATGGTACTGGTTTGGCAACAAATCATGGGATGGAACCTAGTTTATGTAGTCATGTATGTACCACCTTACTCTGTACTCTGTAGCTAGAGCTACACTTTGCTGAACTGTAATTATCAATGCAGTTCTTTCCTGTGCAATTCCCTGCTGCAGCTAGCTAGCCAGCTGCAACCATTTATCTGTTGCAGTGAATGTTGCAATTGTTTTAAACTAGGGTTCGACCTAATGACGCAAAAAGCCTCCCGGCATATTTGACTCATGACGAGGAACGGTTAACCATTTAAAACCACACATCAGATGGCTAATATCTCTTCTAACATTTTTGAAATCGCTCATCACACTTATAATTGCATTTACTGCCAAATGATAAGTCAACCAGCTATATGTATTTTCATCAACTCTTCACTTTGTGTCTTGTTAAGTTGGAGTCCTTACAGTTTAACTATTCTACAATGAGCTCTTAATATCTACCTACGAAGATGACTTACTTACGGTCACAGCATTAGAGTTTAACACTACCAAACATTAGGGATGACAAAAAAATCTGTGTCTGTGGATAAGTATATGCACGGATAGTATAAATGGGTATTCGTCATCCGCAGGTATGAGTTTTTTTCCACCTGTTTTTTAACGGATACAGGTATCGCGGGTATCCGCTATCTGCTAAACTAAAATAATATATATTAAGTTAAAAAAGATAATATTTTTGAAAAATAAATCAAATTAAAATATTAATTATCAAAATTCATTTATATCAATCTTATTTTTTTATGAAAATTTCATAGTTAATAAAATTATTTATTATAAAAATACAGATAATATAAATAAAGATTTTATTTGTATTAGATATTTTTTTATAATATATTATATTAATCTATTTTTAGACTTAATTAATTTGGTAGAAACTAATATAATTTTATTTTTAGATTTTTTAAAAAAATAAATAATTTATTTGATAAAATTTTTTATTAAAAATATTTAATTTTAAAAAAATTATTTTTTAAAAATATCTATAGATAACTAACAGATTTTTAACGGGTAACAGATTTTTGTAGTGAGTTGAAAGACAAATAACCACTACCCGTATTTGTCTGTGCGTTACCATTCCTTCGAAGCACAAGATAATTTTCTTAGGTTAGAGAAGAACACTTCCATTGGCAATGCTCTCCATTTTCTTTTGTAATTAGTAAGGTCCATTTATTTTAAAAGTAAAGTAGACTTGACTTTGATAGAATTGCTTTAAAACCATTGAGTGCAGTTTTTCTATACGATGATATTGATGTAGAATATATGTCAATTTAATGGGAAAAACTTTGTTTTAAGGGGACCAAACCCGCTGCTAGTGAGACCAACATCTATTGAATGTAGTTTTTACATCCCTCGGATGTACTTAATCTCAATCATATTTTTTGCATTAGCAAGCAGAACTAATTTTGGTATTTAGTAAGAATCACTTGGGTGAACTTGTATCTTAACACTAGTGTATATTCTAATTTATTTATCAAATTACTGATGCATTGATAATATATTCACTGGTTATTTTAGCAATCAGAATCTTCCGGATCTTCTCTTAGCCGGGGCTGAAATGAATTTGCAAGTCAACCTCTAGGATCCATCTTGCGTGATACTAGTGTTGGAAATGGCAATCCTGTCCATACAGTTGTTATTTACAAAAAGACGCGTTATCACGTACGGTCACTGAGGAGTAAGTTGAAGTGTACGTGGTGTAAAGTAATCATTCGCCTATTCAACGTGCACAGGGTGATGATCTCACGCCTCAACTCGACTTATAGATTTTTCAAACACGGTGACAAGAGAACGTGACTTGCCCTTATGTACTAGGAACCAAAAGAGGGACGAGTCAAGAGTGACCAGCCTTTATGTGTATGCATGTAAAAACCAAAAGCCACCTTTAATATTATTGTAAGAGTTTGTTTTCACTTATATTTTTTAAAACGTGAAATAAACAAATTAATTAAATTTTTTCTACATGGTTAAATATGTTTTTGGTTCTCGTAAAATTAGCAATTTCTGTTTTGTTTTTGTAAATTTTTTAATTAAAACGTTCATGTAAATATTTTTTTTTGTTTGCAAATGGTTTTTTTTTCCAAACAGCGTGTGTCCGAAGCTTTTGCATATTCTTTGTGATAGTCCTAGTCACCATTTAGAGTGGATTAAGCTATTTTATAAAAAAGTATAATTATATTTAAATGTCAATTAATTATTCAATTATAAAATTAAAACTTACTAATTATTTCTAGATGCAATTCATAAAATAAAAATATTTGCTAGTTTCTTCCTCTGCGAACTAGTTTCTTTAAATTTAATAAAAATATAAATAAAGGTTATGTATTTCCAAAATAATTTTATTTTATAGGTATCAAAAAATTATTTAAGACTAAAATAATTAATTATCAATATCATTGTATCACATATTTTTTTCATATTTTTATATTGCATATCTACCGGATCTTTTTATCTTAAAATTTTTTTAACTATTATTAGTTAAATAATTCTATCTAAATTATTAATTTTTAAATAATTAATAAATTAAAATGGGATCCTTTGTATTTTGAATAGATTACATAGAATTTATATTAAAAAACTTAAATATATGTTTTAAATAAATTTTTGGATCTTAATGTATTTTATATAGCACTTTTAAATTATTTTAAAAAGTTCTTTATATTACGCTTTCGAAGCTTAAAATAAAATAAAAATTTATTAGAAGCTAAAGGCAAAACAAAAATTTTATAAGGATTCAATGCAAATTCTTTAACAGATTAGGAACATAAAATATATTTAAATTTTTTTTAATCTTAAATAATTTTATGATATTTATAAAATAAAATTATTTTAATTTTAGTACTTAAAATTCATTTATGTTCTATATTTGGTAACTAAAAAATTCTATTTTTAAAAAAATTACTTCTTATGAAAATAACACGAACATTGACTAACAATTTAACGTGGACTTGATAATAGGATGCTTCTATTAGTCATATTTACGTTTAAACAAATATTTTTTTAATCTTAACCTTTTTAATATATATCCTTCACTACCGAAAAAATAAATCCTAAAATAAGTCGGGTAACAATATAATGGGCAGGACTGGAGCAGATTAGGATGACAGAAAAATTACACACACAAATATCTGTGGATAAAATCTGCTGCAGCGTAATATTAAATGAATTTAGTTAACGGTATTCACAAGCAGTGGCTGTGGGTTTTTTTAAAATCTGATTATTAACGGGTGGGACAAGTATCACATAATTTGTACTTACGGTACCCGTTTCCCATAAAATTACTTAAATGCCGTTAATAAATATTATTTAGATTTATGTTTTGGAATCAAATATTATTTAGACTTATGATCTAGAGAGATTAATTTGATTTACAGTTCATTATGTTTGAAGTGCAATTTTTTTTAAGCTTTGAAGGATATTTTATTTTATATTAAAATTTATACATTATAAAATTTATACATTAAAAAAGTAGTAATTAGATAATTTCAAATACTTTACTTTTTTTTCCAAATTATGTCATCTTATACATTTATATTTTGATAATCTATTTTTTTTAACATATACAAAATTAGAATACATAAAAACCATAATTAAATTACATCTAAAATGATTTTAAGCTTTTCTTTGAAAGAAAAAATCAACTATTATTTATTAAATGGGTAACCATGCATGTGTGAGACCTATGTTTCCCAACCGGATGAGATGGTGACATGTAGCTATCACCCTAACGTATACATTTATTCAAATATTTTACACAATTAAAAGTATCCAGAGATACTTAAAAATAAATAATAAAAAAAGTTATTTTATGAGCTCTAAATAGAAATATATAAAAATTACACTTGAAAACATACATTTAAATAAAATTACAGTAAAATATAAGCCTAAATAGTTGCATTCAATATATAAAAAAAATTAATTTTAACGGGTATGTGTATCATATGAAAATATCATATCCATTACCATACATATTCTTTAAAATATCCATATTCTACCAATTGTTGATTTCACTAGAAGAATTAATTTTTTCTATCCCTTATTTCCTCAAAATACAAAGATAAAAATTTACATTAATTTTGGAAATGAAAAGAGACGTAGATTAAATTACAGAAATGTAAATCATAAAGTCAATGATTTCTACCATGTGTTAGAATTATACAATTCTCTGTAAATATGCAAATTCCTGTCAAGTCATCTAATAAAATTAATTTGTATGAATTGAAATCACAATTGCAATCCTTAGCTTTCACAAGTATCAAAGAGCTGAAATAGTTGAATTATGTTCTTAATTAATTATCTAAGCTCATTCACAGGTATTATAATAGTTGAAACAGTTGAATTACATTCTTAATTAATTACTTAATTTCATTCGGTTTGAATTAATCAACGCTACTCTATTATAAAATTTTTTAAAATAAGCTAAAGGATTTATCAATGACCAAGTGTCAGATGAAAAAGTATAAGGAGTACCATTCATCCAAGTACAATTAATAAGAGATACATGGACCTATTCAACATAACAAACAAAACAATACATAGCATTCCTCTAAGAGTCTCGTTCCTCCATACAAAGGGTAGGGTTATGGTTCATTTTATAAAATAATATATGTAACTTTAGACATGTGTGACACTACTCGCAAAAAGTCATTTGTGCTGCTTGGATAATTGTTTGAATATCTAGGTTTTTTTATGAAAAATGGCTACATTCTTAGCCTTTCAACTTTACCATAGCTTAACAAACCGCACACTACTCCATGTCTTTTTTCTTTGCTCACTATCCAATTTCAGACCCTTAAATTGATGACAATGTCTTTTGACCTCATTTGATAGCGTCTTTTTCCTTTGCTTACTATCTAGTATCAAACCCTAAAATTGATGACAATGCCCTTTGACCTTATTTGATAGGACTATTGATATTTCCACCAACTACAAAGATTTTGCCAAACTAAATAAAATTGACAAGTGAAAAATAAGTGAAACTCTGTCTCTATCTCGTGACTATATAGGTCACACATTTCCTCTAACTAATGTATAATAAGTTGTGCCTTTTGAGTAACCTATCTGCTCGTAATTGTCAAGCTAATACTTGAACACCTAAATCAAGAAAATGAATTTAAGAGAAGAAGAATCACGCAATAAAATTGGTAACCAGAAATTAGAAAGCATAAATAGAAATTCGATCTTTAGACATAATTGCATTGAACCTCAAATTTCAAACTTTGGAGAGTTTCCAGAGCAATAAATAGAGAAGAGAAGGGAGAAAAGAGAAAAAACGAGAGAATTTTTGAAGAAAAAATGAAATTATGAAAATTAAAAATTAGAAGAAAAACTATTTAAGTTAAGTTACAATAACTATTTAGATACCTTAACAATGACCCTTGATCCAAAACAAAAAAGAAGTTTCTAAAATTTCAACTGAAAATAAAAATTAAAAGAAAGTTTACAATTATAAAAATATAAATTATGAAAATTACAAATAAAAATAAAATAAGGAAATTGGCCAAATACAAAAACCAAAAAATCCAATTTACCTGCATATAGAGAAAAATGCAAACAAAAATATCAAAGTATATGAATTATAAAAAAATTCAAACAAAATCCACATATAGTAGAAAATAGAAAATTATGAAATAATTACAAAACAAAAAAAATTATATAAAATGTGCATGAAAAAAAACTCTCTATCACATTGACATGTTAAGTGATGTCAAAATGGGTTGAGGAATGATAATTCTCGTTCAACATGGGCCTTCATATAAGTAGGAAGTGGGCATTAGGCAATAAGAGAGGGAGTTTTTCTTCCTGCACTTCCATGTTTTCTCCCTGCACCTCATACTTTTTTAAAATATAAAAAATACCCTTAGGTTAAAAAAGTTAATATTTTCACACATCTCTCGACTTCTCGCACCTCCATGCTTTTGCAAGTTTGGATAAACCCTAAACCCAATCCAAACTTATAAAAAAATTTGCAAATTTTTTTGCATGTATGGATTGGCCAATTTGGATTCACATACTTTGTGCGTCAAAACAAAGAACAAATGCGAACACACGCAGTGGACGAAGGGTGCGAGAAATGGAGGTGTCAAGAGTGCAATGGAGGTCTTGACAGGGACAACCAACAGAGGTCGTGACAGGGTGTAGTGGAGGTCGTGACGAGGTGCAGTGAAGGTTGCGAATGGATGTGCGTCCAGATTTGAAGATAATTGAAGGTTGAACGAAGGAGAGGCACAAGAGATAAAGTTTTAACTTTTTTTACCTAAGTGTATTTTTGACATTTCACAGGAGATGAAGGGAGAAAACATGAAAGTGCAAAGAAAAAAACTCTAAAAAATTTTAGGATTTCGAGACAACTTAAAATTAATAGAGACATAATAAAAAATTAATCCCAACCATCTAATTTAAAATTGATATCACTGTATGCAAGTGTGAAAAAGATAATTTCTCGTGGTGGAAAACATCATATTCTTTATCACCCTAACTACTACTTAAAAAACATTAATAAAGACATCTACCAAAATATATCTGAATTTTGTTCTTCATAATTGTTTTTCTATAAACTAAAATGCTAGTTGTAAGTAAGATAGGAAAAATGATTTTTTTTTAAAAATTGAACTACACCGAATCAAATTGTTTAAAATAGTTCGATTCTTAAACTTAAAAAGCAAATTGTTTTACAAAACTAGTTTGAAACCGAACTATTTTTATAAAACTGGTTCTGAATTGGTTCGAAACTAGTTCAAAACAATTCTAGATTGAACTAGTTTCAAATTGGTCTCGAACTAGTTTTGAACTTATTTTTTTCGGTTAGTGCATTTCCCATAGTGTTGTGAATATGGCCACAACGATATGAGCATCTTGAGGGGGTGTTTTCTAGGAAGCGAAAAATTACATAATGGTGTGGGATGTGAAGAAAATGATTTTATTATAAAACTAGTAAACTAAACTATTTTTAAAACTAGTTTCGTTCAAACCGAATTGGTTTAAAAATAATTCAGTTTGAACCAAACATAGTTTAAAAACAATTCAGTTAATTTTTGTTGAATTGATTCAACTCAAAACTAGTTCGATTTGGGTCAAAACTAATTTGGTTCAAATTATTTTTTTCGCACACCCTTAGTTTTTAGTGTATTAGTTTACTAATAAAGATATTTAAACCTACGAAATCTCCCTCCCTTCATAATTATGATTATTATATTTTGTCGTTATTAAAATTAGAAAAGATATTACAATTGACATAATATAAAATAGAATTATAAGAGCAATGAAATTTTCTTAGTAATAATTATGGAGATTAATTAGTTATTTTTTAAAATGAGAATAATAATTTTTATTACTTTCATGACCAATATTTTTATTTTATGGTTACAGTATATAATAAGTAAATAAATAAAAAGAAAGAAAGAGTATTTTTGGTTCAAAGAAAGAAGTAAAATTAAAGAAAGAATGTGTTTAAAAATGAACTATTTATTTTTGTAAACCTACTTGTAATTAAAACCACCATCATTATTATTATGTAATTATCATATATGAATTTGGGGTAGGTAGGTTTACATCAAGGTGATTGATCCATTTCATCTTTTCTTTTTCTGATTGCAGCAGAGGGTTTGAGTTAGTTGGTTTAGTCTATGGTACAAGGGGTTTGTGGAAGAGGTATGTAATAGAGAAGGATGGAAAAAGTGTGTCTCATTTGTAGTTTGCTGATGACACATTATTTTTAGCCCAAATAGAGTGGAGGTCTGTAGAGGTGGTAAAAGTAGTCCTTCAGAATTTGGAACTTATCTTAGGATTCAAAGTGAACTTTCACAAAAGTCAGTTGGTTAGTGTAAATGTGGTATAAAAGGGGTTAGTTAGGGCATCACTTATGCTAAATTACAAGGTGGAGAGCATGCCTTTTAAGCATTTCAGCTTGCCTGTTGGAGATTCCCCATCAAAGTTGCGGATGTTGAATCCAGTAGTAGAAGTGGTTAAACAATGATTTTCCTCCTGGGAGAATAAATTTATTTCAACAGCGGATAGGGTTGTGCTACTCAAATATGTCTTGTCGGCACTGCCTTTTTACTTTCTTTCATTTTTCAAGGCTCCAAAAGGTATAATCTCCCAAATTCACTCTTTATTTAAACTTTTTTGTGGGACGGGAGTGAGGAGAGTGGTAGGAAGATCAATTGGGTATCATGGGAGAGGGTATGTAAGGAAAAGAAGTACAACAGTCTGGGGTTACAGGCACAAGAAAGTTTAATGTGGCGTTGTTAAGGAAGTGAAAGTGGAGGTTGTTGATGGAGCCAGAGAGTTTATGGGCTTGACTCTTGATATCACAGTATGCAAGAGTTGATGGTAGTTGAGAGGTGAATAGGAAAAATTATTTTCAATGTTGGGTTGATCTTCAATCTATTGAACATATAGGGGTGGGGTAATGCAAATGATGGTAAAAAACTGTTAGAAGACGAGTTTGGGGGAAAGGTAATTCCTTTCTAGGAAGATAGGTGGTTAGGGGATGTTACCTTGTAGGTTGACTACCCTCAGTTGATGTGACCATGCCTAGCCAAGGACCTATCACTAGGGCCATGGCTAGAAGGATTGAAGAAGACCTAGCCCTTGCAGACAAAGGAAAACTTCACCTCCTGTGGAGAGTGAAGATATTAGGCTAGGGACTTTAATTAATAAAATGTAATTTTCTTTTATTTTAGTTTTGAGGAGCATTAGGAATTTAATTTGGGACATGTATTTAGTCCATTTTATATTTTAGGAGGTGTCTTAGGAATTTAGAGGGTGTATATAGCTTTTTGGGTCTTTATGAAAGAAATAAAGGGTAGCCTTGATATCTACACCCCTCTTTTCCTACATAAACCCCCTAAGCTAATAAGAAGGAATTTTGACCCTTGGTTTAAGAAACTTGGGCCCCAAGTTTGATGATCTAAGGAGGGAATTGTTTCTCAATCCTCCTCCCTTAGATTTCTCCTTTTAATCCTAGCCCTTTTTTTTAGGTTATCTTGTTCAAGAGGTTAGCTACCTCTATAAATAGGAGCTCCTCCCCTCACTTGTATTTTGGACACTTGAATTTAATCATAGAGACCATATTGGTTGTGAGATTCTTACCTTTGAGTGTCCCCCTTTCTCCTTTGTGAGAGCTTCTAAGAGTTATCAAGGGACCCCTCCCTTGTGGCCTCTCCCCTTTGGCTTATCAAACCTAGTATTTGTGGCGCCTCACCCCATTCCTTTCCTCTCCATAAATCTATTTCCCTTCCAAGTGACCTTAGAAAGGATCCTTTGGGCACGTGATCATCAAAGATCACATCATCAGTTGTTCGGGTTAACAATAATAGGAATAGTTCAGTGAACGACTTAAGGGGGGAGAATTTGAGTTGGAATTCGGTTTAGAAGAGAAAGTTATTTGTTTGGGAAGAAGAGTTGCTTGAGGGTTTAATCAATAGGCTAAGGACAGTTGGTAAAGGGGGTGGAGGATAGCTAAGTTTGGACTGTTGAGGGGTTTGGAGTATACTCTATTTCATCAACCTGCAGGTTACTAATCATTGATAGGAGTAATCAAGACGATCCGTTTTTTAGACTACCATGGAAGCAAGGTATGCCCGCAAAGGTTCATATGCTGGCTTGACAATTCTAGGTAGACAAGTTACCAACACAGTCAAATTGGCTGAAATGAGAAATACTTCCTCAAGAAGAGGTGAAAATAGGGGATCATTTATTTGTAACTTGTGCCATATCTACAAGTGTTTAACATTGTTACTAGTGGGATATATCAACAATACTCGCTAATTCGATCAGGAGCCATGTGTTTCAATTTATTGGTTTGATAGATGGTAACTAGCACCGACGGGATGGATGGTACACTATGTGGTTTGTTGGATTATGGAACATCTGAAATCATCGAAACAAGGTAGTATTCAACAACCATGGTGTGGTTAAGGATGGCAAAACAGGCCCGACCCGCCACAGTATGTGCAAGATGGGGTATACGTTTTGGCCCACTAGCCTGTTTAGGCCCGGCAACCTGCCAGGCCAAGGGTAGAGCAGGGTGGGCTGACCTGCCAAAAAAATTTTAAATAATTTAAATTTAATATTAATAATAATTACTATATTAATTATATATAAATATAAAATATAATTAATCATGAAAAATAAAAATAAAAATAAAAATTATGATAATTTAAGATTTTATAATTAGAAATTTATCAAATTATTTAAAATTTAATTTAAATTAAAAATTAAAATTTATAAAAGTGTCTTATTAATAATATTGAGTTATTTAATTAAAAATGAGACACCATACATATAATTTGGAGTTTGGACATTTTATGTTTTAATTTTTAATATTATTGTATTTGGATTCTATCTTTGGACATATTATATTTTCATTATTTAGTTGTATATTTAAAATAACTAAAATTTGTAATACATTTAGTCAACCAGCTGAAAATTTGTAACTTATAACTTATAACTTTTTTCAAATATTTTTTTTTCTTTGTAACAATTTTCATAACTTTTGTTGTGTAGAAGTTCACTCTACTCTTTCCTTTGGTGTTGGTCAGTTTCAATTTTTCTTGCCTTAGCAATTATGGGTGTGACTTTGGGTTAGGGAACCCATCAAACATCTGAATAAAATGCAATCCCATTGTGCGAGTTAGATAAGTTATTGAGTTAGGAAATTTAGTCACAAAAAGATGTCAATAAGATTTGCAAAAGATATTATTCTAGATGTCTACGAACAACTCTAATTGGATTGAAAGAAGTTATTCATAAAGTTGCTAAATTTTATACATTCAATATTGCCTACTTTTCCTTTTTCTGAACATTGCCAATTGACTCCAATTAAAAAAATCAAAGACGTTAGATAAGTTTGTATACACTTTTACTAAAAATTTTCATTTGTATACATTTTAGATTTTTTTAAAAAAACTAAAAAAAAAAGTGAAAAAAACTAGAGGGCCAACGGGTCAAGTAGTTGGGTCCGTCCTTGATATGGCGGGCTGACCCTTTTTGCTACCCCTATGTGGTGCATAAAAGATCATTCAAGTTACGCAAATGAGTGTTTGGGAGTAGTGTTATGGTGCTAGGATTACTATGCACGCCTACGGGGAATGGATTTTGAATCTGATGCACTTTATTTAAGGGGTTGTGCTGTAGTTGCGATTTTTAGTCTTCGTGATGGGGGTATCTATTTAATTTACTCTCTTTGTAGGTTGGAAGACATACCTTATACTTTCCTAACGGTCATTAAATAAAATTTTATTTAGTTGATAAAAATAAATTATCGTATATGAAGGAATTACTAAAAGAATAAACTCAAGGTCTATATTTAAAAATAAATTGTTACTCTTTGCGTCATTACATTATTGTTACTTTATATATATATATATATATATATATATATATATATATTTATTTATTGAATTACAATTATAAAAAGTATATAAATTAAGTTTTTAATTATTAATCCTTAATTTGAGAAATATAAGTATAATTCTTGTTATTTATTAAAACTATGAGAATATATAATTATATTAATAATTATTGTTATTGTGTCATGTTAAGGTTTTTAATATTTCAAAATTTTTTTATAAAAAAAATTAAATAAAAATCAATATATAGTATCTTCACTTATTGATCACGTACAAGAAGTTTGATTATAAAAAAATGCAATCTCATATTTATCATTTTTTATTTTAATAGTTATAAATAAAAATAAAAATTATATATATACACTAATATTTAGAGAGACATGAAAAGTAAATCTTTTATACTTACTTTTTCATTAATTGAATCCCTCTCTCTATGTATCTGTGTATACATATATATATAGAGAGAGAGAGTAAAAGAGAGGTATAAGAGATAAAAAAATGTATAAATTTAATATACGTGTGTGCATCACTCAAATAAAAAATTCTATATTTTACTCTCCACATAAAATAATGTTTACAAATAGTTTTTGTTATTATTTTTCATAATCATGTTATTAATGCGAAGTCATTGTAAATGACTAATAAATGGTAATACCAATGACATTATAAACAACTTAGTTATAGGTAATGATATAATCCTCTCTAGCATAGACTTGAGCTAGGACCAATATGAAAGGAGCATGATTTGGATGAAGCTTTAAGGAGTTTAGTTTAGGATATGTCCCATTTAGTTGTATTAATTTGACAATTTCTAGGCTTGTATAAGTACCCTCAAGTCATTAAGATTTTAAAGGTGTAGCTAGTTTAATTTCTGACCTTGTATTTTGGCCTTTAGGTTCATTTTACCTTAGGAGGTGTGTTTAGTCTTTTTGTGGAGTGTGTTAATTAGTTGGACTTGGTCCTAAAGGGTTTGGACGTGTGGGATATTATTTCTACACCCCTAATTCCTCTTCACACCCTTCTAGCCAACACATGAAACATGTAGGAGACACGTGGGCCCTTGTCCCCTTATTTGACGCCACTTAGGCTATTCTCTCTCCTACATGGCTGATTCTAGTTGCTTCTTATTTTAATTTGAATTCAAACAAGAGGGAACATAAACCCACATTTTAAGGATCTAGATCCATATTTTTAGGGTAATGTTTGGATATTTAGTTGGATCTAAATTAACATTAGATTAAGCCAATTAATCCCTCATTAGCCTAGTTGGACATTCTCCTTAGGGCCTAGTCCCATAGATCCATGCTTTGCTCTATAAATAGAGCTCTACACCTCATGTAATTCTTTAACACTTATTTTATGAAAGAACTCTTTTTCTCTATATTGAGAGTCTCTTCTTCTTGAGAGAATGTTCATGTTCTCTCCCCTTTAAGTGAAAGTTCTTCATGCTATTATCAAGTGTTCCTTCTCTTGTGGTTAGCTTCCTATTTTGACTTATCTTCTACAACAAGAAGTGGCGCCTACTATCGCCACCATCTTCTAGTCTTCCACCTCCATTTCCCAAGCTCCAAGAGAACCTCTAAGAGTAGATCTTAGGCAGTTTCTCTTTCTCCAAGAATTGTGTAACCATGGCTTGGGGAGGATTGCATCAAGTGGTGAACCAAATAACTCCAAAACCAAATCTGATACAAATTTAAGGGGCTTGTAGGTGGCCAAAACTAGTGTAATTCTTATGGCTATTTTTTTTATAGACAAAGTAATAATATTATTGATAGAATTATTAAGTGTAACACCTAACATAAAATATACACTATAATTCGTAATACATGATTTATAATTAGGAGTAAATACTTCTCTATCACCACTAAAGTCATCGTCAACCAAAATAGACCTTAAAAATCTTTGTGCAGGTTATTGTAAAGATTTTTTTCTTAAAAAATTCATGGAAATTTGGTTGCACACACAACAATGAAATTGAAGAAGAATAAGTGTGGATGACTTATTCATGGCAATGGTGCGAAGGGGAGGAGATGAAGAGAAAGAATGAAGGAAAGATGATGGAAAGGAAAAAAATGTTGGAAAATATTTGCAAGACTCTCTCCCATTCCTGGCAATTACGTGACACTCATTTATTGTTTTATTTAATTTTTTTAAATTAAAAAATATTTGCAGCCTTTTTAACCGCTAGAAAATCTCATTTTTCCTTTTTAAAAATCCTTTTTCTTCCTTTTATAATCCAAAAAAATTCTCACTCCATTCCCATTCTTCATTTTCCATTCTCCCTCCACAATCCTTCAATTCCTAAATTCACACATTTTCATTCTCCTTCCACAACCCACTTCTGATGCTGCATTCTTTGGGTTCTCAAAATAATCAACTTAGACACAATCAATCGTCAACTTCCTCATCTCCCAAACTCACAACCTCTTCACCAAATCAATATCCACATGCACGAAATCGCAACTCAAGAGACTGCTCAAACTCACCATTGAATGCAGAACTAGCAAAGCTGTCGCTGATTTGCTAAATGTTGGCACAGTCGTGACCGCGACCACGGAGTCCCTTTTTCTCTCACAATTATAGTTGGGAACTTCCACGTGGTGAAGATTCTGGAAGGCTCTGGTTGTAAAATCAATGAGTTAGTTCTGCACGAGGCTGCAATGACGAATTGAATCAACATGATGGAGTTTCTGTTTGAGCAGTACGACAATGAATTAGATGTTGACTCTGTTCTATAAGTGGTTGTCAATTTAAATTTTGCTTCAGTGTAGTTATCTAACTTAACTAACTATAATTAGTTAGTTAAGTTAGTTGCTCTCTCTCTGCTGGCCATGTATATATGCCACTGGTTTGGAGATGATTGTTCTCAGCATTAGAGCAGTTTAAAACTCCTCCATATTGACATTTGGAATTCATTTTTTTGCAAGATCATTTTTCATCTTTTTTGCTCTTAGTTTTCAATTTCATTCCAATTTTTTAATCATTTCCTTCATCTTGCTATTTGTTCTGGTCCTATTAGTGAGTTGTTGTGTGTGTGCAACTGATTTATTCATTCTTGGTCTTAACAATTGGTGCAATGAACGTGGATCTTGAACCTTTCCTAGAATGGGTTCAACCAAGTATGAGGTTAAGAAATTCACCAGGAAGAATGACTTTGACTTATGGAATGTAAAAATGTGAGCTCTTCTTGTCCAACAAGGGTTAATCGATGCCCATGCTAGTGAAGCCAAGATCAATGGAGGTATGGCAGATGAGGAAAGGAGAATTATAGCCAAAAGGCACATAATGCGATCATCTTAAGCTTGGGAGACAAAGTTCTAAGGCAAGTTTCAAAGGAACAAACCACTACAGCTGTGTGGTTTAAGCTTGAAAGCTTGTATATGACCAAGTCTTTGGTGCAAAGACTCTACATGAAACAATCTTTGTACTCGTTCAAAATGGCAAAAGGCAAACCAGTAGAGAAGTAGCTAAAACAATTCAATAAATTGATCTTGGATCTGGAAAACGTGGATGTTACCATTGATGATGAAGACCAAGAATTACTGTTGTTGTGTTCTTTGCCCAAGAACCAGTCTTACTTCAAGGAAACCATGTTGTTTGGAAGAGATTTGGTTTCAATTGATGAAGAGCAAGTTGCCTTACATGCGAAGGATTTGAATGAAAGGAAATAAATGAGGCACCTTGAAAGTGGATGTGAGTTACCTATTAAGGGAAAACAGTCGAGTAAGAATTTCAAGAAAGAAAAGAAGAGTTACAAGAGGAAGGTTATACCTGACAAGAGAAAAGAGAATGGTAGATCAAAGCCAATAGGATGCTATCATTGTCACAAAGAGGGACATATAAGGAGGTTCTGTCTTGAAAGAACCTCAAATTCTAGCAATAAGGAGGTTGATAAGCAACCTGGAAATGCTGTAGTAGTTGGAATTGAATGCTATGAGTCAACTGAAGCCTTAACCGTCTCTGGTAAGCATTCACACACTAAGTGGATAATGGACTCAGGGTGTTCATGGCACATGACACCTCACAGATCGTGGTTTGAGACCTTTCGTGACACTGCTCAAGGCTTAGTGCTGTTGGGAGACAACAAGCCGTGCAAAATAAAGGCAATTGAGTCAGTGAGGTTCAAGCTGCATAATGGAGTAGAAAGGGTACTCACAGATGTAAGGTATGTGTCTAAGCTTAAACAAAATCTGACATCCCTTGGTGAGTTTGATAAAAAGGAATATGTGTTCCAAGGACAAAAGGGAGTTTTGAATGTTGTAAAGGGCACTAAAATTGTAATGAAAGGGATAATGAAAAATGGCCTATACTTTGTTGATGGTGTAGTTGTTGCTGGCTCAGCTATTATAGCCTCTGAATTTCCAAATTCAATGATTGAATTATGGCATAGGAGGCTTGGACATGTGAGTGAGAAAAGCTTGCAAGAACTCAGCAGACAAGGCTTGTTAGGTGTTGACAAGATAGATAAGTTACAGTTCTGTGAGCAATGCATTTATAAGAAGTCAAATCGAATCAAGTTCAGTGTTGGTAAGCTGAAAGCTCAAAGAATTCTCGAGTATGACAATGTTGATCTTTGGGGACCTACCAAAGTTGCATCTCACTCGGGTGCTAGATACTTCTTGAGCATTTTTTATGATCACTCAAGGAAGCTTTGGATCTTCATCCAAAAGACCAAGTATGAAGCCTTCAAAAGTTTTAAGAGTTGGAAGATGAGGGTTGAAACTCAAATCGAGAAGAAGGTAAAGAAGCTGTAAACAAACAATGGCCTTGAGTTTTGCTTAGATGTTTTTAATCGATTTTTCTCTAAAAATGGCATTGTGGGACATAGAACGGTTGTTGGCACAATCAGAAAATGGCCTTACTGAAAGGTTGGATAGCACCATTCTTGAGAGAGTAAGGTGCATGTTACTTGGTGCTGGCCTTCTTAAAATCTTCTAGGAAGAAGCAGCTATGGCAGTCACTTATCTTATTAATAGGTCCCCTCAACAACTCTAAATTTTCAAATACTCGAGCAAGTCTAGTCTGGCCACCTCCCTAACATAAAACACTTGAGAGTATTTGGTTGCGTTGCCTATACGCATGTCAAGCAAGATAAGCTTGAACCAAGAGCACTCAAGTGTATTTTCTTAGGCTACCCTAAGGGAGTGAAGGGCTACAAGTTGTGGTGTTTGGAGGTTGGTTTTAGAAGCTGCTTGGTGAGTAGAGATGTCACCTTCAATAAAGCCACGATGGGCTATGAAGCTTCCGTTAGCACCGTTGCACCTGAGATTAAAACTCATCCAAGATTCAAAGTTGAAGTTGAATCTGAGTCTAAGGTTGCTGAAATACACGATGATGAAACAGTTTCAGAGGAGAAGGAACCTGATAACTTTGAAGATGCTGCGTATTTGGTGGCCAGGGACAAAGTTAGAAGGCAAACCAGACTACCTGAGAGGTATGGTTATGCTGACCTGACTGTTTTTGCCTTATTTTCAACCATGGAAGTCTTAGACGAAGACTTCAAGGCAATGCTAGTCAGCAAGGAGGAAGAGAAGTGGCTTGTTGCCATTGAAGATGAAATGAAGTCCTTGCTCGACAACAACACTTGGAAGCTGGTTAAGAAGCCTCCTTACTCTAAAGTAGTGAGTTGCAGATGGTTATTCAAGAAGGAGGAAGGAATCCAAGGTGTTGAACTAACTAGATTCAAGGCAAGACTTGTGGCACGAGGCTTCACTCAAAAGGAAAGAGTAGACTTTAATGATGTATTTTCACTTGTTGTGAAGCATAGATTCATCAGAATTCTGATGTCCATGGTAGTTGTTCTGGAATTGGAGCTTGAGTAGATGGATGTCAAGATTACCTTCCTCTATGGCAAGCTGGATGAGAGCATTATGATGCAGCAACCCGAAGGATTCATTGAAGAGGGAAAGGAAGACCATGTATGTAAGCTCAACAAGTCCTTGTATGGATTGAAGCAGTCCCCAAGGCAGTGGAACAAAAGGTTTGATGAGTTCATGATAAAGTTAAAGTTTAGCAGGAGCAGCTGTGACAACTGTGTTTACTTCTAATTCTATGACTATTCCAATTTTGTTGTCCTCTTGCTTTATGTTGATGACATGTTGATAGCCAGCAATAGCATGGAGGAAGTGACTAAGGTCAAGGCTGAATGGAGCAAGGAATTTGAAATGAAAGATTTGGGACCTGCTAAATGGATATTGGGTATTGATATCAATATGGACAAAAGCAAGAGAATGTTGCGCTTGTCTCAGGAAGCCTATCTAAAGAAGGTGCTTGACAAGTTTGGAATGTCAAACTCTAAACTAGTCGTCACTCTCCTTTCACAGCAATTCAAGCTCAACATAAACCAATCACCGAAGTATCAAGATGATGCTTATTACATGGAGAAGATTCCCTATTCTAGTGTGGTCGGGTCTCTCATGTATGCCATGGTTTGTACCAGGCCTGACATAACTTATTTAGTCAGCCTAGTCAACAGGTTCATGGCAAACCCGGGCAGAGCACATTGGCAGGCTGTTAAGTGGATACTGAGGTATCTAAGAGGCTCAGTTGGGAGAGGCTTGTCCTATGGAAGACCTAGACACACAAGCAAGACAAAAGTTATTAAAGGTTTTGTTGATTCAGATTATGTTGGATGCCTAGACACAAGGAAGTCACTTACATGCTTTGTCTTCACAACTTATGGTACTGCAGGAAGCTGGAAAGCTAGCCTTCAAAAGATAACGACTCTCTCTACCACTGAGGTTGAGTATATTGCCCAGACAGAGATAGTAAAGGAAGCTATGTGGCTGGAAGGTATTCCAAGAGAGTTGAAGTTGCTGGACAAGGTGCTTATTATAAACAGTGATAGCCAATGTGCCATTCAACTGTCCTAAAATTCTATGCACAATGATAGGACAAAGCACATTGATATCAAGGTGCATTTTGTTAGAGAAATCATTAGTAGGGGTTCTGTAATAGTAAAGAAGGTTCATACTGACAATAATCCTGCAGATATTATCACCAAGTCTTTTCCCAGTTCAAGTTTTATAATTGTATAAACTTGATTAGAATGCAGGGAGATTAAGTGTTGTTTCGGTTGAATTGTGGTGGAGAATTGTTGTATAAGTAATTCTCAATTTAAATTTTACTTTAGTGTAGTTATCTAACTTAACTAACTACAGTTAGTTAGTTACGTTAGTTGCTCTCTCTCTCCTGGCCATGTATATATGTCATGTTTATTATGGTTTGGAGATGATCAATCTTAGCATTAGAGCAGTTTAGAATTCCTCCATATTGACATTTTGAATTCATTTTTTTTTGCAAGAGCATTTTTCATCTCTTTTGCTCTTGGTTTTCAATTTCGTTTCCAGTTTTTTAATCATTTCCTTCATCTTGCTATATGTTCTGATCCTGTTAGTGAGTTGTTGTGTGTGTGCAATTGGGTTATTCATTCTTGATCTCAACAGACTCAAAGGAGAGGACGCTGACTCACGTGACAGCAAGGAAGGCGTGGAGCCCAGTCCATTATGCGGCATGGATGGGAGAATGACGTTTTGTTGCAATGGTCAAAAAACCATGTATAGAGATTTCAATAATGGACTTCTAATGCTGGAAACAATTTTTTTCAGTGGCATATGTAAAACATTGGCATGATTTGTGTCTATTGGATTGTTAGGTGTCTAATATTAGATTCTTCTTGCAAAAAAATGCATCAAATCAAACAGATTGTATAAACATAATGGGGAATTGTTGAAAAAAAGCCTAAGAACCACTTGTGGCCACTGATCAATATGCTTCTCGTAGTGCAATAGTGCAATGCTATGTTTCGTTTGCTGTTTTGTGGTCTCCCTTACTGCGTTTAACATATCAGTCTGCTTGCTGTTGGTGGGAACCGGGAAGTCTGGCAAAATACCTTTATGGTGATTTCACCCACCAAATTGTTATACTATTGAGTATTGATGAGGGGGAAGTTCCAACTATTATGTTAGGAGATCCATTTTTTCGGGGATTTCGCGAACAGAGGATTAATCGAGCGAAAGCTCGATTTTCCGATCGCTCCTATTTCTGAGAACACCTCTGATAATGCTCAGTCCCATCTGATTCTTGCGCGGAGAGCTAGACTTCAACTCATGCGAAGAGAGGAATGTGGGATAGAGAGGCAATGTCACACTCGTGGTCTTCCCTCTCGGCATGACACACTCTACTGCTCCTTCGGTAAGCCTTTTAGAGGCTACCCGGAGGGCAGAACAAGAAAGCTCCTTGGCCGCTACGATATGAGAGGACCCCTCACCTGAGGTTCCCTCTCTCCTCTTGTTTAGCTTCCAGTGGGAGGCCTATTCCGGCATGAGAAAGCTTTTGTCAATCGATTTGAACAAAAAAAAATGTGAATGAGAAGATGAGAACTGAAAGAGGAAAGGAGGAAGATGATTTTCTAGCATGACACAAATGTTTTTTAATTTAAAAAAATTAATAAAACCATAAGTGGATACGGGAAAGGAGTTTTGCCAACATGACATTACTGGAAAAATCCTTAATGACGTTACATAAAACCTGAATGTAAACGATAGAAACATTTACAAATATGAATGCCTTTAAGAATTTTTCTAAAACCCAAATATTAACGTCTGAATCTTTTAGGAATCCATTTAATATTTCAATAATTTAAAAATGAATATTTATATTTTTACCAAAATAATATATATTTTATTCCTATAATTTAAACAAGGATGAAAGTACATTAGATTCGAATAAACGAAACCAAACACATCAAATTACAGAAATTTATTTTTAACTAACTTAAATTTACCAATTTAAGTTGAATTAATTTTTTTTCATTTTAATTATTCAATCCAAACACATTTAATTAATGCCCAGTAACTATGTCTCTATTTTGCTTAATAAACTTACATGTTGCATAGATAAAATTAATTCTTTTGTAAGGTAAAATTAATTTTAGGAAATAAATTTTTAAAATTTTACATTTTATGGGTTTATAACTTAACATAATTTTATCTTATTGGTTTGCACAACCAAATTTTACTTTATCAACCAAGTAAAATTCTTCTTGAGTCAGTTTTAAAACATTGAATCTTGTTAAAAAAATTCTACAAAAATTAATTATACTAAAATATATATAAAAAAACTCATAGAATAGAAGTGATTTGAATAATTAAACAGAATAATTGAAATTGGCCTAGTGAAATGGGAATTTGAGTATTATGAATGAGAATTTAGATTAACACTTTAATGTCGCGATCGTATACCAAAAATGAGTGGCGTTCTATGCAATTATTAATCATCCGAGTTGAGTAATTAATCAAATAAAACTTACTAATCTCAACTTTCTTTTAAAATACCATACCCAATTCTATCTAAATCTAATACAAGCGAAATTTATAATTAATTATCAAAAATAATTTCTGCAAATTTAAATATTTGAGTAAAGAACAACGTTGGTTTGAATGAAATTAAATTCGATTCCTTTAAACAAGATTTCAGATTGGAATATTGGATTTAAAAACAAAAAGATATAGAAAAGAAAGACTTCACTAAAATTAACCAAATAGGATTTTGGACAAAGATTTATTCCACAAAGTTAGTGAATATTTTATACCAATAATATGCTTAAAAATTTTTGAATGATATATTAATATTTGTAAGCATTGAGAATTATTAAATTCATAATGGATAAATTAATTCTTAAATTACAAAGATAAAATTGTTAAGGTATGTTTGATGATCAATGAAAAGATGGGAGGTAATAATTTTATAACTTGGTCATTGTGTGGTCCCAACATCTAAACAATATAAAGATGGAATGCTAAATAAGATAGGGCTAACTAAAGTCTTCAACTTAAAAAAGGTCATTCAAAATTGTAAGCAAATATATGAAGAGGTTGATAATATCGCCGTAGATAGAAATAGCGGCCCAGATATAGTCGTCGTAGGTATATCTTTTGATGAGGTCATCAGTGTCATATACGATGAAACCACACATTACTAGTGCACCAATGCCAGCAATGATCATGCGCCCAATTGGCCCTAGAGGGAAAAACACCTATCCCATGCATCATAAACACTCACATTAATAATTGGATCCAAATTAAATGTAATGAAAGGGAAACACAAATGAAGTTAGTGATTCGATGTTTACTTGAATGAGAGAGAACATTAACAGCAACATAAGGGACGCAAAAAGGAATGGTCCTAGGAAACTGAAATCACTGCCTCTTTTAACAGCCCAGAATGTGTATATCGTCAGGCTACCAGTCACCACACCAGTTAAAAGTGCAGCCTCTAGGACGATCTTCGCTGTTTTCCATGCATACAATAAAACCCGATAAGTTATTCTCAATCCAAAATCCACCATTTTTTATATATAACATTACGTTAACTCATTTATTATTTTCATTTTTACATGGATTTATGCCCCTTTTCAATAGTTTCATGGTGTACCAACAAAGAGAAAGTCCCATTACTATTACTATTGTGTTTATCATGTTTGCCATGGGGTTATTGGACAATGTTTTTTTATTTTCCTTACATCATTTTCTTTTATGCACCGGTGTTATATATGTGAGTGATATATACTGTGTAATTTGAACTTTAAAAATGTAAAACATAAAAAGCAAAGTTTAATTCTTACACTATAAAATTTGTTACTGTCCATCAATTAAAATTGTTTTATATATGATTTCAAATAATTATGCATATGATTATGTTTTAAAGGAAAAAGGGAAGTGGAATTATGCATAGAAAGACGTACAGAATGTAATTTGTATTGAGAATAAGATAAGAAGGTGAAGCGAACGTACCATCAACGAAAGCACAAGCGAATCCAACTGTAATAGACATGCCGATGGTGTAGAGAGTAAGAAGGACGAGATTGAGCGGGTGTTTATTGTAGTACATGCTCAATACAAACAAAACTACACATCCAAAATATGTGCAATAAGTGTGTATATATAATTAATTTGGAAGTTGGAACAAGAATATTAGAAAAAAAGATAAAGAGGGGAAACTGACGTATGAAAGATAAAATGGCAGCTCCAAAGAAAAGGAAGAGGCGATAATCACTATAACGAGCAAAATTTCTTGCGGGTGTAAAGAATATGAAAAGGGAGGCGAAGCTGGCTGTTAGAAGTAGTTGCAAGGAAATAATGATGTAAACTTTGCGTATGAATCCCCAACGCAGTTGTGGTGACTCTATCATATATGGATAGAGGCCGTTGTTTCCTTGTGCATGAGGGAACCCTGTCTCAATGTCACCTTTACCCATGCTGTTGTTAATTACAATAGATCTGAAACCGCACACAAAACACAACAAGAAAGAAGGATGTTTTGTTATCTACCAATCCGATCAGAGGGTTTTTTATTATAAATGTTATTTCGATTCAATGGCTTGCTTCTTTATGGCTATTGCTTTATTTTTTGTTTAAACCATAACCAACACAATAATGCGTGCATATATAGGAATGATTTGGTTTAATTTAGTCCTGCATTTATAGTTATTCCTCGTTGTCTTTAAACTATATATAAATACATATACTAAAAAACGAGCATTTCTATTAAAGAACAAATACAAACCACCATTTATATGACAATAGGGAAATTGAGTTATTGGATTCGAATTCGATCTAGATTGGACAGGCCAGAGTTTGGTGGTAGATTATTTAATGGCCTATAGCTATCTTATGTCATACAATCATCATATAACAAACCTAACGAGTCTTATAAAAAAGAAATAATAAAATTAAATATATGTTTAATATATAAAATCCTAAGAATAAATAGATTTCTAACAGATAAAATTAAAATGTTAATCAGGTTAAGCTAAACAAACATGGAGCTAATCAGGTATTGAGAAAATGCTTTGGTTCCAGAAATCCCACGAGAATTGAGTTTTGGTAAATAATACAACATTTTTTATAGATAGACAATTATTAGAAGGAGAAAAAAAAAGTTATGGGGTTGTTTATTAGGCGGGAATGGTGCATAGATTCAACCTCTAATTAGAAATAGGCGGCATCTTTCTATCAATTTTTGTTTCATGCTACTACCAAATGTATGCCCCATTGCATGAATATTTCTAATATTGCCCATTTGATACTGATGTTTGCGATGCCCTCGTAGCTCCTGTCCTACAACGAGAAGTTAAAGATGCCTTGTTTTCCATGAATCCCTACAAAGCCCCAAGTACTAATGACTTTTAGCCAATTTTCTTCAGAACCTATTGGAACTTTTTGAGAAATGATATTTGGAGTCTGGTTGCTTGAATATTTGTTTCTATGGTTATTCTCTCTCAACTTGTAGAGATTAGGATAATGCCAATACTAAATTTGACGGTCCAATTTTCATAGGTATTTTAGACAAATTAGTTTGTCAATGTTTTGATCAAGTTAGTAACAAAGATATGGTTGATGGAATTCGACCTCACTTAGATTCTATTATTAGGTTATTTGATGTTCTTGCACACACATACTAGATTCTCCTTCTTTCTTATGCTCTGAATCTCTAATCCGAACAACCTCTTCGCCCCAATGCAGGGGTACCTACAAAAGCATTTTGACTCTCAAGTCAGAGATGGGTTAATATCATACTAAAAAAAGTATAGTGTATCAGCAAGAAAGTAATATAATAATTTCATGGTCAAACCTGTATTAGTGATTTACTATTTATAGAACGTTACATTCTAGACTTGAGTTTGTATGAAATTTTAGGGTTTACCTTTTACCTGTCAAGGGTGATTGGGACTTTTCCTATAGCGGACTCCCTTTATGCCCGAACACAAATCATGCCTTTGAGGGATCTGGCCTTAAAGTTGACCTAGCTCGAGGGTCTGTCTGGTCCTAATGGGGTCATCCTGACTAGGGTAGGCTTGGTCTTGGGGGGTTCTCTAGTATACAACATTACTAGCATCAAGGAATAAAGTGACAAAGACGTTTCCATCGGTGACTTGGTGGGTTCATCCTGGACAGGGTAGGCTTGGTCCTAAGGGTTCTCTGGTACACAACCCCACCAACGTCAAGGAATAAAGCGATGAAGACGTTTCCATTGGTGACCTAAATTCTCAGGAGAGGTTTTTCCTACCCTTTCACTAGGGTATTTTCCCACCTTTTACTGTTCTACTAGGTTAGGTGGAGCATGACAATGATTTTGAGCCATTGATCTTAGCTGATCCAACACTTTGAATAGTTCTTCCCTTTGGGCTTCCATGGGCCTCTTTTTTATAAATAGGAAAAAGGGTGACTTCTGCATCTCACTCTACCTTCCCTCCGTTCAGAACTCCCTGGTCTTTAGTTCTTTTATTCAAGTATTCCCAATTTCCTTGTGTTTGTCTTTTCTATTTATGGATGTCGAGTAGTTCTTCTATGAGAGAGGTCTCTCCTCTCTTAGTTTTTGGTCCTCCTACGTGAGTAAGAACCAACCCCCTGGGCCAAGTGGTGAAGGGCTCTTCTGCCTCTACCACCAGGGGTTCTGCTTGGAATCCTTTCTCAAGAGCACCCATCTATTGAGAAGGCCCGACAATACCCTCCTTGTTCCACTGTCAAGTTCAAATGGGTGAGTTTCAAGGTGGACAAGTACTGCTCTTAAATAATGACTAGGGAAGATTGTGTATCCTTTTGTGATACCTTCTCTTTCTACCCACTTGCTGATTCGGCCTTGTCTCCCTAGCATGTCGAAGTGACATGACCTTAGAGTTAAATTTTGTCTTTAGGAATACCCTTCTTTAGGGTAAACAAGATTACTTTTATATGTATACTTGCTTATTCAAGGATTTAGATGTAGAAATCCCTTTTGACTATTGCAATATGGGTGTGTTATGCACAATGTTATCAAAATCGTGTTTTAACTCGTAGAATCGTCCGATTCTACAAGCCTACTCCCCCTAGACTGGTTAACTCGGATGTAGAATCGAGCAGTGACTAAACTCAGAGCAAACTCGTGCAGACTTGGTAGAATCGGTCAGAATCACGATTTCATTGTCAAGTCTACGAGTCTACTTTATGCGTTTTGCATAAATCCCATTCTCTTTTGTTTCTCAATTTTCAGTTTTCAACACAATGAACTTGTGTTCCTACGTCTAGAGTTTTCCTCCCATGTCATGCCTTGGTCGCAGTCTGGTCTCAACTCGACATTTGTTGCACAAGCTCGTCGTCGTACATCCACCTCCCTTAGTCGTGCACCTTCGAGAGTCAAAAGCCACACAGTACTTCTCTTTTCTCCTCTATTGTGAGTTATGTTGCGCCGCACCACCGCACCTCCCCCTCATTCACTAGTGTACCACTCTGTTTTCTCTTCCCTTCTCCTTTTCCATCGCGCCCTTGAGTCTCTAATCATAACCCCCAGTGCGAGCCTATTAGGTTTTATCCCCTCTGTCACACCCTATCAAGTATGTCGTATGTTCATTGCTTATTGAGTCATTGCTCTTTGTTCTGATTCTGAGATAAAATGCTTATTGCTCATTACTCTAAATTCTGATTTTGATTCTCATTGCTATGCTCTGATTTTGAACTTATGATGTATTGATGTGTTGAGATTAGTGATTTGATTCTGATTGGTTAGTGAGTTTTATTGTTCTGATTCTTAATACTCTCTGAAATAGTAAAGTATGAAATAGAATGTTTATTGCTCTAAATTCTGATTCTAAAATAATGAGTTGTATTGTTCTTAATTATGATTTTGATTCTCATTACTCTGCTTTGATTTTAAACTTAAGTTGTATTAATGTATTGAGATTAGTGATTTGAACTTATTAAGTTGTATCATCTGAACTTTGAACTTATGTTTTATTTGGAGCAATTTGAATTTTAGACTTACTATATGGATAAGATTTTCATTTTTTTATGTTTTATATGTATTTATTAATTTTTTTATATTATAGGTAATTTTTTAAGAAAGTAGACTCTTAAAATTCTACGATTCGAGTCTATCGAACTCTCATGAGTTTATGTAGACTCTCGAGTTTGATAATCTTGGCTGCGCATAATGAATTGTGCACCTACCTAGGTCCATCGCAACATGTGGGCCACCATCCAGGCTTTTAGGATCCTATGTCGATGTTGTTATGTGAAGGCCACCCTGAGTATTTTCTTTCACTTTTACAGGACCACTCTGGTTAGTTTGGTTTGATGGTCCTCCATTAGTCGCGTGGTGAGACGTCTTTTATTTGAGGTCTTCACCTCTTTCTATAAGGACTTTATATCCAAATTTATGAACATAGTGCTAAAATCAGACTGTGCAATGAACTTTTTTTACGACTAGGAGGGGAAACCTTTGTTCCCCTTTAGTTCGCAGTCAGATTTTCGCTGCTTATTCATGCTACCTTTTGACATGCTCTTGGAGTAGGAGAAAAAGGATGTAACTTTTTTTATGTCGTTGCTAAAGTGTCTTCCTGCTTCCCGAGTGTTTTATCTATGGTGCTCTCCCAAACTTGTTTAGGACCTTAAAGGTAATAGATGACATTATGTATAAGTCGAGCTTATCTTGTAGATCATGCTTAGTACGCCTACTTACTTTGTTTGTCTCGCAGGAATAATCGAGTTGTCAAGTGACGAAGAGATTATCCTCCTCGACTTCTGCTCCGAGATCCAAGCTTGGTCTCCCCTAGGGACCAATTTCAGGCCGTTAAAGGTCGTTCAGGTGATGCCAAAACCCACGCCTCAAGATTCGCCCGAGGACGTCATCCCTCTTCTTAACCCCCTTTGAAGCCTTAAAAGAAAAAGTCGAAACCCTGTTCTAAGAAGCGGCTGAGACTTTAGACGGATGCTTCCTCATACCTTACCATTCCCTCACCTCTATGTACCAAAGGTTTCTTTATCGAATCCTACGACCTAGCCATACAGATGGCCGAAGATAACATCTCTAGCTCTATCTGCCAAGCATTATACGATACCGAGGATGTCATTACCTGGAAACGCTATGTGAGTTGATAGCCCATGCCCAGAATGTAATGCATCACTTGGTGATGGCTCCTCGGCCTGAGGTGGATGATCTGATGCATAAGCTCAAAGAGACCAAGTTTACCTTTAAGTCCACTATAGAAGAATCCTTCACGATGGCTGTGAATAGCTAGTCGTTGCAGTGATGGGTAGTAGATTTGAAAAAACAAAGGGACTTAGTTGATACCTGGGTTTGCTGAGCTGAAGATGACTGAACCTTTTAAAGCTTAGGGTGAAAGAGCTTTCTGAATCTCTGACCAAGGTGACTGGGGACCGTAACAAAGCCATGCAGGATAGGGAGAAGTCCAAATCTCATTTTGAAGTGTGGATGAAGAAATGAAAAAAGGCTATTGTTAATGAGCATCACGATGGATTCCTTTAAGTAATTTGACAGGCTGAAGAGTTCAGTCAGATTCTTAAAGGCTTTTAGTTTGATGGAAAGAGGGACTTCTTTAACGGGAATTTCCTTTTTTTCAATGAGGTGCCTAAGTCTCAGGCATTAGATGTCCATGTTCCTCATTATCTCACCCAGGAGGAAGAGGCCCATGCTAAAAAGGAGCAAGAGAAGTCAAATGAAGTGGTCATAGAGGGAGACACCTAGACTTTTGAAAGATGACCTTAGTTTTTTGTTTGTTGTTTGCCTTTTATGAACGGTCTTTGTCTTTACTTAATTGTCCTAAGCTTCTTTCTTTAATAGACTCTATTTTTTTTTTAGTTTGCTTGATCGGGACAGTGTCCTTTCAAACGTTATTTCTTTATCCGAATTGTTTGACTGACAAATGACTATTTTATACTTATGTAAGTTACTTCCATAATCTAATAGTTTTCTTTAGAAATTAGATCTTCTTATATTCTTGAAATAATTTTCTCAATTTTCCTAAAAATCACTCAACATAAACTCCTTAGTTTTATCTATGAATCCAAGAGAGAGAAAAGTATTACACTCTACACATGCAAACTAATAATAGAACCAGTATTATTAGTTTTGTGTATATTTAAAAATGGGTTTATTATGTTTGGATATTCTTTGCCATTGTTTTTAAAATTTAAAATAATTTAAATAAAAATAAAGTTATATAATTCAAAGTTAACTTTTTAATATTTTCCTTGAATCTTGATTTTTATCTTTCACCATGAAAATAAAATTAGTAAAATAAAAAATTATAATATTTCTTAGAAAAAAAGTCAAGGAAATAGTGCTGTGGTAATTAACACATGTATTTGTTACGTGAAAAGAGTGAAAATTTTATTGTAAGATTAAAAGTAGGTTTGTTTAAGATTATTTCTTAAAAGAATACTTTTTTAAAAAATTTAATTATAAGAATTTTTAAAATGTTTGTTTAAACTTTTTTTTAAGAAACATAATTAGAAAATAATCATTTTTTCATTTTCTTAAGAAATAACTCAAAGTTGTTCTAAAAAATTGATTTTTTAGAATTAATTTTTTAAACAATTTTAAAAGTACTTTTTTTAAGAACAAACAAAATTTTTTTAAAAAAAAGTAATTTTTTAAAGTGTTTTTTTTTTAAATTTATATAATTCGATAAAATTTTCTCATTATGAAATAATCAAATAGATTATCATCCTAAAAATCTATAATTTCATCAATAGGATAATAACAGAAATTTTAAATCTTATTTTATACAACAATTTTAACTTTCAAATATATTATGAAAATACAAGAGAATATCATGTATTATTAATAAAATAAAATCAGAAACACACACTTTAATATAACGCAAAATTGGATTTATATGCATATTATATAACAAAAACTTATTTAAGGTATTCTAACTTAATGAATCACAATTTTTTTATTAACAATATATAACCATTCAGAATTTAGTCATACTTAAAAATTTTTCGATTCTTTTCAATAATATTTTGTAGGGATGGAACTTAGACTTTCTCCCACACACTCAAATTGTGTTATCAATTGACCTATGCCTTTTGTATAAATAACAAATAATAGTTGTAAAATATTACGACAATAGTTATGGTTATTATGTATCTAAGAATTAAATAGTATTTTTGGACCCATAACCTTTTTATTTTTTCTCATAAATAATCTCAGCCCAATGATAACCATTTAATCCATAATATCCTAGGACGGAAGTTGATGCTTATGGTTCATCAGCATGTTAACCTAACACAATCTTATACACTACTAAACGGGATAATAGGGCGAGACGGGAATGAATATGACATTCCAATCCACATTTATGTTTTCAAAACTTATCCTCATCCTTGTCCCCACACCCAATGAATATGTGATTTATGTCTTTATTTTTGTTCCCCTTGAGTATCGAGTATACTCATGCCCATCCTATATTTGAAAAAAAATATAATAATTTTTCAATAAAAATAATTTGTTTGAATATAATTATATTAATTTAAAACTTATCTAATAAGCACATAATTTTTAATTTTTGTTAATTAAACGTCAAAATTTCCTTTTTTTATGCAAAACAAATATTCTCGACTTAACAAATCAAGTGAATATGCATATAATTTATCACCGACTTAACAAATTTGGTATTTTCTATATTCTTACCCATCCTCGATCAACTAGAGATTCCCTGTGAACTTCAAGACGGATTTAAAGATTACCGATAGGTACATGTTTATTTATCATCCCTATACACTACTATGTAAGAAAGTTTTATAATGACGTTCAATCAAAACTCTATATTTATATCATTTTATCATATATAAAAGGTTGTGACTAAATGCTGCTGTAAAACTTTTTACACTAACAATATATAAGTGTTTTTTCTCATATTTATTTAAATGGGAATTGACCAAATAAAAGAAAATAATATTATCAAACAAGATTCAAATTTCTTGAAATAAATAAAAACAAAGACCCTGCCCTGGTTGATCTAGCAATACTGCTTTGCTGTTTTGATGTTTCCTTATATAAATAAGGCTTCAATTTAACACAATTTACCATCGAAGAAAGATGTAGTTCCAGGTTGCACTTGCATAAAATAAATCTGTGTATACTGCATACATCTTATTATTTGATTCTATTTATCTCTTTTGCTTTTTGCTTGTACCCTGTTTTTGTTTTAAGGATGTGAACGTTCACAGTTATAAAGGGTACTCGAGGAAAGTTATGCCTTGGACCCCACTCCATGCAAAAAAAGGACATAAGACATTTAAATGGTCTAATCTTCTATGAAGTCATTCATTGAGGGCTTGTGTATTCAAAGAATGGGCCATACCTAAAACAAATACATAGAAATTTACAGTATTTTTGTGAAGTCACATTTAATTGGTTAAATTAACACAACAAATTCAAAGAATGTTATTAGGGTGGTTAACTGGCTATGACTTATGATAGATTAGACATGTAAACAAGAAGGAAAAAATAGAAAAAGGAAATGAACTAACAGTGTGTAGTAGATAGACGAGCTAAGACATAGAGGGGTATTTTGGTCAATGAATCCTTTTTCTAACCTATTCTTTTTGACTCAGCTGCTTTGTTCTGCTGGCACAATAAAACAAAAAGAACAAAATTAGGGGCCCATTCAAAGTTGGCTTAAAATATTGTTTAAGACAAAATTAGAAGTTATATGGTTGTTTTAGTTATAATGTTCATATATAAAATGAAATGATAGAATTAAATCCTTTGGTAATAAAACTACCATATTAATTATTAATATCTGTTCATTAAAAAAAAAAACAAAACAGAGAAGTAAAATTAAAACCCTTAAACCAAGTCTTCAGTCAGTTGAGTGAACAAAAGCCAGTCACATGTTGTTATCAGCAGAAATTTAAAAAGGATAGAAGGGGGAAAGAGCATGGGAGAGAGATTATGAAAGAAGGATTCCTTGTTTATTTGTCTCCTTGGACCTAAACATAGTGATATGTATGAGTTATTTTTGTCCATTTCTATCTCTCGACTGTAGTTTTCACGCTCCAAAATTACAATTTACATCCCCGATAATAATGTCCTAAAATGCTGCATTTAATATTTTTTTTGCCAATAATTTACAGTTAGGCTCATCACGTGATACAACATGAACCAAAATCAGACAGAAGTGTAACCCCATCAAGGATTTGATCATGGATGACATTTATCATAAATCATAATTTATGATTGATTCCACACATATAATATTTACCCAATAAAAATAAACAAAAAGATAAAAACTATTATTTTCCCTATTTTTTCTTTCTTTTAATCTTTCCATTACAGAACAGAGAACCAAATCCAAAAAATCTGGCAGTGGCTTTGGGAATATATGCTTGTGGTAGATTCAAAACGGGACTAATTCTCACACCATTGCCAGAAGATCCACCGTTTTTTTTTAACGAAGGTTTTTGAGACGAACTATAAAAGTAATATGTACTTGAACTCGAAGAGGAAGATGATGACCTTCTGCTTGAAACAGAGGACTGTTTCTGCAGCCTCTGCTTGTGTGCTTCCCTCGGAAGCTCTGTTTGTTTCGGATTCAGCACGGAACCAGTTGAATTGCTTCGTGACAGGAACTGAAGCGAGCGAATCAAGCCATTCCCACGAGTGGTGTCGAAATTCAAACTGCTACTGCGCTTGAATTGCCAGAAATACTTGGATGATGGCTTCTCTTCTTCGTTCTCTGCTTCGTCAGAGGATGCAGACAAGAACTCTTTGAGCCTCTTCTTTTGAGTCTTCTCCGTGGTTGCAGGTTGAGATCGAGACGGGTCTTTGGGTTGGTTGGAAACTCTCTTGATCTCGGTTGGAATAATTTTTCCATTGGAGAAGAGTTCGTCGGCTGAAGAGAGTTGTTGAGCTAAGCCATTGGTGATGCAGAACACGAAGTCAGAGCTTGAGTCCAACAGGCACAAGTCTGATCCACGGTGACGATCTTCGACACGAACCGATGCATCTCCTGTGTTCTTCAGATCGTGTGAGAATGAGATTCGAGGGCTGATTCCCGCGCTTGATATCTCGGAGCACACTTCTATTGCCATGGGGATTAGTTGGGAGCAGGGGAACTCTGTTTCTGGGGAACAGGGAGGGAAATGATGTTGTCTCGAAATGCTGGTGTAGCCGCGAAAAAGTTTCGAAATTTATGAAATGGGGTGAGAGATTTGGTTGATGCGGTGATGGTTTTAGAGTCAAAGGGAGTGAAAGAGACGCAGAGAGAGAGTGTGGGAACTATGGGGTTGAGAAGTCAGAAATTGCAGCTTTAGCTTTTTTATTCGTGTGTATGGTGCCTCTTGGAAACAATTGTGGAGGACGAGGGAGATTAAATTTAACATTGTGTGGGTGGATCGCGCGAGATCCTTTTCTTTACGGTGTGTTTAGGGAAGGGTAAAGGCAAAGGCAGAAGAAAGAGAGGAAAGCAGGTGAAACTAATCACCGAAAGGCTATAAAAGGATAACTCTTTTTGAGGGTTTCCAAAGAAGCTTTAGGAATCAGCATCTGAATAGTGTCATGAATGAAAGAGAGAGAGAGAGAGGATTTGACATGCACCACGGGATTTATTATGTGAATCATGAATGATGATGGAAGGGAAGAGACTTTTGGGAAAAATATTACATGTTAATATGCTATTTCCTCTTTGCTTAGAAAAGAAAAAACACTACCACTTTCGAAGTTAAGAATAATAAAATGATGCGTTAAAGTAATGTAGCTTATCAATACAACCGCAATATATTTAAAAAATAGTATTTTGATTTCTATCCGGTTATACAAAACAATATTACAAATGGTTATTATACTTTAAAGGTCATTCTATTTTGGTCAAATGAGATCTTTAACATATATTTACGATTGTGAGACAACGAAAATAAGTAGAAGTAGAAGTTATTAATATTATTAAAATATCTTTATTCTTCAATTTAAATTGCATTGTTTAATTTCCTTCATCTTATATAAATTATATAATTAGTCAGTAGTCATTTAATACTCTAATTTATCTTTTTTTTTGTGAAATCTAATATAATAATAGGGATATATGTAAAACTGAACCCCTGAGAGGAGACATAGGTGATGCAAACCCTTGTTGGGTAATAGTAAGGATAGTTAATTCTCTATGACATCTGCTTATCAAAGTCTCTTAGATCAAGACTAGTGGGGAAGTGGGAGAGTCCTGAGTGGATTCAAATTTTTCTTTAGAAGGTTGCGAGTGTTATTTTACTATCCGTTATTCAACCTAGTGTGGAAGTGGGAGGGTCCTGAACGAATTCAACTTTTTCTCTAGAAAATTGCAAATGCTATTTTACTACTAATGATATGCGGTACAATATGTATATGACTAATAATCCTGTGTGTCCCTTATGTGGTAATGACAGGGAAACCATGCAATGGCAGATCTTGATCAAGAATGTTGGGGAGCCAAAATAATAAAATAGATATACTTCAAGAAAATTAATTTTTTTTTGTCAAAAAATATCTATATTTGTTAAAAGCCAAGAAAAAAGTTTGGGTGCAAAAAATAAAATAGATATATTATAAAAAAATATTTTTTCTAAAAAAAATCTATATTTAATAAAGGAGAGAAAAAAGTTTAGAGATCATGATTCCCCTTGGCTCCTAAGAAGATCTGCCACTGAAACCATGATACATATCTTATGAGATTGCATCTAGACAAGCAGTATTTAGAATTAAATGGGTGTTGTCAACAAGCCTAACTTCTTTTCTCACGAGAATGTTAAGGATTGGTTGTGTGATAACCGGAATCATGCCAAGAGTAATGACACTAATTGGTGGGCTTAAACCTCTAGTATTATTCTAGATCACTTGTGGTGAGGGCGAAATGAGGTCACCTTCAATAATAAGTAGTGGTCACCTGATCAAGTTATCAAAGTAGTGAGACCTCTCCACCTCTAGCTCAAGTAGACCCATCATATGCACACTCTCATGAAAGATTTTGGGATACATTACCCAGTCAAGATGCGTTTATGCTTGGAGGCCCCTTCACCTTTGTTCCCTTAAGCTGGATTGTGATGTCATTGTGCTCTAGTCCCACTAGAAGGCAACTATTAGAGGCGTGTTTCGTGATTGCAAAGGTAAGTTTGTCATTGGCTTCTCTAGTACGATTTCTTACTGTGATGGTACCAAGACTGCGCTTTTAGCCATTCTGCAATCCTTAATGCTTGTATACAAGCATGAGTTTAGGAATTTGGTCATTGAATCTGACTCTATCAATGCGAGTCAGCTATTAGAGGATGCTTGTCATGTTGACCATGAACATTTTTTCCTAGTTGAGTAAATTTACAAAAGAAGTGGGAAGATTAAAACATGCAGATTTAGTTTTATCCCATTTGAATATGGTAGCTGATAATTTTGTGATACTAAAATTGCATACTCATAAGGAGACGTCCCTGTTTTCTATTGTTTCAGATTCATTTTCTTGAGAGACTTGCATTATATGATTCTTAATACTATAATGTAATCTTCCTATTTAGACTATTGCCCATTCAATTAAAAAAAATCATGAATATTTAAATAATAAATCATTAATATATTTTAATATTTTATTTTTACCTTAGTATTAATATTATTTTTTTATGTTGGCTGATAATATATATTAAATAATTAATATAATCTTTAAATTTATGTGTTTTGAGTGTTCAACAATTGCTTGTATAAATAATTTGTTTTAATATTGACAAATTTAATTTTATAACTTAATTAATATGCAAAAAATGTTTATTTTTAAACGATTCTCACTGTAGATTATTCAAAACTGATTTGACGTTAACAAGAATAAGTTTTTCATTTGATATATAAGTTTGTATATTAACATCGTAAAATAGTTTTACTCTAATATTTAATTACAAATATCATCTACATATCTTTTAAAATATTAATTAGTAAAATTAATAAATTTAACCTAAATAAAAAGGTTATAATTGAATATTAGTATAAAACTAAAACTATCTATATTTACCATGCATAAATATTTTCTCATAAGTTTATTAAGAAAAAATGAAAAAAAAAATTAAACTGGAGTTATAAGACAAATTTAGTGACAAAGTTCACATATGGAGGAAAAAAGAAAAAAGAGGTAGTGAAGTTGAATCTATTTACTAACAAAACTAATATAATAACTAATATTTACCTAGAAAAAAGTTATTAAACTATTTTTAATTTTACAAAATATAATTACATTTTACTAAACTGATATTAGCAATGTACATATAATTGTATCATTTCCATTCTTTTTTTTTCATTTTCAAACTTTATTTTTCAAGTATGAAAAATGAAAATCTAAATTGTTAATCTTAGTATTTGGGTATTAAAAAAAAGTTTAATAACAGGATAAATCTTGTCAGCGAAGAAGGTTTTTCCTTCCTAAAATATAAAAAAACTTATTATATATATGCTATTAAAAGAACGATTTTACTAATGTCATACATCATGGGTTAATAATTACTAAAATCTAATTTTTAAAGTAATTTTTTATATGTGAGTGTGAATGTAGTTAAAGAGTATTAAATATGTTTTGTGATATAGTTTACTTCTAATTTTAACTTTATTTTTTCACTTTAATCCTCTTTTAATTTTTATTTTTATATTTTTTTTATATTATTACTTCTATATTTTTTATATTATTGTTCTAAAAAAAGAATAAACTCAGTGCAATGAATATTCATTTAAAATATAACAATGCTTAACAATATAAGTTGCATTATTTAAATTTAGTACCTAACTTTTATTTATATTTGAAATTTGGTACTTAAAAGAATTTTACTTTTAAAAGATATCTATCATAAAAATGATGTGTTGTTAATTCAGACTAAATTGAAATGTAGATTAAAAAGTATATTAAAGATGGCCAATTAATTAATCTTTCATAAAAAAATAATTATTAACAAATTGATGACATATATAAATAATGAACCTATTCAGTCAAAAAATAAAAAATCAAAAAATAATTAGTGAACCTAAATAAAATAAAATAGTAAGATGGTTTATCATATCAGTTAAAGTAAAAAATATACATAAAAGATATATAATATTAGTGCTTTTCGTGATAATATTTTATTTATCGTAAAAATAATAATTCAATCATGTATAAATATTTATGTTAATCTAAAAAAAGCATGTTTAATTTTTTAATTTAAATATTTTTATAATTTATATAAGAGTTTAATTGGTATACATTGTTAGTCTAAAATATTTAATCATAACTTTTCATTTATGTGACTTTTAAAGTAGTAATGAGTAAAGTCAACAAATCTATCATGAAAGAAGGGTTGAAATTGAATGTGAATGTAAAAATCTTTTACACCGACAATGTATACGGATTAAACTCTTTTATATAATTATGTATTGTCAATATTACTTTACCTATTTTTTATTTGTAATACTCCGCTGAAAATGCATAAAATATAAGTTTAAATATTTTTTAGTACTTATAAAATTACATGTATTAATTTTTAGTATCTAAATTGTTTTTTATTTTAGTATCTAACAATTTTTTAAGTTTTAAAGTGGTATCTACCAACTAAGTATTTTTTGTTAATCGATAGAGTGATTAATAAAAGTATAATGTTATCAAATCTAGGTTATTTAAAATTGAATGTATTGATTTAAAATTGCCAAGTCAACACCCACATCATTTTCATTATAGGTATCTTTTCAAAACAAAATTTAATTAGTATGTATTATTAGTGTAAAACTTTTTATATTAACATTTAATCACAATCCTATGATAGTAAATTTGTTAACTTAACTAATTAATATTTTAAAATTCATATAAATGATAAGATGTGATTAAATGTCAGTATAATATTTTTTTTATACTATTAGTACAAACTAATTAAACTTAATAAATAAAGATTAGGTAACAAATTCAAAAAATGTAACCCATATTGCTAAGCACTATTATATTTTAAATGGATATGCATTGCGCTGAGTTATTTTTTTATAGAAAATAATGTGAAAAAAGTAGAAGTAATAATATTAAAAAATGTAAAAGTAAAAATTAAATGAGAAGGCAAAGCTAAATTGAAAGTAAACTATTATTAGAAAAACATATTTAATTTTCTTTAAATATATTTACTTTCTTATGTAATAAATACATTAAAAAATATTTTAAAAATTAAATTTTAATCATTATTAACATATACCCTAAGACACATTAGAAAAACCGTTAAAAAGAATATTGGGTTATAAGATATCACCTATGATAATTTGAAAATGAATGATTTTGATCTTTAAAGTAACAACAATTCTTCCTTTAAACACACATAGGAAAGAATAATTTCTCCAGCACAGCAAGCTTTTTTTTTTTTTTTTTTTAAACTTGTTTTGATTGCTTTCCTAATGAAAAATAAATCAATGACAAAAAGTCTATGATGATCACACCAATATGTTAATTTAATATTCATCTTAACAGTCCTTATGTTAATGGCTGATCTAATAAACATTAAAGTCTAGAACATTGTTCTAATTTCAAACACATGCTAGTAGTTGTTATCAATTGAACGGGTATGGAAACACACTCCTAGTTGTTGAAGAATTTCAACGTTTTGATGCATAAGTTACAAGCATTAGTGGTGTCCTGAGTGGTGGAAACATTAGGTGCTGAGTTAGCATTATGTGGCACGCGATGTAGGGTCCCGTTTAGGACAACAGCATAGCAAAAAATATCCTCGTTCATAGGAAATTATTGTTGCATGACTAGGCACTATCACAGGAGTACTAGTACCACACCTTTAGTACTTCTTCAAGCAATGTACGCATCATGGTGATAACAGAATGGTTCTTCAGGGCGAAGAAGATGAACCTTTCTCAAATTTCATAGTGTGTGAACAAACATACGGTGTAGCAAAAGGGCATTGATAGAGTTGATCAATGATTATGGTGTGAACGTTGTTCAAGGTTCACAGCCACACAAACCGCGGAAATTAGGTTACTTTTCATCCTTTTTTAACCTTTGTGGAGGAGGTCAACTGAAATTTGGCAGCATATATAGAAATGGACATCTCCATTTTACTTTTGCAAATCCTTTTATCTGTACTAAATTACTGCCATATTACTATTTAAAATGGCCTATCGATAAGGATACTAAAGTGATAGCTTAAGAAACAAATTATACATTTTTTATTCGCCTAAATAAGTTTTTATCACGATGTTTTACAAAAAAAATATTTCTAATTTTAAAATTTAATTGTATTTTTTTTTGCCTTATATTAACGTTATTCATTTATAAATCTAGATATATTTAACCATATCAAATATAAAATTAAAATTAGAATTAAAATAATAATAAATCATAAATATAAAAACGTATTATGGTCAGTAATTTTTTTAACGACTGGATTTAAAATAAAAAATGATTTTTTATCAAATTTTAGAAATAAAAAATTTATGAAGTGTTCTTAATTTTATGTTTATGTACCGTAGTTAGAGTTGTAACATAGTGGCACGTGTAATATGGTGCATTGTTTTGTTTACATATACGGTATGGATGTTTGCATCTGAATTAGAAATGGGTTTGTAAACTGCTTGGGATGCATATTGTGGTGTTTGACATATGGTGAGTAGCAGATTCTGAGTAGGACGACAACTACTTGGAAGATATTGATGAGTTCATAACAGAGAGGAGAATAAGACGTAACTACCTGAAGTAAAATAAAATAAAATGAGTATTGAGATAAAAAAAAGATGTGAGATGTGTATAAAAATAGTAGGTAGGATGAGAAAATAAAACCGAAAAGGGAATCTGGAGGGTGGGGGCATGGGCATATGTATGTCAGAGTATTTTGACAGCGTTGGATCATTCTTCTTCAGTTGGCACGTGGGTAATGGCCATCCCGATCAGATCATGATTCCTGGAGGCTATTCGATTGGGTTCATTTGGCATCTCTATCTCCTATCTCCATCTCATCAATTCTTATTTATTGGATCAAACACACATTCTAAGCCACTAAAGTATTACAACTCATTCTGGCTCACATAACAATACCATACACTTCACTCTTTCTACATTAGGTTGTGCACTCAAAGTACGACAATTTGCAGCTTTCTATTTCTAAAAATTAAATTCCCATTCAATGCCCAGGATCAATTTACTCCAAACTCACACCAATAATAAAGTAACCAATTTATTCATCAACAACGTCAATTTAACTCCATTCTGTAAAAATAAATACAACGATAAGATTTATTTTTTTTAAGATTTAAAACTAGCTTATCTACTAAGATGAAAGAGTTTCTCAGAGTAAATAAAAAGGTTATTGCAAAAAATATTATATAAAATAAAAAATAAAAACAACACAGTTTTCTAAAGAAAATTATTTAATATAGAGTAATTAAGTTATAACTTCTTTTTGTGATTTAATTAAGTTATACCTATAGCATAGTATTAAAAAGATATAGTTTAGCTTTCTAATATTATGTTTTTTAATTATTATCAACACGCTCCTTCAAAATAAAAAAAAATATTAACATATTTTTGCTCCAACAATTTATACATAGATAAACTCGATAGCTTATTGACTTTTAGGTTCACTAAAATATTTTATACTTTTAGTGATATTTTTTTAGTTATATTTATTAAAAGTGTTAATATAAACAAATTTTATATACTATAGTAATATCTTTTAAAATAAATATCATTATAGATAATATTATCATAATATTATTTTTTAAATAAATGTCACTATAAAAATACTGATTTATTTTATAGTATTATTTTAAAAAATGTTACTAAAAGTTACTATTTTTAAAAAAATATACTGTTATTAATTTTTTATTAGTCAAAGTATTTTTTAAATTTTTTTGTTATTATTTATTTTATATAAATTTAATTTTAAATTTTATGTCCCTATCATAATATTACTAGTTTAGCCTGCGAAGTCCATAAGTTTCGCAGACTGGTTTAAATTTTTCTTATAATTATAAATTAAAAAAAAAGGTACAAAATCTGGATGAGCAGGAAGGTAATCAGTCCGTGGACTTGAATTCATATACGACTTGAATTCATATACCCACCCCAAAGCATGATACTTAAATATATTTGACTTTATGTCTCTACTCTATCCTTAATTTCATGTTCTCTCTATGAAAATAACTCCTGTAAGTGACATGATACTTATAAATATTTTTAGGGATATTTTTACAATATTGTCTCCATAAAAAATATTACTAAAAACTTTTAATGATATTTTAATAATATTAATTTTTATGAAAAATATTATTAAAAGTTTTTAGTAACATTTTTAGAAGGTTGTCTTTTTATTAAAAGTTACTAAAAGTCTTTGTAATGTTACAATTCTATTTAAAAAATTACTAATTATTTTTATTGACCTTTTTATAATGTTTCCTATATTAAAAAAAATTACTAAAAGCATTTAGTGAAATTTTAATAATGTTATTTTTTATGAAAAAAATATTATTAAAAACTTTTAGAATGCTGTCTTTTTATAAAAAAAGTTATTAAAAGTTTTTACTAACATTTTTATAATATTAATTTTATTTTTAAAGAATGTTACTAAAATTTTTTAATAAAATTTATAAAATATTGCATTTCTATTTTAAAGAATGTTACTAAAATTTTTTAGTAACATTTTTTATAAATGATACTTTAATAATGTAAAAATGTTACTAAAAGTAATTAAAAACTTAGGGTATATACGACATTTGTCAAAATGTTATTAAATTATATTAGGAATATTTGTTCATGTTTTAGTAACATTTTTTTAATATCACTAAATGTTATATATGTAGTAGTATCATTATTATTTATTACAAAAAATAAATAACCATTCAAAATAATAATTATATTTTTATTTTTCATATCTAACTTTTAATTTAATTACTGCTTAACAAATTAACTATTATCATTTTCATTAAATAGCCAATTGCATATTATTTTGGATAATTTTTGCTTATTTTTTAAATAACTTCAAATTTCTTTATTTTTGAAACTTAAATTTCTATCTTGACTGTATATTTTTTCTCCCTCAAATTTAACCTTCCAAATTGGACTTGTAAATTATGCGTTCTAGCCCAGTTCATTTCTGCCATCCATACCCGATTTGATTTTTTAATTTTATTTACAATACCAATTTTTTTAGTCTAGTTGATTTAGTCATAGGCCGGGTGCTAGACTTGGTCTCACATTATTTTAAAAATATACATTTAATTTTTTAAATATTTTTATTAAATATTAATTTAAAAATATATTATATTATTTAAATGATTTTTAAAAGATTTATAATTTAAAATAATAAAAAATACTTTAGTTATATTAAAATTTTAAATTATATATGTTTTTTTATTTCGCACACATTCCGTTTAACCAAGAAACTATACAGATGCAAACTTTATAAAAAAACCATAATATGAAATGCAGAACACCAAGCTCGGGCTTTAGTAATAATAAATATATTTTTGTCACATCGCAAATACATGTTAAAACATTACGTGAAGCCCAAGTTAGTGCAAATAGAAACACGACTTGAAGCCCAAGTTGAAGTGGTAAACGTCAACCTAAGTCACTCTCCACTAAGATATACCTGTAAAGCCCATAGGAAGCATAGAATCCTAAAACCAAAACCAAGAATTATTGCATTTCCCCTCAAAACGCTAATGATAAGGCTCACTGATTCCTAATTCTTAATTCTTTAATTTCTTACAGACACACACTCTTTCTCTTCTATACCATTCGGTTGTCGCAGTGACAAGCAAAACCCTAACGGAATCTCATTTTGTCTTTCTCCGTGACAAGATGCCGGCTAAGGACGACGGCTCCGACAAGGAGAAGTGCCTCGATCTCTTTCTGAAGATCGGCTTAGACGAGCGGACAGCTCGAAACACCGTCGCCAACAACAAAGTCACCGCCAATCTCACTTCCATCATCAACGAGGTATCAATAACCATAGCATAACGTTTCTCAATTCAACTATCAATGACCATATCTCGTTCTTTCTTTATATTAATTACATGTGTTCTATGTGTTTCTTCCATTGTTTTTTAGGCTGGTGTTACTGATGGATGCAGCCGAACGGTTGGAAATCTTTTTTACACGGTAATATATTCCAGGCATTTTAGATTGTGTTACACCCAGGAATTTTTAATGTTTTTTGTTGCATTGTGTAATGCTCACTGAAATACACGACGATATAATACTGAAGAGACATTGTCCGTTCATTTATGGTCAGGTTGCCACGAAATACCCAGCAAATGCCTTGCCACATCGCGCAACACTACTTAATTACATTGTTTCCTTAAAGGTGCACTTTATTCTTGGTTACTGTCCTATTATATATGATTGGCATATAGTGATACTAACTGTTTATTTCATGTTCTATGATTCAATTCTTCTTTTTTTTACTTGTTTGTTTGTCAAACTTTAAAATTAAGTTTTCTACTCGATCACTGGTTTAGATGAAGTTTTATGCATGATTTATTTCCCCGCTCACTATGATTATTTTCGCAGGTTAAAACAACAACACAGTTAGATGCCGCATTATCCTTTCTTGCTACCACAGGCCCCGAGAATCTTGATTTGAACAAGTTTGAAGAAGCTTGTGGTGTTGGTATGATAGAAAGAACTCTAGTGATCTAGTCTAGTATAAAATTGGAAAATTGAACTTATCATTTATTGGAATGGTAGTGGTGAATATAACTTGCCATATAAAATTGTCCTTAATGTTCAATCCTTGGTGTGGTTGGTAGTTAATTCCTTATGACAGTACTTGTGTTTTTATTTTTTCTCTTAGGTTCATTCAGCACTTTGTATCTGCTTCTAATAATATTGCTTTATTTCACTTACATTGGATTTTTAATTTTCAGTTTTGGAGTTCTTTGCTGTCACAACTAACTTTTTGGTTGACAAGTGTATCTTAAATCTATCGTGTACTTGTGCAGGTGTTGAGATTTCAACAGAAGATATCAAACAAGCTATTAATGAAATTGTTGAGGAGAACAAGGCTACTATTTTGGAGTTACGTTATCGAACAAATGGTAGGTTTTCAGTTTTGGCTTCTGATAAATTTAATTATTCAATTCTCCCAATCATGTCTACAAGTTTTAAATTGGAATGCACTGTTCAGCTTTTCAATTCTTATATATCAGTGCATTTTGTGAGTGATTAGTTGATTAATTTGTTATGCTAAGTTTCCATTTTATATTGAACTGTCAATCAATTCAGTTCTGAAGAACATTGGTATTTTTATTTTATCTTGCTAGTGGGTGAGTTGCTTGGGCATGTGCGCAAGAGGCTGCCATGGGGTGATGCAAAGGTTGCCAAGGTGACAGCTATGGAGTGAACTTAATTCAATGGGTAGTTGATTTACTTATTTCTGGTTTTAATACTTATTAGTTGCCTTGCCCTTTTTTCATATGGCAGCAACTTGTTGATGCAAAACTACACGAACTACTTGGTGATCGAACAGCAGTAGATGATGAAAAACCTAAAAAGAAGAAGGAGAAACCTGCCAAAGTAGAGGTGAGTGTGTTTCAAGTTATCTATTTTGCCTTTACTTTTTATGACATAACTTATAGGTCCACATTTCTACGTATATTGTATGCTTACATTGGAAAAGGCTGCTCCTGTTGCTACTCCTGAAAAGTCATCTGAAGAAGACCTTAATCCATTTTTAATATTCCCTAATCCAGCGGAAAATTTTAAGGTATTCTCTTTCCTTATTTTAAAATTAAATTTCATTTTCATTCTATTTTGTTCTTGCAAGGCTTTCAATATTATGAAGTTTCCTTGATGCCAGTATTCCTGCTTTAGTTTTAAATTTTATCTTTTCACTAAATTGCATCTGCAACATGTCTTGATGATAAGTTGATTTCAGGTACATACTGAAGTGCCTTTTAGTGATGGTAGTATTTTGAGATGTTGCAATACAAGGGTGCTTCTTTACAAACACTTAAAAGCAACAGGTGGAAAAGTTTTGACCCGCTTTCCACCTGAACCTAATGGATATTTGCATATTGGTCATGCAAAAGTATGTAACATATTTCACATTGTAATTATTATGCTGGTTATTTCTTTTTTCCATCTATCTATTATTATTACATTTATTTAAAATAAAAACTTAATTATTGTTCAGGCAATGTTTATTGATTTTGGGTTAGCAAAAGACAGGGATGGAGCTTGCTACCTGAGGTGTGTACTTTTTTATTTTTTTCCTTTATTCATTGTTAGTTCACCAGAGTATCTCTTCTGTTTTTCTTTTTCCCTGAACGAGTTGGAGGATGCTCTTGGGACATGTAACATTTAGGGATTATCCATGGGTGTTCGTAACAATACAGGGCTATTTCTGTATTGTATGAATGCCCAGAGGCTGTAATCTTTATCTTCTGTTAGCTGCATAACTGAGGTTCCAATAAGAAGATTTCATTATTTGTCGAGAATATTGGGCACCTCCTCTTACTATAGAAACAAGGTTGGAAGGATGGAATCCTGGTTCTAGGAAGGTTTTTGTGTGTCATTATTTTCCGAGAATAGTAAACTAGGCCGTAGTCGGCCTCACATTCCCTTTTTACTAATGAAGGGTGCATACTACTGACTTGTCATTATCAACTGACCTCACATGTCAATTATTCTTATCCCAGATTGGAAGTAATAGTATTTCTGACCAGTGTTCTAATGATTTTCCTGATTTGACATGTTGTGCATAACTTATAAAATATCCATTTTCATGTTAGGGATTGGTCATAAACATTCTTAATTTCTATTTACAATTTTAATCTGTCAAAGGGAAATAAACCTATAAGCTGCATGTTATTCTGCCAACGAATGTGTGACTGATATACATTCATTTTGCTGCATAAAAACCCTGAAGAAGATTTCTAAAAGTTTTTCATGTTTACTAATACTAAATTTCCTTAAAAGCCCTATAAGCATTGGTTTTGCCTTTGTAATTCAAAATGCACCATAAGTTTCTTTGTTCCAAGTTGATGGCTTGTGGCACTTCCAGGTATGATGATACAAATCCTGAAGCAGAAAAGAAAGAGTATATTGATCACATTGAAGAAATTGTCCAGTGGATGGGATGGAAACCATTCAAGGTATACCTTTGTTCGTTTTGTAGCACCTCATGGCTCATGTGAGGGGTGGATCTATAATTGCACCCCCTCAATTTGAAAAAAAATACATATAAATATAATATATTATTTTTTGTCTTCCCTAATTTTTTTATATATGAGGACCATCTACTCTCAATTTTTAAAATATTTTCAAATTTTGCACTCCTTAATTTTATATATATGAAACCATTATTCCCAAGTTGTTCATATTTTGCTTCCCTTAATTTTATAATCCAACTAATTATTTTTAATATGTCACCTATCTGATGTATTTATAATTTTTATTCAAATATTTAACTTAAAAGTCGAATATTGTCTTCTTTTTATTCTTAAACTTGTTTTGATTCTTTGATATTTTTTTTTCTTCCTTTTTTTGATTTTTGAACTCTTATAGACCTCTTGCTCCCATTTATACGATCCTAGATTCGCCACTGACTCATGTGATAATTTCAACTTAGCTATTTAGATGTTTAAGAGATTTTTAATGTTTGCAGATTACTTACACAAGTGATTACTTCCAAGAATTGTATGAATTAGCAGTTGAACTAATAAAAAGGGGTCATGCATATGTTGATCATCAGGTTGGTATCTAAACATTTGAGTAGCTTATTTCTTCTAATGGTGTGTCTAAACATTCAAGTGGCTGATTACTATTTGTGTAAAATGCTTCATTCATTCTTCCCCTTGGGTGGATTTAAAACTTGCAACAGTTGATTTATCATTTATTTAAATCACTAATTTTTTACCACTTTGGCAGCTTATTCTGTAAGTCTCAATTGCATGGAGTTATATTATCAACCCTGTATGTTATAGATTTGTGTCCTCATGTGATGCCTAAACATGAGGACATCTCTTGTTGTATTCTCTTTCTTATTGTGATGCGTGGCTTCACCACTATTTAGCACTTTTTTTATATTTTAAAAACTTGAAATTTTTATTTTTCATGTTTTTCTTTACATTGAAATTTTTATATTATGAATTCAATTTTCATCTCAAATTTTATACTATCAGATTATTTCTTTTAATTTTTAAACACTCTTTTTGTCTTAATTTTAAATATAAGTTATTTATTTTTTCCACTTCTTTATTTGATTAAATATGTATATTTATTATCATATTTTACATCTTTACCTATGTTTTATACTTTTAAAAATTTACTTAAATTATTGCAGGATACTTACTAGTCCAGAAAAAAAAATTATTGTGGAATGACTTGTGGGTGATGAGATTATTACAACATGTTGCTGAATTTGTATTAAATTTGCTACGTAAATATCATTTATTGATGATCTCCTTGTAGACACCTGATGAGATAAAGGAGTTTAGGGAGAAGAAATTGAACAGTCCTTGGAGAGACAGACCAATTTCAGAGTCATTGAAGCTGTTTGAGGATATGAAAAATGGCACTATAGAAGAAGGAAAAGCCACACTTAGAATGAAGCAAGACATGCAGAGTGATAACTACAATATGTATGACCTTATTGCGTATAGAATTAAGGTAAATACAGAACTAGATGTTTTTCATTAGCCAAATTTCTAGAGATATAATGAGTGACTTCTTACGATTTGAATGCTTTCTACCTTTTTCAGTTTACTCCACACCCTCACGCAGGAGACAAATGGTGTATCTATCCAAGTTATGATTATGCTCACTGCATTGTGGATTCTCTAGAGAATATCACACATTCAGTAAGTTGCCTTTCACTCAATTACCTCAATAGTGTTGACACAATTTTCTTGCTGGTAACCTGAGTTTTTTTGTTACCCATTTGCTATTTGAACTGTTAAAAAGATTGTTAATCTCTCCTAATTTTATTGCTATATAACAATATTGGTGGTCCATATGAAAATGTTCCTTTTTTGTAAAGAACACAATGATGGTTGGATATCTTAAGAATTAAGATTACACCATGGCAGCTAGATTCCTAACTTCTTCTGCATTGGTCTAAAATCTGAATGTTGAATTTTGGTGATATTTATAGTTATGGAGTTAGATTTTTGAAGATCATTGAGTTGGTGTTATTTTGCTTTAAAAATATTGCATGGTTCTCCATAAAAAATAGTAGTTTCATCTTTTATGTACTCTTTGATTTTAATTTGTTTTAAAATTTATCAGTCCTACCAAATATTAGTGTTTAGACCGAATGTTCTATTCACTAGCTATTGGAGCTTTGTGGCTATAACAGTATAACTGTGCTATGCACTATTAAAGAAGCTTAGCTTCATTCCTCACAGATACACTAATTCCATTTTAATTTACCCATTGTGTTAATGTATGCTATGATTGATAACTCCATTTATTGTCATTATCATATATATTGCTAATTCATGAATATCTCATGCAGCTATGCACTCTTGAATTTGAGACACGTCGTGCATCATACTATTGGTTGTTGCATGCATTGGGTATTTATCAACCATTTGTATGGGAGTATTCAAGGTTGAATGTCTCTAACACAGTTATGTCAAAGCGTAAGGTGAAGCAACAATTTGAAAATTTTAATAATTGGTTGAGTTTTGTTATTATGCTTATAAATTACCATGTCCTAATTACATATTATTCTTTATTGAAGCTAAATCGTCTAGTTACAGAGAAGTGGGTTGATGGGTGGGATGATCCTCGTTTGATGACACTAGCTGGTTTGCGGCGTAGAGGCATGACCCCAACTGCAATCAATGCTTTTGTCCGAGGAATTGGAATAACTAGGAGGTATAATACTATTTCTTGGTTATAGATTTGGATTGTGAATAAGTACTTGAAACAACCCACAGTTTGACTCTTACATTATACTAAATTGTCTAAAATTTCACTTTAGCTTTATCCTTTCGTAGTTCTCAAGATGTTAGAATTTGTATCTATTCATATATTTGGTGATTTTTTTATCATACTGATCAATATCAATTGCTATTTTAGTAGGGGTGTTCATGAACTTCTTTGGATTTAATATAGGGTAAAATAAATTGTGAACCAATCAATGTCTATTGGTCTAGATCAAATTTACCAATTTTTTTCAGCTATCCGAGACAAACCAATTTGCTTAAGTTGATTTGGTTTGGACTAATTGGATTTCTTGAAAAAATAGGCTAAATGTTACTTTTGGTATTATATTTTAGTGTTTTTTCGTTTTGGTCCAATATAATTTGGTAGAAGTTTGGTTTCAAATCCATTAATACGAACCAATGAGGTCGGATTTCTTGGGTTTGGGTCCAATTTCTTTGATTTAGTTGGTTTGGTTTGGATTGTGAAATTTATCCGATTCTCCAAACCAAATCCCATATATTGTATTTAGTGTTAGAAAGGTTAAGTAAGGGACTGTTTTGTTGAAACGTTCAAGGAAAACTAATAAAATTATTCGAGAAAAATTGGAAAACTTGTTTAGAGACCCAATTTTCCAAGAAAATATTTTGAAAATGGAAAATGGGTTTTCCAAAAAACTATCCAAAGTAATTTTCTAGATTTGGAAAACTCAAAAAAACACAATTCCATTATCAAGCACATTGAGTTTCCCTTCCCCTTCCATCACTGCCTGTTTCACTCCTTGTGTGCTTTCCACCCATACCTCCACACCACCCTTTAGCTGTTGTTGCTCCCACCTTTATCTTTCCTTCCATGCCTCCTACTCCAACTTTTGCAACCTCTCTGCTGCCGCCGTCACCTTCTCTCACTCTTTTTGTGCCTCTTACCTTGATTTTTGCCACCTCTGCATTGATGTTGCAGCCATCTCTAAGACTCCTTTTGTGCCTTGTATTTCAACCTTTGCCACCTCCTGTTGCTGCTGTTGCCACCTCTTACAACTCCCACTCCCACACTGACCTTCATCACCTCTTTGCCTCTGTTGTTGCTACCTTTGCCACCGTAGTCCTTCCTTCGTTGGGAAATGAAAAATTTGGAAAATTGGATGTATTTAAACACATTTTTCCAATTTTTTATACTTTTATAGGAAATGGAAAATTAACTAAAAACTAGGAGTGCAACTGTGTTCAGTTGGAGAAAAGTTTTCCAGTTTTCTAAGAAGTTTTCCAATTTAAAAAATAGAATAATAGGGCGAAAGGCACGCCAGAGACGAAGGTGAAGGTGAAGGTGGTGAAAGGGGTAAGGGAACTCGATGTGGTTGAAGATGTGTTTTCTAATTTTCTAAATTTGGAAAACTACTTTAGATAGTTTTCTTGAAGATCGATTTTTCTTTTTCCAACCGTTTTTTTTGAAAATTGAGACTCTGAACTTGTTTTCCAGTTTACTTTGTATTTTTGGATTAATTTTCTCAATTTTCCTGGAAAACGCTCCAAGTAAATAGCCCAAAATAACCCCTAAATAATTTTTCTGTAACCTTGATTTTTAATCGGACTAAATGACTTTATGCAATCATGTAGCTTTCCTCACCTAGTGACCTTAGTTGTTGTTGTATCCAAAGTGAAGAACACCTGTATATATAAGTCTCTTTGAACCTGCGATTTTGCAAAGTTATTACACCATGTTTTTTAATGTTATAACAAAACATGTGTGATCCATGTGTTGTAAAGGAATAAACTCACTAGATTCATTGATCAATAACTTTATTGAATATTAATTTTGGGATGTCTTGTCATAGTTTGTGTTAGTAAAAAGATTTTATTTGTCATCTTTATCTTTTTTTTTTTGAGAGAAAAGGCATAGCATCAAATGACCTTATCCATTGTGTGTTGTGTTCAGGAAAACAGCTATAATATTTTAATTGTTTCTTGCCACTAATGTCCTTTAAGATATTGTATTTGTAATTGTTTTGTTTTTTTTTTTTTTTTATAATTGTAAGTGTTAGCATCGTTTGGTAAAGTGAAAGAACTTGGTTATTTCAATGTTTTAAAAACAGAATAGGTAATTGAGTGAAAGCACAATAACGGTAATTAAAAGAGTGAAAGCATAATTACACCAATTATTGCTTTAACTGTAGCTGAACTATGATAGAACAAGTAGTAATTAAATTTATGTTTAATATTAATATATTATGTAATTTTTTAAGTAACAAATTAATACTTCCTTTCATAGTAGTCAATAGAGTGCAATTGCGTTGCGCTAGCGGGGTGGCTGAGCAGAACAGCTCCTTGCCGCTCCTAAGGTCGATGTTGCGGAGCATTTGGCTTTAGTGGCCTTTTGTTTTGCAGCAGCTGTTGTCGACCTTAGTTGCTACTTCAGTTGCAGTGATGAGCTGTCTTTTCAGTTGCTACTTCATTTGCACTGTTGCCGGAAGCTTGCGACCTTTGTTTTGCAGCAGCTGTCATCGACCTTCGTGCCATTATCGAACAGCTTGGGAAACCTTTGCCTTGTCAAACATGGCCGACCTTCAACTGCACACAAGCAGTTCATAATCAAATTGTGGGTCGCGTTATTAGGGTGGTTAAGTTAGATAGGTTTTTTTATTTGTGGTTGATGGGCCTTTAATTCATTCAGACCTGTTTTTGTTTTTTTATTTTTTTAAACTTTCATTTGGACTGAAACAGTTAGATTATTGGACAGTGTTAATTTATTTAACTTACTAAAAAATTCAACTAAAGAATGATAATAGCATAATATTAAAATTATAATAGTATTAAAAGTATAAATACTATTTAATATGTAATATATAATATAATAAACTCGATAATAATTATCTAATAATAATTTAAATAAAACATAATATATGGTATAATAATTAAATAATAGTAGTAATAAATGTTATTTATTCAATAATATATAATATAATGAACTACATAGTAATTATCTAATAATCCAAATTAAGATATAATAATTAAATAAATAATAATAGTAATAAATACTGTGTAAAGCATAATATAATATAATAAGCTGTATAATAATCATCTAATAACCTATGTATGATATAATAATTAAATATTACATAATACCAGTAATAAATATTATTTAAAGCATAATATAATTAACTGTATAATGGTTATCTAATAATGTATAATATATGATATAATAATTTAATAGTTATATAGTAGTAATAAATACTACTTAATGTATAATATATAATATATAATATAATAAACTAGATAATAATAATTAAATAATAGCAATAAAAACTAAATTAAACATAATACATTATGAAATATTATTGAACAAATACATACATATATATATATATATATCTACATATATATATATATATATATGTATATATATATATATGTATGTATGTATATGTATATGTATATATGTTGTGTGTGTGTATATTATAGAACAAGATATATATGAATATATAAGTGTAAACAGATTAGCAGTCATAACACTACCGCTATCTTGCTTTAGCATTTTTTTAGATGGTCACACCACTATCCGATATTAACTGCTATGCTTCCTTTGGACTTTTATATTAAAAACACGCAACTAGTTGAGACTATAGACTATAATTTGAAAACTTGTACTATCCCAATTGGTTGTACCAAAAAACAATCATTATATTCATACCTAGCCAAGTATCAAGTCTAACCAATGACCTAACTAGTTATGCTCTACCCGAACAGCTAACCACATTTTCTAGTTTGTTTTGAATGTCAAGTATGCAGTTTTACACTATGTTGCTACTATTGAATGTTAGGCATGTGGTATCACTTTCCCATGACTTACACCTTGGGTGGGTGGATGTGGGTATGATCTGTTAACACCCGATGTCAAACTTAGTCAACTTACATCTTCGATATTATACAGAATGAAAATTTGTCAAATCCAACCGTTAAATTTTATATTTTTATTAATTAGATAAAGTATAAAAATCATCATACAATTTTGAATTTGTTTGGTAGTTCATCACAGCATCCAATTTTAAAATATAATATGATATTTAAAAATGTGTAAACATCAATTATTGATAGCGTTGTTGAAATGGACCGGGCATGATGGGCCAGTCCATAGTCGACGAAATAGGCTATGATAGGCTTAAGAAATTTAGGCATATATAGAGTCAGACCTAAATGGGCTAGCCTATAGCCTATGTCTGGCTTGAGAAACCTAGACCCATATATAAAATTGAGTCTATTTAGGCTTGACACTAAAGAATTTTCTTAGAAATTTGTATAAAATTATACAAGAAAAATAAAAACAAGTCTGTATTGGCCAAATCCATTTTTTAGCTTGGCCTAATAGACCGGGCCACATGACCTATTTTGATAGCTCTTGATTAAATAACATATCTAGAAAAGTTTGAATAATATAAAATTTGATAAACATGTTCAATAAGATAATATCATAAAATTTAACTACGGATTAATTTCCATTTTGCAAGAAGTTATTGAAGGTGCAAGTTAACTAAGTTTGACACTTGATGTCAACGGATCATGTCCTTATATATATATATATATGTTGAGAATCTTAGATATTATCTTATCTTTATTTTAAATATAGTATGTGGAGATATTATCTTAAATATTATAGGAAACAATATCTTCTATATTCATGTATAAATTATAAAATAAGTTTATATAAATATGGTTTTGCTATGTATTAAGATACACAACTTCATTTCATAGAGGGTTCAATAAATTTTTTGTCTTTTTTCCTCTAGCAACTTACCTACAAGAACATAGTTGTTTTCGTTGTCTGTTATAATTTGGACAATCTTTTCTTCTCCAATCTCTGCCACAATCGAATCTGTTAAGTTAATGTTGGGTTATTTAGTTATTAGTTGTTAGTTGAGGTATATTATGTTTCATTTATTATTGTATGTCAGAGGTTGGTGGTAGTTGTAATCACTACTCTGATTTTCTATATTGTATTGCATCTCTATTTAAATAAGAATTCTAAGCTGAGTATAGTTATTTCAAACTTTTCTATATTCAAGTTGGTATCAGAGTGGGTTTTGACCTTGCTTTTTAAGTCAAAGTCACAATAAGCTGTCTGCCACTGTTTGCCGCCGTCTCCGGTCCCTTTCTCTCTGGCGGACCCAGCATCAGGTGTGCCTCGACGTGCGTTGTCCTCCTGTGGTAATCGCGCCTCCAGACTCTGTTCCACGCGCTCTCACGTGCCGTCACAGCGTAGCCACAGAGTGAGCGCATGAGGTCCACGCACTGGCGAATCGAGCTCCGTTTGCTGCCGTTCTTCCGTCGTCTTGGTGAAGCTCCCATTGTCGGTCTTCGTTTGTCAGTTTGGGAGTTTCCTTAGAGTTAACTAAAATCTTTCTCTTGGGCCTCTTTTTCTTACCTTTTTCAGATTTGAAAAATGTCTTCTTCTACCTCAGTCAACTCTGGTCCCATTCTTCCTATTTTTGGATCTGCCGTTATCACAACTGAAAAGCTCAATGATAAAAATTATTTAGCTTGGACTGATTCTATGGAACTCTGGTTCCTTGGTAAGGGACACCATGAGCATCTAGAAAAGGCAGATTTTGAGGGATCAGCTGAACAAAAAACTCAGTGGAAGAAACTTGACTTTCAGCTGTGTACTCTTCTATGGCAATCAGTAGAGCATAAGATATTGAGGAACCTCAGAGATTTCAAAACTTGTTACTCGTTTTGGACGAAAGCCCAAGATATCTACTCTAATGATATCCCACGCTTGTTTGATTGTGTTCAAAAGCTAGCTTCCTTAAAACAAAATGATTTAGATATGGTGTCTTATGTTTCCGAAGCTCAAGCTGCTGCAGAAGAATTGAAGCTTTTCTTAGAAGCTGATTCTATAGAAGAAATAAGGAAACAGCTTGATAACCTCTATATGATTATGATTCTTCGTGGTATGAACCCGGCATTCAATCACATTTGTGATAAATTTCTGACTGGTCAAAATATTCCTTTCATGGAGAGCTTAACTACTCGTCTCCTCCATGTTCCTACCTTAAGCAATGAGGGTACCTCCCTACCTTAAGCAATGAGGGTACCTCCCTTGAAAATAATATGGAGTCCTCCGTTATGATATCTTCAAGAGGAAGAGGAGGATGTGGAAATAGAGGTCGTAGTGGAAGAGGTAATCGTCCACAATGCTTTCATTGCAAAAGGATGGGTCATACTCATGAGACATGCTACTGACTGCATGGTTTTCCAGACAAGTTTGCTCATGTATCAAGGTTTGAGAAATCGGAAGAGAGAAAACTGTCTGAAGAAGAATATCAAGGATACCAAGAGTATTTGAGAATGAAATCTAACCGCCTTGCTGGACCTAATGTATCAACGGCCTGTATTTCTCAATCTGTGGAAGGTCAAAATCCATGGATTGTTGACTCTGGTGCTTCAGTCCATATCTCTGGTAATAACTCCTTGTTTCCATCTTTATTACCTCCCAAATTTTCACATCTTGTCACATTAGCCAATGGGTCAAAGGTTTCAGCTTAAGGAGTGGGTTCAATTTCTATGTCTCCCTCTTAAATTTATCTTTTGTTTTGTACATTCCTTCTTGTCCCAATTTACTTTCCTTGAGTCAATTAACTAAGTCCTTAAATTGTTCAGTTACATTTAACTCTGACTCCGTTGTCATTTAGGACCGTGGTACGGGGCAGGTAGATTGGTGCAGGACATGAATCACGAGGCCTCTATTACCTGGAATCTAGCTCTTCAGTGTCTTGTCTTGCATCCATCTCTCCTAAATTGTTGCATGATCGGTTTGGACATCCTAGTTTTGCCAAATTAAAGATAATGACTTCTAGTACCCAGAAAATCCGAACTTTAGAATGTGAAGCTTGTCAATTAGGCAAACATGTTAGGTCTTCTTTTTCAAGTAAAGATAAATCAAGAAGTAATTCAGCCTTCTCTACTATTCATTCAGATATTTGGGGTCCTAGTCGAATTACTTCTTTTGGATTTAAATATTTTGTTACCTTTATTGATGAATATTCTCGGTGCACATGGCTTTATTTAATGAAAGAAAGGTCTGAACTTCTATCCATATTTGTGTGCTTCTTCCATGAACTAAAAAATCAATATGGAAAATCAATCAAATGTTTCAGAAGTGATAATACAAAAGGATATTTTTCTTCTGAACTCTTTTCATTTTTATCCTCTCAAGGTATATTACATCAGTCCACTTGTCCCCACACTGCTCAACAGAATGAGATGACTGAAAGGAAGAATCGCCACCTTGTTGAAACAGCTCGCTCCTTAATGATTAATGCAAAAGTTCCATTACAGCATTGGGGAGATGCGATTCTTTCTGCCTGCTATCTTATCAATAGGATGCCCTCTTCCTCTCTTGGTAATCAAATACCTCATTCCATCCTATTTCCAGCTGAACCTCTATATCATGTTTCACCTTGTGTGTTTGGTTGTACTTGTTTTGTTCATGATATGTTTCCAGGTCTCGACAAATTGTCAGCCAAGTTGATCAAGTGTGTTTTCCTGGGATACTCTTACCTTAAAAAAGGATACAAATGTTATTTTCCTCATACAAAGAAATATTACATGTCTACTAATGTTACATTCTTTGAAGATTCTCCCTTCTACTCATCCTCTGTACCTGACTCCGTTTACATCCAAGAGGTCTTGCCCTCTCCCTCCTCGAGTCCAGAAATTGTCTTTTCTCCAGACATGTCTTATCATTCTAACCACACCAATATTAGTCCAATGCCTACCCTCTTTGAAACTCATCATTCTCCTTCAGCTCCTCTTCATGGCATGACACCTGAAGCTACCCCCATCATTCCTGATGACTCTCGTGGCTCATGTCCATCTCCTTCTATGGCCGATGACAACTCAGGTTGGCCTGTTGCCCTTTGCAAAAGTATTCGCTCTTCTCGAAACCCGCATCCTATTTACAATTTTTTGAGTTATCATCGTCTGTCTCCATCTTATTGTTCCTTTATAAATTCCTTATCATCCATCACTATTCCCAAAACTGTTTGTGAAGCACTTGATCACCCTAGATGGCCACAAACCATGATTGATGAAATCAAACCCTTGATCATAATGGAATGTGGGAATTGGTTCATCTTCTTCCTGGGAAGAAAGCTGTTGGTTGTAGATGGATCTATGCTATTAAAGTTGGTCCAAATGGTGAACTTGAACGTCTTAAAGCTCGTTTGGTAGCCAAAGGTTATACTCAGATATATGGACTTGATTATGGAGACACTTTCTCCCCGGTAGCCAAAATCACTACTATTCGTCTTCTTCTTGCTATGACAGCTATTCACCATTGGCCCCTGTATCAGATGGATGTTAAAAATGCATTCCTTCATGGTGAGCTAGATGAGGAGATGTACATGGAACAACCTCTTGGCTTTATTGCTCAAGGGGAGTCTGGTCTAGTGTGTAAATTTAAACAATCTGTCTATGGTCTTAAGTAGTCGTCAAGGGCTTGGTTTGGAAAGTTCAGCAATGTTATCCAAGGTTTTGGAATGAAAAGGAGTGAAGCGGATTACTCTGTCTTCTACTATCATAAATCTATTGGCAAATGTGTTTATATAGTTATTTATGTCGATGACATTGTTATTATAGGAAATGATGAAGTCACAATATCTCAACTAAAGCAACACTTATGCAATCACTTTCAAATAAAATATCTTGGTCATTTGAAATATTTTCTGGGAATAGAAGTAGCTCAATCCAAAGAAGGCATTGTAGTTTCCTAGAGAAACTATGCCTTAGATCTTTTGGACGAAACAAAAATGTCTGATTGTAAGCCAGTCAATAGTCCTATGAACCTATACAAGAAGTTAGTGGCTGATATGGGAGACTTATACTCAGATCGAGAAAGGTATAGAAGGCTGGTTGGGAAGCTCATATATCTCACTATTACGAGGCCAGATATTTCCTTTGCAGTTGGAGTTGTAAGTCGATTCATGAATTCACCTTGTGTTGATCATTTAAATGGAGTAATGCGTATTCTCAAATACATAAAAAAGGCTCCAAGTCAGGGTCTGTTGTTTGAAGATAAAGGAAATAGCCAAATTATTGGATACTGTGATGCTGATTGGGCTGAATCCGATACCGATCGACGCTCTACTACTGGGTATTGTGTGTACCTTGGTGGTAATCTTATCTCATGAAAGAGTAAGAAACAGAAGAATGTTGCTCGATCTAGTGCAAAAGCTGAGTATAGATCTATGGCTCTTGTAGCTTGTGAGTTGGTGTGGGTTAAACAACTCATACAAGAATTAAGTTCTGTGAAATTTCTCCAATGCAACTTTATTGTGATAACCAGGCAGCTCTCGACATTGCTTTCAATCCGGTGTTTCATGAAAGGACTAAACACATTGAAATTGATTGTCACTTTGTAAGGGAAAAAGTGTTCTCCAAAGAAATTAGGACCAAATTTGTTGGTTTCAATGACCAGCTTGCAGATCCATTAACCAAATCCTTCAAGGGTCCTCGGATTGAATACTTAATTTCCAAGCTTGGAACATATGATGTATATGCTCCAGCTTGAGGGAGAGTGTTAAATTAATGTTGGGTTATTTAGTTATTAGTTGTTAGTTGAGGTATATTATGTTTCATTTATTATTGTATGTTAGAACTTGGTGGTAGTTGTAGTCATTACTCTGATTTTCTATATTTTATTGCATCTCTATTAAATAAGAATTCTAAGCTGAGTATAGTTATCTCAAACTTTTCTATATTCAAGTGAATCCAAGAACTCAAATATCTTCTAACCAGTCGTTACATAGTCAGATGCATCAACGAACTTTAAGAACATTGTCCTAGAGGATTTTACCAAAAAGTTGATTATGCTTCTTTGTTTTCCACTGACATTAAGGAACACCCAAAAGTTGCCCACTGATGCTTTAGTGACTTCAATAATTCATCAGTGTACTCCACCTTTTTTTGAAGGAGTGGTACTCTAATGTCATGGTTGGAAGAAACTTTGAAATGTTACCCAAAATGTTCAACTTTGCAAAGCATGTCTTGAAAACTTTCTAACTTTATTAAGTTGATAGATATACCAGCTTGGTACCAAAAGCGAATTATATGTTGGTATGCCCTTTCTAAAGCTTTTGCATCACAAAACTCTCTTATTCTCGCTTGCACTGTCTTTCCTATTCCTTGCAGATGTAGATTGAGATTGAGTACAAAGGTCCAAGGTCCCTTCCTAGTATCTTTCACTTGAACTTAGGAAAGGCTTGAGTGAAATCTCTTTCCCACTCATCTCAGAACTTTATTAATAGAGATAAGTCATAGTGCATAAGAGGTCAGAGGAGTGTGCTCAACAACCACTTACCTCTGACATACAAACATAAATAAAAGAAAGAGTATAACCCAACTAACTACTCGCAATAAATTAAACTTATATTTTAACATTTTCAATCACAAATTGTTGTTCAATTTCTTGCATAGCCGAGCATAAGAACTTTCCATTTCCATAAATTGTTCTTAATGTCTTGCATTACCTTCTTGAATGCTTCATTCAGCTTTTGGTTCATACTCTTCATAGCTGCCTTTATTTCAATCTTTACATCTTCAGAAGCCAACAAACAAGTTGTAACATTGTCTTCCTTTCCAATAAAATGTTATTTTCCCCTTGTATACCTCCTTTCATAACCTTTCGACAATAGTTACAAAAAATTTCATTTGTATTATTCTTTTTCATCGGTGTACGATGCTTCAATCCAACATTAATCCTCTTACAATTAATTGAATTTGAGGATGTATTTGTTAGATATTGGGTGCTTGTTTTTGCCTTTGACATTGTTGTTAAATTGAAAAGAAATTTTGGAAAACATGGCTTTTATTAAAAAAATTCATAAATGTAATTGAAATATCTCTTTTATAAAAAAAAATAAATTAGAGAAGTTAGGAACCCACTGGAAGAGAAGTTGTGCTAGAGCAAAAGAGGAAAGGATTCACGCACAAGAGAAGCAATTGCAGTTTGTATCCGTTAGTGCCATGTTGGATTTGTTGTAGTCGGAGGAGTCGGACGTGGTGGCAAGGGGCGTTGCAATTCCCAGGAGGGTCACAATTTTAAAGAGATGTCTTGTGCAACCAGTGTTCATTGAGACGACTTTGTTTGGCTACTGGTACTCATCCCGGTTGGATCGACCCGAGCCTATACAAAAAAATGAAAAATGCCTAAATTGGGCGTCTCGCTTGCCATTACTCGCTAGACGTTACCGCCATAGGTGAAATGGTGGATCTGCACCATAACAAGCCAAATGGACGTAGCGGATCACGACCATGAATGCCATGCTGTTATGGCACCACCATAACGGTTACATCACAACACTGATTCCGGCCATGATCAACACCAAAAAGGTTCTTTGAGGATATTTGCTAATGATTTACTAACAACTTTTCTTTTTTTGATGAAGAGTTGTTTTTTCCGTTTATCATGCTATCGTTCTTTTGTAGCGTGTGTTTCGACTTGTGACTCATCTTTGGAAGAACTTTTTAGTTGCCTACTTGACATATATTTCCAACATATTTCTCAGTATAAATAATTTTAGGTCTTTACAAATATTGGTTTAAGCATCCAAATGTTGGTTATAAGAAAGTTGGAAATTGCTATGCTTGTCATGAATTTTTCTAGGTTGATAGATTTCCCAGCTATCCTTGAGTTGTCTTTTCAAATATTATTTTATGGTGAAACTCAATTTTGTTACTTGTTTGTTTTTTCTACTAAGCTTTAGTAAGATCTAATTTGAGGGGTGTTGAGAATCTTAGATATTATCTTAGATTTATTTTAAATATAGTATGTAGGTATGTGTGTGTGTGTGTGTGTATATATATATATATATATATATATATATATATATATATATATATATATATATATATATATATATATCATCTTATATATTATTATAGAAAACAATATCTTTTATATTCATATTCATAGTTATCAAACTTTCGAGTTAACTCTCTAACTCTTACGAGTGTACGAATCAACTTACCCTTTGCGAGCTAATTCATGTGCAAACTCTTTTTTTAATAAATTCGGTAGACTCTATGTAAATACTTGAGTTTACTATCAAGTCATCGAGTCAACAGATTGAGTTGTTTTGCACATGTTTAAAGTTTAACATACTTTCATTGTTGTTCTTAAATCAAAGAACATCCAACTTTCATTTTCTAACAATACCAAACATGGATGAGAATAGTCTATTATTATTATTATCACCTTTGCAATTTACTATTTGATAGTGATGCATTGCTAAACTTAGTTATTTAAGTATTGTGAAATTATGGTTTACTATTTTAGTTTATTATGTTGAATTATTTAATTATATGTTATTTATAGATATTTTTATTATTTTCATATAAAGTAAACTTTTACAAGTCTGAGTCTAGTTGAAGGGGTGAATTTAGTCTATATAGACTCTTGAGTTTGATAACTTGTTCACGTGTAATTGTGAAATAAGATTATATAAACATGCTTTGGCTGTGTTTTAAGACACACAGTTTCAGTTCATTATCCCTCTATTTTTTTGTTTAGGGTTTATGGTTACAACCAATTGAAGTTGATTTAATTAATAATGTCATAAATTTAATTTTTATTCCAATAATACCCATAGAATTAGTTGTTTTGAATTGTTGTTATATTTAGTCACATCACGTAAACATGTAATTTTGTCAACTGATATTAGTACTCTTATTCCCCAGTATTTTCAATAGAAAATGCTCCAAGACATTGCGTTGTAAATGCTGATTTATCGCTTTAAGAAATTTAAGCAAAGTGGGGAATTGCATTGGAGTGGTGGGATTGTTATTGTAAGATGCATAACTTTTTTTTACCTACACAACTTGTCAAGGCTTATCTGTGGTGAACTAAATAGGTAATATCAATTACTTCACGTCCATCCAATGCATTCACTATAGTTATTTCGTATCCGCTTTTTCTTTCGTATAATTTTTTTTACCATACCTGCTGTTGTAGCATTATACACATTATTATTACTCTTGCTCCCGTCGAGATAAATCTCTCGGTCTACAAGTGAAATAATGAAAATTGAAGATTTCAGAGAGTAGCTCTTCACCAGTCTCAAACCGTAATCTTGGGCCACTTATACATCCTAACTAATTTTACTGTGTTAGGCTGAACCCAAAATTAAAATACTGTCCAATTTCTAAACAATATCAATGATAAATATGACCAAAATAATGAACAAATCTTGGAAGAAATAGTTGGCTGGGTGATGCCTTATCTAAAATGATTCCCTATCTACGTAATGCGTTCACTTATTCTTTGGTGTTTTAATGTGTGCCTTATCATAATGGACTGTTGAAGCTTTAACTATTGATAGTAGCTTTTGTCCGAGAACAAGAACATGGTGATTGATTTTGCATTTAAAAAAATTGTCCGAGTGCAAGAGCATTATTAATTATAATTATTTTCGTGTTGTTGTAGTGATGGCACTTTGATTTCTGTGGAACGCCTTGAATATCATGTTAGGGAAGAATTGAACAAAACAGCTCCTCGCACAATGGTTGTTCTGAATCCCCTCAAGGTATATTTGTTTTTTCTACAGTATATTGATCGTACTTAATTACCCAAGACTGATTGAATTTGTCTGTCTTGTAAGGTTGTTATTACTAATCTTGAAGCCAACTCAGAAATTGAGGTTGATGCAAAGAAATGGCCTGATGCTCAAGCGGATGATGCTTCTGCTTTTTACAAGGTGAAATTGAGCTTGTGAAAACTGTTATCTTTATGCATTGCCATCATTTTAGGAAATCTTGCAGAAACTAATTGTACCCAACTTTTGTCCTCCGATGATTCAGTATCTTATTAACTTAAAATAGTTAAATGATATTTAAGCTTTATCATTGTATGACCACTACATATGATGTTGGTAGGTTTATGTTTGTATGTTTCTGATATTTTGTCATGCATTTGTTCTAGATTCCGTTTTCCAATGTTGTATATATTGAACATTCGGATTTCCGGATGCAAGATTCAAAAGATTATTATGGCCTTGCTCCTGGGAAATCTGTGATACTCAGGTTAGTATAAGGTACAAATTGGTATCGTGAACGAGAATTTATAGGGTCCAATATGTTCAAGATTTTATTATTTTGTGTAGATATGCATTTCCTATCAAGTGCACTGAAGTTATTCTAGCTGATGATAATGAAACTATTCTAGAAATTCGAGCTGAATATGATCCTTCAAAGAAGACCAAGCCTAAGGTTTGCCAACTTCGGTAATTTATGTTGGTTAAAATAGTCTACTAGTGTTGTTAAGATCAGATTAGTGATCTATGCAAAAATTTTGTATTTAGGGGGTTCTGCATTGGGTTGCTCAACCTTCTCCTGGAGTTGATCCATTAAGGGTGGAAGTCAGATTGTTTGAGAGGCTATTTGTATCAGAGGTTGGCTATCCTTTGTCTTGGTAATTTTTTACATGTTTATTCGTGTTTGCTAATAATATTTCCCTGTTATGTTTACGTTATTGCAATAGAATCCTGCTGAACTTGACAACTGGCTGGGTGATTTAAACCCTAATTCCAAAGTGATAATTCCCAATGCATACTGTGTGTCCTCTCTACAGAATGCGAAAGTTGGGGACCATTTCCAATTTGAAAGATTAGGTACTTTACGTTGACTAGTTGTTTCTTCATACTTCTTTGCTTAATATCTGATCCTTATATTTGCTATTCCAGGTTATTTTGTGGTCGACCGGGACTCGACATCAGAAAAACTTGTTTTTAATAGGACTGTCACCTTAAAGGACAGCTACAGCAAAGGTGGAAAGTAGGTTTTTCATTAGAAGCAACAAGGTGTCACTGGTGGGTCTGTGGATACTTGTTTAAATAACTACTTATAATGCATAGTTTTTTCTTTTGGGGAGGGGTCCAGTTAGCCATGTACATTTTCTCAAGGGATCTCAATAGTTCCCTGGTTATTTAATTACTTCTGGTTGGATGGTTTTGAAGTTTGAAGATTTTGTTGTTTTACTCAGTAAAATAGTACCCACATTGCTGTTATTTTTCTTACCAATATTGTGTGTAAAGTTGGTATTGAAGAATCATTGGGATCTCATAACATAATAGTTGTAACATACAAGTGAAAATCTGTTTAATTTTTTATTAACAATGATGTGTATCCTAAGTTGAAGAATCATTGGGATCTCATAACATAATAGTAGTAACGTACAAGGGAAAATCAAGTTTAATTTTTTATTAACAATGATGTGTATCCTAAGTTGAATTATGTTAGATTACGTCAACTTTAATAGTTCTGTAACCTATGCACTCCCCACCTTCAACAATCCTAAATCCAGATGATGCATCCAAATCTAACACTCCCCCAAAAATGGATGCTAAAACCGACACATCCAAAAACCAAATTAAATTTACATTAATTACAGGATAAATATTTATAAAAATAAAATAAATATTGAAAGAATGATTTTCACATGGAAGCAGTGTTCAAAGTCGCCTTGAGTTTAGGCGATGGAGCACCGTTCTTCTTAACCTTCGTGTTATGTTTGGTTGGAGGCAGAGCAGGAACCTCAAGGCAAGGGGGGAGCTTACTGCGTAAGAATCAAAGACCTTGAAGACAGAGGCTCTCGTTCATATCTGTTTATATCGGTTAAGGAGGGTGACAGCATTCAAGATCTATGAAATGCAAAGACTCTAACTTTGTCCGATGTGATTTGATCCTAGTATTTTCGAGCCGTTTACAAATAATGAAACCAAGCTCAAGAGATTGTGCAGTGTTTTGCCTAGGTTCGTCCTAGAGTTGTGTCAACTTAGTATTTGATGTTAACTGTCCACCTGTTAATGGAATTACTAACAAAGAGTGATGAATAGACTAACATCAATGACACAATGTAGGAACTTGGTAGCTTGAAAATTTCTTTCATAGATTTTAGTGTTAACTTGTATATCTTTTTGCATCCAAAATTGATGTTCACTCGATATTTCAATGTAAGGAATTTCAAGCTATTAATTTGAGAAAAATAAAAATATTTATACACTGTTAGTGTAAAAAATTTGACACTGACAAGTAATCACAATTTTTTATATATGGTAATAGAGTTTAATACTTATATATTATGAGTGTAAAAATATTTTTATATAGTTAGTTACAACTTTTCGTTTACATAATTTTATTAATTGGTAAGGTCAATAAATTTACTATATAGAAAATATTGTAATTAACTATGTAAAACATTTTTACACTGACAATGTATAAGTATTAAATTCTATTATACTGCCCAGTGAAAGTAATGTAGAATTACATTTTAATTATTTTAATGTAAAAAATGTGGGTTAGGTAAAACATCTTCTGCCCACACCCTATGAAAATCAACATTAAAATGGTTATTTAATCAGTATTACACCTAGAATTATTTTTTTTTTCAAGCTTTATGGTTAGTTAAAGCTCATATACCCAGAATTTTCTTTTTCTAGCTTTATGGTTAAAACTCATATACCGAACTCTAATATTAATCGACTTGTTGGAAGGAGCATATATGCTTCAGTTTTGCTTGTGATAGTCCTCAATGTCAGGGAGATTGCTTGTGGAATGCAACTAACTCACTATAAGTTAATTTAGTTACCCAGGATGTCCTGTTCACCATTCAGAGAGGTACTTGGCAGTGGCAAATGACTGAACTGTGAGACTTTATCATGCTGTTGTTGATTACCTTGTCCATAAGGCTCACGATTACCCCTAGACCTGGGTCACATATTCTTTTTTATTTCCTTTTTTTTTAATCTCCCCCGTAGTGTGAGTGTTTATTTGGGGCTATGTCCCTCCTTGTAACCGAAAAGAACATACTTCTCAACACATTTGTCCTGTTTTATTGAAGGTTGCTTGTGATGGATGACTGAAAAATTGTACACTATGTTAAAAATTGATGAGGATGCAATAAGCCACCCGTGTGAGGACCGACATTTATGTTCTTGAGTCTATATGCCTGTTTATATAATTTCTTTAGAAGTACTTATTGGAATTAAGTTATGCTTAAGTTAATTTTTTTTTCATATAACTTATTTAAAATAATTAACTTTATGTGATCTAGAAAAAACACTTATGTGAATAAAATACTATTGAAAAAAAAAAACTCAACGAATAAGCTTTTGTAAAATAGTGGATAACCAACAATTGAAATTCTTAGTAACAAAAGAATTACAACAATTATGTCTTAGTTGTTGTTTTGCTTATATCTATTTTGTCTAAAAAAAATTACTTTTAAAATTGTTTTTCCTTAACAATGTTAAAACCGCTCTGAGGATTCGGTTTAGGTCGGGCTAATTTTTTTCTTTCAAATTTAGCCCGTTTTTAACCTAACTCAATTTATAGCTTGACTCATTTAACCAATTAAGTTAGTGTCGTAGTATGCCAAAGATAATAATTAATTCAATCTTTGAATTTTTATTTTTGGGATACTTTATTATTAGTATTGATATTTGAATCATTTTAATGTTTTATGAAAAAAATAATTTAGGATTTTTTGACAATTTGGTGGGTCAACTTATGTAAGTTACTAACTTGCAGTGAACTTAGTCAAGTTGGTTTTTGTAGCCCACTTGAAGGTGAGTTGGGCCTAGGGGTGTTAAACACTAATATAACCAAATTCAAAAAAAAAATGCACACACAAAATTGATTTAAGTTGAAGTTGTTTGGTTTTTCTATTTTCAAATCAAACAATTTAGTTTGGTTTGCAGTTGATATGTTGAAACGATAGCAAATCAAACTAAATTGTTCATTCTTAGTTGTTTTAGCAAATTTTGAAAAGATATTTACAATTACTCATTAATTTCTATGTTTCTATTTTAAGAAGATTAATTTATTTAATTTCATTAGATACAACTTAATAACAAGTAATATTTAATGTTTAATGAATTGATTGTTTATACTTTAATTTGAATGTTATTTCTTTTAGACAATTTTGTTTGTAACGAGTAAACTTTTTTATAATTTTAAAAATAACATTTTCCAATGTATTTTTTAATACTTGTAGAATTTTTAAATCGGAAAACCAAACAAAACCAAACAGTTAAGGCTTGAATTGGTTTTTTCAAATTTTATAATTAATTTAAATCGAATAAAATCACATTATACTTGTTTTTTTAATTTAGTTTGGACTAATTTTAAATCTAAAATTACACCAAACTGCATAGTAAATATTTCAAGTCTAGTCAACTTGACATGTGTTTAATTAAGAACTCATAAACATTATTACTTACTTAATTCAATTATCAATTTAACCCAGAGTCACAGCATCAAAGATCAACTCAAAGAGTTAATAGTTGACTTGTGTGACTTGATGCATAATAAATTTATATATTAGTGTATATATTATGAGTTTAATTGATATACACTGTCAGTGTAAGATTTTTACATTGACGCTCAATCATAACTTTTCATTTGTGACTTTTAAAGTATTAATTAGTAAAGTCAACCAACTTACTATGAATGAAGGGTTGTGATTGAATGTCAATGTCAAAATCTTTTATACTAATAATGTATACCAATTAAACTCTAATAATATATGAGTTTTATTGATATGCGTGTAAAGATTTTTATATTGATATTCAACCATAATTTTTCATTTATGTAACTTTTAAAGTAGTAATAAGTAAAATTAACAAATTTACCAAGAACGAAATATCATGATGCAATATCAGTGTAAAAATATTTACACTAACAATATATATCAATTAAACTTATATTATTATATGTTATATATCACCTATCAACTAAAATAAGTTAGTTTAGTGGTATGATTCTTTACAAATTTTATGTAAAAGCAACAACAGGGAAATCTGACTACAAGACCAACAAACGTGCAACGCTGAGGGGAAGCGTGTGACAACAAGAAAGGCATGATAGGTCAGGTTATAGGAAGTGTCCTTCTATTAAATATTACAAACATGTAAGTGGGCGAGCTGAAAACCGGGCGGGTTAACTCAGTTGTACACGTTAAAGGAATTTTCTTCATGCACTTTCATAGTTTCTTTTTGCACCTTTATAATTTTTTAAAAAATAATAAAAATATCTTAGGTTAAAAAAGTAAAAATTCTCTCGTAAAAATATCTGTAATTTTTTTACAAGTTCTCAAATTTTCCTAACCATGCCCTCATGCGAAATCCCTTGAAGCAAGTCTGCCAACGCTTGGTACTTACTTTCTCTATTCACTTTTATCATAAGATATTATATGCCTCTATACATCAATCAATTCTCCGTATATTATTGTTTTTTGGAAGTGCTTATACACAAGGTAAGTGCTTAAGTTGATTTAGTTCATGCAAGACGTTGATTTATTTTACCCTTTTCATTTTCTGTTTCTACAAGTGCTTATGAAAAAAGTTTTCGCGACACATTTATATGAATATTTTTAAATTGTGATATACATAAATTATTTTTAACGATAAAGATGTTAGTATGAGATGCTTGAAAAATGTTTCAATTTGTAACCAGTTTTGTGAACAGTGTGTGCAATATACCCTAATAGGAGAGTAGTGAGTTTAATGCCAACATAAGTATAGTCATCAGGTTTAAGAAAACACATTCTCAGAATAAGCGAACGAGACTAGAACATTCTAAGAATACGCAAACGAAACTGGTGTAGGGAGAAGAGAGGTGCAAACAACAGAATACGAAGAAGAAGAGGTATAATGAGAGACTTAGAATAATGGTATCCGGAGGAACAAGAGAAAAGGATCAAACTTATTTTTTTACCTAAGAGTATCTGAGACTTTTCCTACATTTATAGAGGTGTAGGGAGAAATTATGTAGGTGTAGGAAGAAATTCTCTAAGTTAAAATACATTTCTGATATACCATAATGCGTCTAATAAACTAATATCATTCCATTCATTTTCATTCGATTGAGCAGTTCGATCTAAATCCAATATTAATAAATATGTCCATAAGGTTAATCCTTGTGGGTTAGTCATCAAACCTATTTTAAGATTACTACCTTTTCTTTCTATTTCTATTCATACTTTAGTTAATTTATATTATTAATTTTGTCAGTCTATTTCATTAGTTTAATTTTGATTCTCCTATTATTAAAGAACATAATTTCATCCATTAATTTTTAAAATTAATTTATAAACCCTAAACCTTAAAATTAATGTAATATTAATAATTATACCAGAGTTATAGTAAGATTGGTTTAATGAAAAAGCTCACACATCATATAAATAAGCAAGAAAGAAATGGTACGTTTAAATTCCTCCAATAAAGATGATGTTTATAAAAAATATTAATAATTATATGTTTTTTTCAACTTTGAGAAAAAAATATCTTATCATATATCACAATAAAAGAAGGCTTATATACGCGGTCTCTGGCATTTTCCAAATTTTCATTTTTTCTCACCATTATCCTTCTATTTAAAAAACGTTAAATATAATGTCAGCGTAATTCTTTACAAAAAAAATAAAAATGTCAGCGTAATGTCACACTAAGTTAGAAGGACTAACAATGAAAAAATTACAAAGACTACAAAAGAAAAAAAAACGTTATAGGGGTTAAAATAAATTAAAAAACAAAGCAAATAATGAAAAAATAATATTCTTATACACAAACAAATATTTAATACTTAAATATAATGAATAAATTTAATTTAAAATCAAAGTATTAAATTTTATGGTTAAAATCATATTTAAGCTTTAAAAAATATTACTAAAACTTTTTTTGGTCTCAATCATACGATGTTTTGCATATGTTCAATCACACTTTATAATATACGCATCAGGTTTATCAATATTTATGTACTTGGTGATTTATTCATAGACATCACAATGAAGTGGAGTTGGAGGTAAATTTTATTATTCTCATCTTCGTATAAGTAAAAGGAGAGTGATTCTAATTTAGTTTAGAAGTTTCTAGTTTAAAAATTAAAAAAAAAATCTATTTTAATTCAATTATTTTGAAAATTTTAATTCACTCATAGAATTTTAAATAATTGTATGTGAAGTTAATAAGTATATTTCAATAAAAAAATACATAAAAATAAACTTAAAAGTGGTTTTTTTTTTTAAAAAAAAGAAACATATTTCTTAGTGTTTTGCACGTTGGAAGGTCTTGCACTTTCTTTTGAGATCATTAGTTCATAAAAACATAATATTCTTTGTAATCATCAAAGCATATAAGTTTTTAGGAATAAAAATTATCAATATCTTACTCACTCCGCCTTTTACTTATATATATAAAGAGAGAATAGCCAAATTTGCTTTTGATGTACGTTATTATCATTCTTACAACTAAACCACAAAGGATAGAATAACTATTGATAATTAAGATGTTATACTATCTAAAGTTTGATAAAAAAAAAAACGTTTAAAAAATTGTGATTGATAAAAAAAAATGTTAGGAACCTTATTTTAGACTTAAATTTGATTTTGGCTCTTGCAATTTGAACACTTTTTATTTTAAATTAAATTTTATATAAAATATTAAGGCTTAAATATTTGTTTGTATCTAAAAGTATGTCATTCTCATTTATGCCATGCTTTTTTATTTTTAGTCCTTTGTAAATTCTTTTTTATTTTTAGTTCTGGTAGTTTTTTTCATTTTAGTCCCTCTAATGCCCGCATAAGGTAATCTTTAATGTTTTCATAGTGAATGAATAATAGAGAGAACAAAAATAAAAATTTTAAAAATGTTAGAGACTGAAATTAAACAAAAAAATTTTCAGGGATTAAAATTGAAAAAACACCAACTCAGACTATTTTTATGTTTATGCCATAAAAGATGACATAAAAGTATCACATAAAAACCTCAGAAAATTTTAAATAGTATGAGTTTATAAATTTTTTTAATAACAAAAGTTTACGTGGAAAAAAAAAAGGAGATGAACAGTTGTAGATTCTAATTATTTACTAACAAAATTAACACGCTTCTAACCATTAACATTTACTTGAAAAAATTAAATGGTGTTAATGAAAGTTACAAAGTTACATCAAACTTTTCCAAATCAATTTTAAAAATTAAGAATCAAATTAAACTACTTAAATAAATAGTTATCAATATTTAATAGGTGTAGTTCAACTATCAACACACTAAACTTGATAGATTACAGTTAATAAAAAAAATAAATAGCAACCAAATTAGTAATTTAAGAACATGTATTAGTTAATGTATATAGATAAAGTATAAAATATATTGGAATAATATTAACCATAAAGAAAAATGATAATATTTGATTTTATTCTATTATTATTCCGATTTTCATTGGCAGTAAGATCAATAGAAAAACCGAAAGTTATTCTCCTACGCTATGACTAGGGGCATCTTGAATCGTATACCATAATCTAGAACCTGCATAGTTGATTTATTGCAATTCGTAGTCAATAGTTACACTGTACGATATGCATCGGTACTTCCCATGAGAAGGATTTGGATCCCATCATGAATCGGTCACCATTTGAAAAAACCTTATCCAAATTAATTAATATATTAAACTTTTGATCTACTATTTATTTATAAAAGTTGAAAATCTCAATCACACTTTCCATTTCAGAGATTACAATATTAAGCGGCTTAACAGAGTTTGGCTAAAATGATAATATGAGATGTGATTTTGCAACCTGTTGTTGAATCAGAATCCTTATCCTCTTTATCACCTCCCCCAGTGAGCTTTGAGCATAAAAGCCCCCATACTATAAACGGTTTCAAGAATTAATGTCATTAGCATTCACAAATAAGAAAAAAAAGAAGAGAAAGTTATTCTTAGTTAGTGGCATTCCCTTGAATGGGACTCATCCCCATACCCTATGTAGTGAAAGTGTTCACAATACTTTTATTAAGCTCAATTATTGTTGGCTTAGAATAAAAGTTAAGTGTCACGAGTTTTGGAAAATAAAGAGAATTATGAATGAGTTTGAGAAAAGAATGAAATGGATAGTGGGTTTTGTACTTGTGGGCTGCGATAGCCAATGACAAAGTAAACAAGATGAGTCTTCCTAAACAAAGGAAAGTATAGTATAATGGAGTTTGGTCTAGTCACGCTTATATTTGATAGCGAGAGGTTGATTTGATTTGATTGAAAGTAAGGGAGAATGAGTATTATTTATCTGTATCTACATCCATCTACCAATCTAAGCTAAGGTTCCAAATTCCAATTCTCATGAATGAGTGAATAATTAGCACATGCCTGCTTCTCCACTATTTTATTTTTAATTTCTAAAACTATGAGTTTCCTTACTCTCAGAAAACGGAAAATATACGACATTGTTGTTTTAGACTTAACAAGTGGCTCCAAAATTGAGCACGTTTAAGAAAGAATGATGCACAAGCAAAGACAGTTGGCAGTTTTAATATGGTAGAAAAAACATGTAATTTTCACCAGCTAGGTGGCTTGCTTGATTTATTATTGCATGAATAAAATGTGAGTCATCAAGTTGTTTTTGACCGATTTTCTTAGGAAGACTTTGAAAAATGCACAGTAAATGTAAAGCAGTAGCTGTGGTTCACTTGAACTTGGATGATTCTTAGGATTGAAAGCGAAAATGAAAATTGAAGGTAGCAGACAGGAATTTAAAAGCAGTCTAGTCTCTCTCTCAGAGCCTGCATTGCTTAATGGCCAAAGTGTGTTACTGTTCCTTTCAAATCATAATAATAATAATGTGTCGCTGTCACGCATCATGCGCATGCACTCTGTTCTTTCCGAGATTCATAATCAATGTAATGTGGCACCCCAGCCGCTAATTTAGCAAAGGATAAGGATTTGGTTGAGATTACTGTTTCAAGGTCGTACAATCATTTTCTCAGTCAAACTTAATTTCTAAATAACAAATGCACGTGCCATTCATTACACAACACAACTCTCTCAATCATTAGTATTACCTCACCTCGCCTCCTGTAACCAACTCATTCTTTCTCCAATTACTTTTTATTTTTCGCTAAATACTCAACAACTTTATTTACCATAACTTAACTTGGATTCTTTCTCTTTTTTCCACCTATGCTGCTTTTTCTTTTTATATTATGTAATCATATTTTTTTATGTATAACAACTACAGTATGTATTATTTTTTAAAAAAAAGTTACCATGAGTTTAGACAAGTGAAAATACAAAGATTCAAACCGTTTATAAAATTAAAAATTTTATTAATTGATGAACTAAATAGTTCTATTTTAAAATAGAAGACTAAATTTATGGATTTGAAGAATGAAAAATCAAATGTATTTATTTTAAATAAGAAAAAAATTACAAATTTTAGAAAATAACAATCAAAATATCATCTAAGACAATTATTTTTAGTCTACAGTCAAACACAAATTTATATGAAAAAATTTATAATAATTTATGGACAATTCTTAATCAAATGAACTACCCTTCACTAATAAGCCAATTTTTTTACGCAACAATATGTTTAGTTCAGTGTCTTTTCTAAAGAGTAAAAAAAAAAAACTAAATAAAGAAAATCAATACCTAATATCTTATATTACAATGGTCGTTGCATTGTTGGAAGACTTAAGCTCTGTTTGACACGTCAAAAACAAAGTTATGTTCCTTTGCAACCTTTTTGTGATAAAGTTAACTTTTATATCTTTCAATAATTAGTTTTAACATTTTTTCTCTTCAATCTTTTTAAATTTTTTTTAATATGGGGAATAGGATAGCGTTCGATGCAAATCATAAAAATATGATAGATGTTTTTTTTAATACGGAAATTGTTCTTACTAAAAGTATTTGAGTATAAATCTTATGAATCTTTTGAAACATTTGTAATGAGTTTGGTAAAGTATTTTAACACTTTCTGAAATGGATAAAGGGGGAGAATCTGCAAGAGAGACTTGACACTCAAGTCAATAAATGGTAATAGAGAGAAGGTAGGAGAGGTTAAAGCGTAATAAATTTTACTGAATGAGTAAATGATACATACCTCTAGCTTTGTATTTATAGTAAAAAAAGTGGTTATTACCTGACGGCTAATACCTGTCTCCCTTAGTGCATTCCTTTTACCTAACGTGTTTGACTTTTATCCAGCAGGTACTTTATAGGTTCTGCTTTGCTTTATTGGGAATTATGCTAATCGGTGATTATACTGATTTATCTTCTGGGTTAATTTAACTAATTGATTGGTTGTTTTGCAGGAGCTCAGATTTTGGCTTGCCCGAAATCCTTTGGGGTTTTATTTCCTTTATTTTAGGATTATGTTATATTTCAGATTTCGGCTATGCCGAAATCCGAAGTCTCATTGTATGGAGCCTTTATTCTTATTTAAAGTCCTTTTTGTTCTTTTTGTTTATATATTTTTTTGTTTTCGGCCATGCCGAAATCCAAAGTCTCTTAGGATAGTATTTTAGGTTCCCGTAATATGGTGATTTATACACTTCGATTTTCGGTTATGCTTAAATCCGAAGTCCCTTGATGGTTTTCAGGTGTAGTTCTTCTTGGTGATTATACACTTGCCTCCAGACTTCAGTCAAGTGGGAAGCACAAGGATGGAGTCTTACCTAAAAAATGGAGGTGCTAAAGTCTTCGATTTTGCATCCTAAGGCCGAAATCCCTAGGTATAAATGGAGGAAATTTTTAGGGTTCCCAGTTTGTTTCCCGCCAAGTGATATTGAGGGTGGGAAAAAGAAAATTCATGCCCCTCGAGTACTGTAGCAGAAGTGGAAATGAATAGTCGCATGTCGTGGATCGTTGATCTGGATTAGATCAACGGTAGAGATGAGTGTGGAAGTTTCAGAGTCGTATTGGTATTTAAGGGGAGAGGGGGTATTAGGTTCAGATTCACTTTGCCATTTATGCTCTCCTTTTGTCCAGAAATCCCTTTCAAGCCTTTTGTTCATTAGTTCTTTTTGCTTCATAGTCAAGTACGCCTCAACTCTTTTATTTTCGGTAAAAAAATTCTGTTTCCTCTGATTCCGAAGTCCCTTCTTTTGAAAGGGTACCATTTGAGTCTGTTGAAGTCTCTGCTTTTGCTTCAGGTAGCAACAACGAGTTTGCAACGTACCTAGGAGTACAAGCAGATGGCATTGCGCCTTCGGGTTTGAAATTGTTACCCCATTAGAAGGTGAGCGTTTTAGCCAAAATGGCTATGAAACGTAAGTTCAAAGGTAATCCAAAAAAGGAGTATCTCCCATTCTGATTCCCTCCTACCACTGGGTAGATGGGGAAGTAGGGACTTTTTCATCTTGATACTACAATAAGCAGATTCTGAATCATTTTGTTAATAAGGTTCAAGTGTGTTACTTTGAAGAGTGTGAAGAGTTTCCCTCTCTGGCTTGGCGTTGTAGGGATTTTTCTATTCCAAATCCAGATTTTGTCTTCCTGGGTTGAACTCCTGAAGATAAAACTGATTTTTTCTATGTATATGATTGTATGTTTTCGGTCTTTCATGTGAGGCTCCCCTTTGATGATTATATGACGGGGATACTTAGAGTCTTGAATTGTGCCCCCAGTTAGTTGCATCCAAATGCTTAAGGTTGCATCCAAGCATTTCGAGCTTTGTGTTTGTTTGCTCATACTCAAGCTACTCCCAGCCTGTTCCTTTGTCATTTCTCTAGCCTCATGAGAAATGTAAATGAGTTTCCCTTTTCTGCAAGGCTGATAACCCTTTGTTTGTGTCATACACAATGTCTTTTAACGGTTTCAAGTCCGGGTACTTCAAAGTAATGATAAATCCCGAGGTTGGCCAAAACCATTTTTATGATGATCAAAGAGGTCGAATCTTCCCTTTCTACTGGTAGCCGATGCCGAGTAGGTACACAGACTTCCCTGATGACCTCCTTACAGATCAAGAGAAGGCCGATGCTGACTTCCTAGATTCTCTTCCTCGCTTGCTTCCCATGGCAGCGTTATTGCAACTTTATGCATCAACTACTCCCTTCACTGATTGGGAAGGTGAATGTATTGTTGATGAACTGATCTTGATGTTTTTCCAAATTCCATGTAATTTTCTATTGGTTGTGTTTCAGAAATCATGGTGAAAGTTGGTGGTAAAGCCGTAGGTTTTCGGAAAATTTGCAATAGCTAAGATCCGAAGGCTGAAGCCATTATCCTGACAATCCAAATTGAAGAGTATCCTCCATCGAAGTCTCCTCCAGTGGAAACATTCCCCCTATATCCCAATATGAAAAGAAAAAAGAAAAACAAAAGGGGAAGGAGAAAGTGCCTGAAGGTGGTAAAGGGGAAGAGAAAAAAACAAAAAGAGATAAGAAATCTTCCTCCAGTAAATCCAAAAAGGCTAAGGCTGAGTCCTCAATGCCGAAGACCTCAACCATCAGCATTGCTCTATTGCCTTCATTATTCTTTATAAAGACTTGGATCCTGTGGCTACTTCGAGCATGTTCGAGATTTGATTTCAATAGATGGTCGAAAATCTCTGAGGTAGATGGAGCTCAATCTGAAGTGGCAAAATTATTATAAATTCCTAGCACGGCCATAGGCACTAGGAAAACATCTGTTCATTGATGAACTGGTGGCTACAAAGTAGTGACAATAGCTTTTTGGCTATTTCGGATAAGTTATGGGAGCTAGAAGAGAATACAAAATCGATGATCTCTTGAGAGGCACTTGAGGAAGTTTTGGATGCAAGAGATGTTGAGCATGCCAAAGCTTTGGCTGAGAAGAACGAGCTACTGGAGGAGGCTCAAGAAGAGGTCTGAAGCCTGAAGGTTTTTGCGGTTTAGAGTGAAAAGAGCCGAGAAGGTTATAGACAGTCCTATAAGGAGGTTGTGGCTGAGCACGAAAAATACATGGCTTAGGTTGAGGATGATGTGATGGTGGAACATGTTGTTGGCTTTTAGTAAGTCGTGCGTCAAACGTTCCATTTCTGTACTGTTTAGGAAGGGTTCAGGTTTTTTGAGAATCATGATTTCTTCGGGGGTCAATACAAGAGCCTCGATGATGCCTTTTTGGATGGGGAAACTGCACGATTGTCATCATCCTCTAAAGAAAATGTTGAGACTCAGGCCGCAGAGACTCAGGCTGAGGAGACTACAAACGTGGAAGGGGCCGAAGGGACAGGAGGCCAAAGTGAAGATGATGAAGCAAACTCATAGTGAATTTTTTTAGTGTTATTTTGTTTTTTATTTTTAGGAAACTGTAGTGAACAATGGATCTTTTTGTAATGAATCATAATGATGAATATACGAGGTATTGTTCAAGTTTGACTGTATTTGCTTTTATATTCTATGCGTTTTTGTGTGTGAGCCGAATTATTGCCTTGCTGTTTTAGATTTTGGATTTTTTTAGAGAGATACTACCTGATCCAAAAAGGAAATATTTTCGGGAGGGTACTCTTAGAGGCTTGCAAGTAAGCCAATACTCGCTTTTAAGTAAAAGAACATGGAGTCGAAATATGCTTTTTTTATATGTAGGTGGGGGGCCTCGTTAAAAACCTTTATCGGAAAAATTCTCGTTGTAGGATAAAAACCGAAATACGGAAAAAAGTGTCCTAAAAAAAGTACATGCTCATGTATTAGTTATAGTACATTTTTAAGTGTGTTGAATTCCAAGTTCGTGGAATGAGTTTTCCAGCGAGGTCTTCAAGCTTATAAGCATCATTGCCAAGGTCAAAGGTGGATCCGAAAAGGTCCATCCCAGTTAGCAACTAGCTTTCCTTCAATCTTTTCTTTTCTTGCTTCATTGTCAAGTCACCTGGGAGAAAAGTTCTCGATTTTACCTTTGAATTAAAGTGTCGCAACATCCGTTGCTTGGAAGCTTCTGCAATTAGTAGGGCATGGTTAATGATTTCTTCAAGGCAGTCCAAGTCATGTCGAAGTGCTTCGTTGTTGTTTGCTTCATCAAAACATTATTGTTGAAACGAAGGTTCGTTCTACAGGCAACATAGCATCTGTGCCAAAGGTTAACCGAGATGGAGTTTCATGCGTGGATGATTGAGGAGTACAGTGATATGCCCACAGAAGTTCTGGAATTTAGTCTGCCCACACCCCTTCAGACCTGTCGAGCCTTTTCTTTAATTATGCCAGAATGACTTTATTAGCTGCTTTGGCTTGTCCATTCGTTTGTGGATGCTTGACCGAAGTAACTTTGTGTTTTATTCCAAACCCTTGTAAGAAATTGTTAAATTTTTAATCTATGAATTGGAGACCATTGTCTGTGATTATTGAGTATGGAACATCGTAGTGCGTGATAATGTTTTGCCATGTAAACTTCTGGACGTTATTGGCCGAGATGGTTGGGTTCAGCTTCTATCCATTTTGTGAAATAATCAATGGCTACTAATACAAATTTGCGATGTCCTTGGGCTAATGGGAAGGGGCCAAGAATATCCATTCCTCAAGTAGAAAATGGTCATGGGGTTGTGATTACCTTTAACTTCTCTGTTGGGGCATAAATTAGATTGGTGTGCTTTTGACATTGAGTGCAGTTTTTAACAAATTTGACGTAATCTACTTTTAACATCGACTAGTAGTAGCCAGCTCTGAGCACTCTGTTTGCCATTGACCTTTCCCTATAATGAAAGCCGCAAATGCCGTGATGGATTTCTCTAAGCACATAATTGGCCTCGTCATTATTAGGGAATTTCAAGAGGGGGGCTGAAAAGCTCCTTCAGTACAGTTCTTCCAAAATAAGGGAAAATTCTAAGGCTTTTGTTCTTAACTCTTTGGCTTTTGCGAGATCTTCTAGGATTGTCCTTTTTTGCAAAAAGTTTATGATTTCAGTACACCAATCTTTGTCGTTGTTAAGATTAAACATACTAAGATATTGGGGAGAGACAATTTTTGTTGTAAAAAAGTGTGTAATTGTCCTAGCTTGCAAGTATTGGCGAGTTTTGCTAGCTGATCAGCCCGCTAGTTGTGCTCTCTAGAGATGTGGACGACCTTTATTTCGTTGAACTTGTTTTTTCTTGCAAGAATGCGTCATAGTATAGTAGCAGGTTTTTATCGTTGACTTGAAAAGAGTCATTTACTTGTTCTGCCATAATTTTGGAGTCTATTAGGCACTTGACTCTTGATGCCCCCATGTCTTTCGCTAGTTTAAGTCCTGTTAGTAGTGCATTGTATTCGGCCTGATTATTCGAGGCGTTAAAGCTGAATCTCAGGGATTGTTCAATAGTGATATTGTCTGGTCCTTCTAATATGATACCTGCACCACTACCTCCTTTGTTGAAGTACCCATCTACATGCAACGTCCAAACGGGGGGAAGTTCTGTAGAGACTGGATGTAAATCATTTAAGAAATCTTCCAGACATTGTGCTTTTATAGGTCCCCTAGGTTCGTATCTGATGTCGAATTCGGACAATTCAACAGACTAAGCAACTATGCGCCCTATTAATTTTGGTTTCCGCAATACTTTGGCAATTAGGAAATTTGTCCTTATTATTATGGCGTGGCTCTGAAAATAAGGCTGAAGTTGTCTTGTCGAGCTAACTACAGTTAAAGCTGGTTTTTCCATCATCTAGTATTTGGTCTCGGCATCGTGGAGCATTTGGCTCACATAGTAAACTGGTTGTTGGCCATCAGGAGCGTCTTGTATTGCCACCGCACTGATTGCTTTTTGAGAGACCGAAAGGTAGAGGAATAATGGCTTTCCGAGATCTGGCTTAATTAACACCGATGGTACGCAATGGATGCTTTTAGTAGGGTAAAGGCTTCTTGGCATTCATGTGTCCAAAGGAAGTTCTTTCTTTTCTTGAGGAGTGCAACTATTGGTTTTGCTTTTCTGGCTACACGTGGGAGGAATCGAGCCAAAGATGCTAACTTGCCCATTAACCTTTGCACTTCGTTTAGGTTTTTTGGGCTTCTCATATCTAGGATTGTTTGACGCTTATCTAGATTGACTTCTATTCCTCTGTTGGTTAATATAAAGTTGAGGAATTTTCTGCCTTGCACTCTGAATACGCATTTTTATGAATTGAGTCTCATTGAATGTTTGTGAATAGTGGAAAAAATGTCTTGTAGGTCATGGATATGGTGATTTGACCTTTCTGTTTTGACGACTATGTCATCGACATATACCTCTAAGTTTTTGCTATCTACTTATGGAAGACTTGGTCCATTAATCTTTGATACGTGGCCCTTGCATTTTTTAGGCCGAAAGACATCATTTTGTAACAGTAGTTGGCCGATTCCATGATGAATGTTGTTTTAGCTTTGTTACCAAGGTGCATTCGAATCTGGTTATAGCCCAGATATGCGTCTAAAAAGCTTAGCAGACGATGATCCGCTACACGATCTACTAATTTGTCTATGCTAGGGAGGGGATAGAGATCCTTTGGGCAAGCTTTGTTCAAGTTTGTGTAGTCAGTGCACATTCTTCACTTGTCATTTTGCTTTCATATCATGACCACATTGGCTAACCATGTGGTGTACCGGACTTCTCAGATGATGTTAGCAGCAAAAAGTTTTATAACTTCCTCTTTGGCTGCATGGTGCTATTTCTTCTCCCATTTTCCTTCTTTTTTGGGTTATTGGTTGTTCCCTTTTACACATACTAAGGCAATGACAGATAAACTTTGGATTGATGCCAGACATATTTGAGGCTCACCAGATAAACAAATCAGCATTGTTCCTGACAACTTGAATTATTTGTTCTTTCTCCTTTTTTGTGGGCGAAGAGCCTATGTATGTCACTTGTCTCGGCTTTTGTCCTAGCTGAAAGAGTTCTACCTTCTCGGTTGGTTCAACCCTTTCGTTCTCTTCTCCATGAGGATCTAAGTCCAGATGAGATTTTTCTAGAGTTGCTGGCACATTGTTAACATTATTGAATGTAAGTGGTTTCTGATATGTTTGTCGCCGCAAACTAGTCAGGTAACAATCTCCGGCTCTACGCTGGTCCGCATGGATAGTAACTATGTTATTTTCTTTAGAAGGAAATTTCATGGCTAGGTGGGGAGTGAAGACAATGACCCCTAGTCTGTTGAGTGAGGTTCGCCCCAATAAGATATTATATGAAGTGGTGACATGGATGACTATGTACCGAATTCGGATGTTGCGAGATTCTCTATCATTTCTGAATTTGGTGTACAACTCAATGCATCCTTTGGTAGGCACTCGTTCTCCCGAGAATCCTATGAGAGGTTCGTTGTAGGGGAGCAATTGGTCTTCGGATAGTCTCAATTCTTTCAAAGTTTTCCAATATAACACATCAGTCAAACTCCCCTGATCCACCAACATCTTTCGCACAATGCAGTTAGCGATTTCAACACTGATTACCATGGGGTCGTCTTGTTCAGGGTCAACAGCTTGAAAATCTTCATCAGTGAAGGTGATGTTCGACATTCTTTGACGTGCATATGGGGCAACCAAATTTATGAATTTGATTATTCAGGCATGCTGCTTTTTGGTCGAAGAGGTAGATCCTCCTCCTGCGAATCCACCAGCAATTATGTTGATGATCTTTTTATCTTTGTTATGGCTATTCTTTCTTCGTTCTTTTGACCTGCTTTGACTCTGGCTTCTACGTCTGTCAAATCGGGGTTGGTAGTTACTACGTTTGCCATGCTGAGAATAGTTCCTTTGAAAATGGCTTGGTTTAGTCGGTGGTGGGTGACTATTGGTCTTGTTGACAAAGTCTTTTAAGTGCCCTTGTTTGATTAAGTCTTCTATTTTATCTCGTAGTGTTGTACACTCTTCGGTGGAATGACCTTTGTTTCTGTGATACCTACAATGTTTAGTAGGATCAACTCCTCTAGGCATATGTGCTTTCTTTGGCATGGCTAATAGTTCAACTGCTTATGTTTGTTCTATACTCTAGCTCTACTGGTGTTAAATGTAGTATATCAGGTGTATCTCGACCCTTTGAATGGTCTGTCTGAATATTGATCTTTTTTGTGATTGGGGTTGCCTCTTTCTTTATCTTTGCATGAGCTAGGTGGTGCTTCAGTTTGATTTTTCTGCTGGAAAGCCGTAAGTTCTTCCACCTCAATAAAGGGAGTGGCTCTTCTTCGGAGCTCGTACATGTCCACTTGGAGGAAAATGGATTAAGCTGGTAGCAAACTCTCCTGGTTTTAGATTAACCAAGAATATGTGAAGTACCACATCGGGGGTAGGTTCTTTATAGTTAGGGAGGCTTGACCAAACCGATCTATGAAATCTCAGAAAGGCTCGTTCCTTGCTTGCTGAACTGTGGCCAAGGTTGCTGATGTGAACCTGTGTGGCCAAGATGTGGCAAAATGGGTTCCAAATCTCATGGACAATGTCTGGAAGTTATTGATGGAGTTTGGCAGGAGCTGGATGAACCAATTCAAGGTCTGGCCTTTGAGTGACATGGGGAAGATCTTACACAAAGTTGCTTGATCCTTTGTGTACATCCCTACTCGTGTCATGAAGGCAGCTAGATGGGCATCTGGGTCCAAGGTTCCATCATATTTTTCTAGGGCAACATGTTTCCAACTTTCCAGTAGAGGAATGTCTATGATTTCTGCCATAAAAGGGTGATGTGGTCAGACTTCGGATATCCCACTCATGCCCATAGTGTAAGGAGGCATAGTTTGGACTGGAGTGCGGATAGGGTGTGTTGAAGGAGGTGTGAAGGGTGGGAATTTTTGAAATGGGGTGGGAATTCTTTCAAGACGGATGGGGGATTTGGTTGAGGGGGTTGACTGTGAGAATGTCCCATAGATGGGCCATTGCAAGATGGGACAGCAGATTTTCCTTTATGAGACTCCCCTTGTTTTTTCCTCCTACTGACTTCATCTTCCCGAAAGCTCCGATTTCGGAATTCAACATTCTTCCATTGAAGTCCCGCAATTTTCTCCTTGAGTAACCTGAGGATTTCGGTTAAGCTGTTCAAATCCATGACCTTAGGTTTCCGAGATGTGTCTACATTGTTATAGGGTTGATTGTGGGGTGCAGCTCCATGACTCCTAGTGATGGCCATGTCTTCACAGTTTTGCTTGTGGGATCCAGTTTTACTTTGGGCCCCACGGTGGGCATTAAAATGTTCTTACCAAAAAGTACCTGAGTATAAATTGCTACGAACCTTCTGAAACGCCTGTGATGAGCTTGATAGAGTATCCTAACACCTTCTGGAATAGACAAAGGGAACCTGCAAGAGAGGACTTTGATGCTCAAGTCAGTAAATGAGCAATAAAGAAAAGGTATGAGAGGTTAAAGTGTAATAAATTTTCCTGAATGAGTAAATGGCACGTACCTCTAGTCTTGTATTTATAGTAAGAAATATGGTTATTACCTGACGGTCAATACATGTCTCCCTTGGTGCATTCCTTTTACCCAACGTGTTTGGCTTTAATCCAGCAGGTACTTTGTAGGTTCTGCTTTGCTTTATTGGGAATGATGCTGTTCGGTGATTATGTTGATTTGTCTTTTGGGTTAATTTAACTAATTGATTGGTTTTTTTGCAGGAGCTCAAATTTCGGCTTGGCTGAAATCCTCTGGGTTTTATTTCCTTTCTTTTAGGATTATGTTATATGTCAGATTTCAGCATAGCCGAAATCCGAAGTCTCATTATCTGGAGCCTTTATTCTTATTTAAAGTCCTTTTTGTTCTTTTTTTTATATACTTTTCGGTTTTCGGCCATGCCGAAATCCGAAGTCTCTTAGGATAGTATTTTAGGTTCTGGTAATGTGGTGATTTATATACTTCGATTTACAGTTATGTCAAAATCCGAAGTCCCTTTATGGTTCTCAGGTGTAGTTCTTCTTGGTGATTATACAAAACTTATTCGTACCCTTAAAATTATATTATACTTTTCATCACAGAAAAGAGAACTTTCAGCATAAAAAAAGGAAAGAGAACTTTTGTTTTTGCTAGGAACGAAAGAAAAATGTCAGAGAAACATTGGTTCATGCCTTATAATTTAACTATTATTTTTTTTATAGAAATTCAAATTAATATCCTGTTTCTTGTGTGATGTACCAAAGAGATTTTTTTTTACAATTCAAATCAAGAATACACGCAAGCACAGAGAGTGTTTATTCGTACATAATTAACATAATAAAACAAAATTGACAAAATAATATTAAGCGTACATCATAGAGTTCGTAACCCATTCTGCGAAAGAATGTGAAATTAATTTCTCTGTTCTGCACCATTCCAACATCTTAGTTGAACTGCTTGAATTATGTCGTCAATCTCCAATTGTTGCCTCCTAAAAATATTTGCGTTACGTGTCCTCCAAATATGTCAAATTTCTGCATACCAAATCAAAGACCAAACGTGTATCAAATTATTGGAACCACAGACCAGATCCTACATTTGATAATAATGACCTCGACATTCATTAGAGAGACCTGTCACAATTCCCCATCAAGAGCACAACTTTGACCACATAAAAAACACCACCTGACAAATGAAAAATACATGAGAAACTGTTTCTAGAGTCATCCCACATAAGGCACAACCTAACGTGTCCTTATCCAGAATGTGATGCCTATTCAAATTATCTCGAGTTGAGAGATGATTTGCATTCAACCTCTAGACTAGGCATTGAACCTTCGGTGGAACCCCGGGAGCCCAAACAACATTTTAAAAAATCATGTTTGAAAACCACTGGATTCGCAAATAAGACCTTGTAGGCGGAGCATACTATCTACGTTCTTGACCCATCAACCGTCCAACTCCACTCATCCTTAACCCCTTCCTTTAAAGTTACCCTTTCCAATGAATTATTTAATTTTGTTAACAACTCCTCTTCCCAAGCAAATAATTGATGTCTCCGATGCCACCACATCTCTGACCGTACCCCTTTCAAATCAAATCCTTTATCAATATATTTTTTTTTGCACCGCTAATCTGAATAATCTACCAAACCAATCACGTAAACTATGATCACCTAACCAAGTATCATGCCAAAACAATGCATCCCCACCATCTCCCAACTTTCTTTTCACATGACAAGACCACCACCTTTTTTTTAAATTGGTCCTTTATTGATTGTATCTTTACCCACCATCTCGAGCATTGCTCTTTTTCCATTGCCCGTCTGACTTCTTATATTTAGATTTTAATAAATGTACCCATAACCTAGTTCTTTGTACCTTTAACCTCCATTTCCATTTGCCCAACAATGCAATATTAAAAGCACACATGTTCCTTAAACCCAACCCCTCCTCCTTCGACTTGCACATAGTATCCCAAGACACTAATTCACCTTTGTGCTCTCTGCATTCCCCCTGACAGAAAAGACATAAAATATTTCAATAGTAGATATAATACTTTGTGGCACTTTGAAGAACGAAAAGTAAAATAAAGGTAACGCAAACAAAACCGATTTAATAAGCATTATCCTCCCAACTATAGCAAGGTGATTGTGCTCCTATGCTAATAGCCTTCTTCGAACAACCTCCAACGCAGACTTCCACATTGCTTTACTTGACATATTGCCTTCGATTGGCAGCCCTAAGTACTTGAATGGAATAGTTCCCCTATTGCATTATGAAATATTCACTTACTCTAGGAGTAAATATGATTTACTTTTCATTCAAAGATTATTTTCTTAAAATCTAAGGAGTGTAATACGTAATTAATCACAATTATTTGATTTTAAGAAAATGAATAGTGAAGAAAAAAAAGTAAGTCCTTTAGGCTTACTCTTAGGACATACCAAGTGAGGAAAATGTTTACTGTGAGAAATGAGATGATTTAACAATAACGATAAATAATAAAGTGTTTAATTCTTATACTTTAATGAACAATAAACATTGCAATCAATATCATTAAATTTACTCTTAGAACATCTCCAACCGGAGATGTTTGTAAAACTGTTTAAAAAATTAATGAGTTATTTGAAACAACTCTTCCATTAGAGCAATCTTACATACAATTTAAGTTACTTAAAAAAGTGGATAAATATTTTCACTAAGCAACTGTTGCTCATGATTAAAAAAAATAAATTTTCACCAAATTCGTACAAATTAATAACAATGTATAACTAAAAAAGATTAAAAAATTATAAAATAGTGATTTTTTTGGAGTTGCTTATAATTTCTTCCATTTAACTAAAACTGAGTATGAGTTTCTTAGTAATTATGTGACACTATACGGACTACTAAACATTTATTTTAATACAATAAACAACTCATGGGAGTAACTCTTATTGGATCTTATTATTACTTTTAATAATAAATCTTGCACAGATTAAATTCAATCTTATTACTTCTAATAAAATGTCATGTTATTACTTATAGTAAATATTGCAATCAACACAAATTAAATTTAATCTTATATTTATTATTAAATTGCCTGATCTCTCACAATAAACTTATATATATGTAAATAAAAAATTCATCTACTTTAAAAATAAATTTAATAGACTTATTTCTCATTATCACCTTTATTTTTTAAAAATATAATGATTAAAATTGGTTACTCATTAAAACTCTTAAATAAGTAACTCCCTATATGAAGAGAACTCCTTTCTCTATGTTTGAGAGTCTTAATAATTTGGTAGATCATTTTATTATCAGATATCAATGAATTTTATCCCATCAAATCTTTATTCTTAAATATCTAATCAACCACAATAAAATTAGATACATATTATTTTTCTATTACGATTATTTTTTGTAAGTGTCAATGTAAGATAGGGATGAGGCGACATGACAGGAGCATGTCGTGGTCTCCAACTTTGTCATTTTCTTATATAATATAAACATCTCAAAAATTAAAAATAATCAAAGGGACAAAATACAAAATATTTAAAGGATTAAAATAAAAAAAATCATCATCAAGAGTCAAATTACTAGTTAAGCCCATAAAAATTTTATATAACTTTTAAATTAATTATTTAAGTAATAATCTTTCAAAATAACTATTTAAGTAATAATGATAATAATTTTTAAAATACTTCTGGAAAGCACGTTTGTGAAAAAAGAAAATAGTTTGATCCTCATAACACAACAAGTGGATACAACTATTTATCAATAATAAAAAAAAGTTGTCTCTAAAACAATTAGTAAAATTGATAAAAAATCAATGATAAGTTTTTGACGAAAGAATTAGATTTTTTGCATAATATACTTTTAAAGACGGATGATGATATTTAATTGTAATTAAATCTCAAATTGAATTATTATGAGTTATTATTAATAAAAAATAGTAAAGCCTTTGATTTTTTAAAAGTAAAATTTTTAATTTATTTTATAAATAAAAAACTTTCAGCAGAATTATTTATTTTTCTTAAACGTAGGTGAAATGGGTAAAAATTTAAGTTTTCAACTTAAGTTATTAAAAAAATTAAAGTAATTTCCAAATATTAAAAGCATTAAAAATTAAAAGGAAAGCAGCAATAACTATATTACATAGTACATATATACTACCCGGAGTAGACCCCTGGCCCGCACCTTCAATCATAATAAAAAAGTACTACTCTACGTATATAGGTTTACAGGCGTTCCACAAGTAAAATGGGTAAAAAGACATGCAATAATTGCATAATAAATAAGTCTACAAGTTTAGATAAAAGTTTAGGGTTGAAATTCTCAATTGATTTAACAATAACATTCAATGAATTTGATATTTCTTGAAACAAAAATTTTTACACAAGAAATCCTTTTAAATTAAAATAGGAAATGAAATTTTTAGAATTATTTGGGTTTGCTCTAGTTTCAATTAATATATTTTTATTTGTAATCATAATTTTTCAAATTATTATTTGTTTTTAAACTTTTCAGAGAAAATTATAAAATAAAAAAAATACTTTTTTATTATTTTATTTTTTTATTTTCAAATTCTTGAAATAAAAAATTAAATTGAAATCAAGATAATATTTTTATAATTTTATTCAAAATATATGAACTAACCTAAAATAAAACAAGCCAAACCCTCCCATATTATACAAAATGCGAAAATATTTTCAGCCCGTTATGCTATCAAATTATGCGAGGAAGCATTTTCAAGAGAAATGATTGTTATAAAAGAAAGTTTCACCAATAATACTTTTTTAAAAAATAATAATAACAAGAAGGACGAACTTAAAGATAGAATATCTGGTGAGAAAAACTTAAAACGTGTACCTAGAATTACTTTAAGTTATTTTGACAATCTTCTTAATTATTAAGTATAATCTTAATTTTTACTTTAACATATAAGAGTTATTGTAATTTTTAATTATTAATTAGTAAAAAGTTTAGAAAGATATAAAAATATTTACAGTGAAGACACATAAAATAATCTCTACGTTATTTTACGAGTGTTTCCTTTGACAATTGACATAACAGGTTGATTCGCAAATAAGACATCATACAAGGAACTCAGATTTTCTGCAGTTACGGATTAACGCTCTCAGTCAACTAGAACTATAGGATAAAAATTGATTCGTATATTTTATCACTATAAATCGAACTTAAAATACATATCCAAGTTAAATTTGAATTATATTTTCTTTATTTAACAGTGCTGTTTATTTATGATTGTGTAAATGCATGGCTGCTTGGAATTCGTTTCCATCTTAAAGTGAAAGTTTACTTAACAAATTCAAAATATTTATTCAGAAGAAATACAAATATTATTAATGTATTTAAACAAAATTTATATGCCTTAACTAGTGTCATAAGCAAGATTCTTGGGGAAAAAAGAATAAAAAGTAAGATAATTTGTTATGTTATTCGATTATGATGTAAAAAGTTAAAGAAAAAATATATAAATACAATAAAATAAATATTTAAAAATAAAAATAAAATTATATTAGTCTCTTTTTAATACATCCTAACCTTTTTCTCTCTCATTTTCTTATCAATTTGAAGAGATAACGAAAATGCTTGGCCTGTGCAATTTTTTCTTTTCTTTTCTTTCATATTTTAAACCAAACAATTTCTTGTCTTTAGAAATTACAGATATTTTTCAATAGACAATTTTACTTAATTCACATATACTGTATAGATATTTAACACACTCCCAGAAAAAAAACAACCTTATTTTGTGCGAATTTAGTTTAACGACTTAAAATTAATTTCAAATAAATTTTTATATGTTTTGTTTTATTTAAAAAAAAATTTAAAATTGATATTGAGTCAAAAATTTATTTTAGATTAAAGTAGTACTTTTTGTGTTGCATGAAAAGTTTTACACTAAATTTTAATTTTATAATAAAAACATTAAAAAATAAATGGTATGATCTAGTTCAAATTTAATTTTATTATCATCAATTAAATAAAATCAATTTCACTTCTTTTTTTAAATCAAAATCAATTTTCTCAACACTCATCCAAATCACACTTATGTTTGTTTTCATTCACTCCTCTCCTTTTCTTCTCCTTTTTCACTAAAATCAAGCAATGCTTCCGTGAGGGACCTTGTTTTCTGCTGTATCAAATTATTGAGTTGTCCAGAGTGATTTAACAGTAGCTGGTGGAAGCATTTATTTTATTTTGCTATTTAATGTGAGGACCATTATGCCCTACTTATAACGCCTTTTTATTTTTATTTTCATTTTCAGTACGTTTGTCAATGTTTATTTAGATATGAAATTGTATGCTTAGAAATCACATATTTAAAACTATTATGTCATGTTTCCATGAACATAATTCTTTAAGAAATTAATTTCTAGAAAAAATTGAATTTATTTAATTAAAAATAAAAGTAAAAAAACGTGAAAAAACGAGGTAGTAATGAATAGTTATGTATGATAGAAATTTTTAAGTTTAATTCTCATAGAAATCCTTGTACTTTCATCTTTTTTATAAAAATAGAAATTGACATAAAAGTAAGATCATTATTAGTATTTCACATTCCTATAATGAATTATTTCAGAAAATATTTTTTACAAAGCTTATAATAAAGGTGAGAATATAATATTTTTGAATCCAAGTTTCTAAAAATAACTTAATGCTCATAAAAATCCTTGCATTTTCATTTTCGTAACAAAATAGAAAGTGTCGCAAAAGTAAAATAATTGTGAGTATTTTTTTTATGAGCCAAAAAATGTATTAAGATCTTGAAAAACACAAGAGATGTCTTCTATAATAAGTACATGTGGTTCATGAAAGACCCAAAAAACAAGGCTTCTAACAAGCTAGTTACATATAATGAACACAAGAAGAGAGGTTCACGACCCACTTAGCATAAGAATAAGTAAGGAGTTTATATTCTCGACATCACTCCGAGGAGCTCAAATTGAATATCTAGTAAGATTTCTTGTAAATCCATCGAATGTGCTTTAAAGATTACTACATTTCATACCTTTCAAATTTGTCACATCCCTGCAAACTAGTCAAAAGATCAGACCTTCTGTGTTGACTTTGAACCTTCCACTAGACCCATGAACTAAAAGAAGTTATTGCTAACCTCTGTTGTAAATGTCGTTGAGATCCCCCACCAATTGCAGATTGTATGCCAAGCACAGGAGGAGACAATGCAGATTGACAATAGGTGAAGGCCAATTTCTTCAGCATTACCACATAACTCACATAACTCTTGAGCATGGTGAATAATTCATTTTCTCAGCAAATTATGAGTGTGTTTGGTTTGCCATTTCAGCTAGCTGAAAGCAGAAAAGCTAGTTGAAATGATTTTAGCTTTGTTTAGATGGTAAAAATCTAGAAGCTTTTTTAGGAGCTACTAGCTTTTTCGAAAAAACAACTTCAAGTAGTTTTTCCAAAAAATCTCCTATTTTTAGGTACTAACTTATTTTATTTTTACATATTTACCTTTCATTAATTAATGCATTGTCCCCCACTAATTCTCTCTCATCACATTATACAATCTCTCTTCTTCATTTTTCTCTCCTTCTTAAATGTAATTATAGTAATTTATAATATAAATATATAATTATAGAAAATTATAATTCAAATATGTAATTTAAAATTTATATATTTAATTATAGAAATTGTAGCTTAAATATTAATTACAGTAATTTATTATTTAAATTTGTAATTAAATAAATTTATAATTTAAATATGTTACTATAGAAATTTATAATTTAAATATATAATTATAATAATTTATAATTTAAATATATAATGAATTTATATTATTAAAATATGTTATAATTATTTTAAATACCTCATTATTGATCTAATGATTAATGATGTTCTTATTTGTCATTTTACAACTTTCAATTAGTTGATAAGTTAGTTTTATCAAACACTTATCACTAGCTTTTCAGCTAGCTTTTAGTTTTTAGCTAATTTTTCAACTTTTAGCTATCTTTTCAACTAGTTTTGCCAAACACATCCTACACCTAGTAGATAGCTGATCCACGCTCAGTTGCCAAGCGAAGAATTGAACTTTTTGTTGGCATTCTTTTCGCCCATACCTGCTTGAAAAATGTTTGAGGTTGTTAATGCATGCCTCTGGACAATACCTTGTATGTCGATGCCATCGAATACTGACTCAACCCTTTTGCTTCCCATACCCAACTGTCAAGGACTCCTACGTGGACCTCTACACCATTAAGATTCCTTTCTAGACCCTCCACCATATCTTCCTCCCAAGCAAACAAACGACATCTCCACCTCCACATCCACCTCCAACCTCCCCTTAGACCTATCATATCAGACACTGAGAATAGTACGAGTTTTGGCTAGACGATACAGTTGTGGACAAACTTCACTTAATTTCATATCACCTAACCACATGTCCTCCTAAAACAACACATCACACCCATCAAACATTGTCAGACCACCATCCCTTGTTCCAGTGGTCTCCTTGCTCAATCAAATTTAAGTCCTGCCACCATGCAATAACCACCGCTATCTACCTAACCCCTTTCAGCCTCCACATAATTGTGAGTATTTTATATTTGGCTTAAATAAATTTTGTCCCTAAAGTTTCACCAAAATTTTTTTGGTCCTTGAAATTCAAAAATATTTTTTTCAGTTCCTGATTCACTTTTAGTCTTTCTTCTTCAGTTAACGCTATTAAAAAATTGTTGACAAGAGCACTTTTTGTACTCGTGAATTACTCTTCTCCTCAACTTTAACCCTTCAATCTTCAATTTCATATCTGTCATAGCTAAATACACCGGAATTTATAAACAAACAATGTTACTTCAAAAAACAAATTAATTTCAAAGACTAAAAAATATTTTTAATTTAAAGAACCAAAAGTAATTTAGTGAAATTTTAAGAATAAAAACTTATGAAATTTTTTATATTCTTATAATGAGTGATTTTTAAAAATATTTTTATAGAACTTGTAACAAAGGTGGAAATATAATATTTTTAAATCCACGTTTCTGAAAACTTAATTGAAACCTAAAAGTTGCGAAGGTAATAAATTATACCAGGACTGATACACCAGCAGTGACTTAAAATTTGTATCACCGAAATTATGTTGTCGAAAGCCACATTCTATAACATATAATCCATGCAGCAATTTTATCTACCTAGCTTAAATTTTATAATGTAAGCTAGCTATTTTTTTCTCTAAGATATGGTTGTAATTAAAGGACGAAATATTAGCTCGTAACACGCACAGGAGTCACACTGTTTGACACACATGCTTTGGACAATTTTTATTCGTCTGTAAAGTAGCTTTTGTTGAAACCTTCTGTGCAAACTAACTGGCGATGAGCTAAGCTTAATTTTAACCATGAAAAGCGGGTTCTGTCATTGAAGGTATTGTTGAACCTAGAGAAATCACTTTTGATCGAAAAGTTCTAATTATTGATGACATTTATTTAGCACATGTAAATGACATACAGCCAAGAATATTTCTTAGTCAATATCTTCATTGACAAGCTTTGAGAAATGTGCCATCACTGCAAAATAGTCCCAAGGTTGAGATTTCGAATGCAATTTTTTGGTAAAATATCCTCTTCCCTGCTTATGATTGTTACAAGAAGAAAAGGGAGTTGCTAGAGTGGTAGACTAGTCCAGTTTAGAATTGTGCACTTGTTTGTTATGCACCATTATCTACAATTTTTTGTAATTTTTCAAGAAGCAAAATGATAGAGCATGTGTACAAATAACACATAGGGTACTCATCAGTTTTATGAGTGAACCCCACTACTTATCATAAGTGGCTGCGCTGGTAGATATCAAGACAAGTAGCATTCTTCACAATCTTTAGAGATTGTTATTAGTGTGATACATATTGCAAGTGTCACTCCATCGCAAGACGTGACTTCACTATTCTTTACTTTTCATTTGGGTCTCAAACAGAAAAATCTAATTTACATGAAATTGATGTCCAGGTGCAAAAAGAGGAAAAACTAACACGCATGATGTCCAAAATGCACTCATAACGGCCAAGATACGTTGTCTTAGTCAAATTACAACTTTTACAACTTTTAATAAATCTGAAACAGGGGAACTTAATATCATCTCCTGCATTTTCTATTAAATATGTTTTTTAAGAGTTTATCTTAAACGACCTTACACTTTGTACTAATCACTACCTATGAAACTGTATACTTACTAAGAATCAGTATAGCACAAGAATCTTCAAATATTTTTTTCATTGATATACCATCCCACAATAAAAGAACTTGAGATGCATGCTTTCTCTTGTCAACACTGTCACATAGCATCCATGTTCCATAAAGTAGTATCACCCATGCTGTCTAACATCCATCCATTCCCTGCGGTCTGAAAATCAAACTGTGGGAAGTCATAAGATTCCATGGCTGAGAGGGGATCCAGGTTGAGGCCTTCCATGCCATAGTTATTGGTATCAACATAGCAGTTGTCCTGGACTGGATAAGTGTAAACATTGTTCTCAAGCACATTGGGAGGACTTTTGGGGTGTTCAGAAATTTCAAGTAGCTGTGAAAATTGGAAGGAATCCGGGGAAGGATTGATGGGGTTGGACATAGTACTAAAATGATTTGAAACATCCATAATAAATTCCCTTTGTGGAGGAGATGATGGAGCCATAGAAGGAATATCGAAGCTGCTTGACATTGAACACATAGAAGCTTCTCCAGAATTCCCTAAATTCATCATGTTAGGCATGGAAGAGTGAGGGGTTGGAGAATTGTTCTGTTCCATCTTTTGGAGCAGCCTTGGCATCCAAAAACACTTGACAGCATCAATGAATCTCTTGCTACCAGATTCAATGTTAAGTTGGCGTGCCTGTTTCTGTACCCTTGTTCTCCAATAGTTCTTGATCTCATTATCTGTTCTTCCTGGCAGATGCTGAGCAATTTTTGACCACCTATCCCCAAATGAACAACAACAAAATTATGTCAAACTCATTGTGATTGGTTCAACATGGCTGGCTAATTGTGATTTGTGAGTGCATAAATACTCTTTTTGTGGAGACATCATTGGTTAGTGGTTACCTGTTACCCCACTTGGAATGGAGTTCAAGGATCAACAGTTGCTCTTGTGGAGTGAGGTTCCCTCTCTTAATGTCTGGTTTCAAGTAATTGAGCCATCTGAGTCTGCAGCTTTTTCCCGTCCTCTTCAATCCTGAAATGTTGGAATAATGTTAAAAAGGTGTAAAAACAGTGAGAATGAACTTATTCCTCTAACTTTAGGAGTACATGGAATCTGTACCTGCACTTTTGGCTAACATATTCCAACGACCTTCACCATGACGAGCAATATAGTGAATGAGTAAGCTGTCTTCTTCAAGAGTCCAAGGGCCTCTTCTCAGTTCACTCTCTTCTTCATTGGAACTCAAGTCTGTCTTTGCAATTGTGGACATGTTTGTGGGGCTCTTCAAGAATGATAAGCAAAGTAGGCGCTTGCAAGAGCAAAGAACGTGATGGATGATTTGAATATGCTATGGATTAGAACAAAGTTTAAGCTAGAACCAGTAGCAACTAGCAAACAATTTAGAAGTGAGTTCCAGTGAGTGTTTCTGCATCACAATGGGCCTATATATATACTCGCCACGGAATTTTGGTAAATGGGTTTGGTAGACTAGGGAACAAGAGGCTATACGTTAGCTCCTGGAATAACCAAAGTTGTGATTATATTATTATATGCCCCTTTTCAAAATAGGTCCCACCTATATTATTCCATAGTTATGCAAAATACCCTTAACAAAGATACTTACAAGTAGCTTGTCCATTGCTCCATTATCTCCCACTAAACAAACATCAGAGGATCCAAACCGTTAACAAAAGCGGAATATATTAAGGTTATGCTGTTAACTAAGGAAGCTAGCCAACTCACAAGCTGAGCAAATCAAGAATTTTCCTCCACCAGAAGGAGACTTGACTGTATATGTAAATATTGATTGTGCAGAAATTAGTTGCGGAATAATTTTATTATTACTTAAACACGCTTTCAATGCACTTTTTGTTTGCTTTTGGAATCGATTCTGGCTCGTAGAACCCAAGAGAAACACGCTAAAATTCTTTCTTAAGTATACATATACCCCATGTTAATGACTAAAGAAAATCTCCATATACTAATTACAGTCAATCAGGCTCTTTTAATATTTAGAGAATCCAGTATCTTTCTATCGTAATATAATATAATATATATATGTGAAAGTGAACCAATGTTCCAGATAAAAAATAATTTCAAGAAAGTGAAATTTAACCTGCATCTCCAATGGTATGCTTTTATTTCCAACTAGGTAATACTTTATTAGTTTAGCTGGTATATATTATTAGGGTAAAAATTTATGTATTAACATTAATTATAGCCCTTTGTATTTATGGTAAATTTGTTTACTTCACTAATTAGTATTTGAAAGTCACATAAATAAAATTATAATTAAATATTAATGTAAAAATCTTTTATTCCAACCATCTATACTAATTAAACTACTTAATACAATGATTGTATTTTTCTAATCCTAAGAGAGTTCTCTCTCTAAAGTTGTCCTTTACATCATTGTGCAAGGAAGAGCCTAAGTGGTCGTCATCACTTTTTTGTAATCACAGTTGTTAGCATTGCTTGTTTTTCCTGAAGAAAAAGACTCTTTAGAAAAGTAACTATACTTCTTTTCCCTGGCATAATACTTGTCTATTACGTAATTAACTTTGGGTCTCCCAACTATTACACTTGGGTGTTAAATCGTTAAAGAGTTAATAGTTTTTTTTAAAAAAAAAAAATTGAGTACATTTTTTTTAATCAATATTAAGACTACATAGGCCAGGACGGTATTGTGGAATAAAATATTATTTATTTATTGTTATATATTATTTGTTGCGTCAACATATCAACTTATGTTATTTTTATAGTAAATTTACTAAATTGACACGATAAGATATGATTTTTTTCTTAGTTTGTCCAAATTATCTAAGGTTGTGTACCTATCTCTTTTCCCTTTTCTTTTCTCCTCACTTCTCTTCTTCGATAATCTCTTCATAGGTAATCCTTCTCTTGGTTAATCTTTTTCCTTCGTCGTGCTTAGCCACCTTGTCTAGCTTCCACGTTGTGTGCCTCAATGCACCACGTCTATTCTTGTTGCCTGGCCTTGCTATACTTCACACGTCTCGCTGCAGTGGCACTAGGGTTGCTAAAACAATCCAATTATAAAAAAAATAACCATAACTAATAATAGTTAACTAGTTATATCATAATCGGTTATTTTAATATGGTTATAAATTAAATATAATTTTTTTTATGGATATAGTTAATATGACTAACTTTATCAAAGAAATAATTATAGTTAAATTTAGTTTCATAATCGATTATTTTTATTTATTGTCAAATTTTTTTAGTTTTTATTTTTAAAAGTGTTGGTAAATAATAGTCAATGTAAAATATATTTATAACACTAACTTCTTTTAAATATAATAAAAACATTTTATGACACAGTTCATAGCTCTGCGTCAATGATTATATCCATGTGGAAAATGCGTTTAATAGGAAAAACTTTCCTCATATCGCCCACACTTGTGAGAGACTTGGAGTGATCACGACTTGTGCAAAAACGCACTAATAAGAAAAAAGGATACTCACATAGGTTACATCCTTGTAAATAATAGTGAGTAAAAAAATCTTCTTTGACACTGCCTACACGTTTGAGAAAATAGTCACATCTCTATAAAAAAAAACATTAAAAAGGTCTCTAATATCTCCTCTTTTTGGAAATGTTCACGATATTCGAAATAATACACTATACAAAAAGAATGACCTATTATGTCAAAGGTTACAATGGATCATTTGAAAGTGAAAAAACATTCTCTATTATGTCACATATCTATGTGTCATTAGTTACATTCATGTGAAAAACAGTTAAGTAGAAAATTTAATTTCAAAAATGATTTTATTTTTTTAAATTAATTATTTAATTGGTTATAAAAAATAGCTAATTAAATAACAAATTATTTATATATTTAATTATATATACAACTAGTTATAAACATATAACAAAATATTTATAATAATAACAACCTATTATAATAAATTATAACCTGTTATAAAAGAATGATTATAATTTTATAGCTATGGTTATTATAATTCTTTACCTAAATGATTATTTGTTAGTTATAATTAAATTACAAGCATATCACTAATTGTCATTGGTCTCTCTATCATGACTTTCGTGTGCCTCTATTGTTTCTCTGTCAGGTGCATCTCCTTTCTCTGTTATTCTTCGTTGTTGCAGGAACAATCTTTTATTCTTATTATCCATTACATATATAATGATTTTTACCTGGTTCAATACTGATTCTTGTTTGGTTCAGTAGTGATTCTAGGAATGTTATGAATAAGCTAAAAAAAATGGATTCGACTGACCAAGAGTGTTTTGCTGTAGCTAAAAAATGCTATCGGTGCCCCATTCATTACACTTGTTTGCGGGTGTAATGAAGCTCACAATGTTGACGTTATAATTACAGTCATTTCATTGGAAAGACCAATTTTATTTTCAAGTTCATGATTTCATTTCGGAGAGACCTATTATGTTTGTTGTTCGATAAAATATTTATGTTTCACTTTGACTTTTTGGTAAAAATAATTGATGGATATTTATGTTTTTGTTATTATACTCAAGAGGTATTTTTGCTTTTAGTGACTAATAATTTAGTAAATAAAATAATTAGAGTTAAATAAAAAATTAAACAAATATAATGAACATTAAGAAAATAATAAAATATTTAATATAAAAAATATTTACATATAATTTAATTAAAATTATATATTATTAAAATTATATTTAATTAAAAAATCAATTTAGAATTATTTTGTTATAAAATTATATGTAATTTTATTTTGTTATAAAATTATATGTAATTTTAGTAAAGGTATTTATATCTTATCTCAACATTATTTGATGAGCAATACATCAAATCTTGGATAGGATAACACAATGTTATCATAATATGTTATTTCGTGCACATTAAGGCTTCATTTGGTGCACAATATGATGTGATAGGATAAAATACAGGAGTTAGATAAAGATATGATAACATAAAAATAAGATAAACTCTTATTTTCTAGTATGTTTGATACACACCAGAATAAGAAGACATATATGATTATTTTATTATATATTGCGTTTAAGATGGACAAACAATAGTAGATATGATATAAATAATATTAAGATGACAAACTTACCATTATTACAAATTTAACGTGATTCTTCATCTAAATAGCAAGATTTCCATGTTGACCATATTTACAATTTTGCCACCACCTCTCTCTCTTCTCTCTATTTCATTAGAATTCTCTCTTCCATTCTACTATTTCATTATCCTTTCTCATTCCTCTCTCCTTTTTCCCTTGACATGTCTTTTTTTTTATAGTGGCACCTCCATCCAACCTCGCCAATATTTTGCCACCAGTCCAACAACATCATCTTTGTTACCCCTTCCTCCTTCTTCGATCTCCTCTATCCCAATTGCAATTGTGACTTTCTTGAAGAACTCAAAATCCTAATCCCTAACCCTAACCCTCTCAATCCCTTATTCTCTGATTTCCCCCTCATCAACACTGCCTCCATTCCCCTCTTCCTCCCCAATACTATTATCTCGTCCTTCAAAGATCTTTCCACCCTCTTCGACAAGTGATTCGATGTCGCCATCAATGCCTTTAACCCCTTTGTCTTCCTCTGGAACTACTTACAAACCCTAAGAATTGATAGTGGTGACAACCTCTAATTGGTAATTGAGTTCGACGAACCTGTTGGAGCGTTCCGTTTCCCTAACGTCACCTACGACGACTACTTCTTTGGGTTGGGATAATCCAATACCTTCTTGAGAACGATCCCAACCACATATGGACTATTTGTGAATTCCATCTCTAGTTGCTTGCTCTTGATACAGAGAATGGTGGCTCTTCAAGAGTGAAAGAAAATGTGAGAAAGAAAGAGAGAGTCAATGACGAGAGAGAAAGAAGGAAGAGAGAGGGAGGAGACTCACCGGAGATTGAAAGATATGATTGTGAGAATAAAAGGGTTAGTGAAAAGAGAGTCAAACTCGAGAAAGAAGATGGAAGAGCAAACGGAAAAGTAAAAAATAACCCTATCATTTCACTTTCTAACTCAGTCGTTATTTAGGATAAAAATTACACTAGATAGTATGATAAGATACACCTATCTCATCATATTGATCCAACAAACATTTGATGTAAGATAGGATAGGAAAAAATTATCATGACATATTCCTTTTATCCAGTCCACTAAATGGATCCTAAATATAAAATAGATATAAGACTATCCTCCTATTAGATGTTGCTCGACTCTAAAAAATAGAAGTATTAATGATATTTTTTAAGAATTTAGTAAGTGTGTATTTATTAAACCTATATTGATATGATTTTTATAGTAGGTATTATAAAAGTCAACAAATAAATTATTAATAGTTATTTATATAAAAGATAATAAATTAATTTAGTATATATCTATATGATAATTTATAATTGAAAAATAATTATTTTATAATAAAAGTGATCCATCGAATTTTTTATAGAAATTAATCATCAACAAAATTAGTGAATATTCTGCAGTTGGCACAATGTTATAAATAAAAAAATATATATTATAACTGGATATATTATTTATTAATTTTTAATAGAATAAATAATACTTGTTTATGTGAATGTTTAGGTTATTGTAAAATTTATACTACAATGTAATAACAAATATCATATGTGATAAATATTCTTGGATGATTTGAAGAAGCCTTCCTAAATTTTAAGGTAGAAATTGATACATGGATTCCTCATCAACACAAAAGAAGTAATAACAAAAATTTCCTAAATTTTAAGGTAGAAATTGATACATGGATTCCTCATCAACACAAAAGAAGTAATAACAAAAATTTCAATGCTTTAAGTCAATAAGAGTCTAATTATAAATTAAGGATTTTTTACATACCCTGTGTAAGAAAAACAAAAGATTTTTGCCATACCTAATTTGTGTAGCTCTAATGCTTTTAGGTTTCTTCATTATAATATGGGTTGAGATGGGATAATTATCTTCTTGGAGATAAAGTTGCTAATCCTTACGCAAAGTAGGTGTTCTGAACCATATTGCCTTGAAATAAGGATATTATTGTTGATTTGGTAGAAAGTCTAGGATCTTTCTTACTTATTGGCTTATATTATTTAGAAGCTGGGATTGGGGGATTGGGTCTAGATAGATATGAATTAGACATAGATGTAAAATAATGTTTTTTTATTCTTGTAATGATTATCTTAAAAAATATATTTTTTATTGAATTATAATCTAAATTTTTATAGTAATAATGAATAACTATAAACTATATATTAAACTTTTTTTAGCAGGTGTTCTTATAAACTTTGTCGTTTACATTTTGTTTGACCGGATGATAGGTGTGGAAAAGTTCTAAACAAAACAAAAATTATTTGAACATTAATTAACATTTGTTTTCAAGGATTAAAAATATATTTTTGAAAAGAATTAGAATATGGGTGACCTTTTTGTTAAAAATTTTAAGAAACTATTTTGGAGTATTTTTTATTCCTTGAGAATGCTATAATTTCCTTAGTCCTCATTATTCTTGCGAAAAAAAAAATGAAAATATGATATTTTCACAAGAATAAAAAAACTATTATAATTAAACCTCTAAATTTTATTTTTTAATTTAATTTATTTAAAATTTTATTTTTTAAAAAAAATCGACATATTTTCGATGGAATAACATTCTGCTTACTCCTCATAAAATGAAATAATAAAAAAACCCTACATTTTTTTTATCAGCAAAATTGACTATATTAATTGTAGGCACAAGCGTACCCCAAACTCATACACATAAAAGGAAGAAGTTCAATTAAATTACAAACTTTACAACAACATTCCTACTTACAATATTTCTAGAAAATTAATTTTCTAGTATTCTAACAGGGTTTTGTTTTGTTTTGTTTTTTTTATGAATGGGAGACTAACAGGTGTAACAGAATTCTAAATCACTGTGAAAACCTGTGCGTTAATTAGAAAAAGAAGAAAGAAGGAATGGATGTTTTGTAAGTATTTCCATATAAGTAACGTGTTTGACTGAGCAAAACAAATTGAAAAGAACAGCACAGTGTCGAGATACAATGTAAGAGCGGTGGGGAAGAAGCACGTCAGCAAGTAAATGTTGGTAAGTAGGGACACTTCATTTCTCTCACTCTCTTCTTTCTTTTCTTCCCATCAAAAGTTCTGACCATACAGAATCAATCCGCCTTGCTCCTATTAACAAAATATCATCACATGCAACAATTTCACTTTAAATGCACGTTTATAGATTAAATACACATTAACTTAATCTCATGAATTCAAACTTTAATGGATTCAGGAGAAAAGGACAAAAGAGCATTTCAAAATACACATTAATTAACACATTCTTCAAAAGTATTAGGTCTTTTTCATTCATATTTAACATCCAACCCACAAATATAACATAAACACCGCTTAATTTATATAATTTGCCAACTTCATTTTTTTTCTTTGTTAATCAACAAGAAATTGATTATACAACTTTTACATTGACGCTGTTAAACACCAGAATGTTGATTTACAAATGATAGAGCAACCAACACGAAGAGAGAGAAAACAGTTCGAGAAAAAAAAAAGAACAACAAAGTCATTCTTCGGATGAAGTCACACGCAGATATTAGTTGTTAATAGAGAGATTTTACTTTTCCTTCTTTATTAAATGAAGCTTATAACTTTTCACCGCTACCGCACATCATTCTCTCCTTTTGTTAAAGCATATCTCATTAGAAAAGTTTAGATGAGTTGTTTATGTATAAAATCTTTATTTTCTTGGCTCTTATATTGAGGTGTTTAAAGTTAAAAAGAATTGTTTATATAAATAATTTTTAATATAAATACTTTAATATTGTAGAATACATATTAAAATAATATTTTTATTGGTAAGTTACTTATCTAAACAATTCTAATTAAAATTCGTAGAACAGCAAAGTTCGAATAACTCCTGATTCATAAAACAAATGCTTGTTCTGTATTTTTTGTTATAGATTAACACAATTTTTTATAAAATAAGCAACTTTAATTTTAACTTTTACAATATTTTACACTAGATATTAAAATTTGTCCGACACTTTATTTAATAACAATTTTTTATTCTTTGACATATTTTTTTAAACAGATTTATGTTTAATTAAAATTTATCTAAAAACATAAATTTATATAGATTTCATTTATTATTAAATGTCTCACTTATTTTATATTTTTCAATAAATTCAATTAATTATAGAAAATGTGTTATTAGAAGTGTGCTATAGAGTATGTTGCTAGTCCTTTTTTTTTATTTGTATTTTGTAATGTTCTCCAACTATTATTTAAAACATGAAGAGTTAATTACATAATAAATATTTTTTGAAGTTTTATATAATTAAATATGCACTCTTTCTTTCTTTTTTTTTAACCATGGTATTCACCTTCATTGAGGTGTTGTCGATTTAACTAAAAAAAATATTTGTGTAATATTTCAAACATACAAAGAATGTTAACATAATTCTTTTAAACGGTAAAAGAATTAGTGTAGAAGAATAAAAATGTGAAATTATATCTAATTTAATAAAAATTAAAAAATATTGTTATAATTTACTTTTTAAAGCAAATAAGGACAAATATTTTTGGGAGGAACATGAGAATCTATGGGATGGAGGTTGAGGGAGGAACAAAAGAATTTGTGGGTTAGAATTTTACAATCTAGATATAGAGGGGATGGAAGTTAGGAGGTGAGAGAAAAATATTGTTCTTCGTATTGGTCTAGTTTACATTCCATTGAGGAATGTGGGCATGAGTAACGAAATCGGTGGTCAACTAATGTTCGTTGTAGTCTGGAGGCAGATGGAGATATTACATTTTGGTAGGATAGGTAGGTTGGGAATTGTAGCCTTAAGGACTCGTACCCTTGGCTGTATGGGTTTACACTAGATAAGCATGCTACAATTGCCCAAAAGAAAGAAGGGAAGAAGGGTTGAAAATGGTCCTGAAGAAGGAAATTATTTGCATGGGAATAAGAACTGGTAGTGGAGTTAGGGAAGAGATTGGATCTTATGGTAGTGGTACAAGGGGCCTTGATGTGACCATGCATAGCCAAGGACCTATCACTAGGGCCATGGCTAGAAGGATTGAAGAAGACCTAGCCCTTGCAGACAAAAGAAGACTTCACCTCCTATGGAGAGTGAAGATATTAGGCTAGGGACTTTAGTTAATAAAATGTAATTTTCCTTTATTTTAATTTTGAGGAGCATTAGGAATTTAATTTGGGATATGTATTTAGTTCATTTTTTATTTTAGGAGGTGTCTTAGGAATTTAGAGGGTGGATTTAGCTTTTTGGGTCTTTATGAAGGAAATAAGGGGTAGCCTTGATATCTACACCCCTTTTTTCCTACATAAACCCCCTAAGCTAATAAGAAGGAATCTTGACTCTTGGTTTGAGAAACTTGGGCACCAAGTTTGATGATCTAAGGAGGGAATTGTTTCTCAATCCTCCTCCCTTAGATCTCTCATTTTAATCCTAGCCCTTCTTTTTTAGGTTATCTTGTTCAAGAGGTTAGCTACCTCTATAAATAGGAGTTCCTTCCCTCACTTGTATTTTTTACACTTGAATTTAATCCTAGAGACCATATTAGTTGTGAGGTTCTTACCTTTGAGTGTCCCCCTTTTTCCTTTGTAAGAGCTTCTAAGAGTTATCAAGGGACCCCTTCCTTGTGGCCTCTCTCCTTTGACTTATCAAACCTAGTATTTGTCGCGCCTCACCCCATTCCTTTCCTCTCCATAAATCCATTTCTCTTCTCCTTTGGGCACGTGATCATCAAAGATCACATCAAGTGGTATCTAGAGCCACTTTCTAAGGTCACGTTGTTTCTCTTTTTTTTTTTTTGCTTTGTTGTTTATCTCTTTAATCTCTTTATTTTAAAGTCTTCATTTTTTGTCATCTTTATTTCCTTTATTGTCTAGTAGTATAACTTTTTATTCTTTCTATTATATGCACTTTTGTTTCCTATCTATGCGTATATGTTCCATTTAATTTGATGCAATTTTATTTGTCCCTTTCTTTACATCTTATTTCCGTGTTCAAATTGCTTAGTTTTCCCTTGTTTTTTATGTTAAAGTGTGCCTAATAAGTTGTGACCATTAAACCCACATGGTTGAGGATTTTTCCACACCATTGTGGTGATCAACTTTGGCCACTTTGTTGCGCCTTTTGTTTTGAGTCTCTTGCTGAAATTTTTGCTCTATTTTTAGGTGTGTTATGTTTTTTCTTAATATTGTGTTTTGTCAAATACTAGTCATGTTAGTTTCCTATTTTGTCTCATTTAAATTCCTTAGGTTTTAGCCTCTTAAAATTTTTACAAAAAGCCTTAAAAAACATTTTGAATTGAGCTCCTAAGAGGTGAACCTCTTGTTGAGTCTCTTAAGTCTTTTATGCTTTTAGTTCAAGCATAGTAATATCTTTGTTGTTCTTAAATATTTGCTCAATTTAATCTTTATATGCTTTTTTTATGTTGAATTATTAGTAGTTTTCCACTTGGTTTACCTTCACTATTGGTGCCTCTTTATGAAATTTTAGCTTGGGTGAATTGTGTTAGTAATTTGAGCAATCAATTTACTTAAAAATCAACCCTAAATCATTCCTTAAGCACCATTAATTTAGTGGTATTTGGAACTACTAAGTTGTTTGCCTTTAGTTGCATGCATTTCTTGAAAATTGTGTGACCTTACTTTGTCCTTATTCACTCAAGCATTATTATTTCAAGCATCCTCATTAAAATTTCAATTAAACAAGCTATTAGGTGCAGCAAAAATGATTAGAAAAAGTTAAAAAAAAAAATATATTAGAAAAAAGTTCAAGTTAAAAAAAGAAGAAGATAAAGAACTCAAAAGAAAGACAATTTTGAAGTTTTATACCTAATAGTAGAAACATTTGATATGAGGAACCATTTGTGATTAAAAAAAAATTACTTGAGTCAGTTTTTTAGCTTTTGGTCACTTAAATTTTATTAAGTGTGCAACTATTGGTTTCATTTTTTTTGTTTGAGTCTTTTTTCATCTCCACTCTTAGAGCTAATCTAGGAAAGTTATTTGTGTGTTACCTTCCTTTGTGGGCCTTATGTTTCTTGCTTGTCTTATTTACTTCTTTGAGTTTGTCATTGTTTAATCTATCCACTTGGATTTGTGAACCTTGTTTTGTTATTCACCTTTATTTTTTGTCTTGTGTTGTATTCAACCTTGGTAAGTAAAGCTTGGGAAAGGTGTCATACATAAGATTTTGGCAAGTCCAAACAAGAGGAAACAAGGGTAGCATTCTTGGGGTGGGTTGATGCAACTCAAAGGGGCTTGATCAAAAGGAGCCAAACACTAACAAGATTGAAGTGAAAACTTTGTTTTATTTTTTTTATTCTTTGTATTGTGTAAACTTAATATTAAATTGGGAGTTTGAGTGCCCTTAAGGCCCTCCTTTGGTTTGTAATAATTTTGGTTAATTTTAGCGTAGTTCCTCGTTAATTAGGTGAAAAAGGGAGAAGTGGTACACTTCCTTCAACACCTTAGGAGCACGATTAGAGCCCTTTCTCTTTTATATTCTTGCACTTTTATTTTATTTTACGTTATTTTGAAAAAATGTGTAGAGGCTAAGAGTTCCAAAGACTCATCAAGCCACATTAGGTGAGAAAAAAAAAGAGAGGAGTGTTGCTTGAAAAAAAAAAATTTGGCCTACCCTTTAGTTTTTAGCATCCAAGTACCATGACTTCCCACACACATTCTAGTGCACATAGTTGTTCATCAAGTAAGAGTGTCAACCAAAGAAAACCTTCTACGGGAGAATCTCTTGAAAACCTTAACTTAGAATTTAGGGAATGGATGGATAAAGAACAAGAAAGGAGAGAAGAAAAAGAGAGAAAAAAAGAAATAAAAGAAAAGGAAAAACAAAAAGAGAAGGAATAGTTAAAAAAAGAGATGTTGGAAATGAGAAAAGAGAAAAAAGAGCGAGAAGAGAGAAGGCAAAGAGAGAGAAGAGAGGATGAAGCAAGGAGAAAAAGGAAAGAACTAGAAAGAAAAAAAGAAAAAGAGGAAGAAGAGAGAAGGAGAGGAGAAAAAAGTAAGGGGAGAGATGGGAGGGAGGGTGATAAAAAAAAGAAAGAAATTCTCATAAGATCCTCATCTAGGCATTTTAGCTCTAGCAAAGAAGAATACTATAGAAATCAACATAAGCATCACTCCCATTCATCATACAATCATAATTCTCCTCAAGAAAACAAAAGTCATGCTAGGGAGCCAAAGGTAAACCTACCCCATTTTCATGGTAGGGAAGATGTTGAGACTTACCTAGATTGGGAAGTCAAAGTGGAACAACTCTTCCGATGCTATGAAATAAGGGAAGAAAGGAAAGTACCTTTGGCCTCCCTTAATTTTCAAGGTTCTGCTTTGCATTGGTGGGATAGGTTAGTCAAGGATAGGGCCCGTAAACAAATGCCTGACATTTGCTACTAGAATGATTTAAAAACTTGTTTGTGAAGAAGACACATTCCTTCATATTATGAGAGGGATCTTTTGGATAAGCTCCAAAGACTTAGGCAACATAACCTAAGTATTGAGGAGTATAGACAAAAGATGGAGCTTCTAATACTAAGGGTCAATATCATTGAGGAACCCAATGCCACCCTTGCTAGGTTTTTGTGTGGATTAAGCTCTGACATTAAAGATAAGGTAGAGCTTCTTTCATACTCAAACCTTGATGAGTTGGTAGAACTTTGTGTAAGAGCTGAGAATCAACTCAAGAAAAAAAAGCTTTAAAAAAGATTCTCCCTCTTACTCAAAGAGATACCAACTTAAGGGAAAATCTTTCAAGGGTTTTGATGCATGCCTCCCTTGATATTTTTCTAGAGGTTTTCTTCTTTGGTGAAATGGTTTGTGGAGAGGTAAGAAGTGAGGTGGTTTTAGGCGCCACTTAAGGTAAGATAAGCCTAAGAGGGAAAGTTTGCCACAAGGGATGGAACCCTTGATAAAAACCTAAGGAATTCTCAAAGAGAGAAGGGTGGACACTAAGAGAATTTTGGCCAACTCAAGGTTTTTCCATTCAATCAAGTGTAAAAAATACAAGAGTGTGAAGGAGCACCTTTTTATAGAGGGAGCTAACCTCTTGGACAAGTCATGAAGGAAATGAAGGGCTAGGATTAAAAGGAGTCATCCAAGGGAGGAGGATTGAAGCCCAAAGTCTAATCAATACCCTCCTTTAGATGAGAATTGGTGCCCAAGCTACCTCATCCAAGGACCAAGATTACTCCTTTATTAGTTTTGGGTTGTATTTAGAAAAAGAGGGTGTAGTTATCAAACTACCCCCTTATTTCCTAAATAAAGGCCCAAAAGCTAATCTTACCCATTCTTATTACTAAGACACCTCCTAGAAAATTAAATGGACTAATACATGTCCAAAATAAAATCGTAGGTTCCTAAAATAAAAATTACAAGTAAATAAGTCATGGCTTGCATAACTTGATGGTCATATAGAGGTGAGATCTTCCTCCCTCTACTCTAGCCATGTCTTCTTCTATTATCCTAGCCATGACCCTAGTGTTAGGGCCCTTGCTTGGGGAGAATGCATCAGGTTTTCCCAAAGAGGAACCAAAACATTTTCAAGATACAAAAACACCTCATGTAGAGAGAAAACCCCCTACTACTAAGCCTATTGAGAGGCAAAGTAGTATCAAATGATTCAAATGTCTTGGGAGAGGCCACATTTCCTCTCAATGCCCTAACAAGAAAACCATGATCATGAGGGGACAAGACATTTGTAGTGAGAATAGCTCATCTTCTTCCTCTAGTGAGAGTGAGGAAGAAGGGGGACATACTTTTGAACAAGAGTGTGAGGAAGCTTTTCCTTATGAGGGGGACCTCCTTATGGTTCAAAGGCTTCTTGGAAGCCAACCTCTAGAGCTTGCCCAGTCACAAAGAGAGAACATCTTCCATACAAGATGTAAAGTAAATGACAAAGTATGTTCTCTCCTTGTTGATAGTGGCTCCTGTTGTAACTGTTGTAGCTCTAGGTTGGTTGAAAAGCTAGCCTTGACTACCATGCCCCATTCCAAACCTTACAAATTGCAATGGCTCAATGAGCAAGGGGAGATGGTAGTCAATGAACAAGTTATGGTTCCAATTTCCATAGGATCTTATAATGATGAGATTTTTTGTGACATAGTTCCTATGGAGGCTGGTCATATCCTATTGGGGAGACCATGACAATTTGACAAGAAAGCTATTCACCATGGTCACTCCAATCAAATAATTCTCACCCATAATGAAAAGTGCTTCAAATTGTATCCTTTTTCACCTTCTCAAGTGGCTGAGGATCAATTTGCGTCGAAAAAGAAAAGAGTTGAGGAAAAACAAAAACAAAAAAAAAAAACACAACAAGCTTCATCCTTAAAGCTTGAAAAGGGTAAAGAGAGAGAGTCGGAAGGTGATGCCTCTTCGAAAGGGAATATTAGTAAAAAAGAGCCTATTTGCTACTAAACGTGATTTAAAAGAAGCTCCTTTAACTAACAAGCCCTTTTATCTCCTCTTTTGCAAAGAGGCATCAAATCCTTCTCCCATTTTGCATTCTTCTACTGAGAGCACTGCTGCAGCCCATGCACATGAGCACCTTCCTCAAGGGGTTCAAGATATTTTAAAAGAATTTGATGATATATTCCCTAATGAGGTTCCGAAAGGACTTCCTCCCATTAGGGGTATAGAACATCAAATTGATTTGGTGCCTGGCGCAAGTCTACCTAATAGACCTGCCTATAGGACCAACCCCATGGAGACCCAAGAGATTGAGTCTCAAGTGAATGAGCTGTTGGAGAAGGGTTGGGTTCAAAAGAGCCTAAGCCCTTGTGCTGTGCCAGTCTTGTTGATGCCCAAGAAGAATGGCCAATGGAGGATGTGTGTTGATTGTCGTGTAATCAACAACATCACCATCAAATATAGGCACCCAATCCCCTGTCTTGATGACATGTTGGACGAATTGCATGGGGCAAAATATATTTTCAAAAATAGATCTTAGAAGTGATTACCACAAAATAAGGATCAAAGAGGGTGATGAGTGGAAAACTGCTTTTAGGACTAAATTTGGTCTTTATGAGTGGTTGGTTATGCCCTTTGGGCTAACCAATGCCCCAAGCATATTCATGCGCTTAATGAATCATGTACTGAGGGATTGCCTTGGTAAATTTTGTGTAGTTTACTTTGATGACATTTTAGTTTACTCTAGGAACCTAGATGATCATTTAGGACATCTAAGGCATGTTTTTTCTCTTCTTAGGAGTAATCATCTTTTTGGTAACTTAGAAAATTCACCTTTTGTGTAGATAGTGTAGTTTTCCTAGGTTTTATAGTTAGCACAAAAGGGGTCCATGTTGACACTGAAAAGATAAAAGCTATTCAAGAATAGTCCACCCCAAAGAGTGTGACAGAGATCAAAAGCTTTCATGGTCTTGCTGGATTTTATAGGCACTTTGTGCCTAATTTTTCCACGCTCTTCGCACCAATAAATAATTTGGTGAAAAAGGAAGTTTCTTTCCTTTGGGGTGAGAAACAAGAGAAATCCTTCCAGCTAATTAAGCATAAACTAACCCATGCACCAGTCTTGGCATTACCTGACTTTTCTAAAACATTTGAACTTGAATGTGATGCCTCTGGTGTAGGTGTGGGAGCTGTCTCGTTGCAAGGAGGACACCCCATTGCTATTTTAGTGAAAAAATCAATGGTTCCCCCCTCAACTACCCCACCTATGATAAGGAGTTTTATGCTCTAATTAGGGCCCTTCAAACTTGGGAGCATTGCCTTGCTCCCAAGGAGTTTGTCATTCATAGTGACCATGAGTCACTAAAATATTTGAGGGGTCAAGGTAAATTGAACAAAAGGCATGCAACGTGGGTGGAATATCTTGGATCTTTCCCTTATGTCATTAAGTACAAGAAAGGAAAACAAAATGTGGTGGCTGATGCTCTTCCTAGCCGTCATGCCCTTTATTCATCCTTGAGTGCAAAAATCTTGGGATTTGATGACATTCAGGCTATGTATCCTTCTAACAAGGATTTCGGCCCCATCTTTGCTGCCTTTGCATCTACATTCACATTAAAAGCCCATGATGGGTACTTCATTAGTGAGGGGTATCTCTACAAAGGGAGTAAGCTTTGTATACCCCAAGGATCAATTAGGAACTTACTCACAAAAGAGAGCCATGAAGGTGCGCTCATGGGGCATTTTGGGATTTCAAAAACCCTCCTGCTTTTACAAGAGAAATTCTTTTGGCCCCATATGCATAAAGATGTCCATAGACATTGCTCTAGATGTATAGCTTGCTTGCAAGCAATGTTTCATGGACTATACACACCTTTACCTGCTTCTTTTGTACCTTGGGAGGATATTAGCATAGATTTCATCCTTGGGCTCCCAAGAACCCAACGAGGTGCAGACTCCAAATTTATGGTGGTGGACCAATTTTCAAAGATGGCCTATTTTATTCCCTGCCACAAAGTAACTGATGTGAGCAACATCGCAAGACTTTTCTTTCAAGAGGTTTTCTAATTGCATGACATACCCTCTTCAATAGTGTCAGATAGGGATGTGAAGTTCCTTAGCTATTTTTGGAAAATTCTTTGGGCTAAGCTGGGAACTAAACTTCTTTTTTCCACTACCTGTCACCCTCAAACTGATAGGCAAATAGAAGTGGTGAATATATCTTTATCCACTATGCTGGAGGCTCTCCTTAAAGGCAACCATAAGTCTTAGGATGAGTACCTTCCCCACATTGAATTTGCTTATAACTGGTTGTTCATAGAACCACCAAACATTCTCCATTTGAGGTGGTCTATGGCTTTAATCCTCGTACTCCTCTAGATCTTTTACCTTTTCCTCTTTCTGTTGTTGTGCATAAAGAAGGAGAGGCAAAAACCATTTTTGTAAAACAATTACATGAGAGGGTTAAAGCTAACATAAAGCGTCAATCCTTGAGAGATGCTACTTTCCCCAATAGGGGGAGGAAAGGGGTCATCTTTGAAAAGGGCGACTCGGTATGGCTTCACTTGAGAAAGGATAGATTTCCTTCTCAAAGGAAGTCCAAACTTAGCTCTAGAAGAGTTGGACCTTTCCAAATCCTTGAGCGGATCGGTAATAATGCCTATGTTTTAGATCTGCTTGAGGATTATGGGGTAAGCACCAGTTTTAATGTTTCTGATTTGTCTCCATTTGTAGGTGCTGAAAATGATGAAGACCCTATGGATTTGAGGTCAAATCCTCTCCAAGGGGGAGGAGATGATGTGACCATGCCTAGCCAAGGACCTATCACTAGGGCCATGGCTAGAAGGATTGAAGAAGATCTAGCCCTTGCAGACAAAGGAAGTCTTCACCTCCTATGGAGAGTGAAGATATTAGGCTAGGGACTTTAGTTAATAAAATGTAATTTTCCTTTATTTTAATTCTGAGGAGCATTAGGAATTTAATTTGGGACATGTATTTAGTTCATTTTTTATTTTAGGAGGTGTCTTAGGAATTTAGAGGGTGGATTTAGCTTTTTGGGTCTTTATGAAGGAAATAAGGGGTAACCCTGATATCTACACCCCTCTTTTCCTACATAAACCCCCTAGGCTAATGAGAAGGAATCTTGGCCCTTGGTTTGAGAAACTTGGGCACCAAGTTTGATGATCTAAGGAGGGAATTGTTTCTCAATCTTCCTCCCTTAGATCTCTTTTTTTAATCCTAGCCCTTCTTTTTTAGGTTATCTTGTTCAAGAGATTAGCTACCTCTATAAATAAGAGCTCCTTCTCTCACTTGTATTTTTTACACTTGAATTTAATCCTAGAGACCATATTGGTTGTGAGGTTCTTACCTTTGAGTGTCCCCCCTTCTCCTTTGTAAGAGCTTCTAAGAGTTATCAAAGGACCCCTCCCTTGTGGCCTCTCCCCTTTGCCTTATCAAACCTAGTATTTGTGGCGCCTCACTCCATTTCTTTCCTCTCCATAAATCTATTTCCCTTCCAAGTGACCTTAGAAAGGATCCTTTGGGCACGTGATCATCAAAGTTCACATCAGGCCCCTAATGGATGGTTTGGTCCCTAGATAGGATGAGGGTGTATTTTTTATCTTTTGCATTCAGGTTTTTGTCTATGGAACTAGGTCATGAAGTCATGCTTTTAATAAGCATCTCTAGGTAAAAGGCGTACCCCCAAATATTCAATTATTGGTGTGGAGACTAGAAGCAGATTGGCTCCAAGGATGGAGCAACTTGTTGAAGAGAAACATCGTACATCTAAGGCAGGATTTTTGTGGGGGTTGTAGTATGGATGAGGAGTTTGGAGCTCACCTATTCTTACATTGTGCCAAAGCCTATCATAACATATAGGCTGTTGGAGGGGGGTTCATACAACACTCCTTGAGGACGTTCAAGGTCACTTTTATTATTTCCTAGAGTATGGTTTACTAGAATATGAAAAATTTGGAAAGGTAGAAATAATGTGGTATTCAAGGAAAAATCCAGGAACATCGACAATATTATTTTAACAACGCTCGCATAGGAGTGGTGACACACATTTAAACTTACTTCTCACTCTTTTGCATAATGATTGATGAATCTGTCTTTTTGTATAGAATGCTCCTGAAGTATACTTTCTTTTAGGTTTGAGTGCTTTTATTGTGCCTGCGTGTCTCATGTAATTATGTTCCTATCTCTTGTGCTTTCTATATGATCAATATATATTTTGACTTATAAAAAAAAAGACATTTTTATGTTATCCTTTAAAATTTTGCAAAACAAACTCATCGTACAATTTCTTGCACATAAAGTCTCATAGATTGTTTGTCTTAATATTTGTTAGGGTGAGTTGAAAAAGTACTAAAAGAAAAGTTAAAAAAATTTCTCTATAATTTTTAAAAAAATGTTTTTAGGTGATTTTTTTAGAAACATTCAAGAAAAAAAATGGTAAGAGAAAAGCTCAAACAATTTCTCTATAATTTTTCTAAAAAATGTTAAAAGTATTGTATTTGTTCTAAATGAAAAGTAATGAGTTTGACGTTGTTCTTTGTCTTATACATATGATGGTTGTCACCTTGTGAGGTGGTTATGAATTGATATGGTAGTTATGATGAGGGGTCGATTATGACTTCCTAATCTTCAAGACGAGCGATCGTCCTTGTCCAATTCAACATCTTATAGAAAAATTATATGAAAGAATTTTTTATGCTTTTTATATATTAGTGCAAATTAGTTGGTAAAAAGTTTTACATTTTTCAAAAATTATAATTTCTTTATTTCTTTTATTTTCTTCTCCAATAAATGTTTTAAGGAAATTTATCAGAGAAATTGTATGGCTTCCCACTCTGAAAAAATTTTAAGTCTCGGATCATCCAACCCATGTGCAATCGGTTTAATCCATATAGTTGATCAAGTGAAATATAAAAGATATTCAAATTCAAAACCAAGTGAACTATTAATCATATGACATATATATTTGAAAAGAAAGTCTAACTTGTTAATGCCAACAACTATTGTCTTTAAATTAAACATTTAAATGATATTTGAATACTGATTTGATTCATTGACAAAGTATACTAAAATGGTTATAATTATAATTCGTAAGAGATGAAATGTTAATAATAAAGAATTTGTGGGTATTTAAAGAAAACCGTGAAAAAGTTTTACTCAATGAAATTGGAAGATGGTATAACAAAAGTTTTTTTTAACATGATACGCTTTATTTGAGTTTGAGAAAAATAAAATAAAAATTTGGCAAGTCTTTTTATTATGTATAATATGGGTATATATGTGTATGTATAAGTAAAAATTTTAAAATAAAAATTAAAACATATAAGAGATAGAAAGTATGGTCAAGGTATTTATCTCATCAATTTGTAGAATTGTATAATTATACTGTAAAACTACTAATTTTGGTAAATCTCACTTTTAAATCTGGAGAAAGAAGAGGTAAAATATACCAAAATTAAGTGTTAGATAGGGTTAAAAATAAAGTTATTGGCATATCTAAAAAAAAGCATAATATAATTATATTAAAATTAAAAGAAAGAATACATTTACATTTTTGTATTTTAAACAAATACTAGAATTTATAATATAAAAATAGATAAAATAAAAATAATTTGATTTAATGTCTTAAATCCAGTATGATTATATTATAGAGTTGAAAAAATCCAGTATGATTATATTATAGAGTTGAAAAAAGCATGATATTTTGTTTGTATGATGATTAAATGGAAAGCGTGAGTAACGTAAGTTCACAAATAATATAAATGATTGAAGGAGAGATGATGGAGACATGAAAATGTCACTTCACAAAGAGAAATGAGAATGGATGGAGGAGGTGCTATGCTATCTATAAAGGTTTGAAGTTGGAGATGGATTGATGCTCTTTATGGCTTGCCTTTTTCGTCCTAAAAGCCCAGGCCAGAGATCCATTATTAATGTGACAACTGATGGATTTAAAGTTTAAACACGTTAACCAAATTTAATTTCTCATTTTCCATTCATTAAAGCTAACATGATACTCATACGTCTTATATAATTCTTTATTTATAAAAATTTTAAATTATTAATATGTAAAATCAATAAAATTAAATGTAACACATTTTACACTTACGGTCCATACTAAATTAAATAACCTCACAAGAAGAGCATGCGTCCGTGGTAAAGAACAGGGTACACTCCATAACTCAGCTGGATTAAATAAGTTGGGACCCTGGGCATTCCTCTCGTTTTCGTTTTTTTCTATTCACAGTTTCTCTCTTTCTCTTCATAAGATCTTTTCAAAAAATAAAAGAAGAAAACAAATACGAACTTACTTATTGCAAGATGACAGTTATTATTAGGCTGAACTAATTAATATTGTGGTTTTTAGATACCTTACATATTTATAGTAAAAGAAAATGTACATTACATAGTTAATCATCTTGCATCTCTAGGAAAACTTTTTCTAAATGAAGATCTTATCAATAAGGTTCTGAGATGTTTAACCAGGCAGTGACAACCAAAAGTAACCGCAATTCCAGAATCCAAGGATCTCTCGACAATGTCTCTTGCCACATTATTTGGAAAAGTTCAAGAACATGAATTGGAGTTGATAAGACTTGATCAACATGAAGAAAATGACAAAAAGAAGAAAAGCATTGCACTCAAAGCCTCTTCATCCACCCATGAAGAAAAAGACAAAGAAGATTCAAATGATGATCTAGATGATGATGAAGAATTTAGTCTTTTTGTGAACAAATCCTTCCGACGGGGGAGGAGATGATGCAATCCTGCCTACCAAGAGCCCTCTCACTAAGGCAATGGCTAGAAGGATTGAAGAGGACTTGGCCCGGAAAGACTCATCAAGACCTCAGCTCATGATGGAGATAGATATTTTAGGCCATAGTCCTTAGTTTTCCTCTTGTCAATATTAATTAGCTTTTAATTCCCTTTTAGTCCTTGTATTTTGGCCATTTATTTTAGTTTCTAGAGCTTAGGGTGTAATTAGCTTAGGAAGGGAGGTGAGGGGAGTAAAGGGCCTAATAACCTAAAAGAGTGTGAATCCCTTTCCACACCCCCTTGATTAGGCCGTGACACTCTCTAGCTTAAGGCTAGGCACCACTTTTAGTGGGCCTAAGAGGGATTAGTGCTCCTAATCCTAATTAGGCCCAAGTCCCACATTGCCTAGTTTTGAGTGCCTTGCTCCCTCTTTAGGCTATAAATACACCTAGTCTCTCTTGTACAAATCACACTTGATTGAATGAAGTAAGACTCTTTTTTAGCAATTTATTCTTGAGTGTCATTGAGAATCCTCTCTCTTGAGGAATCTTTCCCTTATAGTTTTTATCAAGAGACATCTCCCTTGTGGCAAGCAACATAAAATTTTTGACTCATCTTTCTCCTAGAAAGTGGCGTCAACCTTCTCCCATTTCTAACCTTTCCATCCTCCATTTTCTTAGAGGAAGGAACCTTGGTTGAAGAGATCAAGGGAGTGCATCATTTGGTATCATGAGCCATCTTCATGAAGGTTCATTTCCTCCTCCTTCTCCTTAGTTTATGCGTCTTTCTTTAGTTTTTTTTTCTGCAGTTTTTTATACTTTATTTCTTGCTTCCTTTATTGTCATTTAAATTCCTTATTGTCTTGAAGTTTATGTTTTTCTAGATTCAATTTATTTTGTTCCTTTCTATTGAATCTTTGAGTGTTTCCTTTAGGTTTGTTTCTTTAAATTTCTGCCCATCTTTTTAATTTTTCCTTATTCTAGTGCTTACCTTAAGAGAATCATAGTAATGACTTCACAAAATTTGTGAAGGAAGCCACACAATTGTGGTTTAGATCCTTGGATGCACTTTTGCTTCTTTCATTTAGAGTTCTTGCATTTTAATTCTATTTTCTTGCACCTTTTTCTCTGTTTTTCCTGCACCTATTTCTCTATTTTTGTGTCACATTCTTGGTCATTTTGAGTAATTTATTTTCAGTTTTAATCCTCCTATGTTGTGTCTTATTTTGGTATTGTTTAGTCTTTTTAATTGTCACTTAAATTCCATTGTTTAGCTTTTTTATTTTACCATAAAAGTGTGTTATTTCTCTATTGAAAATTCAGCATCAAAGAGGCTTACTTTTGATCTCATGTCCTTAGAGTCTCACATGCTATTTAGATCTTAGCATGTTCTTAAAAAAAAATCTTCAAAAAAATAATGCTCAATTTCTTCCAAATTTCATTCACTTGTTCAATAATTTTAGTATCTTAATTTTGTGCAAGTTTTTGTGGTGATTTTTGTTGATTGGCTTTGAGAGGCATGTTGGGTATGTAATTGGGCTGATTATTGAGTAATCAAGTTGGCCTCAACTTCCATAAAACTCTCCTTGTGCCATTTATTTTTTATCACCTAAAATTACTAGTTCATATTTGGTTGCTTTGTTTCTTAATTTTGCACTTTTGTATATCAATTATGGTGGCCATTTCCTATCCTTTGTTCAAGCATTTATGATTCTTTGACTCCTCACCATATTTGCTTCAAAATTTTGTTAAGAGGTGTAGCAAAATTGTATAAAAAATAGAAATTAAAAAGAAAACAAGAAAAAAAAAACGTGTTAGTAAAAAAAAATTGTTAAAAAAAAAAGAAGTAAAAAGAATAAAATATCTTTAGTGCACCTCATATTGTACCAATCACTAAAAGGAGTGATAAAAAAATTCATGAATCTTGCTTGACATGCTTGCATATAATTTGGCCATATTGATTTTAAATGGTGCAAGTGATTGAAACTTTTGAGTATTTTTTTTTTTGTTTTTGTAGTCCATTCTATTCTAGGCCCATTCTAGGAATTTATTTTGTGTACCATCTTTCTATCTACACCATTTTTACTTGCTTGTCTTCTTTGGTTATCTTTGTGTTTGTCTAAATAATTATTTCCACTTGGATGTTTATCTCCCTTCCTTGAGTTTTCTTTTCTTGTTTTTTTTATTGCATTGCACTCTCTTGGTTTCTCCTTGGGTGCACCACTTTGTTAAAAGGAAAAGAGAGGTCAAACCAAGCTTTCCACAAGGGAAGCATCTTGAGGTGTGTTGAAGCAAGCTAAGGAAGAGGTTCATTCAAAGGAGCAATACCACTTTGAGAGAGGTAAACACTTGGAGTAGAGAACAACTTCAAACATCAAGCCTTCTGTTTCTTTTTGTTTAAATTGGGTGTAAATTTTATTAAGGCCATTTTAATTAAGGTGTTGGATGCCCATAAGGTTCACCTCTTTGATTGTAATAGTTTTAGTTTCTCGTTTAGGTGGGAGAAGGAATTGGTATCCCATCTCTCCACCTTAGGTGCACACCTTAAGATCCTTACCTTTGCTTTAAATTTCTTTTATTTGCTTTGCATCTTAGTGTGAAAGGCTTTTGAGTTCCAAAGACTCTTAAGTAATTCACTCAGGGAGAAAATAAAACAAAAGAGTAAGGAGTGTTGCCCATAGGTTTTTCCCAATCACTTTCAAAATGAGCTCACACACATCTAGTAACGGTAGTGTAAATAAACAAGGTTCTCAAAAAACAAACAACATGGATAAGTTTGTGAGTGAATTTAGGGAATGGAGGGTAGAAGAGAGAAAAGAAAGAAAAGAAAGGGAGAAGAGAGAAGAAAAGAGGCGTGAAGAGAAAGAAAAAGAAAAAAAAAGAAAAAGAGTTAAGAGAAGAAAGACGAAGAGAGGAAAAAGAGCATGAGAAAAGAAAGAAAGAAAGAGAGGAGAAAAGAGAGAGAGAAGAACGAGAAGAAAGACGGAGGGAAGAGAAAGAAAGAGAATGGAGAGAAAGAGAAGAAAAAAAGGAAAGAGAAGAGAGAGAGGGAAGAAAGAAGAGAAGAGCGTGAAAGAGAAGAAAGAAGAGAAAGAGGAGTTAGAGAAAGGCATACGTATAGGCCTGCCTCTAGTGAAGTAAGTGAAAGTAAGGGATATGAAAGACCTAGGGTAAGGAGAGCACAACAACATCATAACCAACCCCAAGCCCAACCTAGGGAACAAAAAGTTGACCTCCCTCATTTTCATGGCAAAGAGGATGTGGAAGCCTACCTTGATTAGGAAATGAAGGTAGACCCACTCTTTGTTTGTTATAACAAAAGTGAAGAAAGAAAAGTTCCGCTGGCAACCCTTAGCTTTCAAGGGCATGCCATGTATTAGTGGACCTCCTTGGTCAATGAGAAATGCCGCCTTCGTAACCCTCCTGTGGATTATTGGATGATCTCAAGGGGGATATGAGACGGAGACATGTCCCTTCTTATTATGAAAGAGAGCTCTTGGATAAACTCCAAAGATTAAAACAGTACAACTCAAGTGTTGAGGAGTACAGACAAAGCATGGAGCTTTTCATGATGAGAGCGGGTGTCACCGAAGAACCAAGGGCCACCGAAGCTAGATTTTTAAGTGGTTTGAGCTCTGACATAAGAGACAAAGTTGAACTCTTACCATATAATAATCTAGATGACCTAGTCCAACTTTGCATAAGAGTGGAAAATCAATTAAAAAGAAAAGGTGGAGCAAAAAGAGAATTTCCATTCTACAATTATGCAAAGAGGGACCTAGGCAAGGGAAGCTCTTCCAAGAGTTCTCCCAAAGAGGAACCATCCAAGCATGTACATAATGAACATAAACCCATGCATCATAGAGACAACCCCCTTACTAGTTCTAGAAATAGGACTAGTAGTATTAAATACTTTAAATGTCTTGGGAGAGGCCACATTGCTTCTCAGTGCCCCAATAAGAAAACCATGATCATGAGGGGCTAAGAGATTTTTAGTGAGAGTAGCTCATCTTCCTCCTCTAGCGAGAGTGAGGAAGAAGGGGGTCATGAGCATGACATTGTTGAAAACCCTTGTGATAGAGACCTCTTAATGGTTAGGTGCCTTCTTGGAAGCCAACCAGTTGAGCTTAACGACTCCCAAAGAGAGAACATTTTTCATACACATTTTAAAGTTTTAGACAAAACCTGTTCTCTCATTGTGGATAGTAGATCCTGTTGCAATTGTTGTAGCTCAAGGTTGGTAAAGAAGCTAGTCTTACACCCAATTCCTTATCCTAGACCTTACAAGCTCCAATGGCTTAATAAGGAAGGGGAAATGGTTGTAAACCAACAAGTAAAGGTGTCATTCTCCATTGGAAAGTATCAAGATGAGATCTTATGTGATATAGTTCCAATGGAGGCTGGCAATATGTTGTTAGGGAGGAGGCCTTGGCAGTTTGACAAACAAGTCATTCACCATGGCTACTCTAATGAGATAATCCTCACCCATAAGGGTAAAAGAATAAAGTTGACTCCTCTCACACCTTCACAAGTGGCTGAGGATGAACTCATCATGAAACATAAAAGAGATGAGGAAAAAAAAAAGTTCAAAGTAAAAAAAAAAAAGCTTCCACTCCTAAAGCTTGAAATGGGTAAAGAGGGAGAATTGGAAGAAGGTATCCCTTCCAAAGAGGTAATTAAGAAAGAGAGTCATTTTGCAACAAAAAATGGATATTAAATAAGCTCTCTTGCTTGATCGACCTTTTTATCTTCTTCTTTGTAAAGAGGTACCTTCTGGCACTGCCACAAGTCATGAAATTGAGTGTCATCCAAAAGGGGTTCAAAATATTTTAAAAGAATTTGATGATCTTTTCCCTCAAGGGGTTCCAAGGGGATTACCACCTCTAAGGGGAATAGAACACCAAATTGACCTTGTTCCTGGCACAAGTCTGCCCAATAGGCCCGTTATAGGACAAACCCCGTTGAGACCAAAGAGATTGAGTCTCAAGTTCAAGACTTGTTGGAGAAGGGTTGGGTTCAAAAGAGCCTTAGCCTTTGTGCGGTTCCTGTTTTGTTGGTGCCCAAAAAGGATGGAAAATGGCGGATATGTATGGACTGTCGTGCCATCAACAACATCAACATCAAGTATAGGCACCCAATCCCTAGGCTAGATGATATGCTTGATGAATTGCATGGAGCCAAAATATTTTAAAAAATTGATCTTAGAAATGGTTACCATTAAATAAGAATCAAAGAAGAAGATGAATGGAAAACCGCTTTTAAGACCAAATTCGGTCTTTATGAATGGTTGGTGATGCCTTTTGGGCTCACAAATGCTCCAAGCACTTTCTTGCGCCTCATGAATCATGTACTTAAGGATTGCATTGATAGGTTTGTAGTTGTTTATTTTGATGATATTTTAGTCTATAGTAGGTCTTTAGAAGAACATATAGGACACCTTAGGGAAGTCTTATCTGTCCTTACAATAAATAAAATATTTGCAAACTTAGAAAAATGCACCTTTTGTGTTTCTAGTGTAGTTTTCTTGGGCTTTGTCATTAGTGCCCAAGGGGTCCAAGTGGACCCCCAAAAAATCAAGGCCATTCAAGAGTGTCCCACCCCTACTAGTGTGACTAAGATCAAGAGCTTTCATGGTCTCGCAGGATTTTATAGGCGCTTTGTGCCTAACTTCTCCACACTAGCTTCACCACTCAATGAATTGGTGAAGAAGGAAGTTCCTTTCTTGTGGGGTGAAAAACTAAAAGAAGCTTTTCAACTGCTCAAGGATAAACTCACTAATGCACCCGTTCTAGCCCTCCCCGACTTTTCGAAAACTTTTGAGCTAGAATGTGATGCATCGGGAGTAGGTGTAGGAGCTGTGCTGTTGCAAGGGGGGCACCCCATTGCTTATTTTAGTGAAAAACTCAATGGTTCCCACCTTAACTACCCCACCTACGACAAGGAGTTTTATGCTTTGACCCGTGCCCTCGAAACTTGGGAACATTATGTTGTTTCCAAGAAATTTGTCATTCATAGTGACCATGAGTCACTTAAGTATTTGAGGGGGCAAGGAAAGCTGAACAAGAGGCATGCTAAATAGGTTGAATTTCTTGAAACTTTTCCTTATGTCATCAAATATAAAAAGGGAAAAACACATGTGGTGGCCGATGCTCTTTCAAGGAGGCATTCTCTCCTTGCCACCCTCAGTGCTCAAATTTTGGGATTTGATGACATAAAAGAAATGTATCCTTCTGAACAAGACTTTGGAACCATTTATACTGCCTCATATTCCAAAGCAAAAGACGGCTTCTACATGTGTGAGGGGTACTTATTCAAAGAGGGCAAACTTTGTGTACCCCAAGGATCCATTAGGAAATTCCTGACAAAAGAGAGCCATGAAGGTGGGCTCATGGGGCATTTTGGAATTGATAAAACCTTAATGCTTTTAAAAGAAAAATTCTTTTGGCCCCATATGAAAAAAGATGTCCAAAGACATTGCTTGCGATGCATAGCTTGTTTACAAGCTAAGTCCTGAGTAATGCCCCATGGACTCTACACACCTTTACCCACTCCTTCTACACCTTGTGTAGCGGATTTTATCCTTGGGCTCCCAAGAACCCAACGAGGTGTAGACTCCATCTTTGTGGTAGTGGACCGCTTTAGTAAAATGACACATTTCATTCCCTGCCACAAAGTGGATGACACGAGTCACATTGCAAGGCTTTTCTTTCGTGAGGTTGTCCGCTTGCACGAAACCCTCAACCATAGTCTCTGATAGGGATGCTAAGTTCCTTGGCCATTTTTGGAAAACTCTTTGGGCAAGGCTAGGAACTAAGCTCTTATTTTCTACCACTTGTCATCCTCAAACAGATAGACAAACTGAGGTAGTAAATAGATCCCTATCCACTATGTTGAGGGCACTCTTGAAAGGCAACCACAAGTCTTGGGATGAATATCTCCCCCACATTGAATTTGCATATAATAGGGTGGTTCATCGAAGCACTAAGTACTCCCCTTTTGAGGTTGTATATGGTTTTAATCCTCTCACCCCTCTGGACTTATTGGCACTCTCTAACACCAGAATTTTTCATAAAGAAGGGGAAGCTAGGGCTGATTTTGTCAAAAAATTATATGAGAGGGTCAAAACTAATATTGAAACCTAATCGAAGGGGTATGCTTGATCTAGCAACAAGGGGAGGAAGGAAGTCATCTTCGTAAAGGGCGATTGAGTTTGGCCTCAGCTAAGAAAGGATCGTTTCCCTTCTAAGAGGAAGTCCAAACTTAGCCCTCAAGGAGATGGTCCCTTCCAAATCGTTGAGAAGGTAATAATAATACATATAAGTTAGACCTTCCCGAGGATTATGGAGTTAGCACCACCTTTAATGTTTGTGATCTTACCCTCTTTTTAGGTGCTGACATGGAAGAGGACGACCCTTCAGATTTGAGGACAAATCCTTCCGACAGGGGAGGAGATAATGCAATCCTGCCTACCAAGGGCCTTCTCACTAGGGCAATGGCTAGAAGGATTGAAGAGCACTTGGCCCGGAAAGACTCATCAAGACCTCAGCTCATGATGGAGATAGATATTTTAGGCCATAGTCCTTAGTTTTCCTCTTGTAAATATTAATTAGCTTTTAATTCCCTTTTAGGCCTTGTATCTTGGCCATTTATTTTAGTTTCTAGAGCTTAGGATGTAATTAGCTTAGGAAGGGAGGTGAGGGGAGTAAAGGGCCTAATAACCCAAAGGAGTGTGGATCTCTTTCCACACCCCCTTGATTAGGTCGTGACACTCCCTAGCTTAAGGCTAGGCACCACTTTTAGTGGGCCTAAGAGGGATTAGTGCTCCTAATCCTAATTAGGCCCAAGTCCCACATCGCCTAGTTTTGAGTGCCTTGCTCCCTCTTTGGGCTATAAATACACCTAGTCTCTCTTGTACAAATCACACTTGATTGAATGAAGTAAGACTTTTTTTGAGCAATTTATTCTTGTGTCATTGAGAATCCTCTCTCTTGAGGAATCTCTCCCTTATAACTTTTATCAAGGGACCTCTTCCTTGTGGCAAACAACATAAAATTTTTTACTCATCTTTCTCCTAGAAAGTGGCGTCAACCCTCTCCCATTTCTAACCTCTCCATCCTCCATTTTCTTAGAGGAAGGAACCTTAGTTGAAGAGATCAAGGGAGTGTATCTTAGACTAGACTGTCCTATCTACAAAGAAAAAATAGAAAAATCTAATAAATCGACCTTCAAGGAAAATAAAGGAAAGAAGACATATATCACTTGGGAGGAAAATGACACTGATTCATCAAATGACTCCGACAATGAAATTGTTAATCTTGGTCTCATGGTCAGAGACTATGATAGCGAAGAAAAGGTAACCTTCTCTAACCTTGAAACTTCCTTTTCATTTGGTGAACTTCAAGAAGCATTTATTGATCTGCATAAAGAATCATTAAAACTTGCAAAACTAGTATCATCTTCCAAGAAAACAATTTCAAACTTAGAAGCAGGAATTTTAAAATTAAATAAAGAATTGGAGAATCTTAGATCTGAAGTTAACACACTAGAATTAAATTCAAAATAACTTATTGAAAGCAATATAGAAAATAAACCTCATTCATGTGCATCATGCAGTAAATATAAAGAAGAAATTGTTAATCTAAAAATCACACTTGCTAAATGCACTTTGGGCAAGAACAATTTAGATATTTTATTAGGAAAACAAAGATGTGTCTTTGATAAAACAGGAATAGGTATAATCCTTTAAAACAACAAAAAATGTATAAACATTTCTTTGTATCCACTCAAGCAACTACTTCTCCATTTTTGACATGTTTTATTGTTGCAAGAAAGGACATAATGCATCAACATATCATTTTAGGAAAAACAATAATAAAAATAGCAATATGATATAGGTTCCAAAAGGATCCTCAATTAAAACTAACACACAAGGACCCAAGAAAATTTGGGTACCAAAGTCATGTAATCTATTTTGTGTTTGAAGGAATCTTTGAAGAAAAACTGGTACATTGATAGTGGTTGCTCAAAACATATGACGGGAGATACTTCAAAGTGTCTCATCTTGAATCCCAAGAACAATGGACATGTAACTTATAGAGAAAACAACAAAGGTAAAATTTTAGGGGTCGGAAAAATCGGTACAAATCTCTCTACCTCAATAGATAATATTTTGCTTGTTGATGGACTTAAACACAACTTACTTAGCGTAAGTCAATTATGTAATAAAGGTTTCCTAGTATTCTTTGATTCACATAATGTGTTATTGAAAGTAAAAATGATAAGAAAATTACTTATGAAGGAAAAAGGATTAACAATGTATATATGATAAATCTAGATAAAACTACAAATCATACTCAATGTTTTATAAGTAAAGAAGATGAATCTTGGTTGTGGCATAGAAGAATTGCTCATATAAATATAGAACATTTGAATAAACTAATTTCAAAAGACTTAGTAATAAGATTACCCAAAATCAAATTTGAAAAAAAAACTTTGTGATGTATGCCAAAAAGAAAAACAAGTAAGAACCTCGTTTAAGTCTAAAAATATTATCTCAACCTCTAGACCCTTACAACTATTACACATGGATCTTTTTGGTCCTTCAAGAACTATGAGTTTTGGAGGTAGTTATTATGCCCTTGTAATCGTAGATGATTACTCTAGATTCACTTGGACATTATTCCTTGCTCATAAAAATGATGCCTTTCATGCATTTAAGAAATTTGCTAAAATTGTTCAAAATAAAAAGGAACTCAAAATTACTTCAATTAGAAGTGACCACGGAAGATAATTTGAAAATAAAAACTTTGAATTATTCTGTGATCAAAATGGAATTTATCATAATTTTTCTGCACCTAGAACTCCTCAACAAAATGGGGTAGTAGAGAGGAAAAATAGATCATTAGAAGAATTAGCAAGAACCATGCTTAATGACATAAAACTTCCAAAATAATTTTGGGCTGAAGCCGTCAATACTGTATGTTATACAATGAATAGATCACTTATAAGACCTATTTTAAAGAAAACACCTTATGAACTTTACAATGGAAGAAAACCAAATATTTTCCATCTTCACATATTTGGATGTAAATGCTTCGTGTTAAATAATGGAAAAGATAATTTAGGAAAATTTGATGCTAAATCAGATGAAGGAATATTTCTTGGGTATTCCTTAAATAGTAAAACTTATAGAGTATATAAAAAAAGAACTATGTTGATTGACGAATCGATACATGTTGCCTTTGATGAAACTAACAATTTTTTGTCAAGAAAGGATATGCTTGGTGATGTAATAGAAACTCTACAAGACACACACATTCATGAAGAAGGTCATAAAAGTAAGAAAGAAGAAAGTAGTATAGATTCCATATCAAATAGATTAAACCAGTTTGGATATTCCAAAGGAGTGGAAAACCTTAAAGAACCATCCTCTTGATAACATCATCAGAGATATTTTGAAAAGGGGTAATTACTAGACATTCTCTTAAATATATATGCAATAACATGGCTTTTGTATCTATAATTGAACCTAAAAGCATAAATGAAGCCTTAATTGATGAAAATTGGATCATTGTTATGCAAGAAGAATTAAATTAGTTTGAAAAAAGCCAAGTATGGGAACTAGTTGCTAGACCCAAGGACTATCAAACAATTGGAACTAAATGGGTATTTAGAAATAAATTACATGAACACGGAATAGTCATAATAAACAAGGCAAGATTAGTGGCCAAAGGATATAATCAAGAAGAAGGAATAGATTATGAAGAAACTTATGCTCCAGTAGCAAGGTTAGAAGCCATTAGAATGTTACCTGCATTTGCATCTATAATGGACTTCAAACTATATCAAATGGATGTCAAAAGGGCCTTTTTAAATGGATTCATTCAAGAGGAAGTATATGTTGATCAACCTCCAGGATTTGAAAATCCAGAATTTCCTAATCATGTTTATAAATTAAAAAAAAAAAACTCTTTATGGTTTAAAACAAGCTCCTAGGGCTTGGTATGAAAGATTAAGTATATTTCTTTTGGAAAAAGGGTTTACAAGAGGGAAAGTTGACACCACACTATTTATTAAACGAAAAATGCATGATATTCTTTTAGTGCAAATCTATGTTGATGATATCATCTTTGGTGCAACTAATGACTCTTTATGCAAAAAATTCTCTGAGGATATGCAAAGTGAATTTGAAATGTCTATGATGGGGGAGTTAAATTTCTTTCTTCGCTTACAAATCAAACAAACTAGAAATGGAATATTCATCAACTAAAGCAAGTATTGCAAAGAACTGCTTAAAAGATTTGGAATGGAAAATGCTAAGCAAATGGCTACACCAATGAGCATTGCTTGCTACTTGGATAAAGATGAACACGGTAAATTAGTAGATATCAAACGATATCGAGGTATGATTGGATCTCTTCTTTATCTTTCAGCAAGTAGGCCTGATATCATGTTTAGTGTTTGCCTATGTGTTAGATATCTAGCAAATCCAAAAGAATCTCATCTCAGTGCTGTTAAAAGAATCATGCGATATTTATTAGGAACTCCTAACTTAGGGTTATGGTATCCTAAAAATATGTCTAAAAACTTTGTAGGATATTCTGACTTAGATTTTGCTGGATGTAAAATAGATAGAAAAAGCACTAGTGGCACTTGTCACCTCATAGGTTCCACTCTAGTTTCATGGCATAGAAAAAAGCAAAATAGTGTTCCTTTATCTACAGCCGAAGCAGAATACATCGCTGTTGGAAGTTGTTCCACTCAAATTCTTTGGATGAAGCAACAACGATCTAACTATGGACTAACACTAGAACAAATACCTATTCGTTGTGGTAACACTAGTGCAATAAATCTCTCAAAACATCCAGTTTTACACTCTTAAACAAAACACATTGAAATACACCATCACTTTCTTTGAGATCACGTTTAAAAAGGAGATTGTATTCTAGAATTTGTAGACACCAAAAATCAATTAGCCGACATCTTTACCCAAAGAAAATTTCTTTACAATTTGAAGAGAATTAGGTATTATGAATTTGATCGATGTTGATTCTTGAAGGTTAGATGAATGTAATCGATTACAATCTGTGGTAATTGATTACCAGCATATTCGCAGAATTCTGTACTTTTCATGTAATTGATTACATAGTTACATAATCGATTACTAGACGGCGCTACAACCTGGTTTTTACAGGGGTAATCAATTACTCAAAATGGCTGAATCTTCAAAAAGACGTTGGGGTTCTTCCTCCTCCACCGCTACCAGAAACCGCCAACGTGGTGGCGCCAATAATTCCTCTGTACTCCCACACTCCTCTATTCCTCTGTTTTCCACCACTGATCAACGAGAGACGTATTATGCTCATTTTTTCCAACATCAACATTCTTGACCCCAAATATGTCAATGATGAGTTCTTTAATGACAAATATTTTTTATTTTTATGACACCTTCCGTGCTTATGGGTTACCCGATTTTCTGACTTTAAAAGAACCACATTTTCCTGATTTAGGGTTTAGGGTTTATGGGTTAATGCCATTGATCAATCACTCTTTTACACTCTGACAAAATTAGAAAGTCAAGGGGTTTATTTTGAAGGCTCTATTTTTTATGAGTGGAAGGATGATTATTCTACCCATAATGCCTGTCTAATGGTCACTACTGATAATGTTAATATTACTGGTCGATTACTTGTTGGTTCTCTGAAGTTCGAATGTCGGATTATGGATTATATTATCGTTCGAGTATTACTCCCTGGTTTAACCAATCTTGCTCAAGTAACAGAAGAAGATTTAATCATCATGTGGTCATTTTTGACTGGGAGACCCATCAACTGGGCTCATCTTGTGCATCACCATATGAACAAAGCATTACGTGACAATGCTTCTCTCCCATATCCACAAATTATTATCACATTCTTAAAACACTTCAATTTTTCCCTTTATAGTGTCCCTTTTATCAAGGTCAAGAGATCATTTGAAATTGGTGCTACCACTCTTTCTTCTTTTGGTTATCGCAAAAATCTAGATCATCAATGGGTTCGTAAGCAGGATCATCAAGCTCATTCTCCTGATGATTGTAGTCCTTCCCCACCACCACCGGCTCCACACTCTGCTATTCTTAATGATGTCCTCCATGGCATTCAAGATCTCCGTACTTTTTGACGAACGTTTCACTTCTGTCGATACTCGCCTTACACGTCTTGAAGATGATATGGGACATCTCCTTCGATACTTTGACTCTACTTAGTTTATGTTTTCAGCAAATATATGATCTCATTATGATAATCTTGTGCTCATTTTAAACTCCTTGCTTAAACAGTCATTTATCTTAACTGATTAGTCTTTCAATTGTGTCTTTTCTTTCCGCCTTTCATTATTTTTTATGTTGCTAAAGGGGGAGAGACATGTAAGGCAAGGAAATTAAATTATGATATTATTGCTTTTGATAACTAAAATTATTTCTTGCTTTATTTTAAGAAAACTGTTTACAAACAATACAATTCTTATAAGGTCAATAAATATTAAACTAAGGGGGAGTGATCTGATGCACTCCCTTGATCTCTTCAACCAAGGTTCCTTCCTCTAAGAAAATGGAGGACGGAGAGGTTAGAAATGGGAGAGGGTTGACGCCACTTTCTAGGAGAAAGATGAGTCAAAAAATTTTATGTTGCTTGCCACAAGGGAGAGGTCCCTTGATAAAAGCTTTAAAGGAGAGATTCCTCAAGAGAGAGGATTCTCAATGACACTCAAGAATAAATTACTCAAAAAGAGTCTTACTTCATTCAATCAAGTGTGCTTTGTACAAGAGAGACTAGGTGTATTTATAGCCCAAAGAGGGAGCAAGGCACTCAAAACTAGGCAATGTGGGACTTGGGCCTAATTAGTATTAGGAGCATTAATCCCTCTTAGGCCCACTAAAAGTGGTGCCTAGCCTTAAGCTAGGGAGTGTCACGGCCTAATCAAGGGGGTGTGGAAAGAGATCCACACTCCTTTATGTTATTAGGCCCTTTACTCCCCTCACCTCCCTTCCTAAGCTAATTACACCCTAAACTCTAGAAACTAAAATAAATGGCCAAAATACAAGGCCTAAAAGGGGATTAAAAGCTAATTAATATTTACAAGAGGAAAATTAAGGACTATGACCTAAAATATCTATCTCCATCATGAGCTGGGGTCTTGATGAGTCTTTCCGGCCCAAGTCCTCTTCAATCCTCCTAGCCATTGCCCTAGTGAGAGGGCCTTTGATAGGTAGGATTGCATCATGATCGATAAATATATATTTCACTGTCTTTCCTTCCCTTAAAGATGAGTGTCATCATAAAAAAGGGGGAGAATGTAAATGCTAAGAGGTTATAGGTTTTGATGATGCCAAAAGTGAAAAAAAAATGTTGATACAAAAGCAAGAAAGCAAAAAGAACAAAACAACATTGACAGAGACTCAAGATAATGTTAAGCTAGAAAAATAAATTAACTCAGTTATTGTAAAAGAATCTCTAAGAATTTTCATAAACTTAATTTGGCAAAATTATGAACTAGTAATCGATTACCAGGCTATGTAATAGATTACCAGAGGCTTGTTATTCAAATTTTGAATTCAAAAGTGACAACAGCACAATTTTTAAATCATGTAATCGATTACCATTTTTATTTAATCGATTACTAGAAAAGCTGTTATCACAAAAATTTGAAAAGTCACAACCTTTCGTGAAATAACACAATTTTTGAATTGTGTAATCGATTACTAGTATATGTGATTGATTACCAGTAAGCTATTATGAAAAGTTTGAAAAGTCACAACCTTTCATGAAATAACACATCACTTTGGTTTTGACACTATAAATAAGTGACTTTTCTTCTGTTTAAAAACACGAATTTTTCCAATCTTTTACAGAAAACAAACTCTTGCCCAAACTGATGTGATCTTTGATGATCACGTGCCCAAAGGATCCTTTCTAAGGTCACTTGGAAAGGAAATGAATTTATGGAGAGGAAAGGAATGGGGTGAGGCGCCACAAATACTAGGTTTGATAAGCCAAAATGGAGAGGGCACAAGGGAGGGGTCCCTTAATAACTCTTAGAAACTCTCACAAAGGAGAAGAGGCGACACTCAAGGTAAGAACCTCACAACCAATATGGTCTCTAGGATTAAATCCAAGTGTAAAAAATACAAGTGAGGGGAGGAGCTCCTATTTATAGAGGTATCTAACCTCTTGAACAAGATAACCTAAAAAAAAGGACTAGGATTAAAATGAGAGATCTAAGGGAGTAGGATTGAGAAACAATCCCCTCCTTAGATCATCAAACCTAGTGCCCAAGTTTCTTAAACCAAGGGCCAAGATTCCTTCTTATTAACTTAGGGGTTCATGAAGGAAAAGAGGGGTGTAGATATCAAGGCTACCCCTTATTTCCTTTATAAAGACCCAAAATGCTAAATCCACCCTCTAAATTCCTAAGACACCTCTTAAAATAAAATGGACTAAATACATGTCCCAAATTAAATTCCTAATGCTCCTTAAAATTCAAAAAATGAAAATTACATTTTATTAATTAAAGTCGCTACGTAATATCTTCACTCTCCACAGGAGCTGAAGTCTTCCTTTGTCTGCAGGGCTAGGTCTTCTTCAATCCTTCTAGTCATGGCCCTAGTGATAGGTCCTTGGCTAGGCATGGTCACATCATCTCCTTCCCCTTGGAGAGGATTTGACCTTAAATCCATGGGGGCTTCATCATTTTCAGCACCTACAAATGGAGACAAATTAGAAACATTAAAACTGGTGCTTCCCCATAATCCTCAGGCAGATCTAAAACATAAGCATTATTACAGATTCACTCAAGGATTTGGAAAGGTCCATCTCCTCTAGGGCTAAGTTTGGACTTCCTTTGAGAAGGAAATCTATCCTTTCTCAAGTGAAGCCATACCTAGTCGCCCTTTTCAAAGATGACCTATTTCCTCCCCTTATTGGCGAAAGTAGCATCTCTCAAGGATTGGCGCTCTATGTTAGCTTTAACCCTCTGATGTAATTGTTTTACAAAAATGGCTTTTGCCTTTCCTTCTTTATGCACAACAACAGAAAGAGGAAGAGGTAAAAGATCTAGAGAAGTACGAGGATTAAAGTCATAGACCACCTCAAATGAAGAATGCTTGGTGGTTCTATGAACCACCCGGTTATAAGCAAATTCAATGTGGGGAAGATACTCATCCCAAGACTTATGGTTGCCTTTAAGGAGAGCCCTCAACATAGTGGATAAAGATCTATAAACCACTTCTGTTTGCCCATCGGTTTGAGGGTGGCAGGTAGTGGAAAAAAGAAGTTTAGTTCCCAGCTTAGCCCAAAGAGTTTTCCAAAAAAGGCTAAGGAACTTCACATTCCTATCTGACATTATTGAAGAGGGTATATCATGCAATCGGACAACCTATTTAAAGAAAATTCTTGCGATGCTGCTCGCATCATCCACTTTGTGGCAGGGAATAAAATGGACCATTTTTGAAAATCGGTCCACCACCACAAATATGGAGTCTGCACCTCGTTGGGTTCTTGGGAGCCCAAGGATGAAATCCATGCTAATATCCTCCCAAGGTGCAGAAGGAGCAGGTAAAGGTGTGTATAGTCCAAGAGGCATTGCTTTAGACTTTGCTTGAAAGCAAGCTATACATTTAGAGCAATCTCTATGGACATCTCTACGCATATAGGGCCAAAAGAATTTCTCTTGTAAAAGCATGAGGATTTTTTAAATCCCAAAATGCGCTATGAGCCCACCTTCATGGCTCTCTTTTGTAAGTAAGTTCCTAATTGATCCTTGGGGTATACAAAGCTTACTCCCTTTGTAAAGATACCCCTCACTGATGACTGGTGCATGGGTCAATTTATGCTTAATTAGCTAGAAGGCTTTCTCTTGTTTCTTACCCCAAAGGAAAGGAACTTCCTTTTTCACCATATAATTTATTGGTGCGAAGAGCGTGGAGAAATTAGGCACAAAATGCCTATAAAATCCAGCGAGACCATGAAAGCTTGTGATCTCTGTCACACTCTTTGGGGTGGGCCATTCTTGAATAGCTTTTATCTTTTCGGGGTCAACATGGACCCTTTTTGTGCTAACTACAAAACCTAGGAAAACTACACTATCTACACAAAAGGTGCATTTTTCTAAGTTACCAAAAAGATGATTACCCCTAAGAAGAGAAAAAACATGCCTTAGATGTCCTAAATGATCATCTAGGTTCCTAGAGTAAACTAAAATGTCATCAAAGTAAATTACACAAAATTTACCAAGGCAATCCCTCAGTACATGATTCATTAAGAGCATGAACGTGCTTGGGGCATTAGTTAGCCCAAAAGGCATAACCAACCACTCATAAAGACCAAATTTAGTCTTAAAAGCAGTTTTCCACTCATTACCCTCTTTGATCCTTATTTGGTGGTAACCACTTCTAAGATCTATTTTTGAAAATATTTTTGCCCCATGCAATTCATCCAACATGTCATCAAGACGGGGGATGGGTGCCTATATTTGATGGTGATGTTGTTGATTGCACGACAATTAATACACATCCTCCATTGACCATTCTTCTTGGGCACCAACAAGACTGGCACAACATAAGGGCTTAGGCTCTTTGAACCCAACCTTTCTCCAACAGCTCATTCACTTGAGACTCAATCTCTTAGGTCTCCATGGGGTTGGTCCTATAGGCAGGTCTATTAGGTAGACTTGCGCCAGACACCAAATTAATTTGATGTTTTATACCCCTAATGGGAGGAAGTCCTTTTGGAACCTCATTAGGGAATATGTCATCAAATTCTTTTAAAATATCTTGAACCCTTTGAGGAAGGTGCTCATGTGCATGGGTTGTGGCAGTGCTCTCAGTAGAAGAATGCAAAATGGGAGAAGGATTTGATGCTTCTTTGCAAAAGAGGAGATAAAAGGGCTTGTAAGTCAAAAGGAGTTTCTTTTAAATCATGTTTAGTAGCAAATAGGCTCCTTTTACTAATATTCCCTTTCGAAGGGGCATCACCTTCCGACTCTCTCTCTTTACCCTTTTCAAGCTTTAAGGGTAAAGCTTGTTGTGCTTTTCTTTGTTTTTGTTTTTCCTCAACTCTTTTCTTTTTCATAACAAATTGATCCTCAGCCACTTGAGAAGGTGACAAAGGATACAATTTGAAGCGCTTTTCATTATGGGTGAGAATTATTTGGTTGGAGTGACCATGGTGAATAACTTTTTTGTCAAATTGCCATGGTCTTCCTAACAGGATATGACCAGCCTCCATAGGAACTATGTCACAAAGAATCTCATCATTATAAGATCCTATAGAAATTGGAACCATAACTTTTTCATTGACTACCATCTCCCCTTGTTCATTGAGCCATTGCAATTTGTAAGGTTTGGGATGGGGCATGGTAGTCAAGGCTAGCTTTTCAACCAACCTAGAGCTACAACAGTTACAATAGGAGCCACTATCAACAAGGAGAGAACATACTTTGTCATTTACTTTACATCTTGTATGGAAGATGTTCTCTCTTTGTGACTGGCCAAGCTCTAGAGGTTGGCTTCCAAGAAGCCTTTGAACCATAAGGAGGTCCCCCTCATAAGGAAAAGCTTCCTCAAACTCTTGTTCCAAAGTATGTCCCCCTTCTTCCTCACTCTCACTAGAGGAGGAAGATGAGTTATTCTCACTATAAATGTCTTGTCCCCTCGTGATCATGGTTTTCTTGTTGGGGCATTGAGAGGCAATGTGGCCTCTCCTAAGACATTTGAAGCATTTGATACTACTTTGCCTCTCAGTACGCTTAGTAGTAGGGGGTTTTCTCTCTACATGAGGTGCTTTTGTATCTTGAAAATGTTTGGGTTCCTCTTTGGGAAAACCCTTGAAAGAGTTTCCCTTAAGTTCGTCTCTCTTTGAGTAAGAGGGAGAATCTTTTTTAAAGTTTTTTCTCTTGAGTTGATTCTTAGCTCTTACACAAAGTTCTACCAACTCATCAAGGTTTGAGTATGAAAGAAGCTCTACCTTATCTCTAATGTCAGAGCTTACTCCACACAAAAACCTAGCAAGGGTGGCATTGGGTTCCTCAATGATATTGGCCTTTAGTATGAGAAGCTCCATCTTTTGTCTATACTCCTCAATACTTAGGTTATGTTGCCTAATTCTTTGGAGCTTTTCCAAAAGATCCCTCTCATAATATGAAGGAATGTGCCTTCTTCGCAAACAAGTTTTTAAATCATTATAGTAGAGAATGTCAGGCATTTGTTTACGGGCCCTATCCTTGACTAACCCATCACACCAATGCAAAGCAGAACCTTGAAAACTAAGGGAGTCCAAAGGTACTTTCCTTTCTTCCCTAATTTCATAGCATCGAAAGAGTTGTTCCACTTTGACTTCCCAATCTAGGTAAGTCTCAACATCTTCCCTACCATGAAAATGGGGTAGGTCTACCTTTGGTTCCCTAGCATGATTTATGTTCTCTTGAGGAGAATTATGATTGTATGATGAATGAGAGTGATGCTTATGTTGATTTCTATAGTATTCTTCTTCACTAGAGCTAAAATGCCTAGATGGGGATCTTATGAGAATTCCTTTATTTTTTTCTATCACTCTCCCTCCCATCTCTCCTTTTACTCTCTTCTCCTCTCCTTCTTTCTTTTTCTCTTTTTCTTTCTAGTTCTTTCCTCCTTCTCCTTTCTTCATCCTCTCTTCTCTCTCTTTGCCTTCTCTCTTCTCACTCTTTTTTCTCTTTTCTGATTTCCAACATCTCTTTTTTTAACTCTTCCTTCTCTTTTTGTTTTTCCTTTTCTTTTATTTCTTTTTGGCTCTCTTTTTCTTCTCTCCTTTCTTGTTCTTTAGCCATCCATTCCCTAAATTCTAAGTTAAGGTTTTCAAAAGTGTCTCCCTTAGAAGGTTTTCTTTGGTTGACACTCTTACTTGATGAACAACTATGTGCACTAGAATGTGTGTGGGAAGTCATGATGCTTGGATGCTAAAAACTAAAAGGTAGGCCAAAAACTTTTTTTTTTCAAGAAACACTCCTCTCTTTTTTTTTGTTTTCTTACCTAAGGTGGCTTGATGAGTCTTTGGAACTCTTAGCCTCTACACGTTTTTCAAAATAACATAAAATAAAATAAAAGTGCAAGAATGTAAAAGAGAAAGGGCTCTAATCGTGTTCCTAAGGTGTTGAAGGAAGTGTACCACTTCTCCCTTCTTCACCTAATTAACGAGGAACTACGCTAAAATTAACCAAAAATATTACAAACCAAGGGAGGGCCTTAAGGGCACTCAAACTCCCAATCTAAAATTAAGTATACACAATACAAAGAATAAAAAAAATAAAGCAAAGTCTTCACTCCAAGGTTTTTGGTGTTTGTCTCCTTTTGATCAAGCCCCTTTGAGTTGCATCAACCCACCCCAAGAATGCTACCCTTGTTTCCTCTTGTTTGGACTTGCCAAAATTTTATATATGGAACCTTTCCCAACCTTTCCTTACCAAGGCCGAATACAACACAAGACAACAAACAAAGGTGAATAACAAAATAAGGTTCAATAAACCAAGTGGATAGATTAAACAATGACAAACTCAAAGAAGTAAAGAAGACAAGCAAGAAAACATAAGGCTCAGAAAGGAAGGTAGCACACAAATAACTTTCATAGATTAGCTCTAAGAGTAGAGATGAAAAAAGACCCAAACAAAAAAAAAATGAAACCAATAGTTGCACACTTAATAAAATTTAAGTGACCAAAAACTAAAAAGCTTACTCAAGTAATTTTTTTTTTAATTACAATTGGTTCCTCATATCAAATGTTTCTACTATTAGGTACACAACTTCAAATTTGTCTTTCTTTTGATTTCTTTATCTTCTTTTTTTTTTAACTTGAACTTTTTCTATTTTTTTTAACTTTTTCTAATCATTTTGCTGCACCTAATAGCTTGTTGAATTGAAATTTTAATGAGGATGCTTGAAATAATAATACTTAAGTGAATAAGCACAAAGTAAGGTCACACAATTTTCAAGCAATACATGCAACTAAAGGCAAAACAACTTAGTAGTTCCAAATACCACTGAACTAATGGAGCTTAAGGAATGATTTAGAGCTGATTTTGAAGTAAATTGATTGCTTAAATTACTAACACAATTCACCCAAGCTAAAATTCCATAAAGAGACACCAATAGTGAAGGTAAACCAAGTGGAAAGCTACTAATAATTCAACATAAAACAAGAAACATATAAAGATTGAATTGAGCAAATATTTAAGAACAACAAAGATATTAATATGCTTGAACTAAAAGCATAAAAGACTTAAGAGACTCAACAAGAGGTCCACCTCTTAGGAGCTCAATTCAAAATGTTTTTGAAGGCTTTTTTGTAAAAAATTTAAGAGGCTAAAACCTATGGAATTTAAATGAGACAAAATAGGAAAATAACATGACTAGTATTTGACAAAACACAAGATTAAGAAAAAATAACACACCTAAAAATAGAGCAAAAATTTCAGCAAGAGACTCAAAACAAAAGGCACAACATAGTGGCCAAAGTTGATCACCACAATGGTGTGGAAAAATCCTAAACCATGTGGGTTTAATGGTCACAACTTCTTAGGCACACTTTAACATAAAAAACCAAGGGAAAATTAAGCAACTTGAACACGAAAATAAGATGCAAAGAAAGGGACAAATAAAATCGCATCAAATTAAATGGAACATAGGCGCGTAGATAGAATACAAAAGTGCATATAATTGCAAGAATAAAAAGGCTATACTACTAGACAATAAAGGAAATAAAGATGACAAAAAATGAAGGACTTTAAAATAAAGAGATCAAAGAGTTAAACAACAAAGCAAAAAAAATTGAGAAAGAACGTGACCTTTAGAAAGTGGTTCTGATACCACTTGATGTGATCTTTGATGATCACGTACCCAAAGGATCCTTTCTAAGGTCAGTTGGAAGGGAAATAGATTTATGGAGAGGAAAGAAATGGGGTGAGGCGCCACAAATACTAGGTTTGATAAGCCAAAGAGGAGAGGCCACAAGGGAGGGGTCCCTTGATAACTCTTAGAAGCTCTCACAAAGGAGAAAAGCGGACACTCAAAGGTAAGAACCTCACAACCAATATGGTCTCTATGATTAAATTCAAGTGTAAAAAATACAAGTTCGGGAGGAATGTCTATTTATAGAGGTAGCTAACCTCTTGAACAAGATAACCTAAAAAAGAAGGGCTAGGATTAAAAGGAGAGATCTAAGGGGGAGGATTGAGAAAATTTTCCCTCCTTAGATCATCAAACTTGGTGCCCAAGTTTCTCAAACCAAGGGCCAAGATTCCTTCTTATTAGCTTAGGGGGTTTATGTAGGAAAAGAGGGGTGTAGATATCAAGGCTACCCCTTATTTCCTTCATAAAGACCCAAAAAGCTAAATCCACCCTCTAAATTCCTAAGACACCTCCTAAAAATAAAAAATGGACTAAATACATGTCCCAAATTAAATTCTTAATGCTCGTCAAAATTAAAATAAAGGAAAATTACATTTTATTAACTAAAGTCCCTAGCCTAATATCTTCACTCTCCATAGGAGGTGAAGTCTTCCTTTGTGTTCAAGGGCTAGGTCTTCTTCAATCCTTCTAGCCATGGCTCTAGTGATAGGTCCTTGGCTAGGCATGGTCATATCACCTTTCATGTAATTGTTTTACAAAAATGGCTTTTGCCTCTCCTTCTTTATGCACAGCAACAGAAAGAGGAAGAGGTAAAGGATGTAGAGGAGTACGAGGATTAAAGCCATAGGCCACCTCAAATGGAGAATGCTTGATGGTTCTATGAACCACCTGGTTATAAGCAAATTCAATGTGGGGAAAGTACTCATCCCAAGACTTATGGTTGCCTTTAAGGAGAGCCCCCAGCATAGTGGATAAAGATCTATTCACCACTTCTGTTTGCCCATCAGTTTAAGGGTGACATGTAGTGGAAAAAAGAGGTTTAGTTCCCTGTTTAGCCCAAAGAGTTTTCTAAAAATTCCTAAGGAACTTCACATCCCTATCTGACGCTATTGAAGAGGGTATGTCATGCAATCGGATAACCTCTTTAAAGAAAAGTCTTGTGATGTTGCTCGCATCATCCACTTTGTTGCAGGGAATAAAATGGGCCATTTTTGAAAATCGATCCACCACCACAAATGTGGAGTCCATACCTCGTTGGGTTCTTGGGATCCCAAGGATGAAATCCATTCTAATAGCCTCCCAAGGTGCATAAGAAGCAAGTAAATGTGTGTATAGTTCGTGAGGCATTGCTTTAGACTTTGCTTGCAAGCAAGCTATACATCTAGAGCAATGTCTATGGACATCTCTATGCATATAGGGCCAAAAGAATTTCTCCTGTAAAAGCATAAGAGTTTTCGAAATCCCAAAATGCCCCATGAGCCCACCTTCATGGCTCTCTTTTGTGAGTAAGTTGCGAATTGATCCTTGGGGTATATAAAGCTTACTCCCTTTGTAGAGATACCCCTCACTGATGAAGTACCCATCATGGGCCTTTAATGCGAATGCAAATGCAAACACAGCAAAGATGGGGCCGAAATCCTTGTCAAAAGGACACATAGCCCGAATGTCATTAAATCCCAAGATTTTTGCACTCAAGGAGGAAGAAAGGGCATGACGCCTAGAAAGAGCATCAGCCATCACATTTTATTTTCCTTTCTTGTACTTGATGACATAAGGGAAGGATTCAAGATGTTCCACCCATGTTGCATGCCTTTTGTTCAATTTACCTTGACCCCTCAAATATTTTAGTGACTCATGGTCACTATGAATGACAAACTCCTTAGGAGCAAGGTAATGCTCCCAAGTTTGAAGGGCCCTAATTGGAGTATAAAACTCCTTATCATAGGTGAGGTAGTTGAGGGGGGCACCATTGAGTTTTTCACTGAAATACACATTGAGGTGCGCTCCTTGCAACAAGACAACTCCCACACCTACACCAGAGGCATCACTTTCAAGTTCAAATGTTTTAGAAAAGTCAGGTAATGGCAAGACTGGTGCATGGGTCAGTTTGTGCTTAATTAGCTGGAACACTTTCTCTTATTTCACACCCCAAAGGAAAGGAACTTCCTTTTTCACCAAATCATTTATTGGTGCGAAGAATGTGGAGAAATTAGGCACAAAGCGCCTATAACATCCAGCGAGACCATGAAGGCTTTTGATCTCTGTCACACTCTTTGGGGTGGGCTATTATTGAATTGCTTTTATCTTTTCGGGGTCAACATGAATCCCTTTTGTGCTAACTTCAAAACCTAGGAAAACTACACTCTCTACACAAAAGTTGCATTTTTCTAAGTTACCGAAAATATGATTACTCCTAAGAAGAGAAAAAACACGCCTTAGATGTCCTAAATGATCATTTAGGTTCCTAGAGTAAACTAAAATGTCATCAAAGTAAATGACACAAAATTTACCAAGGCAATCCCTTAGTACATGATTCATTAAGCGCATGAATTTTCTTGAGGCATTGGTTAGCCTAAAGGGCATAACCAACCACTCATAAAGACCAAATTTAGTCTTAAAAATAGTTTTCCACTCATCACCTTCTTTTATCCTTATTTGGTGGTAACCACTTCTAAGATCTATTTTTGAAAATAGTTTTCCACTCATCCAACATGTCATCAAGACGAGGGATTGGGTACCTATATTTGATGGTGATGTTATTGATTGCACGACAATCAACACACATCCTCCTTTGGCCATTCTTCTTGGGCACCAACAAGACTGGCACAACACAAAGGTTTAGGCTCTTTTGAACCCAACCCTTCTCCAACAGCTCATTCACTTGAGACTCAATCTCTTAGGTCTCCATGGGGTTGGTCCTATAGGCAAGCCTATTAGGTAGACTTGTGCCAGGAACCAAATCACTTTGATGTTCTATACCATTAATGGAGGAAGTCCTTTCGGAACCTCATTAGGGAATTATAATCAAATTCTTTTAAAGTATCTTGAACCTTTTGAGGAAGGTGCTCATATGCATGGGCTGTGGTAGTGCTCTCAACAGAGGAATGCAGAATGGGGGAAGGATTTGATGCCGCTTTGCAAAAGAGGAGATAAAAGGGCTTGTTAGTCAAATGAGCTTCTTTTAAATCATGTTTAGTAGCAAATAGGCTCCTTTTACTATCATTCCCTTTGGAAAGGGCAGCACCTTCCGACTCTCTCTCTTTACCTCTTTCAAGCTTTAGGGGTGAAGATTGTTGTGGTTTTTTTTGTTTTTGTTTTTCCTCAACTCTTTTCTTTTTCATCACAAATTGATCCTCAACTACTTGAGAAGGTGACAAAGGATACAATTTGAAGTGCTTTTCATTATAGGAGAGGATTATTTGGTTAGAGTGACCATGCTGAATGACTTTCTTGTCAAATTGCCATGGTCTCCCCAATAGGATATGACCAGCCTCCATAGGAACTATGTCACAAAGAATCTCATCATTATAAGATCCTATGGATATTGGAACCATAAATTTTTCATTGACTACCATCTCCCCTTGCTCATTGAGCCATTGCAATTTGTAAGGTAGTCAAGGCTAGCTTTTCAACCAACCTAGAGTTACAATAGTTACAACAAGAGCCACTATCAACAAGGAGAGAACATACTTTGTCATTTACTTTACATCTTGTAGGGAAGATGTTCTCTCTTTGTGACTGGCCAAGCTCTAGAGGGTTGCTTCCAACAAGCCTTTAAACCATAAGGAGGTCCCCCTCATAAGGAAAAACTTCCTCACCACTCTTGTTCAAATGTATGTCCCCCTTCTTCTTCACTCTCACTAGAGGAGGAAGATAAGTTATTCTCACTATAAATGTCTTGTCCCCTCGTGATGACGGTTTTCTTGTTGGGGCATTGAGAGGCAATGTGACCTCTCCTAAGACATTTGAAGCATTTGATACTACTTTGCCTCTCAGTAGGCTTAGTAGTAGGGGATTTTTTCTTTACATGAGGTGTTTTTGTATCTTGAAAGTGCTTGGGTTCCTCTTTAGTAAAACCCTTGAAAGAGTTCCCCTTAAGTTGGTCTCTTTTTGGGTAGGAGGGACAATTTTTTTTAAAGCTTTTTCTCTTGAGTTGATTCTTGGCTCTTACACAAAGTTCTACCAACTCATCAAGGTTTGAGTATGAAAGAAGCTCCACCTTATCCCTAATGTCAAAGCTTAATCCACACAAAAACCTAGCAAGGGTGGCATTGGGTTCCTCAATGATATTGGCCCTTAGTATGAGAAGCTCCATCTTTTGTCTATACTCGTCATTACTTAGGTTATGTTGCCTAAGTCTTTGGAGTCTATCCAAAAGATCCCTCTCATAATATGAAGGAATGTGCCTTCTTCGCAAACAAGTTTTTAAATCATTCCAGTAGCGAATGTCAGACATTTGTTTACTAGCCCTATCCTTAACTAACCCATCCCACCAATGCAAAGCAGGACCTTGAAAACTAAGGGAGGCCAAAGGTACTTCCCTTATTTCATAGCATTGGAAGAGTTGTTCCACTTTGACTTCCTAATCTAGGTAAGTTTCAACATCTTTCTTAACATGAAAATGGGGTAGGTCTACCTTTGGCTCCCTAGCATGATTTATGTTCTCTTGAGGAGAATGATGATGATATGACGAATGAGAGTGATGCTTATGTTGATTTTCATAGTATTCTTCTTCACTAGAGCTAAAATGCCTAGATGGGAATCTTATGAGAATTCCTTTCTTTTTTCTACCACTCTCCCTCGCATCTCTCCTCTTACTCTCTTCTCCTCTCCTTCTTTTTTCTTCCTCTTTTTCTTTTTTTCTTTCTAGTTCTTTCCTTCTTTTCCTCTTTTCTCTCTCTTTGCCTATTTTCTCTCTCTTTGCCTCTCTTCTCTCTCTTTGTCTTCTCTCTTCCTTCTCTTTTTGTTTTTGTTTTTCTTTTATTTCTTTTTCTCTCTCTTTTTCTTCTCTCCTCTCTTGTTCTTTAGACATGCATTACCTAAATTCTAAGTTAAGGTTTTCAAGAGTGTCTTCCTTATAAGGGTTTCTTTGGTTGACACTCTTACTTGATGAACAACTATATGCACTAGAATATGTGTGAGAAGTCATGGTGCTTGGATTCTAAAAACTAGAGGGTAGGCCAAAAACTTTTTTTTTTCAAGCAATACCCTTCTCTTTTTTTTTCTCATCTAAGGTGGCTTGATGAGTCTTTGGAACTCTTAGCCTCTACACATTTTTAGCAAAAAATTAAAAGTGCAAGAATATAAAAGAGAAAGGGTTCTAATTGTGCTCCTAAGGTGTTGAAGGAAGTGTACCACTTCGTCCTTCTTCACCTAATTAACGAGGAAATAAGCTAAAATTAACCAAAATTATTACAAACCAAGGGAGGGCCTTAAGGGCACTCAAACTCCCAATCTAAAATTAAGTATATAGAATACAAAGAATAAAAAAAATAAAACAAAGTCTTCACTCCAAGCTTTTTGGTGTTTGTCTCCTTTTGATCAAGCCCCTTTGAGTTGCATCAACCTACCCCAAGAATGCTACCCTTGTTTCCTCTTGTTTGGACTTGCCAAAATTTTATGTATGACACCTTTCCCAAGCTTTCTTTACCAAGGCTGAATACAGCACAAGACAGCAAACAAAGGTTAATAACAAAACAAGGTTCACAAATCCAAGTGGATAGATTAAACAATGACAAATTCAAAGAAGTAAAAAGACAAGCAAGAGAATATAAGGCTCACAAATGAAGGTAGCACACATATAACTTTCCTAATAGTTGCACGTTTAATAAAATTTAAACCAATAGTTGCACGTTTAATAAAATTTAAGTGACCAAAAGCTAAAAGGCTTACTCAAGTAATTTTTTTTGAATCACAATTGCGTCCTGATATAAAATGTTTATACTATTAGGTACACAACTTCAAAATTGTCTTTCTTTTGAGTTCTTTATCTTCTTTTTTTTTAGACTTGAACTTTTTCTAATATATTTTTTTTAACTTTTTCTAATCATTTTGCTGCACCTAATAGCTTGTTGAATTGAAATTTTAATTAGGATGCTTGAAATAATAACGCTTGAGTGAATAAGCAAAAAGTAAGGTGACATAATTTTTAAGCAATGTATGCAACTAAAGGCAAAACAACTTAGTAGTTCCAAATACCACTGAACTAATGGTGCTTAAGGAATGATTTAGGGGTTATTTTGAAGTAAATTGATTGCTCAAATTAATAACACAATTCACCCATGCTAAAATTCCATAAAGAGGCACCAATAGTGAAGGTAAAATAAGTGGAAAGCTACTAATAATTCAACGTAATACAAGAAACATATAAAGATTGAATTAAGCAAATATTTAAGAACAACAAAAAGATTACTATGCTTGAACTAAAAGCATAAAAAACTTAAGAGACTCAACAAGAGATTGTGCAAAATGCACACTTATGTGGACTTACACTACCTCTTTTGTTTAGGCACCTAATCTCAGCACATTAAACATAAAATAAAGCTATACTAAGGGCAAGAACACTTAAAATGCAGCAAAAGATGCAATGAAAAGAACAAAATAAAATTGCATCAACAATAAAGACAATAGCGAATAGAATAAGGAAAATTAAGAAACTACTAATATTAACTTAAGACATGAAATGAAAGAAATAAACAACAAGGGAAGACAATAATGAAATTGCGGAAATGAAGGAAATAATATATAAGAATGCGCAAAATTAAAAAGATCGAGAAAAAGAAATTTTGACCTCTAGAACCTATGCTCTAGATACCAAATGATGCATGCCTCCCTTGATCTTTTTCTAGAGGTTTTATTCTTTGGTGAAATGGTTTGTGGAAAGGTAACAACTGAGGTGGTTTTAGGTGCCACTTAAGGTAAGACAAGCCTAAGAGGGAAAGTTTGCCACAAGGAATGGAACCCTTGATAAAAACCTAAGGAATTTTCAAAGAGAGAAGGGTGGACACTAAGAGAATTTTGGCCAATTCAAGGTTTTTATATTCAATAAAGTGTAAAAAATACAAGAGTGTGAAGGAACACCTTTTTATAGAGGGAGCTAACCTCTTGGACAAGTCAAGAAGGAAAGGAAGGGCTAGGATTAAAAGGAGTCATCCAAGGGAGGATGATTGAAGCCCAAAGTCCAATTAATCCCCTTCTTTAGATGAGAATTGGTGCCAAGCTACCTCATCCAAGGGCCAAGATTACTCCTTTATTAGTTTTGGGTTTTATTTAGGAAAAAAGGGTGTAGTTATCAAACTACCCCCTTATTTTCTAAACAAAGGCCCAAAAGCTAATCTTACCTCTTCTTATTACTAAGACACCTCCTAGAAAATTAAATGGACTAATACATGTCCAAAATAAAATCCTAGGTTCCTAAAAGAAAAATTACAAGTAAATAAGTCATGACTTGCATAACTTGATGGTCATATAGAGGTGATATCTTCCTCCCTCTACTCTAGCCATGTCTTCTTCTATTCTCCTAGCCATGGCCCTAGTGATAGGGCCCTTGCTTGGGGAGCATGCATAAAAAGGAATGGGGTGAGGCGCCACAAATATTAGGTTTGATAAGGCAAAGGGGAGAGGCCACAAGGAAAAGGTCCCTTGATAACTCTTAGAAGCTCTCACAAAGGAGAAGGGGGGACACTCAACGGTAAGAACCTCTCAAACAATATGGTCTCTAGGATTAAATTCAAGTGTAAAAAATACAAGTGAGGGTAGGAGCTCCTATTTATAGAGGTAGCTAACCTCTTGAACAAGATAACCTAAAAAAGAAGGGCTAGGATTAAAAGGAGAGATCTAAGGGAGGAGGTTTGAGAAACAATCCCCTCCTTAGATCATCAAACTTGGTGCCCAAGTTTCTTAAACCAAGGGTCAAGATTCCTTCTTATTAGCTTAGGGATTTATGAAGGAAAATAGGGGTGTAGATATCAAGGCTACCCCTTATTTCCTTTATAAAGACCCAAAAAGTTAAATCCACCCTCTAAATTTCTAAGACACCTCCTAAAATAAAAATGGACTAAATACATGTCCCAAATTAAATTCCTAATGATCCTCAAAATTAAAAAAAGGAAACATCAACATATATTCTATGGTTGCGAAAAAGAAAAAGTACCATGAACAAAGATGAAGAAAATAAAATCTAAAAAAACAAAGAAATTAGCTCGATTCTATATTGTGTAATCCATCTAAGATAAATTTTGACTATTCTCACTCCACCATTGAACTCCCTTAGACTAGACTTTTAAGTCTTTCAACCAACTAATTTAACCATTTTAATATTCTGGGGAAATATTAACATTTTTTAGAGCAAAAAAAATAAAATAATTGAATAATATATATATATATATATACCTAAAAAACACATCTATTCTTTAATTTAATCATCTATGAAAAATATATCTACAGATACCTAAATAGATAAAATAAATATGAATGATAATCTAGAGCACAAATTTGTATGAGTATCTGTTCCCCGTATTCATTTAAATGAATATGGGGAATATATATTCATACAAATGAATCATGTGCCAGGAACTAGATTTGAACTGGTGACACGAGGATTTTCAGTCCTTTACTCTAGCAGCTGAGCTATCCCGACCATTCTTGTGACCTATTATAAACCTCATTTTTATTTTAAAAGATTAATGGAGTATATGTCATTGAATTTTTGTCAACTTTGTCAACTAAGTAAAAAAAGACGAAAAAAAATTTTGTAAATTAGTTTCAATAGTAGTAATTTTTTTGTATTGTTAATCACGCATATGAGAATTCCTTGCTAAAAAATAAGATATTTGTACGTTTATTATGAAAAAATTCTACATGTTTTACGTATATATTCCAAAACTTGTGACTTATAATTATGATAAGAAAATTTTGAAAAGAAAAATTCCAATTTAGTTGTCAAAGAAAAAATTGAATAAAACACATAAATAATGACCTAACTAACTTATAGAGAGGATATAGGAAAAGTAATTAGAAAGTTAAACAGGCCCTTTGGGGATAGAGGGACTTGAACCCTCACGATTTCTAAAGTCGAAGGATTTTCTTCTTACTATAAATTTCATTGTTGTCGGTATTGACATGTAGAATAAGACTCTATCTTTATTCTCACCTGATTGATCAGTTCTTCAAAGGATCGATCAGATTATGATATAGTGATTCCTTTCCTAATGCAAAAGGGAAAGTAGTCAACTCCATGTTTTAGAAGAGCTTCCATTGAGTCTCTGCACCTATCCCTTTTATCGCTTTCTCAACTTTTTGTTGTTTTCGGAAAACGGGATTTGGTTCAAGATTGCCATTGTGAATTCCAGGATTTCTCTAAATTTGCAAGTTCTCACTTGGTAAGTTTCCATACCAAGACTCAATCCAATTAAGTCCGTAGCGTCTACCAATTTCGCCATATCCTCCCTTTTTTATTTTATATTGAATCTCATTTTAATGCTTTTTTTTCTATTATGAGAATTATGGGGGAACTTTTAAATTCATTAAATACAGATTCTTATATTGTATTAAAAAATATTTTGTCCTATTTTTTTATTGTTTTTTTTCATCTATACTCAATACCATTATTTGGTTGAATCAGAAATGATTCTATTATCTATATATTCACAATTCAATATACACAGATATATACCACAGAGCTATTTATATTCTATACCCATACTTATATCATTTTTCAATGCAATTTTAAATACTCAAATGGTCGATTCTTTTTTTTTTTAACAATCCATTTATTTATATAGAATTGATATAACTAAACCGAGTCTAATGGATATAAAAAACCATTCTTTTAATGTACAATTAGACATTCATTTAGAAATTTATAAATATCGAATTTCTAATTATTTACTTACTAAAATGAAAATGGAGTTTAAATAATCCAATATCTTATAATTTTAATATATAAATCTATCGATTATAAATATAAATATTAGAATTTAATATATAATAATATTATAAGTAATATCAATTACTATTTACTTTAATCTAATTATTACATTATTATACATTCTAAAAAAATAGAATATTTGAGTTCGAATTGTAAATACTATTACTAAATAGTATTATTAATACTAAATACTATTATAATACTTATATTATAGTATTTATCTATATCTATTTAAATATTGGATATTCTATACTTTTTCTAGGTTCGTATTAATTTGAATTATGTTATAAATAACTAATAATTAATAACTAAGATTGGAACAATTTATTAAATTAATATGCATACGCAATTTCGATTATGTTAGCCCGCTTAGCTCAGAGGTTAGAGCATTGCATTTGTAATACAATGGTCATCAGTTCGAATCCGATAGCCGGCTTTTCTAAATTTCTTTCCGATTTTTTACAGAATTGATAATACCTTAGTTATAATAAATAAAAAAATTGGGAGAGTTCGATCTATATGGAATAAATCAAGAAAAGAACCTATTTTTTTGTATTTTTTTATATACAATAATAGAATAAAGTTCGGATATTGATCTAATTAGTCTAATTCTTCTTTATAGTACAATACTTTAGCAGATTTCATTGCATTTATTTTCTTTTTCATTTAGTTTAGTTTTAATTTGGATTTATAAGATTTGCCATTTAAAAAAGGTGTCTTTATGTCACGTTACAGAGGACCTCGTTTCAAAACAATACGCCTTCTGGGGTCTTTGCCAGGACTAACTAGTAGAAGGCCGACAAAAAGCGAACTTAGAATTCAATCGTGCTACAGTAAAAAATTTCAATATCGTATTCGTTTAGAAGAAAAACAAAAATTGCATTTTCACTATGGTCTTACAGAACGACGATTGCTTAAATAAGTTCGTATCGCCTGAAAAGCTAAAGGATCAACTGGTCAGGTTTTATTACAACTACTTGAAATGCGCTTGGATAACATACTTTTTCGAAAAGAAAAAAAGGGATACGAAATAACTATAGTGGATGCATTGGATGTACGTGAAGTAATTGATATTATACCTCCAGGACCAGAACTTCTTGTTTCTGAAGGTGAGTCTATCAAACTTGATCAGCCATTAACAAGTAATCCTAAGATGGGTGGATTTGGTCAGGGGGATGCAGAAATAGTACTTCAAGATCCGTTACGTGTCCAAGGTCTCTTGTTCTTCTTGGCATCTATTATTTTAGAACAAATCTTTTTAGTTCTTAAGAAGAAAAAATTTGAGAAGGTTCAATTATCTGAAATGTATTTCTAGGCCCGCATATTTATCAACATAGTAAACTCGTAAAAATAACTAAATTTTTGTTGATAATTTATGTAATTCTATTCTGTATAATAGAATCAAAATTATGAAAGATCTTTGTTTCTGTATAGTGTTAAATATATTTTATTTAAAGAGTTCCTTGTTAATACAAAGAAGTTCGAGTATGGATGTTATCAGGAAGGCTATTTGAACCGAAATATCGGCAAAGTCTGGGTCACAATTTGTATCAATTAAACAAATTATTGGAATTTCCAAAGTTATACATTCTTGAAGAGCCGTATATTCTTCTTGTTGATCGACAATTATTACAATATCAGTGACACAATCCTACCTACCAAGGGCCCTCTCACTAGGGCAATGACTAAGAGGATTAAAGAGGACTTGGCACAGAAAGACTCATCAAGACCCCAGCTTACGATGGAGATAGATATTTTAAGCCATAGTCCTAAGTTTTCCTCTTGTAAATATTAATTAGCTTTTAATTCCCTTTTAGGCCTTGTATTTTGGCTATTTATTTTAGTTTCTAGAGTTTAGGGTGTAATTAGCTTAGGAAGGGAGGTGAAGGGAGTAAAAGGCTTAATAACCCAAAGGAGTGTAGATCTCTTTCCACACCCCCTTGATTAGGGCATGAACTCCCTAGCTTAAGGCTAGACACCACTTTTAGTGGGCCTAAGAGGGATTAGTGCTCTTGATACTAATTAGGCCCAAGTCCCACATTGCCTAGTTTTGAGTGTCTTGCTCCCTCTTTGGGCTATAAATACACCCAGTCTCTCTTGTACAAATCACACTTGATTGAATGCAGTAAGTGATGCAATCTCACCTAGCATGCCTCATGGCTAGGAGGACTCAAGGAAGGCATGGCATGGACAAAAGCTCATTGAAGATTCGAAGCCATAGTCTTCGTTATTTTTAGCTTGTAAATATTTTATTTTAATTAGATAAATAGGAAAGTATTTTTAATTCCCTTAAGGCCATGTATTTCTGGCCATCTTCTTAGTTTATAAGGTATAGGTGTCTTTAGTTAAAAAGGAGGAGTAAGCTTATAATGGGTGCATAAGTTAAGACATGATTTTGGGCTAGCCCATTCACATTAAGATATGCTAATTGCACCCATAGGGGGTGAACTTAGGTGCCTCACTTAAGCCTAAGACTTGGGTTAATTATTTTTAATCCTAATTAAGCCCAAGTCCCACATTGCCTAGAAAAGTGTGCCCAAGCTCTCCCATTGGGCTATATATACTCATTCCCCCTCATTGTAAAATTTCACCTTTGAAGTTGAGTGAAAATAGTCTCTTTGTGGGCACATTCTTAGTAAAAGGTCTTAAGGATCCTCTCTCTTGAGGAACCTCTTCCTAGTTGGTTTTTATCAAGGGTTCCTTCCCTTGTGGCAAACCTAAACACTTTGGCTTATCTCTCTTTGAGAGTGGCGCCCCACCTCCATTTTCTTTCCCCTCCACCATCCATTTCATGGTGCTTGGAACCTCAAGGAAAAAGATCAAGGGAGGCATGCATCAGTAAGACTCTTTTTGAGCAATTTATTCTTGACTGTCTTTGAGAATCCTCTCTCTTGAGGAATCTCTCCCTTAAAGCTTTTATCAAGGGACCTCTCCCTTGTGGCAAGCAACATAAAATTTTTGACTCATCTTTCTCCTAGAAAGTAGCGTCAACCCTCTCTCATTTCTAACCTCTCCATCCTCCATTTTCTTAGAGGAAGGAACCTTGGTTGAAGAGATCAAGGGAGTGCATCAATCAGGTAACCCCTTCATATATTTAATGCCGCCAAGATATGTTTCCAAATGAGCTAAATGTCTCTTCAATATAGTGGCATCTCTTTTTGGAAAACTATGGAGTCTCCCTATCTTTTGTTGCGTTCTCAAGTCCCTGAACTTTTGAAGTCTTGTTTTTGTAGTATACCAATTCATTAACATACCGCCGGGCCATTTTTTATTAACATAATGACACCGAGCTTTTATTGCAGCCCACGTTACTGAATCAACTGCTTTTTTTTGTACCAACAGTTCAGAATTGTTTTGCCCGACTTGCTGCATCAAAAACTAAATCACAAGCTTCTGATAAAAACTGAGCAGTTCTAATAAGATTTGTAATATGAATACCCTTACGCTTTGTATATATATAAGGTGACATTTTAGGATTCCATTTTCTACTACCGTGGCGAAAATGAACTCCTGCTTCCATCATCTCTTCCAAAATTATGTTCCAATATCTTTTTGTCATTTATATTTATCCTCACACTTTTCTTTCATTTCAAAATATTATTTTGAAATGAAAGAAAGAGACCTGGTATACTGAAATAGACGAACGCCTCCCTTTTTTATTTTATTTTTTCCAATTCCTGTTAAACCCCTCTCACATTCACTAATATACATAAGGGGTGAAGTTATATTCGAAATTTGAATTTTCTCTCTGTCTTTTTTTTTTACAAAAATGGATAGAAAAGAAAGTTTTACAGATAATTCAGATATGTTAGAAAGATTACCATATATAGCATAAAACTTCTCCACCGATTTTTTCTAATTGAGTTTCTCGATCGGTCATTATACCCCTAGAAGTTGAAATAATTACAATCCCTATGCCTCCTAAAATTCGAGGGATTCTTTGATCATTATAATAGATTCGTAGACTGGGTGTACTGATCCGTTATAAATTAAAAAAAGAACTTTTATATGATCCTTTTCTATTTCTATTATACCGTAGAGCTAAAACTAAAAAAGATTTGTCGTTTTGTTTATGTTTTCTCACGTTTTCAATAAAACCCTCTCGTAAAAGTATTTTTACAGTGTTTTCTGTGATGTTAGTAAATGGTATTTGAACATCCCCTTTTTATTCATGTTAGCATTTCGTATATAGGTTATTATGTCAGCGATGGTGTCCTTACCCATGGTAAACGAAAATAATTGTTGCCCGTTACTTTCTATATAATCAACATGCTCCTTTTTATTATTTATTTTTTTATGATTTTTTACTTTCTATTTCTATCTATTCTATTATCTATCTATCTATCTATCTATCTATTTATCTATCTATATATATATATATATTGTATTGTTTAGGTTATTAAGTATTAATCTGAAATATAGAATAATTGCTAATTCTAACACTTATCAAAATTACTCCAAAAGGGATATATGTGCGATAAAATAGATTAATTAATCTATTTCTATTTTTTATTCACAAAACCATGGATCCATATCACGGTTTCATATTATAATACCTCAGGTGCTAATGAAACTATTTTAGTGGAATTTAACTGTCTCAATTCCCGGGCAATTGCGCAAAAGATTCGAGTTCCTTTTGGATTTCCTTCTTGATCAATGACAACTGTAGTATTATCATCATACTGAATTATTATACCGTTGCTACGTTTGAGTTCTTTACAAGTACGTACAATTATAGCTCTGATCACTTCTGATCTTTCTAAGTTCGTATTTGGTATTGCTTGTTTGATTACAGCAACAACAATGTTACCAATATAAGCATATCGTCGATTACTAGCTACTAGGATTCGAATACACATCAGTTCACGTGCTTTGTTGTTATCAGCTACATTCAAATGAGTTTGAGGTTGAATCATATCATTTTTTTGTTCTTTCAGTCCAAAGATTAAAGTAAAAATATTCTGTGTTTGAAGAAAAGAATCTACAATTGCATTTTTTTTTTGTTTTCATCCTAAAGACCGTTTTCCTTTGATTCTTATTTTTCATCTTGAAATAATGAATTGAGTTCGTATAGGCATTTTAGATGATGCTATTGAAATAGCCTTTCTTGCTATATTTTCAGGGACCCCGCCCATTTCATAAAGTATTTTCCCAGGTTTAACAACAGCTACCCAATATTCGGGAGATCCTTTTCCTGAACCCATACGTGTTTCAGTAGGTCTTACTGTAATTGGTTTGTCTAGAAATATGCATACCCATATTTGTCCGCCTCGGCAAACATTTCATGACATTGCTCGTCGTCCCGCTTCTATTTGTCTAGATGTTATCCAAGCTGGCTCAAGTGCCTGAAAAGCATATTTTTCGAAGCAAATATGATTACCTCGATAGGATATTCCATTCATTCTTCCTCTATGTTGTTTACGAAATCTGGTTCTTTTGGGGTTAAATAGATGGTTGTTTCTTAATTCCATCTTTATTATAGATCCTTTGGCACGTGATCATCAAAGATCACATCAAGTGATATCTAGAGCCACTTTCTAAAGGTCACGTTCTTTCTCAAAAAATTTTACTTGCTTTTTTCTTTATCTCTTTGCTCTCTTTATTTTAAAGTCCTTCTTTTTTTCATTTATTTCCTTTATTGTCTAGTAGTATAGCTTTTTATTCTTGCTATTATATGCGCTTTTGTTTCTTATCTATGTGTCTATGTTCCATTTAATTTGATGCAATTTTATTTGTCCCTTTCTTTGCATCTTATTTCCGTGTTCAAGTTACTTAGTTTTCCATTGATTTTTTATGTTAAAGTGTGCCTAAGAAGTTGTGAACATTAAACCCACATGGTTGAGGATTTTTCCACACCATTGTGGTGATCAACTTTGGCCACTTTCTTGCGCCTTTTGTTTTGAGTGTCTTGCTGAAATTTTTGCTCTATTTTAGGTGTGTTATTTTTTCTTAATCTTGTGTTTTGTCAAATACTAGTCATGTTAGTTTCCTATTTTGTCTCATTTAAATTCCATAGGTTTTAGCCTCTTAAAATTTTTACAAAAAAGCCTTCAAAAAGATCTTGAAGTGAGCTCCTAAGAGGTGAACCTCTTGTTGAGTCTCTTAAGTCTTTTATGCTTTTAGTTCAAGCATAGTAATCTCTTTGTTGTTCTTAAATATTTGTTCAATTCAATCTTTATATGCTTCTTGTTTTATGTTAAATTATTAGTAGCTTTCCACTTGATTTACTTTCACTATTGGTGCCTCTTTATGGAATTTTAGCTTGGGTGAATTGTGTTAGTAATTTGAGCAATCAATTTACTTCAAAATCAGACCTAAATCATTCCTTAAGCATAATTAGTTCAGTGGTATTTGGAACTACTAAGTTGTTTTGCCTTTAGTTGCATGCATTGCTTGAAAATTGTGTGACCTTACTTTGTGCTTATTCACTCAAGCATTATTATTTCAAGCATCTTCATTAAAATTTCAATTCAACAAGCTATTAGGTGCAGCAAAATGATTAGAAAAAGTTAAAAAAATATATTAGAAAAAGTTCAAGTTAAAAAAAAAAGAAGATAAAGAACTCAAAAGAAAGACAATTTTGAAGTTGTGTATGTAATAGTAGAAACATTTGATATGAGGAACCAATTGTGATTAAAAAAAAATTACTTGAGTAAGTTTTTTAGCTTTTGGTCACTTAAATTTTATTAAGTGTGCAACTATTGGTTTCATTTTTTTGTTTGAGTTTTTTTCATCTCCACTCTTAGAGCTAATCTAGGAAAGTTATTTGTGTGCTACCTTTCTTTGTGAGCCTTATTTATTCTTGCTTGTCTTATTTATTTCTTTGAGCTTGTTATTGTTTAATCTATTCACTTGGATTTGTGAACCTTGCTTTGTTATTCACCTTTGTTTTTTGTCTTGTGTTGTATTCTGCCTTGGTAGGGAAAGCTTAGGAAAGGTGTCATACACAAGATTTTGGCAAGGCCAAACAAGAGGAAACAAGGGTACCATTCTTGGGGTGGGTTGGTGCAACTCAAAGGGGCTTGATCAAAAGGAGGCAAACACCAACAAGCTTCGAGTGAAGACTTTTTTTTATTCTTTGTATTGTGTAAACTTAATTTTAGATTGGGAGTTTGAGTGCCCTTAAGGCCCTCCCTTGGTTTGTACTAATTTTTGGTTAATTTTAGCTTAGTTCCTCGTTAATTAGGTGAAGAAGGAAGAAGTGGTACACTTCCTTCAACACCTTAGGAGCACGATTAGAACCTTTTCTCTTTTATATTCTCGCACTTTTTTTGCAAAAAACGTGTAGAGGCTAAAAGTTCCAAAGACTCATCAAGCCACCTTAGGTGAGAAAAAAAAAAAGAGAGGAGTGTTGCCTGAAAAAAAAATTTTTTGGCCTACCCTTTAGTTTTTAGCATCGAAGCACCATGACTTCCCACACACATTCTAGTACACATAGTTGTTCATCAAGTAAGAGTGTCAACCAAAGAAAACCTTCTAAGGGAGACACTCTTGAAAACCTTAACTTAGAATTTAGGGAATGCATGGCTAAAGAACAAGAAAGGAGAGAAGAAAAAGAGAGAAACAAAGAAATAAAAGAAAAAGAAAAACAAAAAGAGAAGGAAGAGTTAAGAAAAGAGATGTTGGAAATGAGAAAAGAGAAAAAAGAGTGAGAAGAGAGAAGGCAAAGAGAGAGAATCGGGGATGAAGAAAGGAGAAGAAGAAAAGAACTAGAAAGAAAAAGAGAAAAGAGGAAGAAGAGAGAAGGAGAAGAGAAAAGAGTAAGAGGAGAGATGGGAGGGAGAGTGATAGAAAAAAGAAAGGAATTCTCATAAGATCCCTATCTAGGCATTTTAGCTCTAGTGAAGAAGAATACTATAGAAATCAACATAACCATCACTCCCATTCATCATATAGTCATCATTTTCCTCAAGAGAACATAAATCATGCTAGGGAACCAAAGGTAGACCTACCCCATTTTCATGGTAGGGAAGATGTTGAAACTTACCTAGATTGGGAAGTCAAAATGGAACAACTCTTCCGATGCTATGAAATAAGGGAAGTACCTTTGGCCTCCCTTAGTTTTCAAGGTTCTGCTTTGCATTGGTGGGATGAGTTAGTCAAGGATAGGGCCCGTAAAGAAATGCCTGACATTCACTACTAGAATGATTTAAAAACTTGTTTGCGAAGAAGGCACATTCCTTCATATTATGAGAGGGATATTTTGGATAGACTCCAAAGACTTAGGCAACATAACCTAAGTATTGAGGAGTATAGACAAAAGATGGAGCTTCTCATACTAAGGGCCAATATCATTGAGGAACTCAATGCCACCCTTGCTAGGTTTTTGTGTGGATTAAGCTCTGACATTAGAGATAAGGTAGAGCTTCTTTCATACTCAAACCTTGATGAGTTGGTAGAACTTTGTGTAAGAGCTGAGAATCAACTCAAGAGAAAAAGCTTTAAAAAAGATTGTCCCTCCTACCCAAAGAGAGAGCAGCTTAAGGGGAACTCTTTCAAGGGTTTTCCCAAAGAGGAACCCAAGCAATTTCAAGATACAAAAACACATCTTGTAGAGAGAAAACCCCCTACTACTAAGCCTACTGAGAGGCAAAGTAGTATCAAATGTTTCAAATGTCTTGGGAGAGGCCACATTGCCTCTTAATGCCCTAACAAGAAAACCATGATCATGAAGGGACAAGACATTTGTAGTGAGAATAACTCATCTGCCTCTTCTAGTGAGAGTGAGCAAGAAGAGGGACATACTTTTGAAAAAGAGTGTAAGGAAGCTTTTCCTTATGAGGGGGACCTCCTTATGGTTCAAAGGCTTCTTGGAAGCCAACCTCTAGAGCTTGGCCAGTCACAAAGAGAGAACATCTTCCATACAAGATGTAAAGTAAATGACAAAGTATGTTCTCTCCTTATTGATAGTGGCTCCTTTTGTAGCTCTAGGTTGGTTGAAAATCTAGCCTTGACTACGATGGCCCATACCAAACCTTACAAATTGCAATGGCTCAATGAGCAAGGGGAGATGGTAGTCAATGAACAAGTTATGGTTCCAATTTCCATAGGATCTTCTAATGATGAAATTCTTTGTGACATAGTTCCTATGGAGGTTGACCATATCCTGTTGGGGAAACCATGGCAATTTGACAAGAAAGCCATTCACCATGGTCACTCCAACCAAATAATTCTCACCCATAATGAAAAGCGCTTCAAATTGTATCCTTTGTCACCTTCTCAAGTGGCTGAAGATCAATTTACGATGAAAAAGAAAAGAGTTGAGGAAAAACAAAAACAAAAAAAAAACATAACAAGCTTCACCCTTAAAGCTTAAAAAGGGTAAAGAGATAGAGTCGGAAGGTGATGCCCCCTTCCAAAGGGAATATGAGTAAAATGAGCCTATTTGCTACCAAACGTGATTTAAAAGAAGCTCCTTTGACTAACAAGCCCTTTTATCTCCTCTTTTGCAAAAAGGCATCAAATCCTTCTCCCATTCTGCATTCTTCTGCTGAGAACACTGCCACAACCCATGCATATGAGCACCTTCCTCAAGGGGTTCAAGATATTTTAAAGGAATTTGATCATATATTCCCTAATGAGGTTCCGAAAGGACTTCCTCCCATTAGAGGTATAGAACATCCAATTGATTTGGTGCCTGGCGCAAGTCTACCTAATAGGCCTGCCTATAGGACCAACCCCATGGAGACTTAAGAGATTGAGTCTCAAGTGAATGAGTTGTTGGAGAAGTGCTGGGTTCAAAAGAGCCTAAGCCCTTGTGATGTGCCAGTCTTGTTGGTGCCCAAGAAAAATGGCCAATGGAGGATGTGTGTTGATTGTTGTGCAATCAACAACATCACTATCAAATATAGGTACCCAATCCCTCGTCTTGATGACATGTTGGATGAATTGCATGGAGCAAAAATATTTTCAAAAATAAATCTTAGAAAATGATTACCACCAAATAAGGATCAAAGAGGGTGATGAGTGGAAAACTGCTTTTAAGACTAAATTTGGTCTTTATGAGTGGTTGGTTATGCCCCTTGGGCTAACCAATGCCCTAAGCACATTCATGTGCTTAATGAATCATGTACTAAGGGATTGCCTTGGTAAATTTTGTGTAGTTTACTTTAGTGACATTTTAGTTTACTCTAGGAACCTAGATGATCATTTAGGACATCTAAGGCATGTTTTTTCTCTTCTTAGGAGTAATCATCCTTTTGGTAACTTAAAAAAATGCACCTTTTGTGTAGATAGTGTAGTTTTCATAGGTTTTGTAGTTAGCACAAAAGGGATCCATGTTGACCCTGGAAAGATAAAAGCTACTCAAGAATGGCCCACCCCAAAGAGTGTGACAGAGATCAAAATCTTTCATGGTCTCGCTGGATTTTATATGCACTTTGTGCCTAACTTCTCCACACTCTTCGCACCAATAAATGATTGGGTGAAAAAGGAAGTTCCTTTCCTTTGATGTGAGAAACAAGAGAAAGTCTTCTAGCTAATTAAGCATAAACTGACCCATGTACCAGTCTTGGCATTACCTGACTTTTCTAAAACATTTGAACTTGAATGTGATGCCTCTGGTGTAGGTATGGGAACTATCTTGTTGTAAGGAGGGCACCCCATTGTGTATTTTAGTGAAAAACTCAAAGGTGCCTCCCTCAACTACCCCACCTATGATAAGGAGTTTTATCCTCTAATTAGGGCTTTTCAAACTTGGTAGCATTACCTTGCTCCCAAGAAGTTTTTCATTCATAGTGACCATGAGTCACTAAAATATTTGAGGGGTCAAGGTAAATTGAACAAAAGGCATGCAACGTGGGTGGAATATCTTGAATCCTTCCCTTATGTCATCAAGTACAAGAAAGGAAAACAAAATGTGGTGGTTGATGCTCTTTCTAGATGTCATGCCCTTTATTCATCCTTGAGTACAAAAATCTTGGGATTTGATGACATTCAGGGTATATATCCTTCTGATAAGGATTTCAGCCCCATCTTTGTTGCCTCTGCATCTGTATTCGCATTAAAGGCCCATGATGGGTACTTAATTAGTGAAGGGTATCTCTACAAAGGGAGTAAGCTTTGTATACCCCAAGGATCAATTAGGAACTTACTCACAAAAGAGAGCCATGAAGGTGGGCTCATGGAGCATTTTGGGATTTCAAAAACCCTCTTGCTTTTATAAGAGAAATTCTTTTGGCCCCATATGCATAGAGATATCCATAGACATTGCTCTAAATGTATAGCTTGTTTGCAAGCAAAGTCTAAAGCAATGCCTCATGGACTATACACACCTTTACCTGCTTCTTCTGCACCTTGGGAGGATATTAGCATGGATTTCATCCTTGGGCTCCCAAGAACCCAACGAGGTGCAGACTCCATATTTGTGGTGGTGGACCGATTTTCAAAAATAGCCCATTTTATTCTCTGCCACAAAGTGGATGATGCGAGCAACATCGCAAGACTTTTCTTTAAAGAGGTTGTCCGATTGCATGACATACCCTCTTCAATAGTGTCAGATTGGGATGTGAAGTTCCTTAGCCATTTTTGGAAAACTCTTTGGGCTAAGCTGGGAACTAAACTTCTTTTTTCCACTACCTGTCACCCTCAAACTGATGGGCAAACAGAAGTGGTGAATAGATATTTATCCACTATGCCGAGGGCTTTCCTTAAAGGCAACCATAATTCTTGGGATGAGTACCTTCCCCACATTGAATTTGCTTATAACCGGGTGGTTCATAGAACCACCAAGCATTCTCCATTTGAGGTGGTCTATGGCTTTAATCCTCGTACTCCTCTAGATCTTTTACCTCTTTTTCTTTCTGTTGTTATGTATAAAGAAGGAGAGGCAAAAGCCATTTTTTTAAAACAATTACATGAGAGGGTTAAAGCTAACATATAGCGTCAATCCTTGAGAGATGCTACTTTCGCCAATAGGGGGAGGAAAGAGGTCATCTTTGAAAAAGGCGACTGGGTATGGCTTTACTTGAGAAAGGATAATTTCCTTCTCAAAGGAAGTCCAAACTTAGCCCTAGAGGAGATGGACCTTTCCAAATCCTTGAGCGGATTGGTAATAATGCTTATGTTTTAGATCTACTTGAGGATTATGAAGTAATCACCAGTTTTAATGTTTCTGATTTATCTCCATTTGTAGGTGCTAAAAATGATGCAAACCCCATAGATTTGAGGTCAACTCCTCTCCAAGGGGGAGGAGATGATGTGACCATGCCTAGCCAAGGACCTATCACTAGGGCCATGACTAGAAGGATTGAAGAAGACCTAACCCTTGCAAACAAAGGAAGATTTCACGTCCTGTAAAAGTGAAGATATTAGGCTAGGGACTTTAGTTAATAAAATGTAATTTTCCTTTATTTTAATTTTGAGGAGCATTAGGAATTTAATTTGGGACATGAATTTAGTCCATTTTTATTTTAGGAGGTGTCTTAGGAATTTAGAGGGTGAATTTAGCTTTTTGGGTCTTTATGAAAGAAATAAGGGGTAACCTTGATATCTACACCCCTCTTTTCCTACATAAACCCTCTAAGCTAATAAGAAAGAATCTTGGCCCTTGGTTTGAGAAATTTGGGCACCAGGTTTAACTACCTTTAGATCTCTTCTTTTAATCCTAACCCTTCTTTTTTAGGTTATCTTGTTCAAGAGGTTAACTACCTTTATAAATAAGAGTTTCTCCCCTCACTTGTATTTTTTACACTTGAATTTAATCCTAGAGACCAATTGGTTGTGAGGTTCTTACCTTTGAGTGTTCCCCCTTCTCCTTTGTGAAAGCTTCTAAGAGTTATCAAGGAACCCCTCCCTTGTGTCCTCTCCCCTTTGGCTTATCAAACCTAGTATTTGTGGTGCCTCACCCCATTCCTTTCCTCTCCATAAATCTATTTTCCTTCCAAGTGACCTTAGAAAGGATCCTTTGGCACGTGATCATCAAAGATCACATTAGGGAGAGAAACCTGGAGGTCTTGGAACATGTAGTCATGCACATAAAAAAACTCACGACTGTCTTTTTCTTCCTTACTAAGATATACTAAATCCAGTTTGACAAAGCTTTCATCACGACAACGTTTGATAAAGAAAGGAAAATCCTTAACCCTCTCGATTGCGGGCAACTCTACACTCTTAACGAAGCTTATTAGCATTTCTTTAGTACTATAGCGGGAGAAGTAAACAGCCATCTACCCAAGCATACCTCAGATCTAGAATAGGAGGAAAATCCAATTTTGAGATTCCCAACCCACTTACATTTAGGAATTTCAGGATTTTTTGGTTCCTCAGCAGGAGTGGGCTCGGCCACGGCTATAGCCACCCCTGCCGAACAAGCGTTTCTCCCTTCCCTTGAGGGGTTGACTTCGATTAGGTCCAAGGCATCACCCTAAGATGATGAAGAAAATTGAGAAGGAATGTAACTAGAAAAAGAAAAGGAAGACATTTTAGAGGAACGTACTTGACAAGAAAGGAAGAATGGAAAAACTGTAGGATCTCTAGGTACTAAAATATTCCAGCTTAAAGGGAAGGGAATTTCGTGAAGGGAAAATTAAGATAGCCTCCCCCTATTTATAGTTAATGATCTCAGGGGAACCGACACGATCCCCAAAGATCAAACACTTCAAATCAACGATCTAGATGCATACACCTTTTTCACTTCCCGTACCACTATCACATCCCACAGTAGCCTGAGCAGGACCTCAATTCATTTTTCTGAACTTTGTCTTTTTCTTTGGAGCTTCAATCCCCACTTCGCTGCAATCGAAATTGAGGCCAAACGTACATGATAAGAGTATTCAACCGAAATAAGAATGATTGACTAGAACATTAGGTGTTCGGTCTAAAGTGTTTGACCATCAACCCAAATACAACTCAACCTTAACAAGGGAAACAGGTGAGGACAAATTTAGAGATTAATCAGCCTAAATCTCGATTATTAGTCGGAAACCAAGCTTAAGGCTGTATTACCTAATTCTAGACTGATTAGGCAAGACCCAACTGGTAAAAACCCAATCCATCACTATAAATAAGTAACAGATATTGAGGTAATAAATAAATGAGTATTTTTTTAAGTTATTTCATTAGTTTTGGGCTGGACTCTACCGAACTTCAATGTTAGAATGTTTCTTGCAGGTCCTCCCTTGTTCAGAGTGGCCCCTGAAGACCTAACTCAATATCCAAGAGTCTAGCACGAGCCTGAAGTAAATATACAAGTACACTTATACTTTGTTATAATTTATATATGCTTTAAATGTAGATTTCAATCTTAATTTATCCAAACCTATTAACTTCTTCACCATCTTACTAATAAGAATAGGAAAAAAAAAAAGAGTAAATATCAAAGATAATAAAAAATTCTAAAAGGTAGTTTTGAAAAGACATTTTATATTTTGAAAAGAATTTTCTAAAATACAAAATCAAAAGTGTATCCAAAAAGTTCTTGTTAGTATATATTTATATTTTAAAATGTAATTTTCGGAACATTAGGAAAAAATTACTTTCTAAAATAAGAATGTTTGTTCTAGATAATACTTTCTATAATGTTAAAAAGAAAGGTGGGGTACTTTTGAAATTAAAAAAATTTATAATAATTAAAACTTAAATACAAAAAAGATAGTGTAGTAGCAAAAAGGGAAGTTAAAATAATGCCTAAGTATCATTTGCTTTCAAAATTTGGCTAATGAAAAAAAAGAAGTTACATAATATGATTGGCCGGTTTTTCACAGGATATGGCTACCCAACTCTTTTGTGTTGAGGGTATTGCTTCTTGCGTATGTTGTTTTTGTCATACACCTATCATAATTTTTAAAATATCGATATTATCTTGATTTATTTGTTTTTTATTAAGGAATTTAGAGGAACTTTAAAAATGAAAATTGGATTATTTGGATGACATATAGAGTAGGTAATTTGGATGACATGCATCTTTTATAATTGAATTATTTTTTGGTGGGTCTTGTTATGTTATATCATCTTTAACAATCTCTTTTAATTTTTTTTGTTTTAGACTTAATTTGATTGTGAGAAAAAAAAAGAAAGTGAAATTTTGGTTCACTTGCATGAAAAATGATAAAAAATAAAAATTATAATGTAAAATTATTATAATTACAAAATTTTTCATTATTTATTACTTGGATTTTTATCAACTTTTCTGCTAAGAGTAAAGATAATTTTGAAAAATCAATATTTTTTACACTTTTACTTTGCTCTTCTGTTGAGGAGAAAGTAAAACATTTCGTTATTACTTTCGACTCTAGTAATAAGAAAAAGTATAACATTCTTTTTATTTTTCGGTATGTGTCCACTTTATTGAAAAGATGATTTTTAAAAGTATAAATTTTATTTTAAAATATTTGCAAAAAATTTACTTACAATTTATTTTTTATCGAATATAAATTTTATTTTAAAATAAAAAATAATTAATTAAATTTAATTATTAAAATAAAATAAAAATATTAATAAATTAAATTTTATTTAATAGAAATAATTTAGCATTAAAATTAATTATAATATTGAAATAAAAAATAAAAAAAACATATTAAATTTACTCATTATTATTGTAAAAACATTTCCAAATTAAATTAAAATTTTTGTAATAAGTATGAAAAATTCATCCCACTCTTTTAAATTTTTTCAATTTTCAAAACTTCACTCTCTGTGTTTCTCTGTTTCTTACTCTTTGCTGAGCCATTTCACTTCACCTAAACCCATTTCACTTCTTCCCTTCTCCTCCTCCGCCATCTCCCTTCATTCCGCCAATCCTCCTCTCCGTCGCCCCTCCATGCTCCAATGATCTGTGAGTTTCAATCAGATTCGTGAAATCTGCTATTTTATTGTATTGTTTCAACATTTAATTTATATTTATTTCTGTGTACGTGAAAACCAGTGAGCCAATGAGTTAGTGTGTACGGGTATGAACAATTTATGCATATTTATTTTTCTTTCTAAATAATATGAAACGGCGCCGTTTCACCTGTAATAACTGAAAAAATAAAAATAAAAAAACTGTAGAAAGGAATCGAGATTGCAAAGCAAAAGGAGTCAGAATTGTGAATAGAAGAAGTGATTGAAGCATGACGCAAATCGCATCCCCTTAACCACCTTTCCGCACTGTCACCATCAAAGCTTGGCCGTCGAGCCACCCATCTCCGTCATAAGACCACCCACCGCCGTCGGAGCTTGGCATCAGCATCATCGCTTGCACCAGCCACCAGGTTCTCACTTCTCACCTCTGATCTTGAATGTTTGTGTTCTGCTGGACCGCTTCCTAAGCATTTTGTGATTTTGCGTAATCTGGGATTCTGTGATTTTGTTTGTGTTCACCCTTATTAAAGCTATCTTATATTAATTGGTATATTTTTTGAATGTGAACGCTCAACGTGTTTCAATTTTTTTATTACTTGGACTCTTACCTCATAAGCATGTATTGCTCCCTGCAAGTGTTTTACCGCTTACAGTAGACAGCAGGAATTTGAAAATTGGATAACTTTGAATGTATACATTGATTGCAAATATCCTTTCACTCATGGTACATGGACCGCATATTTGTGATGCCACTAAAATAAAAACAACTCCCCAAATATCCTTTCACCCACGGGCTTTGTGCCTGGATAATATGAAATGTTGGGTGGCCAATGGATCTAGGATCGGTTTTGATATCATGTTAGAATGTGGGTTTAGACCTAACTCATCGTCAAAAACTAGCTCAAGAGTGATGGTTTGACACTATCTCTAGTCGATATAGGACTTGAGTTTCTTTTCCAATAGCTTCATCTAGGATGTCAATAGGTATTGTACTTATCATTTCAAGGTTTTACCATGACAAGTCCTCCATATATGGTTGCCAAATGTTGTATCTGATGCTAGATTTTAACTTTGGAGGCATTGATGAGAATTGAGAAATCTCCACATCACTATAGTATATTAGTATCCATTTTTTTTTTAAAAGCATATTAGTATCCTTTTGCTTCTTGGACATTTTAATCATAGCCAAATCGTTATCCCTATTAGTTTCTATGTCGCTACATGGTCAGCAAAATAAAGTATGGTTCACTCATTAAAGCCTATTGCTTTTCTTTAGTTAATTTTTTTATGCATATTCTGAATATCTCTCTAATCTGTTGCTTGAAGAATTTAAGACCTTGTGTAACTTCATTGTATAAAGCCTATTGCTTTTCTGTAGTTAATATTTTTTATGGATATTCTGAATATATATCTCTTGAAATTAAGAATTTAAGACTGTCTACTCTTTGGCTAGTTGAATGAGTTTGTGGAAATTATGTTAATTTTTGTTGTCTTCTTTTTGGATATTTGTAATGCATTGTATGAAATTGTAATAAAATTTACAAGTATGTAATAAATATTTTCAAATTTTTTAATAGAGATCATGTCATGTGGTTCAATTAATGACTCATTAGTTCAACCATTGACCCAATGTCTTAATCTAGTCAACGATCACTTCGAGTTTGAAAACATTGATGGTAAGGGATCTTCTCTTCTCCAAAGAATGACCCACTTCTCACTTTTGTTCAAGTGGTTGATTACTCAACTTCTTTCTTCAAATTTTCACCTTTAATTTTGTAAATGTAAGAAATTATTTAGCTTTATCATCGGCAAAGTTCATTTTGTTTTAATTTTTAGTCAGAAACTGAAAGTAATTTACAAAAAAAAATTATCTTGTTGCCAACACAGGTAAACACAAAATTCCTGGTGTTGAGGTGCTAATTAGAGGACATAAGTTTATTGATTAAAGACAAATTGCAAATGGCTACATCAGTTAATATGAGTGGATGCCGAAGTCAAAAAGAATTATGGTTTCTAGTGATTTATGCAATTGTTTTCTATGTTATCCTCATCAGCCGTTCACTTCAACTCTCCCATGGTATCTTTCTTGTTTTAGATCATTTCACACTATAATCTTGTTCCTGCAATTATGTTTTCTCTCACCAATCACTTAATTGATGAGCATTGAGTGCTTTGGGTTTTGATTTTCATAGATCATTACAGACAGCTATACAGTTTACGACCAGGTTGGCTGATAGCTCATCACCTCAATGTATGATTACATTCTTTTCGTCATATAAATAATTTTGTCTGTTCTAAGTATTTCAGTAGTTGGCCATGTTGCTTGCTGATCAAATGTACATTCGGTTCTGTTTTGTGTAAAGGATGTTTCAGATGCTCAGTGGAGGAATTTAAGAGGAAATATACCTGTTCTTACTCTTGTCTTTGGAATTTTCACTCTGCTGGCTAACTTGATGAGGGCTTTCTTTAATTTAAGAGTGAAGGGAATGTCTATTGTATGGCTTTTATTTTCTTTGGCCTACTTGTCATACCTTCATGGAGCATGGTAAGGAATGCACCATTTAATTTGATCTTCTTTCCTTAACTATTGTTATTCCTTGCCTTGTTATGTCTGATACTCTGACTTTGAGTTTGTGTGATTTGCAGCATTGTATTTATCCTATCAATAGCTACTGGTAATTTTCTTCTTGTAAAGGTGAGTGTAATGGAACAATGAATAAGTATTGATTGCAATATTTCTAGTTGGGATGTTGAAATAGTGTTGATTTTACTTATTTATTTAAAATTATCATGTCATAACAATTGTAGTTTTTTCATCAGAACTTTTTTCCCAGAGGCTGCTTGATTTTAAGTTACATGTCTATCTAGAAATGTAATGCAAAGACATTTATGTCTGATTTCATGAATTATTCAGTGGAATGATAACCCTCTGCTTGAAAATATTAATATTTTATTTTGTCTAATGATTTCTTGCTAATTATTTGTGTATTTTTAATGCTGTAGTTTGTGTTTCTAGGACTCTAGATTTTCCAAAAACATAGTGCTCTTTAATGAGAATGGTGTCGCTATGGATTATTTAAATCAATACCTTTTACCGAACAAAAATAATGTAGTAAAAGGTATTACAGTCAAAGCTTGTAGCAAGCATTTGCAACAACCTTGTAAAGAAGGATAGCTCTAAAGAATCCAGTTTCCTAAGTTCATAGTTCTAGAATTGTGATTCATTTGGGAGAATATGGAGTATTTTTTGTTTTTTTGTGGGTTAGAGGGGACGTTCCAACACATATAGGTTTTTAGGAGCTAGTATGGCGAAAAAGAAAATGTTGAAGTTTTGGAGGTCAATACATTTATCGCTTGGAAAATAGCTCTTTGTATCTTCAAAGAGTAAATCCCTCTTATAGAGCGGAGGGGAAGATACTATGATAAAAGATTACAAGATTAAAGGTCATTTTAGGCTCACAACTCTCGCCCTGGATATTTATTGACAGATTATAATAGATATTAGCTGATCCTGTCAATTATGATGCTTTGATTATTTTTTCATTAATGTTTAAATCACCGTAACTATAAACCATTTGTTCCTAAACGGATAATATTTTGGTCAATCAATATATTGTAGCATTTAATTATCATATTCATAAATTTTCCCACAGTTATCACATAAGACTAATTCTGTTTAAGCAGATCTTTGCACAGAAGGAGTTCTTTCCTCTTGTAGTTTGGAGTTACAACATATTGTTTCTTCTCTGTAATCGGATTTATGAAGGATATTCTTTCTCTATATTTGGGTAAGATCATAAGATTTGTTGTATTGATATATTGTATGGTACCGAGTAATACTTTTCCACCTAAGATTATGTATTTACATTGTAGACAACAGTGGACATTTTTGGACAATTATCGGGGCAGTTTTAGGTGGCACATATGTTTCAACTTTGGTAATTTTTTCATTATTTAATTGAGTTCCTATGGTATCTAATAAAGTCAGAATAGTTCAATTATATCTGATTCTTAGATTTCTTTGCCTTATTTTTTTCCTGATTCATGTTGAACTGTTCCTCATCCATCATTTGCATTCATAAGAATTAAGAAATTACGTGTACTCACCATTCCCCCTCACTTTATAACTGCTGTCATATTATGCTGATTTATTATTTAGAACACTTATGGCTCAGCATAGGCTTAAATATGATTTTGATCTCTGTAAGTTGACACATTTTCAGTGTTAGTCTCTGTAAGTTTTTTATTCTTTCATATTTAGCTCCTGAAATTCAGGGTTTTCATTTTTGTCTCTACCATCAGCCTGTTATAAAAAAATATTAATGATGATATATCCAACACCACATCAAGAAAAGATGATATCATCATGTGCGATGCTAGTAAAATGACACACATTATAAGTGTCATGTCATCAATAGTTCCATGTCATCATGACATAAAAAAAAAATTACAAGGTCTAAAAATACAAAAAAGAACTTACAGGGAATAATAAAAAAAAAAAGAGGAACTTATGAAGACTACAAACAGGGAGGAACCTATGTATAAAAGTGGGGCAGTTGCCACCAGTAAGTTTTTGATTTTTGATTTTGTAATAATATATATAATATAATTTGTGTACACTCTCACTTTTAATTACTTAACTTTGTAACAAACTCTAAATCATGCCTCCACCCTCACTTTCCACATGCTACAATGACATAATGACATGATAGTTCCTTAGCTACGAATATACTATTTTAAAAAATTAACAAAATAAATTTTGGTAGCTATAATTTTTATTTAAAAAAAATTTTTTAGTGGTTATAATTTTTATTTAAAAACAATTTTTTTTCAAGTAGTTATGATTAAAAATATTTATTTTGTTACCAAAATTATTAAAATAATTAATTCAAATATTGCAGTAATATATTTGAATTCACTGATAGATAAATTTAACTATTTATGCAATAAAAAAATATTTTTTTTGGTTTTAATAGTTATGAAGATATTTACTTAAAAACTATTGAAAATATAAGTTAATATTTTCTTTTCAAATCTCAAAGTTTTGTCTCGTCTTTGTCAATTTTCAAGTATACATATATAAAGTTTTGATTTTTATAATTTTTATTTTGAAAACTTATACTATGCCTCCACTACTTAAAATTTCTAAAGCCACTACAAACGAATAAAAATATCTTACAATCACTAATATATATATAAAAGTAAAAGAAAAAGGTGTTGGAAAAAAAATATTTAAGCCTTAAATAAAATATATAAATTTAATAAGAAATTATATATCAAAGATTATATAACTACCTTTAATGTAAGCTTGTACCAAAATTTTTGAAAATTGTTATAGAGGAATAGGGTGAGACATCATAAATCAAATTCATTTCTTTTATTTTTATTTAAAGAATGAATATAGTTTTTTGAGGTGTTATACTTCATCTACATTATAAGCATTAATTTATTAATTAAAATTGATTTATCTATCTAATTCTAAATATTGTAAATCCTCAGTTGAAAATAAATAAAGAGTTATTTGTAAACTCAAATTGAAACCAATTCAAATATGAATAATTTCCTAACTATATAGTTTGAAATCAATATTTTTTAATGTAAAATGAACAAAATTTTCTTTTTATCTTAATAAAATATAACTTTGATTTTTATTTTTTCAAAAATTTGAAATAAGTATTTTTTTGGTCCCTAAAACTTATTTTAGGGTAGACCAGCAGCATTTATGTTAGGGCTTTAGATTTTTTTCTTAAGAAAATATCACTTGCTACCATAGTACTAAAAACACTAGTTGGACATCGTATAAGATGGTCACTTTACCTTCTTTTAAATATATGAGTAGTTAACAAGTGTCACAAAATAATAGAACCAATTAAAAATAATGATTTTTTATTTTGGGTGATAAAAATTGTTTTTTTGACAAGAACTGAAATCAAACTCTTCATTTTTCAAGACTAAATGTATAGTATAAAATATATAATTATTATAAAGTATATCCTATTCTTAACACAAAAAGTGTAACATAATATATATATATATATATATATATATATATATAAAACTCAATATTTGCTACCTTTAAACTCTGTTTAAATTAAGAGACAAATCTAGATGAAATAAAAAAAAATTATTTTGAATTAAATTTATATATTATATTTAAGGCTTAAATATTTGTTTGTTCAAATACTTTTTTTCCTTCTACTTCATGCATTTTTTCATATTTAGTCTTTGTAATTAATTTTCAGCTTTAGTCATTGTAAGTTTCTTTTTATTGATTTAGTCTCTATTTTTTTTTTTTCATTTTTTGTCCCTCTAACATTATGTTGATGTGACACTGTTGCTGACATGACATTGATGACATGTCATTTTGTTGATGTGTCACATGATGTCATCATAATGTCATTATCAATGTTGTTTTTATTAGTTAAATAACTGCCTTGGCATGACATCAATGGCCATAGATAATTTGTGAAAGGATGTTTGTCATAAGACGCAATAACGTGTTTTTATGGTCTGAATATTGGCCTTCTGCTATGTACCACTATCTGTTATCAATAACACCGGTAATTTTAACCTTTTGTAATGGAGGTTAATGGCTGGGATAAAAAATGAATAAATGCTGAATTACAGGGACTAAATGAAAAAAAAAACTTACAATGACTAAAATTGAAATGTGCAACTTAGCACCAAATTATATTTAAGCCATTAGAATATTAAAATTTGGCTATCTAAACTTTAAGATTTTATTTATATTTTGCCTTTTATGAATTATATATGCATGTCTTTGTATTCTCATTTGCATATCTTACATAATGGCTTAATACATGTTCCTTTATATTTAAGCCTAGATGTTTGTGGCAGTTGTTTTGCGCATGATAAGCTTTGGATTTGATTTTCACTGGACTAATCAAGATTCTCATTTTGATGAGGAGGTATTTCTTTTTTTCTGAAATAGTACTTGTTTGTTTTGAATATAAGATTCTACTGTACTGTCCCTCTCTTATTATGATATGGTTGCAGCTTGCAGGGATGAATATATATTATAATGTTAACAAATACTTTTGAAATTATATGACTAAAGAGTTATTCTTGAAGTTATGCTAAGGATAAATCTTTTTAGTATCATGTTTTTTATTAAGTTTTATATATTTTTGTTTTTAAATTAAGTTTTATTATTTCAGTAGTAATAAGACCAGGGTAGTTTAATTAGGTTGTAGTTTTTGTAAATTTCTACATATTTGACTATGATCTGGGAACAGCCTTGTTGAACTAATTTCCTTTAGATAAAACCCATTATGTGGCTGTCTTCATATTTCTTAAATTGACAATTTTGACATTTGCTGGACATTGCATTGCTTGAAACATTTTAGTTGGCAAGTCAATGTCTAGTGCACATGCACATTTTGTCGAGGACCTGTTGACTAATAGCTTTATGATTTTGGGTATCAATATGATTAAAATATATTTTTTCCAATGTCTAATTATTTGATTATTGCAGAAGCATTATCAACGTTGTCATATTTGTAAATCTGGAAAATCCTGCTATCAAGTTTTACAGGTTAGGATAGCTGCTAATTAAAATTAAGCACAAGGTGAAATTTATCATAATTGCTGTTATGTTTTTGCTTTCTTTTCCCCCTAATGTTTGATTTTAAGTAGTTATAATTTCTATCGGGCATGTAGGCACATGTTTTCCAGTTCATAATTTTATTAAATTTCCAGGAGAGAAGTCTACACAATGACAAGTTTGGATATATCACATACCTTTGTTATTTGGTATATGCACCACTTTATATTGCTGGTCCAATACTGAGCTTCAACGCTTTTGCCTCACAGGTTTGTGACTTTAAGTTATTTTGATGGTTTAAGTTTCATTATTAACTTCCAATTTTGAATAGCTCTGGTATTTGTGAAACCTCTATACACGACGAGGTATTGGGTGCTTGCCCTATTGAGAGTCTCTTGTATTCTTTCTTCATTAGACAGATAGACAAATAGACACATCTGCTGAATGAGGTTTGGCATATCTGGGCTTCCATTGAGGAAATGAACCCTTATCCTGTTATTTTAAAAAATAGAACTATATGAAAGATATTATTTGTTTGGATAGGAAAAGAAATCATATTTGTAATCATTGTTTAGAAATTTGATGGTATAGCACCACAGGATTCAAGTGGGATGAATGAAATGGAAGAGTTCCTCAAGTATCATTTATAGCAAAAGGTCCCACACAATCTTATGGAAAACTTTCCACTGTAAAACTAAAGTACCTGCAATGTGTATGGAACAGAGTATTGGATGGTTAAAAACCAGCTTCAGTATAAATTCAATAGAGTAAAGATTAAACATTCTAGACAAAGGCCCATGTTTTGACAAGTTTCTTCATAAGCACTTATAGGAGAAGAAAATAAAAAGAAAATGAAATAAGTTTCTCCCATAAACTAAAATTAGCTTATTTACAAGTTAAAATAAACTTTTTGGAGAAGTTAGCGGAACTTATTTGAGTTATTTCATTTTTCTTTCATATTTGCCTCTCCTACAAGTACTTATGGAGAAACTTATCCAAAAAGGACCATGATAGGATTAAAAATAAATGCATTAGAGAGAAAGTGTGGGTAGAAAAGAAAAAACAGTAGTTTATCATCTTAGGTAATTTGGGCATGTATTGAGAATAACTGTTGAAGACCTAGTAAGGAGAGTTAATCAGAGGGAGGCATCCCTATCCCTAGGGACTAGGGGGGATTGATTATTTGATAGGGGCAGGAAATCATTGTCAACAAAAATTCAAGTAGAAGGGGAATCTTATTATTGATTTCAAGTAGCAGCAGTAGTAAATAGCAATCTCTGCGTAGATGTTCCCAAGAGCAATGTCAACCAAAATTAATTTTATTTAATGAAGGCTACAACAATGCTTCCAGAATGATCCTCCCCTGAAGATACCCATGATCTACAACCAATACTAACAACCCCCCCTTCCAACAACACTTCTTGGGTTCCACCTACATAACCAACTTCTTGCGGATAGTGTCCCATGCAAACTTATGAATCTTTTCTATGATTCTATCAACAGAACTTCAGAACTTATATCTTTAGTTATGGGCCTCTTGTAAACAGGAAACCTTCCATACCTAGACAATTGATCAATAGGTCCAAGGCTCAGTTCCCATCCTCCTCCTACTTTCTTGCGTCATGGAAAAACTGTGGAAATTGACCTTGAATAAGAAGAGCATCTTGCCACGTAGCTTCATCTTTAGACTGGTTTTGGCGTTGCGGTAACCATTGTTTCACTAGAGGTCCATTATGAATGATTTTTCTTTCAGGGAAGAATTGTCTTCTAAAGCCATACTAGCAGGCGAATTAAGGTAGATGCTGCATGTCCAGAGCTCTTTTCAACTAAGAAACATGGAAAATATAGTAAATTTCTGTGACTCCTATGTTTAACTCAGCTTAGAAGCAGAAACGCCATGTTTAGAGGGCCAAAGTGCATAGCAGCAAGTTTAGGATTGATCTTTTGATGAATACAACGCTTCCTGTGAAGTATATACTTATGATAGATGCAATCCTTGATGTGAAACCTTTTCTGATTTTCAGTGAATATCAGCAATATCTTCTCATCGAATTCTAAACCATGTAAAATCTTCTGTATTCCACGACTGTTTCACCTGGAATACACTGTATGATTGCAAAGTTCAGCCCAAGGCACATAAAAGAGACCAATTCGTTGGGTTGTTCAAAAACCAAATGGAGTAAATAAGCTTCCAGGCTAAGAGGTCTTGGTTCGTCAATTTAAATACCCAACTAGCAGATAACTCCACTAAATCATTAAGTGCTCCCCAATAATTAGCTATATACATAAAACTTAATGTATTAGTGTATACGATTTATATGCCCTTGCGGCCTTGCTTAAGGGGGAGTGTTAATATTAATGTACATAAGATGGCTATGGGTTGATTAGTGCTGTATATAATTATGTAATTATTTAAGCATGGTAACTATGGTAACTGTAAATCCTTATCTTTATGACTCAGTTTATATATAATATTCTCAATTGTGTAATTGAGACATGTAATTCATCATGTCTTGCTTTCTCTCTCAAGTTTCTGTTGACAATACTGATTCTAATTTTTTGCAGCTAGATGTTCCTCAAAACACCAATTCAGTTAGAAATGTGATCCTCTATGGTTTCCGCTGGGTATTGAGTTTTCTCCTTATGGAATTAATGACACATCTATTCTACTATAATGCCTTTGCTAATAGGTGAGAGAACTTCAGATTCAGGAAATAACCACATATCATGTAGTTTTTAATCCAATTTTATTGTTTGGTAGCTGAAATAATTTCTTAATCAATTAGTGATCTGTGGAAGCACTTATCTCCTATGGACGTGTTCATCATTGGGTATGGGGTAAGAAAATACATATTTAGCAATTAAGTGGTTTTTGCTGAACCTAATGACGTCAATAATCATGTAATCAACCTCATGTAGTGGGATGAAATTTTTATTTGTTTCAGGTATTAAACTTCATGTGGCTAAAATTTTTACTGATCTGGCGTTTTTTCCGTTTCTGGTCACTGGTATGTTACTTGTTGAGCATATAGCTTAAACGTTCAAGTGCATATTTGAAGAATATTTTAACAGTCATTAATTTCGAATCCTGTGTTGTAGGTAAACGGAATCGAGGCTCCAGAGAATATGCCAAAATGTGTCAATAATTGCCACAACTTGGAAGGCTTTTGGAAAAACTGGCATGCTTCCTTCAACAAGTGGCTTGTGAGGTGCAATCAATTTTTTTTATGGGTTTTGCTTTTTGTTTTCCCAGATAATAACTTAAATTTTAATTGTGTTGCAATTCAGGTATCTATACATTCCTCTTGGGGGATCTAAGAAAAAGCTACTAAATGTGTGGGTTATATTCACATTTGTTGCAATCTGGCATGATTTAGAGTGGTATGTTTTCCCTTTATTGTTCAAGTTCAATCTATTCTACCTGAAAAGTTGCAGAGGGTTTTTTCCAGATATTTTATGCTTGAGTATTTTTATGATTTTTATGGCCCTTAGGAAGCTTCTGTCATGGGCATGGTTGACATGTTTATTCTTCATCCCTGAATTGGTTTTCAAATCAGCAGCAAAAGCATTTCAAGTAATGCATACTCACACTTTTGTCTTTCTAAATTTTTCATTGATCCAAAATTGTGATTCTTGCTTTCTAACATGTAAGTTGATTATCAGGCTAAAAGTTCTTTTGGAGAATGCATATTTCGTGAACTCAGTGCTGTTGCTGGTGCAATCACAATTACCTGCCTCATGGTTTGTTCTTGAATGCCCTCACAGAACATGCAAATATATAGTTATTTATGTTATGGCTTCTGGTTTACCTGAGAAAGTGAAAGAATACGTTTCAAGGGGCCAGTTCATGATGCCAAAGAAATCCTGTTGAACCAATTGATCCATTGCACGTCCTTTTATACCCCAAATTTGACGTTCAATTTGCCACGCAAATATAAGTAGGAATCAATTGGCCTCATGTTTACTTTTTTTTACATCAACCAAATTGAATATTTGAACCTGAGTCTGAAAAACTATATCTGACCACAACTGCCAGACATAATATATATATAAAATTGCTCAAGTCCTGCTTGTTGTACTGTACACTCAATATTTTATATTTGGATAGTTAATGAAGAATTACTAGAAATAAATGCCAATACGTTTTTGCATTAAACTTGTAGAGCTTCTACAATTGTACGTGAAAGATTATTGCTTTCCTTAAAAGTTTTTAAAATCAAGATTATTTACCGGAGTCTGATAGAACTGAACCAGAAAAATGTAGATAGTTAAAACTGAAATTTAATGGCAGAATCCAGAGGAAAGTAGTACACAGTCGTATATCTCACTGTACCAGGAGATTTGAGAGTTGTTGCTCTCTCTCCCAATGCCTAATCTAAGTCTAAAACCTCTCCTATTGTTTATATTCACTGTCCATTGTTCAACTAATTATACAGCTGAATAGAACTTTTGTTGAGTTTGTTCTAATTGCTGATACTTTGGTGAAGTATCTAACAAAGTCGTAACGTAAAGAAAGTGGCCATTCAAAGAGTGGTAAATGGTTATTTAGTTTACGTATTGACTTGAGTAACATTTCTTTTTGCCTTTTTTTCTTTGCCGGGCGTTTATGATTCTGTTTCGGTAGGAACTGTTGTATTTTTTGTTTATAAAATAAATATATCTAATTAAAATACCATGAGATTTCTTGTCAGGTGGCTAATCTGGTTGGGTTTGTGGTTGGACCAAGAGGCATTAACTGGTTGCTTTCTTCTTTCCTTAACAAGGAAGGTGTGTGAAGTATCCTTATCCTTTCTAACTTATTGCCGTTATACACAACAAAAAAATTATTCAGAAATTCCATGACGCAGGGTTGCCTGTCCTTGGTGGCATGCTTATGACATTTTACGTTGGAACAAAGGTTTGAAATGTTCAGCATTTATATTTTATATCCTTTCGAATTTTTGGCATTTCCTCCCTTCCATTTTTTGTTTGATAATATTCAGCCTGGATATTTGCAGATTATGTTCCACATAGATGAGGCAAAGCAAAGGTCGCCCTGAATTACTTTTGACCATAATACGTGTGCGAAAATTGGTAGTCATGTTTGGTGCTAGGAGTTTCAAATTCAGTACAGAACAATGTGCTTGACTTGGAGGTGTCTGTGGGTGCCATTCTTCTGGCAGATTTCCCGCTGCCTTCGAATTTTTCACGCCATCTGATGTCACACAATACACGAAAAAATTAAAAGCAAATCTTTCCAACTTGAAACATTTTGTTTAATAATCTTTTTTATTTTTTTTGTACGCTTATTTGTTTGAAGATATGACCTAGAGATGTATATTCGGTTCTCGGGAGCTCCAATATTTTGTAAAACCTTCTTTTCCCCTACATATTTTTTGGCCTTTTTATTTTACCATTTTGATGATGTTTGGTTTTACTTAAAAAGCCGGGATTACTATCTCCCAGTTTGTAATTGAACATGCCAAGTAATAACCCTTTTAAGCCATTATACACGTTAATAACCTTATTATGAATCAAACGTAACATAATTATATAAACCCGATCTGTTTTACCATGTAAGTTATAGAGCTTACAAAATTAACCTTTTTTAAAGGGAATGGAGGTCAGTGTAAATATACAGAGCTACAAGCATAAAAGAGGAATAATATTATAATGTTGTTAAATATATAGAAATGTTAATATAATATTTTTAATTATAGTAGGAAAATAGAAAAGAATTGGATTATAGATCCATTTGATTTGAAAAAAAAATAAGGATAGAATGAAAAATAATTATCCCTGGATGATTTGTTATTAATTAAAACAACGAGCAACCCTTGGGTTCTTTTTTTTATCTTCATGTTACTGTTCTTCTCTCTCAATGTTATTACCGTTCTCTTTTTTTTTTTTTTTCCTCACAATAAACTATTTTCAGGTTATCGTTTTTCGTACTTAAGTTGATTTGTGCTCTCGTTCATGATTAAGATGCAACCCTATCTCTATTTTTAGCTGCAAATTAGAAAGGATATATCACGGTTATTTGGGTATCAAAATTTCAAATGGAAAAACTACTTCATCATCACTGTTATTTTCATGTGAAATGAGGATTTGTGGCTTATATATTGCAAGGGCTATGGAATAAACAAAAATAAAAAGAACTTAAAATGTTCAAGGGTATGTAGCTTATATTGCCTTTCAAAAAAAAAAAATGTAGCTTATATTGCAAGGCTTGTAATTGTAAATATTTTTTCTTATTTTGTAGTGTACCCTGTTACTCAAACAAATTACAACTTCAATTTTTGTTTTATAACTCGCTAAGTTATTCTGTATTTTCGCTACATACCAATGTAGTGTTTCATATTTTATTTTTTAAACTTTATTTTCTTTTTACTTCCTTATTTCTATTTTTATATTGTGAAATAAAATTGTCCAGCTGTAGTCACAGATTTCGCTACATGTAGTGTTCTCTCTCTCTATTTTTATATACTAGTCTATTTTTTTTTTAAAGTCGTGCTTGTACGGATCCTGTTACGAGTTAATAAAATAAAAGTTGAAAATGATTTTGTATTTTGTTCTATTTAATTTTTATTTTATTTTATGTGTATAAAAAAGTGTTTTCTTTGATATCATATCATTATTAGTTAAACGGTACAGTGCCTTTATCATAATTTTTATATTTCAAATAATTTTAAAATATTATAATTATATATAAAAATTAGAATTTTTGTGTTCATATTTATATTATAATGTGGATTTATAATTTGTATAGGATGAAAATATAAATAAAATTACATAAATTAATACACTAGATTATTAACATTATGGTAATAAAAAAAGATTTGATTTTTTTATATAAATTCATAAATTTAGATTTTATTGTTGTTATGGCATATATCATTTTCCTCAAAATTAATTATTTATATATGTAATAACACCAAAACCCAGTCATTTGTAACAACACCATATAATTTACCTGATAAAAAACAATACAAAAAACTATGAAATACGTCACCAACATCATTGCAGGGAAGTTATTTCTACAAATGACATCATATTCCAATAAATCATATGGAAACATGTTACATTACATCATCCAAAGATACGATTGAGAGTTGCAGCCAGTCGAACTCCTCCTTCAGCTAATCGCAAAGTGACCACTGGCAAACGTGATAGGAAGTAATCGTCTGCAGAGCATTATTTCAAGTAATTATGAGAAAATCTGAAAGTGAATGAAATTCTCAACTTGGCATTGCCAGAATTATTATTATATCTTACCTTGTAGCACTGAACCTTCTCCAGCGCCTTTATATGCCCATTTACAGGCTGCTTCAATGCCTTCAGATGCGTATCTGAAAAAAATCCAAGTATATATATATCAACTAAGGAAGCACGTTCCATGATTTTTCTTAGGTCCCTTTTAAACTAAGAGAAAATGGGTAATGCACACTGTTATACAACCGCTGAATTGTAATTGACCTTTAAATCCTTAAATTTTTTATTGCTATCAGCAAAATCTTTAAATGAAACTAATGATAAATCCATAAAGTTTTGGACAAATAAGAACTAAAGGGACATACGTGTCTGCGCATGTAGTCTGATTAGAATCGCATGTTTCCCATCCTTTTACTTGATCAGACCATGTTTTCTGTTTCAGAAAATTAGTGGTAAGCATCTAACTTGATAAGCAGTTCCATAGATTGGGGATGGGGATAATAACAGAAAAGCTGATGCATAAAATACCGTAATATTCTCTTGAATGGCTTTGGTGAATTCATCGATGTTGGAGTTGTAGAATCTTTCTTCTGCCGTCTCAATTATGCTAACATCCCAAACCTGTGAGGCATAAAATTGGTGAATAGAAAAGATGGTGAAATAGATCATACAGTAGAAGTGAATGAAGCTGAGAGTTAGACTCACATGGTGAAGATTTTGCTTCCTTGTGTACCAGTGAACATTAATTAAATTGGCTCCCCGGTCTGAGGTAAAGCCCACATGTAGAGGCTGCAGATTAACCAATGAAAAGATCCATTACGATAGCTAAAGATGTATATGTTATGGTTTTGGAGCTTTATCGTGCATACCTGATGGACATCTCCCATAAAATGAGAAAGGAACATAAGAGCTTGTGAGAGGTTATCTGATCAATAAGAATTTGGTAAGTCATATGAAAAATATAGGGGTAAATATGGAGGCTTTAATGTATGCGCATAACAATGATTTACTTTGAGTGTCTTTGCCATAGTCCAGGAGCTGATCTGTGTAATTTTTTATCGCTCCCACTACACATCTTCCTTTCTCCCCATTCCCATCCTTGCAATCCCCTGAATGTTCAAACAAACTGATCAGTACTAGTTCTACACCACATCGTCCACTTGAAAAATCGTAATTGATAATTTTTCAAAATTGTGCAAATATTTTGTGGTATTAGGCCTCAAATACGTATAGATTAGTTTTAGCACAGACATACAAATTAAATAAGTAACAAAATGCTATAAAAGAAGACAAGACAGGAACTTACTGTCATACTGATAATTGCAAAGGTTGTCTGGTGTATCAGCAAAGTGCAATGCAGCAGACCAATGCAAATAAAACCTGACACGATCAGCCCATGAGCAGACATTCCCTAAGTCGTTTTGTGCATATTTTGGCAGCAGATTTTTGACAGCATCAGCAGCAGAATCGCTGAGGCGAGACTGTTGACAGAAAGAGAAAAGTCATTGAAACACTGATAAAGAGAAAGAGAATGAAAGTAACAGAAGAAATGGGTCACCTGAGCAATCCTACAAATTATGGCATGCCCATCTTCTCCCCACCCTTGAGTGTTTGGAAGCACAATCATGAATGACAATACTACCAATAACTGGATCTTGTAGTACTCCATTTTCATCCTTCCTTCACTAAAACACTGCAAATTCTCAATTACCTCTGCAGTAATTTATAATTGTGTGTGAGAGACGTAGCCGTTAAGCCACGAGGTTGCTTTTGTCATTTGCGGTGTGAATTTTTGCTAAAGTGCGTTTCGTCAACTCTGATTGAACTTTGTAGTCTCAATTTATTTTATTTGACTGTAAAATTAATGTCATTTTAACTTTTTTAATACAATAAGAAAAAATGTAATTAACACTTCTTTTTATCTAATTTTATTTTGTATACAAATAAAGTGCGATACGCACGTGCTGCGAAATCGATAATGGAAATAATATGGGAAGTGTTGATTTTGGAGTTAAGAGTTACCTGAATTTTCAGGCACAATCTAAGGAAGGAATTTAATTGGATTGTAATGGTAAATGTTTATAATTGTTTTAAAATCAGGATATACTCATACCATTGTTTTGAAGATATTATCCATCTATTACCGAAAGGTCAATTCCATTGTTCAACAAAAACATCTATTGTCTAAAGCCAATTTTGTGAAGATAGAAATTCGTAAAATTTTTTATTCTTGTTTGTAATATATACTTTTAAATTATTACAGAAACTTAATTAAAATAATTTTTATTCAACCCTTTTTTATATATTTTATTAGTATAAACTATTCTAATAATTATTAAAAATATGCTTGACTGTATTTATGCTTATTTAGGTTTTAAAAATTTATTTATTTATTAAAAATATGACATAACTATATAATAAAATCCAACCGGTTTGAAATAGTTTAGGATGAGGATACAATCATACCTTTTAAATATTTTTATGGTATTCGAGATCTTTCAACTTTTTACCCATCTTAACTAATTACCGAAAGTTTCAGATGTTGAACAAAAAATCTATTGCCAAAAGTTAATTTTGTGGAAAGAGCTTATAAGTTATTTGACTAGTTTACATGCTACTTTGAATAAAATACACATTTTTATTTTTTTTATGATTAGAATGAGCAATAGTTAATTTTTAATTTTTAATATTTTCCATTTATGATTAGAATTATAAGAAGATACTGTATTTTTATTTATATTTAATAAATAATAATATGTGTATTAAAATATTAATACATTTTTATTTTTTAATATTAATACATACTTACTATTTCCTTAAAAAATCAAGATACTTACAAAATTTGAAAATTCTAAAATTCAAAATATATATTAAAAAACTAATAAAAAATAAAAATAAAAATAAACAATATGTATTAATTTGAAGGTTAAATTAATTTGTAAGTTTATACAATTAATAAATTTTTTAGCTAAGCTTTTATAGTTAAAAGTGTTGAGATGACATGACTACATTGGTGAAGTATCTCTAAATCTCATAGTTTTGGTTTTGTAGAATGTATGTAATAGGTCTAGTCTTGATCATTTTGTAGTACCAAACACATTTATAGATATGGTACTTGTTGTAGATAGACTTGTGGATGTGATTATGTAGTTTAAGCATGTATATCTTTACTTTTTTTCATGAGTGAATCTTGAATTATGGCTAAGTATTATTTGGAAGGCAAAATGAATCAATTTACTAAGTTAAGAGTTGATTTTCCAAAGGATAATGATTATTTAAGTTGGTAATATATTACCTAAGTTAGAACAAGCAAGAAATTCATAAAATCTAAGTTTGTCGTGAGTTAATAGATTACCATAATTAAATAATCAATTACCCTACGTAGGAACTTAGAACTCCAAAGTGTAACCTCTCTGAAATAATTGATTACCTAAAGAGATAATCGATTATCCTAGAGAAAGTTTTCTTGTATTGGGTTTGTTTTAAGTCATAAACCAGGTAATTGACTCCGTAATCTATTACCAAGGTCTGTGCAACATATAAAAACTTTTTCTAACTCATTCTTAACAAGTTTTTGAAAAGGAAAAAAGGTTCTTGAGAAAACTTTAGGCATTATCTTTGAAAAACCCTTAAAGATTCAAAAGAAAACCTAGAAACTTGAACATGGTGATTCAAGATTTGTGATTGATTGAAGATGGAGATTGATTGAAGGTTATTTAGTATTGGGAAAACCTTCACTTTTTAGGTGATATCATTCTTTACCCTTTCTTTGTGATCTTAGGGAATTGAATCTGTAATCTCTAGATGGGTTTTTGGCTTTATAGGATATCTTGCAATGAGGTGTTGTAAAGTTGAGACATTTGTGAGTGATGGGATATCACAGGTGTAGCTAACTCTTGTGGGGTGCAAGAGTTAGTCTCAAATTTTGTTATATGTGTTGTTTGTTATTTTCCATGTAAAAAATAAATAAATTCGAATGTGTGATTGCATGTAGATTAATTTTTTAGTGGAAATCATTAGTGGAAGGCTAAGTTTGAAATTGAATGTAGGTCTCTTGATTAAACTAGTATAAAAGCAATTGTGCAATTTCTCTATTCCTCTCTATCATTATACATTAGATTGAATAGAAAATTGTATGTTTACTATTGGAAAAATACTTAATATCTTGCATGATTGAAAAGTTGAAATTGAAAATTAAATTATATATGTGTAAATCTTTAATAAAAAAGAATTGTTAAGTAGATTGTGGAATATTGAATCTTGTGAATCAATTTGAAAAATGATCAAATATTAAATTGTGAAATCTTTGTAGTTGGAATTGAGTTAAGTCAAATTTGATTTTTGAAATTTGAAAGAGTTCAATTCGCTATGTATATTTAAAGTGTCAAATTCAAAATTGTTTTGAAACTCTTAGATAGATTTCGAAAATTTATAAAAAAAAGATGAATTTTTGAAAACCTTGTTATTTTGAATAAGAAAAAATTTTGTAAAAATATTTTGCAATCTATTCAACCCTTCTAGATTCCCCCAAGCCAACAAAAAGCACTTCAATACATAAAAAAATTAAAAGCACTTCAAAATTTATATTTAGTTTTCATTAGATTTTTATGTAGTTATATATTGTTTGTCAAGCATTCTAATGTAATTTTTATTTTTATTTTACAGAAATGTGATACTTATACAAGGCAAACAAAACATTTACTTGACACTGATATGTGAAAATAAAAAAGAATTAACAAAATATTGAAGCTAAAGGGGAGTGGGAGGATTAACTTCTAACCAGTTAAAATTGATTTGGATGGGTTACCTTCGGTGTTTTAAAAATTTTGATGGACGGTGATCCAACATGTAAAAACACTGGTTTATGATTTATTAGTTTAATTAATTTTAATAAAAAATATTTTTTATTATTAATTTATTACGATAACTATACTAAAAAATATCACATAACAAAATATCATAAAATTTATAATGTTAAAACGTAAAATATAATAAATCATACATATTTTATAAGTTATAAGACAAAAAAATATGGATTAAGAAAGTAATTCTAAAAGAAAACAGATATTTTAATAAATACACCCTTAAGTTGTTAAATTAACCCTCTTTTTATTATTTTTTGAAATTAAAAGAGGTTGATCTAGAAAAAAGAGAGGTGAATTTAACAAAAGTAGAAAAATTTCTAGAAAAAATTATGAACTCATCGAACTAGTTGAAATGTCCATTTCACCAGTTTTTAATATTGGCTAGTTTGCAGTATTGTCTGAATCAATTACCAGTTTGGTTCACCAATTTTACGGTCAGTCTAGTTCTTACAACATAGGTTTAGTCTAGTTTTTGCAACACAAGTTTGTACGATTTCTTATTTAACTTTTTAAAAATGAAATTACAAATATCATTTAGGAGTATTTGATATTATTATGAACGAAAAAGACTTTCTTTAAAATATTTAACATTTTTATATAACCATGTTAATAATACGAAATATCCACTAATTTTATTGTGGCTAATTTTCATTGGAAAATCTAGTTGGCCACGTTTTAGTGAGATCTTCTAACCCAACAACATTTTATTCAAACATAAGATTAAAATAAGATTTTTTTTTTCAAAAAATCGAGTCCAATATAACTTAAACGAACGCCTTGTTAGTTTCAAATATATATATTTAACATGGTTGCATTTCAAATACTCAACAATGTATAATTCATAATTATAAATAATATTAATTTTATGTTTAATAACTTTATATATGCAATATTAATTATAAACAATATTATAATTATGAATAATATTTATTTTATTATTAATATTTATATGATAAAGTTAATTATTTTTTATAAATGTATGATGCATATATAAAAATTAATTTAAAAATATATTTATTATATTTAACTAGGGAGAATTAGGCACTTCTGGTCTTACTGCAAATAAAATAATTAATTTTTTTGAATAATGAGACACTTATTTATGTTGGTTATATATATTTTAAGAGAATTTTTTTACTTTTGATTTTAATTTTTAAATAGATAGTTATTGAAAAAAATTGAAGGTAAAATATATTGAAAATTAAATTTGGGTAAAAAATGTTTATATGTTATATATATATATATATTAATATTTTTGAAATATTAATTCATTTTATAACTTTTTAATGCATAAGAATAAAAATTCTTATAAAAATTGAAAAAGTAAAAATTCTAGAATTCAAAAAATATAATAATAAAACTAATAACAAAATAAGTGAAGAAAAAATAAAAAATGTATTAATTTTAACTTTAAATTAATTTATAAGTCTATATAATTTTATAAACTTTTTAATTAATCTTCTGTGGTTAAAAGAAGTTTAAAATTTGAGATTAAGGGTAGCTTTAGGTAAGCTTATTTTTTAAAAAAATATTTATTTTAATTAAACAAGTAACTTTCTGTTTTGCAGTGTGTTTGCTGCTTTTACTTAAAATAAGTAGAAAATTATTTATCTTGAGACTTTTTAATGCGTATTAGTTTCCAAATTTTTGTGGTGGTAGATATAGGATGAAAAAAAAAAAAAAGAAATGAAAATTTGTCTTCAGCATAACACCCAGAAGTGAACTAGGGTTTTTTTCTGCTCACTCATTAGCGGAAAGAAATATGGATATCCACATGCGGGTCTCACTAAATTAGAATATATACTATTCTTATATAACTTGATGATGATCATATTTTTGTAAAATTAATAAATTTAAATATTATTGTTAAAAATATTTTTTTATGAAAAGTGTATAATTTATGGAATTATTTTTATAAAAATGTAGATAATTAAAAGTGAAAATTTTATTTTTGTTAAATATTTTCTCTATGTATTAGATTAATTTAGTTTTAGACCCAAATAATTTTGTAAAAAATATAGTACAATTTTATTTATAAATTTTAAAGTAAATAAATTATTTGTATAATAAAATTTTATGTAAAAAAAATTTTAAATTTTAGGGGCTATGATTTTTTCCAACAAATCAGGTAGCAAATCGTACACTTATGTCGACTCATTTAACGATGTTAGTTAAGAATTTAAAGTTGATTTTTTTCTTTTTTATTTAAAAATTATAATAAAAATATTTGGGCAATTTTTAATCGTTAAATAGAAAAGAGTTTAATTGGTATACACTGTTAGTGTAAAGATTGTAAATCACAATCCTTCATTAATGATAGATTTGTTAACTTTACTCATTACTATTTTAAAAATCACATAAATGAAAAGTCATGATTCATTGTATACTAATTAAACTCATAGAAAAAATAAAAATATTTAGCAAATCTTTTGTTGTAATGTGATTTGAGAAAATGAAAGCAATTCTGTCATGCTATATTGCGTGAATGAGAATAACTGAGAGTAATACTTTTTTATAAACCTAACTTCAAAATGAATTATTAAGTGCCAATGTCATTAAAACAAGTTTCAAGTTATGGGATCATTAAAGTGGAGGAGCCTTCATTGAAGAGCATCTCTCGTAGGTGTACTTGAAGGCTTGAAGGATGATCTTAAAGTTAAGATCTAATCTTAAGGAAAAAAAGAGTTTATCTCCTAGGTAGAGATCTATTCTTTTGCAAGAACAAGTAAGATTAACTAATGTTAAAAAAATATTTTTTTATTGTTTTTCTCCTCAACAAGAACAAGCGCACAACGATTAATTAAATCAAAACTTGAACTTGCTCAAAATGAAGAAAACTGGAGAAGAAACAAGAATCAAAGAATCACAGTTTCATTAACAATAGATAAATAACAAGAACACCAATAGGATCAACAACAAACATGTTAAAATAAAGAAAATGAAATAAAAAAATAAAATGAAAAATGAAAACTTTGAGGTGCTTGCATGTTGGTGAAGGAAGACGGGGCTTGGGGAGGTGCGATAGAGAGAAAGAGGTGCGATGATGGTGCTATAGTAGGGAAGAAGAGGAAGGAAGGATGGGGAAAGAGATGGGCCTGGTAGTGGAGGAGGAGGAGGAATAAAGGCTTGACTAAGGAGGGGAGAGGGATGGGTAAGAAGAGCTCACAGGGGAGGGAGAGGATGAATGGTTGGCTTGCAAGGGAGGGGGAAAGGGAAGAGTTGGCTTGCAGGGGAAGGGAAGAGGGAGGGGGAAAAAGGAGAAGGAGAAAAGGAAAAAATGGAAAAGAAAGAGGAGCGGGGAAAAGAATGGGAGATGCCTAAAATAAGCATGTCGTTGCCTACAATAGCTCATTTTTACACTCCTTTTTCTAATACACAAAGAATGAAAAACATAAGGACCCACCTTAGCATGATCTCAGGTGCAAGTTTAGGGGAGTGTTCCTTAGTTACTTCAGCTTAACCTTGCTTAGGAAATCGACATCTTTTGGGCATCCATAATTAGGAGCTAATCCTAACCTCCCACTCTCCTATAAATGGCCCCCTTACTTATTGTAAATCTCACCTTGAATTTGAATGAAAATTGTTTCTTATTTGAGAACATTCTTTAGTAAAGGTCTTGGGGCTCCTCACTCTAGAGGAATCTCTTCCTAGTTGGCTTTTATCAAGAGTTCATTCCCTTGTGGCAAACCTAAATATTTTGGCTTATCTCTCTTAAGAGAGTGGCGCCCCACCTCCAAATCTTTCCCCCTCCATAATCCGTTTCATGGTGTTTGGAACCTCAAGGAGAAAGTTCAAGGGAGTGGAAAATTGGTTTGCATCATAATCTAATGGATCCAAATCAATACAATTGGTAAACTTATTATAGAGAATTTTTCCAAGCGAACTAAATGTCACAATGATGCATCCACCTCTAACAAGGGCCTAATCACAAGGTTCATGACTAGGAGGATAGAGGAAGACTTAGCAAGTGGAGAAGGAGGAAGACCTCATCTTCTTATGAGTATAGATTGGAGATGCCATTAGTCCTTATTTACCTATCATTTTACCTTGTATTTGTATTCTAGGAAGTCTAACTTTCTTTCTTATGTTTGGCCTTGTATTTTGGCCTTTTTGGAACTTTGTATTTTTAGAAGGTGCATTTAGTCTCTTAGGTGGAATGTATTGTTTAGTTGGGCCTTTTTTGAGGGTGTTGGCCGTGTGGTTTTGATAACCACACCCCTAAGCTCCTTCTAACACCCTTATAACTAATACATGACACACAAGGAGACATATGAGCCCCCTTGTTCCCTCCATGTGGCGCCAAAGCTTCTCTCTCCTTCATGTTGATGCCTATTTGGACTAATGGGAGAGCTCCAATTTGAATTTGAATTTGGATGGAACCTAGATCCATTTTATTAGGGACATGTTTAGATCTCCATAGGACTAATCACATGCTAATTGAGTTTAGCTCAATTAGCACATGATTAGCCCTTGCTTGGGCCTTGATTAAGAGTGGATGTCCACTCCCCTTCCCTAATCCCTTTCCTTGTTATAAATAGCACCTACCACCTCTTGTAAACTTTACAAGTGAGGGAGAGGGATGAATTTATAGTGCTAGGAGGGATTAGGAGTGGGAGTGGACGTCCGCCTCACTAATCAAGGCATAAGAAGGATTAATCATGTGTTAGTTAGGAAAAACCAACTTAGGACATGATTAAGGAAAGTGAAGATCCAAACAAGGCCCTAACTAAGTGGATCTATGATCCTTAATTTGAATTTGAATTTTGGAGGAAATCCACGTGACACCTCAAAATTCAAATTCAAATTTAAATTTGGTTGGTTAGAGTTCAGCCAAGTAGGTGCCTAGGTGGAGGAGAGAGGTGAATTGGCACCTCTTGGAGGGAACAAAAGGGACCCACATGTCTCCTAGTTGGTTAGAGGGGGTGTTAAGATGATTTTTGGGGTGTTCTTAGTAGAACCATATGTAGGGATGGCAAGAGGGCAGATGCGGGTTTGACTCTCCCCACCCTCGTCAGGTATTTTTGGGTTCAGGTAATACCCGCGGGTACTCATCATATTATTTTTTACAATTTAAATTTATTCATTTATTATTAAATAAATTATATATATTAAGTTATTAATTATATTTTAATTTCAAAAGTATATAAAGAATAATTAATAATAAGAAATTATAAATTAAAGCTTAAGAATTAAAATTTTTAATTAAATATATAGACTTAAAATTATTATATAATCATTAAAATTATAACAGGGGTGTGTATGGGTTCAGGTACGAGGTAGGTAGTCACATACCCATACCCGGTTTAAAAACTCGGGTAATACCCGTACCCGTATCCATACCCGGTCAAATCGGGTAATACCCGTCAAAATTGGGACGAGTTCGAGCGGGTACCCATGAGTATGAGTATTTTTGCCATCCTTAACCACATGTCCAAAAATCATCCTAAAGCCCACCTAATCAAGTCACACCATTTAAGCACTAAATGAACCTTCCATTTACAACATAAAAGGAAAGAAAGGCCAAAATACATGACCAAAACAAATAAAACCCTAAACTAGCAAGACTATGTCCTTAATAATTAAAACTAGCTACATAGGAGAGTTATGACCAATCTTCACTTTGAAAAAGAGTTGAGGTCTTCCTCCTTCTCCACCCGACAAGTCCTCATTTATCCTCTTAGCCATGAATTTTGCGATTAAGCCCTTGCTAGGGGTGAATGCATCACTTTCCTTGTGGCAAGCTCCTCCACCTTTGGGCTTATCTTCTGTAAGTGGCACCCCCACCTTCACTCTCTAGTCTTTCCATCCACCATTTCAAAACTTGGAGCACCTTTGGGAGTATCGTCCACTCCTCATGATGCAAGGTCCTTGATCTCTTCAAGAGGTTGCTTCAAGGAAGAAGATGGAGGATGATAAACTAGAAGATGAAGGTTGGAGGTGCCACCTTAGGAGGATAAGCCTAGGAAAGACTTGCCACAAGGGAAGAGGCCTTTGATGAAAGCCATTGAAGATCTCTCTAATGTAGAAAAGAAGAAGACACTCAAAATTTAGAAACTCTCAAGTCTTTTTAAATTCAAGTGTGAAAATGTTACAAGAGGAGGAAATGCTAATTTATAGAAGAGAGAGCCTATGCCATGGGCCTTGAGTTGGATGTCCAACTCAAGGGTGATTAGGGAGAGGTTAGTTGGTTTAATTAAGTTTTAATTGAGCAAATGGATTGTTAATACTTAATTAGTTCAACAAGATCCAAACAAGGCCCTAAGATCAAGGATCTATTTTCCCTCCAAATTTGAATTTGAATTTGAGGAGTGTCATGTCATCTCCCTCCAAAATTCAAATTCAAACATGAAGCAACAAGAAAGGCCATGTAGGAAAGAGGGAGTGAGGTGGTGTAAAAACTAGGGAACAAGGGGACCTTACTTGTCTCTCATGCTTCATGTGTAACTTAGGAGGGTGTGGGACAAACTAGTGGGGTGTGGTTATCAAACCCACACGTCTACATGATCCCAAAAAGCCCATTAATACACACACTCTACATAAAAGACTAGTCACACCTTCCTTCTAATAAAATGGAAATAAAAGCCAAAATACAAGGTCAAAAGAAATGCTAAAAACACCTCCATGTACATGAAGCTAAAAGGTGCCAAATACAAGGCTAAAATGAAAACTATGGCCTAATCTTGATGTCCAAAAGAAGGTGAGGTCTTCCTTCGTCTCCTTTAGCCATGTCCTCCTTAATCCTCCTAACCATGACCTTTGTGAAAGGACCCTTGTTAAGGAAGATTGCATCATACTAGGACTATGGTGACTAAAAGTAAGGCACAAACAGGAAAATTAATAGTGTTTTAGGCAAGTTTAAATGCTTATTATTTTAGCCCAATTAACACACAAAAATGGGTCTACAATTCAGCCAAATAAAAAATCACCAAGAAGCTAGTAAAAAAATTAAGCTACTAAGACAAAAATGAATAAAATGGACTCTAGAAAGAATTGAGAAAATTGTTTTTTTAAACATGCTATGATATGCTTAATTCCATAAGAATCAACACAAATTTTAGAGGATCACAACACATTTTTTTTTTGTAAAAATTAAAAGACAAAAATATGGAATTAAAGTGACAAATAAGGACTAAAACATTACCAATTTGAGACACAACTTGGAAGACTAAAAACTAAAATTACTCAAAAACAGTGAAAAACTCATGCCCAAGCAGAAAAATTAAGTGCAACATACACAAAGTATATGTTGCTGGAAAAATAGAATACAAACACCAAATAAAAGTAACAAAGTGCATCCAAAGATCAAAACCACAATGTGTGGCTTCCTTCACAAATTTTGTGAAGTCATTACCATGACCTTCTTAGGATTTGCACATGAAGAAAAAAGAAATAAAAGGTTGGGTAGAAAATTAAAGAAATAATCCTAAAGGAAACATATAAAGATTCAATGGAAAATAACAAGATAAATTGAATCTAGAAAGAAATAAAGACTAAGAAATAAATTGCATAAAATGAAAACTACTAAAACATAAACTAACAAGACATAAAAGGAATTAAATAGCAAGAACACTAAGAAGTAAAGCTGAAAAAAATTAAGACTAGAAAAGAACCTCATAGAATTGACTCTTGTTACCAAACGATGCAAAAAGCTTTTGCACTCCCCTTGATATTTTTCCATGAGGTTCCAAGCACCATGAAATGGATGATGGAGGGAAAGAAAATAGAGGTGGGGTGTCACTCTCAAAGAGAGATAAGCCAAAGTGTTTAGGTTTACCACAAGGGAAGAAACCCTTGATAAAAACTAACTAAGAAAAAGTTCCTCAAGAGAGAGGATCCTCAAGACTTTTTACTAAGAATGTGCTCACAAAAATAATATTTTCATTCAACTTCAAAGGTGAGATTTACAATGAGGGAGGATGAGTATATATAGCCCAATGGGAGAGCTTGTGCACACTTTTCTAGGCAATGTGGGACTTGGGCTTAATTAGGATTAAGACTAATTAACCCAAGTTTTTAGGCCCTAAAAGTGGCACTTAATACTAATCCCAAGGGGTGGAAATAGCTCATCCAAACAAGTGAAAATAAGTGAGCCCAACACACCAAAAAATGATCTCACTCTAAGCCTACCCTTCTAGAATAACTAAAGACACCTATACCTTCTAAACTAAATGAAGTTGGCCGAAAATACATGGTCTTATGGGAATTAAAAATAAACTTCTATTTAGCTAAGTAATTAAAAATATTTTTTTACAAGCTAAATACAATAAAGACAATGACTTAAAATCCTCAATTAGCTCCCATCCATGCCATGTCTTCCTTGAATCCTCCTAGCCATGATCCATGTTAGGTGGGATTGCATAACTTGTGCTACAACAATTGAAACATGATCCACCATCCACAATGAGAGAACAAATGTCTCTTAAAATTTTGTATCTTGTTTGAAAAACATTCTCTCTTTGTGTGTGGGTGTCCTTACAAGGATGACTTCTAAGAAAGCCTTGTCACTTTGAAGAGATCATCACATGAATAAGTACCATCTTCATTTGATGTTCCCCTTAAAGTCCTTTTTATTTTGAGGGAAAACAAAGCAATATTCCCTTTTTATAAACACTTAAACCATTTAGGACTTCTAGAACGAGTACTCAAACTAGTGGAAGGGGCGTTACTTTCACTTAATGGTTTTTTATCTATTTTTCTTTTGGATGACTCTCTTTTATTTTTAGAAAGGGATGGTCTTATTCCTAAGGTGTCTCTTAGGTTCATCTATGTCACTCGAAGAGATTTGAAGGTTAAGGTTTATGCTAGACTTTTCTAAGTCCCTAATGGAGGTAGACACTTCACTAATGACACTCTCAAAGACATTACTCTCCTTTTATTTCTTCTATTCTTCCCTTCTTTTTCTATCCAACTCTTTTTCCTCTTTTTCTATCTTTTTGCTTTCCTTTTCCTCTCCTTCTCTTTCTTTTTCCTTTCTTTCTCTTTTCTCTTCTTTTCTCTCTCTTTCTCTTTTTTCTCTTTTTCTTTGTTCTCTTTCTCTTTTCTCTTTTGCTTTTCTTTCCTCCCATTCTTTTCTATCTCTATCTCTCCTTGCTTCCCATTCTTTTCTCTTTTTTTCTCTTCTTTCCTCCCATTCCCTTAGTTATCTTTCTCTTTTTTCTTCTCTTTTCTCTCTTTTTCTCTTCATTCTTGTCTCTCTTTTTCTTTTTGTTCCTTCTCTCTTCTCTCCTCTCTATCTAGTTCATCTTGTTCTCTTTTTCTCCTTTCTTTTTATTTTCTCTCATTTTCCCGAAATTCCCTTCTTTGTTTTTCTACTATTTCTCAATCAAAAGAGTATGAATATGTGGGCAAGGTGGGTTTATAACTAAAATCACTCTTCTCACCCTTTTCTTTTTCAAACTCTTCTTTTATTCTATTCTCGCATTCTTCTCCTTTATTTTTCCTAGTTTTATTACTACTCCTAACACTCCTAGCTATGTGTGAAAACATTTCAAAGTGTAAGGCCTAGGAACTAATATGTAAAATACTACTCTTTTTTTAGGTTTTCTCAACTAAAATCAACTCAAGCCTTTGGAACTTAAGTATTTTTCCTAAACGTGAAAACATTTAAAGGAAAATTAAAGACAAGATTAAGGAATCTAAGCGAGCTCCTAAGTATGAATATGGGGTACCAAGTCCTTATCCACACTAAGCGAGAATCTAAGCTATTACAAACAAAGAGATGACCCTTATGACATCCAACACCTCAATTAAAATGACCTTATTAAAATTACAACCAATTAAACAAAGGAAAAATACAAGAAGTCTTGGATTATGATCCTTTTTCAAGTGCTTGCCTCACAAGTGTCTCACTCAAGCCTTGACCTCCTCTCTAAGTATCCTCTTACATGGCTTAGATTAACACTCCCTAATATGCTACCCTTGTGGAAGTGTTCAACAATGACCACCTAACCAAGAGAGGAATGCCCATACAAGTACAAAAGGAAGCAAAGATTTGAAGGAAAAAATCAAGAAAACACTGACAAAGAAAGGCACACATCCAAGTGGAAAGAGTGTATTCGAACAAACACAAAGATAACCAAAAAGATAAGCAAGTAAAAATGGTGTTGAAGGAAAGGTGGGACACAAAAGGAACCTAGATTAGCACTAAAATAGAATGGACTTAAAATGAAAAGACCCACAAAATTTTCAATGAATTGCATAAAATCAAGAAAGATGACTGAACCTTAAAGGAGACAAATCAAGCAAGTTCTGTACAATTTAAACACTCATTTTAGTGACCTAAACAAATTGAGGTGCACGAATTTTTTTTGCTCTTTTATACTTCTTCTAAACACTTTTTACTAAAACTTTTGTTTTGTTTAATATGCTTATTTTACCCTTTTGATTTGTACTTTTATTTTTTTTAATGATTTTACTACAACTCTTAAAAATTTTTGAAAGAAGAATAATAAGGAGTATAAGATGGGAATTCACTTGAATTAAACTAAAGAAAACAACCACAAAAAAAGGTAAGAAGAGTGCAATTCAAAGAAAACAAAGTAGCACTAATGGGCTAGTAATTAGGTGATGACTAGTAAGCACAAAGAGAGTATTATGGGTGTGATGGCAAGCTTGATTACTCACAGTTTAAGCTCAGGATTACACGCCCAAATTTTTCTCAATCAACCAGTCAAAGCAAATCACCAAAAGAAATAGTACCAATTATGCTACCAATGAAACAAGAACAAAAATGACTCTAAGAAGACTTGAGCAAATTTTGAGAAAATATATTTTGAAACATGCTATGATCTAAAGTATGTGGACTCTAAGAATTATGATAAAGAGTATATGTTCAATTCCATGAGATTTATCACAAAATGTTTAGAAGCACAACATATTTTTTTAGTGAAAATTAAAAAGGAAAAACAATATGAAATTGAGAGACAATTAAGGACTAAACATGACTATGCTAAAACATAACTTGGATGAATAAAAAATGATAAAAAAGGGTCAAGAACAGCCAACAATGACATGCCCCAACAGAATATAGGTGTAGGAAAAATAGAAATAAAAATGCAAGAACTCAAAAGAATAGAAGAAAAAGTGCATTCAAAGATCAAACCACAAAGTATGGCTTCCATTGCAAAATTTGTGAAGTCATTACCAAGATCTTCTTAGGATTTGTACAAGAATAAAAAGAGAAATAAAAGCTGAGAAGAATTTAAAGAAAATGAAGCCTAAAGAAACACAGATTCAATAGAAAGGAACTAAAGAAATTGAATCTAGAAAGCAATAAAGACTAGGAAATAAAATTGCAAGAAATTAAACTACTAAAACATAAACTTCAAGACATAAAAGGAAATTAAATGACATGAAATTAAAGACAGAAAAAAAAAGAAGAACAATAAGAATAATAAGGAAAGAAAACACATAAAATGAAAGGAATTAAGACTAGAAACAAACCTTTAAGGAGGAGGTTCTTGATACCACTTGATGCAGACCCAAGTTTTCTCCCCTTGATCTTCCTCCAAGAGGCTCCAAAGCTCCCAAGAAATGGATTCATGGAGGAGGAAAGAGATGGAGGTGGGGTGCTACTCTTAAAGAGAGATAAACCAAAATGTTTTAGGTTTGTCACAATGGAAGAAATCCTTGATAATAACCAACTAGGAAGAGGTTCCTCAAGAGAGAGGATCCTTAAGACCTTTTACTAATTAATGTGCTCAAAGAGAGACAATTTTCCATTCAATTCAAAGGAATGAGGAGGGATGAGTATATATAGCCCAATGGGAGAGCTTGGACATACTTTTCTAGGCAATGTGGGACTTAAGCTAAATTAGGATTAAGACTAATTAACCCTAGTCTTTAGGCCCTAAAAGTGGCACCTAATACTAATCCCAAGGGGTGCAAATAACTCATCCAAACAAGTGAAAATAAGTGAGCCCAAAATGCCTAAAAAGGATTTCACTTTAAGCATACCCTTTCAAAATATCTAAAGGCACCTATACCTTCTAAACTAGATGAAGTTGGCCGAAAATACATGGCCTTAAGGAAAATAAAAATATGCTCCTATTTAGCTAATTAAAATAAAATATTACAAAATAAAAATAATGAAGACTATGCCTTCAAATATTCAATGAGCTTTCATCCATGCCACGTGATGCATGCCTCCCTTGATCTTTTTCTAGAGGTTTTCTTCTTTGGTGAAATGGTTTGTGGAGAGGTAAGAAGTGAGGTGGTTTTAGGCGCCACTTAAGGTAAGATAAGCCTAAGAGGGAAAGTTTGCCACAAGGGATGGAACCCTTGATAAAAACCTAAGGAATTCTCAAAGAGAGAAGGGTGGACACTAAGAGAATTTTGGCCAACTCAAGGTTTTTCCATTCAATCAAGTGTAAAAAATACAAGAGTGTGAAGGAGCACCTTTTTATAGAGGGAACTAACCTCTTGGACAAGTCATGAAGGAAATGAAGGGCTAGGATTAAAAGGAGTCATCCAAGGGAGGAGGATTGAAGCCCAAAGTCCAATCAATACCCTCCTTTAGATGAGAATTGGTGCCCAAGCTACCTCATCCAAGGGCCAAGATTACTCCTTTATTAGTTTTGGGTTTTATTTAGCAAAAGAGGGTGTAGTTATCAAACTACCCCCTTATTTCCTAAATAAAGGCCCAAAAGCTAATCTTACCCCTTCTTATTACTAAGACACCTCCTAGAAAATTAAATGGACTAATACATGTCCAAAATAAAATCCTAGGTTCCTAAAATAAAAATTACAAGTAAATAAGTCATGGCTTGCATAACTTGATGGTCATATGGAGGTGAGATCTTCCTCCCTCTACTCTAGCCATGTCTTCTTCTATTCTTCTAGCCATGGCCCTAGTGATAGGGCCCTTGCTTGGGGAGAATGCATCATCCCCTCCCCCTTGGGAAGGATTTGACCTCAAATCTGATAGGTCCTCCTCTTCTTCATCAGTACCTACAAAAGGGATCAAATCACAAACATTAAAGGTAGTACTGACACCATAGTCCTCAGGGAGATCTAATATGTATGCATTGTTGTTCACTCTCTTGAGGACTTGAAAGAGACCATCTCCTCGGGGGCTAAGCTTGGACTTCCTTTGAGTAGGGAAGCGATCCTTCCTCAAATGAAGTCATACCCAATCCCCTTCATTGAAGATAATTTCTTTCCTGCCCCTATTGGCTTTACTAGCATACTCCTTTGAATGATGTTCAATGTTGGCCTTTACCCTTTCATGTAATTTTTTAACAAAATCCGCTCTTACTATTCCTTCTTTGTGAACAGAAGAAGGGAAGGGTAAGGGCAAGATATCAAGAGGAGTAAGGGGGTTGAAGCCATAAACAACTTCAAAGGGAGAATGCTTGGTGGTCCTTTGAACCACCCGGTTGTATGCAAACTCAATATGGGGTAGGTATTCATCCCAAAACTTGTGATTTCCTCAAAGAAGTGTCCTAAGACATGTGGTAGAAAATAAGAGTTTAGTTCCTAGCCTTGCCCACAATGTTTTCCAAAAGTGGCTAAGGAACTTCACATCTCTATCAGAGACTATGGATTGGGGAATTCCATGTAAACAGACAACTTCTTTAAAGAAAAGTCTCGCAATGTTGCTCGCATCATCTATCTTGTGGCATGGTATAAAGTGAGCCATTTTTGAAAATCTATCTACCACTACAAAGATAGAGTCTGCACCTCGTTGGGTTCGAGGCAGGCCAAGGATGAAATCCATACTAATATCCAGCCAAGGTGCAGAAGGAGCAGGTAAGGGTGTGTACAATCCATGAGCCATTGTCTTAGACTTAGCTTGCAAGCAAGCTACGACAATGTCTATAGACGTCTTTCTTCATATGGGGCCAAAAGAATTTTTCTTGTAAAAGCAGAAGAGTTTTGTGAATTCCAAAATGCCCCATGAGCCCACCTTCATGGCTCTCTTTTGTCAACAGATTTCTCATAGATCCTTGGGGTACACAAAGTCTACTACCTTTGAAAAGGTACCCCTCACTCACAAAGAACCCATTTTGGGTTTTACATGCAAATGTAGAGGCAGCATAAATGGATCCAAAATTCTTATCAGAAAGATACATTTCTCTAATATTATCAAATCCAAGAATCTTTGCACTTAAGGTGGTGTAAAGGGTATGTCTACGAGACAAAGCATCAGCCACCACATTATGTTTTCCTTTCTTGTATTTGATGATATAAGGGAAAGTCTCAAGAAATTCTACCCATTTAGCATGCCTTTTATTAAGCTTGCCTTGACCCTTCAAATACTTAAGTGACTCATGGTCACTATGAATGATGAACTCCTTGGGTACAAGATAATGTTCCCAAGTTTGAAGGGCCCTTATCAAAGAGTAAAACTCTTTATCATAAGTGGGGTAGTTTAAGGCGGCTCCATTTAGTTTTTCACTAAAATAAGCCACGGGATGACCACCTTGTAACAACACAGCTCCCACACCCACTCCCAATGGATCACACTCTAGCTCAAAAGTTTTAGAAAAGTCAGGAAGAGCTAAAACTGGTGCATGGGTCAGTTTCTCTTTGATAAGTTCAAAGGCTTTTTGTTGTTTTTCACCCCAAAGGAAAGGAGTATCCTTCTTCACCAAATCATTGATTGGTGAGAAAAGTGTGGAGAAGTTAGGCACAAAGCGCCTGTAAAACCTCGCGAGACCATGAAAACTCTTGATCTCAGTCACACTTTTTGGGGTGGGCCATTCTTGGATGGCTTTGATTTTGTCGGGATCTGCTTGAACCCCATTTTTATTAACTATAAAACCTAAGAACACCACACTCTCCGCACAAAAATTACATTTTTCAAGATTTCCATAGAGTTGGTATGACCTAAGAATGCAAAAGACGCGCCTAAGATGGCCTACATGTTCATCTAGGCTCTTGCTATACACTAAGATGTCATCAAAATAAACAACACAAAATTTTCCTAAGCAATCCCTAAGGACATGATTCATAAGCCTCATGAAGGTGCTTGGGGCATTGGTAAGCCCAAAGGGCATTACCAACCACTCATACAGCCCAAACTTGGTCTTAAAAGCGGTTTTCCACTCATCACTTTCCTTGATGCGGATTTGGTGATAACCACTCTTAAGGTCAATTTTTGAAAATAATTGGGCCCCATGCAATTCATCAAGCATGTCATCAAGCCTAGGGATAGGGTGCCTATATTTGATGGTGATGTTATTGATTGCTCGACAATCAATGCACATCCTCCATTGGCCATTCTTCTTAGGCACCAACAAAACTGGCACAGCACAAAGGCTTAGGCTCTCTTGAACCCAACCCTTCTCCAATAGTTCTTGGACTTGGGATTCAATCTCCTTGGTCTCCATGGGATTAGTCCTATAAGCAGGCCTATTAGGCAGGCTAGCCCCAGGTACCAAGTCTATTTGGTGTTCTATACCCCTAATTGGAGGAAGTCCTTTGGGAACTTCATTAGGGAATATATCACCAAACTCCTTTAAAAGCTCTTGAACCTCTTGAGGTAGGTTCTCAGGTCCAAATTCTATGGCAGTGCTAGAACTAGAAGGGAAAAAAGTGGAGGGGGAAGAAATAGGGGATGCCTCTTTGCAAAAGAGGAGATACAAAGGTCTGTTAGTTAAGGGGGCTTCCTTTAATTCCAATTTTGTCGCAAATAAACTCCCTTTACTAATGACTTTCTTGGAAGGGGCACCAACTTCCAACTCAACCTCTTTACCCCTTTCAAGCTTTAGGAGTAAAGCTTTGCTTTTTTTTTTCTCCTCATCTCTCTTATGTTTCATGATGAGTTGGTCCTCCGCCACTTGTGAAGGTGTTAGAGGACACAACTTAATGCGCTTATCCTTATGAGTGAGGATGATGTTATTGGAATGACCATGGTGTATGGCTTTCTTATCAAATTGCCATGGTCTTCCAAGCAAGATATGGCCAGCTTCCATTGGGACTATGTCACACAGGATCTCATCTTTATAAGACCCAATGGAAATTGGAACCTTGACTTGCTCATTGACCTCCATTTCCCCTTGCTTATTGAGCCATTGAAGCTTGTAAGGCTTAGGGTGGGGAAGTGGGGTCAAGGTTAGCTTTTCCACCAACCTTGAGCTACAACAATTGCAGCATGACCCACTATCCACAATGAGAGAACATATTTTGTCATTCACCTTACAGCGAGTGTGGAATATGTTCTCCCTTTGAGATGAGGACACTTTCAAAGATTGGCTTCCAAGAAGTCTTCTTATCATTAAGAGGTCTCCCTCACATGCATAAGCGGTTTTATCATAATCAGATTGGTATGCATGAGCCCCTTCTCCTTCGCTCTCACTAGAGGAGTGTGAGCTAGACTCACTACTATAAACATCTTGGGCCCTCATGATGATGTTTCTCTTAGTAGGGCATTGAGAGGCAATGTGGCCTCTCCCAAGACATTTAAAGCATTTGATACTACTAACTTTCTCGTGAGAGTTAGTAGTAGGGGTTTTTCTCTCTATATGTGATGTTTTATGCTCTTTGAAGTGCTTGGGATGTTCCTCTTTGGGGTAACTCTTGAAAGAGTTCCCCGTAGGTTGGTCCCTCTTTACATAAGGTGGGTTATCCTTTTTAAAAGTTTTCCTTCTAAGTTGATTTTCCACCTTGATGCAAAGTTGAACTAACTCATCAAGGGAATTGTATGAGAAGAGCTCCACCTTATCACGAATTTCGGGGCTCAACCCACACAAAAACCTTGCCATAGTGGCCTTGGGTTCCTCTATGATACCCGCCCTCAAGATAAGAAGTTCCATCTTTTTTCTATACTCTTCTATACTAAGGTTGGTTTGCCTTAGCCTTTGGAGTCTATCCAAAAGATCTCTTTCATACCAAGAGGGAATATGCCTTCTTCTTAGAGCACTTCTAAGATCGTTCCAATATCTTATGGAAGGCATATTGGTGCGGATTCTCTCATTGGTTAACCCAACCCACCAATGCATGGCATGCCCTTGGAAGCTAAGGGTTGCCATAGGAACCTTTCTTTCTTCTCTTACCTCATGGCAAGTGAAGAGTTGTTCTACCTTGATTTCCCAATCAAGGTAGGCTTCCACATCTTCCCTCCCATGAAATGGGGGGAGATCAATTTTGGGCTCCCTTGGAGGGGCCCCATTATTATGCACGGATGAATGGGAGTTTCTCCTAGGATGATTGTAGTATTCTTCCTCACTTTCACTCCTATGGGTATGTCTAGATGGGGAACCTAAGACTATCCCTTTCATTTTGTAATTCTCACCATTCCCATGCTTTCTTTTTTCTTCTTCTTTCTCTTTTCTTCTTTCTCTTTCTTTTCTTTCTCTCCTTTCTTCATCTTCTCTCCTTTCTCGTATTCTTCTCTCTTCCTTCTCTCTTTTTTCTCTCTTTTCTTCCTCTCTTTCTTTTATTTTTCTTTTCTCCTTGGACTCTTTTTCTCTCCTTTTTTCTTCTCTTCTCTCTTGTTCTTTTGTCATCCACTCCCTAAAGTCCATGTTTAAGTTTTCTAGAGTGTAATCTTTAGAAATATTTCTTTGGTTTACACTCTTGTTTGATGAATAACTATGAGCACTAGAGTGGGTGTGTGATGTCATTGTGCTTGAATTTGTAAGAGGAAAAAGGTGGCTAAAAAATTTTCACAAACAAACACTCCTCTCTTTTTGTGTTTTCTTGCCTAAAATGGCTTGATGAGTCTTTGGAACTCTTTAGCCTTCTAAGCGCTTTGAATAAGAAAAATAAAGCAAGAATTTTAAAGCAAAAATTCAAAAGAGAAGGGATCTAAAGCGAGCTCCTAAGGTGTTGAAGGAAGTGTACCACTTCTTCCTTCTTCACCTAATTTTCGAGAAACTAAAAAATTGATTAAATTTTATTAAAACCAAAGGGAGGGCCTTAAGGGCACTCAAACTCCCAACTAAAAAATTAATACACCCAAATTAAAGAAAAAGTAAAGTCTTCAAAAAATGATTCTCCAAATGCTCCCTCAAATCAAAGTCTTCACGGCTAGGTGTATTTCCTTTTGAGGTGATCCCTTAGGCTCTTAGTCCAACCTTCCAAAATATGCTACCCTTGTGGTAAGCTCCTTTTTCAAGCTTTCTCCCAAAAGTGACACTAACACACAAACCAAAGAAACCAAAAGTAGCAACGGGAGGTGCGAATAGAAACTCAAAAAACAATAAAAGATAACACAGTCAAAAGGACACTTAACCAAATGGTAAGAGTATATAAGACAAACTAGAAAGATGATTTAAAAGACAAGCAACAACTAAAAGGTAAACAAAAGAAAGAGAGCACACAATGGAATACCTAAGAATGGCACTAGATTAAAGAGTAGAAGAACACAAATATCAAGTTCTAGTGTACCAAAAGTAATAAAATTTCTTTTAAGGTTCCAAGTTCAAAGTTGAAGCACTTGCTAATTTTAGGTTAGGTACATCAAATGAATTTTTTTTCAAACTTTCTTTTCTTTTGTTTGTTCTCTTTTTTTTTTTTTTTTTGAATCCTTCGTTGTTTTTTTTTTGTATTTTATTTTAGACTTTGTTTTCTTGTTTTTTTTTTTAATATTTACTAGATGCACCTAAATTGATTGTGAATTTAGTGCTTGATAAAAAATAGTTATGTGCTTGGAACAATAAAGAAAATTAAAAGCAACAATTTAGGTACTACTAGAAATGACTTCAAAATGCAAAGTAGCTATAGATGTGTTAATGGTTTAGTAGTTTGGTGTGCCACTGGACTCAAGCTTTGTTAAGATTTTAGTAATTTGTTGAACACCAAATACCAAACTTATAGCTTAAGTGAAAGCACCCACAAACAAGAACTACCTTTACCACACAAATGAGCTACAAATTATACGTATAAGGAAAATAAAGACAAAGGAAATTGAGCAACTATTTTTGAATTTTTTTTTAAGAATATGCTTGAAACTAAAAGCACATGAACTTCTAAAGAGACTTAGACATGAGGTATAACCCTCTATGTTGCTCAATTTAAGAAGTTTCAAATTTTTTTTTGTAAAAACAAAAGAGGCTAAACTTAAAAGGAATTAATAGACAAAATGGGAAACTATAAACATGACTTATAGACAACTACACAAGAGTATAAAAGTGAAAAATAAAAGCTAAAAATAAAGCAAAAACAAGGCAACTAGGTGCAAGGAAACACAAGAATTTGGTCTAAATTTCTTGACCACAAGGTTGTGGAATTCACCACAACGGCATGGATTTTTAGCAAGAAATTCTCAAAACCAAAATTCAAGCAAGAAAGCACCCAACTCAAAGCTTAAGCGGAAATTAATGAATATGGGAGAGACGTAGATGCAAAGAAAAGAACAATATAAATTGCATCAAGCAAAAAATAAATGGTGCAAATAAACTATAACTCAAAACAATAAACTCAAGACATAAATGGAAATGATAAACAATAATGGAAAGCTAGAAAAAATTGCGGAAATTAAAGATAAAATAAAATAGGAAAACGGAAAGAAAAAATAAATGAGATAGGAAGAGAGTTTAGACCTCTAGAACCAATGCTCTAGATACCAAATGGTGCATGCCTCCCTTGATCTTTTTCTAGAGGTTTTCTTCTTTGGTGAAATGGTTTGTGGAGAGGTAAGAAGTGAGGTGGTTTTAGGCACCACTTAAGGTAAGATAAGCCTAAGAGGGAAAGTTTGCCACAAGGGATGGAACCCTTGATAAAAACCTAAGGAATTCTCAAAGAGAGAAGGGTGGACACTAAGAGAATTTTGGCCAACTCAAGGTTTTTCCATTCAATCAAGTGTAAAAAATACAAGAGTGTGAAGGAGCACCTTTTTATAGAGGGAGCTAACCTCTTAGACAAGTCATGAAGGAAATGAAGGGCTAGGATTAAAAGGAGTCATCCAAGGGAGGAGGATTGAAGCCCAAAGTCCAATCAATACCCTCCTTTAGATGAGAATTGGTGCCCAAGCTACCTTATCCAAGGGCCAAGATTACTCCTTTATTAATTTTGGGTTTTATTTAGCAAAAGAGGGTGTAGTTATCAAACTACCCCCTTATTTCCTAAATAAAGGCCCAAAAGCTAATCTTACCCCTTCTTATTACTAAGACACCTCCTAGAAAATTAAATGGACTAATACATGTCCAAAATAAAATCCTAGGTTCCTAAAATAAAAATTACAAGTAAATAAGTCATGGCTTGCATAACTTGATGGTCATATGGAGGTGAGATCTTCCTCCCTCTACTCTAGCCATGTCTTCTTCTATTCTTCTAGCCATGGCCCTAGTGATAGGGCCCTTGCTTGGGGAGAATGCATCACCACGCCTTCTTTGAATCCTTGTAATCATGATGCATGCTAGGTGAGATTGCATCAGATGGTAACTGATTACCATAGATAGTTGTTTTCAGTTCTGAAAAACATAGCCTCCGGAAAAATCGATTATTGCTTGCAGGTAACTGATTACCAGCCTGCAACATTCTTAAAAACTTGATTTTTAATACACTTAGATGAAACAATTTCATTATGTTATGCTTTTAATGTGTGGCATATGTGAAAATGTAAACAATTCCAATCAATTTATACAAAATTTTCAATAAGTTTCAATGATCATTATAGCTCATGTTCACTTACTATACCAAGTTCTCTTCTAAGCTTGTAGAACTTTTCTCTTGGTAGTGGTTTGGTGAATATGCCAGCTAGTTGAGATTCTGTGTCCATGAATTGAACTTCATAGTCACCTTTCTCAACATGATCTCTCAAAAAGTGATAATGTCTTAATGAGCTTCGTCCTTGAGTGAAGAATTGGATTCTTTGTCAAGTTGATAGCACTTGTGTTGTCACACTTTGAAGGAATTTTGTTAACTTTAACTCCAAAGTCTTCAAGTTTCAATGTAAGCTATAAAGATTGTGCACAACAGCTTCTAGTTGCAATATATTCTGTTGCTGCCGTAGAGAAAGCCACACAAGCTTGTTTCTTGCTATTCCAAGAAACAATACTATTGCCAAATAAGTGACAAATTCCCCTTGTGCATTTTCTGTCCAACTTGCATCCTGCAAAATCTGAGTCAGAAAAGCTTATAAGTGAAGGATTTGTACCTTTGGGATACTAGAGACCAATGTTCAATGTTCTTTTCAAGTACGTCAAAATCCTCTTAATTGCATTCATCTGTTATTCCTTGAGTGCAGCTTGATACCTAGCACACAAGCACATACTGAACATAATGTCAGGTCCACTTGTAGTTAGATATAATAAAGAACTTATCATCCCTCTATATTTTGATATATCAACAAAATTTCCTTTTAAGTCAGCATCAAGATAGTAGTGGGTTCTCATTGGTATGTTAGAGACTTTACACTTTTCCATTCCAAACTTTTTGAGTAATTCTTCGGTATACTTAGAATGGTGCATGAAGACCCCTTTCTCAATTTTCTCGACCTGCAATCTTAGGAAAAAGTTCAACTCTATTGTCATCGACATATCAAACTCCCCCTGCATTTTGGAAACAAAGTCCTCACATAGGGACGTATTAGTTGAACCAAAAGTTATATCATCAACATAAACTTGAACTAAAGTATGTCTTTGGAAGATCTCATGAAGAACAAAGTTTTGTCTACCTTTCTTCTTTTGAAATTTTGAGATAAAAGAAACTTACTCAGTCTTTCGTACCATTGTATAGGAGTTTGCTTAAGTCCATAAAGGGCTTTCTTCTGCTTGTAGACATGATGAGGAAACCTATGATCTACAAAACTAGGAGGTTGAGAAACAAACACTTCTTCATCCAGAAAACTGTTGAAGAAGGCTCTCTTAACATCCATTTAGTATAGTTTAAAGTCAAACACACACGCAATTGCAAGAAGGAGCCTAAAAACTTCTAATTTGGAAACTAGGGCATATGTTTCACCAAAATCTATACCTTCTTGTTGATTGTAGCCTTTAGCTACTAATCTAGTCTTATTCCTAGTTATGTGGTGCAATCCTACCTAGCAAGGTCTCTTGTTTAAGAGGATTGGAAAAAAGACATGGCTAGGAAGGAGCTTCATGAAGACTTTATGGCCATAGTCTTAAAATTACTTGTAAATATTGTGTAGTTTGTGTAGTATTTTGAATGGGTGCTCAGTAATTTTTGGGCCTCTGTATTTCGGTCATTACCCCTTATTTTCCTCTTATTTTTTGGCATTGGGGTGTCATTAGTTATTTGTGTAGAGTGTATGATAGAATATTTTATTTTCACCTCCTTGTCTAATCTCCACACCTCCTAACAGATAGATGTTCATGAATGACATATGGGACTCACATGTTCCCTCTAATAGGTGTCACTTGACTTCTCTCTCTTAGGTGGCATCTAATTGTCTCTTAATTCAAATATTAAGGGGAACTAGATCCATGTTTTTAGGATCTAAGTGGCACATGAGGGAACTAGATCCATTAATCTAAGGCTTTGTTTGGATAATGAATTCCTCACACTCCCTAGCTTAGTTTGGATTTATTTTTTGGCTTTATTTTTTATTTCCATAGGATGTTTTTGGTTCGGTTATTGTGCTGTTTCTTTTTGGATTTATTTTTAGTTTTATAATCTCAAAGTATTTATGATGTATACCTCCCCAAGCCAAGGTTAAAGAATCCTTGATGAAGAGGTCCTTTGAAGCTTTGAAATGGAGGTGTTGAGACAAGAAGGTGATAGTGAGTAAGTGCCACTTCTACTAGGTAGGAGATAAGCCTTTAAGGGAGCTAGCCATAAGGGAAGGAACCCTTGATAATACCATGAATAACTCTCACTCAAAGAGGAGAGAGCATGAACATTCTCTCAAGAAAAAGGGATTCTCAATATAGAAAAAATATTTCTTTCATAAAATGAGTGTTTACCTTTACAAGAAGGAGGGAAGCTCTTTATATAGAGAAAAGTATGGATCTTATAGCTTTGAGTATATGAACATCCAAGTCCTCTAAATTATGGGGATTAGTTGGTTAATTTAGTGTTAATTAAGCACATGTCAAATTAACATTAAATTAATTCAACAAAGATCCAAACAAGGCCCTAGTTTTATGGATCTATGTTCCCCCTTAATTTGAATTTGAATTTTGGAGGGAGATGATATGACATCTCCAAAATTCAAATTTAAACAAGAAGCAAAAAGAATGACAATGTAGGAAAGAGAAGCTTAGGTGGCATCTAACAAGAGGGGACAAGGAGGCCCACATGTCTCCTAAATGTTTCATGTGTTGGTTAGGAGGGTGTTAGAATAAATTAAGGGTATGGTTAATAGATCCACATGTCCAAACTCAAGCTACACAAGCCCAACTAATTAACACACTTCAGAAAGAGACTAATTACACCTCCTTAAGGAAAAAAGAACCTAAAGGCCAAAATACAAGGCCGAAAATAAAACTAACTACACCTCTAGAATCCTAATGACACAAGGGTGCTTATACAAGCCTAAAAATGGCCAACTTAATACAAATTAATGGAACATGTCCTAAAATAAGCTCCTTAAAGCTCCATTTAAGTCATGCTCCTCCTTTATTGGTCCTAGCTCAAACCCGTGCTAGGGAGGAATGCATCAATTTGTCATTAGAGTCTTGTTTTGTTCGTAATTTTGTCACATAATTTTCCTTAGGTTTTGCCTCTTTTATTTTGAATTTTGCTTTCCAAAAAGTGTGTTAGCTTCTAGAAATTAAGCTTCTAAGAGGATTCTTCCTCTTGATTAAGTCTCTTTAGAAGTCTCTCATGCTTTTAGTTCAAGCAAGTTCTAGTAAAAAAATTGTTTCTCAAAAAAATTAATAGCTCAATTTCTCCTTATGTTCATTGTTGTTGTTGAATTTAGTACCTCTTCTTTTGTACTAAATTTTGAGGTGACTTTCCTTGAAGTGTGCTTGAGAATTGGCATGACATTTTGAGCCTCAAAATTGTGTAAAGAAGTGAGCTCTAATCACAACAAAAGCTTTTGGTGCATTACCTAAGTCACTTTCTAATTTTTAGTGCATTTTTTAGTTACATGTAATTTTCATAGTTTGCACTTTGAATTGAAATTTTTGGTGCCTTGCTTAGTGCCTTTACTAAAGCGATTAGTATCATAAGGTCACTCATAAGATTATCATCAAAACAAGAGGTTAAGTTCATTTAGAAAAGTATATAAAAAAAGAAATTAAAAGAAAAGCAAAAGTGTAAAAGAATTACAAAAAAAATTAGTGCAAAATAGATGTATCTAATTGCTAAATGAAAAATTGAAAAAGAGTGCTTGAATTTGATTAAAATTTCTTAATTATGCATTGAATAGCTCTTGGCCAACATTAGTTTAATTGGTGCAATTTTTGAAAATTTTTGTATCTTTTTGCTTTTTAGTCCTTACTCCTATTCTAGTGCCTTTTCTAGGATTTTCTTTAGTTGTGCTTAGCCTTGTTTCTATGCTTTAATTCTAGTTTTGTATTTAAAATTACTTTTCATAGTTTGTCTCTAATTCTTCTTTCCATTTGGTTAGTTTCCTTTCCTTGTTTTGAGCTTTTGTTGTTTTTAGTAGAGACACCTTTGGTTTGGTAGCCTTCCACAAGGGTAGCATATTGAGAAAGATTTATCTAAGCCAAGGAGGACTTAAAGAAGTGGAGGAAGTAAGACAATAGTGTAAACACTTGAGTGAAGCTTGGAGTGAAGACCTTTTTTTTCCTTTTACTTTTAATTCCTTGTAACTAAAAGGTCTCTTTTAGGAAGTGTTAGATGCCTCTAAGGGTCATTTCCTTTTGTGTGTGATATTGTATTAGTCTCTCAGTTTTAAGGTTTGAGGTAGGAAGTGGTGCATCTCTTCACATCTTTAGGAGCACGTTAGAACCTTACACTTTTACTGATGTGATATTTGATGATCACGTGCCCAAAGGATCCTTTCTAAGGTTACTTGGAAGGGAAATGGATTTATGGAGAGGAAATGACTGGGGTGAGGCGCCACAAATAATAGGTTTGATAAGGCAAAGGGGAGAGGCCACAAGGGAGGGGTCCCTTGATAACTCTTAGAAGCTTTCACAAAGGAGAAAGGGGGACACTCAAAGGTAAGAACCTCAACCAATATGGTCTCTAGGATTAAATTCAAGTGTAAAAAATACAAGTGAGGGAGGAGCTCCTATTTATAGAGGTAGCTAACCTCTTGAACAAGATAACCTAAAAAAGAAGGGCTAGGATTAAAAGGAGAGATCTAAGGGAGGAGAATTCAGAAACAATTCCCTCCTTAGATCATCAAACTTGGTGCCCAAGTTTCTCAAACCAAGGGCCAAGATTTCTTCTTATTAGCTTAGGGGGTTTATGTAGAAAAGAGGGGTGTAGATATCAAGGCTACCCCTTATTTCCTTCATAAAGACCCAAAAAGCTAAATTCACCCTCTAAATTCCTAAGACACCTCCTAAAAATAAAAAATGGACTAAATACATGTCCCAAATTAAATTCTTAATGCTCCTCAAAATTAAAATAAAGGAAAATTACATTTTATTAACTAAAGTCCCTAGCCTAATATCTTTACTCTCCATAGGAGGTGAAGTCTTCCTTTGTCTGCAAGGGCTAGGTCTTCTTCAATCCTTCTAGCCATGGCCCTAGTGATAGGTCCTTGGCTAGGCATGGTCACATCATCTCCTCCCCCTTGAAGAGGATTTGACCTCAAATCCATGGGGTCTTCGTCATTTTCAGCACCTATAAATGGAGACAAATCAGAAACATTAAAACTGGTGCTTACCCCATAATCCTCAGGCAGATCTAAAACATAGGCATTATTACCGATCCGCTCAAGGATTTGGAAAGGTCCATCTGCTCTAGGGCTAAGTTTGGACTTCCTTTGAGAAGGAAATCTATCCTTTCTCAAGTGAAGCCATACCCAGTCGCCCTTTTCAAAGATGACTTCTTTCCTCCCCTTATTGGTGAAAGTAGCATCTCTCAAGGATTGGCGCTCTATGTTAACTTTAACCCTCTCATGTAATTGTTTTACAAAAATGGCTTTTGCCTCTCCTTCTTTATGCACAACAACAGAAAGAGGAAAAGGTAAAAGATCTAGAGGAGTACGAGGATTAAAGCCATAGACCACCTCAAAAGGAGAATGCTTGGTGGTCCTATGAACCACCCGGTTATAAGCAAATTCAATGTGGGGAAGGTACTCATCCCAAGACTTATGGTTGCCTTTAAGGAGAGCCCTCAGCATAGTGGATAAAGATCTATTCACCACTTCTGTTTGCCCATCAGTTTACGGGTGACAGGTAGTGGAAAAAAGAAGTTTAGTTCCCAGCTTAGCCCAAAGAGTTTTCCAAAAATGGCTAAGGAACTTCACATCCCTATCTGACACTATTGAAGAGGGTATACCATGCAATCGGACAACCTCTTTAAAGAAAAGTCTTGCGATGTTGCTCGCATCATCCACTTTGTGGCAGGGAATAAAATGGGCCATTTTTTAAAATCGGTCCACCACCACAAATATGGAGTCTGCACCTCGTTGGGTTCTTGGGAGCCCAAGGATGAAATCCATGCTAATATCCTCCCAAGGTGCAGAAGGAGCAGGTAAAGGTGTGTATAGTCCATGAGGCATTGTTTTAGACTTTGCTTGCAAGCAAGCTATACATTTAGAGCAATGTTTATGGACATCTCTACGCATATGGGGCCAAAAGAATTTCTCTTGTAAAAAACATGAGGGTTTTTGAAATCCTGATGCATTCTCCCCAAGCAAGGGCCCTATCACTAGGGTCATGACTAGGAGAATAGAAGAAGACATGGCTAGAGTAGAAGGAGGAAGATATCACCTCCATATGGCCATCAAGTTATGCAAGCCATGACTTATTTACCTGTAATTTTTATTTTAGGAACCTAGGATTTTATTTTGGACATGTATTAGTCCATTTAATTTTCTAGGAGGTGTCTTAGTAATAAGAAGGGGTAAGATTAGTTTTTGGGCCTTTATTTAGGAAATAAGGGGATAGTTTGATAACTACACCCTCTTTTGCTAAATAAAACCCAAAACTAATAAAGGAGTAATCTTCGCCCTTGGATGAGGTAGCTTGGGCACCAATTCTCATCTAAAGGAGGGTATTGATTGGACTTTGGGCTTCAATCCTCCTCCCTTGGATGACTCCTTTTAATCCTAGCCCTTCATTTCCTTCATGACTTGTCCAAGAGGTTAGCTCCCTCTATAAAAAGGTGCTCCTTCACACTCTTGTATTTTTTACACTTGATTGAATGGAAAAACCTTGAGTTGGCCAAAATTCTCTTAGTGTCCACCCTTCTCTCTTTGAGAATTCCTTAGGTTTTTATCAAGGGTTCCATCCCTTGTGGCAAACTTTTCCCTCTTAGGCTTATCTTACCTTAAGTGGCGCCTAAAACTACCTCACTTCTTACCTCTCCACAAACCATTTCACCAAAGAAGAAAACCTCTAGAAAAAGATCAAGGGAGGCATGCATCAAATCCCAAAATGCCCCATGAGCCCACCTTGATGACTCTCTTTTGTAAGTAAGTTCCTAATTGATCCTTGGGGTATACAAAGCTTACTCCCTTTGTAAAAATACCCCTCACTGATGGGGCCAAAATCCTTATCAGACGGATACATAGCCCGAATGTCATCAAATCCCAAGATTTTTGCACTCAAGGATGAATAAAGGGCATGAAGCCTAGAAAGAGCATCAACCACCACATTTTGTTTTCCTTTCTTGTACTTGATGACATAAGGGAAGGATTCAAGATATTCCACCCATGTTGCATGCCTTTTGTTCAATTTACCTTGACCCCTCAAATATTTTAGTGACTCATGGTCACTATGAATGACAAACTCCTTCGGAGCAAGGTAATGCTCCCAAGTTTGAAGGGCCCTAATTAGAGCATAAAACTCCTTATCATAGGTGGGGTAGTTGAGGGGGGCACCATTGAGTTTTTCACTGAAATACGCAATAGGGTGCCCTCCTTGCAACAAGACAGCCCTCACACCTACACCAGAGGCATCACATTCAAGTTCAAATGTTTTAGAAAAGTCAGGTAATGCCAAGATTGGTGCATGGGTCAATTTATGCTTAATTAGCTGGAAGGCTTTCTCTTGTTTCTCACCCCAAAAGATAGGAACTTCCTTTTTCACCAAATCATTTATTGGTGCGAAGAGCGTGGAGAAATTAGGCACAAAGCGCCTATAAAATCCAGCGAGACCATGAAAGCTTTTGATCTCTATCACACTCTTTGGGGTGGGCCATTCTTGAATAGCTTTTATCTTTTCGGGGTCAACATGAACCCCTTTTGTGCTAACTACAAAACCTAGGAAAACTACAATATCTACACAAAAGGTGCATTTTTCTAAGTTACCAAAAAGATGATTACTCCTAAGAAGAGAAAAAACATGCCTTAGATGTCCTAAATGATCATCTAGGTTCCTAGAGTAAACTAAAATGTCATCAAAGTAAACTACACAAAATTTACCAAGGCAATCCCTCATTACATGATTCATTAAGCGCATGAATGTGCTTGGGGCATTAGTTAGCCCAAAAGGCATAACCAACCACTCATAAAGACCAAATTTAGTCTTAAAAGCAGTTTTCCACTCATCACCCTCGTTGATCCTTATTTGGTGGTAACCACTTCTAAGATCTATTTTTGAAAATATTTTTGCCCCATGCAATTCATCCAACATGTCATCAAGACGGGGGATTGGGTGCCTATATTTGATGGTGATGTTGTTGATTGCACGACAATCAACACACATCCTCATTGGCCATTCTTCTTGGGCACCAACAAGACTGGCACAGCACAAGGGCTTAGGCTCTTTTGAACCCAACCCTTCTCCAACAGCTCATTCACTTGAGACTCAATCTCTTGGGTCTCCATGGGGTTGGTCCTATAGGTAGGTCTATTAGGTAGACTTGCGCCAGGTACCAAATCAATTTGATGTTCTATACCCCTAATGGGAGGAAGTCCTTTCGGAACCTCATTAGGGAATATGTCATCAAATTCTTTTAAAATATCTTGAACCCCTTGAGGAAGGAGCTCATGTGCATGGGCTGTGGCAATGTTCTCAGCAGAAGAATGCAAAATGGGAGAAGGATTTAATGCTTCTTTGCAAAAGAGAAGATAAAAGGGCTTGTTAGTCAAAGGAACTTCTTTTAAATCACGTTTAGTAGCAAATAGGCTCATTTTACTAATATTCCCTTTCGAAGGGGCATCACCTTCCGACTCTCTCTTTTTACCCTTTTCAAGCTTTAAGGGTAAAGCTTGTTGTATTTTTTTTTGTTTTTGTTTTTCCTCAACTCTTTTCTTTTTCATCGCAAATTGATCTTCAGCTACTTGAGAAGGTGACAAAGGATACAATTTGAAGCGCTTTTCATTATGGGTGAGAATTATTTGGTTGGAGTGACCATGGTGAATAACTTTTTTGTCAAATTGCCATGGTCTTCCCAACAAGATATGACCAGCCTCCATAGGAACTATGTCACAAAGAATCTCATCATTATAAGATCCTATGGAAATTGGAACCATAACTTGTTCATTGACTACCATCTCCCCTTGCTCATTGAGCCTTTGCAATTTGTAAGGTTTGGGATGGGGCATGGTAGTCAAGGCTAGCTTTTCAACCAACCTAGAGCTACAACAGTTACAACAGGAGCCACTATCAACAAGGAGAGAACATACTTTGTCATTTACTTTACATCTTGTACGGAAGATGTTCTCTCTTTGTGATTGGCCAAGCTCTAGAGGTTGGCTTCCAAGAAGCCTTTGAACCATAAGGAGGTCCCCCTCATAAGGAAAAGCTTTCTCACACTGTTGTTCAAAAGTATGTCCCCCTTCTTCCTCACTCTCACTAGAGGAGGAAGATGAGCTATTCTCACTACAAATGTCTTGTCCCCTTATGATCATGGTTTTCTTGTTAGGGTATTGAGAGGCAATATGGCCTCTCCCAAGACATTTGAAGCATTTGATACTACTTTGCCTCTCAGTAGGCTTAGTAGTAGGGGGTTTTCTCTCTACATGAGGTGCTTTTGTATCTTGAAAATGCTTGGGTTCCTCTTTGGGAAAACCCTTGAAAGAGTTTCCCTTAAGTTGGTCTCTCTTTGAGTAAGAGGGAAAATCTTTTTTAAAGCTTTTTCTCTTGAGTTGATTCTCAGCTCTTACACAAAGTTCTACCAACTCATCAAGGTTTGAGCATGAAAGAAGTTCTACCTTATCTCTAATGTCAGAGCTTAATCCACACAAAAACCTAGCAAGGGTTGCATTGGGTTCCTCAATGATATTGGCCCTTAGTATGAGAAGCTCCATCTTTTGTCTATACTCCTCAATACTTAGGTTATGTTGCCTAAGTCTTTAGAGCCTATCCAAAAGATCCCTTTCATAATATGAAGGAATGTGCCTTCTTCGCAAACAAGTTTTTAAATCATTCCAGTAGCGAATGTCAGGCATTTGTTTACGGGCCCTATCCTTGACTAACCCATCCCACCAATGCAAAGCAGAACCTTGAAAACTAAGGGAGGCCAAAGGTACTTTTCTTTCTTCCCTAATTTCATAGCATCGAAAGAGTTGTTCCACTTTGACTTCCCAATCTAGGTAAGTCTCAACATCTTCCCTACCATGAAAATGGGGTAGGTCTACCTTCGGTTCCCTAGCATGATTTATGTTCTCTTCAGGAGAATGATGATTGTATGATGAATGTGAGTGATGCTTATGTTGATCTCTATAGTATTCTTCTTCACTAGAGCTAAAATGCCTAGATGGGGATTTTATGAGACTTCCTTTATTTTTTCTATCACTCTCCCTCCCATATCTCCTCTTACTCTCTTCTCCTCTCCTTTTCTCTTCTTCCTCTTTTTCTCTTTTTCTTTCTGGTTCTTTCCTTCTTCTCCTTTCTTCATCCTCTCTTTTCTCTCTTTGCCTTCTCTCTTCTCGCTCTTTTTTCTCTTTTCTCATTTCCAACATCTCTTTTTTTAACTCTTCCTTCTCTTTTTGTTTTTCCTTTTCTTTTATTTCTTTTTTTCTCTCTTTTTCTTCTCTCCTTTCTTGTTCTTTAGCCATCCATTCCCTAAATTCTAAGTTAAGGTTTTCAAAAGTCTCTCCCTTGGAAGGTTTTCTTTGGTTGACACTCTTACTTGATGAACAACTATATGCACTAGAATGTGTGTGGGAAGTCATGGTGCTTGGATGCTAAAAACTAAAGGGTAGGCCAAAAACTTCCTTTTTTTTTTTTGTTTTCTCACCTAAGGTGGCTTGATGAGTCTTTGGAACTCTTAGCCTGTACACGTTTTTTCAAAACAACATAAAATAAAATAAAAGTGCAAGAATGTAAAAGAGAAAGGGCTCTAATCGTGCTCCTAAGGTGTTGAAGGAAGTGTACCACTTCTCCCTTCTTCACCTAATTAACGAGGAACTACGCTAAAATTAACCAAAATTATTACAAACCAAGGGAGGGCCTTAAGGGCACTCAAACTCCCAATCTAAAATTAAGTATACACAATACAAAGAATAAAAAAAAAAAAACAAAGTCTTCACTCCAAGCTTTTTGGTGTTTGTCTCCTTTTGATCAAGCCCCTTTGAGTTGCATCAACTCACCCCAAGAATGCTACCCTTGTTTCCTCTTGTTTGGACTTGCCAAAATTTTATATATGGAACCTTTCCCAACCTTTCCTTACCAAGGCCGAATACAACACAAGACAACAAACAAAGGTGAATAACAAAACAAGGTTCACAAATCCAAGTGGATAGATTAAACAATGACAAACTCAAAGAAGTAAAGAAGACAAGCAAGAAAACATAAGGCTCATAAAGGAAGGTAGCACATAAATAACTTTCCTAGATTAGCTCTAAGAGTAGAGATGAAAAAAGACTCAAACAAAAAAAATGAAACTAATAGTTGCACACTTAATAAAATTTAAGTGACCAAAAACTAAAAAGCTTACTCAAGTAATTTTTTTTTGAATCACAATTGGTTCCTCATATCAAATGTTTCTACTATTAGGTACACAACTTCAAATTTGTCTTTCTTTTGAGTTCTTTATCTTCTTTTTTTTTTAACTTGAACTTTTTCTATTTTTTTTTAACTTTTTCTAATCATTTTGTTGCACCTAATAGCTTGTTGAATTGAAATTTTAATGAGGATTCTTGAAATAATAACACTTGAGTGAATAAGCACAAAGTAAGGTCACACAATTTTCAAGCAATGCATGCAACTAAAGGCAAAACAACTTAGTAGTTCCTAATACCACTGAACTAATGGTGCTTAAGGAATGATTTAGGGCTGATTTTGAAGTAAATTGATTGCTCAAATTACTAACACAATTCACCCAAGCTAAAATTCCATAAAGAGGCACCAATAGTGAAGGTAAACCAAGTGGAAAGCTACTAATAATTCAACATAAAACAAGAAACATATAAAGATTGAATTGAGCAAATATTTAAGAACAAAAAAGAGATTAATATGCTTGAACTAAAAACATAAAAGACTTAAGAGACTCAACAAGAGGTTCACCTCTTAGGAGCTTAATTCAAACTGTTTTTGAAGAATTTTTTGTAAAAAATTTAAGAGGCTAAAACCTATGGAATTTAAATGAGACAAAATAGGAAACTAACATGACTAGTATTTGAAAAAACACAAGATTAATAAAAAATAACACACCTAAAAATAGAGCAAAAATTTAAGCAAGAGACTTGAAACAAAAGGCACAACAAAGTGGCCAAAGTTTATCACCACAATGGTGTGGAAAAATCCTCAACCATGTGGGTTTAATGGTCACAACTTATTAGGCACACTTTAACATTAAAAACCAAGGGAAAATTAAGCTACTTGAACACAAAAATAAGATACAAAGAAAGGGACAAATAAAATCGCATCAAATTAAATGGAACATAGGCGCGTAGATAGAAAACAAAAGCGCATATAATAGCAAGAATAAAAAGCTATACTACTAGACAATAAAGGAAATAGAGATGAAAAAAAATGAAGGACTTTAAAATAAAGAGATCAAAGAAATAAAAAACAAAGCAAAAAAAAATTGAGAAAGAACGTGACCTTTAGAAAATGGCTCTAGATACCACTTGATGTGATCTTTGATGATCATGTGCCCAAAGGATCCTTTCTAAGGTCACTTGGAAGGGAAATGGATTTATGGAGAGGAAAGAAATGGGGTGAGGCGCCACAAATACTAGGTTTGATAAGCCAAAGGGGAGAGGCCACAAGGGAGGGGTCCCTTGATAACTCTTAGAAGCTCTCACAAAGGAGAAAGTGGGACACTCAAAGGTAATAACCTCAACCAATATGGTCTCTAGGATTAAATTCAAGTGTAAAAAATACAAGTGAGGGAGGAGCTCGTATTTATAGAGGTAGCTAACCTCTTGAACAAGATAACCTAAAAAAGAAGTGCTAGGATTAAAAGGAGAGATCTAAGGGAGGAGAATTCAGAAACAATTCCCTCCTTAGATCATCAAACTTGGTGCCCAAGTTTCTCAAACCAAGGGCCAAGATTCCTTCTTATTAGCTTAGGGGGTTTATATAGAAAAGAGGGGTGTAGATATCAAGGCTACCCCTTATTTCCTTCATAAAGACCCAAAAAGCTAAATTCACCCTCTAAATTCCTAAGACACCTCCTAAAAATAAAAAAATGGACTAAATACTTGTCTCAAATTAAATTCTTAATGCTCCTCAAAATTAAAATAAAGGAAAATTACATTTTATTAACTAAAGTCCCTAGCCTAATATCTTCACTCTCCATAGGAGGTGAAGTCTTCCTTTGTCTACAAGGGCTAGGTCTTCTTCAATCCTTCTAGCCATGACCCTAGTGTTAGGTCCTTGGCTAGGCATGGTCACATCATTTACTTTCTTGTTTTAGCTTGTTCAAAATGTGTAATGTGCTTGAGTTCCAAAGGCTTTTGCGTTAGTTTTAGGTTAGTGTTTGCTTGTTAAAATCGCTTTCTAGGTTGTGGACTTAAGTTTCAAAGACTCTTATCTTCATTAATTGAGAAAACAATAGAAGGGAGAAGAGTGCCTCTTGTTGATTTTGCTTTACACACCATCATGGAATCACACAACTCTAGCAACAAGAGTGTGAACCAAGGGGACCCCCGTAAGGCCAACACTCTTGATAACTTTGTGTATGAATTTAGAGAGTGACGTGCGGAAGAGAGTGAGGCAAGAAAAGAGAAGGAGGCAATAGAGGAGAAAATAAGGGAAGAAAAATAAAAAGAGAGAAAAAGAGAGCTAAGGAAGGAGAAAAGAGAAAGAAAAGAGAGGGAGGAAAATCTAGTAGGCTAATGCTGCCTATGGTAATTCTGCCTGCTCCATTACTGTCCATAGATGGCTACATATGGTAATTCTGCCTATTTCATCATTGTCTTGATGTCAATGCTACTACGTCCACTAGAGCCATGCCCCAAAGTCATCTTTCAGCATGAAACCAAAACACAACCTATAAAAGGAGGGAATGAATATCACAAAAGGGGCAATTTTTCTTTGGTGGAGAGAGGCTGAAAAATTTTCAAGGAGAAGAGAAAGGAACTACAAGAAAATGAAAGATTGGGAACAAAGGTGAAGAAATTTGAAGCTACAATAGGTATCAACTCACAATCCCTCCTCCATTTTTTTTTTCAAAAATGCATAAAAAGAAAGGAAAAATAGAAACAAAACAACCACTTACCCTTAATGACGTATAAGTTTGCCGAAATGACCGCCAAAGGCGGAGGCACGCCATGCCAGTACCCTCTTTCTCCCTCTCTTCCACACTGTCCTGTACCATTTCTCACTTCTCACCCAATGTTTGCAAAATTAGGGATTTAAAATCCCATTCTCTTTAGTGTGTATGCGTCCCTTTTTTTTTAAAAAGAAAAAACTGTTTTTGTTTTAAATTTTTAGATTTTACTAAGTTCACCCCTCTTATAAATGCTATTTACACCCCATCAATTCTTATGGACATCTATTATACGCAACCCTAGTTTTACTCAGCGCATCTCCTATCCAAATCATGTATTTATTGTTCGCACCTCCACTTTTTGCTAAGCACACCCTCTTGGCCCAATGCATTATGGGCTATCTGTTTTCTATTCACACCATGGTTTCCGCTAAGCACACACCTATCACTTTAGGCCCAAAATGTGTTATTTTTAACTTTTTGTGAGTGCAAGTACTAAGTTTTTATTTTATTTATTCTATAATTTTCTTTTATTTACTTTATTTGTTATCTAGTTGACACATTGTTACAAATACTTGAAATAACAAATAATAAAATTTCGATTAAATCTAGCAACAATAATAATGATAATAATATTAAATTAAAAATTAAAATTTAATAATAACCACTTTACATGCTTTTCTAATTTAAATATCATAAAATATTTAGTTGTGATAGTTATTATTACATAAGTTAAATTATTTAATTTAAAGGAAAAATTTAATAATGGTCACTTTGGAGACGCTTCTAATTTGATTATTACGAAAACTAAAATAACCATTTTAAATGCACTTGTAATTTGATTTCTTTTATAAAATTTTTAGTTGTGGTATTTAATATTACGTCATTTAAATTATTTAATTTAAAGAAAAAATTTAATAATGATCATTTTGGATGCACTTTTAATTTGACTATTACAAAAACTAAAAGGCTAAATTACCACTGGTGCCCGTGGCTCACTTTGTGCCCCTCAATTTTTTTTTGCGCACCTTTTGTCCTCCCATTTTTTCAAAAAATTTAATTTTTGCCCTTCCGTCAAATTTAGGGCATTGACTGTTAAAAATGAACATTTTCTTACGTAATTAATAGACGTGACATAGTTATATTATAATTAAGAGTTAATTAAAGTTTAATTAATTTTTTAGAAATGTTAATTTTAAAAATATAAAAAACATGTACCATAACCAGAATCAAACCCAGGTTCTAGGAAAAGAAAGCTAGAGCCAATCCACTAGACCAAAGGTTAGAGCCTATTTTATTTTGCAATTCCAATGTATTTAAACTAATCAATAACAATGTTAATTTTAAAAATATAGAAAAGTTGAGCAAGGCTAGAATTGAACCCAAGTCTAGAAGTTTAATTGCTAAGGTCATACCACTAGACCAAAAGCCAATATTAGTTTTTTTGTGAGATTCAAATTTAATTAAACTAATCATGTGACAACATTAATTTTATATTAAAATTGGACAAAGTAAGATTTGAACCTAGGACTTGTGAGAGTTGTAAGACGATAGCACTAGATAGTAAGCCAATTTTGGTTTTATTGTCTCTTTTTCTTTGTTTTGTTTTACTATTCTTGGTCATTTATGTTGTAAATTTTTTAAATAAAGAAACTTTTTTAAATTCTAAAAACTACTTAGCTTGATTTTATGTTAAATCTATTTGAATAAGTTTATTTTTTTTAATTTTTAATTTTATAATTAAGTTTTAGTTGTTACTTTAATTTATAGTTTTTAACTTTTAATTTAACTTTTAATTTCTATCTTTTATTTTTAATTATATTTTATTTGTATATTTTAATTTTAAATCTATTGTAGGTCATTTTATGTTATATATTTTATTTGTGATTTTGAAACTAAAATTAACAATTAAAATATGAAATTAAAATTTAAGGGTTAATAACTAAAACTAAAATTTAGTTATATTAACAACAATATAAAATTTAAAATCTAATTAAAAATAAAGACATAAATTAAAATTGAGAATTAAAATTTAAAATTAAAATTTCTCCATTTAAAAAAGTTGTAAATTTTAATATATTTTTAAAATTAATCTTGTCACGATTAGTTTAATTAAATTTGAATCTCACAAGAAAATTAATATTGGCTTTTGGTCTTGTGGTATAGCTTTAACATTTAAACTTCTAGACTTGGGTTCAATTCTAGTCTTTCTCAAAGTTTCTATATTTTTAAAATTAACATTGTTATTAATTAGTTTAAATACATTGAAATTGCAAAATAAAATAAACTCTGGTCTAGTGAATTGGCTTTAGCTTTTCATCCCCTAAGACTTGGGTTTGATTCCTACCATAGTACATGTTTTTTATATTTTTAAAATTAACATTTTCAAATAATTAATTCTTAATTACAATATAACCATGTCACGTCACTTAATTACGTAAGTCAACTTTCATTTTTAACGGTCAATGCCCTAAATTTGACATAAGGGTAAAAATTAAACTTTTGAAAAAGTTGGAGGGCAAAAGGTGCGCAAAAAAAAAATTGAGGGGCACAAAGTGAGCTACCCTCTAAATAAAGGGGCACCGGTGGTAATTTAGCCAAACTAAAATAATGACTTTAGATGCACTTCTAATTTGGTTTCTTTTATAAAATCTTGGTTGTTATTATTATTATTATTATTATTATTATTATTATTATTATGTTATTTAAATTATTTAAAATAAATAATAGTCACTTTAGATGTACTTCTAATTTGACTATTGTAAATTATAAAAAGATTCATGACAATCACATTAGATGCACTTCCGATTTGATTATCGTGAACTTTTTTAATTTTTTTTAATATAAAAACATAAAACGTAAAGTTTTAATTATGACTACTTTAAATGCACTTTTAATTTAGTTATTATAAAAGCTATAATAGTTTAATAATTATCACTTCAGATACACTTCTTATTTGACGGCTATATTAAATAATCATCATGCCACTTTGGATGCACTTCTAATTTAGTCACAATAATAATATGTTAAAATCTATCCAAGAATAATAAAATTAATTTCTAAAATTAAAAACTCAACATACAAATTATTTCAAGAACTATGTAAACTCTAATTCTCCATTATATATACAAATATGTAGGAGCAAGAGTTCACTCCTGTCGAGCCACAAAAAAATGAAAATAAGATAAGTTGATTGTAAAATAAAATATTAATAACACTTTTATGAAAGGAAATTTTCCAATGCTTTTTTTTATTAAAATGTTAAAACAAAAATATATTAAAATGTTAAAACAAAAATATAACAACAATTCAAATTAGGCGCGGAAAGGAGGGAACAAGGGCCTCACCTTGTCTCCTTCTTATTTCATGTGCTAATTAATTGAGTTTTAATTATAAAAGAGGGGGTGTGGTTAATAAAACAACCCATGAACACCCTTAATAAGCTCAATTAGCTAATACACTCTACAAAAGGACTAGATGCACCTTCTAAGCCTTAAATGCACGAAAATAAAGGCCAAATACAAGGCCAAGGAAAAAAACATAGGCCACTCCACTTAGGAAAAATACAAAGCAAATATAAGTCAAAATAAAATGAAAATGAGGACTAAGGTCTAATCTCTATATGCATGAGAAGATGAGGTCTTCCTCCATCAACTCTAGCCATATCCTCCTCTATCTGCCTAGCTATGACCCTAGTGATAGGTCTCTTGCTAGGGAGGAATGCATCATTTCCTCCCCTTAGGAAGGATTTGACATCAAATTTTGAGGGGTCCTCTTCATCATCAACATCTGCAAATGGAGATAAGTCGCAAACATTAAAAGTAGTGCTAACACTATAATCCGGAGGGAGATCCAATATGTATGCATTGTTATTGACTCACTCCAGATATGGAAGGGCCCATCTCTTCTAGGGCTAAGTTTGAACTTCATCTGAGTAGAGAAACAATCCTTTCTTAGGTGAAGCCACACCCAGTCCCTTTCATTGAACATAACTTTATTCCTTCCCCTATTAGTCGAGGCAACATACCCCTTAGATTGCTCTTCAATGTTAGCTTTGACCCTCTTATGTATTTTCTTTACAAAATCCACTCTTGCCTCCCTATCTTTATGAAAAGAGTGAGAAAGGGGGAGAGGCAAGAGAAATAATGGAGTGAGAGGGTTGAAGCCATAGACAACTTCAAAATTGGAGTGCTTAGTGGTTCTTTGAACCACCCGGTTATAAGCAAACTCTATACGGGAAAGGTATTCATCCCAAGACTTATGGTTTCCTCTAAGAATGGCCTTCAACATAGTTGACATGGATCTGTTTACCACTTTTGTCTACCCATTAGTTTGGAGATGACAATTAGTGGAGAACAGAAGTTTAGTTCCTAGGTTAGCCCATAAGGTTTTCCAAAAATGGCTGAGGAATTTCACATCCCTATCAAAGACTATGGTAGAGGGTATGCCGTGCAAATAGACAACCTCTCTAAAGAAAAGTCTTGTGATGCTGCTTGCCTCATCCACTTTGTGGTAGGGTATAAAGTTGGCCATTTTAGAAAATCTGTCGACTACCACAAAGATGAAGTCTGCACCTTGTTGAGTATGAGGGAGGCTTAGGACAAAGTCCATACTAATGTCCAGCCAATGTTCAGAAGGAACAAGAAAAAGTGTATATAATCCATGGGCATTATCTTAGACTTAGCTTGAAGGCAACCGAAACACCTAGATATGGACATCTCTCTTCATATGGGGTCAAAATATTTTTTCTTGTAAAAGCATAGGAGTTTTATTAATTCCAAAATACCCCATGAGCCTACCTTCATGGACCCCTCGGATATTTAAGTGACTCATGGTCGCTATGAATGCAAACTCTATAGGAGCAAGGTAATGCTCCTCTGAAGGGCTCTTATCAGGGTATAAAACTTCTTGTCATAGATTGGGTAGTTGAGAGGGGCACCATTGAGTTTTTCACTAAAGTAAGCAATAGGGTGCCCATCCTGTAACAAGACAACTCCTACACTTACACAAGAGGCATCACATTCAAGTTCAAAAGTCTTTGAGAAATCAGGTAATGCCAAGACTGGTGCATTAGTGAGTTTTTGCTTGATAAGAGAAAAAGGCTTTCTTTTGTTTATCACCCAAAGGAAGGGGACTTCCTTTTTTGTCAAATCTTTTATTGGTTCAAAAACTGTGGAGAAATTAGGCACAAAGTTCCTATAGAATCTAAGGAGACCATGAAAGCTCTTGATTTCTGTTACACTTTTTTGGGTGGGCCATTCTTGGATGACTTTGACTTTTTCAAGATCCATATGGACCTCTTGACTGCTAACTACAAACCCTAAAAACATCACGCTCTATACACAAAAAGTACATTTTTCAAGATTTCCAAAGAGGTGGTTAATCCTAAGAATGCAAAAAATATGCTTAAGATGTCCTAAATGATCATTTAGGCTCCTACTGTAAACTAAAATATTATCAAAATAAACTACACAAAATTTACCAAGACAATCCCTCAGAACATGGTTCACGAGTCGCATAAAAGTGCTAGGGGCATTAGCAAGCCCAAATGGCATAACGAATCATTCATAAAGACCAAATTTAGTCTTAAAAGCAGTTTTCTACTCATCACCCTCTTTAATCTTGATTTGGTGATAACCACTTTTAAGATCTATTTTTGAAAATATTTGTATGTGAAACAAAATTTACAGTACTTATAAATTACTAAATTAAAAGTTTCGTCAAACTTACAAAACCCCACCTTACTAAACACAGTCGTAATATTTCTAAGTTATTTGTCTCAATGATTTGTAAAAATAAAGTTTGTCTCTATGAAAAGAGCTACCAATAATTTCTAATCTTCAATTTATCCTTTTTTTTTTTGCATGCAAGATTATTATAATCTATTACATACCAATTTCATGCTATAATTCTAGTGTCATGTTAATTTGAAAAAAATTGATAAAATTTCAATGAAGAATGGTAATAAGACTAATTTGGCATGACTTTTTGGAGCCAAAATCAGATCAAAACACGTGAAAAATTAATTAAAGGTATAATTATTCCTAAATATATAAAATCATATTATTTTGGTTATATTAGTGTTGCAATTTATGAGTTAGTATAAAAAATAATGTCTTTGAAGAGTTTCAATTAAAGCATTGAAATTTATATTTTTTATGGTTCCACTTTCTCCATGGTGTCACCAACTCTTCTCCAAGATGAAATGTTGAAATGGTTCTTCTTTCAAGGGCTAAAATAGGTGTAAAAATGGGGCTTATGAAGGGTGAAAGTGGTTCATGAAAAATGGAGACAAAAGAATGGTGTTTTGGGTGGTGGTGGTTGGGTGGTGGTGGTTGGAAGGAGTCTCCTTGGCTAGCTCACTTCACTTGGAAAGGGTAAAGACCAATCCTAAGGAGACCCAAGCTCCTTCTAAGGTAGAGAGGAGAGGAAGGGAGCCAAGAGATCCCTAAATGACTAAGGAAGAGGAATGATGAGGAAAACTCTCTCAAATGTCCAATATATCCAAAGTGACTACATGTAGTCTAACCTAGGGTATTTAAAGAGATGGTGGGAGGCCTCTAGGCCATTTGCACGAAATTTTGAGAGCTAATTGCCTCTCAAATGAACCCTAAATGGACCTCAAATGAAATGTAGGTCCCTCCCCCCTAAATGACTAAAATACCCTTGTGTTTAGAAAATGAAAGAAATAGACTTTTGACCCCACAAGTCAAGGTTTAAGTCCCAAAATAAATCCTAAACTAATTTGCCCCATAATACAAAGGCTAAATAAAAATACACAATGAAATCCTAAGTGATTAAGGTTCCCCAAAAATACAAGGGAAAAATAAGGAAAACAAGCAAAAGACTAGGTAGATGCACCAAAGTCCGCGCATGTGATTATCAATGCTCTTGGTATGATATGACCTTCCTATTCTTCTATTTTTCTTGCCATGGACCTTGTGATGGGTCCTATTTGATGCCCCAAGGATGATCCTCCATCAATTTTAATATGTTATTTTAATTGAATGTCAAAATATAGTTTTTTTTTATTTTTACAATAATAAAAACATAAAAATTTGATAAACATCAAAATTGTAAAAGATATTAATGACGAAAATTCAAGACTAAAGCTATAAAATGGGAAAATTTAAGATACAAGTAATTGACAGTAAAGATTAGTTATTAAGAGAACTTATGGATAGTTGTTATCAATTTATGGGTAGTTTAGGAATTCAACCTTTAATTGAATAAGATTAAGAAAAGTGATTAATTTAGTTAATAAAAATATTTTTATATGCTTATAAAAATTAGTCTTTTACTATATTTATCACCTAATTAATACTCTTTTATCATAACTTTTAAAATTCTTAAATCTATAAAAACCCACCGGATATCCGCTACAAAAATCCGTTACAAAAATCCGTCACCCGGTAAAAATCCACCGGATACCCGCTATAAAAATACCCGCGAGTTTTTTTAATACCTGCAGGTATCCATGGTACCCATGAATAGTTTTAAAAAAATAACTTTTTTAAAATTAAATATGTTTTATAAGAAGTTTTATCAAATAAATAATTTATTTTTTGAAAAAAATCTAGAAATAAAATTATACTAGTTTTTACAAGATTAATTAGATCTAAAAGTAGATTCATATAATATATTATAAAAAATATTTAATAAAATAAAATCTTTACTTTATATTATCAGAATTTCTATAATAAATAATTTTATTAACAATGAAGTTTTCATAAAAAAATAAGATTGATATCAATGAATTTTTATAATTAATATTTTAATTTGATTTATTTTCCAAAAATATTATATTTTTTAACTTATATATATATATATATATATATATATTATTTTAGTTTAGCGGGTAGTGAGCATCCGCGGGTAAAGTACTATGATACCTGTACCCGTGCCCGTTAAGGAGCGGGTAGAAAAAAACCCGTACTCACGGGTGACGGGTATCCATTTATACTATCCGTATGAATATTTTTGCAGATTTTATCCACAAGTATCCGCAGGCGCGCAGATTTTTGTGCCATCTCTAGTTAACTCAATCATTTTTTGTGATCCCTACCATATCATGTCAATTTTAAGATATACATATATAATTTTACCCTAATGGTTGAAAATGTTAAGAAACACATATTTTCGTATTTTTATTTTAATTTTTTTATAGGCTAAAGGTTAGTTGTTCATGTGTTAATTTTTGTTCAAACTCATGACCTTCCCTCCCCTTCTCTCACATTTGGATTTTTCCACTAGGCATATTTTTATTTTAATTAATTATATTTGAAAAAAAATTATTAATACAATCAATTGGTTGTTGCTAAATTTTGTACCACACACTTAAGATGGAAGACTTCTTATAACTTTTAATACAATGTAATTATTTTTTTTTTGAGATTTTAGATTTTTTTAATTATCTTATAATATGTTTACATTTTAAATGAAAGACGAGTTCTTTAGAGATTGAAAAATCATTCTTTAACAGTTGAGAACCAATAGCCTCAAGCAATGGTCATTTTTTGGCAATAAAAGTTCTTATGATTAAGAATCATTGTAATCTCTCTTTAATAAAGTTGTTAGAAGAAACTCCTACTACAGATGACCAAATAAACCAAAATGAAAGGACTAATTTCACAGTTTTTAAATTTTTTTAAAAGAAATCCTATTCTAAAAATATTATACTAACATATTTTATAAATTTAAAAATATTACATGAACATTTCTTTCGTACACTAAACTAATGATTAAAAAAATATTTATATAATTACATAAAACTTAGAATATGATATTTGTTGTGAAAAGACAATAAAGAAAAGAAATTTGTGTGAAACACACTTGGCACTTATTACACGTTTTCTGGTTTTTTTGCAATTATTAGTCGTTTTTTACGTTTTCCTGGGCTAGACTTTGAAGTTGGAAGCATTAAACATGCACGAGATAAATGTGGATAAATAGAAGTATAAAAGTAGAGTACTAGGAAAGGTGGAGTTGATATGTTTGAAAAAAGATAAGTATATATATAAATAGAAGATATCCACAATCACATCTATAATCTATGCTATGAGTCACATCCACGTCTTCATAAGCATAACCTCTTTTTCTCTTCTGTCTCAATAAATATAAACACATTCCCATAATTTTTTGGGCAAAGATCAATGCTTACAAACGGTGTCTCTGTGTACCCTTTTTTCCTCTCACAAACTCCTTCCTTAGCTAATACTCTCTGCAAATGGGGTGCTCTCATTCTCCCCCTACTCGCCACATTTCTCATCATCCGATTCAGACAAAACACGCCGTCTATTCCTCTTCTCGTCGCTGATTATGATTATAGTGACACCGACGATGACGATGACGATGACGATAAGGAAGAAATATCCTCCACGTCGGAGTTTGAAGAAGAAGAAGAAGAAGAAGACGACGACAGAAGCAATGAGTACTTCAGAGTCACGGGTTCCTCAAACGAGGATGGCTTGTTCTTACGACGTCGTAGCGTTGGAGATTTCTTGTCGCTTCCGGAAATGGCCAACTCCGAAAGCGTGGTTAAGTTATGGGACACCATAGGCTTTGGGCTAGGGTTAGGTTTAGACTATTCTTCATCTGATGGAAGCGTTGTGTCCGTTTACCATGGGGAGCGTGAACTCCGGCCCGATCCGCCGGTACTGGTTTCCGCTGGAGAAAACGCCTCCGGGAATTTGGCAGTTAGGATTTGGGACGCGCGGCTCCGGCGGCGGATACTGGTGGTGATTGCAGAGTGGGGACCTACTCTTGGAAAGACCGTTGGAGTTGAATCCTGCGGAGTACACAAGGTTTACGTCAACGACGACGGCCGTTACGGGTTCACGGTTGGTGACATCAGAAATGCCACCTCACCGTTACAAAGTATAACGGATTCACACCTCCACTTGTGGTGGCCAAATTCCTTCCTCATCAAAATTTAACTACCCAGATAATATAATTGTTTGTACAGTAATTTTATATTTTAAATGTACACTAGTAGCAATCAAATTTAAATGTTAGATTTTACCTGATTAAATTATTTCAATTCTTTATTATTATGCCAATGTTAACCGGCTTTTTTAGTATTTTTAATTTTAATTAAATAGGAAAAGAAAAGGCAGAATAAAATGAGATAAAATAAAAAAAATTATATAAATAATAAATTAAAAAATGACAGGGAATAAGATCTGCAGCATAGAAAAATCTAGATAAAATTTTATTCTATAAGGTTTAATTAATTTTCTATTTGGTTGTTTTTTTTATAACCAAAGTCAAATTCTATTAATTGAAGAGTTAGAATATGACAAGATATGTTATTTTGAAAAATGAATTACAGTAATTAAAAAATGCTACTTGTCAAGATCTAGTAGGTATTAGAGTTCCACCCGTAAATAAATGAAGACCTACCTCTCAAATCTATAAAAGATGAAATTCAATACCTATTCAAGAGGACAATAATCTAAGCGGTTGGAGATTTTGTTACTCTCATCAATTTTTAAGAGCTCAAGAACTTTCAAGATAATATAGCCTGAGCAGTTTAAGTTTTTGTTCCGTTGCAATTTAAAATGCTTTAAAAGTACTAATCCCCAGATAGTAATTTAAAATACTTCAAAAGTTCTACCCAACAATTACAAGAACTGAGGAACTTAAAAATATCTTTTACCAATCTAGCTACACCCTAAACTAACGACATGCACCTCTACTATCTCTTTTAGGTACCGCTTTAAAGGATTACTTTATATTTATATATATATATATATATATATATATATATATTAATTAGTATTATATAGTATAATATAATAAGAATTTAATTAGTATATATATATATAATGTAAAAAAGTTTTATACATATATTCAATTAATATCTTTTATTTAAATAATTTTTAAAATATTAATTTTTAAAATCAACAAATTTATTATAATTAAATTAAGAATTATAATTTAATGTAAAAAGCAATAAATTAGTTTAAAATTTGGTCATGAAGTTACGTTAACTATAATAATCTCACATAAATCAAACATATGAGATACTTGTAATTAAAATAATTCAGTCCATCTTAATTATATATTAATCACTATATTTTAAATAAGCATTTTCCTTTGATACAATGTCTTGTTTAAACTTTTAATTTTTTTAATTTTTTCAAAATTTGGTGATTGAAATTATATTTGATATTATCAATAATGTAATAATTTCTTCGATCTGTATTTCACTAAAAAATATATATTTTATATTTTATATCACATTTTCTAAGCAACCTACATTAGTACTTCTATATTATATTCAATATATTTATGTTTAGTGAATATATATATATATATATACACACTTATTAATGAATATATTAATACAAATATTTATATTAATAATATCCCAATAAAATATATTTATAAACTACTCTATTTCACTAAAACTAATTCATCTCAATATATTCATGACACCATATTTACTAATTTATTTATAAATACATTGATATATTTATTTAAAGAAAAACTATATGTATATTAATTTATAAATTATTATGTATTAGTATACCTCTAAAAAATATAAAATTTTTGGATATGATATAAATACGGGTTAAATATGTTTTTTTTTCTTAAAAAATTTACTATTTGGATTTAATCCTTAAAAAAAGAAACTCTATGGCTTTGATTCTCAAAATTTTGAAATTAGGTGATGACATTAGTCTTAAAGAGGTGAAAATAATTTGAGTAGTTGAATAATTTATCACTCCATCTATGACTCTTTGTTGTAAAGTAATATCATTAATTAATGACTTTACAACAACATTGTACTTTAATGATTGATTAACATGATTACCGCATGTCATTTTTTAATTGTATTTTTAATATATTGATTTTATCTAGTATTATGAATATATAACAGATTAAAATTGTAATTTAGTAAAATATTTATACGGAACTATCCGTAAAAAAATTTATTGATATGATAAGAAATTAAATTGTCTGTATTGTTTATAGATTCTCTCAAATAATATTGTTACTTAATTATAATATAAAAAAATTGAGGAGAATAAATGTTAAATGTTATATATCATGAATGCATGATTAAGTTTAAAACAATCATCCATTTAAAAATTAGGGATGGACACAAATTTGTTATCCGACCCACCTAATCAATCCATGAAAAAACAATGATTTTGACCCGTTACCAGTGAGTTCGTGGGTTAAAATAGGTTAAGGTGTAGTTTTTGAATGAGTTACCACAGGTTTGGTTTTATAATCTGATATCTAGTTTAAAACACATATTATATATATATATATATATATATATAAAAAGATTATACGAAGATGTCTAACTGGCTCAGCCAGATTAATTTTGATCTGTTGTTTATTTTGTTTTTCTTCTTTTCTTTTCTCTCTTTTTCTCTTTTCTCTCTCTTGGTATCAAAGTCATGTTCTTTCCAAGGCAGGTTTTTTTATTATGTACATCTTAATTTTCTTATTGAAGATATATCTGGCAAAAGTGTATAGTGTTTACTCGGATACCCTTGGTAGTTGAAGGACAGTGATGGGCCAGTGGAGAGCCTTTGTAAGACCCTAGTTTTCTACCTTGATGGATTGAGAAACATGTGCAGATTGCGACACTAAGTCCAGATATATATCTCATGAAGATATAAAAAAAAGTTTTAAATTTCTGATAAGCCTTATGATCTTCTATATTTTTTAATATTTATTACTTTATAGTGTATTCTGTGGATACCTTATCTTCTGCTTCTGCTTATTCTCTGCTGCTTTTTCTACTCTTTTCACTTTCTTTGCTCATACTACTGCATTTTCATACTACTTTAAAAACAAAATTTTACAAATAAATGACTAATATACAACCTTTCAAAGGAACAGACTACAAATCAGCCCTTTCAACTGTTGAATTTTTAACAAAATCCCCTCTAGTGGGATATGCAAAACCTCCTACTAACGTAGATTTCGTTCACACAGTTCTAATAGGACAAAATAACACAATAATAGTTTTATTAGAAGAAGCTTCCAGAAATTTATCTAAATTAATAGACACAAACAAAAATGAAAATATTTCAGAAGAAATAAATGATTTAGTCAACAAGGTGTGCAAAAAGTTTCTAAACTTTCATTAGGAACAAATAGCATACTAAAACAGTGTGCAAAAATACCCACCAATTTGTTAAAGTAACTACAAAGACAAACATAACTGAAACTAGTAATAAAATTCAGAATAAACAAGAGGATAATACCTGTAACACAAATACAGTTGTTAATTAAATATGAATTTAAGACAGAATAATATTTCACAAACACAATTAGAAGATATTTCTATGGATAGTACAACCAATAAAAATAAAAAAACAGAGAGGTTTCCAGGAACTTTTTGAAGACTAAGAGAACATCAAACTAGGAGACAAGATCTCATACAACAGCCAGGAATCTTAGATAGATTTCTAAACAGAAGAAGAACTACTAATGTCAGAAGATTAGAAAACTTAGTAGACATACACCAAAATACAGAAATAGGATCAAATTCAAGGATTGATTATTTGAATCCTAGGTAACTATACAATATAGGATGGCTAAGTTCTGAAAGAACAAGCCTTTACAGATACAGGAGGATAGAAGATTTCCACCTCCCAGATAATACATATGAGATAATTCCTTTAATATCTCAACAAACTGCTAGACAACTACTAGCCCAACATGGACGATATGTTCATATGGGATTAATTACCATAGGAGTTAGATCTCTAGCTAGACATATGATAGGTGCGAGAGCTTTGATAGTTCTCCATGACACAAGATTTCAAAACAATGATTCACAAAGTATCATTGGAATTTTAGAGGTTGACTTAAATCAGCCTATCTCACTCATATACCTTGCTCCAAACTTCACACTAACCCTTCCAGACTTTGTAAATCACATTAGTCTAGAAGTACAAACTATAGGTTTGGAACAAATTGGATAGGAGATAACCTACACCTAGACATTACTTTCATAGGAAGAATAAGTAATTATATTTCTTCCATGTATAGAATTAACACAAGACCATTAGAAGAAGCAATTAGCTCTTTTGGTACACAATTTTTGTCAGCTCAGGCATTTAGAAGAAGTAATGAAGGCCATCTATGACAAACTCATTTACAAAAGGAAGAACGAAATCCCATTACAAATCCAAATTCTGCTATTTTACACAATAGATCTAGAGGCCTTAGTTTAAGCTTCACAGACTATAGAAATACTCCAATTATGGATTTAGAACAAAACAGAAGGGATAGTACATCTACTATTCCTAATGATGATCATATTTGTATGATGAACATCATAGAAAGTGATGACGAAGAAGATGATGATATGACTGATGAAGAATGGAATCATCATCAAGCAAACATAGCCATGTTTAGGCAAGGCACATTAGACAACCTTAACTGGGAACCATGGGAAAACTTTCCCTCTGAAACAAATGAAGTTGTAAGAACTCAAGATAACGAAGAAAATGATGAAATAGATGATATAGTAAATACATTTTTGAACAAATTACAAATTGAAGAAGAAGAATTTTCTTATCAATTTACAAATAATTTAGAAATGAAGATGAAGATGTCTTGTCAACAACATCTGAAAATACAAAAGTAGGACTCATCAATGAATATGAAGGATCTACATCTACAAATTATCAGCTAGATCTTGCTGGAACACAAAATTATTCTCAAGGATTTCTTCCTCGAGAAACTGTACAAAATATTATACCGAGTGATAATAAATATGTGTCGCATGGTAAAAGATTACCAGTTGAACCAAACTTCCAAATCCCAAATTTACTTATAAACATAGGAGGAATAGATCCCCAACTCCTCCCCACATACATTCAGCAATGGACTGCTGCTATAATCCGAGATTATGGCGTACATCATGAGAAAGATGTACAATCTTCTCAAGAAATGATCGCCAAAGGAGAAACATACCTAGGTGATATTGCTAGGTCAGGATGGGAATCTTTTAAGAAAATTTTCCCTAATGATTTAAATACACTGGTTATTGAACCAGGACCAAATATTTACAATTTCTGTTCCCTTATACAGAGATTGTTTACTTCACAATTTGCCAATGATGGCAACACAATTAGACAACAAATCTATTTAGGACATCTAGAAAGATTATCCATTTAATATTTCGGAAAAATAAAAGAATACTGTCAAGATTATCTCTTGTATGCATCAATAGCTGGTTGTTTTCATAATGTTAATATAGGAGACAAAATGTTTCTCAAACTTCCAGGAAAACTGGGACAAAAAATCAGAGAAACTTGGAAAAATGATGAGGTTATGCCCATGTTGAATAGCCTTTCAATAAGAATACACCACATTATGAAAATAATGGAAGACACTTGCTCCCATATTGCTATGCAAAAACAACTTAAGCATTCAGATGCTGGGATATGCAAACAAATATATACACCCCAACAGTATGCACAAAATAGGTTTAAAAATAGGAAAAATATATCTAGAAACAAACCTAGATACAATAATACCCAAAAATTTCTTGGTCCGAGAAAAACTTATACAATAAGGGCTTCTAATGCCAGAAAGCCTACTTTAAATCCTAATAGACATGTTAGGAAATTTAGAGATAACAAAACCTACAAACAAACATTAAAATGTTTTGCTTGTAGCCAACCAGGACATTTCTCGAGAGATTGTCCAAACATCGCAAATCTTTACACAAAAGAGGCGCAGTTAATAAAATCATGTCATATGAATCTTTTTTCCATTGATGAAGAAGTTTCTATTGACTCTGAAATCTTATCTATTATTAGTATAACAGAGTACACAGAGGAAATGAACCAAGAAAAGGTTCATAAAAACTATGACCTTATAAATGCATTTACAAACAATGAATATATTCATTTATACCCAGATAATAATGATTTCCCTATGGGAGATGAATACAATGAAATGGGAAAACAATTAGACGAATTAGGATATAGTCTAATGAAAACCATAGAAACAAATCCCTATTCTCACAAAATACAATTTTATTCTGGTACAGAATCCATTCTGTGTAAATACTGCAAAAGGTATTTTCACATATCTCAAAGGGCTCATTGCCCACTTTGTTACAAAAATTTCTGTATTAAATGTGTCAAAGAACACATGAATATACAAGAAATACCTACTTTTGAAAAGAAAGAAAACATAAATAAATTATATAACAAAGACTTAACAGATACTAGAGTTTCTGTATTAGAACCTCGCATAAATAACCTAGAAGAAAAAATTATTCTTTTAGAAAAGACTATAAAAGAGAAAAATAAAATAGATTTCCCAGAGTCAAGTCACTCATCTATGCAAAATAATATGATGGGAACCATGGAATGTATCCCATTAATTTGCAACAAAAAACAATTAATTACTTTAAAAGTATTAGTTAAATTAACATTTCCGAAAATAAACAACATACCATTAACGGAAAAAATCATACAAGCATTACTAGACACAGGATGCTCTGAAACAGTTATATGTAGAACTTTAGTTCCACAAAAAAACATAACAAAGAGTGAACATATACAAAAAATAGAACTATGTTTGGTGAAATTATGATAAGTGATGAAGAAGTTAACCACGTTACTCTTTAATTTAGTACAAATTGCGACCTTTTTGGTCATAAAATTTTTATAAAAACAATGAGGGTAGAAAACTTAGTTGCCTCAAAACAAAACATGATAATTGGTTTAGATTTTATTCTAGGCCAAAACAGATTTGTCACAATAAACAAAGATTATGTTATGATTAGTGACAAAATCCAAATGACACCAATCGTTAGTGGTGATTCATTAAAACAAGATACTCCTTCTAGCGAGTGCCCTTGTAATAATTCAAATTCTCCAGGTACATGTGATTGTACTATGGATTTATCATATATATTAGATGAAACAGTAGAGGCATACTCCTCTTTGATATTAGACAATACAATTGAGGGTTTTTCCTCAATCAAAATTTCAAAATCTATAAAATTTGAAAATATACAACAAATCCTTGATAGGTTAAATAAAACAAATATAATAGGAGAAGATCCTACAAAATTTTGGGACAGAGATCCCGTAATCTGTAAACTACAAATAATTAACCCAGATTTAATTATTAAAATAAAAGACATTCAGTTCAACAATTGGGAACAAGAAGAATGTCAAAATCACATACAAAATCTGTTAAAATTAAAAGTAATAGCACCAAGTGTTAGTCCACACAGAAGTCTAGCTTTTATAGTCAATAAATCTTCTGAACAAAAAAAAGGTAAATCTAGGATGGTTTACAATTACAAAAGATTAAATGATAACACAGTAGAAGATGGATACTCAATCCCATCTAAAGATGTTTTAATAAATCGAATACAAGATGCCAAATGGTTTTCAAAATTCGATCTTAAAAGTGGATTCCATCAAGTTAAAATGGATCCTGAATCTATAAAATGGACAGTATTCTCTTGTTCTGAAGGACTATTCGAATGAAATGTTATGTCATTCGGACTAAAAAATGCTCCTTCCGTTTTCCAAAGGAAAATGGATAATATTTTTAAAGATTTTAAAACTTTCACTTGTGTGTATATTGATGACATACTAGTTTTCTCTAAAACAAAAAATGATCATTTTTATCATTTAAAACAAGTTTTATACAAATTGGAACATTACAGGTTAATAGTTTCAAAATCAAAAATGGAAATTTGTAAAAATTTCATAGAATTTCTTGGAACAGAAATTGGCAATGGAACTATTAAACTCCAGCCACATATATCAAAGAAAATATAAGATTTTCCTGATAAAATGGAAGATATTAAAATATTTAGATCCTTTTTAGGACTTTTAAATTATGCCAGAAGCTTTATCCCTTATTTGGGAAAATATACATCTCCCTTATACAATAAAACGGCATTAAAAGGAGAAAGAAAATTTAATTCTGAAGATATAAAATTAGTACAAAAAATAAAACAAATGGTAACAAAATTACCAATTTTACAATTACCATTAGATTCAGATTATTTGATAATCGAATGTGATGGATGCGAACTCGGATAGGGAGCAATCCTCAAACGAAAGAAAAATAAACACATACAGGAGAACAGATATGCAGATACGTCTCTGGTAAATACACAACGAAACCCAAAATTTACAAAACTAGCACTGACTATGAAGTTAATGCTATCATACATGCATTAGATGCATTTAAATTATTTTTGATAAATAAACAAGAAATAAAAATCAGAACAGATTGTGAAGCCATAGTTTTCTATGGTAAAATCAAATTAATAACGACAAAAAGCCTAATAAAAAATGGTTACTTTTTAAAGATTACATAAATTTTTCTGGAAAAATCATACACTTTGAACACATCAAAGGTTCTGAAAATACTTGTGTTGACATTTTGTCCAGATACATCAGGTGAAGATTTCACCCATACACAGACCTTTCAGGTCAACATGCTCGAGAATACAAAGAAGGGTGTCGTTGGCCCCAAACAAGTAAAATCCCCATTTGTGGCGGACCAATATACAAAGTTTGGCAAACAAGAATTGCCTATCCTTACAAATATCTTCCAATACAGCTTTTGTTGTCAAGATAATAAAGGAGTAGCTTTAGCATCTCCTGCCTCTCCTTCTGGGAAAGGTTTTACACATTTTGCCTTGATAACAGGCAACAACAAAGGTGTTTGTACATCGTTTAAAGACCTCAGTGAGGCTAAACAAGACCAGTTTTGGTCCACATACAAAGGCTTATATTCAAAAGAAGAAGCTGAAATGGCAGTTCGGTTGGAAACAATCAATGAAGAAAAAATAAAAATTGCCTTACAATTTAAGCCTCATGCTCAAAACCAAACATATGCTACTGCTGCTTGTAGTATTCCCCAACAAATAAATCCAAATATCTTTCTGGGAAAATTTGGATTAATACAGGACTTTATGTTTGAAGTCCATTCAGAAACTACAAATTACGATGGGTTATTCGTAAAAATACAAACTTATTTCAATGCCAGAAATCCGTGTTTGGGATCTTCTGAGTATTGTAAAACTGTGGACAAAGACTGTACATGTCAGATAAAGTTTATCATCAGAAGAGCTTAAATCGATTTGGGTTCTTTTAAATCTCATTTATACATGAATGTTCTGATAACTCCCATGCTGTTGTTAGAAGCTGGATGCCTACACTCAATAGCAGTACCTCCTACAGACAGATTTTCTACTTTGTCCCCTGTATTAAACTCAGTCATAAATAATATCTAGGCTGAGCACATGACACAAGTGGCCTTACAGATCACTACTTCTCCAAGGAGTGCAACTAATCCTGACAGTATAGCCACCCATGTTATAAAATTGTTTACTGAAACAAATCCAGAGCTTCATACATCTTTTGAGAATGATCCTCTCAAAGGGTTAGCTCTCAACAAAGATAAGTTATACCAATACAACCTCTGGAAATCATACATAGAAGGGTCAAATTGGAACTTTTCTAAAAGAGATTCCGAGATTTTTACTCTTCTAAAAGAAACCCAAAATACAAAACTATATTTGAAGAAACTGATGGGTAGTAAATTCCATCCATTCCCAACAGAATCAAACCCTTTCGCTTGTAAAACATTTTGAAAAAGAAAGTTTGTACAAAGAAATCTATGAAGAAACTGGTTTCTACCGCAGAACACTCCAGGACTATCATCCTTTCCATCCAACTGTGATGACACTAAAAACCCAAGTCTTCCCGAATATATGGATGAAGAAATTGCTGATTTGGTATCTCTAGCTTGAGTCAAACGGCAAATTAAAGTTTTACCTGTGACACAGTAATTTTACCTCTTTACTAAGGTAATAGACTGAAGGGTAAAATTACCAACACTACAAGTTGTTAGTTACCAAGTAACCGTTTAAACAAATTATCAGTCACAAGGTTACCTTCTGGACCAGCTTCAGGTGACAAAATTTTTCTATAAAAAGGGCCATAAGTCTTTTATGTTGAGCAGGTCTCTTACACTCTCCTTAGGTCTCTTACACACCTCTCTCTCTAAACCCATCCCTCTCACTCTCTCCTCTCTCCCTCACTTGTAAACATTTCTTCTCATCAATAAAATCAGAAGTTTTTTTGCACCCGCTCTCCCTATATTCCTCTTGTTTTGTAAGTTTTCTTTTATAATTTATGCTTATTTAATTTAAAGCATGGAGTAGTATACTCTATAAGGTAACTTCGGATGACTTAAGTAATAATTATTAAATATGCGATTATCATTTAAAGACTTATCATATGTATAGTTTTATGTTTCAAGATTATAAGAAGATGTCTAACCGGCTCAGCCAGATTCAGTATTGTATAATTTTGATATGTTGTTTATTTTGTTTTTCTTCTTTTCATTTTTCTACTAATTATAGGAACTTTAATTGTTTAACTTTCATCTTCTTTAATAAATATATATATAAATAAATAAATGTATTTTTCAGTTTAAAATATTTTTTAAGATTATTGCATGATTTTTTTATTTTTATATACCAAATTTGGTTTGAAATTTTATAATTTTTAAAAAAAAATATTTATCATAAATCAACGTTTAAACAGTAAATCCGCCCAACCCATCCCGTAACTCGTAAACGACCTCGAATTCCACCTTTTTTTTCTTCACCCAAGACAATCATAAACAAAGGTAAAAACCCGTTACAACGTAGATGCTTAACGGCATCAGCAACAGGATTTGTATATGTGTAGTCACTATAAGAAAATGATTATTACTTGCGGCCAATTAAAAGTTCTCAGTATATATACCTGTAGCACGTTTAGAATTCAATGTTTTTTAAAATAAATTATGTTCTTCAACATTTTAAAGAAATGCTGCAGTAGCTGAATGGTCAATGTTGATTGCTTTTAACGTTTCCATCTTCTAAAATTATCCTGAATGTGTAGATCACAGTGAAGGGGTGACCTAGTGCACAGATGAGAGAAGACGAGAGAATGGGAGAAATGTTCTGATGCAATGAAAGTGATGGAGGTAAAGCTTGGAGTTCCCTCGCAATATTGGTTTCCGAGTTGGAAAACAATTGTTGGTGGTTTTTTGTTTCTTTTGTATAAGATGAAATTTTGTTCAGTTTTCCAATTTCGTTTTCACTTGTTAAGCATCTTAAATGTGTGTTGGACATGAAGTAAAACAGAATCTTTGGAATAAGAAAGTTTTTTGTGACCAAGTGTGATTTAATTTCCATAAGCAATAAGCATGGGACAAAAAGGGTGACAAAGTAAAGCATTGACAAAGTAATAAATTAATGAATAAGAAAAAAATGCAATAGAAGATAAAAAGATAGGAGAAGAAACGAAAAAAAATATAAAAGGTAAAAAAAGAAAAAAGAATTTTTTTTTAAGGAAAAAGTTGATAGAGTATAAGGGATGGGAATCTTCTCTCACAATTTATGTATTAAAGTTATGTGCAATTTACATCAACGGTAAAATTAATTTTGTATTTTGCAAATAAATATTAAATAATATAAGTATTAAAGTTTGACACATAATTTTTTTTAAAGCATGGTTATTAATTTGTGAAGGATAATTCTCTAGCACCGGGTGATATAATTCTCATTATTTATGAATTTTATTGACCTGGACAAGAAGAGAATAAAAAATTAACTGGTAGACATTATTTAAGCTATGAATTGTGTTGTTGATACGCGTGATGTGGTTTGGGCAAAGCAACAGACTTGTGTCAAAGTTTTTTAAACTAATCTATAGGTATAGCTTTTGTCGTTTGGCTAACCACAGAAAGCAAGCAACGTTTGACGGCTATTTTCTACTCTACCAATTGAATGACGTTGAATGAGGTAAGTATAGTTTGAGTTCAAAGGTAGCGTACAATATGGCTTATAACTTCTTGACTTGAAAAATAAAACTATCTTCAATTCTGGGTAGTTTCCGGAAGTCAACATCTCTCGTATTCACCAACCACTGCTTCAAATTCTATTCCATACACACCAAGACCAATTTAAAGTTTTCTAATACTATGTTTCTAGTCAAACATCGACCTGAGCATCTGCAACTGCAAACTATATTCAAACTCAATTAAAGGTTCAAAGGTTTAATCTGGACCAGCCTCTAAAATTAGCGTCTAATCTCAAAATGTGTGTATATATATATACATATACATATGAGTTGTCTTTCTTATTCTTCTTCAACTATTAACGATACGCCCTAAATGATTAAATCAAATCTTCCTAAATACCTTATCATAATTAATTATATAGTAACACATTAATTCATTTATTGCTGCTAATTTTCAAGCCTACTCATTGTTAGCTATCACAATAAATCGTGACAGGTTCTGTCACGTTGATTGACGTTTTTAAAGTTGATTTAAATGCTATGGGAAAAGCACGTAGGTGGTTGAGCTGCATTAATTCCTTTGTGCCTATTTTGAATGGCATATTCCTGCTATCGAATTTTGCTCATGGTTCCATCATATCTTGTCCAGTAATGACACGGTCGGTTTATACTAGCTGTGCATTGAGTTCCCAGATCATCAGTTTTAGATTCTATGCAGTTGTGCAACCAATTAATAATTCCAAATTCAATCCCACACCCACTCCTCATGCTTTCTCCACCTCCGTAACCACCATTCAACATCTTGTTCCGATGACAATGAGCGTTATGTCCACATTTCTTTTTTCTTTTTTTTTTGAAAAACTAAACATGTATTCAATGAAGAAACAAATTGTTTCTTAGGATACAAATAGATTGTTTACTCCCCCATATCCTGTGAGAGCATATGACAAACTATTCAGCTATTTCAAATTTAACAAGCATAATCTGGGATTGGCATACCAATCCGAAAACCCGCACCCCCTATTAAAACCAAAGGAAAATGATAGCCATTGCCACGATATTACCTTTATGGACATAACTATATCAACTGAGTTCGCTGGTAATTTATCAAAAATTATCTGGTTCCTAGTAACCCAGATACTCCAAACCCCAGCCAGCCAGAATACATACCTGCATTGCTTCTTCCTTTTACCAACCACCCAAGCTGCCGATGAGAGAAAAAGATGCGACACATCCCCCGGAAGAGGTCCTTGAATACCCAGCCAGCTTATAACATTGTTCCATATGTATTGAGCCTTGGCACACCCTAGGAACATATGATTCCTATCTTCAACAACATTATGACAGAAGACACATAGAGTCTCCTCCCCTGGTATCTGAATGCCTCTTTTCAATAGATTAGCCATGGTTGGTACCCTATCTGACAGTAATCTCCACGAGAAAGCAATTACCTTAGATGGTAGTCTATCTTTCCACATCTGTCGCAAGTCCCTGGGCTCCACCTCGATTAATCTATGTGTCTGCTGATGCGGGCGTAGAACCAAATAAGCCTCAACAACTGAGAATACTCCATCCGTACCAGTCTTCCATCTCCATCTATCCGAGATGGAATCGACAAATGTCACTTGCTGCAGCCTACTCTGCAAAAGACGAAGCTGCTCTGTTTCCCATACAAATAACTGCCTCCTCCAATCCCAGACCCACCCCCCTGATACCTCCCTTTTGTCGAAAACAGTAGTACCCTTATCTGCTGCTAACCCATATAACCTGGGAAACTGCAAACTAAGGGATGTATCTCCTATCCACTTCTGTTCCCAGAATAGAGTCTCCTTTCCGTCCCCTACCTTTTTGAAGACATTGTCCGAAAACCAGTTTGGTCTGGTCGCTTCTGGTCCATCCATGGCCCATAGGTCCCTCCACCACTGAGATGCCTTTGGTAAGTTCGGCTGTCTTTGATTAAACTTGTATGTAGGCCCATATTTACATTCCAATAAGGTCGCCCATACTGCATTTTGCTCATTTAGTATCCTCCACCTCCACTTTGCAAGCAAACTCAGATTAAAGGTCCGTAGACACTTTACCCCCAGGCCCCCTTCTTCCTTCGGCCTACACACATTTTCCCAACTTACCCAGGCTATTTTGTTCTCTTGTCCGTTCCCTCCCCACAAAAACGATCGTTGTAGCCCAGTCATGATTTGCAAGACTTTCTTGGGAGCCTTGTAAAATGAGAATATGTACAATGGGAGGCTAGACAATACTGAATTTAACATAACTAACCTTCCAACGAATGACATATGCTGGGCCCTCCATGCTGCCAACTTCCGTTGAAATTGTTCTAAGATTGGCTTCCACGTTTCTACCTTTCTCGGGTTGACAGCCACCGGAATCCCCAAGAATTTAAAGGGCGGTGTTGAAACGATACAGTTCAAAAGGTTGCTGACCGCACGTGTGAACGAGTTTTGTACATTAAGACCAAAGAACTGGCTTTTGCTGTAATTCACTTTCAAACCAGATGTCAGCTCAAAACCACGCAGAATCACTTTCAAGTACCATATCGATTTCAAATCTGCTTCCCCCATCATGATAACATCATCTGCATATTGCAATACTGAAAAGTTTGCCCCGGCACCCATATTGAGTTCTTTAAACACCCCTTTTCCTACAGCTGACCTGAACAAACCCGCTAAGGCTTCAGCTACCACTAGAAACAGAAAAGGAGAGAGTGGGTCTCCCTGCTTCAAACCTCTTCCCGGCCTAAACTCAACCGTCAGACTCCCATTGACTAGAACTGACATATAGCTGCTCCTTACAATACCACTTATCCACTTTCGCCATAAGTTCCCAAAACCCATTCTAGCTAACATATAATCTAGAAAATCCCAATTGACCGAATCATATGCTTTCTGGAAATCCATCTTAAACAAGAAACAAGGTCTCCTTTTCCTCTTCGCCCAATCAACTATTTCATTTGCTACCAGTGCCCCATCCAAAATTGATCTCCCTGTCAAGAATGCTGACTGGCACTTGGAGATTAAATGGCCCATTACTTTCTTCATTCTCAGTGACAGCAATTTAGATACAATCTTTTGTATGCTAGAGATTAAAGAGATTGGTCTAAATTGAGCTAACCTGTCAGGTCTTGGCACCTTGGGGATCAGGGTAAGAAAAGCTGATGTCACTCCTCTTGGCAATACCCCTGATTGATGGAATTCTTGAACTGCATTTACCACGTCACCCCCTATTATTTCCCAACATGATTTGTAAAACTGAAAACCAAATCCATCAGGGCCCGGGCTCTTTCCTCCATCGCATGCCCACACCGCCTCCTTTATTTCTTCTGCCGAAAAGGGTTCCTCTAAGGTGGCTCTCTGCTGGTCAGTCAACTGATTAAAGGTCACCCCATCCAACTTTGGTCTCATAGGGTCTTCGTCTTTAGAGCACGTTTTGAAATGCTGGAAGACATGGTCCCGGATACTCTGAACCCCCTCCACCCATCCTGACTCTGATTTAACTGCCAATAAGGAGTTTGTATAACATCGCTCTTTAAAGCATTTATGAAAGAACTTTGTGTTCCTATCACCATACAGAGCCCATCTTACCCGAGACTTCTGTAACAAGGACCGTTCCATTCTCCTTGCCTTTTCCCAATATTCTGACAAAATCTCTTGTCTTTGATGACCACTGTCGATGACCCCCTGACCTAACTGATTATCCAGTGTTTCCAGCTGCAGAACCTTTTCATCCATGACATTCTCATCCCGCCTCCAGTATTCTTGTTTCCAGTCTTTAATCTTCAGCTTCAGGCCTTTCAACTTACGTGCCAACTGATACATCTTGCATCCTTGGCCTTGTTCTGCTGTCCAGAATTCTTTCACTAGGTCCATGAAACCTGGATCCTCCAACCAATGGTCAAAAAACTTAAACGGTTTCGGGCCCCAATTCTGTTTATTGACTTCTGTTATGATCCATGTATGGTCTGAAAATTCTCTGGTGCCAACTCTCTGGGCTGTAACGCCCCAATCCTCCATCAGTTCTGGTGAGAACAAACATCGATCCAGCCTACTAGATGACTCTCCATTCGGAGCTATCCACGTTGGCCCTTTCCTGATGACTGGAATGTCCAACAGTCCCATTGTCTGGATAAAGAATCTAAAGTCAAACATCTCAGTTGTAGAGTGATAGCCTGATCTCCCTTTGAACTTCGTCGTATCTAGCACAGCATTAAAATCTCCTCCAAGTACCCACCTGGCCTTCGGAAAACCTCGTTTAGTCATCATCAAATCGTCCCATACCTTCCTCTTACCCTGTACCGAACACGGGGCGTATACATTAACGACACAATTAACTTCAGATGAGCTATTCCTCTTGAAGCCAATTCCAAGGAAGCCCTGCCCTTGAATAACCCAGACAACCTCCATTAGATGTTTCTTCCAGATTGTAAGGCATCCACCACTGAGCCCGACAGACGGTAGTACCCTCCATTCACACCCTGCCAACCCCCAAATCTCGTAAACCTCCCAATCGTTTACCATTCTGCACTTTGTCTCCTGTAGCAAACAAATATCAATGTCGTTCTTTTTCAACATTCTCCGTATTCTACGACGTTTGGTCCGATCCCGGAACCCCCTCACATTTAAAGAGAAGATCTTCATCTAATTATTTCGGTCACTCCCAGTCTCCCTCTGTTCCTTCTCCCCAATATCTCTGTCCTCCATCTTCCGTAGTTCCTGTATGTATTTAATATCTGCTTGCTTGGCAGTTATTCCGAGTTCCTTCAGTGCCTTCCATATTTTTTCCGCTTCCTCCTCCTGGTATCCCTTTCGCTGTTCATCTTCCTTCATACCATACAGTTGCCCTCTCATCATTAATTCACTCCCGTCGAAATTGTTTCTCCTAAGTTGCTTCCATATGGACACCACTCTCTTTTGCCCATTCCCTCCTTCAGACACCCCTTCTTCATCAACTAATACCCATTTCTTGTAATCATAAGGCAGTGTGGATATAGAGTCATTTTTTCCGAAATCACTATTTTCCGGAATGACCCTATTCTGTCCATGCGTTGTAGCATTTTCTGGAAGTTTTCGTCGGTGCCCAATAGCAATTTCTGCATCTGTAGCCGTTTCGAAACTAAGTGCATTTTCCCGCACGGTTCCATTAGAAAAAACGGCGGTGTGCGCAGCAGCCCATTCCGCTTCATGACCCACGATTTGGGCCTCGTCACGCTGGCCCATCTGGAGAGGAGCGGACCGCCCAACGGTCATCTGCCCGCGCTCCGTACACGTCTGCACCACGTGCCGCTCGATGCAGCCTCATTCTGCGTTCCTGCCAGACAGCCTCCTGACGCGCTGTCCCGTCTGATGCGACCCGGTGTCAGTCCTCGATCCGCGTGCACCTTTATCCGAGTCTTGCAGATTGCCATTTTCTCCTTCCTTTCCCAAGCCCTGCGTTCCACTTCTTCCTCTTCTGGTTTCTGCTACCTCTGTTCCTTCTGCTTTCGCCTGTGCCCCTACCCTTCTTTCGCTACCTCTGTTCCTGCTACTATCACCTGAGTTCTGATTATACCCAAAAATAGGCGTTGACCCTGTCCACACTGGCTGGGCTCTGGCATCCATTTCGGTCCTCAGCAGCGGCTGCCTCCCTTCTCCGTTGAGGCCAAAACCGACGAAGTTACGGCCTTCTTCCACCGCTAGCGCCGTCGTCCCCGCGTCCGAGTTCGTGGTCGCCGGTTTGTGCCGCCTCATCCCCACCTCGGAGTTCATGGTTTCCGATCTGGGCCGGTGTGTGTCTTCCACCTCCGTGTCCCGTCGCGATCGGAAAGGGGCCTCATCCCATTCGGCGCTTCCACCTTCCTCCAACTCCCCTACCTTCCAGTCTCCATCCCGAGTCATCTTCCTTTTCAACTCAGCCAGCCGCTGTTCCGCTTCCGCCGATTCATCAAAGTCGTCGTCCCCCTGACAATAGCCGTTTTCCGATCCGTAGCTCGTTGTGACTCTGCTGTTGTGTCCCTCATTTACCTCTTCCACCTCCGTCACCCTGATATCAAACTCCCACCCATCAATAGTCGTCCTTACTACCTCATCAAGCTTCCTCATATCCTTCCTGGACACCACCATCTGTGCTACATCGTACCTTTCATTTTTTAGGGTACTTTCTTCCACATACAGAAGCTCTCCGAATGGCGCGAGCAGTGTGGAGAAGAAGTTTTCGCCCCATACGTGTAACGGGACCCCATAGCAGCTAACCTTGATCCTTCTATCCGTATCGACCAAACCGGGCTCCCACTTATGTATCCCCACAAACCATTGATCAAACCATTGTTGTTTCTGTGTCAGTGTCTCTTCGAGCGTCTCACGGCCTTCCACTTCCAACAGGACCTTGTTTACCCCCATAGGGGTCGCGCTCACATTGTAGATGCCATGGTTCATCAGGAAAATCTGCGTCCTGAAAGCCATCCCTTTGTTACGCACTTCTCCGACATAAGCCTTCTGGAGTCTTGCCACCTTTTCCACCGAGGCATTGTACACTAATTTCGTATCGGCATATTCTGTTCGTCCTGGTCGTCCTCTTCCTTTGTTATGACTAGGAACCCCATCATTCCGTACTACTGATGCAAAGGATTGCCCCAGTTTCCCGTTAAATTCCTTCTGTTGCCCCTTCTGCCCGGCGCCTCGGTGATAAGCTTTTTGAACTTGTTGACTGCCGGCTACTTCCATCTTTGTCTGACTGTGCTCTGTTTTCCGAGCATACCGTGGTATGTTAACCCACAGTTTTTCCCGTCCGATGAATATACTATCCAGCTTAATCACCAGCATTTTCTCATCCTCCACTTCCCTGAATCTGGCGAAACCGAATCTGTGTCCCCTCCTATTCCTCTTTGTCGGAATTACAACGTCCTGAACTTTAGCATATCTCCCGAAAATTTCCCACATGTCTTTTGCCCTGTACTCTTCCGGAAAATTCGTGAAAAAAACTGAGGTTATGCACCCGTCTCCTATCCTTTCCTCCATTACTGGTTTCCCACCACTCTTAACATCCATTCTTCTCCTGACCCCCTTAGTTCTCCTTACCTCCGTCCAACCTTCCTTCATCATTAACCACTCCTACTACTACTCCTATGTCCACATTTCTTTGATGAAAGCAATTGGTGTATACATTTCTCCACAATACGTATTGCAAATATCGTGTCATTGATACACACATTTTTACGATGTTAATTGGGTTCCGATCAATTGTGCTTCTCAAGATCCTGCTGCCATCTAATCTTTGCTGCTGTAGTTGTCCTGTGCATGCATCCATAGTTACTGATTAGTTAGGAAAGTGCCCAATGTACTCGAAAAATTTACCAGACCACATGCAACACTCCTTTGCATCATAGCATTCTCTTGCCACTTCCGTGGGTCCCCACTGCCTTAACAATTGGTAAAAGTAATTGGACATGTGTTTCCTTAAACAGTTCTGCCAACACCTCCCCACTTAGCGACTTAAGTAGTATCATTATCATATCTTTTTTCATAGAATCACCTCACTGAATTTATCCTTTGGATGATGTAAGACATCCCACCAAACACCTATCTAACTCCTCCACCCTCTCCCTTTCCACCTTAAATCCATCCATTTGCTATATTTTCTCCGATCACATCGATTAATTTTTTCTTGCCATTACCTTTTTTACCACGACCTTCACCCGCTCTTTGCTTTTAGTAGTTGCACGGTGGTTTCCCATCACTCGTCTTCACCTTATCACCTCCATCTGTCTAGAATTTCCTATTTACTTTCAACTTGAATGTACCAATACCAATTGTTTAAAGGTGTTTTTCAAGTTGTGATACATTGTAACAAACCCAAAACTTTGGCGGTCGTAGTTCCTCTTACTCGATAAAAGACATCTCTCACTTGGTCCTATTTTGCCTAGATCTCCCACATTGCATACCTAGTGTACTTACCGGAAAACAAATTATGAATTCTCCAAAAGGTCCACCAAGTAAATCCTTAAAAGCGTGACGTATGGGTACCAATAAGAAACACTTCATCGCTTAAGTAAGTCAATTTAGTATTAGTTTTTATAGATGATTTGTAAGTATCTTTCTTTTCTCTTTTATACTTGAGTCATAATTATACTTTTGATGACGCTTTAATTGGTAATTATTACTCATGAATGGTTGTTTTAATGGTGTCATAACTGGTGGTTTGTGGCGACTAATAAGTTCTTGAATGTTGCCTTGTATTGTGGAATTTGCTCAAGTGTGTGAGGTCGTCAGGGTAGGGTTGTTTAGCACGACGTCGATGTTTTTTGGGGTTGTTTAGGGCAACATGTTAAAGTCCGAGGTCGATGATCATAGGGTAATACATAAGCCTTCTGAGCTTCGAGGATCGCTAGCAAGATGTTGGAGATTCAAGGTAGGTACCATACATTCCAGAGTAGTGCACAAGTCTTTCGAGTATTGAAGTTTGTAAGTGAGGTGGTTGAAGAGGTTGATGGGGAGTGTAAGAATGCGTACGGTTATGCAAGTAGGGTCTTGCTTACCTACTTCCATCACTTGTCATGTGAATTGACTTGGAGCGAGTTTCAATCGTTGGATGGAGTGTTATGAGGTATAAGACTATCGTAAGATCATGCTGGTGTAATGGTCGTTAGAAGGTTATGAGAGCTCGTGTGTTAGTCGTCGGATTGAGATCAAGTTTGGGTGGGAACGGTTATAAGGCCATTTGTCTTCTGGCTTGCATAATACGTTTTGGTCTCTTTGTATTTCTTCACCCGTTCATTTTCCTTAAGTTAAGTTGGTGCATGTGTACTTTAAGGTTAAAGTGTTTTGTGTCTTCTTTTGAGGTACATTTGTCTGTTTGGTGTTATTTTTCTTCTTGTGTCCATCCAAATGCTTGTGTTTGCTTTGCGTTGTTCTTCATGGGTGTGCTAGGGTTTGTTATTTCCCATTGTTTACTTGTCAACAGCTACGTCTTCTAGGAAAGGGTTCAAACAGAAAAGGAAGAAGGGTCCCTTAGTTCCACGAGAGGTGGTGCGTATAGGGGAGAACATTGGTTTGTCCAATTCATCCTTTTATTCAGTGGTGCTAAAGGCTTCATCTTTGAAATTTGATGTTGGCGACACTACTTCGCTGACCATTGGGTCTGGGGGTGTGACTTCTTTTGGGGTAAGTGTAGTTAGGGAGAAGGTAGTTTCGGCAAAGGTGAAGGTTGTGATAGGGAAAAGGAAGAAGAAGAAAAAGGTGGTGTTGATACCTCTAAGAAGATGGGGGGTATTGTAGGAAGGCAGAGTTGCCACCGTTAGACATTCCTAGGTATACTTGGGTTCATAGTGACGTTTCTGAGTTTCGTAGTAAGCTTGGATAGTTAGTGATTAATGTTTTTTTAGAGGGCAACTTTGTGTCTGTTGGCAATAAGGCAGACTTGTTTCTACTGTCGTCTTTTGCAATGGATGAGTTTCTCTATAGGGGTAGGTCTTTAGGGATTCTTTTACCTATGTGTATAGAACATTTTTCCAGAATCTTAGGGTAACTTGCCCTTTTCTGACTTTGAGTGTGAATTCCTTCGGTATACGAATGTGGCTCCTTCACAGTTGCATTGGAATAGTTGGGCCTTTGTTAGGGCTTTCCAAGTTTTGTCCACATGTTTGGGGGTTGATATGCCTTTGAATAAATTTCTTCATTTTTATCAGTTGAAATTGGGCACTCTGATAGGTTGAGTTTCTCTCAGTGGAGTGAATAGAGGGTTGTTTTTCTTGTACTCAAGTTCTTACAAGTTTAAGAACTAGTTCATGATAGTAGACTTGGTAGATCGGAGGTTCAAGCATAGTAATGCTTTCTTTAGGCGGATGAGAAGGCAAAGTTCTTTTCTTATTGATAGGAAATGCCTTGTAAGTTTAAGGGTACCAGTGGATAGAGTGGTTACAGCCGAGGAGGAGGTTGACATTTCTAAGTTGACATCTCTTCCCCAGCCTATGACCGTTCAAACTGTCCTCCATCTTTATTATGCTCGAGATGTTGAGCAAGAGCTTGAGAGTGTGTGCTCTTTATACAATGTGTTCTTTCTTTTTAAGTGTTCCTTTTCAGTTGCCTTATCCTTTGTTCATTTTTCAGATTTGATGGGGAAGCAGAATTGAAAGTCATTGAAAGCGAAGTTTGATTTGGCAAAGGGGAAAGCTGTTGTAGCTGCAAAGGTAGGTTGCAAGAGGAAGCATGATGACATGGCTATTGAGGTTGCAAGTGGAGTAACTAAGGAGGCCATTATTGTTGTTTCTGAAGGCCACGTTATGGCAAACAAAGTCAACTCTCCTGCTCGGGTGAGCTTTCAAGCTCAAGAGGACACCTCTGTTACTCTGCTGATGTCATCATTGGTATCCAAGTTGTCTAGTGCTTCCAGATTCAGTTGGGTGGTCACTGTATGAGTTTGTCGTCCTTCCCCTTGGATGTAGTTGGGTCGTTCTCCTACATAACTCTGGAAAAGACTGTGTTCAGGCACTTCTCAAAGGGTAAAGATGAGAACTAGATTGACAAGTTAGAACATGTGTCAGCTTCCAAGGACGTCAACTCACTCTAGAATGTGGGAGTTGAACCTTCTAATTGCTTCAAGCTTGAAGATGTCACCTCATCGATGTTGTTGTCTTGGAGAGGGTCGATCCTGTTGATAGCTTTAATTCAGCTATGATGATGTTGTAGAAATCGTTATGGGAGTCACAAGTGGGTAATTACTATCGAGAAGGCGACTAAGCTAGAGGCTTCTAACCAAAAGATGAGTTCAAAGATGGCTACCCTCTAACTACAATTGACTGAGCTTAAAGGTCGATTTTAGGGAGAAATTGTGGCCTTCGCTCAAGGAATGGCTGCTTATCGAGCATTTGCCCCAGTTTGTCGCCAAGGCTGCCTAGAATTAGAGGTTGGTGACTACTCAGATTGTTGACTTGGAGGGCAAGTCAAAGGCATTGCAAAAGCAGCTAGATGAGGCCTAAAAGAGCTGGAGGAATCAAAAGAGAAAATGAAGTCGCTGGAGGTTGACCTAACAGAAGCCCAACAGTAGATATGTTTAGAGCACATCAACGAATTTAATAAGGCTGTGAAACAGACCGTCTTGTTTATCAGTGTGGAGGAAGCCCGTTGACATAAACAAGGAAGTGAAGGACGACTAACTGGTGGATGAAGAAGAGGAAGGTGAAGAGGAGGAGAAGGGTGAAAATGTTACTATCGAGGTGGACGTTGGAGGGTTGCAGCTAAGTAGATGTTTTCGTCATCTTTATTTTGGACTTGTCTTTTTATTTTTTATTTTGGTGGTGTATGTTCCCATGTTTGTATTAATAATGAACTTGTTATTCTAGTGTTTATAATGAACTTCCTGTTTCCTGTATTTGACTTTTGTTTATAATGAATTTGCTTTTGGTGTTATGTCTTTTTGTTGGTCTTTAGGTGTTCTTGTTATTAAGTTGCATAGACGAATTAGTGAGTTGAGGTTGACTTTTCCTGGTTATGAGGGTCTCCTGGTTTTGGGAGGTCTACGGCCTATGACACTTGATTTTTTTTCTTCTTATGTTGGTTAGCTTTTGGTTCATGAGTTCGAGTTCATGTTGTAGATGTTTGGTCTTTTTACAAGCTTTTGTTCATCGTTATGCGTAGGGGAATAATGTTCGACCTTTAGGAACTCACCTTTGGCTTATGAGTAGGAGACTCGCATTTGGCCCGTGGGGAGGAAAAGATTGTGTTCAGTGTTCGGCTCATGAGTAGGAGGCTTATGTTTGGCCTTTATGAGCTCATGTTAGGCTCATGAGTATGAGGCTCACATTCGGCCTTTACGAGCTCATGTTCGACTTGTGAGTGAGAGGCCTTATTTTGGCCTTTGTGTGTTCACATTTGACTTGTGGTTTTAGCTTGCGAGTTGAAGGAGAGTAAAGGCACTGTAAAACTGTATTTTATTAATGTATTGGGCCTTGTTAAAACCTTTTCAGTCCAAACACCCTCATCAAGAAAAAAGAATTGGAGTAGGAAAGAGTACCTTGTATTGTTGTTTTAGCTACAGTAAAAATTTAAATGAAAGACGTTCCAAGTTTAGGGTATATTCTTGCCATTAAGTTCTTGTAGTTTGTAAGTGTTATTGTGTAGATTTTTTATGATTCAAAATGGTCCTTCCTAAGGTGCTCCAAGCTTTCCTTGTATTAGATCTTTCCTTGTTTCTCCTGTCATTCTCCATACTAGGTCCTCTAGCTAGAAAGAACTTGGATTGAGCTTGTTGTCATGCCTTCTCTTTGCTCTTAGCTTACATGCTGCTTCTTTGATTTTGGCTAGGTCGTGCCTTTCCTCAACGAGGTTGAGGTCTTCCCGTAATATGACCTCATTGGCTTGCTGATCGAAGCAAGTTCTGCGTGGTGTGGGTTGTTTGACTTCAATTGGGATCATGGCGTCGGAGCCGTAAACGAGTTTGTATAACGTCTCTTGTGTGGTGGTTTGGCAAGAACAGCGATAGGCCCATAAGATACTTCAGAGTTCATCCACTCATAATTTCTTTGTGATTTCCAGACTCTTCTTGAGCTTGTTCAAGATGACCTTGTTTGCTGCTTCAACTTGACCATTGGTTTGAGGATGCTTTACATATGTCATAGGGTGTTTAACCCCAAGATTTTTCAGAAAAACTTGTACATTGGAGTCTGTGAATTGTCTTCCATTGTTGGAGATCACAGTGTTTGGTATCCCATATCTGTAGATTAATTGTTGCCAACTGAAATTCTTAATACACTTACCTGTTATGCAAGTTATTGCCTTTGTTTCTATCCATTTAGTGAAGTAGTCAATAGCGACCACCAAGAATTTGGCTTGTCCTCGTGCTTGGAGGAGATGTCCTAGAATGTCAATTCCCCATATTGCAAAGGGCCATGGAGAGGTTAAGGTGTGCATAGCCTCTAGAGGCTGGCGGGGTAGGTTTCCAAATTCTTGACACTTGCTACATTTGCGGATGAAGTCTCTGCAGTTGTTGAGCATGGTGGGCCAGTAAAATCCCACTCTAAGTACTTTGGCAGCCATGGATCGGGTTCCACTGTAGAGCCAACATATTCTCTCATGTAGCTTGTGGAGGATGTAGTTGGACTATGTTGGGTTCAATCACTTTAGCAAGGGTCAGGTAGTACTCCTTCTGAAGAGCTCGTCCGCCACTAATAAAAAGTGACCTTCCCTTCTTCTTAGTTTTTTAGCTTCAATGAGGTTGTCAGGCAGTACGTCTTATGAAAGGTAACCATGTATGATGGCCATCCATACTAGTTTTCACTGTTGAATTGGTAGGACTTCCAAGCCTGGTCAGTTAAGGGTTTCTTGGATAATAGTGTAATGGTGACCTAGTCTTTTAGTGCTGACAAGTTTCGACAGGAGATTTGCCTTCAAATTGTCCTTCCTGGCGACGTGGGTGATCTCAAATTCTTCAAATTCGTTGATTAAGTTCTTTACGATGTGCTAATACTTGATGAGTTGTTCGTCTTGTGCTTGGTATTTCCCCTTTACTTGCCTTGTGATAAGTTGTGAATCGCTTTTGCATTTTAAGTTAGTTGTTCCTACTTCTAAGGCCAATTTTAATCCTACAATGACAGCATCATATTTGGCTTGGTTATTCATGGTTGGGAACTTGAACAGTACAGGTTACTCAATAGTGAGGTTGCATAGTCTTTCTGGTTGAATTTTGGCCCATCCTCCTTTTTTGTTAGATGATCCATCAACAAAATAGTCCATTCATTAGTTCCTTTGTCTTCGAGTCTCGAGGTGAGCTCGACAATGAAGTTAGAGATGTATTGAGACTTCATGGGTCCTCAAGGTTTGAAGCACAAACCATACTTAGAGAGTTGAACAAACCATGCAATCATTCTTCCTACCAAATTAGGTTTTCTTAGGATTTTTTTTATGGGGTGGTATGTCTTAACAATCACTTGATTATTCTGAAAATAAGTTCGGAAACAGCTAGTTGTTGTGACAAGTGCTAGCATGAGTGTCCTAATTAATTGGTATCGTTTCTCTACGTCTTGTAGCACTTAGCTTATGAAGTAGATGGGTCCCCTTCTTCTTGAACTAAGGCAGTGTAATGGCGTCCTTGACAATGAGAGGTACAAGAAGAGGTTTTCTCTTGGGAGGGGCGGGACAAGACTGATGGTGCTGCTAGGAAGGTCTTGAATTCTTGAAAGAAAGTTTCAAAGACACATTCTTCATTGATGAAGCGCATGTTCTATTTTTGAAGTTGTCACAACACCTCTGTTAAGTCAGCTGTGTGTTGTGATGGATTTTCTGATTTGACCACCATGTCATTTACGTAGACCTCCATTATTCGACCTATCTAGTCTATGAAGACCTTATCCATTAGTTGTTGATAAGTTGCTTCTACGTTCTTCAATCTGAATGGCATGACCTTGTAACAATAATTAGTGTCGCCAGTGATAAAGGCAATTTTTTCTAGTATGAGGCGTATATTCCAATGCTACGCCTTGAACCACTCGGTCATCTCTCCTACCTAATGATGCCCATAAACCGGGTGAATAGTGAATCATCATATTTTTTATAGATGCATAAAACCTATTCACAAAGTATAAAAATAGAAAGAAAGAAAAAAAACCTCCTACGAGGTCTTAGGATAAACAAGTTTGATTAATGGGTCCATTTTTACATTATTTCGTTATCTAATTGTATCCTAGTAAGCATCCAATCTTGTGTCCTAAGGAGCTGTCAACAAGTCAGTCTATGTTGGGGAGGGGGTAAGCGTCCTTGGGGCAAGCTTTATTCAGGTATGTATAGTCTACACACATTTTCCATTTACCAGATGACTTTCATACCCTGACCACATTCGCTACCCAGGTGGAGTAGACGACTTCTTTGATGAAGTTGGCAGCCTTCAACTTTGCGACTTCTTGTTTGGCTGCAAGCCTCTTTTTTTTTTTGCCAAGGTTTTGTTGTCTTTGGGCAACGGGCTTTGCATGAGGGTATACTGCGAGCTTATGGCAGATAAAGGTTGAATCAATGCTAGGCAGGTCCAAGTTGCTCCATGTGAACAGGTCTACGTTGCGAGTGATCGTGCTTTTGACCTGGTGATGTGTGGTCCTATCAAGTTGGCTCCCATTTTGGTTACTTGGCTTGGATTAGGGCTATTTGGCAATCTATAAGAGCTTCCACAGGGATGAGGTCTGAGTCTTTATATTCTATTATCTGGTCGAGGTCGACGTGGTTTATAACATTGATATTGGCCTCTTTGTTGGTTGGCCTTTATCAAGTTGTGGACATAACATTATCTAACTTTTTGTTGGTTGGCCTTTATCAAGATGATGTCTCTTTTTATGGAGGGGAACTTCATCGTTAAATGTGGTGTTAAGACCATTGCCCCTAGTTTGTTAAGCTTAAGTTGCTCGATGAGAATATTATATGATGAAGGGGCATCTAATAGTAGGAACCTTAATGTGATCGAGCTGCTATGCCCTGCTTTGCCAAACATGGTTAAGAGGTCCATATAGCCTTTGGTTTGCATCCTACTTCTTGCGAATCTATATAGTGGTTTGTTGTAAGGATGGATGAAGGAGTCGGGTAAGGCTAGTTGGTGGAAGGTAGACCGAAAAAGGAAGTCAGTTGAGCTTTTCTGGTTTATCAATGTTTTATTAATTTTCCACTTTGCCATTATTGTTGATATGACCAAGGGATTGTCTTGCTCGTGAGTGGATTCCCTCAAAGTCTGTATCTGAGAAAGTGATGCTTGGTTGGGAGACTGACCTTGTGGCTCTTACTGCATCGACATGGTACACAACTTGCAGATGACGCTTACAAGTCGAATCTGTATGTCCTCCACTAGCGAATCCTCCTACAATGTTATTGATGACACCTTTTGAGGTCTTCATCCTCAAATTTCTATCTGGGGCGGTGCTTAGGAGATCATTGTTCATAGCTTCGGGATCAACGGTCTTTGTGGATGAGGTATGGTACCTGCTGCTTTGTCCCTTTTCCTACAGGGTGCCATGCAACCTATTTTGGACGCTTTTGGAGAAGTGACCTACTTTTATCATTTCTTTTGTTGTTTTTTTAGGGTTCGACACTCATCGGTGTTGTGCCAATCGTACGATGATACCTGCATTGTTTGTTTGCTTGGGTCAACTTTAGCTGTTGGTTGTCCTGAGGGAGGTAACTCAAGAAGGTTGACCCTTTATGCTTCCTCCATGGCATGCACCCTGGCCATGCACAGGGGGGTGTAATGGTCATGTCTCAGTTCTTTACCGAGTTTTCTTTTGAAGTTCTTGTCATGTGGATGGTGAGTTTTATGGTCAGGCTCCTTATGGTCAGAAGGTGTTAGCATTCTCTCTTTGAATGAGGTATGCTCTTCCATATGGATATAGGTTGCCCAAGGCTTGAGCTTGTTCATATTGCTTAGTGCTCTTTTGTAGAGGCTGTTCGTAAAAGAGTCAGGTCAAAGTCCTATGAGCATATAGTGGAGGGCGACTTTTGGATGAAATCCTCTAATTTTGATGAATATTTCCAAGAACTTGTCAACAAAATCTCGTAGAGGATCTTTCTCTCAATGTTGTAGGTCGGCTAGCGCCATGGTGCTGGTGCTATAAGGTCAGTTGTTGGCGTACTAGACTTTGAACTTTTTCATGAGCTCGCAGAAGCTAAGTATCGAGTTAGGAGGAAGTTCAGTGAGCTAGGTCAGTGTTCCTCCTTTCAATGAGGTTGGGAATACTCTATAACGTATAGCATCATGTGTGGAGTTTAGGTTGAGTTGGGAAAGATAGTCATCTATATGGGCATTGGGGTTGGTGAGATTCTCATACCTTTTTAAGAGTTAAAGGTTTCCAATTGGGAAAGATAGTTCCACTTCCATGATTTCTAGGATGACAGGGTGTCGTTCAAAATCATTGTCTTGGCTACGATGACGGGTTAGTTTGCAAAGAAATGTCCTAAAGGGGTGGAGTGGCGACCAGTATGGGAAGGTGTAATGGTTTTGTTGTCATTGCAGCATAGAGGTGTGAGGGTTTGGTGACGACGTGGTGAGGAAGCTGAGTGATTCCAACTACAACAAAGGGAGGAGTGATACATTCCTCCTTAGAAAAGGCCCTATCACAAGAGTCATGACTAGGAGGATTGAAGAAGATATGGTAAGAGAGGAGGGAAGAAGACCTCATCTTCTCATTTATATCAAGATATCAAGAATATAGGCCATAATCTCTTAGTTCTAGTTTAGTTTAGGTCTTGTTTGTATGTTTTCTTTGTAAGTTTGTCTTTCCTTTTTTATGAACTCCCTTGATCTCTTCAACCAAGGTTCCTTCCTCTAAGAAAATGGAGGATGGAGATGTTAGAAATGGGAGAGGGTTGACGCCACTTTCTAGGAGAAAGATGAGTCAAAAAATTTTATGTTACTTGCCACAAGGGAGAGGTCCCTTGATAAAAGCTTTGAGGGAGAGATTCCTCAAGAGAGAGGATTCTTAATGACACTCAAGAATAAATTGCTCAAAAAGAGTCTTACTTCATTCAATCAAGTGTGCTTTGTACAAGTGAGACTAGGTGTATTTATAGCCCAAAGAGGGAGTAAGGCACTCAAAACTAGGCAATGTGGGACTTGGGCCTAATTAGTATTAGGAGCACTAATCCTTCTTAGGCCCACTAAAGGTGGTGCCTAGCCTTAAGCTAGGGAGTGTCACGACCTAATCAAAGGGGTGTGGAAAGAGATCCACACTCCTTTGTGTTATTAGGCCCTTTACTCCCCTCACCTCCCTTCCTAAGCTAACTACACCCTAAACTCTAGAAACTAAAATAAATGGCCAAAATACAAGGCCTAAAAGGGGATTAAAAGCTAATTAATATTTACAAGACGAAAACTAAGGACTATGGCCTAAAATATCTATCTCCATCATGAGCTGGGGTCTTGATGAGTCTTTCCGGGCCAAGTCCTCTTCAATCCTCCTAGCCATTGCCCTAGTGAGAGGGCCCTTGATAGGTAGGATTGCATCATCTCCCCCCCATCGGAAGGATTTGTCCTCAAATTTGAAGGGTCGTCCTCTTCCATGTCAGCACCTAAAAAGGGGGTAAGATCACAAACATTAAAGGTGGTGCTAACTCTATAATCCTTGGGAAGGTCTAACTTATATGCATTATTATTTACCTTCTCAAGGATTTGGAAGGGACCATCTCCTCGAGGGCTAAGTTTGGATTTCCTCTTAGAAGGGAAACGATCCTTTCTTAGGTGAAGCCAAACCCAATCGCCCTTTTCGAAGATGACTTCCTTCCTCCCCTTGTTGCTAGATGAAGCATACCCCTTAGATTGGGTTTCAATATTAGTTTTGACTCTCTCATGTAATTTTTTGACAAAATCAGCCCTAGTTTTCCCTTCTTTATGAAAAATTTGGGTGTTAGGGAGTGGTAACAAGTCCAGAGGGGTGAGAGGATTAAAATCATATACAACCTCAAAAGGGGAGTGCTTAGTGGGTCGATGAACCACCCTATTATATGCAAATTCAATGTGGGGGAGATATTCATCCCAAGACTTGTGGTTGCCTTTCAAGAGTGCCCTCAACATAGTGGATAGGGATCTATTTACTACCTCAGTTTGTCCATCTGTTTGAGGATGACAAGTGGTAGAAAATAAGAGCTTAGTTCCTAGCCTTGCCCAAAGAGTTTTCCAAAAAAGGCTAAGGAACTTAGCATCCCTATCAGAGACTATGGTTGAGGGTATTCCGTGCAAGCGGACAACCTGACGAAAGAAAAGTCTTGCGATGTGACTCGCGTCATCGACTTTGTGGCAGGGAATGAAATGTGCCATTTTACTAAAGCGGTCCACTACCACAAATATGGAGTCTACACCTCGTTGGGTTCTTGGGAGCCCAAGGATAAAATCCATGCTAATATCTACCCAAGGTGTAGAAGGAGTGGGTAAAGGTGTGTAAAGTCCATGAGGCATTACTCGGGACTTAGCTTGTAAACAAGCTATGCATCACAAGCAATGTCTTTGGACATGTTTTTTCATATGGGGCCAAAAGAATTTTTCTTTTAAAAGCATTAAGGTTTTATCAATTCCAAAATGCCTCATGAGCCCACCTTCATGGCTCTCTTTTGTCAGCAATTTCCTAATGGATACTTGGGCTACACAAAGTTTGCCTTCTTTGAATAAGTACCCCTCACACATGTAGAAGCCATCTTTGGCTTTGGAAGATGAGGCAGTATAAATGGTTCCAAAGTCTTGGTCAGAAGGATACATTTCTTTTATGCATCAAATCCCAAAATTTGAGCACTGAAGGTGGCAAGGAGAGAATGCCTCCTTGAAAGAGCATCGGCCACCACATTTGTTTTTCCCTTTTTATATTTGATGACATAAGGAAAAGTTTCAAGAAATTCAACCCATTTAGCATGCCTCTTGTTCAACTTTCCTTGCCCCCTCAAATACTTAAGTGACTCATGGTCACTATGAATGACAAATTCCTTGGAAACAAGATAATGTTCCCAAGTTTGGAGGGCACGAATCAAAGCATAAAACTCTTTGTCGTAGGTGGGGTAGTTGAGGTGGGCACCATTGAGTTTTTCACTAAAATAAGCAATGGGGTGCCCCCCTTGCAACAGCACAGCTCCTACACCTACTCCCGATGCATCACATTCTAGCTCAAAAGTTTTTGAAAAGTCGGGGAGGGCTAGAATGGGTGCATTAGTGAGTTTATCCTTGAGCAGTTGAAAAGCTTCTTTTTGTTTTTCACGCCACAAGAAAGGAACTTCCTTCTTCACCAAGTCATTAAGTGGTGAAGCTAGTGTGGAGAAGTTAGGCACAAAGCGCCTATAAAATCCTGCGAGACCATGAAAGCTCTTGATCTCTTGGGCACTAATGACACTAGTAGGGGTGGGCCATTCTTGAATGGCCTTGATTTTTTGGGGGTCCACTTAGACCCCTTGGGCACTAATGACAAAGCCCAAGAAAACCACACTAGGAACACAAAAAGTGCATTTTTCTAAGTTTGCAAGTAGTTTATTTATTCTAAGGACAGATAAGACTTCCCTAAGGTGTCCTATATGTTCTTCTAAAGACCTACTATAGACTAAAATATCATCAAAATAAACAACTACAAACCTACCAATGCAATCCCTAAGTATATGATTCATGAGACGCATGAAAGTGCTTGGAGCATTGGTGAGCTCAAAAGGCATCACCAACCATTCATAAAGACCGAATTTGGTCTTAAAAGCGGTTTTCCATTCATCTCCTTCTTTGATTCTTATTTGATGGTAACCACTTCTAAGATCAATTTTTGAAAATATTTTGGCTCCATGCAATTCATAAAGCATATCATCTAGCCTAGGGATTGGGTGCCTATACTTAATGGTGATGTTATTGATGGCACAACAGTCCATACACATCCGCCATTTTCCATCCTTTTTGGGCACCAGCAAAACAGGAACCGCACAAGGGCTAAAGCTCTTTTAACCCAACCCTTCTCCAACAAGTCTTGAACTTGAGACTCAATCTCTTTGGTCTCAACGGGGGTTGTCCTATACGCGGGTCTATTGGGCAGACTTGCGCCAGGAACAAGGTCAATTTGGTGTTCTATTCCCCTTAGAGGTGGTAATCCCCTCTGAACCTCTTGAGGAAAAAGATCATCAAATTCTTTTAAAAGATTTTGAACCCCTTTTGGAAGAGACTCAATTTCATGACTTGTGGCAGTGCCAGAAGGTACCTCTTTACAAAGAAGGAGATAAAAAGGTTGATCAAGCAATAGAGCTTCTTTAATATCCATTTTTGTTGCAAAATGACTCTCTTTCTTAATTACCTTTTTGGAAGGGGTACCTCCTTCCAACTCTCCTTTTTTACCCTTTTCAAGCTTCAGGGATGAAAGCTTTTTTTTTTTTACTTTGAACTTTTTTTTTTCCTCATCTCTTTTATGTTTCATGATGAGTTGATCCTCAGCCACTTGTGAAGGTGTGAGAGGAGTCAACTTTATTCGTTTAGCCTTATGAGTGAGGATTATCTCATTAGAGTAGCCATGGTGAATGACTTATTTGTCAAACTGCCAAGGCCTCCCTAACAAGATATGGTCAGCCTCCATTGGAACTATATCACATAAGATTTCATCTTGATACTTTCCAATGGAGAACGGCACCTTCACTTGTTGGTTTACAACCATTTCCCCTTCCTCATTAAGCTATTGGAGCTTGTAAGGTCTAGGATGAGGAATTGGGCGTAAGGCTAGCTTCTCTACCAACCTTGAGCTACAACAATTGCAGCAGGATCCACTAGCCACAATGAGAGAACAGGTTTTGTCTAAAACTTTACAACGTGTATGAAAAATGTTCTCTCTTTGGGAGTGGTTAAGCTCAAGAGGTTGGCTTCCAAGAAGGCGCCTAACCATTAGGAGGTCTCCATCACAAGGATTTTCAACAATGTCATGCTCATGATGCTCATGACCCCCTTCTTCCTCACTCTCACTAGAGGAGGAAGATGAGCTACTCTCACTAAAAATCTCTTGGCCCCTCATAATCATGGTTTTCTTATTGGGGCACTGAGAGGCAATGTGGCCTCTCCCAAGACATTTAAAGCCTTTAATACTACTAGTCCAATTGTTAGAACTAGTAGGGGGGTTGTCTCTATGATGCATGGGTTTATGTTCTTTATGCACATGCTTGGATGGTTCCTCTTTAGGAGAGCTCTTGGAAGAGCTTCCCTTGCCTAGGTCCCTTTTTGCATAATTGTAGGATGGAAATTCTCTTTTTGCTCCACTTTTTCTTTTTAATTGATTTTCCACTCTTATGCAAAGTTGGACTAGGTCATCTAGATTATTATATGGTAAGAGCTCAACTTTGTCTCTTATGTCAGAGTTCAAACCACTTAAAAATCTAGCTTCGGTGGCCCTTGGTTCTTCGGTGACGCCCGCTCTCATCATGAAAAGCTCCATGGTTTGTCTGTACTCCTCAACACTTGAGTTGTACTGTTTTAATCTTTGGAGTTTATCCAAGAGCTCTCTTTCATAATAAAAAGGGACGTGTCTCCACCTCATAGCCCCCTTGAGATCATTCCAATAATCCACCGGAGGGTTACGAAGGCGGCGCCTCTCATTGACCAAGGAGGTCCACCAATACATGGCATGCCCTTGGAAGCTAAGGGTTGTCAGCGGAACTTTTCTTTCTTCACTTATGTTATAACAAACAAAGAGTTGCTCTACCTTCATTTCCCAATCAAGGTAGGCTTCCACATCCTCTTTGCCATGAAAATCAGGGAGGTCAACTTTTTGTTCCCTAGGTTGGGCTTGGGGTTGGTTATGATGTTGTTGTGCTCTCCTTACCCTAGGTCTTTCATATCCCTCACTTTCACTTACTTCACTAGAGGCAGACCTATACCTATGCCTTTCTCTAACTCGTCTTTCTCTTCTTTCTTCTCTTTCACGCTCTTCTCTTCTCTCTTCCCTCCCTCTCTCTTCTCTTTCCTTTTTTTCTTCTTTTTCTCTTCGTTCTCTTTCTGTCTCTTCCGTCCATCTTTCTTCTCGTTCTTGTCTCTCTCTTTTCTCCTTGCTTTCTTTCTCTCTTTTCTCACGCTCTTTTTCCTCTCTCTGTCTTTCTTCTCTTAACTCTCTTTCTCTCTTTTCTTTTTCTTTCTCTTCACGCCTCTTTTCTTCTCTTTTCTCCCTTTCTTTTCTTTCTTTTCTATCTTCTACCCTCCATTCCCTAAATTCACTCACAAACTTATCCATGTTGTTGGTTTTTTTAGAACCTTGTTGATTTACACTACCTTTACTAGATGTGTGTGAGCTCATTTTGAAAGTGATTGGGAAGAACCTATGGGCAACACTCCTTACTCTTTTGTTTTGTTTTCTCCCTAAGTGAATTACTTAAGAGTCTTTGGAACTCAAAAGCCTTTAACACTAAGATGCAAAGCAAATAAAAGAAATTTAAAGCAAAGGTAAGGATCTAAAGGCGTGCACCTAAGGTGGAGAGATGGGGTACCAATTCCTTCTCCCACCTAAACGAGAAACTAAAAAATTATTACAATCAAAGAGGTGACCCTTATGGGCATCCAACACCTCAATTAAAATGGTCTTAATAAAATTTACACCCAATTAAACAAAAAGAAACAAAAGGCTTGATGTTTGAAGTTGCTCTCTACTCCAAGTGTTTGCCTCTCTCAAAGTGGTGTTGCTCCCTTGAATGAACCTCTTCCTTAGCTTGCTTCAACACACCTCAAGATGCTTCCCTTGTGGAAAGCTTGGTTTGACCTTTCTTTTCCTTCAACAAAGTGGCGCACCCAAGGAGGAACCAAGAGAGTGCAATACAAAAAAAACATGAAAAGAAAACTCAAGGAAGGGAGATAAACATCCAAGTGGAAAGAATTATTTACAAAAAACACAAAGATAACCAAAGAAGACAAGCAAGTAAAAATGGTGTAGATAGAAAGATGGTACACAAAAGAAATTCCTAGAATGGGCCTAGAATAGAATGGACTACAAAAACAAAAAAAAAATGACTCAAAAGTTTCAATCATTTGCATCATTTAAAATCAATATGGCCAAATTATATGCAAGTATGTTCAAGCAAGATTCATTAATTTTTTTTTAAATCACTCCTTTTAGTCATTGGGACAATATGAGGTGCACTAAAGATATTTTGTTCTTTTCACTTCTTTTTTTTTTAACAAATTTTTTTTACTAACACGTTTTTTTTTTCACTTGTTTTCTTTTTAATTTCTATTTTTTATACAATTTTGCTACACCTCTTAACAAAATTTTGAAGCAAATACGGTGAGGAGTCAAAGAATCATAAATGCTTGAACAAAGGATAGGAAATGGCCACCATAATTGATATACAAAAGTGCAAAATTAAGAAACAAAGCAACCTAATATGAACTAGTAATTTTAGGTGATAAAAATAAATGGCACAAAGAGAGTTTTATGGAAGTTGAGGCCAACTCGATTACTCAATAATCAGCCCAATTACATACCCAACATGCCTCTCAAAGCCAATCAACAAAAATCACCACAAAAACTAGCACAAAATTAAGATACTAAAATTATTGAACAAGTGAATGAAATTTGGAAGAAATTGAGCATTAATTTTTTGAAGATTTTTTTTAAGAACATGCTAAGATCTAAATAGCATGTGAGACTCTAAGGACATGGGATCAAGAGTAAGCCTCTTTGATGCTCAATTTCCAATAGAGAAATAACACACTTTTATGGTAAAATAAAATAGCTAAACAATGGATTTTAAGTGACAATTAAAAGGACTAAACAATACCAAAATAAGACACAACGTAGGAGGATTAAAACTGAAAATAAATGACTCAAAATGACCAAGAATGTGACACAAAAACAGAGAAATAGGGGCTGGAAAAAATAGAGAAATAGGTGCAGGAAAAAAATAGAGAAAAAGGTGCAGGAAAATAGAATTAAAATGCAAGAACTTTAAATGAAAGAAGCAAAAGTGCATCCAAGGATCAAAACCACAATTGTGTGGCTTCCTTCACAAAGTTTGTGAAGTCATTACTATGATCCTCTTAGGGTAAGCACTAGAATAAGGAAAAATTAAAAAGATGGGCAGAAATTTAAAGAAACAAACCTAAAGGAAACATACAAAGATTCAATAGAAATGAACAAAATAAATTGAATCTAGAAAGCAATAAAGACATGGAAATAAAAATTGCAAGAACTAAGACATAAACTTCAAGATAATAAGGAATTTAAATGACAATAAAGGAAGCAAGAAATAAAGTATAAAAAACTGCAGAAAAAAGAAACTAAAGAAATACACATAAACTAAGGAGACGGAGGAGGAAATGAACCTTCATAAAGATGGCTCTGATGCCAGATGATGCACTCCCTTTATCTCTTCAACCAAGGTTCCTTCCTCTAAGAAAATGGAGGATGGAGAGGTTAGAAATGGGAGAGGGTTGACGCCACTTTCTAGGAGAAAGATGAGTCAAAAAATTTTATGTTGCTTGCCACAAAGGAGAGGTCCCTTGATAAAAGCTTTAAGGGAGAGATTCCTCAAGAGAGAGGATTCTCAATGACACTCAAGAATAAATTGCTCAAAAAGAGTCTTACTTCATTCAATCAAGTGTGCTTTGCACAAGAGAGACTAGGTGTATTTATAGCCCAAAGAGGGAGCAAGACACTCAAAACTAGGCAATGTAGGACTTGGGCCTAATTAGTATTAGGAGCACTAATCCCTCTTAGGCCCACTAAAAGTGGTGCCTAGCCTTAAGCTAGGGAGTGTCACGGCCTGATCAAGGGGGTGTGGAAAGAGATCCACACTCCTTTGTGTTATTAGGCCCTTTACTCCCCTCACCTTCCTTCCTAAGCTAATTACACCCTAAACTCTAGAAACTAAAATAAATCGCCAAAATACAAGGCCTAAAAGGGGATTAAAAGCTAATTAATATTTACAAGAGGAAAACTAAGGACTATGGCCTAAAATATCTATCTCCATCATGAGCTGGGGTCTTGATGAGTCTTTCCGGGCCAAGTCCTCTTCAATCCTCCTAGCCATTGCCCTAGTGAGAGGGCCCTTGATAGGTAGGATTGCATCACTTTTGGCCTTATTTTGTAACTTGGTTTAATTAGGAGGTGTAATTAGTCTTTAGTTGAGGTGTATTGATTAGGAGGGCCTTTGGTGGAGTTTAGGTCATGCGGATTATTAACCACACCCGTAAACCTCTCTTAGCACCCTCTAACTAACACACAACAACCAAGAGACAAGGTGGGCCCCCTTGCCCCTTCATTAGGCGCCGAATTCTCACTCTCCCTTAAGTTGCATCCTACATGACAAGTTGGTTTGAGTTTGAATTTTGGAGGGAGTCTAAATGGCACTCCAAAATTCAAATTCAAATTTGGAGGAAGCATAGATTCCCTTTTCTAGGGTTGTATTTGGATCTTCTTGTGACTAAGAGTTAATTGAGTTTAACTCAACTAATTAATTAGTCTATACTTGGGCTTTGATTATGAGTTGGACATCCAACTTTATTTGTTTTCCTATAAATAGGAGTCATCTCATCTCTTGTAATTTTACACTTGAATTTTATAAGCATAAGCTTTCTCTCTAAACTTGAGTGTCATTCCTTCTCTTCTAACTAAAAGTCTTTAGTGTTTTTATCAAAATTTCTTTCCCTTGTGGAAAACACCTCTACCTCTTGGCTTATCTTTCACAAAGTGGCACCAACCATCACACTTTCTTCTCTTCCAGCATTCCATTTCCTACACTGGTGACCTTGGGAGAAGATCAAGGGAAGTAAGCATCAAAGGAGGCATGCATTAGGGAGGCTGTGCAACTAGCTCCCTCTTGGTTATTATGGGCATATACTCAGAGATAGTGCACCACAACTCTTCATTTTGTCTCTGGAGCTTCGAAATGGTTGATGCTCCGGTTTCTACCATTATTTCCTAGTTTTGTGGTGGCCGGGGAAACGTTTTACCACGGTCCCCATGGTAGGTGTCAAATGTACATATCGAAAAATGGATTTTGAGTTCACTGACAAGTGCACCAAGTAAATCCTTGAGAGTGTGACACCGAGGGTACCTGCAACAAACATTCGGACACTTAAGTCAGTCAAGGTGGTTTAGTATTAGTTTTTAGTACCTTTCTTTTCTCTTTTATGCTTGAGTTGTAATTATAAATTTAATAATGCTTTAATTGGATAATTATTATTCATGAATGATTGTTTTAATAGTGTTGTAACTGTTGGTTTGTGACTATTATAATAAGTTTATGGATGTTGCCTTATATTATGGAATTTGCTCAAGTGTGTGGAGTCGTCAAGTTTAGCACGAGGTGAGAGGTCGGCGTGTTTTAGAACTGTTTAGGGCAACATGTTGAGGTTGAAGGTAGGTGATCACGGGGTAGTACACCTACTATAACCCTTAGGAAGATCCATCAGTGAAGCTTGCCCATCGGGTGCTGGATCAACAGCAAAGTCCAACCCTCACCCTCCTGGAGGTTCTCCCTCGTGGTCACCATTCCACACCAAAATAGAAACTACATGAATGCTATATATCTTAATTTCGTACATACGAGTTAGCACGGTAGTTTTACCAATCCCTTTTTCGGTATTTTGTATTAATCTTTACTCTTCAAAAAATCGTGTCTAATGGCCTTTCATTTACTGCCTTGAAACCCTTTACTTTCATAGAATCTTTACGTTTTTGCTTTCCTTAATTTACATTTTAAAAGTTTTTAACTTTTTGCACTATTCCTGTAAAAAACAAAAAAAACTTTCTGCATTATTAAATGTTAATTTTAATCGAAAATAGAAATCTTTCAAGAGTGGATAGTGTTTGCTAGGATACTCATGGTAGTTGAAGGGCAGTGATGGCCAGTGGAGAGCCGGTGTAAGTCCCTAGTTTCCTACCTAGATGAGTTGAGAAACACGTGCATATTGCGCCAACAAGTACAGATGTTTATTTTTTATTAACTTTGTAATTAATTTAAAAAAAAGAGTTATTTTTTTATAAGCTTTATGATTTTCTATATTCTTTAATATTTATTGTTTTATAGTGTATTCCGTGGATACCTTACTTTTATTATCTAAATTACTGCTTCTGCCTTGCTTCTGCCCTGCTTCTGCTTTGCTTCTGCCCTCTTTTGTGCTTCTAGTAATTTACTGCTCTCTGTTTGTTATTTTTTTTTCTTTCACAAATTAAAACTAAATAAATACAAAATTTTACAAAATGACAAATATACAACCCATAAAAGGGAAAGACTATCAATCAGCTCTTTCAGCTATTGAAATTTTTACAAATCTCCTCCCGTAGGATATATAAAACCCACTCATGACACAGATTTTGTTCATACAATATTAATAGGACAAAACAACACAATAATAGCTTTACTATAAGAAGTTTCTAGAAAACTATCTACTCTTATTAATCAGCAACACAAAAATATAAATATGATTGATGACATAAATGATTTAGTCAATAAAGTTTCTAAGTTATCTTTAGGAACAACTACACAAACTAAAACAGTCTGTAAAAATACTCACAAATTTGTTAAAGTTATTGCAACACCAAACAAAGCTGAATCTACTAATAGAAATCAGACTACACAGGAGAACAATAACTCCAACAAAGATAAAACTATTAGTTAAATATGAATTTTACACCAAATAATAATTCACAAACACAAGTACAAGAAATTTCTATGGATAGTTCATCTAATAGGAATCCAACATCAGAGAGGTTTCCCAGAACTTCTCGAAGATTAAGAGAACACAATACTAGGAGACAAGATCTCATCCAACATCCTGAAATCTTAGATAGATTTCTACACAGAAGAAGATCTACTAATGTTAGAAGACTAGAAGATTTAGTAGATATACAACAAAATGTTGAAATAGGATCTAATTCTAGAATAGATTCTTTAAATCCCAGACAGTTATACAACATAGGTTGGTTAAGCTCCGAAAGAACTAGCCTCTACAGGTATAGGAGAATAGAAGATTTTCACCTACCTGACAATACTTACGAGATAATACCATTAATATCTCAACAAACAGCCACACAACTCCTAAACCAACATGGGAGATATGTTCATATGAGATTAATTACTATTGGTGTAAGATCCCTAGTTAGACATATGATTGGTGCTAGAGCCTTAATAGTTCTCCATGACACTAGATTTCAAAACAATGATTCCCAAAGCATTATAGGTATACTAGAAGTTGACCTAAATCAACCTATATCTCTGATATACCTTGCCCCAAACTTTACACTTACTCTTCCAGACTTCGTAAACCACATCAGTCTAGAAGTACAAACCATAGGATTTGGAACAAATTGGATAGGAGATAACCTACACTTAGACATAACCTTCATAGGAAGAATAAGTAATTATATTTCTTCTATGTATAGAATAAACACTAGACCATTAGAAGAAGCCATTAGTTCAATTGGTACACAATTTTTTCCAGCTCAAGCCTTTACTCGAAGAAATGAGGGTCATCTATGGCAAACTCACTTACAAAGGGATGAACGAAATCCCATTACAAATCCAAACTCTGCTATTCTACATAACAGATCTAGAGGCCTTAGTTTGAGCTTTACTGATTACAGAAACACATCTCTAATAGATTTAGAACAAGATTGAAGGGATAGTACATCTGCTATTCCCGACACTGATCATATTGCTAAGATGAATATCATAGATAGTGATGATGAAGAAGATGATGACATAACTGAAGAAGAATGGAATCATCATCAAGCAAACATAGCCATGCTTAGGCAAGGAACTTTAGGAACAATTTCTAGACAAGATTCTTTACAACAAAGCATTCTTAGTGAGTCAAACTGGGAACCCTGGGATAATTTTCCCCCGGAACATAAAAAGGTTATAACACCTCAAGAAAATGATATAAATGATATAGTTAATATCTTTTTACAAAATTTAAAACTTGCAGAACAAACTGAAGAACAAGAATATTTTTACAAACTTCAAGAAAAATTTAAAGACAAAGAAGGTGATGAATTGTCTACTACCTCTGAAAACACAAAAGTAGGATTAATCAATGAATATGAAGAATCCACTGCTACAAATTATAGGTTAGATCCTGCTGGTACTCAGAATTATAGTCCAGGATTTTTACCTAGAGAAATAGTTCAAAATATTGTTCTTAGTGATAATAAATATATCTCACATGGTAAACGATTACCAGTAGAACCACATTTTCAAATTCCAAATTTACTTCTTAACTTAGGAGGAATAGATCCACAACTTCTTCCTACATACATCGAATAATGGACTGCTGCTGTAATCCGTGATTATGGCATACATCATGAAAAAGATGTGCAATCTTCCCAAGAAATGATCGCAAAAGGAGAAACTTATCTCGGCGATATTGCTAGATCCGGTTGGGAATCTTTTAAGAAAAATTTCCCTAATGATCTAAATACTTTGGTCATAGAACCCGGTCCAAATATTTACAATTTTTGTTCCCTTGTACAAAGATTGTTCACTTCACAATCTGCGAATGATGGTAATACTATTAGACAACAAATTTATTTAGGACACCTAGAAAGATTGTCCATTGAATACTTTGGAAAAATAAAAGAATACTGTCAAGATTATTTGTTATACACGTCTATAGCTGGATGCTTCCATGACATAAATATAGGAGACAAAATGTTCCTTAAACTGCCAGGCAAGTTAGGACAAAAAATTAGAGAAAATTGGAAAAATTATGAGGTTACTCCCATGTTGAATAATCTCTCAATACGTATACAACACATTATGAAAATAATGGAAGATACATGTACACATATAGCCATACAAAAACAACTTAAACATTCTGATGCAGGAATTTGTAAACAAATATATACATCTCAACAATATTCACAAAATAAGTATAAAAACAAAAGAAATAATTTTAGAAGTAAACCTAGAAACATTAATACACAAAAATACTTAGGACCAAGAAATCCTAGAAAAACTTATACAATAAGAGCGTTTAATGCTAGAAAACCTACACTAAATCCTAGTAGACATGTTAGGAAATACAGAGATAATAAAACTTACAAGCAAATATTAAAATGTTTTGCTTGTAATCAGCCAGGACATTTTTCAAGAGATTGTCCAAATATTTCTAATCTTTACACTAAAGAAGCAAACTTAATAAAATCTTGTCATATGAATTTGCTTCCAATCGATGAAGACGTATCAAAAGATTCAGAAATTTTATCTATAATCAGCATAACAGAATACACTGATGAACCAAATTCTAACAAAATACACAAAAATTATGATTTAATAAATCAATTTACAAATAATGAATATAACCATTTATATTCTAATACTGATGAGAATAACTTCCCCATGGGAGAAGAATACAATGAAATGGGTCAATTATTAGATGATTTAGGATATTGTCTAATGAATGCATTAGAAATAAAAACTTGTTCTCACAAAATCCAATATTATTCAGGGACAGATTCAATCCCGTGCATATATTGTGAATGTTATTTTCATATATCAAAAAGGGCTCATTGTCCACTTTGTTATAAAAACTTTTGCATCAAATGTATAGAAAAACATTTAAACATACTAGAACAAGATATACCCCCTTCTGAAACAAGAGAAAATACAAATAAATCTAGTAATAAAGATTTAACTGATACAAGAGTTTCTGTATTAGAGACTCGCATAAATTACCTAGAAGAAAAAGTTATTCTTTTAGAAAAATTAATAAAAGGAAAAACTAAAATAGATATACCTGAGACTAGTCAGCTTTCTATACAAAATAATATGATGGGAACAACAGAATGTATCCCATTAGTTTGTAATAAACAACAATTAATAACTTTAAAAGTATTAGTAAAAATAACTTTTCCAAAAATAAATAATAAACCTTTTACAGAAAAAATTATACAAGCCTTACTAGATACAGGTTGTTCAGAAACAGTCATCTGTAAAACTGTAACTCCACAACAAAACATAGTTAAAAGCAAACACATACAAAAGACTAGAACTATGTCTGGTGAAATTATGATAAATGATGAAGAAATTAATAATGTTATTCTTCAATTTAGTAGAAACTGTGAAATTTTTTGTTACAAGACTTTCATCAAAACAATGAGGGTAGAAAACCTAGTTCCCTCTAAACAAAACATGATAATTGGTTTAGATTTTATCTTAAGACAAAATCGATCAATTACTATAAATAAAGATTATGTCTTAATAAGTGATAAAACACAAATGACACCTATAGTCAGTGGCGATTCAGTCAAACAAAAAACTATTACTGATAACTGTAATTGTAAAAATTCAAATACATGCAAATGTTCAACAGAATATTTATACACATTAGAGGAAACAAATGAAAATTATTTTTTAAATAATATCTTAGACGATACAGCTGAAGTATTCTCTTCTATAAAAATTTCAAAATCAATAAAATTTGAAAGTATTCAACAAATCCTTGATAGGTTAAACAAAACAAATATAATAGGAGAAGATCCAACAAAATTTTGGGATAGAGATCCCGTAACATGTAAACTGGAAATAATCAATCCTGATTTAATTATAAAAACAAAAGATATTCAATTTAACAATTGGGAACAAGAAGAATGTCAAACACACATACAAAATCTTTTAAAATTAAAAGTAATAACACCCAGTGTTAGTCCCCATAGAAGTCCGGCATTTATAGTTAATAAATCTTCTGAACAAAAACGTGGTAAATCTAGAATGTTTTACAATTATAAAAGATTAAATGATAATACTGTTGAAGATGGATACACAATTCCTTCTAAAGATGTTTTAATAAACCGAATTCAAGATACCAAATGGTTTTCTAAATTCGACCTAAAAAGTGGATTTCATCAAGTAAAAATGGATCCTGATTCTATAAAATGGACAGCCTTTTCATGTTCTGAAGGTCTATTTGAATGGAATGTTATGCCATTCGGTTTAAAAAATGCTTCGGCTGTTTTTCAGCGCAAAATGGAATACATTTTTAAAGATGTAAAATCTTTCACTTGTGTTTATATGGATGACATTTTAGTCTTTTCCAAAACAAAAAATGAACATTTTCTTCATTTGAAACAAGTTTTATACAAATTAGAACATTATGGTTTGATAATTTCTAAATCAAAAATGGAAATTTGCAAAAATTTCATTGAATTCTTAGGAACAGAAATAGGTAATGGAACCATAAAACTCCAACCTCATATTTCTAAAAAAATACAAGAATTTCCTGATAAAATGGAAGATATTAAGACACTTAAATCTTTCTTAGGATTATTAAATTATGCTAGGAACTTTATTCCTAATCTAGGAAAATACACATCTCTTTTATATAATAAAACCTCTATAAAAGGAGAAAGAAAATTTAATTATGAAGATATAAAATTAGTTCAGAAATTAAAACAAATGGTAATAAATTTACCCACTCTTCAGTTACCATTAGATTCAGATTATTTAATAATTGAATCTGATGGATCAGAACTAGGATGGGGAGCAATCCTCAAACGAAAGAAAAACAAACATTTATAAAAAACAGAAGAACAAATTTGTAGATATGCTTCTGGAAAATACACAACAAAACCAAAAATTTATAAAACAAGCACCGATTATGAAGTCTATGCTATAATACACGCAATGGATGCCTTCAAATTATTTTTAATTAATAAAAAAGAAATAATCATTAGAACAGACTGTGAATCCATAGTCTCCTATGGAAAAAACCAACTTAATAATGACAAAAAACCACATAAAAGGTGGTTACTTTTAAAAGATTATATAAATTTTTCTGGAAAAAATATTTATTTTGAGCATATAAAAGGTTCTGACAATATTTTTGCTGATATATTATCCAGGTATATCAAGTAAAGCTCCCACAAAGATCAGCTTTGATCATCCTACACAAATCTCCATTTTTAATGGAAAATACAAAGAAAGGAGCTGTTGGCCCTAAACAAGTAAGATCACCCTTTAGGGTTGACCAATACACAAAATATGGCAAACAAGAATTGCCTATTCTTACAAATGTCTACCAGTACCCTGGAAGAGACACCACAAACATCAAGCTCAATGTCTTGATAGACAACATTTGGAATATCCCAAAATACACATCAGAAAATGAATCTCAAGTCACAAAAGTAAAACAAAGCATCATTTGCGCCTTATATAACTTTTGTGGACAAAACAATCAAGGAGTTGTTTTAACATCTCCAGCCTCTCCATCAGGAAAAGGTTTCACACATTTTGCCCTAATAGATGGGCCTAACAAAGGGGTTTACACCTCATTCAGAGATCCTTCTAAAGCCAAACAAGACCAATTTTGGTCCACCTACAAAGACTTTTACTCTAAAGAAGAAGCCCAAATGGCAGTAAGACTCCAAACAATTGATGAAGAAAAAATCAAAACTGCCTTACAAATGGAACCCAGAATCCAAACTCAAACATATGCTGGTGCCACTAGTATTCCGCCCAGTCTAAACCCAAATATTCTTTTATCAAAATTTAACCTTCTTCAAGAATGCCTTTTTGAAGCACACTCAGAAGCCATAAAATTTAATGGCTTATTTGTTAAAATACAAACTTATTTCAATCACAAAACTGTTTGTGTCATCTCTTCTGACTACTGTAAATCAGTAACCAAAGACCGTACATGTCAAATAAAATATTTAGTCAGAAAAGCTCACATAGACTTAGAAAATTTCGAACAATTCTTACACAGAGATTTTCTCATAACTCCTATGTCATTCCTTGAAATAGGATGTTTACACTCTATAATAATTCCTCCCACAGATAGGTTTCATGCCTTATCCTCCCCAATTAATTCAGTCATCAATGAAGTTCAAGCTAAACACATGCAAAAAGTGGCTTTACAAATCACCACTTCTCCCAGAAGTATTACTCTTCAAGAAAGTGTTCCTACCCATGTTGTTAAACTATATACAGAAAGAAATCCCGAATTTCACTCATTTCAAACAACAGAGCATGATGACTTAAAAGGTCTGTCTCTTAATAAGAATAAAACCTATCAATATAATCTCTGGAAGGCACACACAGAAGGATCAAACTGGAATTTTTCTAAACATGATTCAAACACTTTAATCCTTCTAAAAGAAACACTTGACACCAAGCTCTATTCGAAAAAGAGCATGGGAACAAAATTTCATCATTTTCCTGCTGAAGCCAATCTTACTCTAGTTCGGCACTTTGAAAGAGAAAGAATCTTCAGAGAAATATATGAAGAAGCTGGCTGCTATGGCCAACAAACACCAGAAGCATCAGGAGCTTCTTCTCTCCCTTCTGAAGCAGGAGATGATCAATCTCTTCCTGAACAAATGGACGAAGAGTTCCAAGATTTTACTGCATCCATCACTCAGTTGAAATAAAGTTTTTACCTGTGACACAGTAAATTTACCTTATGGTAATTGACTGAAGGGTAAAAACCGACACAACAGGTTTCCGGTAATCAGGTGACCTATACAGCCGGTTCCCGGTCATACACTTTGTATATAAATAGGCCTTAAGTCTCTTATGCTGAGCAGGTCTCGACACACTCCCTCTCTCACTACTCTCCTTCTCTGCCTTCTCTCTAACTCTCCTTCTCTCTTGTACACAATACATTCTGCAATAAAAATTTTCGAAGTTCTTCTTCACCCCTCCCCTATTTTCCCTCTGTAAGTATATCATTTTATGTTTATATAATTTAATTTATGGAGTAGTCTATCCGTTAAGGTATCTTCGGATGCCTAAAACAATAAATATTTAAAGATGCGATAATCATTTAAAGGCTTATCATATGTCTGTATATTCACCATCTTTCTCATCTTCTTCTGAAAACCTGGGTTTTTGCCCTTGATTTTCGAAAACCTGGGATTTGTAAGCCTGGTCGAGTTGATAACTGGTATTGCACGGACTACCGCCGTATAAATCCAGCTTAAACTCATAAGGTGTGCCTTTGATAACTGGTATTACGCGGACTACAGCCGTATAAATCCAGCTAATTGTCTCTCTCTTTCTCTCTTCTCTCTCTTCTTTTTGGGTCATTTATTTCGAAATATTTTCTCTTTGCTTTCATTCAAGCTGATTTTCGAACCTTTTTTTAGATTTTCTGACAAATTATTTTACTTGTATCAGATTTCGCATACTTCCTAACTTCCTATTCGCATAAACTTTGCGAAAGTTCTACTGATCTTTCTTTTACAAAATTTATCGTGTATTAACTTTTGATATACTCAAAGAAATAGATTTTCTCGATATCATATCTCGAATCCAAAACAAGGATAGAAGTGTCTTTCATCGAAGTCTTACAAGAACAAATAAGTTTTTTGTGGTTTAGAATTAAAGTAGAAAGTTTGTCAAATTTAAACACTTAGATTGAATTTCTACTGTAAACACTTGTTAACTAATGACCTTAGCGACTAGCGTTACCTGATAGTATTTCCATTTGTTTACAAACCGTACTTTTTGTTATTAATTAACTGATTTGTAACGAGAATATAATATAATAGAGGTGGGTGGAGCTATATGATCAGTTACAACTGTATGCAAATGTTAAATATTAGTAACACGCCATTAAAAAACTTCAAGTCGTAACGAAGAAGATGGTATGATAACTAAGGAGTTGACTTTTGCTATTGAAGGTACAGATTCTCCAATGGTTTGAAATTAGATAAACTCAATTAAATTGTTGACAAAAATACCAAACCAGACAGTGAGCCGAGAACCTTGTAATTGATGCTTGTATGCATAGATCCAACAATTATAAACAACTTATGAGATGGAAATTGCGAAGTAATAATAGTATAAACTATTGCATATCCAATGCAAAGAAGAAACAGATAGAATAGTAGTTTTTTTATGTAATAAAAAGGGAACATGAAAACAGAATACAAATGAAATTGCACCGACAAAATCAAACTGATGAACATATTCTTCTTATGTCCAGAAAGAATGAATGAAATTTTCCTATAATTCACATTAATTTCATCGTAGCCAGGGTCATAGTTGATGAGTTCAGTAACACTGATGCAAAAAATTTACAAAAGAGAACAACCTATTTCAACAAAGAAACTAAACAATTATTTAACGAAATCAAGTTGAAGCCTCGAACAAATATGAACAAAGCTTACACCCAAACGAGTTTGATATCAATACTCAGGCAACTCTTTGATGAATTCCAACGCGGAAGGGGATATCAAACTTCCCAGGACCCCATATGGGGAATCAGAATATTTGTACACTGATGATAGAGATGAGCAAAAGAAATCTGAGGAATTTGGAGTGAAGAGTGGTATATCAGTAGAAGGACTACGTTGAACAAGTGGTGAGGAAGTTTCAGTACTATTATTGTTGGACCCGTCAGACAAAGATGATCCAAAATTCTCAGAGGTCTCTTGAGGCGGTGAGGTATCATTGGTGCTTGACCTACCCGTGAGTCTTTGAACAAGAGCCATGAAATCTTTGGCTTTAGTGTGTATAACCTTGGGTGATTGGGTGTAAATGATGATTGGATTAATCCTCTTTGTTGAAGGCTTGCGTATCATCTGGGAATCTTTGTTTATCACCAAAGGGGAAGGACGTGGACCATTCATCACCTTCTTCTTTTGCTCTTCAAAGTCATATAACTTTGCAGTGCCAGGCCTCATCTTAATGTGAAAGATGTTTGGTGAAAAATGGAAAAGTGCGAAAATTGGTTTATAGGAAAAGAATGGAAAGGGGGTGGATATATATACACTGATAGATTAAGGAAAAATGTCATTAGCCAACAACTATGACCGTTGACACTTGAGCTACAGTTCATAATTGTCAATGCCAAATATAGAAAATCATTTATCTGATAGCTCATGAGTTGTGTTTTTTGATTTGACTGCTGGGTATTTTTACCATTTGTACAAATTAATAATGTCAACATGACTAGTAGCGTCATAAAAATAAATAAACTGACCCAATATGCGTATGGCAAAAGAAAATTGCTGATATGGACAAAAATAAAAAAATCATTATTATTTATTAATTATTTCCGATGGGCTGGTTGTTCATTTTGTTTGTATATTGTTAGAGACTTCTTTAGGCCTCCGCGGCTGTAGAACCTTTTTAGCCGCCCGCTTTTCACCTTCTTCAATTCAATCTCGTTTTTCTTCTGCCTCTAAATTATCATCAAATATCCATTACGTTTCCAATTTTATTTACAATTTTTTGTTTTTCTTTCGCTTTCTTTTATAAGAATATATCGTTAATTTGACTTAACCAAGGTTTCATAGGGGTTTCTTTTTTTACTTCTGAAAATTGTTACATTGAAAAATATAATCTTGCATGATTGGTATCCGTTTTAAAAAACAACACTCTCCATTAGAATCTATGTTTCCAGTGACAATTTTTTCTCGCAGTAAAATATCACGTTATTTTATTAAAATTATTTAATATAATAAACTATTAAAATTTTCAATAAAATATCATATTACTTTTATTAAATCATTTAATGAGGTAAATAATTATGTTTCCAAAAATATTGATATAAATATTTTTAGGAGTATTTATAACAAACAAATCAGATTTGATTTCTTATCCTTGAAATTATTATTCTTAGTATTCATAGTTTCTAGAAATCTTAATTTTCAGGTATAAAAAAATTCCAACTACCAAACACTCTCTATAAGATTTGTTACTTTTTTCTTCTTGTTCCTTCACTAATCTTGCTTTGGATATTTTTTTATGCTGTATCTTGCTATGTATATATAACCCAAGTTTGAATTTAGCAAATTCAAACTATCCCATCCCATCTTCAAAAGTACGAGTTTTAAATGATGCAGAATCTATTGAAAGCCATGATTTGTGTCAATTACCATTTTTGTTTGACAACAAATAGTATATGTTTTGAAGTTTAGGTTTTGTTTTAGTGAACTAGTTCTATTTAATTACTAACTAACATCTCAAGACAGTGAGTTCTATTTAAATTTTGAAATTGTAGTTTGTGATTTGAAGTTTAGGTTTAGAAAGTTGGGAAATAATGACAATTTTTTATAAGTTTAATTGGTATATACTGTCAGTGTAAACAGTTTTACACTAATATTCAATTACAATCTTTCATCCATGGTAAGGTTGTTAACTTTATTAATTAATACTTTTTAAAATCACATAAATGAAAAGTTATGATCGAGCGTCCGTCTGTATACCAATTAAACTCATTTTTTATTTTTAATAAAAATTAATTTATTTTTTAAAATAAAAATAGATTAATATGAATTTAATGTCCTAATCTTTTATTTTTTCATAAACACTGTATAATTAACTTTCTTGATTTCTATCAGATTTTTTTCTTTTTTTAGACTATTTTGCTGCTTAACTAACATTATAATCACTATTATTATATTTTAACTTCGTATTTAAAAATACCCACCAATCACATAAAATCTAATTTTAGACTCTCATCTTTTATAATTAACCTTCATATCTCTTTATTTTATTTTTTAAAGGAATAGAAAGGAGCATTATGTGCTTCTTTTTCCTAGTGTAGATATAGTGTCGATGGTGTGAAATACTTTTCACACAAAAAATAAATACCCTCTAAAAACAAAAAATAAATAAATACTTTTTAAATATTTTGAAAACACTTCTAACTTGTAAATATTTTTTAACATTTATTTTAGTATAAATTATATATTTGAACTATAAATGATATTCTGAAATTATTAAAATAATAATGTTATATTTCACATCATAATTTTGTCGTACCATAAGTTTTTACGCATATTAATTTAGTGTTGTATCTATATAATGTTATGATTAATTCCTGCTTTAAAATTGGAAAACGGTGTGGAGAATTTCGCCTGGTGCACTTAAAGTTTAACTTTGGAAGTAGTAATTAAAAAAGTGAATAATGTGACATGTATTGCGATCATTGTTATGAAAGTCAATTTCATTGACTTTTTATCGATATCGTATTTCCTCCACTTTGTACATTATTATATAGCGTATTGATTAAAACTTAAAAGTATTATCGGCGTCAATAGTTGACAAAAGCCATTATTTGAATGTTTTTGTAGGATATATTAAAATTTTAATGAAAGGGTGTCTTTGCAAGAAACAAAATACAGTGGTATGATATTTTCAAAATTAGTTTTTGAGGAAAAGACGAAATAATATAGTTTTTAAAATAATGTTGATGGATGCGATTGCGTGGAAGTGGAGTAGGTAGGAAGAAGGTGGTTTGAAAATGAATGGGCCGCAAAAGCATTGACTGGTGGTGGGTTCTGGGCCTCAGCCTCGGCCCTAACATTTGTACAGCTTTCACCACAACATTGTCGCTCCACCCTTCTTAATTTATTACTTCCTACTATTACCAAAACAGGAATACCATTTTTACTTCATTGGACCATTATCTTGTCCCAACCACGTTCAAATTTCCTAAATAACTTTTCGGATCGATTTAACTCTTTGTAAATACACTAAATAAAATTCCAAAAACGGATCTTGTTACATAAGTCACAAGTCAAATTCTTTAACATATATTAATTATCAATCAAATCCATAAATATTTTATACTAATGTTACAATCAATTGAAAAAATAGTTATTTCATTGATTTTTTTAAAGCTTAAATATGAAAATCATCTCTATAAGGTAAATTGATTAGAGAAAATATTTTTTTCATTTCATTTAAGTGATATATGAGAGTTTCTAAATACATTATGTTGGTATATCACGTACATAAAATAAAAAAGTAAAATAGATGTGACATATTATAAAAAGTAAAAATATATATGGCATATTATTTTATGTACTAACAAATGATATGCCAACACAGTACAGAATATCTTTTGAAATTATTGAAATATGTGAACTTTATGAAATAAAAATTTCATAAAATTTTAAATATTTACTGATGGTGATGAAATGAATTTGAGAATATTTTAAAACAACTTTGGTTGTGTTAAAAATGGTCACTAATAAAATTATTTTTTAAATCCTTTACTTCCGTCATATAATCCTTAGATTGTATTAAGTAAATTCTTTTCACATAAATTTTAATTATTCACTGTTGTGAAATTTAAATTTAATTTTTTTTTAAAAAATATTTAAACACTTATTCACCTATATATTAATAAACTGGTTTGTAGGTCAAGTCTTCACCTTATGTTTTAAGCACATCAGAATAAAGAGAAATTTAGTAGTTATACACGTATGAAACTTTAATATAACAATGATTTAAAGAAATTAATACATCTACTTTTCAGTAGTTAGCCACTTATTAACTTTGTGGTCAAGCATAAGAGTGATAAGGGGTAGGACGGGTAATGCCGACTCACCCTGTTACAATATACATATATTTGCCACCCTGTTTAAAATTTATTAGCTATCTATTATAAAAATATTTGTGAGTTTTTTTAATACTCGTGAGTACCAACAAATACTTTTAAATATTTTTTTTTCAAAAGAAGATTAATTTTTTATATGAAATTTTATCAAACAAATAATTTATTTGTTAAAAAATTTAGAAATAAAATTATACTAATTTTTACAAGATTAATTGGATCTAAAAATATATTTATATAATATATATATATATATATATATATATATATATATATACACAAAATATTTAATATAAATAGAATATTTATCTTACATTCATAAAAAAATAATTTTATGAATTATACACCTTTCATAAAAAAAAGTAACAATTATAACAATTAAATTTGACAATTAATATTTTAAGTTGATTTATTTCATAAAAGTATTATCTTTTTCAAATTAAATATGTGTAGTATTTTAATGAAAGGTAGGAAAAAACTCATACCTGCAGGTAGCAGATATTCATTTAAACCATTTGTGCATGTATTTTTACAAGTTTTATGTGCGGAAGTGGATTTTTTTGTCATCATCCCTAATCAAGCATACTTGATTTGAAAAAATTATAAGATGAATGTGTGAGTGAGACCTTAATTCATGCTAAATGTTTTGTCCCACAAGGATAATTTTTCATCTTCCAAGCATCCCAACATTTAAAAAAGACTACTCTAGGAGGGTTTGAACCAGCAAGTTATTTATCTTGAAAGCGAAAAAATTTTCACTGAACTCGTTGGAGGGTTCTAACTGATGAGTTAAGTGAAAGGTTTTATCATTTGAAGTGTCATGAATTGACATCTATTTCCAAGAAATGAGTTGGATAAACCGAAATATATCCAAGGACTCCATTGTTCTATTGTTAAAAACAATAGAATTCTTAGATAATCAAATACTCTAGCAAATCGCTGTCCCAAATAAAAATCTACACTTACTTCTACGCTTACCTACCACCCTAGAGCTAACTAAGTGAAATAAGAGAGGAAGACCATCAGATAACGGGGACTCAATATCAATCCATTTCATTACCTTGTACCATAACAATTGAGCTACAGGGCAAGCCAGAAAAAAATGTTTACTGTCTTCAACTTAATGCTTTTTGCACAAAGGACAACACTACACCTTTGGAGGGATAGTAATTTTGCACTTCAATAAATTATCAATAGTTGGCAACCTATTCAGGAGGAGCTTTCAAGAAAAAGCCACAACTTTTGAGGGCAAATGGTCCTTCCACAGCCTCCTAAACAACAGCGGATCTAAAGCTAACCTATGATCACTAGCCATCCCATCTTGTAAAGTCTTATATGGCCTTGCTACTAAGAAAACCCCAGATCTTTCTAGCTGCCAAAACCACCTATCTCGATGACAGGGATCAAGCACCAAGTTTTGCAATCTTCCTTCCAAGGACACCACCAACTTCTCCTCCCAGACGAATAATGTCCTTCTCCATTCCCAATTTCACCACTGAGACTCCAAGGCATTACCAATAACATCTTTGACAGTTACATTCTTATTAAGAGCCAGATAAAACAGTTTAGGAAAAAGCTCTCTCAAAATCCCACTACCTTATCATTTATGCAACCAAAACAAAGTATCGTTCCCATCCCCTATTTGCCTCCTCGTATTTAATTCAATCCAGCCTAGATACAGAATCAAAGGCCTGTCTACAGACCAAATATCCTTCCAACAAATAAAGCACTTTGACCTTGAAACAATTTGGTAAGGAAGATTCTGGAATCTCCATATCTACTCTGTAATAAAAGAGCCCATAAAGAGTTTTCTCCTGATAAGAACCTTCACCCCCATTTCGCCAGTAAGCTCAGATTAAACAATGGATGTCTTATAGGTTTGATTTTAATAGGGGTGTGTTTTTTCTTATTGATGTAGTAACTCCTAGTTGTGCCTGCTAAATATAAAGTAAGGTTAAGGTGGGTGACTGGGGTTCTTTGTGTTGTGTTGCAGGTTGAGGTTCTCTTAGTTGTCTTTGTATCGTTGGTTGTTCGAGGTTTTAGAAACTCTTTGTTTCACCCCACTCTTTAATTAATATATATATTTTGCATTTCAAAAACAAAAAAAGAAGTGTCGTGAATTGAGCTATTCAACTATCAGATATGAGAACTATCACAATGTTAAAATAAGAGAAAATATGTTACAAGTTCTTGTAAAATAATTTTATATTAATATCTAATAAGTTAATTTATTGATTTTTCCCATAATATGAGTTATACAAATAGTGATTGTGATTAATTAAGAAGGTAAACCATCAAATTCTTAAAATAATATAAAATATAAATCCTTCATAAAATGATTTTATAAAATAATAATAACGTTATAGTGTTGCAAGAATCCTATAAATATTTGTAAGAAAATATTAATTCATAAACTAAAATTAATACATTAATATTGTAATGGTGAGACTTGTAAAATGGAATTAAAATAGTTTTAGAAAAATGAAACAATAATAAATGCTACTTACCCTATAGATTATACTTAGACAATTAATTTTTGTATAAATTAATGGTAGACGACAGTTCCTCATAGCACATAATAGATACAATAAAATTAAAAATTTTATAATATTGTCTGGATAGTCGTTGTGGGGCCACGTTTCCAATCCCTCTTAGGAGTTCATTGGGCTAGCTCGTCACACTTATGTTTGTTAAAAATACATCTCTTATAAGATATAACTTGCAATACAGTAATTATTATTTTTTTTTTCTCATTTCCTTCACAGTTTTTCATACATAACTACTTACATCTTCCAAAATCTCAGGCTACATCACTTCTTTTCTCTAAATATAAAATCTCTAATTCCTAATTCTCTATCTTTTCTCAAATGAATTAAGTTGCTATATTGTACAATACTGCAAATGTAGGACCTGTGTTGTATTTTGTGCCACTGTGTGAAGTGATCAGTGTTGTGGCTGCCGCCATGCAAACATCATCGACGGACAAGAGGAGAGTCCGACCTTGTGTTAAGAAGACAGGCGGTAACTAGTTAGTGGTTCTTCAATTCTTCTACTGAAATATCATTCCTTTTCAATGTGCATTTAATTTTTACAAGTATTTTTTAAAAGACTCTAAAGGTTCCAGAAAATACTTCTTTTTTTTCTTCACTTAAAAGTCTCATATCAGAATTAAGGTCACTAATTATTTATAAATATCCTCATTTCTCAACTCATCAAAGCATTTTTTTAAAACAAATCTGTGACATAGCCTCAAAAGCCAAAAATACCTTGAAAACAATGGCAACCTATCAATGTTGCGTGGGACTGATGGTAGGAAGACTTTTCAAAAAGATGTTTAAAAATAAAAAGTTTCAACAAATACTTTTTTTTTAATGCATTTATACTTTCAAATTTATTTCATAAGTGTTACTTATTCTTCTAAAAAGTATGGTATTTTTTCAAAGAGCACTTTAATAGTAAGGACATTATCTTGAAACTTTTGTTTAATCCAAAATCATTATTGTGAATAAAACTTAAAGAATTAACAAAAGTGTAATACGCCAATGATTTTTCATATTGTGAATAAAATTGTTTAAGAAAAAATAAAAAATATTCACTAAGATATAAAAATAAAAGTAAATAATTAACAGAGGTGTAAAAAAAAAAGTAATAGAGAAGGGTTAGAAAAATCTATTTTAAAAATAATCATGTAAAAGTTTAAAATTAGATTTAAAGAATATCAAACATAAAATAGAGTTGAGATTTATATTAATTTAATAAAAAATATTATTTAGTAATAAAGGTAATATAAAAAAGAAAAGGAAGTGTATTGATTATTTTTTAAAAAATATGTTAAAAATATAATATAAGAATATTTTAAAAAAATATCTAAAATAAATATAAAAAATCTATATTAATTAATGTACAGATATGCTTTATGTTGTCTATTTTCAATTTTTTTTTCTGAAAATAACTTTTTTTCTAAAAACAACTTTTTTTCCCTGTTTTCTGTTATTTTTTGAAAATGTTTTCAGAAAAAAAAAATTAAATCATAACCAAACATATTTTTTCACTATTTTCTGTGAAAATAAAAGCAAAAATACCCAAAACAAACACTACTCAATCTTTTAAAAACAAACTTTTTTTTCTGTTTTTTCTTTTAGCTATTTTTTGTCATGATTTAAAATACTGATTATAGATCAAATTATTTAAGCTTTAGGATTTATGGATTATAAAGATCAATTAAAAAAAAGTAAAATATCAGTCAAAAATTAAATGATTTTTAGATTATTTTTTAGGAAAGAAAAGAGAGAAAAAATTGTGTATAAAATGTAAAGCAAATAAGTGTGTTTTTTATAATTATACCATTATCCTGTTTTCTTTTTCGTCCAAATCGGAGACACAACTACACACGATTCTTACATGCATGGTTTTGCTCCTTCCTTTTATATGTTATTTCAAACAAAAGAAAAATTAGTGTTAGTTTTCTTATTTAAAAGAAAAAAGTGTTAGTGTTTGATAACAATTTTATAAAATTATTTTTAGAATTTAAAAACTAAAAAATTTGTTTAGGCAATGTTTTCTGAAAACAGTTTTCAAAAATCATTCTAATTTTTTAGTTTTTAAAAACTAAAAAACAGAAACAACTAGAAGTAGTTTTGCTTTTCAGTTTTCTATTTTTTGTATTGAAAACTCAAAATACAATCATAATATGTTGTTTTTTGCTTTTCATTAATGAAATTTTAATAAATATGAACAATTTTTTCTATTTTTACATCTTTAAAACAGTTTTCAAATAACATTTGTCAAACAATTTTTTTCTTTTTTTTTTTCTAAAAATAGCTTTTAAAAACTATTCTTAAAAACTGTTTTGAATAACACCTGTCAAAACATTACTCTTTTTTTTTTGTCTGCTACCATTCTCCTCCTTATATATCTATCCATCTACTTTTAATTCTTTTCAAACAAAGACTTAACGTGTAGTCGTGTACTACTGTACTGTAATATATTTTTAACTATTTAAAATAATAAATAATAAATCTTTAATACAAATTACTTTTTATTTTTCAAAAAAACAAACTTTCTGCCAGACACTTCACACTTGATACAGTAGTATTTGTTATATAAAAAACACTTCACACTTGATAGTATTTGTTATATAAACTATAAATAATTAGTTAATATTTTTCATAAAAAATGAATGTGAGCCATAAAAATTCTATTTAGAAAATAACTAATACACTAAATTAAATTTTTTATTTCTACAAAATAATATTAGATAAATCTTATATTTTTAGTCATTTTTCGTTATACATTTTTTACTTTTCTCGACTACTTTTATTTAACAAGGACAAAATTTGTACGTAAATTAGTAAGTTTTGATTTGCGGTGTTATTGAATCAATTAAATTTAAACGCTTGAAAGCCCACGGATTGTTTCAGTACCTTAACTTGAAGTTTCCTCCCTAAATATAAAGTTTGCATAATGAATGATTATGGTTTCAGTGGTGTACCGGAAGAATACGCTTTTACTTATAAAGATGATATATAATATTGAGTTAAATATGTTTTTTCACCTCGTAAAATTAACAAATTTGTTTTTTATTTTTCTAAATTATTTTAATTAAAATGTTTCTATAAATTTTTTTGTTTGTAAATGATCTTTTCTCTTAAATAGCGTGTTTAGAACTAATTTAACACATTTTTTATCTTAGTCAATGATTATAGATATATTCAACTATTTTATAAAAGGATAATTTTTTGTGCCATTTTGAACCTAGTTGTAGTTTAAAAAGAGTCGTCTAAACCATTAAAATTCTATAGTAAATCCTATTATAATTAATAATTAATAGGATTTTAATTTTGTAATTAAACTAATTAATTACCATTTAAATATAATAACACATTTTATAAAATAGTTTAACCCGCATATACCCGTAAGTAGAACAAAGAACAAAGAGTATGTAAAATTAACTTCGAAAACATGCCATTTGAGAGGGATAACCATTTGCAAAAATAAAAAACAAAATTTGTTAATCTAACAGGACAAAAATATATTTAATCTATAATATTTAATATTCTCAAAATAAAATTCTTTTAATATTTATAGTGTGTTTAGTTTTGTATTTCAGCTGAAAGTTGAAATAGTTTCAATTTTGTTTAGATAGAAAAACATAGGAATATATTTTAGTAGCTACTAACTTTTCCAAGCAAACTACTTCAATTAGTTTTTTCAAAAGAGATATGTTTTCAATTACTAGATGATTTTTTTTACAATTTTACCCTTCATTAATAATATATTGTATTGTCTCCCAGTAATTCTCTCTCTTCCTCACATTATACAACATCTATCTTCTTCATATCGTAATATAGTTATTTATAATTTAAATATATAATTATAATAAATTATAATTTAAATATGGAATTTAAAATTTATATATTTAATTATATAAATTATAATTTAAATATATAATTATAGTAATTTATAATTTAAATATGTAATTACATAAATTTATAATTTAAATATGTAATTATAAAATTTATAATTTAAATAATTCTAATAATTTATAATTTAGATATGTAAGTAATTTATACTATTAAAATACGTTATAATTATTTTAAATTCTTCATTATTGATGTAATGATTATTAATATCCTTATTTTTTATTTTACAACTTTTAACTAGTTTTACAAAATATTTACAACTAATTTTTTTAGCTTTCAACTTTTTAACTAGTCTTGCGAAACATTCCCTTAATTCAGATGTGTGGTGCTAAATGTTTTTCCCTTTTACTAAACCAATAATGTAATCTAATGAATATATATATATATATATATATATATATATATATATATATAAAATTATTTTTTACTAAAGAAATTAATCTTTGTGATATTGAAGTTATATATTTGTCTTTCTTCGTTTCTTACATGTGTTTTCTTAATTTTTTTTCTTCTCACATTTTCTCTTATTTTCTAATTTTTATTCTTTTTATGTCTTTGTTTTCAAATTTTTATTTTTTATTTTTAGTTTGATGTTAATTTTTATTTAATATCTTAATTTGTTTTTATTAAGTTTAATTTTTTATATTTCTACCTTTAATAATTTTAAGTTTTAATTTATTATATATTTTAATATATTAATAAATATTTTAATTACATAAAAATATAAAGAATTTATTTTTTTATTTTATTTTATTTTATTTTTATTATTATTTTCTTCTTATTTTCTTCTTTTTATATTTCTATATTTAATATTTAAATATTAAAAAAATATTAAATATATTAATATATAATAAAAAAATTCAAATTTATATTTTGAAAAACAATATAGTCATTTTTAATTATGTTTATACAAAATATTAAAATTTTTATATAAAATAATTTAATATATGTTAAAAATAATTTCATAAATTAAGTTTTAATTTTATAGCAAATAAGCATACTCAATACTCTAATAAAGATAAAGTTTCTTGTGAATATTTAAGCTAATTACATTTAGAAGACTAAACAGTTTAAATTATATAATATCATAAATTTAATTAGTTTTAATTTCTTTAATAATAGTCAAAATCATTTAGAGGAAGCAATTTAACTTACTACCATAAATATATTTGGCTTAAAGTAAAAAAATAAAAATGTGCGATGTTGGAGTGTGAAATTCAACTAATCTTTTACATTGTATAATCTATAAAATTTTACATACATTTGTTCATTAACTAACCACCGACATCCAAACTTTGAACAATTTGGAGTGAAATAATATTTTTTTATGTTTATATATTTAATATTTTATATTTAATAAGTTTCATATATTTTTTATTATATTTTACTTTTCATCAATATGCAATCAACTACTAATTAATTGATGCATGCACGCCTAACATGGGCTTAAGCTAGGATTAATAAGAAAGGAGCATGACTTGGATGAAGTTTCAAGAAGTTTAGTTTATGACATGTTCCATTTAATTGTATTAATTTGACCATTTTTAGGTTTGTATAAACACCCTTAAGTCATTAGGATTTTAGGGGTGTAGCTAGTTTAATTTTTGGCCTTGTATTTTGGCCTATAGGTTCTTTAGGATGTGTAATTAGTCTTCTTGTGGAGTGTGTTAATTAGTCTGGGCTAGTCCAAGAGGATTTGGACGTGTGGTTCATTCCTTTTAGTTGAATTTTTCAATTTTTAGTTGTATTTTTATTTTCTTTGGTTTGTAAAAGGCGATTTGTTTTGATTGTTTATCCTAATCTCTCGCTAATTAAGGTGTGAAAGAGGAAGTGGTACACCACCTTCCATACCTTTAGGAGCACCTTAGATCTTTACCTCTTTTAGTTCTTGTTCTAGCTTTATCTTAGTTATTTTTGGCGTTTTTAGTAGAGTGTGTGGAGTTCCAAAGACTCTCACACTTGTAGGAAATCATTTAGGATAGTTTGTGTATGCTTATCCATTTCTAGGTTGGTGTTTGAGTTCCAAAGGCTTATACATCTTTAGTGAGAAGCAAAAAAAAAAAAAAATCAAAAGAGTGAGATGAGTGAGTTTTACTCTAGGAACAAACCTCTCCTTAGTGCTTACCATGATCCAAATTCTCCTTTGTTTGTCAAACCTTGGGAGATAGTTGAAAAACAAAGAGAGGAGGGATGGGAAAGAGAAATAAAAATAAAAGAGAGAGGATAGAAAGAAAAGATATAGAGAAAAAAGAAAGAAGAGAGAAAGAGGGAAAAAAGAGAAAAGAGAGAGAAGAGAAGTGGGAAAGAGAAAAAAAATGAAAGAGATGAAAAATGGGAAAGAGATAACATATGGGAAGAAAAAGAGAAAAAATGGGAAAGGGAAAGACAAGAGAGAAAAGAAAAATGGAGAAGAGAAAAAGAAGAAAGGTGGGAGCATTTGGAAAAGAGTTGGAGAAAATGGGAAGAAGAGTACACATATACCCTTACTTCTAGAAACAAAAATAAAGAAAAAGAGATTGGAGAAAAGATTCACCCTAGCCATGAACTAATTTTAAACTCTAGCTTAGGTTAATCTTCTAGCCATCCCAAAAAACACAAGTAGAGTTTGAGATTATTCAAAAATCTTTTGAGCACAATGACTCACAATCTCAAACTCCCCTTGAATATGATTCTTCATCAAACACTTTAACAAGTGTTGGACTTATATCTTTACCTTTTGAGAAACAAAATTGTGAAGTCCAATGTTTGGAAAATGTCTTGATGGAGAAAGGTGAATGTGATGTCCTACTTGACACTTCACTAAGTTTTGAACTTAAGCTTACATCTATAAGATTCAAACCAAATCCTCAAGTTCAAAACTTGGTCAAAAGTGAGAGAGATGAAGGTCTTCAAGAAGATTACTCCTTAAGTCCTAAGGAGGATCTTATTAAAGAAACTTTTCTCTTAGGAGAAGTGCAAGTGGAGGTTGTGTCTCAATCATTTGAAAACATCTTTCCACAACCTCTAGTTGCATATAAAGAAGAAAATTCACCAAGTGTTGGACTTGAACCTTTATTAATAAAGCTCAAACAAGAACCTCAAGTTCAACACTTTAAAGAAAATGAAGTTGTTCTTCAAGGAGATTTATCCTTGCCATCCAAGGAAAATATAATTGAAAACAACATTCCCATGTTGCAAGTAAAAGATGAGGTTGTGCCAAAAACTTTTGAGCACAATGAAACACAACCTCAAATACTACTTATGGATATGGCCAAGTGTGGTCAGGAGATTGGGCTACAAACCTTTTCTATCCATAGCCAATCTCAAGGCCCACTCAAAAATACCTTGAAAGAAAGGTCCACACCTACAAACCTTTTCTATCCATAGCCAATTTCAAGGCCCACTCAAAAAGACCTTGAAAGAAATGTCCACCCCTACGCCCATCATCGTTATTTCTTGGGGTGAACAACAAGATAAAGCCTATTTGGGTTTCTTCGATGTTGGACATTCATGCTAGTGTAAGGCCCATAGATCCATGTTAAGCTCTATATAAGGAGCATTCCCTCTTTCATGTAGCTTTAAAAACTCATTTGAATGAAAATAACCTTTCTCTAAATTAGAGAGCTCTTTGTTCTTAAAGAGTGTTCATGTTCTCTCCACTCTTGTGAAAGTCATTCATGCTATTATCAAGAGTTCCTTCCCTTGTGGCTAGCTTCACCATGGCTTATCTTCTTCATTAAAGAAGTGGCGCCAATTTTCCCCTTCATTTCCTAGTCTTCCACCTTCATTTCTTCAACCTCTAGAACCTCTAAGAGTAGATCCTAGGCGACTTCCTCCTTTGCTCAAGAATCTTCAACCATGGCTTGGGAGGAATGCATCAAAAAGTCATATGTTCACATAATAGATTTAGAGAATATCTAGTAGTAACTCCTTTCTCAATGTCACTGACTATATTGTCAAGGTGGAGATCTCTAGGTGTCCTCCATTCTTTGGGTAAATGTTGAGCTTCAACTTCATTTGAGACTTCCTTTTCCTCTATGTTGATGGTATTCTCTATCTTTTTCAAGAGGAGTATTAGTTGTATCTGCATCATCATCATCTACCAAAGAGACTCCCTTTTTTCTGGGGGTTAAAGTCATCAACTACAACATGAACTTATTCTTCTACACTCAAAGATCTTTTATTGAATACTCTATATGTTTCACTACATATAGAATATCCTAAAAATACTGCTTCGTCTGCTTTTGCATCAAACTTGCCAAGATTATCCTTGTTTTTCAAAACAAAACACTTACATCCAAATACCCTAAGGTGATAGATATTTGGTTTTCTACCCTTGAACGATTCTTGTAGTGTTAATTTCAAAAATGGACGAATCAGAATTTTGTTAAGAACACAACATGTAGTGCTCACAACATCAGCCTAGAAGCACTTAAGCATAGAGTTTTCATTGAGCATTGATCTAGCTAATGCAATCAGAGATATGTTTTTCCTTTCTACCACCCTATTCTGTTGTGGTGTTCTGGAAGCAAAAAATTTATGATTGATGTCATGCTCTTCACAAAATTTCTCAAACTCATCATTTTTAAATTCACCAACATTGTCACTTCTCAAGGACTTAATTTTCAAATCTTTTTTCAGTTTGGATCCTTTTTGGCAATTTTGAGAAAAGCACGAAAGGCATTATTTTTTACACAAAATTTTGGAAAATATTTTTTCACAAGTTTTCACCTAGACTTACAGTTCTTGAAGGACCAAATAGATCTATCTGCAAAAGTTCAAGTGGTCTAATGGTAGAAACTGGATTAATGGATTTAAATGATTTTCCAGACTACTTTTCCTTTTGACATGCATAACAAAGTCCATCTTTAGAGAACTTTAAGTTAGGTAGGCCTATTACAAGATTTCTAGTGCAAGTTTATTCAATTGGCCTAAATTGATGTGCACATGTGTCTATGCCAAAGTGATGATAAATCATCCCTAGATGATAAACATGTGATGTTTGATGCAGAATGACCAATGTCAAGCACATAGATGTTATTCACTCTCATGCCAATAAACAAAACACGATTTGATGCATCACTAATAGTGCAACACTCATTATCAAAATTTATTTTATAGTTTTTGTCACACAATTGACTTATAATAAGCAGATTGAATTTTAAATCATCAACAAGTAAAACATTATCAATATGAATAGAGCCTTTGTTACCAATGCTTCCAATACCAAGGATTTCACCTTTATTGTTATCTCTATAAGTGACAAAACCACCTGTTTTTGGTTGAAGAGAGATAAACTTGCTTCTATCTCCCGTCATGTGCCTTGAGCATCCACTGTCTAGGTACCACAAGGACTTCTTTGCTTTGAGGCATACCTGCAAAACAAGTTCATTGCCCATTTTGGTACCCAAATAGAGTTAGGTCCATTTAGATTAGTGACAAGTTTGGATCCTTTAGGAATCCATATGTATTTTCTACTTGGAAATCCAATCTTCCTAATAAGGCAATTATAGGTAGTATGTACTTTGTAAAAATAGTAATGACAAGAGAAATAAGGTCTATCAGATATTCTAGAATTGAAAGTATTTTTTAAAGCATTTTTCTTAATGGTATTATGATATTGAAGGTTAGTTTTTGAAGTCATGCCATGTTGTTTTCCCAAAAGAGCATCAAGGTTAGCACTTCCAATAGTGAACTTAGATAGTGCTTTTGTAAGATAATTCACTTTACCTTCAAGCACTTTGCAGTTAGCACAACTGAAGGATGAAACATGGTCGCAATGAGAAATGGTTTTTAATTTCAAATTTTCACTTTTTAAAACTTCCATTTCTTTTTTCAAGTCATTTAGACTAGCTTCATATGCCTTGATCTGCTTTTTGAAACCAACATTGAGGCGGCTTATTCTTGTAGCCTCACCATGCAATTCAACAAAAGCTTCTTGGAGTTGGTCATAGCCACAATCTGATGCATCCCTCCCAAGCCATGGTTGAAGATTTTTTAGCAAAGGGGGAAGCCGCTTAGGATCTACTCTTAGAGGTTCTTGAGGTTGAAGAAATCGAGGTGGAAAACTAGGAGATGAAGGGGAAGATTGGCGCCACTTCTTTAATGAAAAGATAAGCCATGGTAAAGCTAGCCGCAAGGGAAGGAACCCTTGATTATAGCATGAAGGACTCTCACTAGAGTGGAGAGAACATGAACACTCTTTAAAAACAAAGAGCTCTCAAATTTAGAGAAATGTTATTTTCATTCAAATGAGTGTTAAAAGCTACATGAAGGAGGGAATGCTCTATATATAGATCAAGGCATGGATCTATGAGCCTAGGCACTAACATGAACGTCCAACTCCTCTAATTAGGGAGGATTAGTTGGTTAATTTAGTGTTAATTGAGCACATATCAATTTAACACTAAATTAATTGAACTAAGATCCAAACATGGCCTTAAAAAAAGGGATCTATGTTCCCTTTTGTTTAAATTTTAATGTTGGAGGGAAATGACATGACACTTCCAAAATTCAAATTAAAATAAGAAGCAACAAAAATCAATCAAGTAGTAGTGAAAAAGCACATGTGGGTGAAACAAGGGGGTCCACATGTCTCTTACATGCTTCATGTGTTGGTTAGAAAGGTGTAAAGAGGAATTAGGGGTATAGAAACTAAATTCCACACATCCAAATCCTCATGGACCAAGCCTAACTAATTAACACACTTCACAAAGAAACCAATTACACCTTCTAAGGAAAAAAGAACTTATAGGCCAAAATACAAGACCGAAAATAAAACTAAATACACCTCTAAAATGCTAATGACTTAAGGGTGCTTATACAAGCCTAAACATGGTTAAATGAATACAATTAAATGGAACATGTCCTAAACTAAGCTCCTTAAAGCTTCATCCAAGTCATGCTTCTTCCTTATTGGTCCTAGCTCAAGCTCATGCTAGGGATGCATGCATCATATCATCTCCCTTGAGGAAGATTTGACCTCAAATCCTATGGTCTTTCTTCCTTTTTTTCTAATCCTGCAAAAGCACCCGTATAGGAATGAGTATATGATTATATATACAGATGTTAAGGGAAAGAGGCTATAGGAAGGCGTCATAGACTTGAGGTGGTAGGAGTATGCACTAAGGTTTGAAAAATGTTTGTTGTGCCTATGCCTCCACACTGCAGCTCCCCAAGTCACTCCAAGTTCACTAAAGGTTAGCCCCATCCGTGTAGGAAGTGAAACAAGCTTAGAGATAACTAAGTTACATATGGAATATGGCAACGACAACAACATGTCGTAGAAGGTGATAACAGGTGGATCCAACAATCCGCTAAGACTATTGTATCTACAACTCCATCCCCGAGCAGCAGTCAAGCTGACTTGGAGCACTCATCCAAGAAAGCCAAGTAAGCTTTATCTTATTGTTCACCCCACAATATGATAATGGGCCTAGAGGTGGACCTTTCTTTCAAGGTTTCTTTGAGTGGACCTTGAGATTGGCTATGGATAGAAAAAGTTTGTAGCCCAATCTCCTGACCACACTTGGCCATATCCAAAGTAGTATTTGAGGTTGTGTTTCATTTTGTAACATCCCATTTTGTTAGAAAAATGAAATATTAACAAAAATATATAATTTTATATTAATAGACTTAAATTAATTTAATATTGGTATTTATTAGAATAAATTAAATTTTGATTATATAAAATAAATAAATTAAATAAATTCTGGTGTAGATAATAAAATAATCTAAAGGTTAAGTTTGGGTCTAGTGATAAAAAGCACAATCCAACTATTAACTTAGGATAATTCAAAGGGGTTAAGGGGGGACATTGTTTTCACATTTCTGACTATGGAGGTTAAAGAGAACTATTCCCACATAAACCCTATGCTGTTTTCGTAATCTCTTCATTGTGAATTCGTTAACTGTTGTATCAAGCTTAAAATTGGATTATAGCTTCCAGATGTGGGGATATTCATTCTGACCGTTCGGATCTTCATTTGGAGATTTGGTTTAGGAGAAAATGACAATAGAAGCTTTATTTTGGCAAGGGTTCGTTGGATTCAAAAAGAAAAATCTCTATTTGTCCTTATTTCTTCATCAAGGTAAGGGAGGTGAGAAATTATCTCACATGTGGCATGCGTAGGGAGATGGATAGTGAAGCAATCCCTAAGCTTCAATAGCTTTATGTATGTTATTAAAGGGTTATGAACGCCCACAGTTAGTGCTGATATGTCTTTGTATTTGAATAACAAGAATGTTTTGGTTTTTCTAACTCGGCATTTGGCATTCATGAATATAACTAATGAAGGTCTATATTAATTTTTTTGGATTGTTGGCTTTAAGGTTATCATTGATTAATTATGGTTTGATATGTTGGTTTATTATAGTATCAATGTGTTTTCATAGGATTATGAATTATAAGATAAAATAAACTGCATACAATGATTATGTTGACATTAAGATTTTTTCCTTTTATACCTTAAAGATTAATACCTTGAAAATCGATAGTATTGATTAGTCTTTAAAGCTTCATTCTATATGAGAAATAAGATAGTGAAGATGAACCCTAAACCTCCGTAGAGATTAAGTGTTATGCAATTGGTTTCTATGAATGAACATTATGAATTATTATAGATGATTACTCTATTTATATGATTGATTGATTAATGTGATGATTGGAGAACTCCTATGTTATTTGAATTGTTCTGTATACAAAGGATTAGGCGTGAGGAGTTGAAGGTTCCTTCCATTGATAATATTGATAATTATCATTGCAATTGTAGAGTCTTGATAATAATTAAGTATTATATAAATATAATTAAAACATTTGAGTATTTAAAGTTAGAATTATATTTTGAGAACCTTATATAAGTTGAATTTTTGCTATCTGAAAATGTTTGTATGAACATACCTTAGTATTTACATTATATCTTTCTATGTGGTTAACAAAATTGAGTTAAGTTTGCTATTTTAGAAACTACACATCTAAGGATACAATTTAGACTCAAGAATCATGTAAATACATTGAGAATAGACTGACTTATGTTAGTTGGAAGTTGAGTCTCCCATCTAGTGTGCGAAACAGAATTTGTGTGTTGTGAGCCTTGCCAGGTGACCTAGATGACCTTATTAGGTTTTTTGTTATTCATAAACTTTTTAGCTCTCAGTGTTAGCTTTCAAAAAGGGTTGGAATCAATAAAAAATTATGTATATAACTCAAGTTATGATAAAATTAGTAACTAAAGGTCGAACTGTTAGAATTAGGCGTATTACAATCAACGTTCACAATTTTCGGATGAGAAAAGGGATAGGAAAAAATATAGTTTAAGAAAGTGATCTTCATTAAATTTGTAGCCCTAGATTTTATATAACTAATTTTGTTGGTTTTACCCGAAAAAGATACCTGGAACTCAAGTTATGATAAAATTAGTAACTAAAGGTTAAACTGCCAGAATTAGGCATATTACAATCCACGTTCATCATTTTCGGATGAGAAAACCGATAGAAGAAAGATATAATTTGAGAAAGTTGTATTCATGAAAGTTTCAGCCCTAGATGTTGTATAACTAATGATGTTAGTTTCACCCCAAAATGATACCTAAAGCTCAAGTTATAATCAAATTAATGACTAAAGGTCAAACTGTCAGAATTAAGTCATAAATTCATGTTTCTTTTAATTTTTTTAAAATAGTAGATGTTTGTTTTAGCCCTTGAGGTAAACATAAGAATTTTAGATAAACGTTCTAGCTTCTAAACTAGATAAGAAACAATATCATAAAGATTAATAAATTTCTAGATATCGCGTTTATACTAGACAAAGGTCGTAGAGACTTATTAGAAAAGGAGTGAAAAAATCTTCAAAACTTAGAAAATGTTATGGTGAGCTATGAATGTAATAATTCTATATGGATATGTGAGAAAATTATTATATTTAGTATTATAAATGATATTATGTACATAAAAATATATGGTTTAGATCATTTGTGCTAAAGAGCTTATTTGTGCTAAGAGTTAAGTCTAAGTTGTTGTTTATCAGTGTGTGAACTCTGAATTGCTTGATCATTTGTGAAGTCTAGAATTCGTCTAATGTGATTAAGTATTTTTGTATAGCCATAGGTTTAGATGTATGATGTATTTTAAAATTCAGAGTGTTATGGATGTTTGAATATTTATAAGTTATTGAGGAGTAATATAAGAAAGAAAAGTTTGTGAATTGTGATGATTTTAATTGTAGTGGTAAGAAATATTGTGATACATCTTGTAAATTGTGTTGGTGGTGACTGAATGAATGATCATAAGTGAGGGGGTGCATGAATTGGGGATTTATCCCATTATATGAAAGTGATGTGAATGATAATTAGATGCATGTTGTGTTGATGATGATGGTCAGGATGTGCCTAATAAGGTGCCATCCCAGCTGTGGTTGGGGGTGTTTTGTGATGATATAATTAATTATTGATATTGTCAGTTATGTTACGTGACATGATGCATGAACATGGCAGTCTAAGAGGCTTGTAAGGATCATCCATTGTGAGGTGCTCTATAGCAAGTGTCTTAGGTTGTGTTGCATTGCATGGTTGTACCTACATTTTACTGGCGTAGAAAAGGATTTACTTTGAGGGAACCTATGTGAGATGATTTTACCTATGTGTTACTAATGTAGAAGAGGACCGCTTCAGGAGTGTACTCGATAGGGCATGCATGAGTGTGGCAGTTGGAGAATTTTGTGAGAATCACTCATTGTGTGGTGCTCTGAACCAGATCTTCTTTGTTTGTTTTGCATTGCACAGTTGTACCTATGTTTTATTAGCGTAGAAGAAGATTTACTTCAGGTGGACCTGTGCGAGATGGTTGTATCTACGTGTTACTGGCATAGAAGAGGACCGTTTTGGGCCTGTACCTGAAAGAGCATGCATGAGCATCATTAGCATGAATGAATTTATGTATGTGGATGGATAATTTCTACCATGGGTGTGGGATGAATTTATATGTTTATTTGTTGTACTTTAGTTGACTATTCATTCTCTTTATATTGCCTTAAGATGTGTGAGATGTATTCTCACCCCTTTGTTGCTTGTTGTTGCATTTCTTTTGGGCTAAACGCCACTTTCAGGTGAGCAAGATCTTGATAATATTGTGGGTGATGAAGATTCAACTTTTCTTTACCTCTTTCTGTTTGGTTGTTCTAATTAGATGTGACATTGGGCTATAAAGGATAAATTAATAGTTTTTTTGTCATGTATATGAATCATTTAAAGTTTTAGTATGAGTTGTATTAATTGAGAATCTTGTAAAGATTTTTTTAAAAGTCTAACGTGTCTACTTATATGTTTATGTTTTATAATATCATAGTTTGGAAAATAAGTGTATATTTAGTAATGTGAATCCTTTTACCTAAATGTCAAGTCTAAGATTTAAATAAAAAAAGAAATCTATATTATTTTGTAAAAGAATGAAGTGTTTTGGAGTATAATGGTGTCACAGGCACAACAACTAAGTTATGGGCAAAAGCAGAAAAGGAAAAGAGGAAAGCAATAGAAACACAAGAGTTGGTTACAACTAATATGACATTTCTATGTTTCCCGACAAAACACATGTTAAGGTGGTGACTAATTGCTCTTCTAATACAATTTAATAAAAAGATTTGTTTTTCTCATATTCTTTTTAACACTAGGAGTGTTCACAAGATTTGTTTGGTGGAGTTTTAGGGAGAAAAAAATCAAATCGATTAATTTTAATTGGTTTATGTTTCAGAAAATTTCTTCTCTAATTCGAACCAATTGTGATAAGATTTATTCAATTAAGGTGATAAAAAATAAAAAAAAATATAACAAATAATAATAACAAATTTATCTAAAAATTAACATATAATAAGGTATTAAAAAAATTAAATAGCACATGTGATTAACATATACCAAATTAAACGAATTAATCAAATTAATAATTTTATCCTAAAAAATCAAAGTGTGTAGCATACACCAAGTTAGCAAAATCAACCAACATAATAACTTAAGCATTGAACTAAACAAAGTTATAAATAACAACACTTAGTTTAACAAAAGACGGTTAAAAATTTTATATATATAAAGAGAGAGAGGCAAAGAGATAGAGAGAAACACACAAAAATTTAATTGTTGGTATTATATTAATTTTTATGGTTGAGTTTGGGTTGGATTCAATAGGAAATAAATCAAAACCCATTGGTTTAGATTATAAAGTTAACTGTGATTATTACGAGTCTATGATCATCCCTATTCAATAGACCAAAACTAAGTTGACCTTTTATTTTTCAGAAAAAAACATTAAACTTAAACTTTTCAATTCTTTATTTGCTAATTCACACATAGGCATGCATTGAGACACACAAAGGCATGAATAATCTATATACATATACATTATTTTATGATTTTAACACTTATAAGTGTAAAAGAGTTTTACATTAGCGTTTAATTACAATCTTTCATTTATATGACTTTTAAAATAATAGTGGATAAAGTTAACAAACTTATCTTAAATAAAGGGTTGTGATTAAACTAAGTGTAAAAGTTTTTACAATGATAATGTATAAGGGTTTTTTTTTCTTATTTTATTGAGAAAAGGCATGAATGAATACTGCTATAGCAAAAATGACCTCAGGCTAAGAAAAAACTATGGTCTAAATCCCAAAAATTGTGGTTTAAGCTTTAGGCAACGATTTGGCTATGAATTTTTAGTGGTGGTCTAGGTGGGCATGACCTATTCTCAAAAGCAACAGTTTTTTTTTGCAAAGCCCACACAATTTCAAAAATTGTTGTTTTAAAATGAACAATAGGCAGCACTTATTTTTTTACACTTTCGTTTTTTGCACATAGTTTATATAACGTTTCTAAAATGTTGCCTATGCTTTTAGCCAACGTTTCTAAAATATTGCCTATGATTGTAGGCAACATTACTAAAATGTTGCCTATGCTTTTAGGCAATATTTCTAAAATGTTATTTGTGCCTTTAGGCAACATTTCTAAAATGTTGCTTATGCCTTTAGGCAACATTTATAAAAGTGTTTTTATACATTTTAGGAACATATTATAAGTGTTGCTCAAATATTTAGACAATATTTGTATACTTGTTGTCTATAAGATCATGTCACAACACCTTAGGCAACACTTACACTTGTATAATTGTTGCCCATATTTATCCATGTTTATCATTTATTAATAAGAAACATATTTATTCAATAACTAAATCAACTAAAATATATTAATAAGATTTTTTAAGACATTAATTAAATAAAATAAAAATTTGGTGATAGAAATAAAATAAAATAAACAATTGAAGATGCAAATTAAACAATTCTAATATATAAAATGACATTAAATGTTCAACCTAGTTACATAATCAAAATAACCTACTACCTTATAAAATTTCAATGCATCAAAATATTAAGTAATTATGTCTAAACTACAAAATCAAAATAAAACATCCAACAATAATGGGTTCTTCATTGGATTTCAAATTACAATTATTCTTCTTCAACATAATCTCCATCTCCAACCTACGAAAACACAAAGCAACAGGATGATAATTTAATCAAGTACTTTAGGACGAAGACTTTATGAACATAACTGTACAACCATAATCCATCAACAATCTACATGACCAAACTCAAACAGCAGGATGGGAATTACTACCCAACTTACATCAAAGCAAACTTACATGAAAGCAAATAATCTATCAACATGAATTTGTTACCCTACTTACATCAAACCAAACTTTCAAATTTCAAGAATGACAAATAAGTTTTAGTTATGCAATTTGACTAAATTCCACTTTGTCCAAAAAATGAAAAGTAATTGTTTTGAATGACAATATAATTTAGTTATTCCCATTCAGACTATAAAAGTATATGACCTAGTAATCACTTATAAGAAACCACTAATTCACTATCATCATAAGCAAATTTTAGTGACAACATAATCACTAATTTTGGAGTCTTATAAAATTAATGACAACATAATTGTGAACTATTATGCATAACACCTTAATTAGTAATAAAGAGAGACAGATTTCAGCAAACAATATTGACAAACAAGTATAATTATACCTGTTGGCCATAATCAGGATTACGAGTGATGCATATGAATGTGCCATTGTTACACTATTTTCCTTGCCTAAAACACGTGCCATCAACTCATCCACCTTAGAGACGCTTAATAGAAACCTCTAGGTATGTTTACACATGCATTTAGAATTAATTAAATCACATCTAATTTATAAAAGATGTATCATTTGTTAATTTCACTATTTGAATTTTTATCAACATCAAAGTAAAAAGTATTAATATAGAAACTTCTACATTTTTTTAGAATATCCTTTAGACTTTTGAAGTATTAACATTATAGAAACCTCTAGTAATAACAGTAACTAATTCTAGGTTGTAGTTTTATTCTTATTTTTTTACTTAAAAAAGAAAGTTTTCTTCTCATTGTGATGCAGTTTAATTTATAGAGACATGTTATGTATATCATGAGCTCTAGTAGAAACTCTATGAGGTTCTCTTTTTTTTTAGTTAGTTTAACACGTCTAGAACCAAGTTGGAATACTTTGTTACTTGAAGGGGGATCTGATGCAACCTTCCTTAGTTGCTTTGCTCCCCAAGATCCTCTCCTTGAAAGGTCACCAAGAAATGGCGTGATGGAATAGACTTGAGATAGGGATGAAGGCGCCATAAAGAATTTTGATAAGCCTAGAAGGGAGGTATTTGCCACAAAGGAAGGAAACCCTGATAAAAATACTAAAGGATGCTCTCAAAGTGAGAAGAAAGGGACAATCAAGAAAAAACAATAGTTTTCAATTTTATAAAACTCAAGTGTAAAGATTACAAGAGGTGGAGAGATCTATTTATAAGGTGGGAGGCTAGCTTTGGCCGTGAGAAATGGAGGGGAATTCAAATGGGAGGCAAATTCAAATAATTGGCACATGCTCCTAAAATTATGGATCTTAGAACTAACCAAGTGCCATGTAGGATGCCATGTTGGCAATCCTTTGAATTCGACGCCTCTAAGGGGAACAAGGGTCGCACCTTGCCTCCTCCATGTTTCATGTGCTAACTAATTGAGCTTTAATTAGCAAAGAGGGGTATGGTTAGTAAAACAACCCACCATCACCCCTAAATGGCGTAATTAACTAACACACTCCACATTAAGACTAAGCACACCTTCTATCCTTTAATCCTATGAAATAAATGCCCAAATACAAGGCCAAAAGGAAAGGATAAACCACTCCACTTAGGGAAAGAATAAAGCTACATACAAAAATAAAAACAAGAGGACTAAGGTATAATTTCTATGCACATGAGGAGGTGAGGTCTTCCTCCATCCAATCTAGTCATGTTCTTTGCTATCCTCCTAGCCATAACCATAGTGATAGGTCCCTTGGAAGGGAGGATCACATCAGGATCTTTTTGTTTTTTTAAAGCTTATTTGAAGAGGGATGCTAAAGTGAAGTGATTATTATGTTTGGCCAAGTCAAAGTTTTCGAGTCCAAATAATAAGAAACAATAAAAGAATAAAAGAAAAGAAGACCCAACTTTTTCTGACCATATAGTCAATAGAATACTATAGACAAATCAATAGAATAGATAAATGAACAATCCCCAATTTGTCAAGGCATGTGGCAGAAACAATAAATAAAGATAAAAAACTTACCTAATGAAGCAAAATATGTAGCATCACCTAAAATATATGTTGACTAACACCGAACTTCAATAAAGCTAGACTATGGCTTGATTATCTCTACTTTCAACAATCTGAAATGGGTTTAAATGTCAATCTTATGTCCTTGTCAATTCATAAGAAAGCGAGATAATTGTAACTCTTTTGTAAGTAGTATACAGATTACTGTTGTAAATACTCTAAATTTCTAACATATCTTGTATTGTATAACTAACATTGTACTATTACTCTAATCTATGAATCTAAAATAATCCAAATAAGTAATTTCATTCAACAAGTATCGATTATATAAGATTATATAAACACTACTAACATATTTTAAGCAACATTTTTAAGTTTGGACTCATCAATTAATAAACCTATCAAATAAGATTTACTAATTAAACATGGTCCAACTTGAATTCATACTAAAAAGTAAAAACACACTACCTAAATAATAATTTTATACACTAAAAATTAAAAATAAAACATAATCTCCTTTGTAAGCTGAAAATTATTTCTAGAATTTGAATATATGCCATCTAAATAATCACAAATGAGCAAAGCAATTCTAAAAAATTCAAGATATTGAGTAGTGATGAAAGAAAACTGATGAAAAAAATTTACTACGTATAAAAAAATAAAGATTGTAAGAGTATTGCATTTGCATAAGTTTGGCAATACTCTTCCTAAGTAGTTTTCCAGGAATCATGGAAAAAGAGGGCAAAGTAACCATGAAGTAAAAACACAAAAAAGTAAACTAAAGGGGGTATCTTTTTTACAATTTTTTTCCTAGAATTATTACTGCAAAAACTGGTTTGCTAAGGAATTTGATTCCATGCTTATGTTTGTAGTAGTAAAAGTAAGAACGGTAGAAAGAAAGTAAAGAAAGCATGTGGTGTGAAGCAGAGGAGATTTATCAACAATGCTACCAACTGCATTTCTATGAAGCAATAGGGAAAATTGCCATAAATGCCAAAATTGGAAAAGTCTGTTAGAGAAATTAACACTCTCCAACAAAAAAAAGAAGCAAAGAAAGCATATGTGGGACTATAGGTGAGTAACATCATATTGATGTATGACTTTAGTATACATATGCAATAGTAAAGGAGATTTAAGCATTCATTTAAATTATATTTTCACAAGTCATATGTAATGAAAGCATTAGAATCATGTCCTTTTCTTTAGCAAAATATTTCCTCAAGTTGATGATCATGAAAACATATATGCTTCCTTTAAGTAAGTGTTCAACGATAGAGATCGGCAAAAACAAGCATATGATGACAATTGAAGGTACTATGAAGTAAAAAATGGTTTAATGTGTTATTCCTCTTAATAATGAATTAATTTAGTTCAATGTAGACAACTATTTTGAATGACAAACAATCAATAAGGAGGATGAAAATTGAAAAACACACACTTAAACAACTAAGCCTTGGCTAGCTACCCAATTGGTTAATGGTAAAATGTTAAAAGAAAAAATTTAACTCTTTGGACTTGCATATTTTCCTTCTCTATTTTTCAACACCTCAAGATGTAAAGTTAAAGAGTCTGAAACAACATAAGTAACATGCCCCAACTTACAAAATTCCTTTCAGTTGTTGAAGTGTTCCACTCTGTCCACACCACCACTTACCTATAAATTTTTTTATTTTAAATTAAAAATCTATCTCGCTCTCTTACTTCTATCTCGCTTTGTTATTAATTGAAATGGGATCGGTGAGGTGAAGAATTTAGATGGGTCATTCAGTTCAAAATCTTATTTAAATTATTTTGAATAAGTTAGCATGGACACTTATATGGGTTGTTCCTACTTGTTAGAGTCCTATTTGAGAAGGTGAACTAAGTCATATATTGGCACTGTCAAGCTTATACACTGAATTAGATTCTATTTGTGGGCCAAATATTTTCAATATTTTGTGTGTTATAAATCTTACAAATAATCTTAATAAATTTCTTCATCGAATTTCAAAATGACAATTGCTTCATCATGTGGTCACCAAGAAAAATCCATAACATAGCTTACATAGACAACAAACTCGTAAACAAAGCAACAATAAAAGGCTAGTATAATCGAGTAACTAATTACATGTTTGGAAACATCATTTATGGAAACAGAAAATAAGAAGAAATCAAGTTGAAAATCAAACCCTACTAAAAAATAGAAACCGAACCCTACTCAAAAACCCAAAACATAAATAAAACCCTAAACACATATCAAACCCTACACAGATCAATAAAACCAAGCCATAAACACAAAGCAAGAGACAACACACATAATGGGAGAGAACACACACTAGAGAATCCAAATTAACCACAGAAAACGCGAAGCTACACGAGAGAACACGAACCTGCAAGAGAACACAAACCTATGAGAAACAAAAAGGAAAAAGAGAGACTAGGGTACAAGATAGAAGCAAAGAAGAAGAGTAGGTCAATCTGTGAAGGAAAGGGAGAACCGGTGCAAGCAATGCCTCTTTGAAATGCAAAAAGTGAATGTGTGTGGTGGTGACTGCTCAAAGGGTGAGGTTTTCGTTTTGATGGTGCAAGCAAAACCTCTTTGAAATGAAGTGAGGAGAATAACGATGAGGGGGTTTCATTTTGATAGTGGAGTGAAGGTGTTCGAGGGTTTTTGTTTTGGCTTTTGGTTTAATGTGTTGTTGGTTTTTAGAAATAGAGAAGCGGGAGTACTAATGTTTTGGGGTTTGAGGGTTTTCTTTGATATTTTCAGGGCTTTTGGTTTTAGCGCTAATGGAAATAGAATAGTGGGAGCACTGAGGTTTGAAAAGAGTTAAATAAAATGCATATTATAAGTCATACTTCTGAAAGTGTTGCCTTCTCCTTGTATAGACAACACTTTTATAGCTGTGGACTTGTGTAGCGTGAACTAAAGTGAATTTTGTTGTAGTCTCACAGCAAGAGAGAGCCAAGTGACACTTGTACATAGTGCAACATCACAGAAAGAAATGTGTGTATAACATGTTTCAAAGGTTAAAATGAACAGGAAAAGACGTGTGCATGCTGAGTGAAAATACAGTTTTTTAGAGCATCTTCAGTGGATGTTCTTGAAGTCTGATCTTGAAGCCAAAATTTGATCTTGGTAAGATTAACTCTTGGAGAAAAAGAGTTGATCTCCATTTAGAGATCTTGTTCTTCTATAATAACAAATAAACTTAGTCCAATTTAAAAAAATATTTTTTAATATCACTCAATATTTAAGAATAAAACATTATGACATCAAGCAAAATTGTTTTAAGATCACAAAATATGATTTTCCATTGGAGTAAAAAATGTAATAGATCTTTAAATTATAAAGTCCACAATTTAAAAGTGATGATCTTCTGTTAGAAATATTCTTATAAATTAATATTTTAGAAATTATATAAATAAATTAATTATTATGATTGGAAGTGAATTAAACTCTTTTAAGCATATTATTAATTAAATTCTAAGAAGAAATAAGTGTACAATAGACGTGTGGCTGGTGCCGAAACACGAAACGTAGCGTGCAAGTTTGGGAAGCTAAAAATACTCTGCAGTAGTGAAGTTGGACTACATATATGGATTGTAATTTTTGTATGTATTAAGAAGGGATTGTAGGTTATTTTATTGTGAATATAGTATTAACGTGAATTAAATTGATTAGGAAGGTAGTGGGTGACTGACATGGAAGAGGTGAAGGTGGGAGGCAAAATTAGAAACCCCACATTGTGAGTGTGAACCAAAACACGCCATTCCACGAGCCTTGACCCAGAACTGATGTTGCAGACCCATGCCCTATGAGTTTTGTAATAAAATAATTGTGGGCTTAGGCAGAGTTATAGGATCATGCGCAGAAAAACCGCACGCGCGCACTCCCTCTCTCAACACAAAGCTCTTGGATTCTGCTGTAGACCCATCATGGTTCCCCCCACCCACCATTATGCCTTCACAATCGATATTACTATATTCTAGTTTTGTACATTCCTTATTATGCATTCGGCCCAGTTAGCTTCCACCCACATTCTCAAATGCCTCAGACAACACACATACACACTCTCTCCCTGCTCTCAAAGTTTTTGTCTTTCACTCTTTTCACCCCCTCCCTTGGATCTCCCATCCCACTTTTGTCCTTCCTCTTTCTGCCACTATTGATTGTTTCTTTATACATACTTAATTCTTGAACTAACATTCTTAGAAGGACAGCTTCATTAAAACCAGCATGTTCACTTCCAACCACGACTGACACCGACATTATATCTTCTACTTGGACTGCACATCAAATACTATATTACAATCAATTAGCCCAACTCCAATCCCTCTGCTTTTTATAAATAGTTTAGTTAATATTTACTGATAACTGTAAAAAAAAATTGTATTATCATTAAATTATAATTATCTATTTATTTTAAGTTTGTTAAATTTATCCATTAATATTTTAAAATTTATTTAAATGAAGAGTTGTAATTCACCGTGACTTTAAAACTCCTTTACACGATTAGTACGTATTAATTAAACTCTTCTACAAAATAATATATGTTATTATGAGTGTGTTTGGTTTAACATTTTAAAAAGCTGAAAAGTTAGTTGAAATGGTTTCACCTCTCTTTGACTAACAAAAAGTTAAAAATTTTTTTAGCAGTTAGTAACTTTTTCAAAAGATGTTCTATGAATTTCTTTTACAAGTTTACCTTTCATTAATTAATATATTATTCCTTACTAATTTTCTCTCCTCACATGATAATAATCTTTCTCTCCTTCATTTCTTTCTCATATAATTACAGTAACTTATAATTTGAATATATAATTATAAAAATTATAATTTAAACTTTTAATTTAAAATTTATATATTTAATTATAGAAAATTAGAATTTAAATATATAATTATAGTGATTTATAATTTAAATATGTAATTACATGTAATTATAATTTAAATATATAATTATAGAAATTTATAATTTAAATATATAATTATAGAAATTTATAATTTAAATATATAATTATAGAAATTTATAATTAAATATATAATTATAATAATTTATAATTTAAATATGTAATTAGTTTATATTATTAAAATATATTATACTTATTTTAAATACATCAGTTGATTTAATGAATAATTATCTCCTTATTTGTTATTTTACAACTTTCAGCTAGTTTTACCAAACATTTACAACTCGTTTTTCAGCTTTCATGTAACTTTTCAGTTTTCAAGTAATTTTTTAAGCTAGTTTTGCCAACACACCTACATTGTCAAGCCATTACTAGTTTCTTATAATAAATCATTTGTGTATGAACCTCCACAAATGTTTTTTGTTTAAAAAATTAAATAAAAGAAAAATGGATGTCACGTAAGCAAATAGAATGTTATGTATAAGAGAGAAGGTCTAATAGCATGGCTGATAACTGTTGATTGTATAATTGTCTAGTGTTATTAATAACTGAGGGACCTATGTGCAAACGCCAGAAAAATTCAAGGACCGAAATGTTTCTAAAAATCTTTTAAAGACATGAATGTTTCTCAAAATATGTTCTCACTCTGATGATCTAGATTCATGTGACGTGGACAATGACATGGAGTGCTATATATGAGAGAGAAACTCTATCAGTGTGGCACTTAACAACTGACTGGACACTTACTAAAGGTGTCAATAACGTAGAGACTAATGTGCAAATGACAAAATGATTTAAGGATTTTGATACTTCTAAAATTCTTTCAAAAACTCAGGTGTCAGCGTTTCAATTTTTCAAGGACTTGTTTGGTATTTCACTCTATAGAGATAAGATTAAAATTTTAAAAATATTTTTATTGAAAATTATATGAAAGCAACTAAAAATTATAAGAGAACACATTTTAATAAAAAAGCTTTTTACGCTTACTATTTTAGACTCCCTTTGAGATAGTCATAATTTTTTTGTTTTTAGTTTTAAATATATTTTAAAAGGAAAAATAATTTGAATTAAATCGTTGTGACTTTATTTTTTAGTTATTTTTAAAATTTTTTTTACTTCATTTGAAGAAAAAAAATTGGTTTTTAGATTTTTTTTATGCTTTTATTAAAGCTTGTTACTTGCTGTCACCAAGGTCGGCTCAATATATTATTAAACTTCAAACAAGTCTTAAAGGAAACATTTTTTTTAAAGCATAAAGTGAGGTCTTGTAAAACTAAAATTAATATTTTATTCGATTAATTTGGGTAAAATTAATATAATTAAGAATGACTTTTTGATATAGTTAATTAAGAGATTTTTATTAATTAGAATTAATAAGTAATTATTATTTAACTAATAAAATAACAAAAAAGCTATGAAGCCTACAAAAATAATAAACAATCTTAAATATTTTATTTTTGAGGGTCTTAAAGTAAAGACTTTATTTTTCTTCTGCTAAGGTCAGACCTGATTGTCACCGGTGATGGATATTGACAAAAAATATTGGAGAAAACAAATAGATAAACTTTAAGAAAATTATAATTTTTGTAACAAATTTCTATATTTGTCAAAATGAAAGAAAAAAAGTTTAAGGGTGCCAAAAAATATAAAATAGATATACTACAAAAAAGTTACAATTTTTTTTTTTTTAAAAAAGTCTATATTTACTAAAAGAAAAAAAAAGTTTAGGAGAATCATGACTCCTCTAACTTCTAAGAAGATCCTCCAGTGGTTACCACTACCTATCACCATTGGTCACCATTGTCTCTCATTATTATCGTTGACTGCCAAAATCAGTTGTTATTTACCAGTCACCACTATTGATTATTGGCTTCCCGCCATTATTATTTGTTTTCAATTATCAGTCACCTACCAACGTTGTTATTGTCGGTCGCTATCGTCATTAAACTTTTAAAAAAAATATTTGTAAAAATTTTTAGCTCAAAACTAAAACTTATTTTTATTTTTATAAATTTAAAAACTTGAAAACAAAACACCTAATGAATTTCACATGAGTTAACATTTATCTATATAGAAACTGGTAGTAAATATTAATATATTATTTCTAATTTATACTTTATTATTTATTAAAAATTACAACATTATAAGAAAAAAATATTAAATAAGATATGAGACCCATAAAAATTTTACTTTTGATTGAAATTCAACCAACAAATAGTAAAATGTGCGTTCAGAGAATGTAACTAGCATTTGTCTTTGTCTGCATATTTTGTTGATATAAAAATTTTGCATAGAAATTCAATCAAAATAGCTCCGAACCATTGTCATGATCCAATTAAATTAACAAGAAAATTTTGGATTATTTTGACAATTTGACTGACATTTTAAATTGTAAATTTGAATAAAGAAGTTCCAGTATCGAATGTAAACATGTAGAACCTGACTTAACTCTATACCATTTTTTAAAAAAAGAAGCGCTTTTTATGTTATGTAATTTTATAATTTTGATTTTTGAAGATATTAGCATTTTTTCTTTTATTATTTAAAAATAATTTTTCATTCATTTTACTATGATTTTTTTATTCTCATTTTATTAATAGACTTAATGACCTAAACAAACCATCAGATATGATTGGACTCATTCGATTGTTTTTTTTTTGTCAATTAAAAATAAAAACTCGTATAAGCTCAAACTTCTTAAGATTGGTAGGTTTTAATTTAAGTTTTTTTTTTTTAAAAAAAAAAAAAGACAAGTTTTACTCAAGAACACAAAACCATCCAAGTCACAAGAAATTATATAAGAGACCGTAGATTAAATTTACAGAGCTAAATAAACAAACAATAGCTTAAAAGAACCCTATATATTTCAGGCATTACTTTTCTTCTAATCCCAACAAAACAGAGTTTTGATTATAATACCACTCATAAAATAAAGCTGACAAAACTTTAGACAACCTTTTAACATAGAACCAAAACCTTTTCAGAGATGGTTGTTGATGCTCATATTTAACCTTTTCATCATATCATTCTAAGCATTCCGATCATTATAATGTAACATTAGTACATTACTATAATTTTTTGGGTTTAATTACCCTGTGCTCGTATAGTTTCACTAATTTTTCTTTTTATTGTTTGTAATTTGAAACATTTCATTCTTGTTCTTACATATAGTTATAATTTTTTAAACCATTCAGTCTTCATCATTTAAAGTTGCCTAACATTGTCACATCTAGATTCTAGATCCTTTAAAATCAATACAAAATTTAGACTGACAATGTAAGTTTGAATTTAATTAGAGCATAACTACGTGCAACAACTTTCCTGAGCGAGGTGAGAATCTGTTGACGTTAAGTATCCTGCAATGACTGGGCATGAAGTGCTTTTCCCCATTAGATAAGTATTAATTGCTGAGTATATTGCCATTTAACATAATTTGTATATATTACGGCTTCAAAACCTGTTTATTTGTGACCACACATAGAATTTCTTTTATAAAATTTTGATGTGATTGTGTTATGTGACTTTAGAACAAAAAATGCTATTTTGTGATGTTTCAAAATATAAGAACTAAAAGAGAAAATTGTTGTAACTGGAGATAAAAAGGACATTTAAACCATTTTCTTTAAGACCATTTGAGAAAATAAATTTACAGTGAAAAAACACATATAAATGAAACCCTTTTATAAATTTTTATCTATTTTGGACTTCTGGTTGACTTGAAGGAAAGGTGTTAATTTGCTGTATATATGTGAAGTACATTTAATTGATTTATTTAGTGGGGTAATTGATAATATTATGATCCATGGAATTGTTTATTTACAGATGGATTAGAAACTTTTTAGTCCGTAGTGTTACCTTGTACAAACTGTTGGCTAAAAATTAAAATGCCTGGATATAGAGAACAGCTAAGTGGTAGCTCATCCCAATATGTCGCCAGCCATTCAGAGACTGCAACATTCCTGCTGCATATATGGTCTGCACTCTTGCCTCAGTTGAGTGTAGTATAAAATACTTCAAGTTGCGCTATACTTCTATCAAATTGCAGCTTAATACTGTATATTAGTTGCCTAATAAATTCATACTAATGAATAACGGAAAGTCTTATTCTAGTTAGAGTCATGTAATAATTCTGAAACATGTTTACTTCAAGAGATGAGGAAATTAAAAATAATAATGACAATTTTCTGTTTAAAATAATCGATTGGACCAAGTAGTGACCAGTCCTTAATCATTTTACAAATTTATAAGACATTCTCACATGAAAATCTTAACCACTGATATTGATCCGCAGCATTTTTTGTACGTACACCCGTGGCCTATATTTTAAAGTTTTTGGTACACAACTAAAAAGTATAGCGTGCAGAATGTGACAAATCGCATATTCTTGATTTCCCTGAAATGCCATTAACCAATTTGAGTTCAAATATTTACCAAGACGTCAAATACAATTTTAGCTCCCGAAGGAACTAGATCAAATTCTCCATTCCTAAGATGGGAAAAATAAATTAGAATGCAGAATTAATTATTTTAATCTCGCATTGTCGAACAGAATAAACTCGCACTTCTCCCTCGAAGGAATTGTGGATATAGTTATAATACCAAAAAATTTTTCCACATTTTATAATTTTCTTATCTGTCCTTTTTGTTTCATTGATTAAGACTGTCAGCTACACGCCATTATTTTCCTTAACCTTGGTTCCCAAGGGAACTCGTCTCTTGAGTTTCCATGCTCCTTCGTGCGCATTGCACATGCACCGATCAATTTGGACATTTCTATTATTGTGTTCGATCTGAGATTACAAGCTGTAGCATAAACATTAATTTGGCACCAATTAAACCTATTTTAATGCATCACATAAAAGCTTATGCTTTGTCATCATCCCACTTATATGTTAACTATGACATTATACTAATGACTTGACAAAATACCCCCTTATACAGCTAACTACGCTACTTTATGTATGTGGTTCCACCTGTGATCCATGTCAGCCAATTTGGGTTCTTCTAGGACGCGTTGAACAATTATGCAGCCTAGGAGCTATTCTTAAAACTAAAGAACATGTAATCATGAAAATACAGCCACACTAGCTAGTTGGACCGAAGAACAAGAGAAACATGCATGCTTAAGCAACTTTGTGTTTAGTAATAGCAACTAGTTACGAGTTTGGAATATGAATTTGCTTGTTGGCACTTGAAAATTCGTGGTTGGCATTTGAAAAATTTGTGGTTTCTAAGTTCCACTTATTTTATCATTAAAATTAATAGCATGTTTTTTTCTTCTTTTAGAAACTACTTATTTATTATTTTAATATAACGTATGAGGTGTATTGTAAAACATGCTAATTCATAATTTACTGGCCAGATTTCAAAGTGTTGCTATCACACTAACACAAAATAATCATGATGCAAGAAAATTAAACAATGGTACTTTCACATAACTGAACATTTTAATGTTTTTTCACATGATGTATCAACTTATTCACACTAGTTAGAATAATTTTCTTAAATGATTTACGTTATTTAGGCTTATCAGAATAACACAAAAGGATATCGTGATGCAAGAAACTTGGTTATTTTGGTTTTCCTTAAATGCATTTGAATGTTTGGTGAGGAAAATTTATGATTAGTAGAAAGAGAAAGAGATAGATGAGCAAATATAGAGAAAGGTCGGGGGGGTCCATCCTATGTTGGTATCATTTCCTAAAAAATTGACTAGTATTCATCAAAATTGGGAACTGAAAACCTAAGAGAAAAGAACATTTTCTCCTTAATATGCAGGGGACCCCTAAAACATTGAAAGAGGTTTAGGAGCACGACCCAAAGAGCATAGAACTTGGCCCCCCACACTGGCAAAGTACATGAACTTCGTAGTTCTTGGGGGTGGGGCGTGGCTCAGGAGAAGATGATAGCACCAATTGTCTCATTCTTGGACTTGTAGAGTATGCAGAATTTAATTCTCTACACCAGTTTGCAGAAAATTCTGAACACCTGAGCTAAGAATTTGGCCCTTACCACCTACTAGAATTAACCATCTGACAACACCATTGCACTGATAACACTACCTATGCCTAGCCTTTTTCTTCCCACACTCCCCTCTGGATCCCTCTCAAGTGAAAGAAAACAATTTCAAGGACAATAAGTTAGTAACATAAAAAAGGACAACGTGAAGAGAAGGTCAGCACATATTTGGATCCTAGAACATCAAGTAATGAGTACTACCTCATACTTTGCCTTCCTTCCACTCATTAATGCTGTTCAATTAATTTTTCTCTCAGTACATCACATAAGGTTAATATTTTTCTTACAAATGGTCATTTATTGCCCCACTTTTATCTTTTATCTTTCATAAAAGTGTAATTCACATTCCACCTTTAGTTTTACTCTCATCCACCTACGGACATGTAATGTGACCTAATATTGATTGGCATTCGCATTGGTAGTAAGCATATTTTCTACTTCTGTGTTTCATTTTAACCAGGTGCTATCCAAAGGTTAGAGATTTCCAGACTTACTATTTTTCCTTCATACTGATTTGACACCAAGAATTTGTTTGCCTTTTTTTTTTCCGGTAAGGAAATTATATGTATATTTAAAAAAGAACAAAAGCTTCGTACAAATCATTTATTCAAATTCCTTGATTATTTACCATTTAGGTCTAATTACACTTTGTATTTTTTTATTTTTAATATTTAGTTTCTCTATTTTTTAATCATATTGTGTCCAAATTTTAAAATTGTTAAATTTATATATTCGTGGATGAATTGATGGTAACTATTAAGATGCAAATATTAACTGATAAGTAATATTAATTTGATTTGACAATAATTTAATAATGTGATAGATTTAATTTTATGATTTAAAAGACAATTTGGATAATGAAAAAATAATAGTTTAAATAAGTTTTTTGTATTTAAAGTTTTACCAAAAATCATTTTTAGTTCTTGAAATTCAAAAATATATGTTTTAGTCCTTAATTCACTTTTACTTTTTTCTCCAGTTAATGTGTTAAAAAATTATTGACGGGGAACACGTTTTTATATTCGTGAATCACTCTCCTCCTCAACCATAGTCCTCTCAATCTTCAATTTCACATTCGATACAATCAAATACATTTGCTTAGTCATTGTGTGGTAGATTTGGCTTGAAAGGAATAATGTAGCCTTTAAAGGTGTGAAATTCTGTGATTTCTGGGTATGATAGGAAACTCTCTAAAGATCCTAGTTTTGGCTAAGGGGTTCTCAAATGCTTACCTTTTTCTCTTTCTATGATTGGTCAGTTCATCCATAGTATTGTATTTTCAAATTAATCCATAGATGATGTATAGGTAGTCACAGGGATCTATTATGTCAAATGACATATTATAAGTGTGGGTGGGGTAAGTTTGCCTATATATTTTCATGTTTTGTATCTCTTTTGTTCTGATGGTGACATTTCTTAATCATTCATTGTAATTATGATTTGTCATTCAAATGCTGCTGGATAAAATCTTTGCCTTTTAAAAAAAATACACAGAAACTTATAAATTGACAATGTTAATACAAAAAAAAAATTCAGACACTAAAAAAATATTTTTGAATTTAAAAAAGAAAAAGCATTGTTTTATAAAAATTTAAAGACAAAAAACTTAAGTAAGAAAAAATAATTATATTTAATTAAATTACCTTTAAATAACATAATTAGAATTCATTAAATTGTTATTGTGTGTGAATCAATTTCGTTTGTCACTTAATAGTCAATATCAATGCATACTAACCATTGAAACACAAATTATCAATTTTAAAAATTAAAGACACATGGAGATATATAAAATTACTCAACAGTTTAATTAAGAGAGTGGAAAGATGGGAAAAATCATGGGTTCGATCATTCCAGCTAATAAAAAATAACATTACTAACAATACTAACATTTAGTTTATAAAAAAAAAATTAAAGACACAATGTCATGATTTAAAATTAAGAGACAAATGTTAAAAATTAAAAAAAAAATAGAGTGCAATGAAGCCTACCATTTATTTGGTAGAAATGAAATATTACCCTGGATCCTCCGTCATAAAATAATAAATCAACCCTCCCTTAATTAGCTCAGTTTTTGTCAAAAAATAAAAACTCTTAGAAAATTAAAGTTACACTTCCCCGCTATAAACACCAACATCAAGTAACCTTTTTCCAAAATATTGTATTAAGAAAGATCTTTGTGTTAGCATCCTTCAGGTAATAAAGTATTTGGTCGTATAGAGAGGAATAAAGTAAATAAAAAAGAAATAATTAAAAAAATAAAATAATATAAAATGATATTTTTCTGAGGAGGAGAGAAATAGAGATGAATGTGCTGTGTTTCACATTTTTAAAATTATTCAATGTAAACAAATCTTTTTTATTTCTCTCTTTCTAAGTTAATTTTTCTACCTATCAAACAAAGGAAAGGGTAAGAACTAAGTATTCTAAAATGTTGTGATTTCGTATGAAAGAAGTTAAGCAAATGCTGAATCAGTCACACCAAACAATATTAATTTGGCTAGCCAATATATGTGTGTACTGATTAACGAATTAGAAAGATGTTTATTGTTTCAATAGCTTGTCAGAAGAGTTAAAACTTAAAATTCTTCAACCTATAAACTCGCCTTTCCGACAAAGTTAAAATAATTACTAATGCAATCTTATTATTTTTTTTATTTATAAATACTTTCTACTCTTTTTTTACGTTTAAAAATTGAGTATTCACTTGTAAAGAAAAAGACTTTTAGAACGTATTCTCTTTAACTCATAAAAAATAATGTATTGTCTTTCTTAGTATGTTAGGTGAGTTTTTTGTTTTTTTTTTTTAATGGTAAATATCTCATATTTTATCATGTATATATTTTATTCCTCTAAAGTGCTATTTCATAAATATAGTTCATCCCAAATTAGATTTGGATTTGGATTTTAAATATTTTAGACAAGTTCAAATATTTTAGTTTCACAATTTCTTTCTCAAATTTAAAAATGTAAGCTTTTATATTTATTTCTATTTAATAAAATATAAATTTAATTAGTATGTACAGACAGTGTAAAAGAATGTTACACTGACATTAAATTGTATCTTTTTACTTATATGATTTTTAAAATATAATTAATAAAATCAACAAACATATCATAAATTAAAAATTGTGATAGTCAAATAGTGTTACTTAAACTGTTAATCATATATATCTTACGGTTAATATCAAAATTTTCAAAAAAAAAAAAATATATATATATATATATAACGCTCAATTCCCACAACTAACTTCTATAATTTAGTCCTCGATTTTAAAAGTATTAACTTTTTAATTTTTTATATAAAATTTTAAATTTTTGTGTCTTCAATTTATTGTTATACAATAAATAAAATCCTTATTTTCTACAATAAAAACATCGATTATAATCTCTTATATCCAACTTTTTACATAGGAATTATGTTTGTACAAAAATATAAATTGTTTTAAACAATAATTAAAAAGTTTTAGTTTTAAAGGAATCTCTTTAGCGTAAATAAAAATAAAATTGAAATGAGTTGAATATGTTAATAATAAGTTTATTATTAGGGGAAATTTAATGTATCTATGTTAATTTTGTAGGCATTGATCCTTTTGTTTTTTAACAAAAAAATTGTAAGTTTTGTGAATGTAGGCTTCTCCTACTTCGGATTCCCAAATGCTTGACTGACACACGTTTTTGCAGGTCACATAGTCTCCTCTACTCATCGCCTTGAGCTCCCTGGGGCACTGCCTATTCAAGTCCTCACCACAACTCGTTGCCAAACATTTCCTAGCGTCACCATGAGGCTCCCACGAAGAAATCCAGTTTGCTCCCACCGTTTATAGTGAGCTCCACCACAGTAATCGACGGGGCAAAGTTTCCTCCAACGCATTCAACGCTGGTGACTTAAGAGAACTTTCCCGTGGCAATCATGAGAATAGAAAGTTCGTGTACACAAAATTAACAGGGACACAAAACTTACAATTCTATCAATTAAAAAAATAAAAATATCAATACCACAAGTTTATTAAAATCACCTTATTATTATTATTATGATGGTTACGAATACATACTTTACCGTTAAATGCATGCCACTAGTGAAGTAACAGAAGAATATCTTTGGAAGCGCTCCAAATTGACAATTCATGAATCATAATACAGACTTCATACCACAATTATGAAGTGACGTGGCTGTCATTCAATATTCCTAAAAATACTTAAAGGCTACAACTAGATAAGACACCTTTTAATATTATGATAATTATAAAAGTAATCTTGTGAAAATGATTAATGTATTTTTTCGGTTTTAATAAAGAGTGTGTTTTTTTGGATTAGTTTAGAAATTTTAGAATATGCATATTAAACATTAGATAGGATTTCCAATTGATTGACGAACATTAATAGAATTAGGAGTGTTACTTAATTTAGCTTGTATATTGTGAAAACACTTTGTTTCTTTATCTTCTTTAATAAATTCTTTGCTTTTAAAAAAAAAAAAGAATACATGCACCCTTTTCTATTTCCTCCCTCATTTCATCTGTGTCACAAATTAGTGGTATTTTATTTATTGCTTATGTTGATCGTAGAACAAAAATTTATGATTGTAACATTTTCAATGTAATTTAACTTTTGTTATGCGACATGTTGTATTTAATCTAATGCATATATTCATTATGTTGTGCTGTGTATTCTATCTTTATTAAATTGAAATGAGTTGGTCATAATGACAGGCTAGTTATAGAATCAATAGAAGAAAAGGTCAAGAAAAAGAAAAAAAAAAGAATATCTAGATAATTCAAGAAATTCTTAAGCTATGCTTAATTAATTTTTACAAAAATACACAATAATTAAATCCATTTTTAGTTCTAAGTAATTAGTGGAGTCCATTAATTTTAGGCTTTTTGAAATTTAGAGATAGTTTTTAAAAAATATTAATTTAAGATAAAATTACTATTATTAACTAACAAAATTAATTTATTCAATTTTGATAAGTTAAATAATTGGATATGAAAAAGAATAATAGTTTTGTTATATTCTTAATTAACTTTAACTTGATACACATTAACACACATAAAAGGAGCTAGTATTGAGGGTTTTTTTATTCAGAACAGATATTAGATAGATTAATCTAGATCTCTCTTTCACAAACAATACAACAGTTGGGTATTTAGGATTAGTTTATTAGGATTCTCGATGCTTGTTACTAAAAAACAAAAGTTGTGTTTTAGGATTAGTTTATTAGGATCCTCAATGCTTATGATTAAAAAATACATAAACTTATTCTTCAGTCCCAATAATAAAAGCCATGGAAGTCAAAACAAAGTGTACAAGAATCATTATTACTCAACGAAGTATTTAAAAATGCAACCAATTAATATTAAAACAGTTTTAGCACAAATTATTATTTGAAAACATCTTAAACTTTTGATTCATTCTACACGTAGACATAATGTTGGTACAAAATTACTCTTCTTAAAACTATTAGCCTTAAGCAAAACAATATGCAGTATGGAAAAAAATGGGTGAGCTCATAAAAATTGTAAATGTAAGCATTACTAATGTTGAGTTTAAGAAAATAAGAAACTACGGTACGGTATTTTTAGTGTTGTTTTTTGAATTAAAAATCAGCTTAGTAATCAATGAAAGTTTTTATTAATGAATGTGTAACTTTGATTTGATAACGATAAAAAATATTAACAAATTAGAGTTAGTATTATTCTAAAACAAAAATGGTGTGGTGTATAGTGTAGTGGTCCTCTTGAGTTGAGCTTGAGCCTCATATAAATTAAGCATAGAAAGGGGAGGCAAAGAACAAAAGAATCTCTTTGATCTTTAGATTTGGTCATTGTGTGGAAATAAGTATGGAAGGTATTGTTCGGTTACATAAATGCTTTCTGACCGGAGACAGAATGAACAAAATTACTAACATCATTCAACAAAATGATACGAAGGAAGAAGGCAAGACAAAATCACATACTGGAATGCCCCATCCATTTCCTAATGCTCATGGTAACCAAAACACAAAAAATACACTAGAAGGAAACGACGAGGAGAGAGAAAGAAAAAGCGAACGGTTGTCTTTTAGTTAATTGAAGAGTGATAGGATGGAGTGGGGTTGGAGAGAATTTGGTCTCATTCTGTTTTCCACCCTTAATCCACACTCTCCATCTCCCCCTTGGTACCCATCATCATATAAATATGAACATGAACATGAACATGAACATGTGTGTGGGATTGTTACTTCCTTGCCGTTCCAAACTTTCCTACGTTATTTGCTCATCATTTCTTCGTCCACACCCATCATGTGAGTGAGTGACTGAGAGACATACATGTTAGAGAATCGCATACACAATTAAAAAAATAAATAATAAAAAAAACCTAGAGCTACAAAAAAATTGTCAACAATATCTATACTACTTTTCCATTTTTTGTTTTTTTACATTGCTCTAACTAAATCAGCCTGGAGAAAAATTGTGGAATCTGACACATGCGAAACCTTAACCTCATTGTCCCAACTTCAAAACTCACCGCGACAGCACAATCCCACCCGGAGAGATGATGCATTTCCATTTTGTACATTTTCCGTTCCCCCCACCCCAAAATTTTCCTCTTTTTTTTTTTTTTTTGATAAAATAAAGGGATAGAAAAAAGAAAAAAAAGAAATAAAAATGAGGGTAGCTGGAATTAGCTGGAAGACCTACTCCATCAAGAAGCGTTTCACAATCTTCACGCTTGGTTCCAACACCTGTGTCTCCCATACATGGGAGCCTGACGTCAGCACCAGCCGAAAGGCCTCGGTTGCGTCGATCCTCCGTAGCTCCCATCCGGCCCGCTTCAACCGTTGGATCTTCCCTATCTGACGGTGGGCCAAATCACAAGTGTTGTCCTTAATCGCCCGCACGGCTTCCCGGTAAGCACGGTCACGGTCCCGGTCCCACAGGCCCAGGCCCAGGCCCATTGAGGGAGGGTATTTATTGAAAAAGCGGTCGAACTCGGGCACCCCAATGGCTTTACGGAGACCCAGGGCGGTTGGAGAAGGCGGGTCCGGGTGGAAGAAGTGAGCCAACTCCTGGACCATACCGGAGTGTAGCATGTCGTCGACTCGGTCCCTTAAGTACTGCGATAGCACGGGGAAGGCTATGTCGACCCAGAGGAAGCAGCACCTGTACCTTAACTCGGAGGATATCAGGCCCTCATTGTGGAAGACGTTGAAGTGAGGGTCGAAGTTTTCAACGAGGAGCGCGTGCACGAAGGAGTTCGACCCTCCCACCACGATGGGGAGGTTTCGCCGGCTGCTTATGTCCTCGATCAGGTCTCCGGCGCGGTGGCGGAAGTCGGCTGGGGTGAACTCGCCGTGTTCGGGGTCGACGTCTCCGAGGAGGTGGTGGGGGACGCCGCGGCGCTGGGCGTGTGGGATCTTGTTGGTGGTTATGTCGAGGCCGCGGTACACTTGCATTTTGTCTGAGTTTATGATTTCTGAGAAGGGGAAGAGAGTTGCGAGGTCTATGGATAGCCGGGACTTGCCGGACCCTGTGGCTCCCATGATCACCACCACCTTGTCTTTCCGGCGGTGGAAGGAGGCGTCCATGCGGGGCCACCGTTTTATGGTGTGGGGTTGGGATTGCAGAATGGAAAGTCTCATGATAGGAAGCGAAATGGAGAAATAAGTAAAATATATTAAAATAGGGAGGGTAGGGGCAGAAACAGAAAGTGTGTGGGTTTATGGAATATTGAGAAATGGAAATGCTAATTTGAATTCCACAGTTGATACATGGTGTGTGTACCTATCGCAGTTTTGTCGGGCCGGGAAGGGGATTCTTATTCTTTCATTTGCATTTCGTTTCAATCGGACACCTCTCTGCTCTCCCCTCTGTTTCACTGAAATCAGACTTGCTGGACTGGAGGAGAGTGACGGAGGGAGAAATATCCCACCTCCTATTTAAAACTCCCTCAACTCATATTCTCTCTTTTCTTTTTTTATTTTTCTCAATAAATTACTTTCTTTATTCCATTCTTTTTTTATAATTAATATACACTTCTATAAGCCTCCATCAAATCATTTTCTATTTCAATTAACACTCTCACACTCTGTAAACTTTTCTCACTATTCTTCTCGTTTTAGTTTTAGTTATTACGTCAGTGGTTATTAAGGTTACCGCCTATCGTGAAGGCTGAACCACTGTCTAAACACTAACACGACGGATGGATTTAAATTTGTGCTACTTATGTTAGTACTACACTACTACTATCTAATCATTTTTACAACAAAGCCACTCTCATACAATTTATTAAAACTTATTATTTCATGATTGTTATTTATTCTTTACCACTTTTTTACAAGTTCGATATTGAGAAAAAAATTACATAAGCACACCTCTTTACTATTTTATCATAATCAAATATTATCACTCAATATCATTTTTTTTTTAATTGCGAGTAACTTTTATTAGGAACCATCCTATTTGAGCATTGTAAAATCACTATAAGCACTCTCCCTACTCAACCTATATTTTTAATGGAACGGAATAAAATAAAATTCAATATAAATATTTGAAATAAATGCATATTAAATAGAGGAAAAAACAAGGGAGTAAAGGAGAATGAAATTAGAAAGTAAAATATGGAACGGTCCAAATTGTTGACTCATGATAATGAATATGACAACAATTGGACTAGTATTATTATTTTTTTGAACTTGATGTAAGAATCATGATAGTTATGTAAAATTAATTTTGCTAAATCATTAACCAACATATTCTCTTTCCATAGAACATAATCAGAGAAATAAGCTTGAGTTTTCTCACTTTGCCCGTAAATTATCTCAACTAGAGGAAAGTAGTCATGGTCAATGGCAGTCCTAAACCCTAAATCCTCTAACAACTAAATTGAGTCGAGAGAATATGATTCAATAGCCAAATTTTGGAAGCCATGTTCTTAAGCAACTCCTAAGGCATGTAAAATGACTAAAAGTTCAGTTTTGATAACCTCACAATAGGAAATCGAATGAGAGAAGTCAAGAACAATCTCACCACAACCATAAGGAACAACTCCACCAATAACCATCTTCTTTTGAAATTGGACAAGTTTATATATATATATATATATATATATATATATATATATATATATATGTATGGATAATAATAATTAAATAATGATAAAATTATATTAAATAAATGTAATATTATATAATACTAAAAATCAAAACAAAACATCCACATTAAAAATATACATAAAAACTTAAATATTAATATATCATAATAATCTATTGGTGTAGTGGGTTAAGTTCTCATTACATAAACACATCGGAGAAAATATATTTAGTAGGAGATTATGTTTGATTTTTTAATGTTCAAATTTTCCTTGAAGAAAAGATAATCACATGTATCCGAGCAATATTTGTCTTTAACCATAAGTTGGGATACACCCTAACAAATAAAAAAAATCCAAGCATTTGTTTAATAGAGTGGAAAAGAATAGAATTAAGTAAAAAATGAATTTTGCTATAGTAGTATAGTTTTATGATTGAAACGGATCAATTGAAGGGTGAATTAGGTTTTAGAAACTTTGTTTCTTTTCCCTTCAACAAATAGAAACACTTGAGACACATTGAATCAATTTACTTTGCAGTTGATTTGGATTGAATAGAATATAATCTCTTTATGAAATATCAATAAAAAATGTACAAAACAAATTCACATAAGATTTTAATTCGAATTTATTTACTTAATTAAGAAAATCTTGCGAGTTATGCTAAGAACGTGAATTTACACGGAAGCAACAAGCAACTAAAACATAAAGAGAGATGGCAAAGATAGAGATAGATTACAAAGAAATTATACTGATTCACCAAAACCTTGGGCTACATCCAGCTTTCAATATGCAAGACAACTCATCTTGGATTGAAATCCATTAGAATCAATGAGCTATACAACCAAACTCACAAGCACATGAACGTACACATGTATAAGTCCTAAAAATCTATTAAGATTGATCCTAACCATGCAAATACTATGTGCGAATTTACGTTATTTAGGAAACCTACCTAGATGCTATCTTATACAACCAAAAACTTAAAAAAAAAAAAATAAAAGGTTAATGTCACCTGATAAATTTAATGCAAATGATCAAGCAAGTTTAGGTTATCAACAAAATTCAATGTTGAATGGAAAATTTCCTTGATCTTGAACAATTTTGATTCAATCTTTGTGAGCTTCTTGTAGAAAGGTTTAAGAGTTTTCCCTCTAAGAATCGCAGAAACTTGTCTCTCAATTTGATATTTTGAAAATGTTTTTTCTTCTAAGTGTTGTAGAAAATTTCAAACTTTAGCTTTTATATAAAAACATTTTAGCTCTGATTTAATCGATTATTTTGAGCATTTAATCGATTAAATTGTTCTAAGATCTATTTTAGCCAACAAGCACATATTAATCGATTAATCCAAGTATGTATTTGATTAATACTTCATTTTAATTGACTATGGAGGTAATTTAATAGATTAAAATAACAACTATGCATTTCAATCAACTAAATTACTTCACAAATCAATTTCTTACCACATCAATGAGATAAATTAGATTTTCCAAAACATTTTTTATGAACATGTCATTCATACTTCCCATGGCTAATTCAAGTTAAGAATCTTTCAAAGATAAAAAGAATTGCACAATGAATCAAGGTTATTTCTAACCTATATGAATTCATGATATGAGTCATAAGCATTCAATCAATAAAGCAAGTAACATCCATCTAAGGTTATGCTTAGAGTTCGTCATCGAAACTATAAAGCTAATATTAATCAACTTAATACAATTTTAACGTCATGAGAATGAGTTCCAACAAACACCTTAAGAGTGAGTTCCAACAAACTCCTTAAGAGTGAGTTCCAACATTTTTGTCCTCACAAGGAATCCTACATCAATCCACATGCCACACACTGCAACAAAATGGAATAGCCAAAAGAAAAAATAGACACTTAATTGAGATTGCACGAACCTTGCTACTTGATGCAAATGTTCCTGTTCATCATTGGGGTGATGTTGTTTGTTGAGATTGTTGAAGGAGATTGGACTCAAGTTGTGATGGAGCTCTCTCTCAAGTCTTGTATCTTTAGTAGGTTTTAGTTTCTCTTTTTCAATTCATTTTAAAATACCAAACATGTTTCTATAGATGTGGTACTTGTATTGATTATTTATAGCATAGGCATGATTTTGTGTTTGAGTTTTGAGTTCTTGTTGTTGATCATTTTCATTAGCATATTGAGTTCATTGTGTTTTTTTCATATTTGGAAAGTAAAGGTATCAAAATTACTAAGTTAAGTAATAATTTACCTCAAGGGTAATTAAGTACATAAGTTGGTAATAGATTATCTAACCGACTTAAGCTAAAAACAAGTGAATTTATAGTATAATCATGAAATGATCGATTACCCTACTATAGTAATTGATTACCCTATGAATCTAGGATGCATTCTAGTTTCATGTTCTCTGCAATAATCGATTACCTATAGAGTTAATCGATTACCACAGAGAGTGTTCCATTGTGAGTTTTGTTTTAAACTTCTAAGTAATTAACTACTTGCAAAAGGTAATAAATTACCTCAACTTTTGACAAAATTTTAACAGCTTTACCAACTAGTTTAATGTAAGAACAGAAAGGAAATAATATATTTTTGTGAGAGAAACTTTACCATTTTTTAGAGAAAACTCTCAAAGAACCCAAGAAAACCAAGTTTGAGCCATGAATGTTCTTTAAGATTTGTGATTGAAAGTGAAACTAAGCAAAAGCATTTTATTTCTATGTTTGGTAATCTTCATAATAAGGTGATATCTTTCTTGAACCCAAATCTCGTTTTTCTTTGTTAGGGATAATCTCTTGAATTGATATTCAGTGAGGTTATGTGAAATCTTTTGATAGGGTGTCATGAGTGAGACTTATGTTTATGTGGTAGGGTGTAACTGATAAACAGACTTTTGTTGGGTGCAAGAGTTTTTTCCTTTTTGATGTGTTGTTCTAAGTCTTTCTTGAATTGTATGTACATTGTGCTTGTATTCGATTCATAGTGAAAACAACTTTAGCAAGGTACTAAATCTACACTAGATGTAGGTCATTTAAGGGCTAAACTAGTATAAATAATAATGTTATTTTCTTTATCCTTACACTCTTGCTTTTGGTTAATTTTAGCTGAATTTTACTATATTAATAAGTAATTCGCAATTGTATAATTAGATCTTGAATTCATATTAATTTCATTTTTGTCAAACATTGAATTGATTATACTTGTTGGACTAATCTTGAAATCTAGTATGACATTGCATTTCTTTCAAAGAACATCGATCTGCTTTACAATATACTTGTAATCTTTGAAAATGTATTTTGAAAACTCTTTGAAAGAATCTTGAAGGCAATTTAAGGGGTACTTGTGAAAACTTTGATATTGAAAAATGCAAATTGTTTTTGGGAAATCTATTCAATCCCCCTTCTAGATTTCCTCTAGGGCCAACACTGTTCTTACTGTTTGTTTCTTAATAAATAAAATTTCTTCCTCATCTCTTGAAAATAAAATTCCCCACTAAATCATTTTTCCAAATGACCTCTTGTATTTTGTTCCTCCTAAAATCTTTAGTTGTACATGTTTTGTTCATGATGTTTCTATAGGTTTAGATAAACTTTCTGCAAGAGCTATCAAGTTTGTATTTCTTGGTTATTCACGCCTTAGAAAGGGGTGCAAGTGTTACTCTCAAACCACAAAAAATACTACATGTTAGCTGATGTCAACTTCTTTAAGGAAAAAATGTTCTTCTGCAAACAAGATTTCAATCCTATACAACAAGTTTTACCTATTCCCTATCTTACTCCAGTGATTGTTCCTACTCTTACAATATTGGATCAAGGAGAAATTCAGCCCACTTTCTTAGTCACTTATCAAGCTGAATGATCTCCATCTTTTGGTTCTACCTATAAAAGTAGAACACAGAGAGTTAGTCCAATAATGCAAGAAGCTCCTCCTGAATCATGTTTGTCATCCTATTTATTTAAGTTATCATCGTTTGTCTCCTTCATATTTTTCTTGTGTATCTTCTTTGTCTTCAGTTACTATTCCTAAAAATGTTGAGAAAACACTTTCTCATCCTAGATGGAGACAAGCCATGATGACTGAGATGCAGGCTTCTGAAGACAGTGGTACATGGAAGTTAGTTCCCCTTCCTCCAAGAAAAGACTAGTTTTTGTCAATAGGTAGTTAGGCCTAATAGTAAAATTCATCGCCTTAAGGTTCGCTTAGTCGTTAAAGGCTACACCCAAATATATGGTCTTGATTATGTTTTTGTGGCCAAAATCACTACTATTCGCCCGTTTCTTGCCATGGTTGTTATTCGTCATTGACCTCTGCATCAGTTATAAAAAATATTTTTCTCCATGGTGAACTTGATGAGGAAATCTATATGAAGCAACCTCCTGGGTTTGTTACTTAGGGGGATCTAGTTTGGTTTGCAAGCTCCATCGTTCTATTTATGGGCTCAAATAGTTTATGAAAAATTGGTTTGGAAAATTTAGTCAAGTTGTCCAAAGTTTCGAGATGCAACAAAGTGAAGCATATCAATTTGTCTTTTATCGTCATACTTCCCTTGGTAAGTGTGCATATCTGGTTCTCTATGTGGATGACATAGTTATCAATGGGAATGGTGTTGATAAAATCTCTTAGACTAAGGATCTTAGGTCTTTTCAATAATTTCTTGGTATTGATGTAGCTCAATCAAAGAAAGGGGTTGTTGTCTCACAAAGAAAATATGCCCTTCATATTTTGGAGGAAACGAGTTTGTCTAATAGTAGACCTATTAATAGTCCTATGGATCCAAGTAAGAAATTATTGCCAGATCATGGTGGCCATACTCAGATCCATAAAGATATAAAAGATTGGTTGGAAAACTTATTTATCTCACAATCAGGATACCTGATATTTCTTTTGCAGTAAGTGTTGTCTGTGAGTTCATGCAAGCTCTTAGTGTGGATCATTAGAATGAAGTAACTCATATTCTTAGATATATTAAGAAAGCTCTAGGTTAAAGATTGTTATATGAAGATAAAGGACATACCCAAATTAATTAGTGGGTATAGTGACGCTAATTAAGCAGGACGTCCTATAAATAAAAGGTCTACCATTGGATATTGTGTTTCTATTGGGGGTAATATTATCTCATGGAAAAGTAAGAAACAAAACATAGTTCCTGGACCAAGTGCAGAAACAGAATATAGAGCTATGGTTGCAACTACTTGTGAATTAATGTGGGTCAAACAATTTATTCAAGAATTAAGGTTTTATAAAGTTCAAGCAATGAAGTTGTATTGTGATAATCAAACAGCTCTTCATATTGCCTCTAATCTAGTGTTTCATGAAAGAACAAAACATATAGAAATTGAATGTCACTTTATAAGATAGAAATTTTGTCCAAAGAAATTACTACAAAATTTGTCAACTCCAATTATCAACTTGCAAATTTGTTGACAAAATCCTTAAAAGGTCCTTAGATTCAATTTGCATGTTCCAAGCTTGAAGTATATGATTTATATGCTCCACCTTAAAGAGGTGTTAGATATATAGATTGTATTTCTGTTTTATTTTTTGCTTATTTTTCATGTTTACTCTTTTTTGTTAGTGTAATCATGTAACATATATATATATATATATATATATATATATATATATTATAAATGAAGCGTCCTTATAGTATGTGAAAAACTCTCTCTCCCATGATACCAAATACTTTTTTATTCAAGGTATTAAATCTCCATTCCATTATATAATATCCAAATTATGTTTTGATATATCTACTCTATGCCACTTTTTAGAATGTATCCTAAGTAATATTAATCATTGGTATCAGTAATTAATATTAATAACAAATTATACATCTTTTAGAATATTAACAAAGAAAAAAATTATTTACTAAATATTTATTTATTTAATTATTTTATAGGAGCCAAATCCTACTACAATATATATCTTCATAGAAATAAACTAAGCTGATATTCAATTTTTATTTTTATTTATATACCAAATTAATTATATATATATATATTATAATTAAGTAAAATTCATAGTATTAATTTTTTTAAAATACTCTGGCATACTTTGAAGATTAAGCTTTATCATGGTATCTAATCCTATAATTACTTTCAAAATTTACTATATTTGTGGCTTCTTTTTTCTGACAATATAACATTTCTTTAATCAAATTACTAAGTACGAACACGATTTCTCGAAATAAAAAATTGTATGAACACGATTAGGATAATTCGATTGTTTGCCAACAACAAAAACATCCTTAAATAGTGTGTGAAAATAAAAACAGCTTTTATAAGATTCCTTTCTTCAAATTAATGTTACATGCAAAATCATTTTCTTTTCCGACCAATTTTAGTGAACGGTCAAAGGATTCATAACACTTAAATCAAATCAACTGCGAGAAAGTGACATACTCCTTCGGGAACAAAAAATATATACAACGTAAGGAAAACGAATTTGCTCCCCTATATTTTTAATTAAATTTTTAGCATTAGATTGTGTATTTTTAAATTGATGCTTTTGATACTTAAATTTTTAAAAAAAGTTAACATTTAAAATACAATGATATATTTAATCATATTCTTTAATTTATATGACTTTTAAAGTATTAATTAATAAAAAACTAACCTATTACGTAAAAAAAATTATGATTAAATCTTAATGTAAAAATTTTTGCATTTATAAGTATTTTTCTTTTTTAAAAAACATGTTAATTGTTAATTTAAAAGTAGTATTAATGAAATTCGCGTACATTCTAATTATTTGAATTTTAACATTTATTGAAGATTATAAAAGGCTACGTACACTAAGATGAGCAATTTTTAACTGTTTTAAATCCTTAGAAAATCATTACACTCTGTGTTGGTTTATAATTAAAACTATATTTTCAAATGACATAATTTAAGCTTGATAAATTCACATTTTTTTTTAAAAGTTTGGAAACTAAAATCATAAATTTAAAAGTATAGGATTAAAATTAAATTTGACTAAAAATATAGAAACAAAAACATTTTTTAATCAAATTATAATTATTTCTCTATTTTATCCATTAAATAGGAAATTGTACTGAAATTATGAATGCCCGTGAATAGATATAAAATTTTCAAATGGCATTTTTATTAATTTTTTCATTACTAGTTAACAAAAGGGACGGATATGAATATCAAGGACGTTATTTATCTTATTATTAGTTCTTGAATATGATATAATTTTGGATGAGGATTTTTAAGATTGTTATAGGTTTTCTTTTATCATCAAAGTATTGTCGTATTCAATAAATTTTTTTTAAGTGATATAAATAAGTTTTATAGTAAAATAATTTAAAAAATTATTTTTCCTCTTTGTGAATCAAACAAAAAAATAGTTACCACTCATTACTACTCTCATCCAACGAAATATACTTTCAAATTAAAATCTCTTACTTCCATTAAAATTTTTTACCTCTAAGTCAAACTTGCCATAAAGGCCATCCAATCATTTGATGTGCAATTCTTTGTAACTTCCTTCTCAAAGAATACCATTCTAATGAAATTTAAATTGAATTGATAGATGACTCTTCGACTATAAAATTTTAATCATAAAAGTCTTTATAAAAAATCTCTTAACTCACGTCATTTTTTGCATAATTTTTCAAATTTTCAAGATATTTTTTATCATAATTTCAAATAATCTCGTAAAAGTCCAAAAATTCAACATACCATCTTGATTAGGATAGGCAAACGGTCACCTTAAGATAAGTTGAAACAATAATATATATATATATATATATATATATATATATATATATATATATATATATTAATTGGGAGTTTGGGAGGGTAAGTGAGTTGGAGAGGATTCTCAAAGGAATTCAAATTAATCTTGATAAACAAGACAATTGGATATTTAAAGGCTAACTTTTCTGTAAAAAAGGTGTATTGCATAATCCGAGTAACAATAAAATAAATAACACTCTTCTTTCTATAAAGCAATTTGTGGCTACCTTTTTTTTTGGAAGGTAGCTCATAACAGAATTCAAGTAAAGATGGAACTTGTAAAAATGGGGGTTCAATTTAGGGACGGTGATATCTACCCTGTTGATCATGCTGAATCAGTATCACATTTACTATTTTCCTATAATCTTCACATCAAATTTGGATGCATTGTTATCGCTAGTTAGGATACTTGATGAGTTTTCCCTTTGCTTATTTTTCCATTTGTGGCAACATCTGGTTAATGTCGATGAGAAGCTAGAGGAGAAAGCTATGACAATTACCTGACTAGCCATTGTGTGGTCGATCTATCTTGCAAATAACGATTTGGTGTTCAAAGGTGTAAAATTATGTGAATTCTCGTAAGAAGCTCTCCGAAAATCTTGGTTATGAATTAAGAGGTTGTCAAATACTTCCCTTTTTCTCTTTCATGACTAATCAGTTAATTCACTATACTATATTTTCAAATTAATAGGTGACATAGCCAGTGGTGAAAAATTTGTTATCTGAAATGAAATATTATATGTATAAGGTAAGACTGAATATGTTTTTTATACTTTATATCTATCTTGTTCCTATGGTGACACTTCTTAATAATTTTTTTTTATGATTAGAATATGCACTTCAACTGCTTTGAATAAAAATCTTTATATTTTTCAGTATATGTATATATAAATAAGGATACAATAGTAAAATAATTTAAAATTTTCTTATTCATCTTTGTGAACCAACACAAGAAAATAGTTACCACTCATCCTACACTTGTCCAACTAAATATGCTTTCAAATTAAAATCTCATACTTCCATTAAAATTTCTCACCCTTTTAAGTCAAACTTGCCATAAAGGCCATCCAATTATTTATGTGCAATTCTTTGTAACTTCCTTCTCAAAGAATACCATTCTAACGAAATTTTAATTGAATTCATAGATGACGACTACAAAATGTTAATCATAAAGGTTTTTTATATAAACTCTCTTAGGTCACATAATTTTTGTATAATATTTTCAAATTTATAAGTTTTTTATGATAATTTAAAATAATCACTTAAAAGTCAAAATCCAATGTGTGTATTTCAACTAATGCTTAGCAAAAAAAAATTACATATACTAAAAAAAACATTGCAAAAATTGACCAAAAAATAACTCTAAAGGTAACAGAAAAAAAAAATCCTGATGAATATCAACAAAAAAATATTATAGTCGATATGAGGCAAAACTAACCTCAATAAATGTCAGTAAAAAAAAATAGTTTCAAGTATTTTAAATTTTTTACTTTTTTGAAACAATTTAAAATTCTACAATTTTAACTAATAAAAATGCTTTAAAAAATTAGTAAAATTTTAAATTCTTTTAAAATTCATAATCCAAATAATGTATTTTACCGCAAAATATTTAAAATTCTCAAATAAAATAAATTCTCTTCTTAAAATTCTCATTCCAAACACACTTTTAAGAATGTTATAGTAAATAATAATTTCTCTGCATATTCACTTGTTTGTCTCTCATCACCATTAGTTTTTTAAACTTTCTTCTCTCACCTTAATTAATATAGAATATCAATATGGTTATAAATAATAATTATGTATACTAATTTAATAAAATTTTTACATACATCTAAACTATAATTCGTGTTCATATAATTTATATTTTGATGTAATTTATATTTTATAAAAATTCAATGTAAGTTTATATTTTAATTGAAAAGTTAATAATTAACTGAAAATAATTAATAATTTTAATTTTAAAAAATGTTATATAAAATTTAATATTAAAATAAATTATAAATTTAAATTACAAAAAAATTATAAATTACATAAACTGATTTGTATTTTCATTAGAAAATTAATTGTTGAAGTAGATTTAAATTAATTACTTTAATAAATTGAAAAATAGTTAATAAAAAAGGGTGAACTTCTTTATTTAAAATTTATTTTATATTAAAATGATGATAAATCATTCTGTATTTAATATATAATCATTTAGCTTGGATTAACTTACATAGTTAACTTATTATCATTTTATTACATAGCTAAGTTCGTTGAGTAGAGTGTGAGTTGTTGTAAACCCCGATTATGTTTTCAACTTCTATCAGCAAGATCAACAAAAAAACTTACATAATTAACTTATTATCATTTTAATATATATATATGTTAAGTTATTATTTTACTGAATATACATTAACTTATTATCATTCTAACGTAAAATATAAAGGACACTAATAAACTTATATCTTTAATTAATTTTATATTATTAAAGTGATTAGTTTAAGAGTTTAATTAATTTTACATTAAATTAAAATTATTCATTTTTTTATTAAAATCTAATTTTCAACTACAATATAAATTTATGTTGAATATTTATGAAATTTAAATTAATCAAAATATAAATTACATGAACATAAATTATAATTTATAGAGTTTCCAAAAATTTTATTAAATTATTATTAGAGTTTAATTAATATGTATACAAGTTTTACATTGATGTTTAATTATAAATTTTTATTTATATGACTTTTAAAGTATTAATTGGTAATGTGAACAAATTTTTTATATTGAGAGTGTATAATTCTTTTTCTCTTATTATTATTCATAATTATTATTTTTTTACAATTATATTAAATTCTATATTTAGGAGAGATAAAATCCTCTAATGTCTGAAATTAATGTTCATGAGGAAAAGAATAGAGAATAAGTGGGTGTGTTAAAGAAATGATTATTATATAGAGAAACGAGATATTCACTTACTTTAAGAGTAAAATTAAGATATTTAGGGATTGATTGATTTTGGTTTTTTTTTTAATTTTTGAAAATATTTTTCAAAAATATTCAAGAACTATTTTTTGGAAGAAGAGAAAAAAAACTTATTTGGTAAATTTATTTGAAAACTATTGAAAGATGTGAAAAAAAAAAGTGTTCATGTTTACAAAATGTTATTTCGAGTTAAATAAAAAAACAAAAAAATAAAACTACTTATAGTTGTTCCTCTTTCCTAAGTTTTTAAAAATTAAAAAGCCAGAATTGTTTTCAAAAACTGTTTTAAGAAAATACTACCCAAACAAACTTTTTAGTTTTTAAATACTATAATGCTGAAAAGAGTTTTATTGGATCAAGCCTTTTAACTTCAATAATTAATCTTGGTAAAATCAAATTTTGGATCTAAGATCCAACTGCAAGATTAGCTAATGAAGATATTCTAACGACCTTTTATATTTCATGCTAGTCTTACTTTTTTTTTAATAAAGGCCCATTTGAACAAATAATTTAGTTTGGCATTTTAAGAAGTTCTTCAATATAAGAGAAGTTATGTTATACTTAAAATTTAGCTTAAAATAATCCCTTTGCCAAAAATAACTTTTAGTCCTTAAAATTCAAAAATATTTTCTAAGTCTCTAATTCACTAATTGTACTTCTCCTCCCATTAATGTAGTTAAATATTGCTGACATGAAACACGATTTTGTACTCGTGAATCACTCTTCTCTTTAACCCTAACCCCATCAATTTTCAATTTCACATACAACACAGACAAATGCATCGGAACTTATACATGGGCAGTGTTAATAAAAAAAATTAATTTCAAAAACTAAAGAAATTAATTTAGAATTTCAAGGAGCAAAGGTGATTTTTTGTGAAACTCAAAGGATAAAAATTTTTTGTGAGCCTAAAATTTATTAAGCTATTTAGATTTGGAAATATATGTTGATAAGTGTGTGTTGGTTAAAAAAATTATATTGTTGATTTTTGGATATATAAACATTTATAAAATGTTGTGTTTCTGTTCTAGGTATCACAACTTAAAAATATTTATCAATTTATAGATGAATGGATAGATAAATAGATAAATACAGAGGGTGACATATATGTTGATATTAGGTGTCAAACTTCATCACTTTACACGTTCAATAATTTTAAATATAATAAAAAAAATGAGTTTAATACTTATGCAATGACATTGTAGAAGAATTTTAGACTAACATTAAATTATAATTATTTTTATTTACATGAATTTTAAAGTATTAATTGGTAAAATTAACAAACTTATCATATATAAAGAGTTGTAATTTAATATCAGTGTAAAACTTTTTACACTGCTAGTATATAGGTTTTTTTTCTCATAAAATTTTGACCAATTCATGCTCTGAGTTTCATATTTTTATTAATTAGATCAAATTATACAAAATTTCATATTACTTTGAAATTATTTGATAGTTTATCACATCACTTAATTTTAATGTATAATATATATTTAAAAATGTGTAAATATTTATTATTAAATAACATATGTAAAAAAATTCAAATTACATAAAATTTAATAAACATAATAAATAAATTATTTAAATTAATATATATATATATATATATATATATATATATATATATATATATATATATATATATATATACTCACATACATATATATGATTTAATTTAAAGGGTTACACAATTTATATATTTTTTAAAATATTTATTGTAATAGTTAACTGCAAATTTATCGTAATAGTAGGTTGTAATTCAATGATTGAATGAGTGTAATATGTTTTAGGATAAAATGGGATTTAACTTCTTAGAATATTTTAAGAAATATTACATTTATCTAAAAAAATTTGTACATGTTTTTAGTTGTCTAATTTTAAAATATTTTGTATTCGTGAATATTAACACGGGACACAAGCCTTGTACTTTATTGCAGTGCATTAGGCAACCTTGTATGATGGGGATTGGGGAACGTGAACCAGAAAAACGTGCATGATGTAAGGGGGAAGGAAAACAAAGCACAGATAAAAAACTTGTCTGCATTAAGAGTGTGTAAATTGATGGAGGAGAGAATTGAAGGCAGTAGTGTTTTAGGTTTGGGAAATGCATGCATGCATGGAGACCAAGAACCAAGAGGCTATGCCATGACTCTCTGCGCCCCTAACTAGCTGAGAGAAGCACTGTGGTATATGGGCCGCTTATGAAAGGGCACAGAAGATTGGCTTGTGCTTGTGCTTTGCCTTAACTTTCTCATTGGTGAGTGGTGGCAAGAACAGTGTTGTTGCTGCGTGTTTACATACGCAAACAAATTGTAGTCTTCACTCATCATTTTTCAAGGTTTCCTGTGCTTTTGTTTCACTGCTACACCTACATTATGCAGCATGCATGCCTTGGCCTTGCAGTTTCTGACAACTCGCGTGCCTTTCCAGCCCCCACTTTTATTAAAAGTTTTAAAATCTTTTCCCCCCTTTTATAAAAAAATATTTTATTAGTGTTAAAGATTTTTAAAATATTTATCCTGAACTTGCTATAAATAAATGTTGTAAAGCTTTTACATTTCCATTACATATTAAAATTATTGTTTTCATTTATTCAACAACCATCCATAAATAATTTTCAAATTTTAAATAAATTTTGTATTTTTTAAGCATACAATATTACTTTATCTTTCTTAAAGTGGTCCTGCCGATTTTTATTTTGGGCTTAAAGAGTTTCTTGAATTTTACTTTCCACAATTATTTTTAATTTTTAAAAGAAAATATGTCATATTTTTATTTAAGTCCAATTACAATGCTTTAGAGAAGTTTAAATTACATATTTACATATAATCTTATTTTATTTATTTATTTTGATTGCTTCTTCTTTTATTTTTAAAATACACGCTTCTTGAGAGATTAATTAATATACGTTACAATTCAATTCTTCGTAATGTGACGACGTTTCAAAATTTATATACTTTAAAAGATAAACTTAAAATTATAAACTAAGTTTCAAAACTAATCATATGAATATTCAAAACATCATTTTATCTACTAAAATTTGATAATACAGTATTTAAAATTAATTATGAATGATATTAAAAGTTGCATGAAAAAGAAAATTAAATACCAATTCTCAACAACAAAAATTTAAGGCTGTGTTTTAGCCTTTTAGGAAGATTTTTCAGCCAGCTAGTAGCTTATTTTACTAGTTGAAAAGTTTGTTAGTTCGATCATTTGATAAACAAGCATTTGTAGGTAGTTTTTTTATTTTTTCTATTAATTATTGTCTATAAAATTTATTAGATTTTGTTTTTAATTTTTTATATAAAGAAGAAGTCTTTATATTTTTCTATTTATGTTATGTTTTAGATTTTCATTTACTTTAATATAGATCACTCAACACTCGTGATTCAATAAGACAATTTAACAACTTTTAAATACGTATGGCTACCAGGTTTTAATAATTACCAGGTAGTTTTGTCAAACATAGATTAAGAACCCTTCCAATGAGAGGTATTCATCATAACCTGGAGAGGAAACAAAAAAACAGACGTAGTTCCTACGATGTTGAATTATTATACTGATTTTTAAAAAAAATTTCAGTTTTCATTTTTCAGTTTTCTAAAAAGTTTTTCAAATTTTCTGTTTTTTAGAAAAAAATATAAAAATTGAGAATGTCTTCAAATACGTCCCACTTTCCCAATTTAGAAAAATAAAATAATAAGATAAAAGACATGTAAGAGTAGTGACAAATTTTGACAAAAAATATTGGGAAAGGAAAAAAAATAAAATAGATATATTTTAAGAAAATTATAATTTTTTTTAAAGAATTTTGTATTTGTTAAAAGGTAAAAAAGGTTTCGGAAGCAAAAAAATAATAAAATAGATATACTACAAAAACAATTACAATTCTTTAAAAAAACTATATATTTACTAAAAGGGAGAATTTTTTTTTTTAAGGGGGTCATGACTCCTTTTACAACGACATGAGGAGTAAGAGAACTCAATATGTTTTTCAATCTTCTAAATTTGTTTTTCTTGCTAAAACATATCCTCCCCAGCCTCAAGACATGAAAGCAGCAAAGAGAGTAAGAGAACTCTGTGTGTTTTCTAAGCTTTCAAGTCAGGAAAACTACATTGATAATTCTCTAGTTTTCTATATTTATTATTAAATAATAGTTTTTGCCTTCTTATTATAAAATTACATTGAATTTATTTATGTTTATGATATATTATTATTTTTTTATGTGTTTTAATTTAATGATATATTATTTCTTTTTGTATTTTAATGAAAATTAAAGCATACCCAAGTATTCTCACATTTTTCAAAAGAAAATAATGAAAATTAAATTAAATTTTATTGATATATTATTTATATTTCATTATGTATTTTAATCTTGAATGTTAGATTTTAGTTAATTTAAGTGTAAGATGTATTTATATGTTGTCATTTAAAATTATAATTTAAACTTAATATAAATAAGAAAAATTAAAAAATATATTGTGAAGTCCATTTAATAAATTTTAGTGTGTTTTTTAATTCTAATAAAAATTTGATTAAATTGCTTAAAGTAAGAAAATTATGTGGCAATATAGGAAAGTATAATTTATAAAATAGAAGAAAAACTTTGGTGAGTTTTTTGGATTGGAAATGCCCTAAGTTGTATGTAAATTTTGGGAATTTTAAATACACTTTTTTGCTCAAATATAATAATATTTCATCTTGAATTTGGAAATGAAATTAATTTTGTTGGAAAACTTTTAAAAATTTGCTTTATAGATATGTGCTACTTTCAAACACAACCGGTAAACTATGGTGATATTATACAAGTGGAATGGCTATGAGCAGGGACGGTGTAGGAATAACAATCTGGGGCAGTTGTACTCACTAGCTTTTTTATCTTATGCTGTAATAATATGTAATTATTGTGACTTGAATTTTTTGTAATATTAATTCTTTTCTCCATTCGCTACAAATAATTTAAAAAAACAAACTACATTACATAAGTAGTTACAATTTTTTTTTTCATAATGGTACTTTCATATTCACATATTTATTATTTTAAAAACTAAAAAAATAAATTTTTATAGTTATAATTTTGGTAGTTATAAATTTTTTTAGTATAATCGTTATTTAAGAACAAACTTTTAATAAGTAGTTATTAATAAATAATATTTATTTTGCTAAAAAAATTATTAAAATAATTAATTTAAATATTCACATGATATATATTTGATTTCAGTGATAGATAATTTTTTAATAGGCATTATTAATATGACAATTTTGTTAATAGAAAAATATGAACTCATGATTTCTCCTCTATCTTTCTCCCTACACGGGAACATTATCATTAAAGCAATTTTATAATTTACTCACTCAAAGGTAAAATTAACTTTTTACTCAATAATAATTAAGAATATTTTTTTAATGGTTACAAAGATATTTAGTTATATTAAAAAGATAAGGTAATATTTTTTAGTTAAATTTTTATTTAATATCAATTAAAAAGATAAGCTAATATTTTATTTATTTCATTATTATAATTTTATTTAAAAAAAATCAAAGATAAATTAATATTTTCTTTTGATGTAAATAGTTAATATTTTAAATTTTTTAGACAAATTTTTACTAATTAAATTATTATTTTTAACTTTGAAATCATTCTTACATTAATTTTATTCGTTCATCTTTAATATTTGTTTACTTTTTTCTTTTATTTTATTTGGTTGCTTCGCTAATATCTTAACCATTTAATGATTTTTTTCTTAGATAAAATAAATTAAATTTGCCGGTTCTAATTTAATTATTTAATAATACAATATTTATTTGGTGAATTTTTTTTCTTCTCAAATTTTAAAATTTTTTGCCTAATTTTTATCAATTTTTAGACATACATTCATAAATTTTTTATTTTTATAGTTTTTATTTTAAAAACTTAAATGGCCCACTCTAACTCTATACAATGTGTCTATAATTATTATAATAGGAATATGTCATTGTCTATATTTTCTTGAACTTTTTGTTTACCTATTTAAACATTCAGTTTTCATGTTTTATTTATTTTTATCTATCTATATTGTAAGGAAAATATCCTATTTTTATATTCATATTTACTTGGATTTTTTATTCTTAAATATTATTAAAAAAATAAATATTTTATATAATTTCTTTTTTTTCTTTTCAGTTTTTATGTTTTATTTTTTTATTTAATAATACAAATATTAATAATTATTAAAAAACCTAACTGTTGCGTTATTTGCTCGGTACTTGTAAACGTGGATTTGAATAATGTCATGCGCATATAATTGGATGAAGCTGATACCAGAGAGAATAAATACTTATAATGCTGACAGCATCGATATATTTTGGACAAGACTAAACATTATTAGAACTTGATGTTTTTGGATGTATTGATGAAAGTCATGAAACTTATACATCGTATACATGTTGTCGTGTCTAGACTTTCATGTTTAAGGTAGAACAACAATGTTTAATATTTAGGAATTATAAAGTTCACATTGACAACATAAAAAATAAGACTGTAGTTTGATAATAAAAGCTATTAAACTAATATTAATAACTAAAATTAATTTGTTATAAAAAATATTTAGAGAGGTTTATAAAGTATTTATGTGCAACAATTAGTTTGGCGTTGAAAATATCATTGAACGCATGCATCAATTGATACAAATTATTTTAATTTAACTAGTATTTTAATTTCAAATCCTTAATATACAACTATTTAACTATTCGAAGGATATATTTATTGTTAATAATAGCCTCACAAAGCTAGAACTGAATTGTCCTATCATCTAATGGAGATACCTATAGTCTATACAAACAATAAAGTTTATTGTTAAAAAACTTTCAGATTCAGTTTGATGTATATTTATTAATAATAATTTGGGGTTATCATGATAGATAGAAAACTATTTTTTTAAAAATCTAGAATTAAAAATGTTACAAAATTTAACGTATAATGTAAATTTGAATTAAAATTCCTTAAATTTCTAGGATATTTTATACTAGTAAGAGGAGATTTGTATCAAATTTGAGTGAATAAGTTGTTATAAATTCTTCAATTCCTACGATAATCAATAAAGAAGAGATTTGTGATTCACAATTTTGTCCGAAGTCTTATATTTAAAAGTATTATTACTTTTCTTTCTCAATTTCTATTTTTGCTGATGAATTTACAAATTCAGTCGCAAAGTATTTGTGACAATATAGCGAATTGACAATGAAAATTTATTATTGCGAATTCCATCTCAAATCAAATAAATTGGTGATAGATTGTTTTACCGTTGATTAAAAAACTGTAATAATGAAAGTATTTTCATAATTGTTTATTACTTTTAATAGCAAATTTGTTTATTTATAAAAATAATATAAATATATATAGCACATACTAATTAATATATATATATATATATATATATATATATATATATATAAACAGAACATAAGAGTATAACTTTTAAAGAAAAAGAAGATGATAAAACAAAATCTTTCTGTCAAGAAAATACAGAGTATTTTATTCTTAGTTTATATATAGTATTATTTGTAATTCATGCATGTGACATTTGGCGCATGTTAGTAAATAGTTAAATGTTTTGTGTCAAAACAAGAAAAAGTCCATATCTTGTCTCCAAATTAAACATACTGCTATTTTAAATAATAAAAATTATTTAAATACATAATATGTATTTTAGAATACAATTCTTTATGTTACAAAAAAAAAGAAGAAGTTAAATGTTACCAGAAAATACTACAATTCTTTTTTTTTTGAATAAAAAATTATTGATACCTGCTTTATCTTCTTATATATGCCTCTTAAAATTTTCGTTTTTTAGGAAAAAGATAAATTCTTATTTTGATTTTTAGTTTTTTACTTTATTCAAATTTAGTAAAATCATATTTTTATTTATACTCTCGATATAATGTTTCATCTATAAATTTCATACTATTAGTTTTAAACCCTTATCTTGAAGGTAGGATATATTTCGAACTAGGATTATTAATATATCACTTTAAAGGGGCTTAATCATATCCCTTTTATGCTAACTCGATTAGAGTGCAGGAGAAGGAGAATAAAATAAAATGCATAAACTTTTTAATATGTTAGTTGTTAAGTGGACAATGGATAAAATAATATTAAAATTACTAAAATATTTTTTTAGTATTAATTATGTTAATAAAATTTGAATTCAAAATATAAAAAATATATAAATAAACTAGCTTAATAGATAATATGAATTCAAAATATACGACAAATAATTACGACTAGTATATAATGTAAATTTAAAATATATGAAATGAACGCTTTTTTTAAATAAATGATATTGCAAATTAATATCTAATTATCAAATACAAATGTAAAAGAGGAAGTATAAGTGTTTGTTTGGAAATAGTTTTATAAAACTGTTTTCAGTATTTTAGTTTTTAAGAACTAAAAAACTTGTTTGGATAGTGTTTTCTGAAAATAGTTTTCGACAACAGTTCTGTTTTTTTAGTTTTTAAAAATTAAAGAACAAGAATAGCTAAAAATTGTTCTGCTTTTTCAGTTTTCTAATTTTGTTTTGAAAACTCAAAATACAATCAGAATATGTTGTTTTTTGTTTTTCATTAATGAAATTCTAATAAATATAAACTAGTTTTTTCATTTTTACATATTCAAAGCAATTTAACACTTGCCAAATAAGTTTTTTTTTTGTTTTTTTTTTCTGCAAACAATTTTTGAAAACTATTCTTAAAAACTCTCTTTAAAAACTAAAAAATAAAACAAATCAATCACACCTTAAATGTCCTATGTATCATGAATTTTTGAGTAACAAAAAATTAAGTTTTTGTTCTGCCCTCAGCCAAACCTTCAAAACTTTTTTTTAGTTTAATTTGTTATTTACTATTAAATACAAGTTAAATAATTTTCATCCATCATTATTAGGTAAAATTGCAGCTCACCTGTCCCTAGCTTCTTGCAAATGATACGTACACTCTTATTTTTAAGTAGGCATTCACCTCCTTATATTTTTATTAAAGTAACACTTATATATATACACCTAATTTTATTCAATTAATTATAATAAAATGGTAGATACGACAAAATGACTTAAATTAATTAGGTTAACCTGAACACACATGAAAGAAAATCAAGTTTTAAATTTTGAGACTGAATTAATGATGGTTCTTTTAGCTAGATTTGATCATGACATGGTATAAGCTTAGGTTATAAAAAGCATGTTGAATATATGCAAAAAGTGGGGTTTTACATGGTTTGAACTATATATGGTCCAATCTATTATAACTTGTAATCTATGTTGAGTCGAGTAATCCATAGTGATATCAAACAAATAATTTTTCTTGCAATCTAAAGAGATGAGTGTTTTTTGAAAGTTAAAAAAGCTTTAAGTGTCATTCAAGAAAACTTTAAGGGAGATAATTGTAAACTTCAACTTATTATCATTTTAAAGTATTGTTTTTTTTTATAGGAAATGGTAATATTTATTAAAATTAATTATTTATTTTATTACCATATGATCCTTTATAAATTGAAATCATAGATAAATTTATTCATAAATCAGATTTTAGCAATAATACCAGTAAATTGCTTCAAATTAATAATATAAAATAATAGTTTAGAAGGAAATATTATAAACAGGGATAAAATTATGATTTCATGCATTGATTGATCAGCTTTGTTTTTTAATAAGTAAAACATTAAATTACAATAATTCTAAATTAATAATGATACAAAAAACTTTTGTACTCCCCTTGATCTTCATGGTTCCAAGCACCATGAAATGAATGATGAAGGGGGAAAAAAATAGAGGTGGAGCGCTACTCTCAAAGAGAGATAAGCCAAAGTGTTTAGGTTTGCCACAAGGGAAGGAACCCTTGATAAAAACCAACTAGAAGAGGTTCCTTAAGAGAGAGGATCCTCAAGAACTTTTACTACGAATGTGCTCACAAAGAAACTATTTTTATTCAAGTTCAAATGTGACATTTACAATGAGGGGGAATGAGTATATATAGCCCCAAGGGAGAGCTTGGACACACTTTTCTAGGCAATGTGGGACTTAAATGAGGCACCTAAGTTCACCCATATGGGTGCAATTAGCATCTCCTAAATTGAATGGGCTAGCCCAAAATCATGTCTTGAATTATGCACCCATTCTAAGCTTACTCCTCCTTTTTTAACTAAAGACACCTATACCTTCTAAACTAGAAAGAATATGACCGAATATACATGGCATTAAAGGAATTAAAAATATGCTCCTATTTAGCTAATTAAAATAAAATATTTACAAGCTAAAAATGAAGACTATGGCTTTTAGTCTTCAATGAGCTTTCATCCATGCCATGCCTTCCTTGAATCCTCTTAGCCATGATGCATGCTAGGTGGGATTGCATCATCTCCTCCCCCTTAGAGAGGATTTGACCTCAAATTCTAAGGCATTTCTTCCTCTTGTTCAAAGTCTGCAAGAAAATAAGAAAAACAATAAGTATATGCAGACATGTGATTTTGGGGGGAGTGAGAGGTCTATAAGGAAGCCTCTTAGGAATGGGGTAGTGGATTTTGGCACTAAGGTGTGAAAATATTTTAGTGTGCATGTGACTCCACACAACAACTCCCCATCCTCCTCCTATTGCACTAGATACTAGCCTCAAAGGTTTTGAAATAGTAGGCGACACTAGTCTAAGTGGAATGGAGCACTCATCAAGTTGGACTTGAGGGTGTGGATCAAGGTGCTCAAAAGATATAGGCACATCCTCAAATTCAACTTGTTCCTTTGGTAAGGGTTGGCAGGAAAATTTTTCTATGTAGAGAACCTCCTTTGAAGGCAAAGGCGGATCTTCCTTAGACTCGATCTTCCTACCAACAACCTTATTTTCATTTTTATCCTTCTCTCTCTTAAGCTTCATGATCTTTCTATCCTCCATAACCTCAGTAGGAGTAAGAGGAAGTAAGGTAATCTTTTTCCCTTTATGAGAGAGAGTGATTTTATTAGTGAGGCCATTGTGCAAAGTTTCCTTATCATGTTGCCATGACCTTCCCAACAACATGTGACTAGCTTCCATAGGGACTACATCACATAACACTTTGTCACGATACTTCCCTACTGAGAAGCTAATCTCCACTTGTTCTCTTACTACTACACCATCTTCATAATTAAGTCTATGCAAAGAATAAGGTGAAGGATGGGGAGTAGTAGCAAGTGATAGCTTTTCCACCACCCTCGTGCTACAATAATTACAACATGATCCACCATTCACAATGAGAGAACAAGTTTTGCCCAAAATTTTGCATCTTGTTTGAAAAACATTATCTCTTTGTGTTTGGGTTTCCTTACAAGGATGGCTTCCAAGAAGTTGTTTCACTTTGAAGAGATCATCACATGAATGAGTACCCTTTTCATTTGATGTTCCCCGTGCCCTTTTTCTAAACACTTAAAACATTTAGAACTTTGAGAACAAGTGCTCAAACTAGTGGTAGGGGTGTCACTCATACTCAAGGGTTTTCTCTCAATATGCTTTCTTTTGGATGACTCTCTTTTGGGTTTAATTATAGAAGGGTTTGTCTTTTTCTTAGGATGCCTATTAGGGTTTTCCTTCTTACTAGAAGAAGCATGAATTTCATGGGTTATTCTAGGCTCTTCTAAGTCTCTATAACGTGTGTAAATGTTAACACAAGAGCTCTTATCGACATTTCTCTCTTTTTGTATCTTCTTTTCTTCCCTTCTTTCTAACTCCTGTTGTTCTTTTTCTCTCTTTTCCAATTCTTTCTTCCCTTTTTCTCTCCTTTCTCTCCTTTCTTTTCTCTCTTTTCTATCTAACTTTTTTCTTTTGTTTTCTTCTTTTTCTCTTTCTTTCTCTCTTTTCTCTTCTCTTTCTTTTTCTCTTGCTTCTCTTTCTCTCTTTTCATTTTCCCTATTCTCTTGTCTCTCTTTTTCTCTTTCTTCTTTTTCTCTTTGGTCCCTCTCTTCTCTTTCTCTTTTCTCTTGCTTTTTTATCTCTTGTCTTATTCATTCCCTCTCTTCTCTTTGTCTTTCTTTTTCTCTTCTTTATTTTCTTTCTTGTCTCTCCTTTTCTTTTTATTCTTTCTCTCTTCTCTCCTCTCTATCTAGTTCCTCTTGTTCTTTTTTTCTCCTCTCTTTTTGTTTTCTCTCATTTTTCCAAACTTTGCTATGTTGTTTTTCTACTATTTCCCAATCAATAGAGTATGGATATGTGGGCAAGGTTGGTTTATCACTCTTCTCATTCTTTATTTTTATTCTATTCTTACATTCTTATCCTTTATTTTCCCTAGTTTTATTACTACTCCTAACACTCCTAGATGTGTGTGAAAACACATCAAAGTGTAAGGCCTAGGGAACTAATATGCAAAACACTCCTCTCTTTTTTGTTTTCTCCTAAAGTGTTAAGAGTCTTTGGAACTCTAACACTTGCTAAAACGTTGAAAGCAAAAAAAGAAATTTAAAGCAAAGCTAAAGGATTCTAACGTGCTCCTAAGTATGAATAAGGGGTACCAATTCCTTATCCACACTAAAACGAGAAACTAAGGTTTATTACACACAAAAGAGGTGACCCTTATGGGCATCAAACACCTCTAATTAAAATGTCCTTTAAAAATACAGTCAAATTAAACAAAGAAAATTAAAAGTAGTTGAATGTAGCTCTTTTCTTCAAGTGCTCCTCACCAAGTGTATCACTCTAGTCTTGGCCTCCTTTTCTAGTCTCCTCTTCATTGGTTTTAAATCAACACTTCCTAAGGATGCTACCCTTGTGGAAATTTCAACAATTTGGCTACCTACGAAGAGAAAACAAGCGCCCAAGCAATAGACCAAGGGAAGTAGAATTTGAAAACAAAAAGCAATAAAAAGCACTTAACAAGAATAGGAACACATCCAAGTGAAAAGAATTTATTTGACAAACACAAAGAAAGCCAATAAGGACAAGCAAGAAATAAAAGGTGTAGAAAGAAAGTTGGCACACAAAAGAAATTCTTAGAATGGGCCTAAAAAAGAATTGACTTAAAACAAAAAAGACTCAACAAATTCAATGATTTGCACAATTATAAAGCAAGGTGGTTGAATTATATGCAAATAAATTCAAGCAAATTTCAATAAAATTTAACACTCCTTTGAATTGTTTAATAATTTTCAGGTGCACTAAATTTTTTTTGTACTCTTTATACTTGTTTTTAGCACTTTTTACTAACTCTTTTTTTGACTTATTTTCCTCTTTTGATTTCTTTTCTTCTTCTTTTTTTTTTTAAACAATTTTGCTACACCTCTTAACAAATTTTATAGCAAATATAGTAAGGAGTTTAAGAATTATAAATGCTTGAACAAGAATAATAAATTAGCAACAAAAATTTGATGTAAAAGTGCAAACCAAAAAACACAAAGCAACTTAAAATGAGCTAGTAATTTTAGGTGATTATAACATGACACCAAGTGAGAGTTTTTTTGGGTTTAGGTAAGCTTGATTGCTCAAGTTTTCAGCCCAAATATGTGCCCTAAAATGCTCAACCGGATCACCAATAAACTAGCACAAAAATAAGCTACTCATACAAAATGAAGAAATGGACTCTAAGAAAGAATTAAGCAATTTATGTTTTTTGAAATTTTTTTGAAACATGCTATGATCTAAAACATGTGAGACTCTAGAAATAGAAACAAGAGCATATGCTCAATTCCAAGAGAGAAACACATTTTTTTTATGGTAAAAATAAAAGGGCAAAACTATGTAGAATTAAGAGACAATAAAAGGGCTACAACATGACCAACTAAGCCACAACTTGGAAGATTAAAAACTGAAATTAAATGACTCAAAATAACCAGAAATATATGCCCAAAAAAAAGAACAAGGGGCTGTAAAAACAGAAAAATAGGTGCAGGAAAATAGAATTAAAAATTCAAATAAGAAGAACAACGTGCATCCAAAGATCAAGACCACAATGTGTGACTTCCTTCACAAATTTTGTGAAGTCATTACAATGACCTTCTTAGGATTTGCACAAGAATAAGGAAAAAAATAAAAAACTGGGCAGAAAATTAAAGAAACAATCCTAAAGGAAACATATAAAGATTAAATGGAAAAGAACAAGATAAATTGAATCTAGAAAGCAATAAAAACTAGGAAATAAATTCAATAAAATGAAAACTACAAAAACATAAACTAACAAGACATAAAAGGAATTAAAAGAAAAGAATCAAAGGCTGGAAAAAATAAAGGAAACAGCAAGAACACTAAGAAGAAAAGCTGGAAAAAATTAAAGAACATTAAGACTAGAAAAGAACCTGATGGAGTTAGCTCTGATACCAAATGATGCAAAAAACTTTTGCACTCCCCTTGATCTTATCCTTGAGATTCCAAGCACCATGAAATGGATGATGGAGGGGAAAGAAAATGGAGGTGGGGCACCACTCTCAAAGAGAGATAAGCCAAAGTGTTTAGGTTTGCCACACGGGAAGAAACCCTTGATAAAAACCAACTAGAAGAGGTTCCTCAAGAGAGAGGATCCTCAAGACCCTTTACTAAGAATGTGCTCACAAAGAGACTATTTTCATTCAACTTCAAAGGTGACATTTACAATGAGGGGGAATGAGTATATATAGCCCCAAGGGAGAGCTTGGACACACTTTTCTAGGCAATGTGGGACTTAAGTGAGGCACCTAAGTTCATAGGTACAATTAGCATCTCCTAAATTGAATGGGCTAGCCCAAAATCATGTCTTGAATTATACACTCATTCTAAGCTTACTGTTCCTTTTTAACTAAAGACACATATACCTTCTAAACTAAAAAGAATATGGTCGAATATACATGGCCTTAAAGGAATTAAAAATATGCTCCTATTTAGCTAATTAAAATAAAATATTTACAAGCTAAAACTAAAGACTATGACTTCCAATCTTCAATGAGCTTTCATCTATGTCATGCCTTCCTTGAATCCTCCTAGCCATGATGCATGCTAGGTGGGATTGCATAAAATAATATAGGCCAAATTTCCTTATTATGTTTTGCTAGAATTTGGTTGATTTTCCAGACCGATTTATGACATTTAAAGAACTTTAATTCTCCAAGAATTGTCTATTGTTAGTGGCATCATTATAGGAATTTATATGTTGTGCTCCATATTTCTTTTCCTTCATAATTATCATTTGTGGATGAATAGTTACTATTAATACCCTTCTACAAATGAGGCGAGGTTGAAGGTAGAGTTTGGTAAAAAAACATGAAAGTAGCCTTAGACATAAGTTTAGTGAATAGATCAACAACTTGATGATTGGTAGGAATGTGGAGAGTGACAAAATGGCCAAGTGTAACTCGTTCACGAACGAAATGATAGTACAATTCAATGTATTTTTTGCGAGCATGAAAAACTGAATTAATGGTCATGTGAAGAGCACTGATATTGTCACAATACAATAGTGGAGAGAGGGAAGTGAAAATGAAGACCTTTTAAGAGAAAAGTCAACCAAGCAAGTTCAGTTGCAGTGTTTTTGTTGCCCTATGTTCAGCTTAAGTGCTAGAGTGAGAAAATGTTTGTTGTTTCTTAGCATACCATGTGATAGGATTAACACAAAAAAAAGATACAATAGCCAGTAGTAGAGTGTCGAGTAATGGGACAACCTACTCAATCTACATAAGAAAAAGCAAAAAGATTAAGTGTAGTGTTTGAAGTAGAGTGAAGACCTACATAAATAGTGCCTTTGAAATATCATAAGATATGATTAACCATTTTTAAATGTGAGTAAGAGTGAGGTATTGTAAGGCACCAGTGAGCCCCCGAAAATAGCTTAGATCATTAACAGGAATGTTATTGGACGTCATAGTAGTCTTAGTTTCAAATGGTGTGTTCATCGATTTACAATTAACCATGTAGCTCGTTCAAGGATAGTAAATACATAGTGTGATTGGGATAAATGAAGGTCATCCGTTGTTGAGAGTATCTCAATGCTACAGAAGTGGTGTAGAGGTCCCAAGTCCTTCAAGGCAAATTCAAAGTACAAAAGTTTGATAAAGCTAGTGGCCAAAGTGTCGGTGAATCCTGTGAGAAGTACGTCATCCACATAAAGAAGAAGAATTAATGATCCAATATCAGAGTGTCAAATAAATAAAGATGAGTCAGTCATACTGCAAAAAAAATAAAATAAAATTTAAGAAGAAAAGAACTAAAGGGATCAAACCAAGCGCTAGGTGCTTGTTTGAGGCCATAAAGTACCTTTTGGAGTTGACAAACATGGTTAGGGAATTGAGAGTTAGCCATGCCACAAGGTTGTTCCATTTATATGTTTTTTGAAAGCATTGATGTGAGAAAACTGCAAGGGTATGGTGTCATCAAGTAATAAAAATTGTTTTTCCAGAGGGACTGTGTGTTTGGCAAAGAAATAATTGCTTATTACTTTAATTAATTTTTTAAGATAATTTAAATTAATAAAAAAAATCAAAGTTCTATAATCAATAAAAATAAATAAAATTGAAGTGAATTCTAAAATAAAAATAAGATAACAGTTTTTAAATAATATAAAATTTGATATAAGAAAATTGTAACTAAAATAAAAGGTAGATTTTTCAGATTTTTAATATATTTGAAAAACAACAAATGTTTGATAAAATAAAGGAATGAATAATTCAAATATGTGAAATTCAAAATTTAGAAAACTTCAAGGATTGGGGGTTTCATGCCATGATTGCATATTGAATCAATTTTAATTATCTTTTATACTCTTATTGGTTCTTTGTGAAGGTGAATTAACCTAATGAAAAATTCATCCTCTTTCAAGGTACGAAGGTATATCTAATTGAATTAAATCCTACTTTTGTGGTAGCTATGTTTAATTAAACTCATTAAGTTCTTTTCTAATTCATCGAGTCCTCAAAGGGTTAAACCTACTTTCGTGATTTAATTCCTAAGTTCCTTCACTAAGGTTCCAATAATTAAGTTTATCTTGCAGTCTTTCCCTAATTATCTATTACTATAAAAACAATTATCAAGCATGTATTGTATCAGTGAAAGAAATAAAGAAGAAATCAAGAGAAACCAACATAAGAACAATAAAAATTCTTAATTATTCATCAATAGAGTAAAAGGGTTAAACTTCAATCCTAGAATAAAGAAATCTACTCATACATATTCATGAGTATAAAATAACAAAAAACTAAAAATAATCAAGCCCGAAAATAAAGAGTGAAAAGGGGAAAGGAGAAGATCCAAGTCTTGCTCTCTTTGCCATTTTTTATCAGAAGTTCTGAATCCTACTTTCGAACAGAAACTTTCTATCTAAACTAATGGTTTGTCTAAACTCAAAAATATCATAAAAACAGAGCACTTAAACTCATTACATAAGGAATGTATATTTTTGCACGAGAGTAAAATCTTTATTAATTAAATAAATTCATTTTTTTTCTTCTTAATTTTGTCCAAGTTAGAAGCTTCATTCCAATGCTCAAAATCAGTCGAAAAGCGGATCAAAATCTAGCAAATTATATCCTAAAACACTAAAAATGTAACAAATTCCAAATTATAATTAAAAGACACTTAAAATGCATATTAAATGTAAATGGCATAAAAATAAATAAAATTATAATTAAAATAAAACCTAAACATAGATAAAAATGCAACACATCAAACATTTAATGCAAAATGGTATTTTTCACGTCAAGTTGTTGAATGAGCCATTTCTAAATGAGAGCCAAAGTGATGATTAATCATATGTGCTTGGCTTAATTACGAGAGAAAAAGGTTTCAATATAGCCTATTCTATTAATTCGGTGATAACCCTTTGCAACAAGATAAGCCTTGAGACAATCTAGAGACCCATAAGGTTTGAGTTTTGATTTGAAAACCCATTTAAAGCCAATAACATGCAACTTATAGGTGCAAGGAACAAGTTTGATTTTTATGTAATGCCTCAAGTTCTTTGCACACGGCATCCTTCCATCCAAGGTGTTCTAATGCAGGCGAATATTGTGTGGGGTGCATGGAATGTCTCCACATGACATGGTATTTAAGGCATAATTAGGATTAGGTTTTATAATTTTGTGTTGTGAGCGAGTAACCATAGAGTTAATAGGTATAGTTTGTGGGAGTTAAGTTTAGGTAGAAGGGATAAACTCAAGTTATTGTGTTGAAGTGGGAGGCCTAAACTCAATCTCTAGTTCAGTTTGTGGTTGTTGGGTGGATTGTTCTAGTTGATCAATAGGTGCAATGGGAAGCTATAAAGCAAGAGATTCAACTAAAGATGTGGGCAAATAGGCTTAAGCATGGTGGGGTAGAAGCAGAAGTTATTACTGCACAATCTGCAATAAGAGTTAGAGTTAGTATGAGGTAGTCAAGAGTTAAATATACTAACTGCAAGCAGTGAAGAAGAGGGAATTGTATGAGAATTAGTCTTTTATTGGAAAAATGAACATGTGGTGAGATAAAAAATTTCTTACTATAAGGATGAAAACATTTATATCCTTTATGTATATTACTATATCACACAAAAGCACAAGGAATAGTTTTTAGATCAAAGTGTGTCCCATGTATATGGAAAACATTTAGAGCCAAAGATGCATAGTGAAGAATAATTAAGGTGTGTCTTATATAAGGCATAGTAAGGAGTTTTTATGTTAATAGAAGAGGAAGATAGTCTGTTAATAAGATAAACAATTGTACTAAAAGCTTCAACCAATAGAAATAAAGGTGCACCAGTATGAAACAACATAGTCATACTGAGTTCACGAATTATTCTATGGCTTCGTTCAACCATACCTATTTGTTCTAGGGTATATAGGCAAGATACTAAATAAATAGTGTCTATTAAATGAAAATGGGTACAAAGTTTGGAATTGATAAATTCATCTCCTTCATAAAAAAGAAAAACCTTAAATTTTGTTTAAATTTTTTTGAACATATTGTTCAAAAGATAGATAAGCATTAACAAAGTCAAATTTATGTAATAAGGGAATAATCCATGTGTACTTTGAAAAATCATCAACCAAGCATGCATAATATTTGAAGTCGCCAATAGATAAAATAGGGGTAAGACCCCACAAATCACAATGTATTTTTTCAAAGATAGTGGAACTAAAGTGTTCAGAAGAAAATAAAGGCAATTTACCGAGTTTTCCTAATTGATAACTATCACATAATTGTTTTGATTTCAAAGTTCCAACTACATCAATTAATCCTTCATTTTTTTAGTAATTGTAAGGCCATAGGTTGAGGATGTCCTAACTGTTGATGTCGAATATCTACTGATCTTGATTTGAAATCATGTGAGAAATAAAAAAGGAGAGAACATATAAGTCACCCTTGCACCTCCCTTTTGATAATTGGTTTCCCTATTTTTGGTTCCTTAACACAAAAACCAGCATTAGAAAATTTAAATTAGCATTAAATTGTTTTGTTAATTGGCTTCGAGAGTATATTTTTTGTTAAGTTAGGGACAAATAAGACATAATGAAAAGGTAGAATAGTATTTTTTTTTTTTTGCTTAATGAGGGAGTCTTCAATACCATGAATTGCTAGAAAAGAACCATAACCAATAAGCACAAAATTTGTACCTGAATACTATCAAATGTTACTTAACATACTACTTTTACTTGTCATGTTCTTAGAGGCTCGAGTGTTAGAGGTCCATTATGTGTCAACAACACCCCACCTTGTCCCTTTCACGCTTCATGTGCTAACTAATTGGATTTAATTAGTAAAGAGAGGGTGTGGTTAATAAAGCTACCCATCAACACCCCTAAATGACCCAATTAGCTAATATATTCCAAAAGAAGCTAGACGCACCTCCTAGGCCTGAAATTCATGAAAATATGTGCCAAAATACAAGGCCAAAGAAGAAAGTGATGGGATCTTTGCTGATCACTTACCCAAAGGATCCTTTCTAAGGTCACTTGGAAGGGAAATGAATTTATGGAGAGGAAAGGAATAGGGTGAGGCACCACAAATACTAGGTTTGATAAGCCAATGGGGAGAGGTCACAAGGGAGAGGTCCCTTGATAACTCTTAGAAGGTCTCACAAAGGAGAAGGGGGGACACTCAAAGGTAAGAACCTCCAACCAATATGGTCTCTAGGATTAAATTCAAGTGTAAAAAATAAAAGTGAAGGGAGGAGCTTCTATTTATAGAGGTAGCTAACCTCTTGAACAAGATAACCTAAAAAAGAAGGGTTAGGATTAAAAAGAGAGATCTAAGGGAGGAAGATTGAAAAACAATCCCCTCCTTAGATATCAAACTTTGTGCCCAAGTTTCTCAAACTAAGGGCCAAGATTCCTTCTTATTAGCTTAGGGGGTTTATATAGGAAAAGAGGGGTGCAGATATCAAGGCTACCCCTTATTTCCTTCATAAAGACCCAAAAACCTAAATCCACCCTCTAAATTTCTAAGACACCTCCTAAAAATAAAAAATGGACTAAATACATGTCCCAAATTAAATTCTTAATGCTCCCCAAAATTAAAATAAAGGAAAATTACATTTTATTAACTAAAGTCTTTAGCCTAATATCTTCACTCTCCATAGGAGTTGAAGTCTTCCTTTGTCTGCAAGTGCTAGGTCTTCTTCAATCCTTCTAGCCATGACCCTAATGATAGGTCCTTGGCTAGGCATGGTCACATCATCTCCTCCCCCTTGAAGAGGATTTGACCTCAAATCCATGGGGTCTTCGTCATTTTCAGCACCTACAAATGAAGACAAATAAGAAACATTAAAATTGGTGCTTACCCCATAATCCTCAGGCAGATCTAAAACATAGGCATTATTACCGATCCGCTCAAGGATTTGGAAAGGTCCATCTCATCTAGGGCTAAGTTTGGACTTCCTTTGAGAAGGAAATCTATCCTTTCTCAAGTTAAGCCATACCCAGTCGCCTTTTTCAAAGATGACCTCTTTCCTCCCCCTATTGGCGAAAGTAGCATCTCTCAAGGATTGGCGCTCTATGTTAGCTTTAACCCTTTCATGTAATTGTTTTACAAAAATGGGTTTTGCCTCTCCTTCTTTATGCACAGGAATAGAAAGAGGAAGAGGTAAAAGATCTAGAGGAGTACGAGGATTAAAGCCATAGACCACCTCAAATGGATAATGCTTGGTGGTTCTATGAATCACCCGATTATAAGCAAATTCAATGTGGGGAAGGTACTCATCCCAAGACTTAGGGTTGCCTTTAAGGAGAGCCCTCAGCATAGTGGATAAAGATCTATTCACCACTTCTGTTTGCCCATCAGTTTGAGGGTGACAAGTAGTGGGAAAAAGAAGTTTAGTTCCCAGCTTAGCCCAAAGAGTTTTCCAAAAATGGCTAAGGAACTTCACATCCCTATCTGACACTATTGAAGAGGGTATACCATGCAATCAGACAACCTCTTTAAAGAAAAGTCTTGCGATGTTTCTCGCATCATCCACTTTGTGGCAGGGAATAAAATGGACCATTTTTGAAAATCGGTCCACCACCACAAATATGGAGTCTACACCTCGTTGGGTTCTTGGGAGCCCAAGGATGAAATCCATGCTAATATCCTCCCAAGGTGCAGAAGGAGCAGGTAAAGGTGTGTATAGTCCATGAGGCATTGCTTTAGACTTTGCTTGCAAGCAAGCTATACATTTAAAGCAATGTCTATGGACATCTCTACGCATATGGGGACAAAAGAATTTCTCTTGTAAAAGCATGAGGGTTTTTAAAATCCCAAAATGCCCCAGGAGCCCACCTTCATGGCTCTCTTTTGTAAGTAAGTTCCTAATTGATCCTTGGGGTATACAAAGCTTACTCCCTTTGTAAAGATACCCCTCACTGATGAAGTACCCATCATGGGCCTTTAATGCAAATGCAGATGTAGAGGTAGCAAATATGGGGCCGAAATCCTTGTCAGACGTATACATAGCCCAAATGTCATCAAATCTCAAGATTTTTGCACTCAAGGATGAATAAAGGGCCTGGCGCCTAGAAAGAGCACCAGCCACCACATTTTGTTTTCCTTTCTTGTACTTGATGAGACAAGGGAAGGATTCAAGATATTCCACCCATGTTGCATGCCTTTTGTTCAATTTACCTTGACCCCTCAAATATTTTAGTGACTCATGGTCACTATGAATGACAAACTCCTTGGGAGCAAGGTAATACTCCCAAGTTTGAAGGGCCTTAATTAGAGCATAAAACTCCTTATCATAGGTGGGGTAGTTGAGGGGGGCACCATTGAGTTTTTCACTGAAATACGCAATAGGGTGCCCTCCTTGCAACAAGACAGCCCCCACACCTACACCAGAGGCATCACATTCAAGTTCAAATGTTTTAGAAAAGTCAGGTAATGCCAAGACTGGTGCATGGGTCAGTTTATGCTTAATTAGCTGGAAGGCTTTCTCTTGTTTCTCACCCCGAAGGAAAGGAACTTCCTTTTTTACCAAATCATTTATTGGTGCAAAGAGTGTGGAGAAATTAGGCACAAAGAGCCTATAAAATCCAGCGAGACCATGAAAGCTTTTGATCTCTGTCACACTTTTTGCGGTGGGCCATTCTTGAATAGCTTTTATCTTTTCGGGGTCAACATGGACCCCTTTTGTGCTAACTACAAAACCTAGGAAAACTACACTATCTACACAAAAGGTGCATTTTTCTAAGTTACCAAAAAGATGATTACTCCTAATAAGAGAAAAAACATGCCTTAGATGTCCTAAATGATCATCTAGGTTCCTAGAGTAAACTAAAATGTCATCAAAGTAAACTACACAAAATTTACCAAGGCAATCCCTCAGTACATGATTCATTAAGCGCATGAATGTGCTTGGGGCATTAGTTAGTCCAAAAGGCATAACCAACCACTCATAAAGACCAAATTTAGTCTTAAAAGCAGTTTTCCACTCATCACCCTCTTTGATCCTTATTTGGTGGTAACCACTTCTAAGATCTGTTTTTGAAAATATTTTTGCCCCATGCATTTCATCCAACATGTCATCAAGACGAGGGATTGGGTGCCTATATTTGATGCTGATGTTGTTGATTGCACGACAATCAACACACATCCTCCATTGGCCATTCTTCTTGGGCACCAACAAGACTGGCACAGCACAAGGGCTTAGGCTCTTTTGAACCCAACCTTTCTCCAACAGCTCATTCACTTGAGACTCAATCTCTTGGGTCTCCATGGGGTTGGTCCTATAGGCAGGTCTATTAGGTAGACTTGCGCCAGACACCAAATCAATTTGATGTTCTATGCCCCTAATGGGAGGAAGTCCTTTCGGAACCTCATTAGGGAATATGTCATCAAATTCTTTTAACATATCTTGAACCCCTTGAGGAAGGTGCTCATGTGCATGGGCTGTGGCAGTGCTCTCAGCAGAAGAATGCAAAATGGGAGAAGGATTTGATGCTTCTTTGCAAAAGAGGGGATAAAAGGGCTTGTTAGCAAAGGAAATTCTTTTAAATCACGTTTATTAGCAAATAAGCTCCTTTTACTAATATTTCCTTTCGAAGGGGCATCACCTTCCAACTCTCTCTCTTTACCCTTTTCAAGTTTTAAGGGTAAAACTTGTTGTGTTTTTTTTTGTTTTTGTTTTTCCTCAACTCTTTTCTTTTTCATCGCAAATTGATCCTCACCCACTTGAGAAGGTGACAAAGGATACAATTTGAAGCGCTTTTCATTATGAGTGAGAATTATTTGGTTGGAGTGACCATGGTGAATAGATTTCTTGTCAAATTGCCATGTCTCCCCAACAGGATATGACCAACCTCCATAGGAACTATGTCACAAAGAATCTCATCATTATAAGATCCTATGGAAATTGGAACCATAACTTGTTCATTGACTACCATCTCCCCTTGCTCATTGAGCTATTGCAATTTATAAGGTTTGGGATGGGGCATGGTAGTCAAGTCTAGCTTTTCAACCAACCTAGAGCTACAACAGTTACAACAGGAGCCACTATCAACAAGGAGAGAACATACTTTGTCATTTACTCTACATCTTGTATGGAAGATGTTCTCTCTTTGTGACTGGCCAAGCTCTAGAGGTTGGCTTCCAAGAAGCCTTTGAACCATAAGGAGGTCCCCCTCATAAGGAAAAGCTTCCTCACACTCTTGTTCAAAAGTATGTCCCCCTTCTTCCTTACTCTCACTAGAGGAGGAAGATGAGTAATTCTCACTACAAATGTCTTGTCCCCTCATGATTATGGTTTTCTTGTTAGGGCATTGAGAGGCAATGTGGCCTCTCCCAAGACATTTGAAGCATTTGATACTACTTTGCCTCTCAGTAGGCTTAGTAGTAGGGGGTTTTCTCTCTAAATGGGTGCTTTTGTATCTTGAAAATGTTTAGGTTCCTCTTTGGGAAAACCCTTGAAAGAGTTTCCCTTAAGTTGTCTCTCTTTGAGTAAGAGGGAGAATCTTTTTTAAAGCTTTTTCTCTTGAGTTGATTCTCAGCTCTTACACAAAGTTCTACCAACTCATCAAGGTTTGAGTATGAAAGACTCTCTACCTTATCTCTGATGTCAGAGCTTAATCCACACAAAAACCTAGCAAGGGTGGCATTGGGTTCCTCAATGATATTGGCCCTTAGTATGAGAAGCTCGATCTTTTGTCTATACTCCTCAATACTTAGGTTATGTTGCCTAACTCTTTGGAGCCTATCCAAAAGATCTCTCTCATAGTATAAAGGAATGTGCCTTCTTCGCAAACAAATTTTTAAATCATTCAAGTAGTGAATGTCAGGCATTTGTTTACGGGCGCTATCCTTGACTAACCCATCCCACCAATGCAAAGCAAAACCTTGAAAACTAAGGGAGGCCGAAAGTACTTTCCTTTCTTCCCTAATTTCATAGCATCGAAAGAGTTGTTCCACTTTGACTTCTCAATCTAGGTAAGTCTCAACATCTTCCCTACCATAAAAATGGGGTGGGTCTACCTTTGGTTCCCTAGCATGATTTATGTTCTTTTGAGGAGAATGATGATTGTATGATGAATGTGAGTGATGCTTATGTTGATTTCTATAGTATTCTTCTTCACTAGAGCTAAAATGCCTAGATGGGGATCTTATGAGAATTCCTTTATTTTTTCTATCACTCTTCCTCCTATCTCTCCTCTTACTCTCTTCTCCCCTCCTTCTCTCTTCTTTCTCTTTTTCTTTCTAGTTCTTTCCTTCTTCTCCTTTCTTCATCCTCTCTTCTCTCTCTTTGCCTTCTCTCTTCTCGCTCTTTTTTCTCTTTTCTCATTTCCAACATCTTTTTTTTTAACTCTTACTTCTCTTTTTATTTTTCCTTTTCTTTTATTTCTTTTTTTCTCTCTTTTCTTCTCTCCTTTCTTGTTCTTTAGCCATCCATTCCCTAAATTCTAAGTTAAGGTTTTCAAGAGTGTCTCCCTTAGAAGGTTTTCTTTGGTTGACACTCTTACTTGATGAACAACTATGTGCACTAGAATGTGTGTGGGAACTCATGGTGCTTGGATGCTAAAAACTAAAGGGTAGGTCAAAAACTTTTTTTTTTCAAGCAACACTCCTCTCTTTTTTTTTCTCACCTAAGGTGGCTTGATGAGTCTTTGGAACTCTTAGCCTCTACACGTTTTTTCAAAATAACATAAAATAAAATAAAATTGCAAGAATGTAAAAGAGAAAGGGCTCTAATCGTGCTCCTAAGGTGTTGAAGGAAGTGTACCACTTCTCCCTCCTTCACCTAATTAACGAGGAACTACGCTAAAATTAACCAAAATTATTACAAACCAAGGGAGGGCCTTAAGGGCACTCAAACTCCCAATCTAAAATTAAGTATACACAATACAAAGAATAAAAAATAAAATAAAACAAAGTCTTCAGTCCAAGCTTTTTGGTGTTTGTCTCCTTTTGATCAAGCCCCTTTGAGTTGTATCAACCCACCCCAAGAATGCTACCCTTGTTTCCTCTTGTTTGGACTTGCCAAAATTTTATATATGGAACCTTTCCCAACCTTTCCTTACCAAGGCCGAATACAACATAAGACAACAAACAAAGGTGAATAACAAAACAAGGTTCACAAATCCAAGTGGATAGATTAAACAATGACAAACTCAAAGAAGTAAAGAAGACAAGCAAGAAAACATAAGGCTCACAAAGGAAGGTAGCACACAAATAACTTTCCTAGATTAGCTCTAAGAGTAGAGATGAAAAAAGACTCAAACAAAAAAAATGAAACCAATAGTTGCACACTTAATAAAATTTAAGTGACCAAAAACTAAAAAGCTTACTCAAGTAATTTTTTTTGAATCACAATTGGTTCCTCATATCAAATGTTTCTACTATTAGGTACACAACTTCAAATTTGTCTTTCTTTTGAGTTATTTATCTTCTTCTTTTTTAACTTGAATTTTTTGTATTTTTTGTAACTTTTTCTAATCATTTTACTACACCTAATAGCTTGTTGAATTGAAATATTAATGAGGATGCTTGAAATAATAACACTTGAGTTAATAAGCACAAAATAAGGTCACACAATTTTCAAGCAATGCATGCAACTAAAGGCAAAACAACTTACTAGTTCCAAATACCACTGAACTAATGGTGCTTAAGGAATGATTTAGGGCTGATTTTGAAGTAAATTGATTGCTCAAATTACTAACACAATTCACCCAAGCTAAAATTCCATTAAGAGGCACCAATAGTGAAGGTAAACCAAGTGGAAAGCTACTAATAATTCAACATAAAAAAAAAAACATATAAAGATTGAATTGAGGAAATATTTAAGAACAATAAAGAGATTAATATGCATGAACTAAAATCATAAAAGACTTAAGAGACTCAACAAGAGGTTCACCTCTTAGGAGCTCAATTCAAAATGTTTTTGAAGGCTTTTTTGTAAAAATTTTAAGGGGCTAAAACCTATGGAATTTAAATGAGACAAAGTAGGAAACTAACATGACTAGTATTTGAAAAAACACAAGATTAAGAAAAAATAACACACCTAAAAATAGAGCAAAAATTTCAGCAAGAGACTCAAAACAAAAGGCACAACAAAGTGGCCAAAGTTGATCACCACAATGGTGTGGAAAAATCCTCAACCATGTGGGTTTAATGGTCACAAATTCTTAGGCACACTTTAACATAAAAAAACAAGGGAAAATTAAGCAACTTGAACACGAAAATACAAAAAAAGGGACAAATAAAATCGCATCAAATTAAATGGAACATAGGCGAGTAGATAGAAAACAAAAGCGCATATAATAGCAAGAATAAAAAGCTATACTACTAGACAATAAAGGAAATAGAGATGAAAAAAAATGAAGGACTTTAAAATAAAGAGATCAAAGAGATAAACAACAAAGCAAAAAAAATTTAGAAAGAACGTGACCTTTAGAAAGTGGCTCTGATACCACTTGATGTGATCTTTGATGATCACGTGCCCAAAGGATCCTTTCTAAGGTCACTTGGAAGGGAAATGGATTTATGGAGAGGAAAGGAATAGGGTGAGGCGCCACAAATACTAGGTTTGATAAGCCAAAGGGGAAAGGCCACAAGGGAGAGGTCCCATGATAACTCTTAGAAGCTCTCACAAAGGAGAAAAGGGGACACTCAAAGGTAAGAACCTTACAACCAATATGGTCTCTATGATTAAATTCAAGTGTAAAAAATACAAGTGAGGGAGGAGCTCCTATTTATAGAGGTAGCTAACCTCTTGAACAAGATAACCTAAAAAAGAAGGGCTAGGATTAAAAGGAGAGATCTAAGGGAGGAGGATTGAGAAACCATTCCCTCCTTAGATCATCAAACTTTGTGCCCAAGTTTCTCAAACCAAGTGCGAAGATTCCTTCTTATTAGCTTAGGGGGTTTATATAGGAAAAGAGGGGTGCAAATATCAAGGCTACCCCTTATTTCCTTCATAAAGACCCAAAAAGCTAAATCCACCCTCTAAATTCCTAAGACACCTCCTAAAAATAAAAAATGGACTAAATACATGTCCGAAATTAAATTCTTAATGCTCCTCAAAATTAAAATAAAGGAAAATTACATTTTATTAACTAAAGTCCTTAGCCTAATATCTTTACTCTCCATAGGAGTTGAAGTCTTCCTTTGTCTGCAAGGGCTAGGTCTTCTTCAATCCTTCTAGCCATGGCCCTAGTGATAGATCCTTGGCTAGGCATGGTCACATCAAGAGCTATACATCTAGAGTAATGTCATGGACATCTCTATGTCTATGGGGCCAAAATAATTTCTCTTGTAAAAGCATGAGGGTGTTTGAAGTCCCACAATTCCCCATGAGCCCACCTTTATGGCTCTCTTTTGTAAGTAAGTTTCTAATTGATCCTTGGGGTATACAAAGCTTACTCCCTTTGTAAAGATACCCTTCACTGATAAAGTACCCATCATGGGCCTTTAATGCGAGTGCAGATGCAGAGGTAGCAAAGATGGGGCTGTAATCCTTGTCAGAAGGATACATAGCCCGAATGTCATTAAATCCCAAGATTTTTGCACTCAAGGATGAATAAAGGGCATGACACCTAGAAAGAGCATCAGCCACAACATTTTGTTTTCCTTTCTTGTACTTGATGACATAAGGGAATGATTCAAGAAATTCCACCCACGTTGCATGCCTTTTGTTCAATTTACCTTGACCCTTCAAATATTTTAGTGACTCATGGTCACTATGAATGACAAACTCCTTGGGAGCAAGGTAATGCTCCCAAGTTTGAAGGGCCCTAATTAGAGCATAACACTCCTTATCATAGGTGGGGTAGTTGATGGGGCACCATTGAGTTTTTCACTGAAATACGCGTTGGGGTGCCCTACTTGTAATAAGACAGCTCCCACACCTACACCAGAGGCGTCACATTCAAGTTCAAATGTTTTAGAAAAGTCAGGTAATGCCAAAACTGGTGCATGGGTCAGTTTATGCTTAATTAGCTGGAAGGCTTTCTCTTGTTTCTCACCCCAAAGGAAAGGAACTTCCTTTTTCACCAAATCATTTATTGGTGTGAAGAGTGTGGAGAACTTAGGCACAAAGCGCCTATTAAATCCAGCGAGACCATGAAAGCTTTTGATCTCTGTCACACTCTTTGGGGTAGACCATTCTTGAATAGCTTTTATCTTTTCGGGGTCAACATGGACCCCTTTTGTGCTAACTACAAAACCTAGGAAAACTACACTGTCACACAAAAGGTGCATTTTTCTAAGTTACCAAAAAGATGATTACTCCTAAGAAGAGAAAAAACATGCCTTAGATGTCCTAAATGATCATCTAGGTTCTTAGAGTAAACTAAAATGTCATCAAAGTAGACTACATAAAATTTACCAAGACAATCCCTCAGTACATGATTCATTAAGCACATGAATGTGCTTGGGGCATTGGTTAGCCCAAAGGGCATAACCAACAACTCATAAAGACCAAATTTAGTCTTAAAAGCAGTTTTCCACTCATCACCCTTTTTGATCCTTATTTGGTGGTAACCACTTCTAAGATCTATTTTTGAAAATATTTTTTCCTTATGCAATTCATTCAACATGTCATCAAGATAGGGGATTAGGTGCCTATATTTGATGGTGATGTTGTTGTTTGCACGACAATCCACACATATCCTTCATTGGCCATTCTTCTTGGGCACCAACAAGACTGACACAACACAAGGGCTTAGACTTTTTTGAACCCAGCCCTTCTCCAACAGTTCATTTACTTGAGACTCAATCACTTGGGTTTCCATGGGGTTGGTCCTATAGGCAGGTCTGTTAGGTAGACTTGCGCCAGACACAAAATCAATTTGATGTTCTATACCCCTAATGGGAGGAAGTCCTTCAGAACCTTATTAAGGAATATATCATCAAATTCCTTTAAAATATCTTGAATCCCTTGAGGAAGTTGCTCATGTGCATGGGTTGTGGTAGTACTCTAAGTAGAAGAATGCAGAATAGGAGAAGGATTTGATGCCTCTTTGCAAAAGAGGAGATAAAAGAGCTTGTTAGTCGAAAGAGCTTCTTTTAAATCATGTTTAGTAGCAAATAGGCTCCTTTTACTAATATTCCCTTTGGAAGGGGCATCACCTTCCGTCTCTCTCTCTTTACCCTTTTCAAGCTTTAAGGGTGAAGCTTGTTGTGTTTTTTTTTGTTTTTGTTTTTCCTCAACCCTTTTCTTTTTCGTCGCAAATTGATTCTCAACTACTTGAGAAGGTGATAAAAGATACAATTTGAAGTGCTTTTCATTATGGGTGAGGATTATTTGGTTGGAGTGACCATGGTGAATGAATTTCTTGCCAAATTGCCATGGTCTCCCCAACACGATGTAGCCAGCCTCCATCAGAACTATGTCATAAAGAATCTCATCATTATAAGATCCTATGGAAATTGGAACCATAACTTGTTCATTGACTACCATATCCCCTTGCTCATTGAGCCATTGCAATTTGTAAGGTTTGGGATGGGCATGGTAGTCAAGGCTATCTTTTCAACCAATCTAAAGCTACAATAGTTACAATAGGAGCCACTATCAACAAGGAGAGAACATACTTTGTCATTTACTTTACATCTTGTATGGAACATGTTCTCTCTTTGTGACTGACCAAGCTCTAGAGGTTGGCTTCCAAGAAGCCTTTGAACCATAAGGAGGTCCCCCTCATAAGGAAAAGCTTCCCCACACTCTTGTTCAAAAATATGTCCCCCTTCTTCCTCGCTCTCACTAGAGGAGGAAGACGAGTTATTCTCACTACAAATGTCTTGTCCCCTTATGATCATGGCTTTTTTGTTGGGGCATTGAGAGGCAATGTGGCCTCTCCCAAGACATTTGAAGCATTTAATACTACTTTGCCTCTCAGTAGGCTTAGTCGTAGGAGGGTTTCTCTTTACATAAGGTGCTTTTGTATCTTGAAAGTGCTTGGGTTCCTCTTTGGGAAAACCCTTTAAAGAGTTTTCCTTAATTTGGTCTCTCTTTGGGTAAGAGGGAGAATCTTTTTTAAAGCTTTTTCTCTTGAGTTGATTCTCAGCTCTTACACAAATTTCTACCAACTCATCAAGGTTTGAGTATGAAAGAAGCTCTACCTTATCTCTGATGTCAAAGCTTAATCCACACAAAAACCTAGCAAGGGTGGCATTGGGTTCCTCAATGATATTGGCCCTTAGTATGAGAAGCTCGATCTTTTGTCTATACTCCTCAATACTTAGGTTATGTTGCCTAAGTCTTTGGAGCCTATCGAAAAGATCTCTCTCATAATATGAAGGAGTGTTCCTTCTTCGCAAACAAGTTTTTAAATCATTCCAGTAGCGAATGTCAGGCATTTGTTTACAGGCCTTATCCTTAACTAACCCATCCCACCAATGCAAAGCAAGACCTTGAAAACTAAGCGAGGCCAAAGGTACTTTCCTTTCTTCCCTTATTTCTTCCCTTATTTCATAATATCGGAAGAGTTGTTCCACTTTGACTTCCCAATCTAGGTAAGTCTCAACATCTTCCCTACTATGAAAATGGGGTAGGTCAACCTTTGGCTCCCTAACATGATTTGTGTTCTGTTGAGGAGAATGATTATTGTATGATGAATGAGAGTTATGCTTATGTTGATTTCTATAGTATTCTTCTTCACTAGAGCTAAAATGCCTAGATGGGGATCTTATGAGAATTCCTTTCTTTTTTCTATTACTCTCCCTCCCATCTCTTCTCTTACTCTCTTCTCCTCTCCTTCTCTCTTCTTCCTCTTTTTCTCTTTTTTTTCTAGTTCTTTCCTTTTTCTCCTTTCTTCATCCTCTTTTCTCTCTCTTTGCCTTCTCTCTTCTCGCTCTTTTTTCTCTTTTCTCATTTCCAACATCTCTTTTTTTAACTCTTCTCTTTTTGTTTTTCCTTTTCTTTTATTTCTTTTTTTCTCTCTTTTTCTTCTCTCCTTTCTTGTTCTTTAGCCATCCATTCCCTAAATTCTAAGTTAAGGTTTTCAAGAGTGTCTCCTTAGAAGGTTTTATTTGGTTGACACTCTTACTTGACGAACAACTATGTGCACTAGAATGTGGGGGAAGTCATGTTGCTTGGATCCTAAAAACTAAAGGGTAGGCCAAAAACTTTTTTTTTTCAAGCAACACTCCTCTCTTTTTTTGTTTTCTCACCTAAGGTGGCTTGATGAGTTTTTGGAACTCTTAGCCTTTACATGTTTTTCAAACTAAAATAAAATAAAATAAAAGTGCAAGAATGTAAAAGAGAAAGGGTTCTAATCGTGATCCTAAGGTATTGAAGGAAGTGTACCACTTCTCCCTTCTTCACCTAATTAACGAGGAACTAAACTAAAATTAACCAAAATTATTACAAACCAAGGGAGGACCTTAAGGACACTCAAACTCTCAATCTAAAATTAAGTTTACATAATACAAAGAATAAAAATTAAACAAAGTCTTCACTCCAAGCTTTTTGGTGTTTGGCTCCTTTTGATCAAGCCCCTTTGAGTTGCATCAACCCACCCCAAGAATGCTACCCTTGTTTCCTCTTGTTTGGACTTGCCAAAATTTTATGTATGGCACCTTTACCAAGCTTTCCTTACCAAGGACGAATACAACACAAGACAACAAGCATAGGTGAATAACAAAACAAGGTTCAAAAATCCAAGTGGATAGATTAAACAATGACAAACTCAAAGAAGTAAAAAAGACAAGCAAGAAAACATAGGGCTCACAAATGAAGGTAGCACACAAATAACTTTCCTAGATTAGCTCTAAGAGTGGAGATGAAAAAAAGACTCAAACAAAAAATGAAATTAATCGTAACACACTTAATAAAATTTAAGTGACCAAAAGCTAGAAGACTTACTCAAGTAAATTTTTTTTGAATCACAATTGGTTCGTTATATCAAATGTTTCTACTATTAGGTACACAACTTCAAAAAATTGTCTTTCTTTTGAGTCCTTTATCTTTTTTTTTTTAACTTGAACTTTTTCTAATATATATATTTTTCTAACTTTTTCTAATCATTTTGCTGAACCTAATAGCTTGTTGAATTGAAATTTTAATGAGGATGCTTGAAATAATAACGCTTGAATGTAATTTATGATTAATTTAAAATATTATTAAAATTTTATAGTTTGTCTAGGGTTTTCATAAACTATATTTACATATAATTTTACTCACAACCTAATTATGTGAAAGGTTTAATTTAGCATCACACAAATTCATCAAAAGAGATGTTAGTAGAAAACTACATGTCCGAACAAGAACTACTAAATGAAACTCCTTGAGGCCCCATACTGACTTCACTATTATAGTAAATCATTGCATAAAGAGTAGCCATAATTTGAAGTGATTTTTTTTTCACTTTGTAGACAATGAAACAAACTCAAAGTTAGTTTGGATATAACTTCCAGATGGGTTTATATGGGCAAAGATTCAAAATGGGGTTTTCCAAAATGCCAATTAAGATGATGCTTTTGACCTACTGACCTAACATGTCAACCCAAACCACCAACTTAGCTGGCGGTTTCATACTTTCACATGGTCCAAATTGCCATCTTAGTTGGCAGTTTGGAACTGGTGACTTCACATGTCACGTGGCCCAAAATGCCAATCTAAATGGCGGTAGTGACCTATTTAAATGCAACTTCCAACCCTCCAAGTAACTTGCACCCATATTTCTATACCATTATAACACCATTTCGAAGCACAGCTACACCAATTGAAGTAGATTTATGGCATTCTCATGCAGGATTTTTCGTGATACACAAATGCAATTTCATTTTAGTGTATTTTTTTGGGAAATATTATCTACTGTCAAGTTAAATTAAATGAGTATTTGAATGTACTATTTTAAGTTATATACAGTGTCAAGTGTACTATTTTAAGTTACAAAAATGTCTACAATGGTGGTACACTTGTTAGGTTGGGCATTTTCTTCTTTGTTGCTTTTTGTTTTGTTTAATTTTTTTCAAAGTTTTTATGTCCACTTATTATTTTTTTTGCTTGTTTGTTCGCTCTTTGCAAGTGCGTCTTTGTTGTTTTGAACCTTTTTCTCATCCTCATTTGCTTTGTCGTGTATCTTTAAGTTGGTTTGTTTTCATTATTTGTAGGAAGGATGTCACGGTCTAACTTGGCCCATTCACTTCTCGGCATTCCTTCTGTGTTTTTTTTTACCCTTTTCTCCCAACAAAGTTCGTGTTTGTTGTTTTATTTCTTTTGTCATCCTCCTTTAGGGTATTTATTTTGATCATGAAATCATAGACATTGATGATGATACACATTTATGATGTTAACATATGAACTCTGCTATTTAGGAAAACAATGTGAGTTTATTTTCAATTTTAGGGTTTACAGTTTAATACAATACAAAATGTTTTTTGTAAGAAATTTTTCAAAAAATATAAGATAATGTTTCTGTTCTACTTTGTTGAATTTATGGTTTACACTACAAGAAAAATAACTTATGCCTATGAGCAAGTACTGTACACTAGACTTTGACCTACAACCACTTTTTTTGTCAACTTTAAAGGGGTGTACAATGACGGTTAATTGTTTGTCACGATAAGATTTACCTACAATTAAAATGTCTATAAGTAAAAGTCATAAACTTATACCTACATCCTCCAACTATAGGTAAAGGTCACTAACCTATTACTACAGTTGCAAATTGTAGGTAAAAGTCATAAACTTATACTTACTACCTTAAACTGTAGGTAAAATCCTATCTGTAAAATTATTCAATAAAGTGAAATTGTATTCCTTAATTGTCAATTATAGATAGTACATTTAGATTCAGGTAGTAAGAGTTTGAGAAGAGTCCTTAAGTAATAGTATACAACAACAAAAACAAGAGTAATAATGTTCCTCAAATCCAAGTTATGTTCTTACTTATAATACAAAAATCTTTACAATTTCAATGGAAACATATAAGGAAATTGGAATCAAGTAACTATTCAACATAACAGCTATCAAGAAATGCAAAATTTCAATGGAAACAAATATGAGACACAGAAAGGAAAAAACAAATACAAAGGTTCCCTTATGGAGCTGAAAGGCTTTGGAATGGAAGTTATGAGAAATAAGGGAACCTATTATGTGTTTGATTGGAACCTATGAACGCTTTTATAATACATGGTAACATCAACATTTACAATGTCTCTATCCTTAAGCTTCCTGCATAATGAATATAGTGTTAAGAGAAGATCTCAAATTACTATAATCTTATCATGCCTCAGGGAGTTAATGGCACTTACACTAACAAGTGTTAAGTACCAAACATATGGAAATATGTGAATGTGAATACGAATGAAGAAGAAGATTGGGATTGAGAGAAACCAATTCCTTCTATACCTTCTTCCACTCTCTCCTTCATTCAAACTTCAAAATCCCTTTCTCTTCCTCTCTAGATTCCGTTTTCCACTCTTCCCATAACCTCACATTAAAGCTCCTAATCAAGCTCTAAGTACGCGCTGTCTCTCTATTTCCACTTTCCATTCTTTGTAAAATTAAAATAGGGACATTATTAAGTGACAATGAGAAATAATAGCCGGTTGGACAATTACAGTGACAAACCCAGTCCGTGTAATTATTTAGTTTTAAATTTTTGTTAAGTATCTTAAACGTTTATTAATTAGTTCTTCATACATACATAATTCTTAAATAATTATATTTTAATTTAATTTATAAAAATTATTATTAATCGAAGTCTTTCTTAATTTTACCTACATAAATTAAGAGTAGATATAAATTTCATCAAAATTTACTTACAAGTTTTTAAATTTTACCTATAGTTAAACATCCATAAGTATAAGTAAATTTTAGCTTTACCTACACCAATTTATATCTGTAGATAAAAGTGCTGTAGGTACATGTGATATTTCTTGTAGTGTTTAGGGTTTCCATTAATTTTGCAAATGTTTGTTATGGTTCATTTTAATTTAAAATAATAAATGAGTTCTTCTTGTACGTTGTATCGTGTATGTTCTTCTAATTAAGGTTAATAATTACTTATTATCCAAACAGTTATATATATATATATATATATATATATATATATTAAAATCTGGGTTTGATTTTAATTAAAAAAAAAGTTAAATATCAAACGTTGATTTTACTTAAACACACTTTTAGTTTATATATGCATATTGTTTTTAGCAAAAGTCATTTAAACACACTTTAAATATAGTTTCTACTTTTTATTATAGGAGAAGCTAGGATAAAAATATCATTAATACTCTCTTAATATATAATATCATCTTTTTTCCTCTTAATTATATAAATTTTTTACATACCAAAACCTTCCTCTGACTTTGGATTTGGAGTAAACGGGGTTGTTTTATAACTTCTCATCGTAATCAATGGTTTAAATTTCCTAAAAAAATAATATAATTAAATAAAAATATGTAATTAATACTATAAAAATAAATTCTTATTTGACTATTTATTCTTTTCTTAATTTCAATTAATGTATTATTCATGAAATTTTTAAGAGAACCATATTTATTAGGGAGTAAACTGCAATAGCGTTTCAACATTTATTAAAAAGTGAGTAAGTTAAAAAAAAAAAAAAAAACTGGAGGCTAAAACTGCAATTATTTTGGGATACGATGAATTATATGGAATCTACACATCTATTTTGTCTGTTTTAAAACTATAAGAATTTTAACATTTTAGTTTTGTTTTAAAATTATCATGGTTTTAAAAGTCTAACATAAAATACATTCGTATTTTTTAAATTATACTGTCATTCATTAGGAGAAGATAGGGAGTTAATTAATTAATTTATAGGAAAAATAGAGAGTTAATACAGTTAATTCATAGGAACAGATAGAGAGTTAATACAAAATTACAACACTTGTATCAACAATTTGGGAAATTTATCAATTAACCTCATTTAAATTACATGGATAGTATTGTGCGTATTGCTTAGTGTCGGTTGATACAGTGTCATAAATCCGTCCATGTTGCCAAATGCTTGCAAGCTACTACCTAGGTCATCTATTATGTTTATGATTGAGGTTGTGTCCCGATTATCCATGGTGACATGGTGGTTAGTGTGTTCGACGACATCAACCTGAAAAACATAACAACAATGAACACAACATTATAAATCAATGAAATAAGTTTTAAAGAAAAAAGTTAATGTAAGTACAAAAAATAAACAATTTTATTTGCAATTACACTTACGGTATCACGATATATATTCAAAATTCTTTGATAAATTTGGATTGTTTGTTAAAGGAGTGACATACACGTTGTTGTATCAGTTATTCCATGCTGAGGGCATGCTTAACCAGTCAGTTCACACCTTCTTTATTACGTAAAGTCAGGTCATGTAGTTAGTTATCTTGCAGTGAGGGATAAATAAAGGCTGAATCATCCCAAATTAGTGCATCACTCTATCTGGTTGATGTCACTCCTCAATGTGATAACAAATCATCATAACTACAGGCCTCCATAACACATTGGTCAGCAACAAGTTTGGAGGGACAATGCGTAGGTATGGTTCATAAAGGACCCATATAATCTGCAACAACAAAAATGTTTTGTATTTTAATGTATACAATTATGCATTGAAATAAGATAGTTGTTATTATCTTATGTCCGTTTTTTTCATCTTATCCAACATCTCCTGATATCTACGAATGTCCCATTTTCGTCCACGATAGTTACTATTAGCACCACCTTCCCACCTATGTAAAAATGAATGTTAAAAACCATTGGTGCATAATTATAATGATAAACTTTATAATAATGAGAAAAATAATTATAATGATAAACTTTATAATGATAAACCCTAAACCCTAAACCTCTCAATGGGAGCTATATTGGAAAATCTCTCTCATGCTCATAGTTGGTGTAAAATACAACCACCGACAATTTCTTTCTCTTTATAATTGGTGGCTTTGCACAGTTCGCGGTACAGGTTGCTAAGGAACGCAGAACCCCAACTATACATGCCACACTCAGCCAAATCACGTAAAAATGGAAGGAACCTAAGGGGAAGACCATTTGCTGAGTGATTAGGGGAAAATAATCCTCCAATCAACCGAAAGATGTAGACCCTTACATTATTCTACAAATCCTTGAGCAAAAGGTCAACGTTGTGGAAGTTAAATTTCTCTTCCAATCATTTCATTCTCAAAATGCTCCCTCTAATGTTGTTTGGTCCAGGTCGACGACCTAACACGACCTCAACTTCCGCATGTCAATCGACTCACCAAGCACCCCAGACAAAGATAAAGAATCAATTTTGAGGCTAAGCAAGAGTGCCACATCTTATAGGGTGATGGTGCACTCATCAATAAGCATGTGGAACATGTGAGTCTCAGGTCTCTAATGCTTAACCAAGGCTGAGATCAATGTGTGGTCAAGAAGAAAAAACTTCATGTTAGCCACGTCACCAAAGCCGGTAGCCACAAAGTGTGGCCTTAGGTGAGGAGGATGCCTCATTGTTTGGATTTCTAGGGTTTTTCTTATGGGCAAAACTCAATCGTCTTCACCGTTCCAGATATTCTCAGAATGATTTTTAAATAATGTACTCACAATGATTTTTAAAATATTTTAGTTATTTCACTTATATAAAATATTTTAATTATTACATTTCTAACATTATTTTTACATCATCAGTTAATGTAATTATATTATTACAATAATATTTCCTAGTCCCTAAACCCTAAAAAAATGCGTAAAACAAAATTTTTTTCTAACTTAATACAACAAATAATTTATTTTAAATTTGACAAACATAAATGATTTTTAAATTTTAAAATGGGATATTCATATTAACAATGTTAATTATATATATTCTTTCAGATAATTTATTTTTTCTTTTTGGAAAAACAAATAACAAAACCTTGTTAAAAAAATAAATGTATTATTTTCTATGTTTGACTAAGAAAAATTAAAAATAAATATCTATTTTTCGGGATTGATTAATTAATTTTTTTCATACACAGGAATGATATATGTATAATTTAAAAAATTACATAATTCTAAACAACTAAAGACTATATAAGTAATTTTTTACACTAACACAAAAAAAAAACATATTTCACTATATATATATATCCACCCATATATATTCATAAATAACAAAAACATAAATATTTATCTTTTCTATTGCACAATTGATTTATTAGCGTTTTGTTTCTCTATCATTTTGTTTTTAATCCGTATTAGAAAATGTTCGTAACTAATTACTTTATATGTTATTTTATAATTTTTATATGTTTTTTCTTGTATTTTATTTAGTATTTTTCGGTTTGGGAATACCGTAAACCCATTGTATTAATTTTATAATACAATGTTACTTGTACAACTTTAAACAAAATGCATATTAACTTATTAATTATATTTAAATATATGTTATGTATAAAATAATAATAACAACAACTTAAACAAATATATCAATTAATTTTTATTTAATTTATTATTTAATCATTCTTAATATTTAAATTATTAAATTACATATTTAACAAATTAAAAATTAAACTGTGTGTTTTTCGTTTCTTTCAAATCAACATAAAATAGAATAAAATTTGAACTTTGCTTCAAATTTATATTTTTTTTTCATAAATTTAAATTTTAACTTTTTTTATCATTTATCATTTCTTTTACTAACATTTAAATTTTAAAATTTGACATCCCTGCATACAATCATAACAACAACTATGATAAAAATCAAAACATCATGCCAAACTATAAAACCATAACATCAATTTCACATCTAAACTAACATTAGTATGTCAAATAATTATAAATAATGCTTTAACTATCCTAAATACAAATAACAATCATAATTTTACCCTATACCGTAAACTAACATCATGAACATATTTTTTTTTTTTTTATACTTCTTTTCATCCTTGCATTAACATACAAACCCTAAACATTATAAATTTTGTTTAACAGAACATAAAAAAAGTTTAACTATTTTACAGAACTTGAGATGCCTACATTAAATTATATAATCTTAATAATAACCAAGTAACATGCTTACTCAAACAAATAATAACAACTTAGAAAAATTTATTTCTTCGCTTCTTAGCTTCTTCTCCTTCTTCAATTTAAGTTCACCTTGCTAATGCATTTTTAACCCTCCACCCTTCACGTAATATATACACCTTTGTGCCTTTGCATTTGATATGTGCCTGAACCCAAATTGCCATTTAGGTTGGCAGTTTGATGACAGACGTCACTACCCCAATGGCTGCGCATACGACTTTGACTTTTTGACCCTCAAAACCGCCATCTCGATTGGCGAATTGACGTGATCCTTACACGTGTCAACTCCCCATTGAACCATATTGCGATGTGACACCAACCCGCCATCTTAGTTGGTAATTTTCCTTAGTTACAGACATGTCTGTGCCTAGGGAGTAGGCCTGAGCGAACTAGCTGCCCCAACACACGATGTCAGTTAGCGGTTTGGAGATTCTTTATTGGACCCGCAACGAATCTCTGTCCCTATCAGTTGTAAGACATAACACGTCATCTAAATTGGTGGTTTCCACCTCATCTAGCCCAACCCGCCATCTAAGTTGGCGGTTTAGGGGTTTTACAGGTCAAACTACACCATCCTGGGAAATATTTGAACCACTACCCCATTTTCATCAATATTGCTACAAAGTGCACTCTGTTGGAAAGAAAGCCAGATGTAGCACATATTAACTCATTTGGTATTGGAACTTGCTTGTGTGATGAACATGATTCTTTCATTCAAGCACGCACGTGTCTCTTCTCGAGAGTTTCAAATTCACAACATTTTTGGAATCTTTGATTTTTATGTTACTGTTTGCAACTACTTGGTCATTTTATCTTTCATTCAAAACTTAAGAGTGAGTTTTACTAGGAAGCAAATTAATGTTGTGACTCACAAACTAGCTAGGACATGAAGATTGAAAGCAAACATCTGTGATTATATTTAAATTCCTCATTTTCTATTTTATGATATTATAAAATAATATAACTTTTCTTTTGTTAAAAAAAGAGGGAATTCAAAATGAGTATTTACAAAGCAAAATTTTAATGGAGATATATGAGCTTATGAAGATTAAACACTCACCTTGTTGCCTCTCTTATACTGTTTTACAAAGAAATTATAAAACAATTAAATTTTTACCTTAATTCTAGAATGAAACAAATTTATTTTTATTAAAGAACTTTAAAATTACAAAAATGTGTTTTAGTTGTTCAAACTAGCAAAAGTTATACTTACAACTAAATAAATTGAATGATAATTAATCCTTGAATTAAAGTTCATTATAAAAAATGTCGTTTCTGCGTTGATCTCAGATTTAAAACAGTTAAAAGAATTTCAAATGAGATGTACTCGATTTGTGCATGAAACAGTAAAAGTAATTTTTGAAGATTTTTATAAAGTAAATGCAGATAAAGGATTAAAATATATTTGAAATATAATACAACATACATGTTAGTCTCTTCATCATTAATCATTGTCCTAAGCGTCTCAATTGTCCAAGCTTCCATATGGATGTTACAGGCAATGAAAAAAGGGCATAAGTGATGAGTATTTATAGACTATTATTACAATGACTAATTGCCTATGAAGGTTTATACATATATTTTTATTTCTCTAATAGGAAGAAACCTTAAACTAAGAAACAACTAGTTATTGTTGGAATCAAAAGCACTACATTGAAGTTTGGTGAAGTTTTGGTTTTGCTTTTCCCCTCTTTGTTTTTGCTCTTAAATCAATTTTATGGTACCAAAATTGTTTATAGGTGTGGTACTTGTATTGTGTGTTTAGATAGGCTTAAGAATGTGTTTGGGATGATTTTGGTTAGATTATCCTGGGTTGTACTGGAAAAGCTTCAAAAATGGATTTTTGTGTGTGGTAATCGATTACCTAAAAACAATAATCGATTACCCTATGAGAATTTTTGAGATTAGCAATTGATGCTCTCTATGGTAATCGATTGCCTGAAATCAGTAATCGATTACTCCTAAGAACAAATCACTTTGGATCAGTTTTGTGCAGGATATCAAGAAATCAAGTGAGTAATCAATTACCCTACATCAAAACTGATATAAAAGCATTTTGAAAATAGATTTTACAATTTATTATCAATCCAATAAAGTCTTTGCTTCTCTTGTACATTTTATCAGAATTCTCTCCAAGATTCATACCCATTTTTTATGGATTGAAAGTGCTTCAATTTCAATATTCGAGGAAGAGACTCTATTAAGTTTTGATCTTTTCGTTTGGGGTATTCTTCACTTCAGATGATGTTGTTCCATACCCTTCTTAGTGTTTTTGCACAAGTTTGGCAATCTCTTGAGTTGTTCTTGAGATTGTTGGAAAATCTTGTAACGGGTTGTTGCAAGTGAGGCGTTGTGAGTAGCGGGGTGTCACGGTGTAGTAAACTCTTGTGAGGTGTAAGAGGAAGCCTCTTCTTTTGTGGTTTAAATATTTTTGGGATTAAAATATGTATGTGTGGTATGCATGTATTGAGATTTTAGTGGAAAGAAGATCAGTGGAAGGCTAAGTCTGTAAACTGGATGTAGGTCAGGTGGACTGAACTAGTATAAATCATTGTGTAAATTATCTCTTCTTATACTCTTTATTTTCCAGTCTTTATTGAATTCTTGGAGCTCTAACAACTGAGTTTTTGTAGCTATATTTGATTCATTAAGTTTTCTTGCTGCAGATCAAATTCTTTTTATTCATTTGCTTGATTTTAAATTTGGGTTTTGACCCATATTTTTGTGGGTTTGATTATTCTTATTCTTGAAAACCCATTTTTGAAAAAGGAGGTAAATTTTGTAAATTTCTAAAAGGGGCTGTTTTTGAAAATACTCTGATACTGTTGAATAGAAAACTTTTGAAAAATAATTTGCTGAATCTCTTCAATCCCCCCTTCTAGATTCCCCTAGGGACCAATAGTAATTCCTTTAAGTCCTCTATTGTTGATATTTTAGAAACTTTGATTTTGAGTACATTAGTTTCCAATACTTTTGTCAGCATATTTCTTAAGGTAGGAGTCTTCATCAATTCTATCAACCTCTTGGATCTTGCTTTCTTTTAATTGTGTTCTTTTAGCATTGAACTTTGAACTTTGCAAGAGTGATACTAAAGTAGGGATGATAAAATGGACTCAAACCTTATGTGTACCCACAAAATACGTTCATACTTTAGCTATTTATAAAGTAACTCTTAATTAACTTGCAACATTATTTAATGTTATGGTTAAAAAGGAGAGATTTATGTTTACTCATATAAAACTTTAGGGAGTATTTTTATAATTTTCTCTATGTTTAATGTTATGTTGACTTGTTTTTCATATTACTTTTTACTTGTTGTAAAAGAAATATTGATTTATTATTAAGGTTATCATTATTGATATTTTATGTAAACTCGTGGGAATCCTATAATCTCGTATGGTAAACTCATAAGAGTTTACTTTACATAAAAAAATAGTAATTAAATACCTATAAATAAAATATATAATCATCAATTTAACATTTTAACAATATAATAATAACATCAAGTTTCAAACATAAGTCCAAGCATATTTATAATTTAGCCTCTCCCTAAAAAGAATTCACAATAGATTCAATCCCTTTTTGAAAACAATTCAAGCCAACAATTCAATGCCAAAAGTCTCTAAAAATTCTAAATTTAGTCCCCAACAGATTAAAAGTGCCTAAGAATTTCTGAATTTAGGCACCAACAAGCAATTCCGTGACTCACACTCACGCTTTGATATATTTAGAATAACATAACAGATTCATAAGAAACACAATGACTCATACTCAAGCATGGACAAATTCAGAATAACATAACAATTTCATCATTCATAATAGATCAATTAAGCAACTCAATGACTCATGTTCAAATACTTTGACAGATTCATAATAACATAACATATTCATAACAAATTAATTGGGCAGCTCAATGACTCACACTCACACTTTGACAGATTCAGAATAACATAACAAATTCATGAGCAAATCAAAGTAAATAATAAGATTTTATAATAACAAATCAATGTTAAAAGTCCTTAAGAACCAAAACAAATAAGAAATTCTCAAATCCAAGTGATAATAGTCATAACTCAGCTCGAGCTCAAGAATTCTCAAACCAAACCAGAAGTCCCTAAAAGTCCACAAAAATTGTGACACCCTTCTACACCCAAACGCTTTATTAGTTAATTTATAAAATAATATTGAAATTTGTTGATTTAAATAACTAGCCTTGACACTTAGGTAAAATGGCTCACATTGTAACACCACGAATTAGTTATTACTAAACAAGTCATGAAAGAGAAAATAATTTATCTCCATATTGAGTTAAGACATGTCAAAGGGATATAAACTACTAGTTCACATAGATCCATTAAACTAGATTAACTTACAATTAAAGTTGTGAGCATTATATACATAGAAAATGAATTTTCAGGATCATGTAATACAACACTATGAACCTTGTGGTACTCTTCCATCCCAAATAAATAAACATAACATGATTAAATAAAAGTCCTTTAACTAGGTAAAAAGGTTCACAAAAGTCCTTTCAACAAAACATCATCTTTGATAAAATGATAAGTTTTCATAATTGAAAACTTAAAATAAGGAAAAGAACTTGAGAAATATTTGATATAATTTCTAAGATAAGGAAATAATTCGAATACCCTAATATAGTCACAATGCTCTAATGCCATATCTATCGGAGCATGGAATCCATATTAATCTCATGCATTACTGACCTCTACCTCTTCAGCATCTTTTTTACCTATGGGCATTTAGCCCAAGCAACACACACATAAATAGGGGTGAGACATTTTCTCAAACATAATTAGGCGACATAAATAAGAAACATTACCATCCACGGTGTATCACATGAAACCACATAACCATATTAAATTCAAGTCATGTCAATGATGCTCATGCAATGCAACTCATGTATGCTCTTTTAGGTACACGCCCGAAGCAGTCATCTTCTACACCAGTAACACGTAGGTACAAGCATCTCACATAAGTTCACCCAAAGTGAATCTTCTTCTATGCTAGTAACACGTAGGTACGACTTTGAAATGCAACACAACCTAAGACACTTACTATAGAGCGCCTCACAATAGGTGATCCTTACAAGCTTCTTAAACTGCCATATTCATGCATCGTGTCATGCAACATAACTCACAATATCAATAATTAATTATGTCATCACAATCCATCCCTAACCTTAGCTGGGATGACACCTTGTCAGGCACACCCTAATCCTCATCATCAACACAATCATGCATTTAATTATAATCAACATCAATATCACACATTGAAACAAACCCCTAAATTCACATACCTCAAATAGCTTTCAAACATTCAGTCATCCCAACACTCAGAATCATAAGATACATCACACATATAAATGTATTTGGCTATACAAAAAAACTTAAACACTACTAAACAAAGTCCAAACTTCACAAATGATTAAGCAATTTAGAGTTCACACACTGATAGGCAACAACTTAGACTTAACTCTTAGCACAAATAAGTTCTTCAACACAAATTATCCAAAGCACATATTCTCATGCACAAAATATCATTTATAATATTGAATATATCAATTTTCTAACATATACCTGTAGGATTATTACATTTATAACTCACCACAATATTTTATAAAGTTTTGGAGATTTCCTCACTCCTTTCTAATAGTCTCTATGACCGTTGTTGAGTATAAATGTGATATCTAGAGGTTTATTAATCATATGATATTGTATCATATCTATTTTTAAAGGTAGGACATTTATCTACAACTCTTATGTTTACCTCAAGAGTTAAAATAAAGGTTCACTATTTTAAGAAATTGGAGGAAACATGAATCTATCACTTAATCCTGATAGTTTGAATTTTAGTCACTAATCTAATCATAACTTGAGCTATAGGTATCATTTTTGGGTTAAACTAACGTCATTAGTTATATAAAATCTAGGGCTACAACTTTTTTGAAGACAACTTTCTCAAATTACAGCTTTTCCCTTTTGGTTTTCTCATTCGAAAATCATAAACGCAGATTGTAATATGCCTAATTCTGGAAGTTTAACCATTAGTTACTAATTTTATCATAACTTGAGTTTCAGTTATCTTTTTGGGGTGAAACCAACAAAATTTGTTAGATAACATTTAGGAATACAATTTTCATGAAGATCACTTTCTCAAACTATATCGGTTTCCTATCTCTTTTCTCATCTGAAAATTGTGAACACTGATTGTAATACGCCTAATTCTAGCAGTTCGACCTTTAGTTACTAATTTTATCATAACTTGAGTTATATACATCCTTTTTTATTGATTCCAACTCTTTTGGAAAGCTACCATCGAGAGATAAAACGTTTATAAAGAACACAAAGCCTAATAAGGCCATCTAGGTTACCTCATAGGGCTCACAACACACCTATTCTGTTTCGCACACTAGATGAGAGACTAAACTTCCAACTCACATAACTCAGTCTATTCTCAACGTATTTACATGATTCTTGAGTCTAAAGTGTAGCCGCCAATGTCTAGTTTCTAAAAAAGAAAACTTAACTCAATTTGGTTAACACATAGAAAGATATGAAAGAAACTTAAGGTATGTTTATACAAAAATTTCCAGATAGCAACAATTCAACTTATATAAGGTTCTCAACATATAATTCTAACTTTAAACCCTACAATTTTTACTTCTCTATCTACAATACTGACTTATCATCACACCCTTTAATCTCATTAATAATAATCAATTTTTCCATTAATCTCCCTAATGGAAGAAAACTCATAACCACATATAATTCTATGTTTATAGAGCAATTTAAATAACATATGGATCCCCAACATAACATGAATCAATCACATATTTAGAATTAGTCATCTTTAATCATTCACAATATTCATTCATAGCAACAAATGAATAAGTTAATTGCATAAAACTTGATGCCTACGGAGGCTTAGGGTTCACCTCCACTACTGTATTTCTTATATATGCCTATGTATAAGTAAATCCCACTCCCCTCTTACCTCGAATGGTGACCTTGGATGCAAAGGATTTGTCTTCAAGTTCCCCAATGTTGTGCTCCTCAATCTTCCTTGACAAGGTTCTCTCTGCAACTTTCCTCTCTAACGTCCAGAGTCAGAAAACATGGAAACTGAAGTGTCCTCCCACAACCCCTCTGAATTACCCTAGGTTAATAGTTGGATTGAGCTTTTTAACACTAGACCCAAACTTAACCTTTAGATTATTTTACTATCGACACCAACTTTTATTTTATAAAATCAATTCTTAATTTATTCTAATAAATAAAAAATTAAATTAATTTAAGTCTATTAATATAAAATTATCCATTTTTATTAATATTTCATTTTTCTAAAAAAATGGATGTTATGAAAATGGAGCTCGAGTTCAACTCGCAATGTGAATCCAAAATGTTTAGAGCATGAGGGACCAACTCACCGAGAATGGTAAAGTGCAAGTGTGAAGTCGAGATGGTTAGAACTCAAATGAATGTTGGAATTGCAGGGGAGATGAGACTGTTGGAGCCAATGAACACTGAAATCTCAAGGTGCCAATTGCATGGAACATCAGGATCGTAGGGCAGGGAGTCATCCCCACAAGCAAAAGATAGGCTGAAATTGAGAATGAAGCTGTTATTGCAGTGTATCAAATGCTCTTTTGCGTGACTTGGGTTCTCTTCTCTCCATCATCGCAATCGAAAGCAAATCGAACCAGAGACAATAAAGGCACGAAATGACGAGAGAGGCATGTTTGAGGGACAACAAATGATGGATGCCTCCCTTGATCTTTTTCTAGAGGTTTTCTTCTTTGGTGAAATGGTTTGTGGAGAGGTAAGAAGTGAGGTGGTTTTAGGCGCCACTTAAGGTAAGATAAGCCTAAGAGGGAAAGTTTGCCACAAGGGATGGAACCCTTGATAAAAACCTAAGGAATTCTCAAAGAGAGAAGGGTGGACACTAAGAGAATTTTGGACAACTCAAGGTTTTTCTATTCAATCAAGTGTAAAAAATACAAAGTGTGAAGGAGCACCTTTTTATAGAGGGAGCTAACCTCTTGGACAAGTCATGAGGGGCTAGGATTAAAAGGAGTCATCCAAGGGAGGAGGATTGAAGCCCAAAGTCCAATCAATACCCTCCTTTAGATGAGAATTGGTGCCCAAGCTACCTCATCCAAGGGCTAAGATTACTCCTTCATTAGTTTTGGGTTTTATTTAGCAAAAGAGGGTGTATTTATCAAACTACCCCCTTATTTCCTAAATAAAGGCCCAAAATATAATCTTACCCCTTCTTATTACTAAGACACCTCCCAGAAAATTAAATGGACTAATACATGTCCAAAATAAAATCCTAGGTTCCTAAAATAAAAATTACAAGTAAATAAGTCATGGCTTGCATAACTTGATGGTCATATGGAGGTGAGATCTTTCTCCCTCTACTCTAGCCATGTCTTCTTCTATTCTCCTAGCCATGGCCCTAGTGATAGGGCCCTTGCTTGGGGAGAATGCATCATCCCCTCCCCCTTGGGAAGGATTTGACCTCAAATCTGATAGGTCCTCATCTTTTTCATCAGTACTTACAAAAGGGATCAAATCACAAACATTAAAGGTAGTACTGACACCATAGTCCTCAGGGAGATCTAATATGTATGTATTGTTGTTCACTCTCTTGAGGACTTGAAAGGGACCATCTCCTCGGGGGCTAAGCTTGGACTTCCTTTGAGTAGGGAAGCGATCCTTCCTCAAATGAAGCCATACCCAATCCCCTTCATTGAAGATAATTTCTTTCCTGCCCCTATTGGCTTTACTAGCATACTCCTTTGAATGATGTTCAATGTTGGCCTTTACCCTTTCATGTAATTTTTTAACAAAATCCGCTCTTACTATTCCTTCATTGTGAACAGAAGAAGGGAAGGGTAAGGGCAAGATATCAAGAGGAGTAAGGGGGTTGAAGCCATAAACAACTTCAAAGGGAGAATGCTTGGTGGTCCTTTGAACCACCTGGTTGTATGCAAACTCAATATGGGGTAGGTATTCATCCCAAGACTTGTGATTTCCTCGAAGAAGTGTCCTAAGCATAGTAGATAGAGATCTATTTACTACTTCAGTCTGCCCATCAATTTGGGGGTGACATGTGGTAGAAAATAAGAGTTTAGTTCCTAGCCTTGCCCACAATGTTTTCCAAAAGTGGCTAAGGAACTTCACATCTCTATCAGAGACTATGGATTGGGGAATTCCATGTAAACGGACAACTTCTTTAAAGAAAAGTCTCGCAATGTTGCTTGCATCATCTATCTTGTGGCATGGTATAAAGTGAGCCATTTTTGAAAATCTATCTACCACTACTAAGATAGAGTCTGCACCTCGTTGGGTTCGAGGCAGGCCAAGGATGAAATCCATACTAATATCCAGCCAAGGAGCAGGTAAGGGTGTGTACAATCCATGAGCCATTGTCTTAGACTTAGCTTGCAAGCAAGCAATGCATCTACGACAATGTTTATAGACGTCTTTCTTCATATGGGGCCAAAAGAATTTTTCTTGTAAAAGCAGAAGAGTTTTGTTAATTCCAAAATGCCCCATGAGCCCACCCTTATGGCTCTCTTTTGTCAACAGATTTCTCATAGATCCTTGGGGTACACAAAGTCTGCTACCTTTGAAAAGGTACCCCTCACTCACAAAGAACCCATTTTGGGTTTTACATGCAAATGTAGAGGCAGCATAAATGGATCCAAAATCCTTATCAGAAAGATACATTTCTCTAATATTATCAAATCCAAGAATCTTTTCACTTAAGGTGGTGTAAAGGGTATGTCTACGAGACAAAGCATCAGCCACCACATTATGTTTTCCTTTCTTGTATTTGATGATATAAGGGAAAGTCTCAAGAAATTCTACCCATTTAGCATGCCTTTTATTAAGCTTGCCTTGACCCTTCAAATACTTAAGTGACTCATGGTCACTATGAATGATGAACTCCTTGGGTACAACATAATGTTCCCAAGTTTGAAGGGCCCTTATCAAAGAGTAAAACTCTTTATCATAGGTGGGTAGTTTAAGGCGGCTCCATTTAGTTTTTCACTAAAATAAGCCACAGGATGACCACCTTGTAACAACACAGCTCCCACACCCACTCCCGATGCATCACACTCTAGCTTAAAAGTTTTAGAAAAGTCAGGAAGAGCTAAAACTGGTGCATGGGTCAGTTTCTCTTTGATAAGTTTAAAGGCTTTTTGTTGTTTTTCACCCCAAAGGAAAGGAGTATCCTTCTTCACCAAATCATTGATTGGTGAGAAAAGTGTGGAGAAGTTAGGCACAAAGCGCCTGTAAAAGCTCGCGAGACCATGAAAACTCTTGATCTCAGTCACACTTTTTGGGGTGGGCCATTCTTGGATGGCTTTGATTTTGTCGGGGTCTACTTGAACCCCATTTTTATTAACTGTAAAACCTAAGAACACCACACTCTCCACAAAAAAATTACATTTTTCAAGATTTCCATAGAGTTGGTGTGACCTAAGAATGCAAAAGACGCGCCTAAGATGGCCTACATGTTCATCTAGGCTCTTGCTATACACTAAGATGTCATCAAAATAAACAACACAAAATTTTCCTAAGCAATCCCTAAGGACATGATTCATAAGCCTCATGAAGGTGCTTGGGGCATTGGTAAGCCCAAAGGGCATTACCAACCACTCATACAGCCCAAACTTGGTCTTAAAAGCCGTTTTCCACTCATCACCTTCCTTGATGCGGATTTGGTGATAACCACTCTTAAGATCAATTTTTGAAAATAATTGGGCCCTATGCAATTCATCAAGCATGTCATCAAGCCTAGGGATAGGGTGCCTATATTTGATGGTGATGTTATTGATTGCTCAACAATCAATGCACATCCTCCATTGGCCATTCTTCTTAGGCACCAACAAAACTGGCACAACACAAGGGCTTAGGCTCTCTTGAACCCAACCCTTCTCCAATAGTTCTTGGACTTGAGATTCAATCTCCTTGGTCTCCATGGGATTAGTCCTATAAGCAGGCCTATTAGGCAGGCTAGCCCCAGGTACCAAGTCTATTTGGTGTTCTATACCCCTAATTGGAGGAAGTCCTTTGGGAACTTCATTAAGGAATATATCACCAAACTCCTTTAAAAGCTCTTGAACCTCTTGAGGTAGGTTCTCAGGTCCAAGTTCTATGGCAGTGCTAGAACTAGAAGGGAAAAAAGTGGAGGGGGAAGAAATGGGGGATGCCTCTTTGCAAAGGAGGAGATAGAAAGGTCTGTTAGTTAAGGGGGCTTCCTTTAAATCCAATTTTGTCGCAAATAAACTCCCTTTACTAATGACTTTCTTGGAAGGGGCACCAACTTCCAACTCAACCTCTTTACCCCTTTCAAGCTTTAAGGGTAAAGCTTTGCTTTTTTTTTTCTCCTCATCCCTCTCATGTTTCATGATGACTTGGTCCTCCGCCACTTGTGAAGGTGTTAGAGGACACAACTTAATGCGCTTACCCTTATGAGTGAGGATGATGTTATTGCAATGACCATGGTGTATGACTTTCTTATCAAATTGCCATGGTCTTCCTAGCAAGATATGGCCAGCTTCCATTGGGACTATGTCACATAGGATCTCATCTTTATAAGACCCAATGGAAATTGGAACCTTAACTTGCTCATTGACCTCCATTTCCCCTTTCTCATTGAGCCATTGAAGCTTGTAAGGCTTAGGGTGGGGAAGTGGGGTCAAGGCTAGCTTTTCCACCAACCTTGAGCTACAACAATTGCAGCATGACCCACTATCCACAATGAGAGAACATATTTTGTCATTCACCTTACAGCAAGTGTGGAATATGTTCTCCCTTTGAGATGAGGACACTTTCAAAGGTTGGCTTCCAAGAAGTCTTCTTATCATTAAGAGGTCTCCCTCACATGCATAAGCGGTTTCATCACAATCAGATTGGTATGCATGAACCCCTTCTCCTTTGCTCTCACTAGAGGAGTGTGAGCTAGACTCACTACTATAAACATCTTGGGCCCTCATGATGATGTTTCTCTTAGTCGGGCATTGAGATGCAATGTGGCCTCTCCCAAGACATTTAAAGCATTTGATACTACTAACTTTCTCGTGAGAGTTAGTAGTAGGGGTTTTTCTCTCTATATGTGATGTTTTATGCTCTTTGAAGTGCTTGGGATGTTCCTCTTTGGGGTAACTCTTGAAAGAGTTCCCCGTAGGTTGGTCTCTCTTTACATAAGGTGGGTTATCCTTTTTAAAAGTTTTCCTTCTAAGTTGATTTTCCACTTTGATGCAAAGTTGAACTAACTCATCAAGGGAATTGTATGAGAAGAGCTCCACCTTATCACGAATTTCGGGGCTCAACCCACACAAAAACCTTGCCATAGTGGCCTTGGGTTCCTCAATGATACTCGCCCTCAAGATAAGAAGTTCCATCTTTTGTCTATACTCTTCTATACTAAGGTTGGTTTGCCTTAGCCTTTGGAGTCTATCCAAAAGATCTCTTTCATACCAAGAGGGAATATGCCTTCTTCTTAGAGCACTTCTAAGATCATTCCAATATCTTATGGAAGGCATATTGGTGCGGATTCTCTCATTGGTTAACCCAACCCACCAATGCATGGCATGCCCTTGGAAGCTAAGGGTTGCCATTGGAACCTTTCTTTCTTCTCTTACCTCATGGCAAGTGAAGAGTTGTTCTACCTTGATTTCCCAATCAAGGTAGGCTTCCACATCTTCCTCCCATGAAATGGGGGGAGATCAATTTTGGGCTCCCTTGGAGGGGCCCATTATTATGCATGGATGAATGGAAGTTTCTCCTAGGATGATTGTAGTATTCTTCCTCACTTTCACTCCTATGGGTATGTCTAGATGGGGAACCTAAGACTATCCCTTTCATTTTGTAATTCTCACCATTCCCATGCTTTCTTTTTTCTTCTTCTTTCTCTTTTCTTCTTTCTCTTTCTTTTCTTTCTCTCCTTTCTTCATCTTCTCTCCTTTCTCTTATTCTTCTCTCTTCTTTCTCTCTTTTTTCTCTCTTTTCTTCCTCTCTTTCTTTTATTTTTCTTTTCTTCTTGGACTCTTTTCTCTCCTTTTTTCTTCTCTTTTCTCTTGTTCTTTTGCCATCCACTCCCTAAAGTCCATGTTTAAGTTTTCTAGAGTGTAATCTTTAGAAATATTTCTTTGGTGTACACTCTTGTTTGATGAATAACTATGAGCACTAGAGTGGGTGTGTGATGTCATTGTGCTTGAATTTCTAAGAGGAAAAAGGTGGCTAAAAAATTTTCACAAACAAACACTCCTCTCTTTTTGTGTTTTCTTGCCTAAAATGGCTTGATGAGTCTTTGGAACTCTTTAGCCTTCTAAGCGCTTTGAATAAGAAAAATAAAGCAAGAATTTTAAAGCAAAAATTCAAAAGAGAAGGGATCTAAAGGGAGCTCCTAAGGTGTTGAAGGAAGTGTACCACTTCTTCCTTCTTCACCTAATTTTCGAGAAACTAAAAAATTGATTAAATTTTATTACAACCAAAGGGAGGGCCTTAAGGGCACTCAAACTCCCAACTACAAAATTAATTCACCCAAATTAAAGAAAAAGTAAAGTCTTCAAAAAATGATTCTCCAAATGCTCCCTCAAATCAAAGTCCTCACGGCTAGGTGTGTTTCCTTTTGAGGTGATCCCTTAGGCTCTTAGTCCAACCTTCCAAAATATGCTACCCTTGTGGTAAGCTCCTTTTTCAAGTTTTCTCCCAAAAGTGACACTAACACACAAACCAAAGAAACCAAAAGTAGCAAGGGGAGGTGCGAATAGAAACTCAAAAGCAATAAAAGATAACACAATCAAAAGGACACTTAACCAAATGGTAAGAGTATATAAGACAAACTAGAAAGATGATTTAAAAGACAAGCAACAACTAAAAGGTAAACAAAGGAAAGAGAGCACACAATGCAATACCTAAGAATGGCACTAGATTAAAGAGTAGAAGAACACAAATATCAAGTTCTAGTGTACCAAAAGTAATAAAATTTCTTTTAAGGTTCCAAGTTCAAAGTTGAAGCACTTGCTAATTTTAGGTTAGGTACATCAAATGAATTTTTTTCAAACTTTCTTTTCTTTTGTTTGTTCTCTTTTTTTTTTTTGAATCCTTCGTTGTTTTTTTTGTATTTTATTTTAGACTTTGTTTTCTTGTTTTTTTTTTTTTTTGAATATTTACTAGATGCACCTAAATTGATTGTGAATTTAATGCTTGATAAAAAAGAGTTATGCGCTTGGAACAATAAAGAAAATTAAAAGCAACAATTTAGGTACTACTAGAAATGACTTCAAAATGCAAAGTAGCTATAGATGTGTTAATGGTTTAGTAGTTTGGTGTGCCACTGGACTCAAGCTTTGTTAAGTTTTTAGTAATTTGTTGAACACAAATACCAAACTTATAGCTTAAGTGAAAGCACCCACAAACAAGAACTACCTTTACCACACAAATGAGCTACAAATTATACGTATAAGGAAAATAAAGACAAAGGAAATTGAGCAACTATTTTTTGAATTTTTTTTTAAGAATATGCTTGAAACTAAAAGCACATGAACTTCTAAAGAGACTTAGACATGAGGTATGACCCTCTATGTTGCTCAATTTAAGAAGTTTCAAATTTTTTTTGTAAAAAACAAAAGAGGCTAAACTTAAAAGGAATTAATAGACAAAATGGGAAACTATAAACATGAATTATAGACAACTACACAAGAGTATAAAAGTGAAAAATAAAAGCTAAAAATAAAGCAAAAACAAGGCAACTAGGTGCAAGGAAACACAAGAATTTGGTTTAAATTTCTTGACCACAAGGTTGTGGAATTCACCACAACGGCATGGATTTTTAGCAAGAAATTCTCAAAACCAAAATTCAAGCAAGAAAGCACCCAACTCAAAGCTTAAGCGGAAATTAATGAATATGGGAGAGACGTAGATGCAAAGAAAAGAACAATATAAATTGCACCAAGCAAAAAATAAATGGTGCAAATAAACTATAACTCAAAACAATAAACTCAAGACATAAATGGAAATGATAAACAACAATGGAAAGCTAGAAAAAATTGCGAAAATTAAAGATAAAATAAAATAGGAAAACGGAAAGAAAAAATAAATGAGATAGGAAGAGAGTTTAGACCTCTAGAACCAATGCTCTAGATACCAAATGATGCATGCCTCCCTTGATCTTTTTCTAGAGGTTTTCTTCTTTGGTGAAATGGTTTGTGGAGAGGTAAGAAGTGAGGTGGTTTTAGGCGCCACTTAAGGTAAGATAACCCTAAGAGGGAAAGTTTGCCACAAGGGATGGAACCCTTGATAAAAACCTAAGGAATTCTCAAAGAGGGAAGGGTGGACACTAAGAGAATTTTGGCCAACTCAAGGTTTTTCTATTCAATCAAGTGTAAAAAATACAAGAGTGTGAAGGAGCACCTTTTTATAGAGGGAGCTAACCTCTTGGACAAGTCATGAAGGGCTAGGATTAAAAGGAGTCATCCAAGGGAGGAGGATTGAAGCCCAAAGTTCAATCAATACCCTCCTTTAGATGAGAGTTGGTGCCTAAGCTACCTCATCCAAGGGCCAAGATTACTCCTTTATTAGTTTTGGGTTTTATTTAGCAAAAGAGGGTGTATTTATCAAACTACCCCCTTATTTGCTAAATAAAGGCCCAAAATATAATCTTACCCCTTCTTATTACTAAGACACCTCCTAGAAAATTAAATAGACTAATACATGTCCAAAATAAAATCCTAGGTTCCTAAAATAAAAATTACAAGTAAATAAGTCATGGCTTGCATAACTTGATGGTCATATGGAGGTGAGATCTTCCTCCCTCTACTCTAGCCATGTCTTCTTCTATTCTCCTAGCCATGGCCCTAGTGATAGGGCCCTTGCTTGGGGAGAATGCATCAACAAAGGCATGAAGTGATGAAGGGATAACGAAGGTCAAACTCTCTATTGTGTGATTTGGGTTTTCTTCCTTCCATTCTCACTTTTGCACAAAACCTAGGTTAAAAGTGGTCTCGTGCTCTCAGCACGTGCATTAAAATATAATCGTTTTAATTACCAAAATGGCCCCTTTGTGATCTCGTAAAATCAGGAGTGAACTTGTGATTTCATATGTGTTTATTGATATTACACGATATTACGCAAGTTTACTCACGATTTAAGTCGATGAGGGTGACTAAACTTGTAAAATCGTACAATTTTATGAGTTATCACACTACATTGATAACCATGTTTATTTTCTTATACATAAGTAAAATACGAGTCACGAGTGTGAGTATAAGTATATATATACCTAGTAGGTATGGAGATGGGATCAAAGTTGTTACCCTATGGATATGTGAGCTAGGTACGAGTACATTTTTTAAGCATGGGTAGAAGGATAAGTACTATACTACCCTAGCTAGATCTACGATTATCATCCTTGTACTAAAGTCTCGATTATCATTAAAACCTCCATCTTTCCTATAAGAGGCTTTGGTTATCTGTCTTTTCATTGTGTTTGTTATCGAGGATAATAATAATCAACCTTTATCAGTTTGTCTCCCTTCAATCTGAAGCTTATTGTTTGATGCATTGAGAAAACCATCCCAAATAATTCTGTTTATTTCCTTAACCTACCAATATGTTTATAAAAGTTGTCTTTAAACCATGTCTGAATAGTAAGAAAAGTTCTTTTATATATGTTGTTTTTATCTACGTCTATATATTTGGACATCCATTGGTATATCATAACACACATTTGTTTAACGAAACACATTTTAATTTATGTTTGTGTTTTGGAGAAGATTTTTGTTTAAGACCTAACTTGCATCTACTAATCAGAAAATCTTGTTTCTTATAAAATGTCTTATAAAGCTTCTTTAGATGGTATTTTCAAAGGGATTTGCGAAAAGTTTCTTTTAACTCTATTCAAATCTCTTTCTATAGCTAACCTTATATTTCAATATCATATCATGATATGATATCAAAGATCGAATCACAAATAAAAATATTGGGGGCCTAAATTTAGATTGGTAGATTATGCATTTTTATGCTTTGGCTAGTGCTCTCAAACCCCAGAAAAGCGTATACTGAAACAACAATCAACTTGATTGGATGTGGTTTACATATATCAAGATTATTTTAGTTTAAGATAACTCTATCAATTAATTCCTTTATTTTTGAATAGTATAAAAAATAGAAAGACTAATAGTTAATGTTGTTTATAAATATTAGGTGTATCAAATACTAAAATATATATACGTAAAAAAATATTGAGTTTAATTAGTATGCCTTGCCAATGTAAAAAATTTTACACTGATATTCATAATCCTTAATTTATGATAATTTTTGTGACTTTGTGATGTGACCATGCCTAGCCAAGGACCTATGACTAGGGTCATGGCTAGAAGGATTGAAGAAGACCTAGCCCTTGCAGACAAAGGAAGATTCACCTTCTATGGAGAATGAAGATATTGGGCTAGGGACTTTAGTTAATAAAATGTAATTGTCCTTTATTTTAATTTTGAGGAGCATTAGGAATTTAATTTGGGACATGTATTTAGTCCATTTTTTATTTTAGGAGGTATCTTAGGAATTTATAGGGTGGATTTAGCTTTTTGGGTCTTTATGAAGGAAATAAGGGGTAGCCTTGATATCTACACCCCTATTTTCGTACATAAACCCCCTAAGCTAATAAGAAGGAATCTTGGCCCTTGGTTTGAGAAACTTGGGCACCAAGTTTGATGATCTAAGGAGGCAATTGTTTCTCAATCCTCCTCCCTTAGATTTCTCTTTTTAATCCTAGCCCTTTTTTTAGGTTATCTTGTTCAAGAGGTTAGCTACCTCTATAAATAGGACCTCCTCCCCTCACTTGTATTTTTTACACTTGAATTTAATCCTAGAGACCATATTGGTTGTGAGATTCTTACCTTTGAGTGTCCCCCCTTCTCCTTGATGAGAGCTTCTAAGAGTTATCAAGGGACCCCTCCCTTGTGGCCTCTTCCCTTTGGCTTATCAAACCTAGTATTTATGGCGCCTCACCTCATTCCTTTCCTCTCCATAAATCCATTTGCCTTCCAAGTGACCTAGAAAGGATCCTTTGGGTAAGTGATCATCAAAGATGACATCAAGTGGTATCTAGAGCCACTTTCTAAAGGTCACGTTGTTTCTCAATTTTTTTGCTTTGTTGTTTATCTCTTTAATCTCTTTATTTTAAAGTCCTTCATTTTTTATCATATTTATTTCCTTCATTGTCTAGTAGTATAGATTTTTATTCTTGCTATTATATGCACTTTTGTTTCCTATCTATGCGCATATGTTCCATTTAATTTGATGCAATTTTATTTGTCCCTTTCTTTGCATCTTATTTCCGTGTTCAAATTGCTTAGTTTTCCCTTGTTTTTTATGTTAAAGTGTGCCTAATAAGTTGTGACCATTAAATATTTGCTCATTTCAATTTTTATATGCTTCTTTTTTATGTTGAATGATGTGATCTTTGATGATCACGTGCCCAAAGGATCCTTTCTAAGGTCACTTGGAAGGGAAATGGATTTATGGAGAGGAAAGGAATGGGGTGAGGCGCCACAAATACTAGGTTTGATAAGCCAAAGGGGAGAGGCCACAATGGAAGGGTCCCTTGATAACTCTTAGAAGCTCTCACAAAGGAGAAAGGGGGACACTCAAAGGTAAGAACCTCAACTAATATGGTCTCTAGGATTAAATTCAAGTGTAAAAAATACAAGTGAGGGGGGAGCTCCTATTTATAGAGGTAGCTAACCTCTTGAACAAGATAACCTAAGAAAGAAGGGCTAGGATTAAAAGGAGAGATCTAAGGGAGGAGAATTGAGAAACAATTCCCTCCTTAGATCATAAAACTTGGTGCCCAAGTTTCTCAAACCAAGGGCCAAGATTCCTTCTTATTAGCTTAGGGGGTTTATGTAGAAAAGAGGGGTGTAGATATCAAGGCTACCCCTTATTTCCTTCATAAAGACCCAAAAAGCTAAATCCACCCTCTAAATTTCTAAGACACCTCTTAAAAATAAAAAATGGACTAAATACATGTCCCAAATTAAATTCTTAATGCTCCTCAAAATTAAAATAAAGGAAAATTACATTTTATTAACTAAAGTCTCTAGCCTAATATCTTCACTCTTCCTTTGTCTGCAAGGGCTAGGTCTTTTTCAATCCTTCTAGCCATGACCCTAGTGATAGGTCCTTGGCTAGGCATGGTCACATCATCTCCTCCTCCTTGAAGAGGATTTGACCTCAAATCCATGGGGTCTTCGTCATTTTCAGCACCTACAAATGGAGACAAATCAGAAACATTAAAACTGGTGCTTACCCCATAATCCTCTGGCAGATCTAAAACATAGGCATTATTACCGATCCGCTCAAGGATTTGGAAAGGTCCATCTCCTCTAGGGCTAAGTTTGGACTTCCTTTGAGAAGGAAATCTATCCTTTCTCAAGTGAAGCCATACCCAGTCGCCCTTTTCAAAGATGACTTCTTTCCTCCCCCTATTGGCGAAAGTAGCATCTCTCAAGGATTGGCGCTCTATGTTAACTTTAACCCTCTCATGTAATGTTTTACAAAAATGGCTTTTGCCTCTCCTTCTTTATGCACAGCAACAGAAAGAGGAAGAGGTAAAAGATCTAGAGGAGTACGAGGATTAAAGCCATAGACCACCTCAAAAGGAGAATGCTTGGTGGTTCTATGAACCACCCGGTTATAAGCAAATTCAATGTGGGGAAGGTACTCATCCCAAGACTTATGGTTGCCTTTAAGGAGAGTCCTCAGCATAGTGGATAAAGATCTATTCACCACTTCTGTTTGCCCATCAGTTTGAGGGTGACAGGTAGTGGAGAAAAGAAGTTTAGTTCCCAGCTTAGCCCAAAGAGTTTTCCAAAAATGGCTAAGGAACTTCACATCCCTATCTGACAGTATTGAAGAGGGTATACCATGCAATCGGACAACCTCTTTAAAGAAAAGTCTTGCGATGTTGCTCGCATCATCCACTTTGTGGCAGGGAATAAAATGGGCCATTTTTGAAAATCGGTCCACCACCACAAATATGGAGTCTGCACCTCGTTGGGTTCTTGGGAGCCCAAGGATGAAATCCATGCTAATATCCTCCCAAGGTGCAGAAGGAGCAGGTAAAGGTGTGTATAGTCCATGAGGCATTGCTTTAGACTTTGCTTGCAAGCAAGCTATACATTTAGAGCAATGTTTATGGACATCTCTACGCATATGGGGCCAAAAGAATTTCTCTTGTAAAAGCATGAGGGTTTTTGAAATCCCAAAATGCCCCATGAGCCCACCTTCATGACTCTCTTTTGTAAGTAAGTTCCTAATTGATCCTTGGGGTATACAAAGCTTACTCCCTTTGATGCATGCCTCCCTTGATCTTTTTCCTTGAGGTTCCAAGCACCATGAAATGGATGATGGAGGGGAAAGAAAATGGAGGTAGGGCGCCACTCTCAAAGATAGATAAGCCAAAGTGTTTAGGTTTGCCACAAGGGAAGGAACCCTTGATAAAAACCAACTAGGAAGAGGTTCCTCAAGAGAGATGATCCTCAAGACCTTTTACTAAGAATGTGCTCACAAAGAGACTATTTTCATTCAACTTCAAAGGTGAAATTTTACAATGAGAGGGAATGAGTATATATAGCCCAATGGGAGAGCTTGGGCACACTTTTCTAGGCAATGTGGGACTTGGGCTTAATTAGGATTAAAACTAATTAACCCAAGACTTAGGCCTTAAGTGAGGCACCTAAGTTCACCCCCTATGGGTGTAATTAGCATATCTTAATGTGAATGGGCTAGCCCAAAATCATGTCTTAACTTATGCACCCATTATAAGCTTACTCCTCCTTTTTAACTAAAGACACCTATACCTTATAAACTAAGAAGATGGCCGGAAATACATGGCCTTAAGGGAATTAAAAATACTTTCCTATTTATCTAATTAAAATAAAATACTTACAAGCTAAAAATAACGAAGAGTATGGCTTCGAATCTTCAATGAGCTTTTGTCCATGCCATGCCTTCCTTGAGTCCCCCTAGCCATGATGCATGCTAGGTGAGATTGCATCACGCTTTGTAAAGATACCCCTCACTGATGAAGTACCCATCATGGGCCTTTAATGCAAATGCAGATGCAGCGGTAGCAAATATGGGGCCGAAATCCTTATCAGACGGATACATAGCCCGAATGTCATCAAATCCCAAGATTTTTGCACTCAAGGATGAATAAAGGGCATGACGCCTAGAAAGAGCATCAGCCACCACATTTTGTTTTCCTTTCTTGTACTTGATGACATGAGGGAAAGATTCAAGATATTCCACCCACGTTGCATGCCTTTTGTTCAATTTACCTTGACCCCTCAAATATTTTAGTGACTCATGGTCACTATGAATGACAAACTCCTTGGGAGCAAGGTAATGCTCCCAAGTTTGAAGGGCCCTAATTAGAGAATAAAACTCCTTATCATAGGTGGGGTAGTTGAGGGGGGCACCATTGAGTTTTTCACTGAAATACGCAATGGGGTGCCCTCCTTGCAACAAGACAACCCCCGCACCTACACCAGAGGCATCACATTCAAGTTCAAATGTTTTATAAAAGTCAGGTAATGCCAAGACTGGTGCATGGGTCAGTTTATGCTTAATTAGCTGGAAGGCTTTCTCTTGTTTCTCACCCCAAAGGAAAGGAACTTCCTTTTTCACCAAATCATTTATTGGTGCGAAGAGCGTGGAGAAATTAGGCACAAAGCGCCTATAAAATCCAGTGAGACCATGAAAGCTTTTGATCTCTGTCACACTCTTTGGGGTGGGCCATTCTTGAATAGCTTTTATCTTTTCGGGGTCAACATGAACCCCTTTTGTGCTAACTACAAAACCTAGGAAAACTACACTATCTACACAAAAAGTGCATTTTTCTAAGTTAACAAAAAGATGATTACTCCTAAGAAGAGAAAAAACATGCCTTAGATGTCCTAAATGATCATCTAGGTTCCTAGAGTAAACTAAAATGTCATCAAAGTAAACTACACAAAATTTACCAAGGCAATCCCTTAGTACATGATTCATTAAGCGCATGAATGTGCTTGGGGCATTAGTTAGCCCAAAAGGCATAACCAACCACTCATAAAGACCAAATTTAGTCTTAAAAGCAGTTTTCCACTCATCACCCTCTTTGATCCTTATTTGGTGGTAACCACTTCTAAGATCAATTTTTGAAAATATTTTTGCCCCATGCAATTCATCCAACATGTCATCAAGACGGGGGATTGGGTGCCTATATTTGATGGTGATGTTGTTGATTGCACGACAATCAACACACATCCTCCATTGGCCATTCTTCTTGGGCACCAACAAGACTGGCACAACACAAGGGCTTAGGCTCTTTTGAACCCAACCCTTCTCCAATAGCTCATTCACTTGAGACTCAATCTCTTGGGACTCCATGGGGTTGTCCTATAGGCAGGTCTATTAGGTAGACTTGCGCCAGGCACCAAATCAATTTGATGTTCTATACCCCTAATAGGAGGAACTCCTTTCGGAACCTCATTAAGGAATATGTCATCAAATTCTTTTAAAATATCTTGAACCCCTTGAGGAAGGTGCTCATGTGCATGGGCTGTTGCAGTGCTCTCAGCAGAAGAATGCAAAATGGAAGAAGGATTTGATGCTTCTTTGCAAAAGAGGAGATAAAAGGGCTTGTTAGTCAAAGGAGCTTCTTTTAAATCACGTTTAGTAGCAAATAGGCTCCTTTTACTAATATTCCCTTTCGAAGGGGCATCACCTTCCGACTCTCTCTCTTTACCCTTTTCAAGCTTTAAGGGTAAAGCTTGTTGTGCTTTTTTTTGTTTTTGTTTTTCCTCAACTCTTTTCTTTTTCATCGCAAATTGATCCTCAGCCACTTGAGAAGGTGACAAAGGATACAATTTGAAGCGCTTTTCATTATGGGTGAGAATTATTTGGTTGGAGTGGCCATGGTGAATAGCTTTTTTGTCAAATTGCCATGGTCTCCCCAACAGGATATGACCAGCCTCTATAGGAACTATGTCACAAAGAATCTCATCATTATAAGATCCTATGGAAATTAGAACCATAACTTGTTCATTGATTACCATCTCTGCTTGCTCATTGAGCCATTTCAATTTGTAAGGTTTGGGATGGGGCATGGTAGTCAAGGCTAGTTTTTCAACCAACCTAGAGCTACAACAGTTATAACAGGAGCCACTATCAACAAGGAGAGAACATACTTTGTCATTTACTTTACATCTTGTATGGAAGATGTTCTCTCTTTGTGATTGGCCAAGCTCTAGAGGTTGGCTTCCAAGAAGCCTTTGAACCATAAGGAGGTCCCCCTCATAAGGAAAAGCTTCCTCACACTCTTGTTCAAAAGTATGTCCCCCTTCTTCCTCACTCTCACTAGAGGAGGAAGATGAGCTATTCTCACTACAAATGTCTTATCCCCTCATGATCATGGTTTTCTTGTTAGGGCATTGAGAGGCAATATGGCCTCTCCCAAGACATTTGAAGCATTTGATACTACTTTGCCTTTCAGTAGGCTTAGTAGTAGGGGGTTTTCTCTCTACATGAGGTGCTTTTGTATCTTGAAAATGCTTGGGTTCCTCTTTGGGAAAACCCTTGAAAGAGTTTCCCTTAAGTTGGTCTCTCTTTGAGTAAGAGGGAGAATCTTTTTTAAAACTTTTTCTCTTGAGTTGATTCTCAGCTCTTACACAAAGTTCTACCAACTCATCAAGGTTTGAGTATGAAAGAAGCTCTACCTTATCTCTAATGTCAGAGCTTAATCCACACAAAAACCTAGCAAGGGTGGCATTGGGTTCCTCAATGATATTGGCCCTTAGTATGAGAAGCTCCATCTTTTGTCTATACTCCTCAATACTTAGGTTATGTTGCCTAAGTCTTTGGAGCCTATCCAAAAGATCCCTCTCATAATATGAAGGAATGTGCCTTCTTTGCAAACAAGTTTTTAAATCATTCCAGTAGCGAATGTCAGACATTTGTTTACGGGCCCTATCCTTGACTAACCCATCCCACCAATGCAAAGCAGAACCTTGAAAACTAAGGGAGGCCAAAGGTACTTTCCTTTCTTCCCTAATTTCATAGCATCGAAAGAGTTGTTCCACTTTGACTTCCCAATCTAGGTAAGTCTCAACATCTTCCCTACAATGAAAATGGGGTAGGTCTACCTTTGGTTCCCTAGCATGATTTATGTTCTCTTGAGGAGAATTATGATTGTATGATGAATGAGAGTGATGCTTATGTTGATTTCTATAGTATTCTTCTTCACTAGAGCTAAAATGCCTAGATGGGGATCTTATGAGAATTCCTTTATTTTTTCTATCACTTTCCCTCCCATCTCTCCTCTTACTCTCTTCTCCTCTCTTTCTCTCTTCTTCCTCTTTTTCTCTTTTTCTTTCTAGTTCTTTCCTTCTTCTCCTTTCTTCATCCTCTCTTCTCTCTCTTTGTCTTCTCTCTTCTCGCTCTTTTTTCTCTTTTCTCATTTCCAACATCTCTTTTTTTAACTCTTCATTCTCTTTTTGTTTTTCCTTTTCTTTTATTTCTTTTTTTCTCTCTTTTTCTTCTCTCATTTATTGTTCTTTAGCCATCCATTCCCTAAATTCTAAGTTATGGTTTTCAAGAGTGTCTCCCTTAGAAGGTTTTCTTTGGTTGACACTCTTACTTGATGAACAACTATGTGCACTAGAATGTGCGTGGGAAGTCATGGTGCTTGGATGCTAAAAACTAAAGGGTAGGCCAAAAACTTTTTTTTTTTTTCAAGCAACACTCCTCTCTTTTTTTTTTCTCACCTAAGGTGGCTTGATGAGTCTTTGGAACTCTTAGCCTCTACATGTTTTTTCAAAATAACATAAAATAAAATAAAAGTACAAGAATGTAAAAGAGAAAGAGCTCTAATCGTGCTCCTAAGGTGTTGAAGGAAGTGTACAACTTCTCCCTTCTTCACCTAATTAACGAGGAACTACGCTAAAATTAACCAAAATTATTACAAACCAAGGGAAGGCCTTAAGGGCACTCAAACTCCCAATCTAAAATTAAGTATACAGAATACAAAGAATAAAAAAAAATAAAACAGAGTCTTCACTCCAAGCTTTTTTGGTGTTTATCTCCTTTTGATCAAGCCCCTTTGAGTTGCATCAACTCACCCCAAGAATGCTACCCTTGTTTCCTCTTGTTTGGACTTGCCAAAATTTTATATATGGAACCTTTGCCAACCTTTCCTTACCAAGGCCGAATACAACACAAAACAACAAACAAAGCTGAATAACAAAACAAGGTTCACAAATCCAAGTGGATAGATTAAACAATGACAAACTCAAAGAAGTAAAGAAGACAAGCAAGAAAACATAAGGCTCATAAAGGAAGGTAGCACACAAATAACTTTCCTAGATTAGCTCTAAGAGTAGAGATGAAAAAAGACTCAAACAAAAAAAATAAAACCAATAGTTGCACACTTAATAAAATTTAAGTGACCAAAAACTAAAAAGCTTACTCAAGTAATTTTTTTTTTGAATCACAATTGGTTCCTCATATCAAATGTTTCTACTATTAGGTACACAACTTCAAATTTGTCTTTCTTTTGAGTTCTTTATCTTCTTTTTTTTTTTTTAACTTGAACTTTTTCTATTTTTTTTTCAACTTTTTCTAATCATTTTGCTGCACCTAATAGCTTGTTGAATTGAAATTTTAATGAGGATTCTTGAAATAATAACACTTGAGTGAATAAGCACAAAGTAAGGTCACACAATTTTCAAGCAATGCATGCAACTAAAGGCAAAACAACTTAGTAGTTCCAAATACCACTGAACTAATTGTGCTTAAGGAATGATTTAGGGCTGATTTTGAAGTAAATTGATTGCTCAAATTACTAACACAATTCACCCAAGCTAAAATTCCATAAAGAGGCACAATAGTGAAGGTAAACCAAGTGGAAAGCTACTAATAATTCAACATAAAACAAGAAACATATAAAGATTGAATTGAGCAAATATTTAAGAACAACAAAGATATTAATATGCTTGAACTAAAAGCATAAAAGACTTAAGAGACTCAACAAGAGGTTCACCTTTTAGGAGCTCAATTCAAACTGTTTTTGAAGACTTTTTTGTAAAAAATTTAAGAGGCTAAAACCTATGGAATTTAAATGAGACAAAATAGGAAACTAACATGACTAGTATTTGACAAAACACAAGATTAAGAAAAAATAACACACCTAAAAATAGAGCAAAAATTTCAGCAAGAGACTTAAAACAAAAGGCACAACAAAGTGGCCAAAGTTGATCACCACAATGGTGTGGAAAAATCCTCAACCATGTGGGTTTAATGGTCACAACTTCTTAGGCACACTTTAACATAAAAAACCAAGGGAAAATTAAGCAACTTGAACACAAAAATAAGATGCAAAGAAAGGGACAAATAAAATCGCATCAAATTAAATGGAACATAGGCGCGTAGATAGAAAACAAAAGCGCATATAATAGCAAGAATAAAAAGCTATACTACTAGACAATAAAGGAAATAGAGATGACAAAAGATGAAGGACTTTAAAATAAAGAGATCAAAGAAATAAACAACAAAGCAAAAAAAAAATTGAGAAAGAACGTGACCTTTAGAAAGTGGCTCTGATACCACTTGATGTGATCTTTGATGATCACGTGCCCAAAGGATCCTTTCTAAGGTCACTTCGAAGGTAAATGGATTTATGGAGAGTAAAGGAATGGGGTGAGGCGCCACAAATACTAGGTTTGATAAGCCAAAGGGGAGAGGCCACAAGGGAGGGGTCCCTTGATAACTCTTAAAAGCTCTCACAAAGGAGAAAGGGGGACACTCAAAGGTAAGAACCTCAACTAATATGGTCTCTAGGATTAAATTCAAGTGTAAAAAATACAAGTGAGGGAGGAGCTCCTATTTATAGAGGTAGCTAACCTCTTGAAGAAGATAACCTAAGAAAGAAGGGCTAGGATTAAAAGGAGAGATCTAAGGGAGGAGAATTGAGAAACAATTCCCTCCTTAGATCATCAAACTTGGTGCCCAAGTTTCTCAAACCAAGGGCCAAGATTCCTTCTTATTAGCTTAGGGGGTTTATGTAGAAAAGAGGGGCGTAGATATCAAGGCTACCCCTTATTTCCTTCATAAAGACCCAAAAAGCTAAATCCACCCTCTAAATTCCTAAGACACCTCCTAAAAATAAAAAATGGACTAAATACATGTCCCAAATTAAATTCTTAATGCTCCTCAAAATTAAAATAAAGGAAAATTACATTTTATTAACTAAAGTCTCTAGCCTAATATCTTCACTCTCCATAGGAGGTGAAGTTTTCCTTTGTCTGCAAGGGCTAGGTCTTCTTCAATCCTTCTAGCCATGGCCCTAGTGATAGGTCCTTGGCTAGGCATGGTCACATCATTGAATTATTAGTACTTTTCCACTTGGTTTACCTTCACCATTGGTGCCTCTTTATGGAATTTTAGCTTGGGTGAATTATGTTAGTAATTTGAGCAATCAATTTACTTCAAAATCAACCCTAAATCATTCCTTAAGAACCATTAGTTCAGTGGTATTTGGAACTACTAAGTTGTTTTGATTTTAGTTGCATGCATTGCTTGAAAATTGTGTGACCTTACTTTGTGCTTATTCACTCAAGCGTTATTATTTCAAGCATCCTCATTAAAATTTCAATTAAACAAGCTATTAGGTGCAGCAAAAATGATTAGAAAAAGTTAAAAAAAAATATATATTAGAAAAAAGTTCAAGTTAAAAAGAAAAAAGAAGATAAAGAACTCAAAAGAAAGACAATTTTGAGTTGTGTACCTAATAGTAGAAACATTTGATATGAGGAACCATTTGTGATTCAAAAAAAAAAAATACTTGAGTAAGCTTTTTGGCTTTTGGTCACTTAAATTTTATTAAGTGTGCAACTTTTGGTTTCATTTTTTTTGTTTGAGTCTTTTTTCATCTCCACTCTTAGAGCTACTCTAGGAAAGTTATTTGTGTGCTACCTTCCTTTGTGGGCCTTATGTTTTCTTGCTTGTCTTATTTACTTCTTTGAGTTTGTCATTGTTTAATCTATCCACTTGGATTTGTAAACATTGTTTTGTTATTCACCTTTATTTTTTGTCTTGTGTTGTATTCGGCCTTGGTAAGTAAAGCTTGGGAAAGGTGCCATACATAACATTTTGGCAAGTCCAAACAAGAGGAAACAAGGGTAGCATTCTTGGGGTAGGTTGATGCAACTCAAAGGGGCTTAATCAAAAGGAGCCAAACACCAACAAGCTTGTTGTGAAGACTTTGTTTTATTTTTTTTATTCTTTGTATTGTGTAAACTTAATCTTAGATTGGGAGTTTGAGTGCCTTTAAGGCCCTCCCTTGGTTTGTAATAATTTTGGTTAATTTTAGCGTAGTTCCTCGTTAATTAGGTGAAGAAGGGAGAAGTGGTACACTTTCTTCAACACCTTAGGAGCACGATTAAAGCCCTTTCTCTTTTACATTCTTGCACTTTTATTTTATTTTATGTTATTTTGAAAAAACGTGTAGAGGCTAAGAGTTCCAAAGACTCATCAAGCCACCTTAGGTGAGAAAAAAAAAAAGAGGAGTGTTGCTTGAAAAAAAAAATTTTTGGCCTACCCTTTAGTTTTTAGCATCCAAGCACCATGACTTCCCACACACATTCTAGTGCACATAGTTGTTCATTAAGTAAGAGTTTCAACCAAAGAAAACCTTCTAAGGGAGACACTTTTGAAAACCTTAACTTAGAATTTAGGGAATGGATGGCTAAAGAACAAGAAAGAAGAGAAGAAAAAGAGAGAAAAAAAGAAAAGGAAAAACAAAAAGAGAAGGAAGAGTAAAAAAAAGAGATGTTGAAAATGAGAAAAGAGAAAAAAGAGCGAGAAGAGAGAAGGCAAAGAGAGAGAAGACAGGATGAAGAAAGAAGAAGAAGGAAAGAACTATAAAGAAAAAGAGAAAAAAAGGAAGAATAGTGAAGGAGAGGAGAAGAGAGTAAGAGGAGAGATAGGAGGGAAAGTGATAAAAAAAGAAAGGAATTCTCATAAGATCCTCATCTAGGCATTTTAGCTCTAGCGAAGAAGAATACTATAGAAATCAACATAAGCATCACTCCCATTCATCATATAATCATAATTCTCCTCAAGAGAACAAAAATCATGCTAGGGAGCCAAAGGTAGACTGCCCCATTTTCATGGTAGGGAAGATGTTGAGACTTACCTAGATTGGGAAGTCAAAGTGGAACAACTCTTCCAATGCTATGAAATAAGGGAAGAAATGAAAGTACCTTTGGCCTCCCTTAGTTTTCAAGGTTCTGCTTTGCATTGGTGGGATGGGTCAGTCAAGGATAGGGTCCGTAAACAAATGCCTGACATTCGCTACTGGAATGATTTAAAAACTTGTTTGTGAACAAGGCACATTCCTTCATATTATGAGAGAGATATTTTGGATAGGCTTCAAAGACTTAGGCAACATAACCTAAGTATTAAGGAGTATAGACAAAAGATGGAGCTTCTCATACTAGGGGCCAATATCATTGAGGAACCCAATACCATCCTTGCTAGGTTTTTGTGTAGATTAAGCTCTGACATTAGTGATAAGGTAGAGCTTCTTTCGTATTCAAACCTTGATGAGTTGGTAGAACTTTGTGTAAGAGCTGAGAATCAACTCAAGAGAAAAAACTTTAAAAAATATTCTCCCTCTTACTCAAAGAGAGACCAACTTAAGGGAAACTCTTTCAAGGGTTTTCCCAAAGAGGAACCCAAGCATTTTCAAGATACAAAAGCACCTCATGTAGAGAGAAAACCCCCTACTACTAAGCCTACTGAGAGGCAAAGTAGTATCAAATGCTTCAAATGTCTTAGGAGAGGCCACATTGCCTCTCAATGCCCTAACAAGAAAACCATGATCATGAGGGGACAAGACATTTGTAGTGAGAATAACTCATCTTCCTCCTCTAGTAAGAGTGAGGAAGAAGGGTGACATACTTTTGAACAAGAGTGTGAGGAAGCTTTTCCTTATGAGGGGGACCTTCTTATGGTTCAAAGGCTTCTTGAAAGCCAACCTCTAGAGCTTGGCCAGTCACAAAGAGAGAACATCTTCTATACAAGATGTAAAGTAAATTACGAAGTATGTTATCTCCTTGTTGATAGTGGCTCCTGTTGTAACTGTTGTAGCTCTAGGTTGGTTGAAAATCTAAACCTTACAAATTGCAATGGCTCAATGAACAAGGGGAGATGGTAGTCAATGAACAAGTTATAGTTCCAATTTCCATAGGATCTTATAATGATGAGATTCTTTGTGATGCATGCCTCCCTTGATCTTTTTCTAGAGGTTTTCTTCTTTGGTGAAATGGTTTGTGGAGAGGTAAGAAGTCAGGTGGTTTTAGGCGCCACTTAAGGTAAGATAAGCCTAAGAGGGAAAGTTTGCCACAAGGGATGGAACCCTTGATAAAAACCTAAGGAATTCTCAAAGAGAGAAGGGTGGACACTAAGAGAATTTTGGCCAACTCAAGGTTTTTCCATTCAATCAAGTGTCAAAAATATAAGAGTGTGAAGGAGCACCTTTTTATAGAGGGAGCTAACCTCTTGGACAAGTCATGAAGGAAATGAAGGGCTAGGATTAAAAGGAGTCATCCAAGGGAGGAGGATTGAAGCCCAAAGTCCAATCAATACCCTCCTTTAGATGAGAATTGGTGCCCAAGCTACCTCATCCAAGGGCCAAGATTACTCCTTTATTAGTTTTGGGTTTTATTTAGCAAAAGAGGGTGTAGTTATCAAACTACCCCCTTATTTCCTAAATAAAGGCCCAAAAGCTAATCTTACCCCTTCTTATTACTAAGACACCTCTTAGAAAATTAAATGGACTAATACATGTCCAAAATAAAATCCTAGGTTCCTAAAATAAAAATTACAAGTAAATAAGTCATGGCTTGCATAACTTGATGGTCATATGGAGGTGAGATCTTCCTCCCTCTACTCTAGCCATGTCTTCTTCTATTCTTCTAGCCATGGCCCTAGTGATAGGGCCCTTGCTTGGGGAGAATGCATCATCCCCTCCCCCTTGGGAAGGATTTGACCTCAAATCTGATAGGTCCTCCTCTTCTTCATCAGTACCTCGTTGGGTTCGAGGCAGGCCAAGGATGAAATTCATACTAATATCCAGCCAAGATGCAGAAGGAGCAGGTAAGGGTGTGTACAATCCATGAGCCATTGTCTTAGACTTAGCTTGCAAGCAAGCAATGCATCTACGACAATGTCTATAGACGTCTTTCTTCATATGGGGCCAAAAGAATTTTTCTTGTAAAAGTAGAAGAGTTTTGTTAATTCCAAAATGCCCCATGAGCCCACCCTCATGGCTCTCTTTTGTCAACAGATTTCTCATAGATCCTTGGGGTACACAAAGTCTGCTACCTTTGAAAAGGTACCCCTCACTCACAAAGAACCCATTTTGGGTTTTACATGCAAATATAGAGGCAGCATAAATGGATCCAAAATCCTTATCAGGAAGATACATTTCTCTAATATTATCAAATCCAAGAATCTTTGCACTTAAGGTGGTGTAAAGGGTATGTCTACGAGACAAAGCATCAGCCACCACATTATATTTTCCTTTCTTGTATTTGATGATATAAGGGAAAGTCTCAAGAAATTCTACCCATTTAGCATGCCTTTTATTAAGCTTGCCTTGACCCTTCAAATACTTAAGTGACTCATGGTCACTATGAATGATGAACTCCTTGGGTACAAGATAATGTTCCCAAGTTTGAAGGGCCCTTATCAAAGAGTAAAACTCTTTATCATAGGTGGGGTAGTTTACGGCGGCTCCATTTAGTTTTTCACTAAAATAAGCCACGAGATGACCACCTTGTAACAACACAGCTCCCACACCCACTCCCGATGCATCACACTCTAGCTCAAAAGTTTTAGAAAAGTCAGGAAGAGCTAAAACTGATGCATGGGTCAGTTTCTCTTTGATAAGTTCAAAGGCTTTTTGTTGTTTTTCACCCCAAAGGAAAGGAGTATCCTTCTTCACCAAATCATTGATTGGTGAGAAAAGTGTGGAGAAGTTAGGCACAAAGCGCCTATAAAAGCTCGCGAGACCATGAAAACTCTTGATCTTAGTCACACTTTTTGGGGTGGGCCATTCTTAGATGGCTTTGATTTTGTCGGGGTCTACTTGAACCCCATTTTTATTAACTATAAAACCTAAGAACACCACACTCTCCACACAAAAATTACATTTTTCAAGATTTCCATAGAGTTGGTGTGACCTAAGAATGCAAAAGACGCGCCTAAGATGGCCTACATGTTCATCTAGGCTCTTGCTATACACTAAGATGTCATCAAAATAAACAACACAAAATTTTCCTAAGCAATCCCTAAGGACATGATTCATAAGCCTCATGAAGGTGCTTGGGGCATTGGTAAGCCCAAAGGGCATTACCAACCACTCATACAACCCAAACTTGGTCTTAAAAGCGGTTTTCCACTCATCACCTTCCTTGATGCGGATTTGGTGATAACCACTCTTAAGATCAATTTTTGAAAATAATTGGGCCCCATGCAATTCATCAAGCATGTCATCAAGCCTAGGGATAGGGTGCCTATATTTGATGGTGATGTTATTGATTGCTCGACAATCAATGCACATCCTCCATTGGCCATTCTTCTTAGGCACCAACAAAACTGGCACAGCACAAGGGCTTAGGCTCTCTTGAACCCAACCCTTCTCCAATAGTTCTTGGACTTGAGATTCAATCTCCTTGGTCTCCATGGGATTAGTCCTATAAGCAGGCCTATTAGGCAGGCTAGCCCCAGGTACCAAGTCTATTTGGTGTTCTATACCCCTAATTGGAGGAAGTCCTTTGGGAACTTCATTAGGGAATATATCACCAAACTCCTTTAAAAGCTCTTGAACCTCTTGAGGTAGGTTCTCAGGTCCAAATTCTATGGCAGTGCTAGAACTAGAAGGGAAAAAGTGGAGGGGGAAGAAATGGGGGATGCCTCTTTGCAAAGGAGGAGATAGAAAGGTCTGTTAGTTAAGGGGGCTTCCTTTAATTCCAATTTTGTCGCAAATAAAATCCCTTTACTAATGACTTTCTTGGAAGGGGCACCAACTTCCAACTAAACCTCTTTACCCCTTTCAAGCTTTAGGGGTAAATCTTTGCTTTTTTTTTTCTCCTTATCTCTCTTATGTTTCATGATGAGTTGGTCCTCCGCTACTTGTGAAGGTGTTAGAGGACACAACTTAATGCGCTTATCCTTATGAGTGAGGATGATGTTATTGGAATGACCATGGTGTATGGCTTTCTTATCAAATTGCCATGGTCTTCCTAGCAAGATATGGCCAGCTTCCATTGGGACTATGTCACACAGGATCTCATCTTTATAAGACCCAATGGAAATTGGAACCTTGACTTGCTCATTGACCTCCATTTCCCCTTGCTCATTGAGCCATTGAAGCTTGTAAGGCTTAGGGTGGGGAAGTGGGGTCAAGGCTAGCTTTTCCACCAACCTTGAGCTACAACAATTGCAGCATGACCCACTATCCACAATGAGAGAACATATTTTGTCATTCACCTTACAGCGAGTGTGGAATATGTTCTCCCTTTGAGATGAGGACACTTTCAAAGGTTGGCTTCCAAGAAGTCTTCTTATCATTAAGAGGTCTCCCTCACATGCATAAGCGGTTTCATCACAATCAGATTGGTATGCATGAACCCCTTCTCCTTTGCTCTCACTAGAAGAGTGTGAGCTAGACTCACTACTATAAACATCTTGGGCCCTCATGATGATGTTTCTCTTAGTAGGGCATTGAGAGGCAATGTGGCCTCTCCCAAGACATTTAAAGCATTTGATACTACTAACTTTCTCGTGAGAGTTAGTAGTAGGGGTTTTTCTCTCTATATGTGATGTTTTATGCTCTTTGAAGTGCTTGGGATGTTCCTCTTTGGGGTAACTCTTGAAAGAGTTCCCCGTAGGTTGGTCCCTCTTTACATAAGGTGGGTTATCCTTTTTAAAAGTTTTCCTTCTAAGTTGATTTTCCACCTTGATGCAAAGTTGAACTAACTCATCAAGGGAATTGTATGAGAAGAGCTTCACCTTATCACGAATTTCGGGGCTCAACCCACACAAAAACCTTGCCATAGTGGCCTTGGGTTCCTCAATGATACCCGCCCTCAAGATAAGAAGTTCCATCTTTTGTCTATACTCTTCTATACTAAGGTTGGTTTGCCTTAGCCTTTGGAGTCTATCCAAAAGATCTCTTTCATACCAAGAGGGAATATGCCTTCTTCTTAGAGCACTTCTAAGATCATTCCAATATCTTATGGAAGTCATATTGGTGTGGATTCTCTCATTGGTTAACCCAACCCACCAATGCATGGCATGCCCTTGGAAGCTAAGGGTTGCCATTGGAACCTTTCTTTCTTCTCTTACCTCATGGCAAGTGAAGAGTTGTTCTACCTTGATTTCCCAATCAAGGTAGGCTTCTATATCTTCCCTCCCATGAAATGGGGGGAGATCAATTTTGGGCTCCCTTGGAGGGGCCCCATTATTATGCATGGATGAATGGGAGTTTCTCCTAGGATGATTGTAGTATTCTTCCTCACTTTCACTCCTATGGGTATGTCTAGATGGGGAACCTAAGACTATCCCTTTCATTTTGTAATTCTCACCATTCCCATGCTTTCTTTTTTCTTCTTCTTTCTCTTTTCTTCTTTCTCTTTCTTTTCTTTCTCTCCTTTCTTCATTTTCTCTCCTTTCTCTTATTCTTCTCTCTTCCTTCTCTCTTTTTTCTCTCTTTTCTTCCTCTCTTTCTTTTATTTTTCTTTTCTCCTTGGACTCTTTTTCTCTCCTTTTTTCTTCTCTTCTCTCTTGTTCTTTTGTCATCCACTCCCTAAAGTCCATGTTTAAGTTTTCTAGAGTGTAATCTTTAGAAATATTTCTTTGGTTTACACTCTTGTTTGATGAATAACTATGAGCACTAGAGTGGGTGTGTGATGTCATTGTGCTTGAATTTCTAAGAGGAAAAAGGTGGCTAATAAATTTTTGCAAACAAACACTCCTCTCTTTTTGTGTTTTCTTGCCTAAAATGGCTTGATGAGTCTTTGGAACTCTTTAGCCTTCTAAGCGCTTTGAATAAGAAAAATAAAGCAAGAATTTTAAAGCAAAAATTCAAAAGAGAAGGGATCTAAAGCGAGCTCCTAAGGTGTTGAAGGAAGTGTACCACTTCTTCCTTCTTCACCTAATTTTCGAGAAACTAAAAAATTGATTAAATTTTATTACAACCAAAGGGAGGGCCTTAAGGGCACTCAAACTCCCAACTAAAAAATTAATACACCCAAATTAAAGAAAAAGTAAAGTCTTCAAAAAATGATTCTCCAAATGCTCCCTCAAATCAAAGTCTTCATGGCTAGGTGTATTTCCTTTTGAGGTGATCCCTTAGGCTCTTTGTCCAACCTTCCAAAATATGCTACCCATGTGGTAAGCTCCTTTTTCAAGCTTTCTCCCAAAAGTGACACTAACACACAAACCAAAGAAACCAAAAGTAGCAACGAGAGGTGCGAATAGAAACTCAAAAAACAATAAAAGATAACACAATCAAAAGGACACTTAACCAAATGGTAAGAGTATATAAGACAAACTAGAAAGATGATTTAAAAGACAAGCAACAACTAAAAGGTAAACAAAAGAAAGAGAGCACACAATGGAATACCTAAGAATGGCACTAGATTAAAGAGTAGAAGAACACAAATATCAAGTTCTAGTGTACCAAAAGTAATAAAATTTCTTTTAAGGTTCCAAGTTCAAAGTTGAAGCACTTGCTAATTTTAGGTTAGGTACATCAAATGAATTTTTTTCAAACTTTCTTTTCTTTTGTTTGTTCTCTTTTTTTTTTTTTTTTTTTTTGAATCCTTCATTGTTTTTTTATTTTATTTTAGACTTTGTTTTCTTGTTTTTTTTTTTAATATTTACTAGATGCACCTAAATTGATTGTGAATTTAGTGCTTGATAAAAAAGAGTTATGTGCTTGGAACAATAAAGAAAATTAAAAGCAACAATTTAGGTACTACTAGAAATGACTTCAAAATGCAAAGTAGCTATAGATGTGTTAATGGTTTAGTAGTTTGGTGTGCCACTGGACTCAAGCTTTGTTAAGATTTTAGTAATTTGTTGAACACCAAATACCAAACTTATAGCTTAAGTGAAAGCACCCACAAACAAGAACTACCTTTACCACACAAATGAGCTACAAATTATACGTATAAGGAAAATAAAGACAAAGGAAATTGAGCAACTATTTTTGAATTATTTTTTTAAGAATATGCTTGAAACTAAAAGCACATGAACTTCTAAAGAGACTTAGACATGAGGTATAACCCTCTATGTTGCTCAATTTAAGAAGTTTCAAATTTTTTTTTGTAAAAACAAAAGAGGCTAAACTTAAAAGGAATTAATAGACAAAATGGGAAACTATAAACATGACTTATAGACAACTACACAAGAGTATAAAAGTGAAAAATAAAAGCTAAAAATAAAGCAAAAACAAGGCAACTAGGTGCAAGGAAACACAAGAATTTGGTCTAAATTTCTTGACCAAAAGGTTGTGGAATTCACCACAACGGCATGGATTTTTAGCAAGAAATTCTCAAAACCAAAATTCAAGCAAGAAAGCACCCAACTCAAAGCTTAAGCGGAAATTAATGAATATGGAAGAGACGTAGATGCAAAGAAAAGAACAATATAAATTGCATCAAGCAAAAAATAAATGGTGCAAATAAACTATAACTCAAAACAATAAACTCAAGACATAAATGGAAATGATAAAAAATAATGGAAAGCTAGAAAAAATTGCGGAAATTAAAGATAAAATAAAATAGGAAAACAGAAAGAAAAAATAAATGAGATAGGAAGAGAGTTTAGACCTCTAGAACCAATGCTCTGATACCAAATGATGCATGTCTCCCTTGATTTTTTTCTAGAGGTTTTCTTCTTTGGTGAAATGGTTTGTGGAGAGGTAAGAAGTGAGGTGGTTTTAGGCGCCACTTAAGATAAGATAAGCCTAAGAGGGAAAGTTTGCCACAAGGGATGGAACCCTTGATAAAAACCTAAGGAATTCTCAAAGAGAGAAGGGTGGACACTAAGAGAATTTTGTCCAACTCAAGGTTTTTCCATTCAATCAACTGTCAAAAATGCAATGAAGGAGCACCTTTTTATAGAGGAAGCTAACCTCTTGGACAAGTCATGAAGGAAATGAAGGGCTAGGATTAAAAGGAGTCATCCAAGGGAGGAGGATTGAAGCCCAAAGTCCAATCAATACCCTCCTTTAGATGAGAATTGGTGCCCAAGCTACCTCATCCAAGGGCCAAGATTACTCCTTTATTAGTTTTGGGTTTTATTTAGCAAAAGAGGGTGTAGTTATCAAACTACCCCCTTATTTCCTAAATAAAGGCCCAAAAGCTAATCTTACCCCTTCTTATTACTAAGACACCTCCTACAAAATTAAATGGACTAATACATGTCCAAAATAAAATCCTAGGTTCCTAAAATAAAAATTACAAGTAAATAAGTCATGCCTTGCATAACTTGATGGTCATATGGAGGTGAGATCTTCCTCCCTCTACTCTAGCCATGTCTTCTTCTGTTCTTCTAGCCATGGACCTAGTGATAGGGCCCTTGCTTGGGGAGAATACATCACTTTGTGACATAGTTCCTATGGAGGCTGGTCATATCCTGTTGGGAAGAGCATGGCAATTTGACAAGAAAGTTATTCACCATGGTCACTCCAACCAAATAATTCTCACCCATAATGAAAAGTGCTTCAAATTGTATCCTTTGTCAGCTTCTCAAGTGGCTGAGGATCAATTTACGATGAAAAAGAATAGAGTTGAGGAAAAAAAAAAAACACAACAAGCTTCACCCCAAAAGCTTGGAAAGGGTAAAGAGAGAGAGTCGGAAGGTGATGCCCCTTCAAAAGGAAATATTAGTAAAAGGAGCCTATTTGCTACTAAACATGATTTAAAAGAAGCTCATTTGACTATCAAGCCCTTTTATCTCCTCTTTTGCAAAGAGGCATCAAATCCTTCTCCAATTTTGCACTCTTCTGCTGAGAGCACTGCCACAGCCCATGCACATGAGCACCTTCCTCAAAGGGTTCAAGATATTTTAAAAGAATTTGATGATATATTCCCTAATGAGGTTCTGAAAGGACTTTCTCCTATTAGGGGTATAGAACATTAAATTGATTTAGTGCCTGACACAAGTCTACCTAATAGACCTGCCTATAGGACCAAACCCATGGGGACCCAAGAGATTGAGTCTCAAGTGAATGAGCTGTTGGAGAAGGGTTGGGTTCAAAAGAGCCTAAGCCTTTTTGCTATGCCAGTCTTGTTGGTGCCCAAGAAGAATGTCCAATAGAGGATGTGTGTTTATTGTCGTTCAATCAACAACATCACCATCAAATATAGGCACCCAATCCCCCGTCTTGATGACATGTTGGATGAATTGCATGGGGCAAAAATATTCTCAAAAGTAGATCTTAGAAGTGGTTACCACCAAATAAGGATCAAAGAGGGTGATGAGTGGAAAACTGCTTTTAAGACTAAATTTGGTCTTTATGAGTGGTTGTTATGCCCTTTGGGCTAACCAATACCCCAATAATATGGTCTCGCTGGATTTTATAGGTGCTTTGTGCCTAATTTCCTTTGGGGTGAGAAACAAGAGAAAGCCTTCCATCTAATTAAGCATAAACTGACCCATGCACCAGTCTTGGCATTACCTGACTTTTCTAAAACATTTGAACTTGAATGTGATGCCTCTAGTGTAGGTGTGGGAGCTGTCTTGTTGCAAGGAGGGCATCCTATTGCGTATTTCAGTGAAAAAATCAATGGTGCCCTCCTCAACTACCCCACCTATGATAAGGAGTTTTATGCTCTAATTAGGCCCTTCAAACTTGGGAGCATTACCTTGCTCCAAGGAGTTTGTCATTCATAGTGACCATGAGTCACTAAAATATTTGAGGGGTCAAGGTAAATTGAACAAAAGGCATGCAACATGGGTGGAATGTCTTGAATCCTTCCTTTATGTCATCAAGTACAAGAAAGGAAAACAAAATATGGTGGTTGATGCTCTTTCTAGGCGTCATGCCCTTTATTCATCCTTGAGAGCAAAAATCTTGAGATTTGATGACATTCGGGCTATGTATCCTTTTGATAAGGATTTCGGCCCCATCTTTGCTGCCTCTGCATTTGCATTCACATTAAAGGCCCATGATGGGTACTTCATTAGTGATGGGTATCTCTACAAAGGGAGTAAGCTTTGTATACCCCAAGAATCAATTAGGAACTTACTCACAAAAGAGAGTCATAAAGGTGGGCTCATGGGGCATTTTGGGATTTCAAAAACCTTCCTGCTTTTACAATAGAAATTCTTTTAGCCCCATATGCATAGAGATATCCATAAACATTGCTCTAGATGTATAGCTTGCTTGCAAGCAAAGTCTAAAGCAATGCCTCATGGACTATACACACCTTTACCTGCTCTTTTTGAACCTTGGGAGGATATTAGCATGGATTTCATCCTTGGGCTCCTATTAACCCAATGAGGTGCAGACTCTATATTTGTGGTCGTGGACCGATTTTCAAAAATGACCCATTTTATTCCCTGCCACAAAGTGGATGATGCGAGCAACATCGCAAGACTTTTCTTTAAAGAGGTTGTCCGATTGCATGGTATACCTTCTTCAATAGTGTCAGATAGGTATGTGAGGTTCCTTAGCCATTTTTGGAAAACTGTTTGGGCTAAGTTGGGAACTAAACTTCTCTTTTCCACTACCTGTCACCCTCAAACTGATGGGCAAACAGAAGTGGTGAACAGATCTTTATCCACTATGCTGAGGGCTCTCCTTAAAGGCAACCGTAAGTCTTGGGATGAGTACCTTCCCCATATTGAATTTACTTATAACCTGGTGGTTCATAGAACCACCAAGCATTCTCCATTTGAGGTGGTCTATGACTTTAATCCTCGTACTCCTCTAGATCTTTTACCTCTTCCTCTTTCTGTTGCTGTGCATAATGAAGGAGAGGTAAAAGCCATTTTTGTAAAACAATTACATGAGAGGGTTAAAGCTAACATAGAGCGCCAATCCTTGAGAGATGCTACTTTCGCCAATAGGGGGAGGAAAGAGGTCATCTTTGAAAAGGGCGTCTAGGTATGGCTTCACTTGAGAAAGGATAGATTTTCTTCTCAAAGGAAGTCCAAACTTAGCCCTAGAGGAGATGGACCTTTCCAAATCCTTGAGCAGATCGGTAATAATGCCTATGTTTTAGATCTGCCTGAGGATTATGGGGTAAGCACCAGTTTTAATGTTTCTGATTTGTCTCCATTTGTAGGTTCTTAAAATGATGAAGACCCCATTAATTTGAGGTCAAATCCTCTCCAAGGTGGAGGAGATGATGTGACCATGCCTAGCCAATGACCTATCACTAGGGTCATGGCTAGAAGGATTGAAGAAGACCTAACCCTTGTAGACAAAGGAAGACTTCACCTTCTATCGAGAGTGAAGATATTAGGCTAGGGACTTTAGCTAATAAAATGTAATTTTCCTTTATTTTAATTTTGAGGAGCATTAGGAATTTAATTTGGGACATGTATTTAGTCCATTTTTTTATTTTAGGAGGTGTCTTAGGAATTTAAAGGGTGGATTTAGCTTTTTGGGTCTTTATGAAGGAAATAAGGGGTAGCCTTGATGTCTACACCCCTCTTTTTTTACATAAACCCTCTAAGCTAATAAGAAGGAATCTTGACCCTTGGTTTGAGAAACTTGGGCACCAAGTTTGATGATCTAAGGAGGTAATTGTTTCTTAATCCTCCTCCCTTAGATCTCTCTTTTTAATCCTAGCCCTTTTTTTAGGTTATCTTGTTCAAGAGGTTAGATACCTCTATAAATAGGACCTCCTCCCTTCACTTGTATTTTTTACACTTGAATTTAATCCTAGAGACCATATTGGTTGTGAGGTTCTTACCTTTGAGTATCCCCCCTTCTCCTTTGTGAGAGCTTCTAAGAGTTATCAAGGGACCCCTCCCTTGTGGCCTTTCCCCTTTGGCTTATCAAACCTAGTATTTGTGGCGCCTCACCCCATTCCTTTCCTCTCCATAAATCCATTTTCCTTCCAAGTGACCTTAGAAAGGATCCTTTGGGCAAGTGGTCATCAAAGATCACATCAGTTTGCCAATTAATATTTTAAAAGCCATATAAACAAAGAATTTTTCATTGTCGGTACATACTGATTAAACTAAAAACATTTATAATTTTATTTTAAAAATCCATTTAATAAAGAGGAAGAAAAAAAAGTAAAAAGGTCATGACTCCTCTACTTCCAATAAACTCTACCACTATTATTATTCTTATTCTTATTCTTATTCTTATTCTTATTATTATTATTATTATTATTATTATTAATTATTAATATATGGACAAAGAATAAGAAGTTGAAGGATAAAGGAATTCTAATCCTAGTTATCAGGAAGGAAGATATAATGAATAAGGTGATCAAGCAACTTCTAGAGATAAGAGTGATACTATATATATATATATATATATATATATATATATATATATAGTATTAAGAATGGATAAAACCACGAAACTTATTAGAATAAAATGATGGCTTGTATATTTTTTTTTTTGAAAAAGGGAAAACTTATTCAGCATTAACAAGAACCCTACATATCACAAGATATGACAGTGAGGAGTTACTAAGATTACAGATAAGTTAATATAAGTAAGAGGAACTTACAAGAAACCCCCATACTTGATTACAGATAAGTTAACAAAAGTAAGAACAACTTACAAGAAACCCCTATATGCAGCACACAAAAATAGCCTCCCTCACAAGACTAATACCAACATAGAGATCCTCTTACTAAAGTTCAGGCATACGTCAGCAAAAAGGATCTAAGCATTTCTTCTCCCTAACCTAGTAATACATAGTATCAGTTAGGAAGACCACTAATGCATACCTCCCCAAGGCAAGATTGAAGAATCCTTGATGAAGAGAATCCTTCCAAGATCCTTGCTCATAGAGGTTCCAAGGTTGAAGAAATAGAGGTGGAAGACTAGGAGATGAAGGTGAGGTTGGCGTCACTTCTACTTTGTAGATGATAAGCCATGAGTGAAGCTAGCCACAAGGGAAGGAACCTTCATAATAGCATGAAAGACTCTCATAAGAATGGAGATAACATGAACACTCTCTAATAACAAAAGCTCTCAAATTTAGAGAAAGGTTTATGGAGGACCATCCTTAGGGCATCAGATAGGACCCATCACAAGGTCCATGGAAAGACGAATAGAAGAAGAGGAAGGTCATACTACACCAAGAGCATTGGTGATCACATGTGTGGACTTTGGTGCATCTACCTAGTGTTTTGCTTGTTTTCCTTATTTTCCCCTTGTATTTTGGGGAACCTTAATCACTTAGGATTTCATTGTGTATTTTTATTTAGCCTTTGTATTATGGGGCAAATTAGTTTAGGATTTATTTTGGACTTAAACCTTGACTTGTGAGGTCAAAAGTCCATTTCTTTCATTTTCTAAACACAAGGGTATTTTAGTCATTTAGGGGGGAGGGACCTACATTTCATTTGAGGTCCATTTAGGGTTCATTTGAGAGGCATTTAGCTCTCAAATTTTCGTGCAAATGGCCTAGAGGCCTCCCATCCTCTCTTAAATACCCTAGGTTAGACTACATGTAGTCACTTTTGGATATATTGGATATATGAGAGAGTTTTCCTCATTATTCCTCTTCCTTAGTCATTTAGGGATCTCTTGGCCCCCTTCCTCTCCTCTCTACCTTAGAAGGATCTTGGGCCTCCCTAGGATTGGCCTTCACCCTCTCCAAGTGAAGTCAGCTAGCCAAAGAGACACCATCCAACCACCACCACCCAAAACACCATTCTTTTGTCTCCAATTTTTTTCATGAACCACTTTCACCCATCATAAGTTCCATTTTTCACACCTATTTCAGCCCTTGAAGAAGATCCATTTCAACATTTCATCTTGGAGAAGAGTTGGTGACACCATGGAGAAGTTGGAGCCATCATGTGGTATCAAGAGCTAAGGTGGTCTTCAAGGGTAACTAGTGTTCTTCTCCATTCTTTTTTTTTTCTTTGTCTTCAAAAATATGTTTCTCATCATGTTTATGTCTTCTCCTTTGTCTTGAGTATTTTGTCTAAATATTGTGTTTAAAAGTTGTCTCTTTTTTTTGTGTGGTTCATCATCATTCATGAGCCTTCTTAGTGTTCTTTGAGTTTTTCTCAAAAAGTTGTTCTTTTAGAGCTTTGCTTTGTTTTTCCATGGCTGCATTTTTTTTTTGTGATGAACATGCTATGAACATCATTTTAATCTTGTTTGAATCTTTGTTGTGTCATGTTTTAAGTTTCCCTCCTTATTTTTCAAAAACTAGTCAAATATATGCATATTTCTCTCACAAGATGCATGAAACTTTGAAAAAAATCTGGTGCTTTTTCTTTCACATTCTTGGCTGGCCAAACCTTTTGCGAGCCTTAGGAGACTCATATTTGCATGTAAAAATTGACTCTTGCATGCTTCATGTCTTATTTGACTTATGTGTGTAATTAATGCCTTAGACATTTTTGGCTAGCCTTCCTTTTGCATGACTACATCTTTCCTTGTCTTTATTGCATGATCCTAAGTCAAACAAAGTGTCATATTTCTGAATATATTCTGAAAAAAACTGAAAAAAAACTGCACCTAAACAAGAGAGCAAAAGACAAGAAACACATCCCAAAAAGATACCTTTCTTGCACCAAAATAGCAACTTTTATTTACCACCTTTTTGTACCCATTTTTAACACACCACAAGTGTAAAATCCATGCAACATATAAGGTTAAAAAGAGAATCAAATCTGATCCTCCTTGGTTGGACACATTTTGATTGAAAAGAAGTGAAAGTTAAAAAAAAATTAAAAGGAATTGTTGCTAACTTGTGGACCATTTTACCCTTTGACTTTGGACTTGAACTTTGACGACATTGGACTATTTTGGACTATCATTGGACCCATTTTATGACCAAAACCTTGGCTGGAGGTTGGACATTGGACATGAAATTTTAAGGACAAGGAACATTAAACACTTAAATTCTAATCTAGAGTCATTCTAAGTTCCTTTTGAGTGCTTAACTTTCTTGTGGGCCTTAATTTTTGCTTGTCATTCTTCACATTCTTTGAGTCTTGTCTCATAATTAATCTCTTGAGTTTAGCCTTCTTAATTTTCCTTTTTTAGTTTTTATTTCTTGGCCTCTTGGTTCTCTTTCTCTTGATTGGCTTCTTTGCTTGGTGTAGGTGAATCACCTTGGGTTCACCTTGTGAATCTTGGGAGATTGAGTTGGAGGAAGTTGCCATAAGTCCCAAAGTGCTTTGGATAAAATCACCAAATAGTGGGAGTGCAAACACTATAAAGAGAGGACTAACAAGTTTGTTACTTGTGAAGGAACTCCAAGTTGGAAGCTTGAAGAATTTCAATTTTGTTTCTTTCTTTTTTTTATTTTAAATTTGCGCCTAGTATCTTTCTATTTTTATTATTTTTTAATTTTTGTACCAATTTTTCTTCTTTCTTTTGCTCTTTATTGTTGTTTTTATTGGGGCCATTTGTACTTGGTCCTTTCTTGTTCATTTGGGTTGTAATTTGGACACTTTAAACTCTTATTTGATTTGTGATAGCTTAGGTGTAATTTGTTTTAGTAGTGGGATTGTTTCCACCTTAGGAATTTCGACTAGTGTATGCCTTTGTTACTTTCCTTACTTACTTTGTTGTAGTTGTATGCTCTAGGTTGTTGTATGTTCGTTTAGAAGACTTCTAACGCTTATTAGGGGTCCGTTGCACATCACACACTTGTAGTGTCAAAATTTGTTTTTGTAAGGCTTACAAAGGGGCAAAGGTTGATAAGTTTCCCACTACTAAGAGGCTTGGTTATTAAGTGACTCCTTGTAGTCCACCTCCCTTTTAGAGTGCAATTCTAACCGCTCCAAGTAATAAGTCTAGCACCAAAATCTCTTTGTGAAAGCCTTTATCACTCACTCTTTGAAAAAAAATCTTTTCAAGAAAACCTTTTGTGAAAATCTTTCCTAGATCAAAGATGAGTGATCATTCAAGTGTTCGTGGTCAAAACTCACACCCTAGTAATGCTAGCCTTAGAGATGAACTTAGAAAACTTAGGGAGTATATAAGAAGAAAAGAAGAAGAAAGTGCAAAAAAAGAGGAAGAATTTAGGAAGAGGGAGAGAGAACATGATAAACAAAATGAGGAAATTAGAGAAATGCTTGCTAAGTTACTTTCGGGGGTAGGAACTAGTGGTTCAAATCATAGAGTCCAACCATCTGGGTCCCAAAAAGGTAAAGGGGTAAGGGTTTCTATGAGTGAAAGTGAGGATAGTGATCATCATCATACCAAAACCCCAAGTGTTAGCCTTTATAGTAGTCATCACAATAATGATTATTATCAAAGGCCTCCAAAAACACATAACCAAAGAGAATCCTCTGATAAGGAACCTAATGTTAACCTTCCTTCATTTTTTGGAAAGGACAATGTTGATGCATATTTGGATTGGGAAATGAAGGTTGAACAACTTTTTGCTTGCCATGGGGTAAGTGAAAGAGAGGAAGGTTTCTTTGGCAACCCTTAGCTTCCAAGGGCATGCCATGTATTGGTGGACTTCTTTAGAAAGAGAAAAGAGAGTGAATCATGAGTCCCCAATTCAATATTGGAATGAACTCCGTAGTGCCTTGAGAAGGAGGCATATTCCTCCATACTATGACCGTGAGCTTATGGATAAGCTTCAAAGGTTGAAACAAGGGTCATTAAGTGTGGAAGAATATAGGCAACAAATGGAGTTACTCATGATGAGGTCACGTATAAGGGAAGAAGAGAGGACCACCATCTCAAGGTTCCGAAGTGGCCTTAATCTTGAAATAAAAGACAAAGTTGAACTTTTTTCCATATAGAGATTTTAATGAACTTGTTCAACTTTGTTCAAGAGTGGAGCACCAACTTAAAAGAAAAAGTTTCAAGAAAGACTTCACTCCATCTTATTCCAAGAATTTTAAAAAGGAGTGATGTGATCTTTGATGATCACGTGCCCAAAGGATCCTTTCTAAAGTCACTTGGAAGGGAAATGGATTTATGGAGAGGAAAGGAATGGGGTGAGGCGCCACAAATACTAGGTTTGATAAGCCAAAGGGGAGAGGCCACAAGGGAAGGGTCCCTTGATAACTCTTAGAAGCTCTCACAAAGGAGAAAGGGGAACACTCAAAGGTAAGAACCTAAACCAATATGGTCTGTAGGATTAAATTCAAGTGTAAAAAATACAAGTGAGGGAGGAGCTCCTATTTATAGAGGTAGCTAACCTCTTGAACAAGATAACCTAAAAAAGAAGGGCTAGGATTAAAAGGAGAGATCTAAGGGAGGAGAATTGAGAAACAATTCCCTCCTTAGATCATCAAACTTGGTGCCCAAGTTTCTCAAACCAAGGGCCAAAATTCCTTCTTATTAGCTTAGGGGGTTTATGTAGAAAAGAGGGGTGTAGATATCAAGGCTACCCCTTATTTCCTTCATAAAGACCCAAAAAGCTAAATCCACCCTTTAAATTCCTAAGACACCTCCTAAAAATAAAAAATGGACTAAATACATGTCCCAAATTAAATTCTTAATGCTCCTCAAAATTAAAATAAAGGAAAATTACATTTTATTAACTAAAGTCTCTAGCCTAATATCTTCACTCTCCATAGGAGGTGAAGTCTTCCTTTGTCTGCAAGGGCTAGGTCTTCTTCAATCCTTCTAGCCATGGCCCTAGTGATAGGTCCTTGGCTAGGCATGGTCACATCATCTCCTCCCCCTTGAAGAAGATTTGACCTCAAATCCATGGGGTCTTCGTCATTTTCAGCACCTGCAAATGGAGACAAATCAGAAACATTAAAACTAGTGCTTACCCCATAATCCTCTGGCAGATCTAAAACATAGGCATTATTACCGATCCGCTCAAGGATTTGGAAAGGTCCATCTCCTCTAGGGCTAAGTTTGGACTTCCTTTGAGAAGGAAATCTATCCTTTCTCAAGTGAAGCCATACCCAGTCGCCCTTTTCAAAGATGACTTCTTTCCTCCCCCTATTGGCAAAAGTAGCATCTCTCAAGGATTGGCGCTCTATGTTAACTTTAACCCTCTCATGTAATTGTTTTACAAAAATGGCTTTTGCCTCTCCTTCTTTATGCACAGCAACAGAAAGAGGAAGAGGTAAAAGATCTAGAGGAGTACGAGGATTAAAGCCATAGACCACCTCAAAAGGAGAATGCTTAGTGGTTCTATGAACCACCCGGTTATAAGCAAATTCAATGTGGGGAAGGTACTCATCCTAAGACTTATGGTTGCCTTTAAGGAGAGCCCTCAGCATAGTGGATAAAGATCTATTCACCACTTCTGTTTACCCATCAGTTTGAGGGTGACAGGTAGTGGAAAAAAGAAGTTTAGTTCCCAGCTTAGCCCAAAGAGTTTTCCAAAAATGGCTAAGGAACTTCACATCCCTATCTGACAGTATTGAAGAGGGTATACCATGCAATCGGACAACCTCTTTAAAGAAAAGTCTTGCGATGTTGCTCGCATCATCCACTTTGTGGCAGGGAATAAAATGGGCCATTTTTGAAAATCGTTCCATCACCACAAATATGGAGTCTGCACCTCGTTGGGTTCTTGGGAGCCCAAGGATGAAATCCATGCTAATATCCTCCCAAGGTGCAGAAGGAGCAGGTAAAGGTGTGTATAGTCCATGAGACATTGCTTTAGACTTTGCTTGCAAGCAAGCTATACATTTAGAGCAATGTCTATGGACATCTCTACGCATATGGGGCCAAAAGAATTTCTCTTGTAAAAGCATGAGGTTTTTGAAATCCCAAAATGCCCCATGAGCCCACCTTCATGACTCTCTTTTGTAAGTAAGTTCCTAATTGATCCTTGGGGTATACAAAGCTTACTCCCTTTGTAAAGATACCCCTCACTGATGAAGTACCCATCATGGGCCTTTAATGCAAATGCAGATGCAGAGGTAGCAAATATGGGGCCGAAATCCTTATCAGACGGATACATAGCCCGAATGTCATCAAATCCCAAGATTTTTGCACTCAAGGATGAATAAAGGGCATGACGCCTAGAAAGAGCATCAGCCAACACATTTTGTTTTCCTTTCTTGTACTTGATGACATAAGGGAAGGATTCAAGATATTCCACCCACGTTGCATGCCTTTTGTTCAATTTACCTTGACCCCTCAAATATTTTAGTGACTCATGGTCACTATGAATGACAAATTCCTTGGGAGCAAGGTAATGCTCCCAAGTTTGAAGGGCCCTAATTAGAGCATAAAACTCCTTATCATAGGTGGGGTAGTTGAGGGGGGCACCATTGAGTTTTTCACTGAAATACGCAATGGGGTGCCCTTCTTGCAACAAGACAGCCCCCACACCTACACCAGAGGCATCACATTCAAGTTCAAATGTTTTAGAAAAGTCAGGTAATGCCAAGAATGGTGCATGGGTCAGATTATGCTTAATTAGCTGGAAGGCTTTCTCTTGTTTCTCATCCCAAAGGAAAGGAATTTCCTTTTTCACCAAATCATTTATTGGTGCGAAGAGCGTGGAGAAATTAGGGACAAAGCGCCTATAAAATCCAGCGAGACCATGAAAGCTTTTGATCTCTGTCACACTCTTTGGGGTGGGCCATTCTTGAATAGCTTTTATCTTTTCGGGGTCAACATGAACCCCTTTTGGGCTAACTACAAAACCTAGGAAAACTACACTATCTACACAAAAAGTGTATTTTTCTAAGTTACCAAAAAGATGATTACTCCTAAGAAGAGAAAAAACATGCCTTAGATGTCCTAAATGATCATCTAGGTTCCTAGAGTAAACTAAAATGTCATCAAAGTAAACTACACAAAATTTACCAAGGCAATCCCTTAGTACATGATTCATTAAGCGCATGAATGTGCTTGGGGCATTAGTTAGCCCAAAAGGCATAACCAACCACTCATAAAGACCAAATTTAGTCTTAAAAGCAGTTTTCCACTCATCACCCTCTTTGATCCTTATTTGGTGGTAACCACTTCTAAGATCTATTTTTGAAAATATTTTTGCCCCATGCAATTCATCCAACATGTCATCAAGACGGGGGATTGGGTGCCTATATTTGATGGTGATGTTGTTGATTGCACGACAATCAACACACATCCTCCATTGGCCATTCTTCTTGGGCACCAACAAGACTGGCACAGCACAAAGGCTTAGGCTCTTTTGAACCCAACCCTTCTCCAACAGCTCATTGACTTGAGACTCAATCTCTTAGGACTCCATGGGGTTGGTCCTATAGGCAGGTCTATTAGGTAGACTTGCGCCAGGCACCAAATCAATTTGATGTTCTATACCCCTAATGGGAGGAAGTCCTTTCGGAACCTCATTAGGGAATATGTCATCAAATTCTTTTAAAATATCTTGAACCCTTTGAGGAAGGTGCTCATGTGCATGGGATGTGGCAGTGCTCTCAGCAGAAGAATGCAAAATGGAAGAAGGATTTGATGCTTCTTTGCAAAAGAGGAGATAAAAGGGCTAGTTAGTCAAAGGAGCTTCTTTTAAATCATGTTTAGTAGCAAATAGGCTCATTTTACTAATATTCCCTTTCGAAGGGGCATCACATTCCGACTCTCTCTCTTTACCCTTTTCAAGCTTTAAGGGTAAAGCTTGTTGTGCTTTTTTTTGTTTTTGTTTTTCCTCAACTCTTTTCTTTTTCATCGCAAATTGATCCTCAGCCACTTGAGAAGGTGACAAACGATACAATTTGAAGCGTTTTTCATTATGGGTGAGAATTATTTGGTTGGAGTGGCCATGGTGAATAGCTTTTTTGTCAAATTGCCATGGTCTCCCCAACAGGATATGACCAGCCTCCATAGGAACTATGTCACCAAGAATCTCATCATTATAAGATCCTATAGAAATTGGAACCATAACTTGTTCATTGACTACCATCTCCCCTTGCTCATTGAGCCATTTCAATTTGTAAGGTTTGGGATGGGGCACGGTAGTCAAGGCTAGTTTTTCAACCAACCTAGAGCTACAACAGTTACAACAGGAGCCACTATCAACAAGGAGAGAACATACTTTGTCATTTACTTTACATCTTGTATGGAAGATGTTCTCTCTTTGTGACTGGCCAAGCTCTAGGGGTTGGCTTCCAAGAAGCCTTTGAACCATAAGAAGGTCCCCCTCATAAGGAAAAGCTTCCTCACACTCTTGTTCAAAAGTATGTCCCCCTTCTTCCTCACTCTCACTAGAGGAGGAAGATGAGTTATTCTCACTACAAATGTCTTGTCCCCTCATGATCATGGTTTTCTTGTTAGGGCATTGAGAGGCAATGTGGCCTCTCCCAAGACATTTGAAGCATTTAATACTACTTTGCCTTTCACTAGGCTTAGTAGTAGGGGTTTTCTCTCTACATGAGGTGCTTTTGTATCTTGAAAATGCTTGGGTTCCTCTTTGGGAAAACCCTTGAAAGAGTTTCCCTTAAGTTGGTCTCTCTTTGAGTAAGAGGGAGAATCTTTTTTAAAACTTTTTCTCTTGAGTTGATTATCAGCTCTTACACAAAGTTCTACCAACTCATCAAGGTTTGAGTATGAAAGAAGCTCTACCTTATCTCTAATGTCAGAGCTTAATCCACACAAAAACCTAGCAAGGGTGGCATTGGGTTCCTCAATGATATTGGCCCTTAGTATGAGAAGCTCCATCTTTTGTCTATACTCCTCAATACTTAGGTTATGTTGCCTAAGTCTTTGGAGCCTATCCAAAAGATCCCTCTCATAATATGAAGGAATGTGCCTTTTTCGCAAACAAGTTTTTAAATCATTCCAGTAGCGAATGTCAGGCATTTGCTTACGGGCCCTATCCTTGACTAACCCATCCCACCAATGCAAAGCAGAACCTTGAAAACTAAGGGAGGCCAAAGGTACTTTCCTTTCTTCCCTAATTTCATAGCATCGAAAGAGTTGTTCCGCTTTGACTTCCCAATCTAGGTAAGTCTCAACATCTTCCCTACCATGAAAATAGGGTAGGTCTACCTTTGGTTCCCTAGCATGATTTATGTTCTCTTGAGGAGAATGATGATTGTATGATGAATGAGAGTGATGCTTATGTTGATTTCTATAGTATTCTTCTTCACTAGAGCTAAAATGCCTAGATGGGGATCTTATGAGAATTCCTTTATTTTTTCTATCACTTTCCCTCCCATCTCTCCTCTTACTCTCTTCTCCTCTCCTTCTCTCTTCTTCCTCTTTTTCTCTTTTTCTTTCTAGTTATTTCCTTCTTCTCCTTTCTTCATCCTCTCTTCTCTCTCTTTGCCTTATCTCTTCTCGATCTTTTTTCTCTTTTCTCATTTCCAACATCTCTTTTTTTAACTCTTCCTTCTCTTTTTGTTTTTCCTTTTCTTTTATTTCTTTTTTTCTCTCTTTTTCTTCTCTCCTTTATTGTTCTTTAGCCATCTATTCCCTAAAATCTAAGTTAAGGTTTTCAAGAGTGTCTCCCTTAGAAGGTTTTCTTTGGTTGACACTCTTACTTGATGAACAACTATGTGCACTAGAATGTGTGTGGGAAGTCATGGTGCTTGGATGCTAAAAACTAAAGGGTAGGCCAAAAACTTTTTTTTTTTCAAGCAACACTCCTCTCTTTTTTTTTTTTTCTCACCTAAGGTGGCTTGATGAGTCTTTGGAACTCTTAGTCTCTACACGTTTTTTCAAAATAACATAAAATAAAATAAAAGTGCAAGAATGTAAAAGAGAAAGGGCTCTAATCGTGCTCCTAAGGTGTTGAAGGAAGTGTACCACTTCTCCCTTCTTCACCTAATTAACGAGGAACTTCGCTAAAATTAACCAAAATTATTACAAACCAAGGGAAGGCCTTAAGGGCACTCAAACTCCCAATCTAAAATTAAGTATACACAATACAAAGAATAAAAAAAAAATAAAACAAAGTCTTCACTCCAAGCTTTTTTGGTGTTTGTTTCCTTTTGATCAAGCCCCTTTGAGTTGCATCAACTCACCCCAAGAATGCTACCCTTGTTTCCTCTTGTTTGGACTTGCCAAAATTTTATATATGGAACCTTTGCCAACCTTTCCTTACCAAGGCCGAATACAACACAAGACAACAAACAAAGTTGAATAACAAAACAAGGTTCACAAATCCAAGTGGATAGATTAAACAATGACAAACTCAAAGAAGTAAAGAAGACAAGCAAGAAAACATAATGCTCATAAAGGAAGGTAGCACACAAATAACTTTCCTAGATTAGCTCTAAGAGTAGAGATGAAAAAAGACTCAAACAAAAAAAATGAAACCAATAGTTGCACACTTAATAAAATTTAAGTGACCAAAAACTAAAAAGCTTACTCAAGTAATTTTTTTTTTGAATCACAATTGGTTCCTCATATCAAATATTTCTACTATTAGGTACACAACTTCAAATTTGTCTTTCTTTTGAGTTCTTTATCTTCTTCTTTTTTTTTTTTAACTTGAACTTTTTCTATTTTTTTTTTAACTTTTTCTAATCATTTTGCTGCACCTAATAGCTTGTTGAATTGAAATTTTAATGAGGATTCTTGAAATAATAACACTTGAGTGAATAAGCACAAAGTAAGGTCACACAATTTTCAAGCAATGCATGCAACTAAAGGCAAAACAACTTAGTAGTTCCAAATACCACTGAACTAATGGTGCTTAAGGAATGATTTAAGGCTGATTTTGAAGTAAATTGATTGCTCAAATTACTAACACAATTCACCCAAGCTAAAATTCCATAAAGAGGCACCAATAGTAAAGGTAAACCAAGTGGAAAGCTACTAATAATTCAACATAAAACAAGAAACATATAAAGATTGAATTGAGAAAATATTTAAGAACAACAAAGAGATTAATATGCTTGAACTAAAAGCATAAAAGAATTAAGAGACTCAACAAGAGGTTCACCTCTTAGGAGCTCAATTCAAACTGTTTTTGAAGGCTTTTTTGTAAAAAATTTAAGAGGCTAAAACCTATGGAATTTAAATGAGACAAAATAGGAAACTAACATGACTAGTATTTGACAAAACACAAGATTAAGAAAAAATAACACACCTAAAAATAGAGCAAAAATTTCAGCAAGAGACTTAAAACAAAAGGCACAACAAAGTGGCCAAAGTTGATCACGACAATGGTGTGGAAAAATCCTCAACCATGTGGGTTTAATGGTCACAACTTCTTAGGCACACTTTAACATAAAAAACCAAGGGAAAATTAAGCAACTCGAACACAAAAATAAGATGCAAAGAAAGGGACAAATAAAATCGCATCAAATTAAATGGAACATAGGGCTGTAGATAGAAAACAAAAGCGCATATAATAGCAAGAATAAAAAGCTATACTACTAGACAATAAAGGAAATAGAGATGACAAAAAATGAGGGACTTTAAAATAAAGAGATCAAAGAAATAAACAACAAAGCAAAAAAAAAAATTGAGAAAGAACGTGACCTTTAGAAAGTGGCTCTGATACCACTTGATGTGATCTTTGATGATCACGTGCCCAAAGGATCCTTTCTAAGGTCACTTGGAAGGGAAATGGATTTATGGAGAGGAAAGGAATGGGGTGAGGCGCCACAAATACTAGGTTTGATAAGCCAAAGGGGAGAGGCCATAAGGGAGGGGTCCCTTGATAACTCTTAGAAGCTCTCACAAAGGAGAAAGGGAGACACTCAAAGGTAAGAACCTCAACCAATATGGTCTCTAGGATTAAATTCAAGTGTAAAAAATACAAGTGAGGGAGGAGCTCCTATTTATAGAGGTAGCTAACCTCTTGAACAAGATAACCTAAAAAAGAAGGGCTAGGATTAAAAGGAGAGATCTAAGGGAGGAGAATTGAGAAACAATTCCCTCCTTAGATCATCAAACTTGGTGCCCAAGTTTCTCAAACCAAGGGCCAAGATTCCTTCTTATTAGCTTAGGGGGTTTATGTAGAAAAGAGGGGTGTAGATATCAAGGCTACCCCTTATTTCCTTTATAAAGACCCAAAAAGCTAAATCCACCCTCTAAATTCCTAAGACACCTCCTAAAAATAAAAAATCGACTAAATACATGTCCCAAATTAAATTATTAATGCTCCTCAAAATTAAAATAAAGGAAAGTTACATTTTATTAACTAAAGTCTCTAGCCTAATATCTTCACTCTCCATAGGAGGTGAAGTCTTCCTTTGTCTGCAAGGGCTAGGTCTTCTTCAATCCTTCTAGCCATGGCCCTAGTGATAGGTCCATGCTAATATCCTCCCAAGGTGCAGAAAGAGCAGGTAAAGGTGTGTATATTCCATGAGGCATTGCTTTAGACTTTGCTTGCAAGCAAGCTATACATCTAGAGCAATGTCTATGGACATCTCTACGCATATGGGGCCAAAAGAATTTCTCTTGTAAAAGCAGAAGGGTTTTTGAAATCCAAAAATGCCCCATGTGTCCACCTTCATGGCTCTCTTTTGTGAGTAAATTCCTAATTGATCGTTGGGGTATACAAAGCTTACTCCCTTTATAGAGATACCCCTCACTAATGAAGTACCCATCATGGGCCTTTAATGTGAATGCCGATGCAGAGGCAGCAAAGATGGGGCTGAAATCCTTGTCAGAAGGATACATAGCCTGAATTTCATCAAATCCTAAGATTTTTGCACTCAAGGATGAATAAAGGGCATGATTCCTAGAAAGAGCATCAGCCACCACATTTTGTTTTCCTTTCTTGTACTTGATGACATAAGGGAAAGATTCAAGATATTCCACCCACGTTGCACTCCTTTTGTTCAATTTACCTTGACCCCTCAAATATTTTAGTGACTCATGGTCACTATGAATGACAAACTCCTTGGGAGCAAAGTAATGCTCCCATGTATGAAGGGCCCTAATTAGAGCATAAAACTCCTTATCATAGGTGGGGTAGTTGAGGGGGGCACCATTGAGTTTTCCACTGAAATACCCAATGGGGTGCCCTCCTTGCAACAAGACAGCTCCCACACCTACACCAGAGGCATCACATTCAAGTTTAAATGTTTTAGAAAAGTCAGGTAATTCCAAGACTGGTGCATGGGTCAGTTTATGCTTAATTAGCGGGAAGGCTTTCTCTTGTTTCTCATCCCAAAGGAAAGGAACTTCCTTTTTCACCATATCATTTATTGGTGCAAAGAGCATGGAGAAATTAGGCACAAAGCGCATATAAAATCCAGCGAGACCATGAAAGCTTTTGATCTCTGTCAGACTCTTTAGGGTGGGCCATTCTTGAATAGCTTTTATCTTTTCGGGGTCAACATGGACCCCTTTTGTGCTAAGTACAAAACCTAGGAAAACTACACTATCTATACAAAAGGTTCATTTTTCTAAGTTACCAAGAAGATGATTACTCCTAAGAAGAGAAAAAACATGCCTTAGATATCCTAAATGATCATCTAGGTTCCTAGAGTAAACTAAAATGTCATCAAAGTAAACTACAAAAAATTTACCAAGGCAATCCCTCAGTACATGATTCATTAAGCGCATGAACATGCTTGGGGCATTGGTTAGCCCAAAGGGCATAACCAACCACTCATAAAGAGGAAATGTAGTCTTAAAAGCAGTTTTCCACTCATCACCCTCTTTGATCCTTATTTGGTGGTAACCACTTCTAAGATCTACTTTTGAAAATATTTGTGCCTCATGCAATTCATCCAACATGTCATCAAGATGGGGGATTGGGTGCCTATATTTGATGGTGATGTTGTTGATTGCACAACAATCAACACACATCCTCTATTGGCCATTCTTCTTGTGCACCAACAAGACTGGCACAACACAGGGGCTTAGGCTCTTTTGAACCCAACCCTTCTCCAACAGCTCATTCACTTGAGACTCAATCTCTTGGGTCTCTATGGGATTGGTCCTATAGGCAGGTCTATTAGGTAGACTTGCTGTAGGCACTAAATCAATTTGATGTGCTATACCCTTAATAGGAGGAAGTCCTTTTGGAACCTCATTAGGGAATATATCATCAAATTCTTTTAAAATATCTTGAACCCCTTGAGGAAGGTGCTCATGTGCATGGGTTATGGCAGTGCTCTCAGTAGAAGAATGTAGAACGGGAGAAGGATTTGATGCCTCTTTGCAAAAGAGGAGATAAAATGGCTTGTTAGTCAAAGGAGCTTCTTTTAAATCATGTTTAGTAGCAAATAGGCTCCTTTTACTAATATTCCCTTTCGAAGGGGCATCACCTTCCGACTCTCTCCCTTTACCCTTTTCAAGCTTTAAGGGTGAAACTTGTTGTGTTTTTTTTGTTTTTTTTTCTCAACTCTTTTCTTTTTCATCGCAAATTAATCCTCAACTACTTGAGAAGGTGAAAAAAGATACAATTTGAAGCGCTTTTCATTATGGGTGAGAATTATTTGGTTGGAGTGACCATGGTGAATAGCTTTCTTATCAAATTGCCATGCTCTCCCCAACAGGATATAACCAGCCTCCATAAGAACTATGTCACAAAGAATCTCATCATTATAAGATCCTATGGAAATTGGAACCATAACTTTTTCATGGACTACCATCTCCCTTTGCTCATTGAGCCATTGCAATTTGTAAGGTTTGGAATGGGGCATGGTAGTCAAGGCTAGCTTTTCAACCAACCTAGAGCTACAATAGTTACAACAGGAGCCACTATCAACAAGGAGAGAACATACTTTGTCATTTACTTTACATCTTGTATGGAAGATGTTCTCTTTTGTGATTGGCCAAGCTCTAGAGGTTGGCTTCCAAGAAGTCTTTGAACCATAAGGAGGTCCTCCTTATAAGGAAAAGCTTCCTCACACTATTGTTCAAAAGTATGTCCCTCTTCTTCCTCACTCTCACTAGAGGAGGAAGATGAGCTATTCTCACGACAAATGTCTTGTCCCCTCATGATCATGGTTTTCTTGTTGGGGCATTGAGAGGCAATGTGGCCTCTCCCAAGACATTTGAAGCATTTGATACTACTTTTCCTATCAATAGGCTGAGTAGTAGGGGGTTTTCTCTCTACATGAGGTGCTTTTGTATCTTGAAAATGCTTTGGGAAAACCCTTGAAAGAGTTTCCCATAAGTTGGTCTCTCTTTGAGTAAGAGGGATGATGTGACCATGCCTAGCCAAGGACCTATCAATAGGGCCATGGCTAGAAGGATTGAAGAAGACCTAGCCCTTGCAGACAAAGGAAGACTTCACCTCCTATGGAGAGTGAAGATATTAGGCTAGAGACTTTAGTTAATAAAATATAATTTTCCTTTATTTTAATTTTGAGGAGCATTAAGAATTTAATTTGGGACATGTATTTAGTCCATTTTTTATTTTTAGGAGGTGTCTTAGGAATTTAGAGGGTGGATTTAGCTTTTTGGGTCTTTATGAAGGAAATAAGGGGTAGCCTTGATATCTACACCCCTCTTTTCTACATAAACCCCCTAAAGATAATAAGAAGGAATCTTGGCCCTTGGTTTGAGAAACTTGGGCACCAAGTTTGATGATCTAAGGAGGGAATTGTTTCTCAATTCTCCTCCCTTAGATCTCTCCTTTTAATCCTAGCCCTTCTTTTTTAGGTTATCTTGTTCAAGAGGTTAGCTACCTCTATAAATAGGAGCTCCTCCCTCACTTGTATTTTTTACACTTGAATTTAATCCTAGAGACCATATTGGTTGAGGTTCTTACCTTTGAGTGTCCCTCTTTCTCCTTTGTGAGAGCTTCTAAGAGTCATCAAGGGACCCCTCCCTTGTGGCCTCTCCCCTTTGGCTTATCAAACCTAGTATTTGTGGCGCCTCACCCCATTCCTTTCCTCTCCATAAATCCATTTCCCTTTCAAGTGACTTTAGAAAGGATCCTTTGGGCACGTGATCATCAAAGATCACATCAAGTGGTATCAGAGCCACTTTTTAAAGGTCACGTTCTTTCTCAATTTTTTTTTTGCTTTGTTGTTTATTTCTTTGATCTCTTTATTTTAAAGTCCTTCATTTTTTGTCATCTCTATTTCCTTTATTGTCTAGTAGTATAGTTTTTTATTCTTGCTATTATATGCGCTTTTGTTTTCTATCTACGCGCCTATTTTCCATTTAATTTGATGCGATTTTATTTGTCCCTTTCTTTGCATCTTATTTTTGTGTTCAAGTTGCTTAATTTTCCCTTGGTTTTTTATGTTAAAGTGTGCCTAAGAAGTTGTGACCATTAAACCCACATGGTTGAGGATTTTTCCACACCATTGTCGTGATCAACTTTGGCCACTTTGTTGTGCCTTTTGTTTTAAGTCTCTTGCTGAAATTTTTGCTCTATTTTTAGGTGTGTTATTTTTTCTTAATCTTGTGTTTTGTCAAATACTAGTCATGTTAGTTTCCTATTTTGTCTCATTTAAATTCCATAGGTTTTAGCCTCTTAAATTTTTTACAAAAAAGCCTTCAAAAACAGTTTGAATTGAGCTCCTAAGAGGTGAACCTCTTGTTGAGTCTCTTAAGTCTTTTATGCTTTTAGTTCAGGCTGATTGACCCAAGTGGGTTTATTTTTTAAAAAAATTACCAGTATGGGTTTGTTTTGAAAAATATTACCCGCATGGGTCTGTTTTTGGTGGTTGACTCGGTCAAACCGCAACTCCGAATTGCGGTTTCGTTGTCACGTCAGCAAAGTGATTACGTGGAAGCCAGCGTGGAAAAACGACTACGAAACCGCAAGTGGGAATTGCGGTTTGACTGAAAACACAGAAAACGATGCCTGTAAAACCGCAAGTCGCATCTGCGGCTTCAATTAAATATTATTTTTATCATACACCGCAAGTGCGAACTGCGGTTTATGTTAAATATAATATTTAAATATCATCAAAGTGGCTGTGGTTTAATGGTGAGAATTTGATGTTGTAGTTGTAGAGACCCGGGCTCGAATCCTAGCAGCCACACATAAAACCGTAAGTCGCATCTGCGGTTTGAATTAAATATTACTTTTATCATAAACCGCAAGTGCGAACTGCGGTTTATGTTAAATATAATATTTAAATATCATGAAAGTGACTGTAGTTTAGTGGTGAGAATTTCACGCTGTGGTCATAGAGACCTGGGCTCGAATCCCAGTAGCCACACACTGTTTTAATTAAAATCACCTGGCTTACTTTTTTATCCTATAAAAGTGAAAAAAATAAGTCATGTGATTTAAATCCGACATCAATTAAAACAATGTGTGGCTGCTGGGACTCGAGCCCAGGTCTCCACAATTACAACATGAAATTTTCACCATTAAACTACAGCCACTTTGATGATATTTAAATATTATATTTAACATAAACCGCAGTTCGCACTTGCGGTTTATGATAAAAATAATATTTAATTCAAACCGCAGATGCGACTTACGGTTTTATGTGTGGATGCTGGGATTCGAGCCCGGGTCTCCACCACTACAACATCAAATTCTCACCATTAAACCACAACCACTTTGATGATATTTAAATATTATATTTAACATAAACCGCAAGTGCGAACTGCGGTTTATGATAAAAATAATATTTAATTGAAACCGCAGATGCGACTTGCGGTTTTACAGGCATCGTTTTCTGTGTTTTCAGTCAAACCGCAATTCCCACTTGCGGTTTTGTAGTCGTTTTTCCACGCTGGCTTCCACGTAATCACTTTGCTGACGTGACAACGAAACCGCAATTCGGAGTTGCGGTTTGACCGAGTCAACCACCCAAAACAGACCCATGCTGGTAATATTTTTCAAAGCAGACCCATACTGGTAATTTTTTTAAAAAATAAACCCACTTGGGTCAATCAGCCTTTAGTTCAAGCATATTAATCTCTTTGTTGTTCTTAAATATTTGCTCAATTCAATCTTTATATGTTTCTTGTTTTATGTTGAATTATTAGTAGCTTTGCACTTGGTTTACCTTCACTATTGGTGCCTCTTTATGGAATTTTAGCTTGGGTGAATTGTGTTAGTAATTTGAGCAATCAATTTACTTCAAAATCAGCCCTAAATCATTCCTTAAGCACCATTAGTTCAGTGGTATTTGGAACTACTAAGTTGTTTTGCCTTTAGTTGCATGCATTGCTTGAAAATTGTGTGACCTTACTTTGTGCTTATTCACTCAAGTGTTATTATTTCAAGAATCCTCATTAAAATTTCAATTCAACAAGCTATTAGGTGCAGCAAAATGATTAGAAAAATTTTAAAAAAAAAATAGAAAAAGTTCAAGTTAAAAAAAAAAAAGAAGATAAAGAACTCAAAAGAAAGACAAATTTGAAGTTGTGTACCTAATAGTAGAAACATTTGATATGAGGAACCAATTGTGATTCAAAAAAAAATTACTTGAGTAAGCTTTTAGTTTTTGGTCACTTAAATTTTATTCAGTGTGCAACTATTGGTTTCATTTTTTTTGTTTGAGTCTTTTTTCATCTCTACTCTTAGAGCTAATCTAGGAAAGTTATTTGTGTGCTACCTTCCTTTATGAGCCTTATGTTTTCTTGCTTGTCTTCTTTACTTCTTTGAGTTTATCATTGTTTAATCTATCCACTTGGATTTGTGAACCTTGTTTTGTTATTCAGCTTTGTTTGTTGTCTTGTGTTGTATTCGGCCTTAGTAAGGAAAGGTTGGCAGAGGTTCGATATATAAAATTTTGGCAAGTCCAAACAAGAGGAAACAAGGGTAGCATTCTTGGGGTGAGTTGATGCAACTCAAAGGGGCTTGATCAAAAGGAGACAAACACCAAAAAAGCTTGGAGTGAAGACTTTGTTTTATTTTTTTTTATTCTTTGTATTGTGTATACTTAATTTTAGATTGGGAGTTTGAGTGCCCTTAAGGCCCTCCCTTGGTTTGTAATAATTTTGGTTAATTTTAGCGTAGTTCCTCGTTAATTAGGTGAAGAAGGGAGAAGTGGTACACTTCCTTCAACACCTTAGGAGCACGATTAGAGCCCTTTCTCTTTTACATTCTTGCACTTTTATTTTATTTTATGTTATTTTGAAAAAACGTGTAGAGGCTAAGAGTTCCAAACACTCATCAAGCCACCTTAGGTGAGAAAAAAAAAAGAGAGGAGTGTTGCTTGAAAAAAAAAAAAGTATTTGTGGCGCCTCACCCCATTCCTTTCCTCTCCATAAATCCATTTCCCTTCCAAGTGACTTTAGAAAGGATCCTTTGGGCACGTGATCATCAAAGATCACATCAAGGGAGAATCTTTTTTAAAGCTTTTTCTCTTGAGTTGATTCTCAGCTCTTACACAAAGTTCTACCAACTCATCAAGGTTTGAGTATGAAAGAAGCTCTACCTTATCTCTAATGTCAGAGCTGAATCCACACAAAAACCTAGCAAGGGTGGCATTGGGTTCCTCAATGATATTAGCCCTTAGTATGAGAAGCTCCATCTTTTGTCTATACTCCTCAATACTTAGGTTATGTTGCCTAAGTCTTTGGAGCCTATCCAAAAGATCCTTCTCATAATATGAAGGAATGTTCCTTCTTTGCAAACAAGTTTTTAAATCATTCCAGTAGCGAATGTCAGACATTTGTTTGCGGGCCCCATCCTTGACTAACCGATCCGACCAATGCAAAGTAGAACCTTGAAAACTAAGGGAGACCAAAAGTACTTTCCTTTCTTCCCTTATTTCATAGCATCGGAAGAGTTGTTCCACTTTGACTTGCCAATCTAGGTAAGTCTCAACATCTTCCCTACCATGAAAATGGGGTAGGTCTACCTTTGGCTCCCTAGCATCATTTGTGTTCTCTTGAGGAGAATTATGATTGTATGGTGAATGGGAGTGATGTTTATGTTGATTTCTATAGTATTCTTCTTCTTTAGAACTAAAATGCCTAGATGGGGATCTTATGAGAATTCCTTTCTTTTTTCTATCACTCTCCCTACCATCTCTCCTCTTACTTTCTTCTTCTCTCCTTCTCTCTTCTTCCTCTTTTTCTCTTTTTCTTTATAGTTCTTTCCTTCTTCTCCTTTCTTTATCCTCTCTTCTCTCTCTTTGCCTTCTCTCTTCTCGCTCTTTTTTCTCTTTTCTCATTTCCAACATCTTTTTTTTAACTCTTCCTTCTCTATTTGTTTTTCCTTTTCTTTTATTTCTTTTTTCTCTCTTTTTCTTCTCTCCTTTCTTGTTCTTTAGCCATCCATTCCCTAAATTCTAAGTTAACGTTTTCAAGAGTGTCTCCCTTAGAAGGTTTTCTTTGGTTGACACTCTTACTTGATGAACAACTATGTGCACTAGAATGTGTGTGGGAAGTCATGGTGCTTGGATGCTAAAAACTAAAGGGTAGGCCAAAAACGTTTTTTTCAAGCAACACTCCTTTCTTTTTTTTTTCTTTTCTCACTTAAGGTGGCTTGATGAGTCTTTGGAACTCTTAGCCTCTACACGTTTTTTCAAAATAACGTAAAATAAAATAAAAGAGCAAGAATGTAAAAGAGAAAGGGCTCTAATCGTGCTCCTAAAGCGTTGAAGGAAGTGTACCACTTCTCCCTTCTTCACCTAATTAACGAGGAACTACGCTAAAATTAACCAAAATTATTAAAAACCAAGGGAGGGCCTTAAGGGCACTCAAACTCCCAATTTAACATTAAGTTTACACAATACAAAGAATAAAAAAAATAAAACAAAGTCTTCACTCAAAGCTTGTTGGTGTTTGGCTCCTTTTGATCAAGCCCCTTTGAGTTGCATCAACCCACCCCAAGAATGCTACCCTTGTTTCCTCTTGTTTGGACTTTCCAAAATCTTATGTATGGCACCTTTCCCAAGCTTTACTTACCAAGGTCGAATATAATACAAGACAAAAAATAAAGGTGAATAACAAAACAAGGTTCACAAATCAAGTGGATAGATTAAACAATGACAAACTCAAAGAAGTAAACAAGACAAGCAAGAAAACATAAGGCTCACAAAGGAAAGTAGCACACAAATAACTTTCCTAGATTAGCTCTAAGAGTGGAGATGAAAAAAGACTCAAGCAAAAAAAATGAAACCAATAGTTGCACACTTAATAAAATTTAAGTGAACGAAAGCTAAAAAGCTTGCTCAAGTAATTTTTTTTTTAATCACAAATGGTTCCTCATATCAAATGTTTCTACTATTAGGTACACAACTTCAAAATTGTCTTTCTTTTGAGTTCTTTATCTTCTTTTTTTTTTAACTTGAACTTTTTTCTAATATATATTTTTTTTAACTTTTTCTAATCATTTTTTCTGCACCTAATAGCTTGTTGAATTGAAATTTTAATGAGGATGCTTGAAATAATAACACTTGAGTGAATAAGCACAAAGTAAGGTCACACAATTTTCAAGCAATGCATGCAACTAAAGGCAAAAAAACTTAGTAGTTCCAAATACCACCGAACTAATGGTGCTTAAGGAATGGTTTAGGGTTGATTTTGAAGTAAATTGATTGCTCAAATCACTAACACAATTCACCCAAGCTAAAATTCCATAAAGAAGCACCAATAGTGAAGGTAAACCAAGTGGAAAGCTACTAATAATTCAACATAAAAAAGAAGCATATAAAGATTGAATTGAGCAAATATTTAAGAAGAAAAAAGATATTACTATGCTTGAATTAAAAGCATAAAAGACTTAAGAGACTCAACAAGAGGTCCACCTCTTAGGAGCTCAATTCAAAATGTTTTTGAAGGATTTTTTTAAAAATTTTAAGAGGCTAAAACCTAAGGAATTTAAATGAGACAAAATAGGAAACTAACATGACTAGTATTTTACAAAACACAAGATTAAGAAAAAAAATAACACACCTAAAAATAGAGCAAAAATTTCAGTAAGAGCCTTAAAACAAAAGGCGCAACAAAGTGGCCAAACCACAATGGTGTGAAAAAATCCTCAACCATGTGGGTTTAATGGTCACAACTTATTAGGCACACTTTAACATTAAAAACAAGGGAAAACTAAGCAATTTGAACACAAAAATAAGATGCAAAGAAAGGGACAAATAAAATTACATCAAATTAAATGAAACATATGCGCATAGATAGGAAACAAAAGTGCATATAATAGCAAGAATAAAAAGCTATACTACTAGACAATAAAGAAAATAAACACAAAAAATGAAGGACTTTCAAATAAAGAGATTAAAGAGATAAACAACAAAGCAAAAAAAAAAATTGAGAAACAACGTGACCTTTAGAAAGTGGCTCTAGATACCACTTGATGTGATCTTTGATGATCACGTGCCCAAAGGATCCTTTCTAAGGTCACTTGGAAGGGAAATGGATTTATGGAGAGGAAAGGAATGGGGTGAGGTGCCACAAATACTAGGTTTGATAAGCCAAAGGGGAGAGGCCATAAGGGAGGGGTACCTTGATAACTCTTAGAAGCTCTCACAAAGGAGAAGGGGGGACACTCAAAGGTAAGAACCTCACAACTAATATGGTCTCTAGGATTAAATTCAAGTGTAAAAAATACAAGTGAGGGGAGGAGCTCCTATTTATAGAGGTAGTTAACCTCTTGAACAAGATAACCTAAAAAAGAAGGGCTAGGATTAAAAGGAGAGATCTAAGAGAGAAGGATTGAGAAACAATTCCCTCCTTAGATCATCAAACTTGGTGCCCAAGTTTCTCAAACCAAGGGCCAAGATTCCTTCTTATTAGCTTAGGGGGTTTATGTAGGAAATGAGGGGTGTAGATATTAAGGCTACCCCTTATTTCCTTCATAAAGATCCAAAAAGCTAAATCCACCCTCTAAATTCCTAAGACACCTCCTACAATAAAAATGGACTAAATACATGTCCCAAATTAAATTCCTAATGCACCTCAAAATAAAAATAAAGGAAAATTAAATTTTATTAACTAAAGTCCCTAGCCTAATATCTTCACTCTCCACAGGAGGTGAAGTCTTCCATTGTCTGCAAGGGCTAGGTCTTTGATGCATGCCTCCCTTGATCTTTTTCTAGAGGTTTTCTTCTTTGGTGAAATGGTTTATGGAAAGGTAAGAAGTGAGGTGGTTTTAAGCGCCACTTAAGGTAAGATAAGCCTAAGAGGGAAAGTTTGCCACAAGGGATGGAACCCTTGATAAAAACCTAAGGAATTCTCAAAGAGAGAAGGGTGGACACTAAGAGAATTTTGGCCAACTCAAGGTTTTTCCATTCAATAAAGTGTGTAAAATACAAGAGTGTGAAGGAGCACTTTTTTATAGAGGGAGCTAACCTCTTGGACAAGTCAAGAAGGAAAGGAAGGGCTAGGATTAAAAGGAGTCATCCAAGGGAGGAGGATTGAAGCCCAAAGTCCAATCAATCCCCTCCTTTAGATGATAATTGGTGCCCAAGCTACCTTATCCAAGGGCCAAGATTACTCCTTTATTAGTTTTGGGTTTTATTTAGGAAAAGAGGGTGTAGTTATCAAACTACCCTCTTATTTCCTAAATAAAGGCCCAAAAGCTAATCTTACCCCTTCTTATTACTAAGACACCTCCTAGAAAATTAAATGGACTAATACATGTCCAAAATAAAATCCTAGGTTCCTAAATAAAAATTACAAGTAAATAAGTCATGACTTGCATAACTTGATGGTCATATGGAGGTGAGATCTTCCTCCTTCTACTCTAGCCATGTCTTCTTCTATTCTCCTAGCCATGGCCCTAGTGATAGGGCCCTTGCTTGGGGAGAATGCATCATCTCTTCCCCCTTGGGAAGGATTTGACCTCAAATCTGATAGGTCCTCCTCTTCTTCATTAGTACCTACAAAAGGGATCAAATGACAAACATTATAGGTAGTACTGACACCGTAGTCCTCAAGGAGATCTAATATGTATGCATTGTTGTTCACTCTCTTGAGGACTTGAAAGGGACCATCTCCTCGGGGTCTAAGCTTGGACTTCCTTTGAGTAGGGAAGCGATCCTTCCTCAAATGAAGCCATACCCAATCCCCTTCATTGAAGATAATTTCTTTCCTGCCCCTATTGGCTTTACTAGCATACTCCTTTGAATGATGTTCAATGTTGGCCTTTACCCTTTCATGTAATTTTTTAACAAAATCCGCTCTTGCTATTCCTTCTTTGTGAACAGAAGAAGGGAATGGTAAGGGCAAGATATCAAGAGGAGTGAGGGGGTTGAAGCCATAAACAACTTCAAAGGGAGAATGCTTGGTGGTCCTTTGAACCACCCGGTTGTATGCAAACTCAATATGGGGTAGGTATTCATCGCAGGACTTGTGATTTCCTCGAAGAAGTTTCCTAAGCATAGTAGATAGAGATCTATTTACTACCTCAGTCTGCCCATTAGTTTGGGGGTGACATGTGGTAGAAAATAAGAGTTTAGTTCCTAGCCTTGCCCACAATGTTTTCCAAAAGTGGCTAAGGAACTTCATATCTCTATCAGAGACTATGGATTGGGGAATTCCATGTAAACGGACAACTTCTTTAAAGAAAAGTCTCGCAATGTTGCTCGCATCATCTATCTTGTGGCATGGTATAAAGTGGGCCATTTTTGAAAATCTATCTACACCACAAAGATAGAGTCTATTATAAGGTGCAGAAGGAGCAGGTAAGGGTGTGTACAATTCATGAGCCATTGTCTTAAACTTAGCTTGCAAGCAAGCAATGCATTTACGACAATGTCTATAGACGTCTTTCTTCATATGGGGCCAAAAGAATTTTTCTTGTAAAAGCAGAAGAGTTTTGTTAATTCCAAAATGCCCCATGAGCCCACCCTTATGGCTCTCTTTTGTCAACAGATTTCTCATAGATCCTTGGGGTACACAAAGTCTACTACCTTTGAAAAGGTACCCCTCACTCACAAAGAACCCATTTTGGGTTTTACATGCAAATGTAGAGGCAGTATAAATGGATCCAAAATCCTTATCAAAAAGATACATTTCTCTAATATTATCAAATCCAAGAATCTTTGCACTTAAGGTGGTGTAAAGGGTATGTCTACGAGACAGAGCATCAGCCACCACATTATGTTTTCCTTTCTTGTATTTGATGATATAAGGGAAAGTCTCAAGAAATTCTACCCATTTAGTATGCCTTTTATTAAGCTTACCTTGACCCTTCAAATACTTAAGTGACTTATGGTCACTATGAATGATGAACTCCCTGGGTACAAGATAATGTTCCCAAGTTTGAAGGGCCCTTATCAAAGAGTAAAACTCTTTATCATAGGTAGGGTAGTTTAAGGCGGCTCCATTTAGTTTTTCACTAAAATAAGCCATGGGATGACCACCTTGTAACAACACAGCTCCCACACCCACTCCCGATGCATCACACTCTAGCTCAAAAGTTTTAGAAAAGTCAGGAAGAGCTAAAACTGGTGCATGGGTTAGTTTCTCTTTGATAAGTTCAAAGGCTTTTTGTTGTTTTTCACCCCAAAGGAAAGGAGTATCCTTCTTCACCAAATCATTGATTGGTGAGAAAAGTGTGGAAAAGTTAGGCACAAAGTGCCTGTAAAAACTCGCAAGACCATGAAAACACTTTATCTCAGTCACACTTTTTGGGGTGGCCCATTCTTGGATGACTTTGATTTTGTCGGGGTCCACTTGAACACCATTTTTATTAACTATAAAACCTAAGAACACCACACTCTCCACACAAAAATTACATTTATCAAGATTTCCATAGAGTTGGTGTGACCTAAGAATGCAAAATACGCCGCCTAAGATGGCCTACATGTTCATCTAGGCTCTTGTTATACACTAAGATGTCATCAAGGTAAACTACACAAACTTTTCCTAAGAAATCCCTAAGGACATGATTCATAAGCCTCATGAAGGTGCTTGGGGCATTGGTAAGCCCAAAGGGCATTACCAACCACTCATAAAGCCCAAACTTGGTCTTAAAAGCGGTTTTCCACTCATTACCTTCCTTGATGCGGATTTGGTGATAACCACTCTTAAGATCAATTTTCGAAAATAATTGGGCCTCATGCAAGTCATCAAGTATGTCATCAAGCCTAGGGATAGGGTGCCTATATTTGATGGTGATGTTATTGATTGCTCGACAATCCATGCAGATCCTCCATTGGCCATTCTTCTTAGGCACCAACAAGACTGGCACAGCACAAGGGCTTAGGCTCTCTTGAACCCAACCCTTCTCTAATAGTTCTTGGACTTGAGATTCAATCTCCTTGGTCTCCATGGAATTAGTCCAATAAGCAGCCTATTAGGCAGGTGATGCACTCCCTTGATCTCTTCAACCAAGGTTCCTTCCTCTAAGAAAATGGAGGATGGAGAGGTTAGAAATGGGAGAGGGTTGACGCCATTTTCTAGGAGAAAGATGAGTCAAAAAATTTTATGTTGCTTGCCACAAGGGAGAGGTCCCTTGATAAAAGCTTTAAGGGAGAGATTCCTCAAGAGAGAGGATTCTCAATGACACTCAAGAATAAATTGCTCAAAAAGAGTCTTACTTCATTCAATCAAGTGTGCTTTGTACAAGAGAGACTAGGTGTATTTATAGCCCAAAGAGGGAGCACGACACTCAAAACTAGGCAATATGGGACTTGGACCTGATTAGTATTAGGAGCACTAATCCCTCTTAGGCCCACTAAAAGTAGTGCCTAGCCTTAAGCTAGGGAGTGTCACAGCCTAATCAAGGGGGTGCGGAAAGAGATCCACACTCCTTTGTGTTATTAGGCCCTTTACTCCCCTCACGTCCCTTCCTAAGCTAATTACACCCTAAACTCTAGAAACTAAAATAAATGGCCAAAATACAAGGCCTAAAAGGGAATTAAAAGCTAATTAATATTTACAAGAGGAAAACTAAGGACTATGGCCTAAAATATCTATCTTCATCATGAGCTGGGGTCTTGATGAGTCTTTCCGGGCCAAGTCTTCTTCAATCCTCCTAGCTATAGCCCTAGTGAGAGGGCCCTTGATAGGTAGGATTGCATCATCTCCTCCCCAATCGGAAGGATTTGTCCTCAAATCTGAAGGGTCGTCCTCTTCCATGTCAACACCTAAAAAGGGGGTAAGATCACAAACATTAAAGGTGGTGTTAACTCCATAATCCTCGGGAAGGTCTAACTTATATGCATTATTATTTACCTTCTCAAGGATTCAGAAGGGACCATCTCCTCGAGGGCTAAGTTTGGACTTTCTCTTAGAAGGGAAACGATCCTTTCTTAGGTGAAGCCAAACCCAATCGCCCTTTTCGAAGATGACTTCCTTCCTCCCCTTGTTACTAGATGAAGCATACCCCTTAGATTGGGTTTCAATATTAGTTTTGACCCTCTCATGTAATTTTTTGACAAAATCAGCCCTAGTTTTCCTTCTTTATGAAAAATTCGGGTGTTAGGGAGTGGTAACAAGTCCAGAGGGGTGAGAGGATTAAAACCATATACAACCTCAAAAGGGGAGTGCTTAGTGGTTCGATGAACCACCCTATTATATGCAAATTCAATATGGGGGAGATATTCATCCAAGACTTGTGGTTGCCTTTCAAGAGTGCCCTCAACATAGTGGATAGGGATCTATTTCCTACCTCAGTTTTTCCATCTGTTTGAGGATGACAAGTGGTAGAAAATAAGAGCTTAGTTCCGAGCCTTGCCCAAAGAGTTTTCCAAAAATGGCTAAGGAACTTAGCATCCCTATCAGAGACTATGGTTGAGGGTATTCCATGCAAGCGGACAACCTCACAAAAGAAAAGCCTTGCGATGTGACTCACGTCATCTACTTTATGGCAGGGAATGAAATGTGCCATTTTACTAAAGCGGTCCACTACCACAAAGATGGAGTCTACACCTCGTTGGGTTCTTGGGAGCCCAAGGATAAAATCCATGCTAATATCTACCCAAGGTGTAGAAGGAGTGGGTAAAGGTGTGTAAAGTCCATGAGGCATTACTCGGGACTTAGCTTGTAAACAAGCTATGCATCGCAAGCAATGTCTTTGGACATCTTTTTTCATATGGGGCCAAAAGAATTTTTCTTTTAAAAGCATTAAGGTTTTATCAATTCTAAAATGCCCCATGAGCCCACCTTCATAGCTCTCTTTTGTCAGCAATTTCCTAATGGATCCTTGGGGTACACAAAGTTTGCCCTCTTTGAATAAGTACCCCTCACACATGTAGAAGTCATCTTTGGCTTTGGAATATGAGGCAGTATAAATGGTTACAAAGTCTTGGTCAGAAGGATACATTTCTTTTATGTCATCAAATCCCAAAATTTGAGCACTGAGGGTGGCAAGGAGAGAATGCCTTCTTGAAAGAGCATCGGCCACCACATTTGTTTTTCCCTTTTTATATTTGATGACATAAGGAAAAGTTTCAAGAAATTCAACCCATTTAGCATGCCTCTTGTTCAACTTTCCTTGCCCCCTCAAATACTTAAGTGACTCATGGTCACTATGAATGACAAATTCCTTGGAAACAAGATAATGTTTCCAAGTTTGGAGGGCACAGATCACAGCATAAAACTCCTTGTCGTAGGTGGGGTATTTGAGGTGGGCACCATTGAGTTTTTCACTAAAATAAGCAATGGGGTGCCCCCCTTGCAACAGCACAGCTCCTACACCTACTCCCGATGCATCACATTCTAGTTCAAAAGTTTTTGAAAATTCGGGGAGTGCTAGAACGGGTGCATTAGTGAGTTTATCCTTGAGCAGTTGAAAAGGTTCTTTTTGTTTTTCACCCTACAAGAAAGGAACTTCCTTCTTCACCAAGTCATTGAGTGGTAAAGCTAGTGTGGAGAAGTTAGGCACAAAGCGCCTATAAAATCATGCAAGACCATGAAAGCTCTTGATCTTAGTCACAGTAGTAGGGGTGGGCCATTCTTGAATGGCCTTGATTTTTTGGGGGTCCACTTAGACCTCTTGGGCACTAATGACAAAGCCCAAGAAAACCACACTAGGAACACAAAAAGCGCATTTTTCTAAGTTTGCAAATAGTTTATTCATTCTAAGGACAGATAAGACTTCCCTAAGGTGTCCTATATGTTCTTCTAAAGACCTACTATAGACTAAAATATCATCAAAATAAACAACTACAAACCTACCAATGCAATCCCTAAGTACATGATTCATGAGACACATGAAAGTACTTGGAGCATTGGTGAGCCCAAAAGGCATCACCAACCATTCATAAAGACCGAATTTGGTCTTAAAAGCGGTTTTCCATTCATCTCCTTCTTTGATTCTTATTTGATGATAACCACTTCTAAGATCAATTTTTGAAAATATTTTGGCTCCATGCAATTCATCAAGCATATCGTCTAGCCTAGGGATTGGGTGCCTATACTTAATGGTGATGTTATTCATGGAACGACAGTCCATACACATCCGCCATTTTCCCTCCTTTTTGGGCACCAACAAAACAGGAACCGCACAAGGGCTAAGGCTCTTTTGAACCCAACCCTTCTCCAACAAGTCTTGAACTTGAGACTCAATATCTTTGGTCTCAACGGGGTTTGTCCTATACGCGGGTCTATTGGGCAGACTTGCACCAGGAACAAGGTCAATTTGGTGTTCTATTCCCCTTAGAGGTGGTAATCCCCTCGGAACCTCTTGAGGGAAAAGATCATCAAATTCTTTTAAAAGATTTTCAACCCCTTTGGAAGAGACTCAATTTCATGACTTGTGGCAGTGCCAGAAGGTACCTCTTTACAAAGAAGGAGATAAAAAGGTCAATCAAGCAAGAGAGCTTCTTTAATATCCATTTTTGTTGCAAAATGACTCTCTTTCTTAATTACCTCTTTGGAAGGGGTACCTCCTTCCAACTCTCCCTCTTTACCCTTTTTAAGCTTTAGGGATGAAAACTTCTTTTTTTTTACTTTGAACTTTTTTTTTCCTCATCTCTTTTATGTTTCATGATGAGTTGATCCTCAGCCACTTGTGAAGGTGTGAGAGGAGTCAACTTTATTCTTTTACCCTTATGAGTGAGGATTATCTCATTAGAGTAGCCATGGTGAATGACTTCTTTGTCAAACTGCAAAGGCCTCCCTAACAAGATATGGCCAGCCTCCATTGGAACTATATCACATAAGATCTCATCTTGATACTTTCCAATGGAGAACGAGACCTTCACTTGTTGGTTTACAACCATTTCCCCTTCCTCATTAAGCCATTGGAGCTTGTAAGGTCTAGGATGAGGAATTGGGTGTAAGGCTAGCTTCTCTACCAACCTTGAGCTACAACAATTGAAGCAGGATCCACTATCCACAATGAGAGAACAGGTTTTGTCTAAAACTTTACAACGTGTATGAAAAATGTTCTCTATTTGGGAGTGGTTAAGCTCAAAGGGTTGGCTTCCAAGAAGGCGCCTAACCATCAAGAGGTCTCTATCACAAGGATTTTCAACAATGTCATGCTCATGATGCTCATCACCCCTTCTTCCTCACTGTCACTAGAGGAGGAAGATGAGCTACTCTCACTAAAAATCTCTTGGCCCCTCATGATCATGGTTTTCTTATTGGGGCACTGAGAGGCAATGTGGCCTCTCCCAAGACATTTAAAGCATTTAATACTACTAGTCTTGTTGTTAGAACTAGTAGGGGGGTTGTCTCTATGATGCATGGGTTTATGTTCTTTATGCACATACTTGGATGGTTCCTCTTTAGGAGAGCTCTTGGAAGAGCTTCCCTTTCCTAGGTCCCTCTTTGCATAATTGTACGATGGAAATTCTCTTTTTGCTCCACCTTTTCTTTTTAATTGATTTTCCACTCTTATGCAAAGTTGGACTAGGTCATCTAGATTATTATATGGTAAGAGCTCAAATTTGTCTCTTATGTTAGAGTTCAAACCACTTAAAAATCTAGCTTCGGTGGCCTTTGGTTCTTCGCTGACGCCCGCTCTCATCATGAAAAGCTCCATGGTTTGTCTATACTCCTCAACACTTAAGTTGTACTGTTTTAATCTTTGGAGTTTATCCAAGAGCTCTCTTTCATAATAAGAAGGGACGTGTCTCCGCCTCATAACCCCATTGAGATCATTCCAATAATCCACTGGAGGGTTACGAAGGCGGCGCCTCTCATTGACCAAGGAGGTCCACCAATACATGGCATGCCCTTGGAAGCTAAGGGTTGCCAGCGGAACTTTTCTTTCTTCACTTATGTTATAACAAACAAAGATTTGCTCTACCTTCATTTCCCAATCAAGGTAGGCTTCCACATCCTATTTGCCATGAAAATGAAGGAGGTCAACTTTTTGTTCCCTAGGTTGGGCTTGGGGTTGGTTATGATGTTGTTGTGCTCTCCTTATCCTAGGTCTTTCATATCCCTCACTTTCACTTACTTCACTAGAGGCAGACCTATACCTATGCCTTTCTCTAACTCGTCTTTCTCTTCTTTCTTCTTTTTCACGCTCTTCTCTTCTCTCTTCCCTCTCTCTCTCTTCTCTTTCCTTTTTTTCTTCTCTTTCTCTTCGTTCTCTTTCTTTCTCTTCCCTCCGTCTTTCTTCTCGTTCTTGTCTCTCTCTTTTCTCCTCGCTTTCTTTCTCTTTTTTCTCACGCTCTTGTTCCTCTCTTCGTCTTTCTTCTCTTAACTCTCTTTCTCTCTTTTCTTTTTTTTTCTCTTCACGCCTCTTTTCTTATCTTTTCTCCCTTTCTTTTCTTTCTTTTCTCTCTTCTACCCTCCATTCCCTAAATTCACTCACAAACTTATCCATGATGTTGGTTTTTTGAGAACCTTGTTGATTTACACTACCTTTACTAGATGTGTGTGAACTCATTTTGAAAGTGATTGGGAAGAACCTATCACTCCTTACTCTTTTGTTTTGTTTTCTCCATAAGTGAATTACTTAAGAGTCTTTGGAACTCAAAAGCCTTTCACACTAAGATGCAAAGCAAATAAAATAAATTTAAAGCAAAGGTAAGGATCTAAAGGCGTGCACCTAAGGTGGAGAGATGGGGTACCAATTCCTTCTGCCACCTAAACGAGAAACTAAAAAATTATTACAATCAAAGAGGTGACCCTTATGGGCATCCAACACCTCAATTAAAATGGTCTTAATAAAATTTACACCCAATTAAACAAAAAGAAACAAAAGGCTTGATGTTTGAAGTTGCTCTCTACTCCAAGTGTTTGCCTCTCTCAAAGTGGTGTTGCTCCCTTGAATGAACCTCTTCCTTAGCTTGCTTCAACACACCTCAATATGCTTCCCTTGTGGAAAGCTTGGTTTGACCTTTCTTTTCCTTCAACAAAGTGGCGCACCCAAGGAGGAACCAAGAGAGTGCAATACAATAAAAAAAACATGAAAACAAAACTCAAGGAAGAGAGATAAACATCCAAGTGGAAAGAATTATTTAGACAAACACAAAGATAACCAAAGAAGACAAGCAAGTAAAAATGGTGTAGATAGAAAGATGGTACACAAAAGAAATTCCTAGAATGGGCCTAGAATAGAATGGACTACAAAAACAAAAAAAATGACTCAAAAGTTTCAATCATTTGCATCATTTAAAATCAATATGGCCAAATTATATGCAAGTATGTTCAAGCAAGATTCATTAATTATTTTTTTTTAAATCACTCCTTTTAGTCAGTGGGACAATACGAGGTGCACTAAAGATATTTTGTTCTTTTCACTTCTTTTTTTTTAACAAATTTTTTTTCACTAACACGTTTTTTTTTCACTTGTTTTCTTTTTAATTTCTATTTTTTATACAATTTTGCTACACCTCTTAACAAAATTTTGAAGCAAATACGGTGAGGAGTCAAAGAATCATAAATGCTTGAATAAAGGATAGGAAATGGCCACCATAATTGATATACAAAAGTGCAAAATTAAGAAACAAAGCAACCTAATATGAACTAGTAATTTTAGGTGATAAAAAATAAATGGCACAATGAGAGTTTTATGGAAGTTAAGGCTAACTTGATTACTCAATAATCAGCCCAATTACATACCCAACATGCCTCTCAAATCCAATCAACAAAAATCACCACAAAAACTAGCACAAAATTAAGATACTAAAATTATTGAATAAGTGAATGAAATTTGGAAGAAATTGAGCATTAATTTTTTGAAGATTTTTTTTTAAGAACATGCTAAGATCTAAATAGCATGTGAGACTCTAAGGACATGGGATCAAGAGTAAGCCTCTTTGATGCTCAATTTCCAATAGAGAAACAACACACTTTTATGGTAAAATAAAAGAGCTAAACAATGGATTCTAAGTGACAATTAAAAGGACTAAACAATACCAAAATAAGACACAACGTAGGAGGATTAAAACTGAAAATAAATTACTCAAAATGACCAAGAATGTGACACAAACATAGAGAAATAGGGGCTGGAAAAAATAGAGAAATAGGTGCAGGAAAAAAATTGAGAAAAAGGTGCAGGAAAATAGAATTAAAATGCAAGAACTCTAAATGAAAGAAGCAAAAGTGCATCCAAGGATCAAAACCACAATTGTGTGGCTTCCTTCACAAAGTTTGTGAAGTCATTACTATGATCCTCTTAGGGTAAGCACTAGAATAAGGAAAAATTAAAAAGATGGGCAGAAATTTAAAGGAACAAACCTAAAGGAAACATACAAAGATTCAATAGAAATGAACAAAATAAATTGAATCTAGAAAGCAATAAAGACATGGAAATAAAAATTGCAAGAACTAAGACATAAACTTCAAGACAATAAGGAATTTAAATGATAATAAAGGAAGCAAGAAATAAAGTATAAAAAACTGCAGAAAAAAGAAACTAAAGAAAGACACATAAACTAAGGAGAAGGAGGAGGAAATGAACCTTCATAAAGATGGCTCTGATACCAAATGATGCAGAGGTTAGAGAGGGTTGACGCCACTTTCTAGGAGAAAGATGAGTCAAAAAATTTTATGTTGCTTGCCACAAGGGAGAGGTACCTTGATAAAAGCTTTAAGGGAGAGATTCCTCAAGAGAGAGGATTCTCAATGACACTCAAGAATAAATTGCTCAAAAAGAGTCTTACTTCATTCAATCAAGTGTGCTTTGTACAAGAGAGACTAGGTGTATTTATAGCCCAAAGAGGGAGCAAGGCACTCAAAACTAGGCAATGTGGGACTTGGGCATAATTAGTATTAGGAGCACTAATCCCTCTTAGGCCCACTAAAAGTGGTGCCTAGCCTTAAGCTAGGGAGTGTCACGGCCTAATCAAAGGGGTGTGGAAAGAGATACACACTCCTTTGTGCTATTAGGCCCTTTACTCCCCTCACCTCCCTTCCTAAGCTAATTACACCCTAAACTGTAGAAACTAAAATAAATCGCCAAAATACAAGGCCTGAAAGGGAATTAAAAGCTAATTAATATTTACAAAAGGAAAACTAAGGACTATGGCCTAAAATATCTATCTTCATCATGAGCTGGGGTCTTGATGAGTCTTTCCGGGCCAAGTCCTCTTCAATCCTCCTAACCATTGCCCTAGTGAGAGGGCCCTTGATAGGTAGGATTGCATCATCAGGCTAGCCTCAGGTACCAAGTCTATTTGGTGTTCTATACCCCTAATTGGAGGAAGTCATTTGGAAACTTCATTAGGGAATATATCACCAAACTCCTTTAAAAGCTCTTGAACCTCTTGAGGTAAGTTCTCATGTCCAAGTTCTATGGCAGTGCTAGAACTAGAACGGAAAAAAGTTGAGGGGGAAGAAATGGGGGATGCCTCTTTGCAAAGGAGGAGATAGAAAGGTCTCTTAGTTAAGGGGGCTTCCTTTAAATCCAATTTTATCGCAAATAAACTCCCTTTACTAATGACTTTCTTGGAAGGGGCACTAACTTCCAACTCAACCTCCTTACCCCTTTCAAGCTTTAGGGGTAAAGCTTTGCTTTTTTTTTTCTCCTCATCTCTCTTATGTTTCATGATGAGTTGGTCCTCCGCCACTTGTGAAGGTGTTAGAGGACACAACTTAATGCGCTTATCCTTATGAGTGAGGATGATGTTATTAGAATGACCATGGTGTATAGCTTTCTTATCAAATTGCCATGGTCTTCCTAGCAAGATATCGCCAGCTTCCATTGGGACTATGTCACACAGGATCTCATCTTTATAAGACCTAATGGAAATTGGAACCTTGACTTGCTCATTGACCTCCATTTCCCCTTCCTCATTGAGCCATTGAAGCTTGTAAGGCTTAGGGTGGGGAAGTGGGGTCAAGGCTAGCTTTTCCACCAACCTTGAGCTACAACAATTACAGCATGACCCACTATCCACAATGAGAGAACATATTTTGTCATTCACCTTACAGCTTGTGTGGAATATGTTCTCCTTTTGAGATGAGGACACTTTCAAAGGTTGGCTTCCAAGAAGCCTTCTTATCATTAAGAGGTCTCCCTCACATGCATAAGCGGTTTCATCACAATTAGATTGGTATGCATGAACCCTTTCTCCTTCACTCTCACTAGAGGAGTGTGAGCTAGACTCACTACTATAAACATCTTGGGCCCTCATGATGATGTTTCTCTTAGTAGGGCATTGAGAGGTAATATGGCCTCTCCCAAGACATTTAAAGCATTTGATACTACTAAATTTCTCACGAGAGTTAGTAGTAGGGGTTTTTCTCTCTACATGTGATGTTTTATGCTCTTTGAAGTGCTTGGGATGTTCCTTTTTGGGGTAACTCTTGAAAGAGTTCCCCTTAGGTTGGTCCCTCTTTACATAAGGTGGGTTATCCTTTTTAAAAGTTTTCCTTCTAAGTTGATTTTCCACCTTGATGCAAAGTTGAACTAACTCATCAAGGGAATTTTATGAGAAGAGCTCCACCTTATCACGAATTTCGGGGCTCAACCCACACAAAAACCTTGCCATAGTTGCCTTGGGTTCCTCAATGATACCCGCCCTCAAGATGAGAAGTTCCATCTTTTGTCTATACTCTTCTATACTAAGGTTGGTTTGCCTCAGCCTTTGGAGTCTATCCAAAAGATCTCTTTCATACCAAGAGGGAATATGCCTTCTTCTTAGAGCACTTCTAAGATCATTCCAATATCTTATGGAAGGCATATTGGTGCGGATTCTCTCATTGGTTAACCCAACCACCAATGCATGACATGCCCTTGGAAGCTAAGGGTTGCCATTGGAACCTTTCTTTCTTCTCTTATCTCATGGCAAGTGAAGAGTTGTTCTACCTTGATTTCCCAATCAAGGTAGGCTTCCACATCTTCCCTCCCATGAAATGGGGGGAGATTAATTTTGGGCTCCCTTGGAGGGGCCCCATTATTATGCATGGATGAATGGGAGTTTCTCCTAGGATGATTGTAGTATTCTTCCTCACTTTCACTCCTATGGGTATGTCTAGATGGGGAACCTAAGACTATCCCTTTTATTTTGTAATTCTCACCATTCCCATGCTTTCTTTTTTCTTCTTCTTTCTCTTTTCTTCTTTCTCTTTCTTTTCTTTCTCTCCTTTCTTCATCTTCTCTCCTTTCTCTTATTCTTCTCTCTTCCGTCTCTCTTTTCTTCCTCTCTTTCTTTTATTTTTCTTTTCTCCTTGGTCTCTTTTTCTCTCCTTTTTTCTTCTCTTCTCTCTTGTTCTTTTGCCGTCCACTCCCTAAAGTCCATGTTTAAGTTTTCTAGAGTGTAATCTTTAGAAATATTTCTTTGGTTTACACTCTTGTTTGATGAATAACTATGAGCACTAGAGTGGGTGTGTGATGTCATTGTGCTTGAATTTCTAAGAGGAAAAAGGTGGCTAAAAACTTTTCACAAACAAACACTCCTTTCTTTTTGTGTTTTCTTGCCTAAAATGGCTTGATGAGTCTTTGGAACTCTTTATCCTTCTAAGTGCTTTGAATAAGAAAAATAAAGTAAGAATTTTAAAGCAAAAATTCAAAAGAGAAGGGATCTAAATCGAGCTCCTAAGGTGTTGAAGGAAGTGTACCACTTCTTCCTTCTTCACCTAATTTTCGAGAAACTAAAAAATTAACTAAATCTTATTACAACCAAAGGGAGGGCCTTAAGGGCACTCAAACTCCCAACTACAAAATTAATACACCCAAATTAAAGAAAAAGTAAAGTCTTCAAAAAATGATTCTCCAAATGCTCCCTCAAATCAAAGTCCTCACGGATAGGTGTGTTTCCTTTTGAGGTGATCCCTTGGGCTCTTAGTCCAACCTTCCAAAATATGCTACCCTTGTGGTAAGCTCCTTTTTCAAGCTTTCTCCCAAAAGTGGCACTAACACACAAACCAAAGAAACCAAAAGTAGCAAAGGGAGGTGCGACTAGAAACTCAAAAAGCAATAAAAGATAACACAATCAAAAGGACACTTAACCAAATGGTAACAGTATATAAGACAAACTAGAAAGATGATTTAAAAGACAAGCAACAACTAAAAGGTAAACAAAAGAAACAGAGCACACAATGGAATACCTAAGAATGACACTAGATTAAAGAGTAAAAAGACACAAATATCAAGTTCTAGCGTACCAAAAGTAATAAAATTTCTTTTAAGGTTCCAAGTTGAAAGTTGAAGCACTTGCTAATTTTAGGTTAGGTACATCAAATAAATTTTTCAAACTTTCTTTTCTTTTGTTTGTTCTCTCTCTTCTTTTTTTTTAATCCTTCATTCTTTTTTTTTTTGTATTTTATTTTTAGACTTTGTTTTGTTTTTTTTTTTTTGAATATTTACTAGATGCACCTAACTTGATATTGAATTTAGTGCTTAATAACAAAGAGTTATGCGCTTGGAACAATAAAGAAAATTAAAATCAACAATTTAGGTACTACTACAAATGACTTCAAAATGCAAAGTAGCTATAGATGTGTTAATGGTTTAGTAGTTTGGTGTGCCACTGGACTCAAACTTTGTTAAGTTTTTAGTAATTTGTTGAACACAAATACCAAACTTATAGCTTAAGTGAAAGCACCCACAAACGAGAACTACTTTTACCACACAAATGAGCTACTAATTATACGTATAAGGAAAATAAAGACAAAGAGAATTGAGCAACTATTTTGGAATTTTTTTTAAGAATATGCTTGAAACTAAAAGCACATGAACCTCTAAAGAGACTTAGACATGAGGTATGACCCTCTATGTTGCTCAATTTAAGAAGTTTCAAAAGCTTTTTTGTAAAAACAAAAGAGGCTAAACTTAAAAGTAATTAATAGACAAAGTGGGAAACTATAAACATGACTTATAGACAACTACACAAGAGTATAAAAGTGAAAAATAAAAGCTAAAAATAAGGCAAAAACAAGGCAACTAGGTGCAAGGAAACACAAGAATTTGGTCTAAATTTATTGACAACAAGGTTATGGAATTCACCACAACGGCATGGATTTTTAGCAAGAAATTCTCAAAACTAAAATTCAAGCAAGAAAGCACCCAACTCAAAGCTTAAGCGGAAATTAATGAGTATGGGAGACACGTAGATGCAAAGAAAAGAACAATATAAATTGCATCAAGCAAAAAATAAATGGCATAAATAAACTATAACTCAAAACAATAAACTCAAGACATAAATGGAAATGATAAACAACAATGGAAAGCTAGAAAAAATTGCAGAAATTAAAGATAAAATAAAATAGGAAAACAGAAAGAAAAAATAAATGAGGTAGGAAGAGAGTTTAGACCTCTAGAACCAATGCTCTAGATACCAAATGATGCATACCTCCCTTGATCTTTTTCTAAAGGTTTTCTTCTTTGGTGAAATGGTTTATGGAAAGGTAAGAAGTGAGGTGGTTTTAGGCGCCACTTAAGGTAAGATAAGCCTAAGAGGGAAGGTTTGCCACAAGGGATGGAACCCTTGATAAAAACCTAAGGAATTATCAAAGAGAAAAGGGTGGAAACTAAGAGAATTTTGGCCAACTCAAGGTTTTTCCATTCAATATAGTGTAAAAAATACAAGAGTATGAAAGAGCATCTTTTTATAGAGGGAGCTAACCTCTTGGACAAGTCAAGAAGGAAAGGAAGGGCTAGGATTAAAAGGAGTCATCCAAGGGAGGAAGATTGAAGCCCAAAGTCCAATCAATCCCCTCCTTTAGATGAGAATTGGTGCCCAAGTTACCTCATCCAAGGGCCAAGATTACTCCTTTATTAGTTTTGGATTTTATTTAGGAAAAGAGGGTGTAGTTATCAAACTACCCCCTTATTTCCTAAATAAAGGCCCAAAAGCTAATCTTACCCCTTCTTATTACTAAGACACCTCCTAGAAAATTAAATGGACTAATACATGTCCAAAATAAAATCTTAGGTTCCTAAAATAAAAATTACAAGTAAATAAGTCATGACTTGCATAACTTGATGGTCATATGGAGGTGAGATCTTCCTCCTTCTACTCTAGCCATGTCTTCTTCTATTCTCCTAGCCATGGCCCTAGTAATAAGGCCCTTGCTTGGGGAGAATGCATCAGCTTCCAAGAAGTTTTTTTACTTTCAAGAAATCATCACATGAATGAGTACCCTCTTCATTTGATTTTCCCCCTAAAGTTCTTTTTCTTTTAGGGCAATGCAAAGCAATGTAACCATTATCGAAGCATTTAAAGCACTTAAGGTTCCTAGAACGATTGCTCGTACTAGTATTAGGGGTGTCACTCCCGCTCAAGGGTTTTCCTTCAATACACTTTCTTTTGAATGACTCTCTTTTAGGTTTATTCCTAGAAGGGTTTTCCTTTTTCTTAGGATGCCTCTTAGGGTCTGCCTTGTTACTAGAAGAAGCATGAATGTCATGGATTATTCTAGGTTCTTCTAGGTTCTTATAAATTGTGTAAAGGTTACCATATGGACTTTTATAGGCATCTCTCTCTTTTTGTTTCCTCTCTTCTTCCCTTCTTTCTAGCTCTCCTTGTTCTTTTTCTCGTTTTTCTCTCCTTTCTTTTCTTTCCAACTCTTCTTTCTCTTTTTCTCTCATTTCCCTTCTTTTTTTTCTTTCTAACTCTTTTCTCTCTTTTTCTTTCTCTCTTTTTCTTTCTCTCTTTTTCTTTCTCTCTTTTTCCTTTTCCTCATGCCTTCTTTCTTCCCTTATCTCTCTATCTCTTTTCTATTATCTTTCTTCTACCTTACATTCTCTAAACTCACTCACAAATTTATCTAAGTTGGTTAACTTGGGTGAACCTTCTTGATTGATACTTTTATTAGATGTGTGTAAGCTCATGTTGAAAATGTTTAATGGAAGATCCTAAAGGCAACACTCCTTACTCTTTTGTTGTTTCCTCCCTAAGTGAATCACTTAAGAGTCTTTGGAACTCAAAAGATCTTCACACTAAGACGTAAAAGCAAGTAAAAAGTCTTCAAAAAATGATTCTCCAAATGCTCCCTCAAATCAAAGTCCTCATGGCTAGGTGTGTTTCCTTTTGAGGTGATCCCTTAGGCTCTTAGTCCAGCCTTCCAAAATATGCTACCCTTGTGGTAAGCTCCTTTTTCAAGCTTTCTCCCAAAAGTGGCACTAACACACAAACCAAAGAAACCAAAAGTAGCAAGGGGAGGTGTGAATAGAAACTCAAAAAGCAATAAAAGATAACACAATCAAAAGGACACTTAACCAAATGGTAACAATATATAAGACAAACTAGAAAGATGATTTAAAAGACAAGAAACAACTAAAAGGTAAACAAAAGAAAGAGAGCACACAATGAAATACCTAAGAATGGCACTAGATTAAAGAGTAGAAAGACATAAGTATCAAGTTCTAGTGTACCAAAAGTAATAAAATTTCTTTTAAGGTTCCAAGTTCAAATTTGAAGCACTTGCTAATTTTAGGTTAGGTACATCAAATGAATTTTTCAAACTTTCTTTTCTTTTGTTTGTTCTCTCTCTTCTTCTGTTTTGAATCCTTCATTCTTTTTTTTTTGTATTTTATTTTTAGACTTTGTTTTTTTTTTTTTTTGAATATTTACTAGATGCACCTAACTTGATTGTGAATTTAGTGCTTAATAACAAAGAGTTATGCGCTTGGAACAATAAAGAAAATTAAAAGCAACAATTTAGGTACTACTAGAAATGACTTCAAAATGCAAAGTAGCTATATATGTGTTAATGGTTTAGTAGTTTGGTGTGCCACTGGACTCAAGCTTTGTTAAGTTTTTAGTAATTTGTTGAACACAAATACCAAACTTATAGCTTAAGTGAAAGTACCCACAAACAAGAACTACCTTTACCACACAAATGAGCTACTAATTATATGTATAAGGAAAATAAAGACAAAGGGAATTGAGCAACTATTTTGGAATTTTATTTTTTAAGAATATGCTTGAAACTAAAAGCACATGAACCTCTAAAGAGACTTAGACATAAGGTATGACCCTCTATGTTGCTCAATTTAAGAAGTTTCAAAAGCTTTTTTTGTAAAAACAAAAGAGGCTAAACTTAAAAGGAATTAATAGACAAAATGGGAAACTATAAACATGACTTATAGACAACTACACAAGAGTATAAAAGTGAAAAATAAAAGCTAAAAATAAGGCAAAAACAAGGCAACTAGGTGCAAGGAAACACAAGAATTTGGTCTAAATTTCTTGACCACAAGGTTGTGGAATTCACCACAACGGCATGGATTTTTAGCAAGAAATTCTCAAAACCAAAATTCAAGCAAGAAAGCACCCAACTCAAAGCTTAAGCGGAAATTAATGAATATGGGAGAGATGTAGATGCAAAGAAAAGAACAATATAAATTGCATCAAGCAAAAAATAAATGGCGCAAATAAACTATAACTCAAAACAATAAACTCAAGATATAAATGGAAATGATAAACAACAATGGAAAGCTAGAAAAAATTGCGGAAATTAAAGATAAAATAAAATAGGAAAACGGAAAGAAAAAATAAATGAGGTAGGAAGAGAGTTTAGACCTCTAGAACCAATGCTCTAGATACCAAATGATGCATGCCTCCCTTGATCTTTTTCTAGAGGTTTACTTCTTTGGTGAAATGGTTTATGGAAAGGTAAGAAGTGAGGTGGTTTTAGGCGCCACTTAAGGTAAGATAAGCCTAAGAGGGAAAGTTTGCCACAAGGGATGGAACTCTTGATAAAAACCTAAGGAATTCTCAAAGAGAGAAGGGTGGACATTAAGAGAATTTTGGCCAACTCAGTAAAATACAAGAGTGTGAAGGAGCACCTTTTTATAGAGGGAGATAACCTCTTGGACAAGTCAAGAAGGAAAGGAAAGGCTAGGATTAAAAGGAGTCATCCAAGGGAGGAGGATTGAAGCCCAAAGTCCAATCAATCCCCTCCTTTAGATTATAATTGGTGCCCAAGCTACCTTATCCAAGGGTCAAGATTACTCCTTTATTAGTTTTGGGTTTTATTTAGGAAAAGAGGGTGTAGTTATCAAACTAACCCCTTATTTCCTAAATAAAGGCCCAAAAGCTAATCTTACCCCTTCTTATTACTAAGACACCTCCTAGAAAATTAAATGGACTAATACATGTCCAAAATAAAATCCTAGGTTCCTAAAATAAAAATTACAAGTAAATAAGTCATGACTTGCATAACTTGATGGTCATATGGAGGTGAGATCTTCCTCCTTCTACTCTAGCCATGTCTTCTTCTATTCTCCTAGCCATAGCCCTAGTGATAAGGCCCTTGCTTGGGGAGAATGCATCAGTCTTCTTCAATCCTTGTAGCCATGGCCCTAGTGATAGGTCCTTGGCTAGGCATGGTCACATTACAAGGGGACAAAGGGCCCCACATGTCTCCTACATGCTTCATGTGTTGGTTAGAAGGGTTTTAAAAGCAATTAGGGGTGCAGAAATAAATACCACATGTCCATACTACTTGTAGCCAAGCCCAACTAATTAACACACTCCACAAAAAGACTATTTACACCTCTTAAAGAAAATAGAACCTATAGGCTAAAATACAAGGCCAAAAATAAAACTAACCACACCCCTAAAATCCTATTGACATAAGGGTGCTTATTCAAGCCTAAAAATGTTCAAACTAATAAAATTAAATGGGAGATGTCCTAAACTAATCTCCTTGAAGTTTCAACCAAATCATGCTCCTTTCTTATTGGTCCTAGCTCAAGCCCATGCTAGGCGTGCATGCATCATCTTCCTTTTGTTCAAGTCCTTGTAACTATTTCAACTCTTCCTTAAGAGACTACCCTTGTGGAAGAGTCCCTTACTCAAGGCTTCCCTACACAAAAGCGGTACCAACCAAGGCAAGAACCAAAGAGGTAGAATAAGAAAAAAGTAATAAAGCACAATTTGAATGGGATACTTCCAAATGTAAAGAATAGTAGTGACAAGACTAAAAGATAACAAAGAAGATAAACTAGAAATAAAGGCTAGAAAAAAGTAGGTACAAAAAAGAAAAATCATAGAATAGGCATTAAAATAAGAATAAGGACTAAAATACAAAAGACTAAAATGATTTTAAAAAATTGCACCAATCCAAATATGAATAACCGAATGCTTTAGAAGTAGTTCTCAAGAAATCACAAACAATTTTAGGTACTCTTTTGCAATTAGAATAATTTTTCTATTAGGTACACCACTTTTCACTTAACTATTTTTTACCTTATCACTTTTGTTCTTTTCTTTTCACAATTTTTTTTACTTCTTTTTTTTTAACTTCTTTTAGATGCACCTAATATAATTTTTGACTTGCAAATTTTGTGAGGAACAAGAAAATACCAAATGCTTGAGAAGAAAGTGATAAGCAAGGCCACAAAATTCCATGACAAAAGTGCAACTAATGAAAATTTGGTAACTCAAAATGCACTAAAATTTGAAGTGTTTTAAGGTATGTTTAGGAGTAATTGATTTGTGCATAAGCTAAATTCTTAAGAGACTTAAACAAGAGATAAAAACTCTCTTAGAAGCTCAATTTCAAGAAGTGAACACAACTCTTTTTTCAAGACACAACATCAACACAAAAAATTAGTAAAACCTAAGGACATTGATATGACAAAATTAAGGACTAAACAAACACTCTTAATGACAAATACTTTGAGATTTTAAAACTAAAGATAAATCCTAAAATAAGCAACATAAAAAACGCACAAAAAACAGCTAAGGAAATGTAAAAGTGAAGCTAAAACACCTGAACCACAGTGCTGTGAGAAACGCCATTGAGGTGTGGGTTCAAGGTTTGGTGTTTCTTAGGAACTTCATGATGCACAAAATGACTCAAAACAAAAGGTTAATCGTGAAAATGAGTTCTAAACACAAGAATACATGATTCAAAGGAAGAATAAGCAATTTGAACCGATTAAATTCAAAGTAAAGAGCATACAACACAATTGCACCGATTAAAATGAAGTAAAATGACTTAGAATTAAAATGAACTAAACAAAATCATAATAACAAGACAATTAACACAAGACAAGTAAGGAATATTGACAGAACAACACGAAGGTGCTAAAAAGAAAATAGAATGGAGTAGAAGGAGAAGATGACAAAATAATGAACAAGACAAAAAAATTTAAAAGTTCGGGATACTAGAAGGGCCTCTATCAGAGCCTAAGATCTAATACCACTTGATGCTCTCAGAAGTCCTTGAAGAGTCTTGAAATGGAGGTGGAAGACTAGAAGATGTTGGTGGAGGTAAGGACCACTTCTACTATGTAGATGATAACCCAAGAGTGAAGTTAGCCACAAAGGAAGGAACCCGTGATAATAGCATGAAGGACTCTCACAAGAATAGAGAGAACATGAACACTTTCTCTAAGAGAAGAAGGTACTCTCAAAAGTACAAAAGAGAATTATCTTTCAATTAAAACGAGTGTTAAAAGCTACATGAAGGAGGGAATACTCTATATATAGAGCAAGGCATGAATCTATGGGCCTAAAACTCCTAAGTGACGTCTACTTGGCTTAATTAAGGGTTAGTTGGCTTAATTTAGTGTTAATTTAGCATGTGCTCAATTAACACTAATTTAATCCAAATAAAGATCCAAACATGGCCCTAAAAATATGGATCTATGTTCCCTCTAGTTTGAATTTGAATTTTGGAGGGAAATGACATGACACTTCCAAAATTCAAATTAAAATAAGAAGGAATAAGAATCAGTCATGTAGGAGTGAGAAAGCACATGCGAAGTCAAACAAGAGGACAAGGGGGCCCACATGTCTCCTACATGCTTCATGTCTTGGTTAGAAGGGTTTTAGAAGTAATTAGGGGTGTGGAAATAAATACCACACGTCCACACTACTTCTAGCCAAGCCCAACGAATTAACACACTCCATAAAGAGATTATTTAAACCTAACAAAGAGACTATTTACACATCCTAAAAAAATAGAACTTGTAGGCCACAAGGCCGAAAATAAAACTAACTACACCCTTAAAATCCTGATGACATAAGGGTGTTTAAACAAGCCTAAAAATGATAAAATTAATAAATTAAATGGGACATGTCCTAAACTAAGCTCCTTGAAGTTTCATCAAAGTCATGCTCCTTTCATATTGGTCCTAGCTCAAGCCCATGCTAGGCGTGCATGCATCACTATTGGAGGACTTGTCATCATGAGTCATATATTTCGTTTCTTGTTCTGATAGATAATTGGTTTAATGGACCAAGTGGGAGAAATGTTGGTAGTTTTCCTAAAAATTAGGAGCCCACGTGCTCCATCTGGTGATTGGTTTGCAACTGCAACTATTGCTACTTACTTTTACGGGAATCATTTTTTGAAATGGTCTATCTTTGTGACCCGTTATCTACAACAGTTACATCCCACTAATCCATGTTCTACACACTAGTTGAGTTTTATGACAGACCAAAATTCCTCTATAAAAGAAGTACTTGATCTTTCTTTGGGCCATTGGGCCTACTATTCTCTTCAGCATATAACACCATCATGTGTTGGGAGTGAGAGTTTGGAAACCAGAGAAAGCACTAAATCAAAGTGGTGCAGCAACGAGCGATAATGGTAAGAGGTTGGTTATTCCTTATTCTAGCTTTTGCTTATAAATTATCTGAATTTAGCTTTTGTTTAGTTTTAGTTTTATTATATCAAAATATTCAAAAGTAGGAGTATTCAATCTTATATTAAATATTTATTTATATTTTAAAATATTATATGTTAAAATATTTTATTAATAAAGTATTAAACAATTTATAAATAATAAAGCTAATTAGACCATCTAGTGAAGAAAAACCCAGATTGATTATAAAAACTTATCAAGTTAATATATTATAGAAAGCTTAATTCCGAAGTAAATGCATTTGTTGTTATAAGAAACACACTTCTATATCATTTTGTTTGCACATAGATTTTACAAATTTAAGAAAATTAAAAATATATAGGATTTAAATTACTTGTAATTTAATTTGCTTTATTTTTTAAATTATTTGTTTGGATAAGACACTTTAAATTTATTAAATTTTAATTTTTTTAATAAAGTATTTCAATTGTCATTAAATACAAAAATTAATTTTAACATTTAGTAATTAAAAAATATTAGTCAACAATATTTATGGTAGAGGGTTTTTTTTTTTTTTCAATGTCGACTAAGGTTTTTTAGCTAATGTTAGTCAACATTTTTTTCTATCAATACCAGTTATGGTTATTTTTTTTATTAACTTTGACAAGAGTTATTATGATTAATATCAACTGAGATTACTTTTCAACCAAAATTGACTAGTTATTTTTAACCAAATGTCAGTCAGTTAACATTACTTGGAAATACTCCTAACTAATTAAGATTAGTCAAAAGCTGCCCGGATTGTCATCAACAACAAAACACCTTAAATTTTTACCAAAAAATAATTTTGAGTAACACTAATCGAAAAATATTTTTTCGATATCTATCAATAAACAAACTTTGATGAAATTGGTTGAAAAATAAACCTTGTTGATGTAAAAAAGACCTGGTTTACATTGAGAAAAATAACCTTAATGACATTGGCTTAGTAAACCTTGAGTAACATCGGTTGAGAAATGACCCTAACAAACATTAACCAAAAAATAACCCAAGCAAACAATTTTGCTGCAAAATAACCGTATTAACATCTTCAAAATATCCTGGTTAATTTCGATAAAAAATCCCTATTGACATTGAGAAAACTCGACTAGTGTTGATCAAGAAATAAGAAAAATCCTAGCTAACATCAATAAAAAAAAAAAAATACCCTATGGACGTTGATAAAAAAACCTAGTTGAAATTGACAAAAAATAGTCCCATTGATATTACTTGAGAAAACCTTGATTAAGGTTGACTAAGAAATAATATTGAATTACATTGGTTAAAAATTAATTTTGGTCAATGTTGGAAAAGCAACTCTTGCTGACATCGACAAAAATAATCCTAAATAATGTTAACTAAAAAAACTTATTGACAATTAACCAATCAAAACCCTTTCACAAATTACAATTATCTCAATCTCTTAAAATTCTTCATAAAAAAATATTTTTTCATAAATTATTTTCAATTTATTAAACAAATTAATTTTCCTTTAAATTCACCGTTCAAACACAAGGTAGAAAAGAAAATAAGTTACATATACTTATTAAGTATAACTCTTTTAAAAAAAGATTAAGTATAGTAAATTCATTGTGTTCTCGTAAAAAAAGATAAAATTACTGTTATGATTTAGTTTAGATAATTTTTTAATACGTTTTATAAAAATAAGAAAATAAAAAACAAATAAATTGAATTTATAATATAAGATAAAATCAACTTATACATGTTTATATAACTTCTATTTATTTAAATTTTTCAAGAAGTTTATTTGCCAGTAAGAGGGAATGGATTTAGTTTAATTGATTGAGTTAAAGTAGTTTGAAACTTTGTGTACATATAACCAATAGAGTTTAATGCATTTATTCTTTCTAATTATAATTTATTTTTTAAATTTAATTATTAAGATTGATTAGTTGTTATAATTATTAAATTTTTAAAAAATGAATATGGTGAATGTTTAATAAGTTTTTATGGTGTATTTGGAAGAGATGATGATAAAAAAAGAAGAAGAAAGAAAACACACAATTATCATATATATATATTCCTTTGTTTAATTCAAGAGAAAGTGAAAAAAAATGAAGGAAAATGTGACCTTTTCAGTTGTGTTTGGTTGAGGAAAAAAAATAGATAGAGAAGTAGATTGGTGAAAAGGGGGAAAAAAAGACAAACAAGTAAGAAACAAAAGTTATTTGGTAAAAAAGAAATAAAATGAAAATAGGTGAGAAGTATTTAAATTAAGTATTTTTTTGAAAAATGAATTGTGAAGATGAAAATTGAATCTTAAGAAGTAAATTCATGTTCTCTTTATATATAACTAAAAAAAATAGAGGTGAGACATCTGTATTTTTATGATTGTTTTTCTATTTTACTATATTATTTACAAATAAGGTGGGGATAATATAGATGAATAAAAAGAAAAAAATGAGATAAATAAAAAAACCAAAATTATGAGAGACAAATATGGTAAGAAAGTTAAAGAATTATGCAATGATAATTATATTATTAAATACTTATAAATTATATGTAATAGAATTTTTGTATTATAAGAACTATATGTATATGTATAAGATTAAATTGAGAAATAAAAAATGCGTAGGAAAAAGGTTATTTTTTTATTAATTATTATAGGCTGTAAATAAAAATAATAATATTTGTATATTAGAAAGTGATATTCTGTTAGCATTTTTGACAGGTTGGGTGATAAGCTTTTTGTTGATGGATGGACGCTTACCAAATTTTGATACCGGAGCTTTTTCTTTGATGACATGTATGTATATCGATGGGATTAGCCATTGCGGTCTATATTGCAAATAAAGGAAAGCCTTACATAATTTTTTCTCCTATTGTAAAAAATTACTTTAAGTTTTTAAAATTTAAAAATATATTTTAAAGTTTTTAAAATTAATTTATTTTTTTATTAAGATTATGTATTTATAAATTTTAGTATATTTAATACTACATATAAAATTGAAAATGTGATAAAGAATGTAATTTACAAGTATAAATTTTCTGTCACTAATTTTTTAAAAGCGTTAACTTGAAAATAAGAAATTAACTAGAGAATAAAAAATAAAAATAAATAAAAAATTAAAAAAATATTTTAAATTTTAAAGATTAAAAATAATTTTTAATAAAATTTTAAAAACAAAAATGTTATTTTTATGAGTGTAGCTTGTGGTTTGAAAGAACAATAGTTAATTTGTATCTTTTTCGTTTTGATTTTTCTAATCGTCATCATTTGGATTGACTGATTTGATGGTGGAAACTGTAATATCGTCGGACGCAGCAAAGAAAGGACATTGTGCCAATAAGAAAAAGAAAACATGATATAAGAAGGGAATGTAGCAAAATAAGGACGGAAATACAAGAAAAAATGCTGTGGACTGTGGCTCGCACCTGCTATGTTCCTGTCACATCCGTACTAAAGCATATTGCGTAGCAGGATTAGTTTTCTGAAAATATGGTGGAATTGTGGGAACTCTCGCTCTCAAGACGAGGAATAGTAGTCCTGGAAACGCTTCTGTCCTACTAATGCTCTTTTTGTTTTTCAAGAGAATCGCTATTGACCAATATTCATTTCTATATAGCACTCAGTTAATTAGCAAAATTCATCAACCAAATATCATGCCAACTGCCAAGTTAATATTAAAATAGAATTTGGTAATTCAATAAGAAATTCTGCAGCTAACATGTATCCTGGAAAATTGACAATTTTTTTTTTCCCGAAAGCTCTTTCATATTGAGACACTCACCTGATGGGAATGACAAATTAATAACAAAGCATTGCAAATTATTTTTGTTAATTAGTGTTTTTTTTTTCTTCAATTGACACACAATTAAGGTTAAGATCTGAGAAGTTGATTGAAAGAGAAGCAGCTTATATCCGACAATAGCAAAAACACAGACCCTATTTCATCTGTTATTCGCATTTTCATTTTTATATATTAAAATTTTAGTTTAATATATTTTGTAATAATATGATAAAATATAAATAATTTATTGTGTCATTTTGTGTATAATTTATTGTGTCATTTGAGGAAAGATCGTTTTCCTACTCAAAGAAAGTCTAAACTTAGCCTTAGAAGAGATGAGCCCTTTCAAATCCTGGAGAGAGTCAGCAATAATGCATATAAATTAGATCTCCCTCATGATTATGGAGTCAGTACCACTTTTAATGTATGTGACCTAATTGTACATTTTACACTTGATTTGAATACAAACACACTTTGTGAGTCAATTTTGAGTGTCTTCTTTCTCTCCTAAATTGAGAGCTTCTATGACTTTTATCAAGGACTCCTTCCCTTGTAGCAGGCTTCTTCCATGGCTTATCTCACCATGAGTGGCACCACCACCACCTCGTCTTGCCTTTCCATCATTCACTTCTTCAAAGGAACTAAGCTAGAAGGTGATTTTGGGAGAAGCATCTTCAAGAATGCATGAGTTTATCTTGGGTGAGGGAGATGTTATGGGTTTGAATCCATCCTATGACAAGATAGATTATTTTTTAATTTTCAAATATGTATAAGGGTAAAACAGTCATAAAATATGGACACTAACATGTCCTATTCCCATTATATATTACCAACGAAACACAGGCATTATCACACCTGTGTACTCGCATTTCTATTTTGATATGTATCACAAGTTTAGAGTTTTAATTTAATATATTTTTAATAACATAGTAGAATGTATAAATAATTCACTCTGTCATTTTGTGTATACTAATTTTTATTTATATTAACATCATAGAAATATTTCAGATCATCAACATAAATGTAAGATTTGCCATAAATTTGAGAAAATAGAGATAGAAAAGAATTTGAATAAAATTAAACATCTTGTCGCGCATGTGTATTCACATTTTTATGTACAATAATTGTAGTTTAGTATGTTTTTTTGTTTATGTTAATATGATAGAAATATGTTAGATCATCAACGTATATGTAAGATTTGCAATGAATTTGAGAAAATGGAGAGAGAAGAGGGTTTGAATAAAGTTAAACATCTTGTCGTGCATGTGTATTTTCATTTCTGTTAAAAATATTTATGATAGAAGGTATACATACATTATTGATGCTTAAGGAAGGTTGATTTTTGTAAAGGTACAACTTGTGAAGATATGCATTTATTAATGTGAGAGAAGTAATAAAATGTTTAGAAGGGTAAAATAGTCATAAAATGTGCACACCAACGCATCATATTCCCATTGTATATTATATATATATATATATATATATATATTATAGATCATAGATAATAGAACAATTATCTATGTTGGATATAAATGTTTTAAAGTAATTTTTTTCTTAAGGTTATAAGGTTGATCTAGTGGCAAAGTTTACATTTGAAAAGAGAGAGGTTGCAGGTTTGAGTCTCAACTATGTAAAAGTAGTTTAATTTTTAATTTTCAAATAGGTATAAAGGTAGAATATGTATTTTGAAAAGTGAATATCAAAAGGGGATGTTTCTTTTATTAATAATATGGAAGTATATATAATATATATATAGATTATAGAAAGTAGAACAATTATCTATATTAGATATAAATCTTTTAAATTAATTTTTTCTTAAGGTTATAAGATTGATCTAGTGGCAAAATTTACATTTTGGGAGGGAGAGGTTGCGGGTTTGAGTTCCTCCTATGACAAAGTAGTTTATTTTATAATTTTTAAATAGGTATAAGGGTAGATTAGGTATTTTGAAAAGTGGACATCAAGACAGAGTATTCCCTTTCATTAATAGTATAGACATTTTATAATATATATATTATAGATCATAGATAGTAGAATAACTATCTATATTGGATATAAATGTTTTAAACTAATTATATTCTTAAGGTTATAAGGTTGATCTAGTGACAAAGTTTATATTTGGCAAAGGGGGAGTTGTGGATTGAAGCCCCTACTATATAAAAGTATTTTATTTTTTAATTTTCAAATAGGTGTAAGGGTAAATAGGTATTTTGAAAAGTGGACATCAAAATGGGGTATTCCCTTTATTAATAGTATAGTTAATATATATATATATATATGTATTATAGATCATAGATTATTGATAGTAGAACAATTATGAATGTTAGATATAAAAGTTTTAAAGTAATTTTATTTTTAAGGTTATAGGGTTGGTTTAATGGCAAAGTTAGCATTTAAGGAGGCAGAGGTCATGAATTCAAATCCCCCTTTTGACAAAGTAGTTTTTTTCTTTCATTTTCAAATAGGTATAAGGGTATAATAGGTATTAATAAAAGTGCAAATGAAAATGGGCTACTCCCTTTATATATAGTACTAGTAAAAACACAGGCTGATGCATGCACGCCTAGCATGGGCTTGATCTAGGACCAATAAGAAAGGAGCATGACTTGGATGAAGCTTTAAGGAGCTTAGTTTAGGACATGTTCCATTTAATTTATGATGGCTCCATCTTTTCCATGGTGTCACCAACTCTTCTCCAAGATGAAATGTTGAAATGGATCTTCCTCAAGGGCTGAAATAGGTGTGAAAATGGAGCTTATGAAGGGTGAAAGTGGTTCATGAAAAAAATGGAGACAAAAGAATGGTGTTTTGGGTGGTGGTGGTTGGATGGTGTCTCTTTGGTTAGCTCACTTCACTTAGAGAGGGTGAAGGCCAATCCTAGGGAGACCCAAGCTCCTTCTAAGGTAGAGAGGAAAGGAAGGGGGCCAAGAGATCCTTAAATGACTAAGGAAGGGGAATGATGAGGAAAACTCTCTCAAATATCCAATATATCCAAAGTGACTACATGTAGTCTAACCTATGGTATTTAAAGGAAGGGTGGGAGGCCTCTAGTCCATTTGCATGAAAATTTGAGAGCTAAATGCCTCTCAAATGAACTGTAAAGGGACCTCAAATGAAATATAGGTCCCTCCCCCTAAATGACTAAAATACCCTTGTGTCTAGAAAATGAAAGAAATGGACTTTTGACCTTACAAGTCAAGGTTTAAGTCCCAAAGTAAATCCTAAACTAATTTTCCCCATAATAAAAAGGCTAAATAAAAATACACAATGAAATCCTAAGTGATTAAGTTTTCCCAAAATATAAGGGAAAAATAAGGAAAACAAGCAAAGACTAGGTAGATGCACCAAAGTCCGCACATGTGATCATTAATGTTTAGTGTGGTATGACCTTCATCTTCTTCTATTCTTCTTTCCATGGACCTTGTGATAAGTCCTATTTGATGCCCCAAGGATGGTCCTCCATCATGCCCTCCTTCTTGAGAAGGATTTGACCTCAAATCTTCAAGCTCCTCCTTGTCATTATCTCCTAGGAAAGGTGTAAGATCACAAACATTAAAAGAGGAACTAACTCCACAATCGGAGGAAAGGTCTAGGATGTATGCATTATCATTAATTTTCTTAAGAACTTGGAAAGGACCATCTCCCCTAGTACTTAGTTTGGACTTCCTTTGAGTGAGGAATCTATCCTTCCTCAAGTGAAGCCAAACCCAATCTCCAACTTCAAAGGTTACCTTTTTCTTTCCTTTGTTGTTGTACTTGGCATATTTTTGAGTTTGATTTTCAATTTGACTCTTGACCTTTTTCATGATATTTATTTATAAAGTCAGCCCTAGATACTCTCTCTTTGTGATACAAGAAAGTAGTATGAGGGAGTGGAAGCAAATTTAGAGGAGTAAGAGGATTAAAGCCATATACAACCTCAAAATGGGAAAAATTAGTATTCTTGTGGACCACCCTATTATAGGAAAACTCTATGTGGGGAAGGCATTCATCTCAAGTTTTCTTATTCCCTTTTAAAGTCACCCTTAACAATGTGGATAGGGACTTATTCACTACCTCAGTTTGCCCATCCGTTTATGGGTGGCAAGTAGTAGAATACACAAGCTTTGTTCCTAGTTTTTGCCAAAGAATTTTCCAAAAATGACTTAGGAACTTAGCATCCCTATCGCAAAACAATAGTCTTGAGTAGACCATGCAAATAGACCACTTCCTTAAAGAAAAGCTTAGCAATATAACTAGCATCATCCACTTTGTGGCATGGTATAAAATGAGCCATCTTGCTAAAACAATCCACAACCACAAAGATAGAATCAAATCCCCTTTGAGTCCTTGGAAGACCAAGCACAAAATCCATACTAATATCAACCCAAGAGGTGCTAGCTATAGGGAAAGGAGTGTAGAGTCCATGAGGCTTCACTCTTGATTTTGCTTGAAGACAAGTGATACATTTGGAGCAATGCCATTAAACATCCACTCTCATGTGAGGCCAATAAAATTTAGATTTTAGAAGACTAAGGGTTTTATCAACCCCAAAATGGCCCATGAGTCTTCCCTCATGACTTTCCTATACCAAAAGTTTTCTAATGGATCCTTGGGGTATGTAAAGTTTTCCCATTCTAAAAAGGTACCCCTTAAAGATGTAGAACCCATCAAAAGGCTTTTGGAGGCATTTGGTGAAAGTGGATAAGAAATCTTGATCCACTCCATAAAACTCCTTTATATTATCAAATCCAAGAATTTGGGAACCAAAGAAAAGAGCAAGGAGTGCCTTCTACTAGAGAAGGCATTTGCCATCACATTACACTTTCCCTTCTTGGATTTGATAATGTAAGGGAATTGCTCAAGATATTCAACCCACTTAGCATGTCTTTTATTAACTTCCCTTGCCCTCTAACGTACTTAAGTGTGATGTGACCATGCCTAGCCAAGGACCTATCACTAGGGCCATGGCTAGAAGGATTGAAGAAGACCTAGCCCTTGCATACAAAGGAAGACTTCACCTCCTATGGAGAGTGAAGATATTAGGCTAGAGACTTTAGTTAATAAAATGTAATTTTCCTTTATTTTAATTTTGAGGAGCATTAAGAATTTAATTTGGGACATGTATTTAGTCCATTTTTTATTTTTAGGAGGTGTCTTAGGAATTTAGAGGGTGGATTTAGCTTTTTGGGTCTTTATGAAGGAAATAAGGGGTAGCCTTGATATCTACACCCCTCTTTTCTACATAAACCCCCTAAGCTAATAAGAAGGAATCTTGGCCCTTGTTTTGAGAAACTTGGGCACCAAGTTTGATGATCTAAGGAGGGAATTGTTTCTCAATTCTCCTCCCTTAGATCTCTCCTTTTAATCCTAGCCCTTCTTTTTTAGGTTATCTTGTTCAAGAGGTTAGCTACCTCTATAAATAGGAGCTCCTCCCTCACTTGTATTTTTTACACTTGAATTTAATCCTAGAGACCATATTGGTTGAGGTTCTTACCTTTGAGTGTCCCCCTTTCTCCTTTGTGAGAGCTTCTAAGAGTTATCAAGGGATCCCTCCCTTGTGGCCTCTCCCCTTTGGCTTATCAAACCTAGTATTTGTGGCGCCTTACCCCATTCCTTTCCTCTCCATAAATCCATTTCCCTTCCAAATGACCTTAGAAAGGATCCTTTGGGCACGTGATCATCAAAGATCACATCAAGTGGTATCAGAGCCACTTTCTAAAGGTCACATTCTTTCTCAGTTTTTTTTTTTTGCTTTGTTGTTTATTTCTTTGATCTCTTTATTTTAAAGTCCTTCATTTTTTTTCATCTCTATTTCCTTTATTGTCTAGTAGTATAGCTTTTTATTCTTGCGATTATATGCACTTTTGTTTTCTATCTACGCGCCTATGTTCCATTTAATTTGATGCAATTTTATTTGTCCCTTTCTTTGCATCTTATTTTTGTGTTCAAGTTTCTTAATTTTCCCTTGGTTTTTTATGTTAAAGTGTGCCTAAGAAGTTGTGACCATTAAACCCACATGGTTGAGGATTTTTCCACACCATTGTGGTGATCAACTTTGGCCACTTTGTTGTGCCTTTTGTTTTAAGTCTCTTGCTGAAATTTTCGCTCTATTTTTAGGTGTGTTATTTTTTCTTAATCTTGTGCTTTGTCAAATACTAGTCATGTTAGTTTCCTATTTTGTCTCATTTAAATTCCATAGGTTTTAGCCTCTTAAATTTTTTACAAAAAAGCCTTCAAAAACAGTTTGAATTAAGCTCCTAAGAGGTGAACCTCTTGTTGAGTCTCTTAAGTCTTTTATGCTTTTAGTTAAAGCATATTAATCTCTTTGTTGTTCTTAAATATTTGCTCAATTCAATCTTTATATGTTTCTTGTTTTATGTTGAATTATTAGTAGCTTCCACTTGGTTTACCTTCACTATTGGTGCCTCTTTATGGAATTTTAGCTTGGGTGAATTGTGTTAGTAATTTGAGCAATCAATTTACTTCAAAATCAGCCCTAAATCATTCCTTAAGCACCATTAGTTCAGTGGTATTTGGAACTACTAAGTTGTTTTTCCTTTAGTTGCATGCATTGCTTGAAAATTGTGTGACCTTACTTTGTGCTTATTCACTCAAGTGTTATTATTTCAAGAATCCTCATTAAAATTTCAATTCAACAAGCTATTAGGTGCAGCAAAATGATTAGAAAAAGTTGAAAAAAAAATAGAAAAATTTCAAGTTAAAAAAAAAAAAGAAGATAAAGAACTCAAAAGAAAGACAAATTTGAAGTTGTGTACCTAATAGTAGAAACATTTGATATGAGGAACCAATTGTGATTCAAAAAAAAAATTACTTGAGTAAGCTTTTTAGTTTTTGGTCACTTAAATTTTATTAAGTGTGCAACTATTGGTTTCATTTTTTTTGTTTGAGTCTTTTTTCATCTCTACTCTTAGAGCTAATCTAGGAAAGTTATTTGTGTGCTACCTTCCTTTATGAGCCTTATCTTTTCTTGCTTGTATTCTTTACTTCTTTGAGTTTGTCATTGTTTAATCTATCCAATTGGATTTGTGAACCTTGTTTTGTTATTCAGCTTTGTTTGTTGTCTTGTGTTGTATTCGGCCTTGGTAAGGAAAGGTTGGCAAAGGTTCCATATATAAAATTTTGGCAAGTCCAAACAAGAGGAAACAAGGGTAGCATTCTTGGGGTGAGTTGATGCAACTCAAAGGGGCTTGATCAAAAGGAGACAAACACCAAAAAAGCTTGGAGTGAAGACTTTGTTTTATTTTTTTTTATTCTTTGTATTGTGTATACTTAATTTTAGATTGGGAGTTTGAGTGCCCTTAAGGCCCTCCCTTGGTTTGTAATAATTTTGGTTAATTTTAGCTTAGTTCCTCGTTAATTAGGTGAAGAAGGGAGAAGTTGTACACTTCCTTCAATACCTTAGGAGCACGATTAGAGCCCTTTCTCTTTTACATTCTTGCACTTTTATTTTATTTTATGTTATTTTAAAAAAACGTGTAGAGGCTAAGAGTTCCAAAGACTCATCAAGCCACCTTAGGTGAGAAAAAAAAAGAGAGGAGTGTTGCTTGAAAAAAAAAAAGTTTTTGGCCTACCCTTTAGTTTTTAGCATCCAAGCACCATGACTTCCCACACACATTCTAGTGCACATAGTTGTTCATCAAGTAAGAGTGTCAACCAAAGAAAACCTTCTAAGGGAGACACTCTTGAAAACCTTAACTTAGAATTTAGGGAATGGATGGCTAAAGAACAAGAAAGGAGAGAAGAAAAAGAGAGAAAAAAAGAAATAAAAGAAAAGGAAAACCAAAAAGAGAAGGAAGAGTTAAAAAAGAGATGTTGGAAATGTGAAAAGAGAAAAAAGAGCGAGAAGAGAGAAGGCAAAGAGAGAGAAGAGAGGATGGAGAAAGGAGAAGAAGTAAAGAACTAGAAAGAAAAAGAGAAAAAGAGGAAGAAGAGAGAAGGAGAGGAGAAGAGAGTAAGAGGAGGGATGGGAGGGAAAGTGATAGAAAAAATAAAGGAATTCTCATAAGATCCCCATCTAGGCATTTTAGCTCTAGTGAAGAAGAATACTATAGAAATCAACATAAGCATCACTCTCATTCATCATACAATCATCATTCTCCTCAAGAGAACATAAATCATGCTAGGGAACCAAAGGTAGACCTACCCCATTTTCATGGTAGGGAAGATGTTGAGACTTACCTAGATTGGGAAGTCAAAGTGGAACAACTCTTTCGATGCTATGAAATTAGGGAAGAAAGGAAAGTACCTTTGGCCTCCCTTAGTTTTCAAGGTTCTGCTTTGCATTGGTGGGATGGGTTAGTCAAAGATAGGGCCCGTAAACAAATGCCTGACATTCGCTACTGGAATGATTTAAAAACTTGTTTGCGAAGAAGGCACATTCCTTCATATTATGAGAGGGATCTTTTGGATAGGCTCCAAAGACTTAGGCAACATAACCTAAGTATTGAGGAGTATAGACAAAAGATGGAGCTTCTCATACTAAGGGCCAATATCATTGAGGAATCCAATGCCACCCTTGCTAGGTTTTTGTGTGGATTAAGCTCTGACATTAGAGATAAGGTAGAGCTTCTTTCATACTCAAACCTTGATGAGTTGGTAGAACTTTGTGTAAGAGCTGAGAATCAACTCAAGAGAAAAAGTTTTAAAAAAGATTCTCCCTCTTACTCAAAGAGAGACCAACTTAAGGGAAACTCTTTCAAGGGTTTTCCCAAAGAGGAACCCAAGCATTTTCAAGATACAAAAGCACCTCATGTAGAGAGAAAACCCCCTACTACTAAGCCTACTGAAAGGCAAAGTAGTATCAAATGCTTCAAATGTCTTGGGAGAGGCCACATTGCCTCTCAATGCCCTAACAAGAAAACCATGATCATGAGGGGACAAGACATTTGTAGTGAGAATAGCTCATCTTCCTCCTCTAGTGAGAGTGAGGAAAAAGGGGGACATACTTTTGAACAAGAGTGTGAGAAAGCTTTTCCTTATGAGGGGGACCTCCTTATGGTTCAAAGGCTTCTTGGAAGCCAACCTCTAGGGCTTGGCCAGTGACAAAGAGAGAACATCTTCCATACAAGATGTAAAGTAAATGATAAAGTATGTTCTCTCCTTGTTGATAGTGGCTCCTGTTGTAATTGTTGTAGCTCTAGGTTGGTTGAAAAACTAGCCTTGACTACCATGCCCCATCCCAAACCTTACAAATTGCAATGGCTCAATGAGCAAGGGGAGATGGTAGTCAATGAACAAGTTATGGTTCCAATTTCCATAGGATCTTATAATGATGAGATTCTTTATGACATAGTTCCTATGGAGGCTGGTCATATCCTGTTGGGGAGACCATGGCAATTTGACAAAAAAGTTATTCACCATGGCCACTCCAACCAAATAATTCTCACCCATAATGAAAAGCGCTTCAAATTGTATCCTTTGTCACCTTCTCAAGTGGCTGAGGATCAATTTGCGATGAAAAAGAAAAGAGTTGAGGAAAAACAAAAACAAAAAAAAGCACAACAAGCTTTACCCTTAAAGCTTGAAAAGGGTAAAGAGAGAGAGTCAGAAGGTGATGCCCCTTCGAAAGGGAATATTAATAAAAGGAGCCTATTTGCTACTAAACGTGATTTAAAAGAAACTCCTTTGACTAACAAACCCTTTTATCTCCTCTTTTGCAAAGAAGCATCAAATCCTTCTTCCATTTTGCATTCTTCTGCTGAGAGCACTGCCACAGCCCATGCACATGAGCACCTTCCTCAAGGGGTTCAAGATATTTTAAAAGAATTTGATGACATATTCCCTAATGAGGTTCCGAAAGGACTTCCTCCCATTAGGGGTATAGAACATCAAATTGATTTGGTGCCTAGCGCAAGTCTACCTAATAGACCTGCCTATAGGACCAACCCCATGGAGACCCAAGAGATTGAGTCTCAAGTGAATGAGCTGTTGGAGAAGGGTTGGGTTCAAAAGAGCCTAAGCCCTTGTGCTGTGCCAGTCTTGTTGGTGCCCAAGAAGAATGGCCAATGGAGGATGTGTGTTGATTGTCGTGCAATCAACAACATCACCATCAAATATAGGCACCCAATCCCCCGTCTTGATGACATGTTGGATGAATTGCATGGGGCAAAAATATTTTCAAAAATAGATCTTAGAAGTGGTTACCACCAAATAAGGATCAAAGAAGGTGATGAGTGGAAAACTGCTTTTAAGACTAAATTTGGTCTTTATGAGTGGTTGGTTATGCCTTTTGGGCTAACTAATGCGTCAAGCACATTCATGCGCTTAATGAATCATGTACTAAGGGATTGCCTTGGTAAATTTTGTGTAGTTTAGTTTGATGACATTTTAGTTTACTCTAGGAACCTAGATGATCATTTAGGACATCTAAGGCATGTTTTTTCTCTTCTTAGGAGTAATCATCTTTTTGGTAACTTAGAAAAATGCACTTTTTGTGTAGATAGTGTAGTTTTCCTAGTTTTTGTAGTTAGCACAAAAGGGGTTCATGTTGACCCCGAAAAGATAAAAGCTGTTCAAGAATGGCCCACCCCAAAGAGTGTGACAGAGATCAAAAGCTTTCATGGTCTCGCTGGATTTTATAGGCGCTTTGTGCCTAATTTCTACACGCTCTTCGCACCAATAAATGATTTGGTGAAAAAGGAAGTTCCTTTCCTTTGGGGTGAGAAACAAGAGAAAGCCTTCCAGCTAATTAAGCATACACTGACCCATGCACCAGTCTTGGCATTACCTGACTTTTCTAAAACATTTGAACTTGAATGTGATGCCTCTGGTGTAGGTATGGGGGCCGTCTTGTTGCAAGGAGGGCACCCCATTGCGTATTTCAGTGAAAAACTCAATGGTGCCCCCCTCAACTACCCCACCTATGATAAGGAGTTTTATGCTCCAATTAAGGCCCTTCAAACTTGGGAGATTACCTTGCTCCCAAGGAGTTTTTCATTCATAGTGACCATGAGTCACTAAAATATTTGAGGGGTCAAGGTAAATTGAACAAAAGGCATGCAACGTGGGTGGAATATCTTGAATCCTTCCCTTATGTCATCAAGTACAAGAAAGGAAAACAAAATGTGGTGGCTGATGCTCTTTCTAGGCGTCATGCCCTTTATTCATCCTTGAGTGCAAAAATCTTGGGATTTGATGACATTCAGGCTATGTATCCGTCTAATAAGGATTTCGACCCCATATTTTCTACCTCTGCATCTGCATTTGCATTAAAGGCCCATGATGGGTACTTCATCAGTGAGGGGTATCTTTACAAAGGGAGTAAGCTTTGTATACCCCAAGGATCAATTAGGAACTTACTTACAAAAGAGAGTCATGAAGGTGGGCTCATGGGGCATTTTGGGATTTCAAAAACCCTCATGCTTTTACAAGAGAAATTCTTTTGGCCCCATATGCGTAGAGATGTCCATAGACATTGCTCTAAATGTATAGCTTGCTTGCAAGCAAAGTCTAAAGCAATGCCTCATGGACTATACACACCTTTACCTGCTCCTTCTGCACCTTGGGAGGATATTAGCATGGATTTCATCCTTGGGCTCCCAATAACCCAACGAGGTGCAGACTCCATATTTGTGGTGGTGGACCGATTTTCAAAAATGGCCCATTTTATTCCCTGCCACAAAGTGGATGATGCGAGCAACATCGCAAGACTTTTCTTTAAAGAGGTTGTCCGATTGCATGGTATACCCTCTTCAATAGTGTCAGATAGGGATGTGAAGTTCCTTAGCCATTTTTGGAAAACTCTTTGGGCTAAGCTGGGAACTAAACTTCTTTTTTCCACTACCTGTCACCCTCAAACTGATGGGCAAACAGAAGTGGTGAATAGATCTTTATCCACTATGTTGAGGGCTCTCCTTAAAGGCAACCATAAGTCTTGGGATGAGTACCTTCCCCACATTGAATTTGCTTATAACCGGGTGGTTCATAGAACCACCAAGCATTCTCCTTTTGAGGTGGTCTATGGCTTTAATCCTTGTACTCCTCTAGATCTTTTACCTCTTCCTCTTTCTGTTGCTGTGCATAAAGAAGGAGAGGCAAAAGCCATTTTTGTAAAACAATTACATGAGAGGGTTAAAGTTAACATAGAGCGCCAATCCTTGAGAGATGCTACTTTCGCCAATAGGGGGAGGAAAGAAGTCATCTTTGAAAAGGGCGACTGGGTATGGCTTCACTTGAGAAAGGATAGATTTCCTTCTCAAAGGAAGTCCAAACTTAGCCCTAGAGGAGATGGACCTTTCCAAATCCTTGAGCGGATCGGTAATAATGCCTATGTTTTAGATCTGCTAGAGGATTATGGGGTAAGCACCAGTTTTAATGTTTCTGATTTGTCTCCATTTGTAGGTGCTGAAAATGACGAAGACCCAATGGATTTGAGGTCAAATCCTCTTCAAGGGGGAGGAGATGATGTGACCATGCCTAGCCAAGGACCTATCACTAGGGCCATGGCTAGAAGGATTGAAGAAGACCTAGCCCTTGCATACAAAGGAAGACTTCACCTCCTATGGAGAGTGAAGATATTAGGCTAGAGACTTTAGTTAATAAAATGTAATTTTCCTTTATTTTAATTTTGAGGAGCATTAAGAATTTAATTTGGGATATGTATTTAGTCCATTTTTTACTTTTAGGAGGTGTCTTAGGAATTTAGAGGGTGAATTTAGCTTTTTGGGTCTTTATGAAGGAAATAAGGGGTAGCCTTGATATCTACACCCCTCTTTTCTACATAAATCCCTAAGCTAATAAGAAGGAATCTTGGCCCTTGGTTTGAGAAACTTGGGCACCAAGTTTGATGATCTAAGGAGGGAATTGTTTCTCAATTCTCCTCCCTTAGATCTCTCCTTTTAATCCTAGCCCTTCTATTTTAGGTTATCTTGTTCAAGAGGTTAGCTACCTCTATAAATAGGAGCTCCTCCCTCACTTGTATTTTTTACACTTGAATTTAATCCTAGACACCATATTGGTTGAGGTTCTTACCTTTGAGTGTCCCCCTTTCTCCTTTGTGAGAGCTTCTAAGAGTTATCAAGGGACCCCTCCCTTGTGGCCTCTCCCCTTTGGCTTATCAAACCTAGTATTTGTGGTGCCTCACCCCATTCCTTTCCTCTCCATAAATCCATTTCCCTTCCAAGTGACCTTAGAAAGGATCCTTTGGGCACGTGATAATCAAAGATCACATCAAAGTGACTCATGATCAGTATGCATGATGAATTCCCTAGTCACTAAGTAATGCTCCTAAACTTGGAAGGCTTTAATAAGGGTATAAAGCTCCTTGTCATAGCCCTCTAATGTACTTAAGTGACTCATTATCAGTATGTATGATGAATTCCCTAGTCACTAAGTAATGCTCCTAAACTTGGAGGGATTTAATAAGGGTATAAAGCTCCTTGTCATAGGTGGGATAATTCAAGGTGTCCCCATGAAATTTTTCACTAAATTAAGCAATGGGGTAGCCTCCTTGAAGTAACATGACACCTATGCTAAGAATGGATGCATCACATTCTAGCTCAAAGGTTTGTTCAAAATTTGGAAGGGCTAGAATAGGTGCATTGGTGAGCTTTTCCTTAAGCACATTAAAAGCTTTTCCTTGAGCTTCACCCCAGATGAAAGGTATATCCTTCTCAACAAGCTCATTAAGAGGGGATGCAAGTGTGGAGAAGTCTTTTACAAATCTTCTATAAAAACTTGCTAAACCATGAAAACTTCTAATATCTCCAACACTTTTTGGGGTAGGCCAATCTTGGATAGCCTTGATTTTCTCAGGTCAACTTTCACTCCTTCTTTGCCAACTATGAAACCTAAGAAATTTACATTTTCCTTGCAAAAGGTACATTTCTCCAAGTTGGCATAGAGGTGGTTGTCCCTAAGAATCTTTAAAACCTCACTTAGATGCCCAAGATGCTTATCTAAGGACTTGCTATAGATCAAGATGTCATCAAAATAGACGACCACAAACTTCCCTATGCAATTCCTAAGTACATGATTCATTAGACGCATGAAAGTTCTAGGGGCATTGGTGAGACCAAATGACATCACTAACCACTCATACTGATGCAATCCCACCTAACATGCATCATGGCCAGGATGATTCAAGGAAGGCATGGCATGGATGAAAGCTCATTGAAGATTGGAAGCCATAGTCTTTATTTTTAGCTTGTAAATATTTTATTTTAAGTAGCTAACTAGGAGCATATTTTTAATTCCTTTACGGCTATGTATATTTGGCCATATTCTTTTTAGTTTAGAAGGTATAAGTGTCTTTAGTTAAAAAGGAGGAGTAAGCTTAGAATGAGTGCATAAGTCAAGACATGATTTTGGGCTAGCCCATTCAATTTAGGAGATGCTAATTGCACCCATGGGGGTGAACTTAGGTGTCTCACTTAAGTCCCACATTGCCTAGAAAAGCATGCCCAAGCTCTCCTTTGTGGCTATATATACTCATTCCCTCTCATTGTAAATTTCACCTTTGAAGTTGAATGAAAATAGTTTCTTTGTGAGCACATTCTTAGTAAAAGGTCTTGAGGATCCTCTCTCTTGAGGAACCTCTTCCTAGTTGGTTTTTATCAAGGGTTCCTTCCCTTGTGGCAAACCTAAACACTTTGGCTTATCTCTCTTTGAGAGTGGCGCCCCACCTCCATTTTCTTTCCCCTCCATCATCCATTTCATGGTACTTGGAACCTCAAGGAGAAGATGAAGAGGAGTGCAAAGGTTTTTTGCATCATTTGGTATCAGAGCCAACTCCATGAGACTTTGAACAAGAGGAAGAAATGCCTCAGGATTTGAGGTCAAATCCTCTACAAGGGGGAGGAGATGATGCAATCCCACCTAGCATGCATCATGGCCAGGATGATTCAAGAAAGGCATGGCATGGATGAAAGCTCATTGAAAATTGGAAGCCATAGTCTTCATTTTTAGCTTGTAAGTATTTTATTTTAATTAGCTAAATAGGAGCATATTTTTAATTCCTTTAAGGCCATGTATATTCAGCCATTTCTTTTTAGTTTAGAAGGTATAGGTGTCTTTAGTTAAAAAGGAGGAGTAAGCTTAGAATGAGTGCATAAGTCAAGATATGATTTTGGGCTAGCCCATTCAATTTAGGAGATGCTAATTGCACCCATGGGGGTGAACTTAGGTGTCTCACTTAAGTCCCATATTGCCTAGAAAAGCGTGCCCAAACTCTCCTTTGTGGCTATATATACTCATCCCCCTCATTGTAAATTTCACCTTTGAAGTTGAATGAAAATAATGTCTTTGTGAGCACATTCTTAGTAAAAGGTCTTGAGGATCCTCTCTCTTGAGGAACATCTTCTTAGTTGGTTTTTATCAAGTGTTCCTTCCCTTGGAGCAAACCTAAACACTTTGGTTTATCTCTCTTTGAGAGTGGCGCCCCACCTCCATTTTATTTCCCCTCCATCATCCATTTCATGTAGTGAAGTCTTTTTTGAAACTTTTTCTTTTAAGTTGGTGTTCCACTCTTGAACAAAGTTGACCAAGTTCATTAAAATCTCTATGTGGCAAAAGTTTAAATTTGTCTCTTATTTCAAGATTAAGGCCACTTTAGAACCTTGAGATGGTGGTCCTCTCTTCTTCCCTTATACCCGCCCTCATCATGAGTAACTCCATTTGTTGCCTATATTCTTCCACACTTAATGACCCTTGTTTCAACCTTTGAAGCTTATCCATAAGCTCACGGTCATAGTATGGAGGAATATGCCTCCTTCTCAAGGCACTATGGAGTTCATTCCAATATTAAATTGGGGGCTCATGATTCACTCTCTTTTCTCTTTCTAAAGAAGTCCACCAATACATGGCATGCCCTTGGAAGCTAAGGGTTGCCAAAGAAACCTTCCTCTCTTCACTTACCCCATGGCAAGCAAAAAGTTGTTCAACATTCATTTCCCAATCCAAATATGCATCAACATTGTCCTTTCCAAAACATGAAGGAAGGTTGACATTAGGTTACTTATTGGAGGATTCTCTTTGCTTATGTGTTCTTGGGGGCCTTTGATAATAATCATTATTGTGATGACTACTATAAAGGTTAACACTTGGGGGTTTGGTATGATGATGATCACTATCCTCACTTTCACTCATAGAAACCCTTACCCCTTTGCCTTTTTGGGACCTAGATGGTTGGACTCTATGTTTTGAACCACTAGTTCCTACCCCCTTAAAGTAACTTAGCAAGCATTTATCTAATTTCCTCATTTTTTTTATCATGTTCTCTTTCCCTCTTCCTAAATTCTTCCTCTTTTTTTGCACTTTCTTCTAATATACTCCCTAAGTTCTCTAAGTTCATCTCTAAGGCTAACTTTACTAGGGTGTGAATTTTGAGCAGGGACACTTGAATGATCACTCGTCTTTGATCTAGGCTAGATTTTCCCAAAAGGTTTTCTTGAAAAGATTTTACAAAGAATGAGTGATAAAGGTTTTCATAAAGAGATTTTGGTGCTAGACTTATTACTTGGAGCGATTAGAATTGCACTCTAAAAGGGAGGTGGACTACAAGGAGTCACTTAATAACCAAGCATCTTAGTAGTAGGAAACTTATCAACTTTTTCCCCTTTGTAAGCCTTACAAAAACACATTTTGACACTATAAGTGTGTGATGTGCAACAGACCCCTAATAAGCACTTAGAAGCCTTCTAAACGAACATACAACAACCTAGACCATACAACTACAACAAAGTAAGTGATGCATTCTCCCCAAGCAAGGGCCCTATCACTAGGGCCATGGCTAGGAGAATAGAAGAAGACATGGCTAGAGTAGAAGGAGGAAGATCTCACCTCCATATGACCATCAAGTTATGCAAGCCATGACTTATTTACTTGTAATTTTTCTTTTAGGAACCTAGGATTTTATTTTGGACATGTATTAGTCCATTTAATTTTCTAGGAGGTATGATGTGACCATGCCTAACCAAGGACCTATCACTAGGGTCATGGCTAGAAGGATTAAAGAAGACCTAGCCCTTACAGACAAAGGAAGACTTCACCTTCTGTGGAGAGTGAAGATATTAGGCTAGGGACTTTAGTTAATAAACTGTAATTTTCCTTTATTTTAATTTTGAGGAGCATTAGGAATTTAATCCATTTTTATTTTAGGAGGTGTCTTAGGAATTTAGAGGGTGGATTTAGCTTTTTGGGTCTTTATGAAGGAAATAAGGGGTAGTCTTGATATCTACACCCTTCTTTTCCTACACAAACCCCCTAAGCTAATAAGATGGAATCTTGGCCCTTGGTTTGAGAAACTCGGGCACCAAGTTTGATGATCTAAGGAGGGAATTGTTTCTCAATCCTCCTCCCTTCGATATCTCCTTTTAATCCCAACCTTTCTTTTTTAGGTTTTGTTCAAGAGATTAACTACCTCTATAAATAGGAGCTCCTCCCCTCACTTGTATTTTTTACACTTGAATTTAATCCTAGAGACCATATTGGTTGTGAGGTTCTTACCTTTGAGTGTCCCCCTTCTCCTTTGTGAAAGCTTCTAAGAGTTATCATGGGACCCCTACCTTGTGGCCTCTCCCCTTTGGATTATCAAATCTAGTATTTGTGGCGCTTCACCCCATTCCTTTCCTCTCCATAAATCCATTTCCCTTCCAAGTGACCTTAGAAAGGATCCTTTGGGCACGTGATCATCAAAGATCACATCAAGGTGTCTTACTAATAAGAAGGGGTAAAAGTAGCTTTCGGGCCTTTATTTAGGAAATAAGGGGGTAGTTTGATAACTACACCCTCTTTTCCTAAATAAAACCCAAGACTAATAAAGGAGTAAATCTTGGCCCTTGGATAAGGTAGCTTGGGCACCAATTCTCATCTAAAAAAGGGGATTGATTGGACTTTGGGCTTCAATCCTCCTCCCTTGGATGAGTCCTTTTAATCTTAGCCCTTCCTTTCCTTCATAACTTGTCCAAGAGGTTATCTCTCTCTATAAAAAGGTGCTCTTTCACAATCTTGTATTTTTTACACTTTATTGAATGGAAAAACCTTGAGTTGGCCAAAATTCTCTTAGTGTCCACCCTTCTCTCTTTGAGAATTCCTTAGGTTTTTATCAAGGGTTCCATCCCTTGTGACAAACGTTCTGATGAAGACTCAACTTCTCCCTAAGATCTACTTCCATGAAGAGGTTGGATTAATGTAAAATGGAGTTTGGATAGAAGAGGAATGGAGGGGAAAATGCCACTCTCAAGGGTGAGAGATGAGTTTAGGATGATTGCCACAAGGAGGGATCCTTGATAAAAGCTAGAAGAATTCTCTCCCAAGGGAGAGAGGCTCACGGCCAAGGAGGAAGAGAACTCTCTCTGACACTCACTCAAGGCTCACACTCAAGCTAAAATGCTCAAATTATATTCAATGATCCAAAGATGATTACATGTAGGTGAAAGGTTTTATCTATAGGCTAGGAGGGATAGGTTAGGCTAACTAGACCATAGTTAATCTAACCAAGATTAGGCTAACTCTAGTTGAGTCATATCTAACCATGAATAGCTAACTATGGTCATGTATAACCAACTAATCAATTTATCCCTAATCTAGTCTAGATACAAAAAGGTGTAAATAGTATAAAGAGGTGGTAAAAAGTAGTCATGCTTAAGGCAAGACTAGGGGGTGTGACATCTAGCAACTAAGAGGTAGGAATAGTAGTTATGCCTTAAACATGCTTAGAGGGGTGCACCCATAATGAGAGGGGTGAACATAACACATGCTCATCTTCTCTAAAAGCTAACCCATCTTAGCAAACTCTAACATGATGACTATAGTACATTTTAGAAAAATAAAAGATGACCTAAAAGGGTAACCTAAATACAATGGTCAAAAGGGAAGGTTGACTTTAGGAGTCACCTTACTAAAAAGTCAAAGTCAGCAAAATTATAAAAAGTCCTAAATTCTAATTTATACAATGGAATAAAGCTTCTTCATATATCCTTCAAAGGCCTTGAGCCGGATTGCATCACTTTCCCTCTTAGGCTTATCTTACCTTAAGTGGCGCCTAAAACCACCTCACTTCTTAACTCTCCATAAACCATTTCACCAAAGAAGAAAATCTTTAGAAAAAGATCAAGGGAGGCATGCATCATTTGGTATCTAGAGTATTGGTTCTAGAGGTCTAAACTCTCTTCTCACCTCATTTATTTTTTCTTTACGTTCCTATTTTATCTTATCTTTAATTTCCGCAATTTTTTCTAGCTTTTCATTGTTGTTTATCATTTCCATTTATGTCTTGAGTTTATTATTTTTAGTTGTAGTTTACTTTGTTTCTCCTTGTGCCATTTATTTTTTGCTTGATGCAATTTATATTGTTCTTTTCTTTGCATCTACGTCTCTCCCATATTCATTAATTTCCGCTTAAGCTTTGAGTTGGGTGCTTTCTTGCTTGAATTTTGGTCTTGAGAATTTCTTGCTAAAATCCATGCCGTTGTGGTGAATTCCACAACCTTGTGGTCAAGAAATTTAGACCAAATTCTTGTGTTTCCTTGCGCCTAGTTGCCTTGTTTTTGCTTTATTTTAGCTTTTATTTTTCACTTTTATAATCTTATGTAGTTGTCTATAAGTCATGTTTATAGTTTCCCATTTTTTCTATTAATTCCTTTTAAGTTTAGCCTCTTTTGTTTTTACAAAAAAGCTTTTGAAACTTCTTAAATTGAGCAACATAGAGGGTCATACCTCATGTCTAAGTCTCTTTAGAGCTTAATGTGCTTTTATTTTCAAGCATATTCTTAAAAAAAAAATCCAAAATAGTTGCTCAATTCCCTTTGTCTTTACTTTCCTTATACGCATAATTAGTAGCTTATTTGTTTGGTAAAAGTAGTTCTTGTTTATGGGTGTTTTCACTTAAGCTATAAGTTTGGTATTTGTGTTCAACAAATTACTAAAAACTTAACAAAGCTTGAGTCAAGTGGCACACCAAACTACTAAACCATTAACACATCTATAACTACTTTGCATTTTGAAGTCATTTCTAGTAGTACCTAAATCGTTGCTTTTAATTTTATTTATTGTTCCAAGCGCATAATTCTTTGTTATTAAGCACTAAATTCACAATCAAGTTAGCTGCATCTAGTAAATATTAAAGAAAAAAGCAAGAGAACAAAGTCTAATATAAAATACAAAAAAAACGAAGTATTAAAAAAAAAAGAGAACAACCAAAAGAAAAGAAAGTTTGAAAAAATTCATTTGATATACCTAACCTAAAATTAGCAAGTGCTTCAACTTTGAACTTGGAACCTTAAAAGAAATTTTATTACTTTTGGTACACTAGAACTTGACATTTGTGCCTTTCTACTCTTTAATCTAGTGTCTTTCTTAGGTATTCCATTGTGTGCTCTCTTTCTTTTGTTTACCTTTTAGTTGTTGCTTGTCTTTTAAATCATCTTTCTAGTTTGTCTTATATACTCTTACCATTTGGTTAAGTGTCCTTTTGATTGTGTTATCTTTTATTGCTTTTTGAGTTTCTATTCGCACCTCCCCTTGCTACCTTTGGTTTCTTTGGTTTGTGTGTTAGTGTCACTTTTGGGGGAGAGCTTGAAGAAGGAGCTTACCACAAGGGTAGAATATTTGGAAGGTTGGACTAAGGGCCTAAGGGATCACCTCAAAAGGAAATACACCTAGCCGTGAGGACTTTGATTTGAGGGAGCATTTGGAGAATCATTTTTTGAAGACTTTACTTTTTCTTTAATTTGGGTGTATTAATTTTGTAGTTGGGAGTTTGAGTGCCCTTAAGGCCCTCCCTTTGATTGTAATAATATTTAGTCAATTTTTTAGTTTCTCAAAAATTAGGTGAAAAAGGAAGAAGTGATACATTTCCTTCAACACCTTAGGTGCTTACTTTAGATCCCTTCTCTTTTGAATTTTTGCTTTAAAATTCTTGCTTTATTTTTCTTGTTCAAAGCGCTTAGAAGGCTAAAGAGTTCCAAAGACTCATCAACCCATTTTAGGTAAGAAAACACAAAAAGAGAGAAGTGTTTGTTTGAAAAAAGTTTTTTTTGGCCTACCTTAGTCTTTTAGCATCCAAGCACAATGACATCACACACTCACTCTAGTGCTCGTGATAGCCAATCATCAAACAAGAGTGTAAACCAAAGAAGAGTTTTAAGGATTACACTCTAGAAAACTTAAACATGAATTTTAGAGAGTGGATGACAAAAGAGCAAGAGAGGAGAGAAGAAAAAAGGAGAGAAAAGGAAGCTAAGGAGAAAAGAAAAGCAAAAGAAAGAGAAGAAGAGAAAAAAGAAGAAAAAGAGAAAGAGGAGAGAAGACCAAGAAAGAAAAGAAAGAAAGGAAAGAGAAAGAAAAAAAGAAAGAGAAGAGGAAAAAAGGAAGCATGAGAGTGGTGAGGATTATAAAATGAAAGGAATAGTCGTAGGTTCATCCTCACGACACAATAATAAAAGTGAAAGTGAGGAAGAATATTATAATCATTCTAGAAGACATTCCTATTCATCCATGCACAATAATGGGGCCCCTTCAAAGGAGCCCAAAGTTGATATCCCCCCATTTCATGGGAGGGAGGATTTGGAAGCCTACCTTGATTGGGAAATCAAGGTAGAAAAACTCTTTACCTGCCATGAGGTAAGAGAAGAAAGGAAAGTTCCTATGGCAACCCTTATTTTCCAAGGGAATGCCATGCATTGGTAGGTTGGGTTAACCAATGAAAGAATCTGCACTAATATGCCTTCAATAAAATATTGGAATGATCTTAGAAGTGCTTTAAGGAGAAGGCATATACCCTCTTTGTATGAAAGAGATATTTTGGAAAAACTCTAAAGACTAAGGCAAACCAACCTTAGTATAGAGGAGTATAGACAAAAGATGGAACTTCTTATCTTGAGGGCGGGTATCATTGAAGAACCCAAGGCCACTATGGCAAGGTTTTTGTGTGGGTTGAGCACCGAAATTCGTGACAAAGTTGAGCTTTTCTCATACAATAACCTTAATGAGTTGGTCCAACTTTGCATCAAGGTGGAAAATCAATTGCAAAGAAAAAACTTTAAAAGAGACCATCCTCTTTATGTAAAGAGGGACCAACCAAACGGGAGTTCTTCCAAGAGCTACCCCAAAGAGGGACACTCCAAGCATCACAAAGAGCATCATGCATCACATTTAGAAAGAACACCCCCTACTGCTAACTCTCGAGAGAAATTTAGTAGTATCAAATGCTTTAAGTGTCTTGGGAGAGGTCACATTGCCTCTCAATTCCCTACTAAGAGAAACATCATCATAAGGGCCTAAGATGTTTATAGTAGTGAGTCTAGCTCACCTTCCTCCTCTAGTGAGAGTGAGGAAGAGGGGGTCCATGCATACAATTCTGACTATGATGAGACTGCTTACGCATATGAAGGAGACCACTTAATGATAATAAGGCTTCTTGGAAGCCAACCTTTGAAATTATCCTCATCTCAAAGGGAGAACATATTTCACACTCGCTGCACGGTGAATGATAAAATATGTTCTCTCATTGCAGATAGTGGGTCATGCTACAACTGTTGTAGCTCAAGGTTGTGGAAAAACTAGCCTTGACCCCACTTCCCCACCCTAAGCTATACAAGCTTCAATGGCTCAATGAGCAAGGGGAAATGGAGGTCAATGAGCAAGTAAAGGTTCCAATTTCCATTGGGTCTTATAAAAATGAGATCCTATGTGACATAGTCCCAATGGAAGCTGGTCATATCTTGCTAGGAAGACCATGGCAATTTGATAAACAAGCCATACACCATGGTCATTCCAATAATATCATCCTCACTCATAAGGATAAGCGTATCAAATTGTGTCCTCTGACCCCTTCTTAAGTGGCGGAGGACCAATTCAACATGAGGCATAAGAGAGATGAAGAAAAAAAAACAACAAAAATAGGAAAAACAAAGAAAAAGCTTTACCCCTAAAGCTTGAAAGGGGCAAGGAGGATGAGTTGGAAGTTGGTGCCCTTTCCAAAAAGGTAATTAGTAAAGGGAGTCTATTTGTTACAAAATTGGATTTAAAGGAAACTCCCTTGACTAATAAATCTTTCTATCTCCTCCTTTGCAAAGAGGCATTCCCCATTTCTTCCCTTTCTACTTCTTCCCCCTCTAGTTCTAGAAATGCTATAGAAATTGGAGATGAGAACCTACCTCAAGAGGTTGAAGAGCTTTTAAAAGAATTTGGTGATATATTCCCTAACGAAGTTCCCAAAGGACTTCCTCTAATTAGGGGTATAGAACACCAAATAGACTTGGTACCCAGGGCTAGCCTGCCTAATAGGCCTGCTTATAGGACTAACCTCATGTAAACTAAAGAAATTGAGTCTCAAGTCCAAGAAATATTGGAGAAGGGTTGGGTTCAAGAGGACCTCAACCCTTGTGTTGTACCAGTCTTGTTGGTGCCCAAGAAGAATGGACAATGGAGGATGTGCATTGATTGCCGAGCAATCAATAACATCACCATCAAATATAGGCACCCTATCCCTAGACTTGACGACATGCTTGATGAGTTGTATGGGGCTCAATTGTTTTCAAAAATTGACCTTAGGAGTGATTGTCACCAAATCCGCATCAAGGAGGGTGATGAATGGAAAACCGCTTTTAAGACCAAATTTAGGCTTTATGAGTGGTTAGTAATGCGCTTTGGGCTTACTAATGCCCCAAGCACCTTCATGAGGCTTATGAATCATGTCCTTAGGGATTGCTTAGGTAGGTTTTGTGTTGTTTATTTTGATGACATCTTAGTGTATAGCAAGAGCCTAGATGAACATGTAGGTCATCTTAGGCGAGTCTTTTGCATTCTTAGGTCACACCAACTCTATAGAAATCTTGAAAAATGTAATTTTTGTATGGAGAGTGTGGTGTTCTTAGGTTTTATAGTTAATAAAAATGGGGTTCAAGTGGACCCTGACAAAATCAAAGCCATCCAACAATGGCCCACCCCAAAAAGTGTGACTGAGATCAAGAGTTTTCATGATCTTGCGAGCTTTTACAGGCGCTTTGTGCCTAACCTCTCCACACTTTTCTCACCAATCAATGATTTGGTAAAGAAGGATACTCCTTTCCTTTGGGGTGAAAAACAACAAAAAGCCTTTGAACTTATCAAAGAAAAACTGACTCATGCATCAGTTTTAGCTCTTCCCGACTTTTCTAAAACTTTTGAGCTAGAATGTGATGCATCGGGAGTGGGTGTGGGAGCTGTATTGTTACAAGGTGGTAATCCCGTGGCTTATTTTAGTGAAAAACTAAATGGATCCACCTTGAACTACCCCACCTATGAGAAAGAGTTTTATTCTTTGATAAAGGCCCTTCAAACTTGGGAACATTATCTTGTATCCAAGGAGTTCGTCATTCATAGTGACCATGAGTCACTTAAGTATTTGAAGGGTCAAGGCAAGCTTAATAAAAGACATGCTAAATGGGTAGAATTTCTTGAGACTTTCCCTTATATCATCAAATACAAGAAAGGAAAACATAATGTGGTGGCTGATGCTTTGTCTCGTAGACATACCCTTTACACCACCTTGAGTGCGAAGATTCTTGGATTTGATAATATTAGAGAAATGTACCTTTCTGATAAGGATTTTGGATCCATTTATGCTGTCTCTGCATCTACATGTAAAACCCAAAATGGGTTCTTTCTGAGTGAGGGGTACCTTTTCAAAGGTAGCAAACTTTTTGTACCTCAAGGATCTATGAGAAATCTGCTGACGAAAGAGAGCCATGAGGGTGGGCTCATGGAGCATTTTGGAATTAACAAAACTCTTTTGCTTTTACAAGAAAAATTCTTTTGGCCCCATATGAAGAAAGACGTTTATAGACATTGTCATAGATACATTGCTTGCTTGCAATCTAAGTCTAAGACAATGACTCATGGATTGTACACACCCTTACCTGCTCCTTCTGCACCTTGGCTGGATATTAGTATGGATTTCATCCTTGGCCTGCCTCAAACCCAACGAGGTGCAGACTCTATCTTTGTGGTGGTAGATAGATTTTCAAAAATGGCTCGCTTTATACCATGCCATAAGATAGATGATATGAGCAACATCGCGAGACTTTTCTTTAAACAAGTTGTCCATTTACATGGAATTTCCTAATCCATAGTCTCTGATAGAGATGTGAAGTTCCTTAGCCACTTTTGGAAAACATTGTGGGCAAGGCTAGGAACTAAACTCTTATTTTCTACCACATGTCACCCCCAAACTGATGGGCAGACTGAGGTAGTAAATAGATCTCTATCTACTATGCTTAGGGCACTTTTTCGAGGAAATCACAAGTCTTGGGATGAATACCTACCCCATAGTGAGTTTGCATAACTGGGTGGTTCAAAGGACCACCAAGCATTCTCCCTTTGAAGTTGTTTATGGCTTCAACCCCCTCACTCCTCTTGATATCTTTCCCTTACCATTCCCTTCTAATGTTCACAAAGAAGGAATAGCAAGAGCGGATTTTATTAAAAAATTACATGAGAGGGTAAAGGCCAACATTGAACATCATTCAAAGGAGTATGCTAGTAAAGCCAATAGGGGCAGGAAAGAAATTATCTTCAATGAAGGGGATTGGGTATGGATTCATTTGAGGAAGGATCGCTTCCTTACTCAAAGGAAGTCCAAGCTTATCCCCCGAAGAGATGGTCCCTTTCAAGTCCTCAAGAGAGTGAATAACAATGCATACATATTATATCTCTCTGAGGACTATGGTGTCAGTACTAGCTTTAATGTTTGTGATTTGATCCCTTTTGTAGGTACTGGTGAAGAAGAGGAAGACCTATCAGATTTGAGGTCAAATCCTTCCCAAGGGGAGAAGATGTTGTATTCTCCCCAAGCAACGGCCCTATCACTAGGGCCATGGCTAGGAGAATAGAAGAAGACATGGCTAGAGTAGAAGAAGGAAGATCTCACCTCCATATAACCATCAAGTTATGCAATCCATGACTTATTTACTTGTAATTTTTCTTTTAGGAACCTAGGATTTTATTTTGGACATGTATTAGTCTATTTAATTTTCTAGGAGGTGTCTTAATAATAAGAACGGGTAAGATTAGCTTTTGGGCCTTTATTTAGGAAATAAGGGAGTAGTTTGATAACTACACCCTGATGCATGCCTCCCTTGATCTTTTTCCTTGAGGTTCCAAGCACCATGAAATGGATGATGGAGGGGAAAGAAAATAGAGGTGGGGCGCCACTCTCAAAGAGAGATAAGCCAAAGTGTTTAGGTTTGCCACAAAGGAAGGAACCCTTGATAAAAACCAACTAGGAAGAGGTTCCTCAAGAGAGAGGATCCTCAAGACCTTTTACTAAGAATGTTCTCACAAAGAGACTATTTTCATTCAACTTCAAAGGTGAAATTTTACAATGAGGGGGAATGAGTATATATAGCCCAATGGGAGAGCTTGGGCACACTTTTCTAGGCAATGTGGGACTTGGGCTTAATTAGGATTAAAACTAATTAACCCAAGTCTTAGGCCTTAAGTGAGGCACCTAAGTTCACCCCCTATGGGTGCAATTAGCATATCTTAATGTGAATGGGCTAGCCCAAAATCATGTCTTAACTTATGCACCCATTATAAGCTTACTCCTCCTTTTTAACTAAAGACACCTATACCTTATAAACTAAGAAGATGGCTGGAAATACATGGCCTTAAGGGAATTAAAAATACTTTCCTATTTATCTAATTAAAATAAAATATTTACAAGCTAAAAATAACGAAGACTATGGCTACGAATCTTCAATGAGCTTTTGTCCATGCCATGCCTTCCTTGAGTCCTCCTAGCCATGATGCATGCTAGGTGAGATTGCATCACACCCTCTTTTCCTAAACAAAACCCAAAACTAATAAAGGAGTAAATCTTGGCCCTTGTATGAGGTAGCTTGGGCACCAATTCTCATCTAAAGGAGGGGATTCATTGGACTTTGGGCTTCAATCCTCCTCCCTTGGATAGTCCTTTTAATCCTAGCCCTTCTTTTCCTTCATGACCTGTCCAAGAGGTTAGCTCCCTCTATAAAAATGTGCTCCTTCACACTCTTGTATTTTTTACACTTTATTGAATGGAAAAACCTTGAGTTGGCCAAAATTCTCTTAGTGTCCACCCTTCTCTCTTTGAGAATTCCTTAGGTTTTTATCAAGGGTTCAATCCCTTGTGGAAAACTTTCCCTCTTAGGCTTATCTTACCTTAAGTGGTGCCTAAAACCACCTCACTTCTTACCTTTCCACAAACTATTTCATCAAAGAAGAAAACCTCTAGAAAAAGATAAGGAAGGCATGCATCAGTATGTAAGGAAAGTAATAAAGGCATGCATCAGTAAGTAAGAAAAGTAATAAAGGCATACACTAGTCGACATTCCTAAGGTGGAAACAATCCCACCACTAAAACGAATTACACCTAAGCTATTGCAAATCAAATGAGAGTTTAAAGTGTCCAAATTACAACCTAAATGAACAAGAAAGGACCAAGTACAAATGGCCCCAATAAAAACCACAACAAAGAACAAAAGAAAGAAGAAAAAGTGGTACAAAAATCAAACAAGAATAAAAATAGAAAGATACTAGGCGCAAATTTAACATAAAAAGCAAGAAACAAAATTGAAATTCTTCAAGCCTCCAACTTGGTATTCCTTCACAAGTAACAAACTTTCTAGTCCTCTCTTTATGGTGTTTGCACTCCCACTATTTGGTGATTCTCTCCAAAGCACTTTGGGACTTATGGCCACTTCCTCTAACTCAATCTCCCAAGATTCACAAGGTGAACCCAAGGTGATTCACCTACACCAAGCAAAGAAGCCAACCAAGATAAAGAGAACAAGAGGCCAAGAAATAAAAACTAAAAAAGGAAAATTAAGAAGGCTAAACGCAAGAGATTAATTATGAGACAAGACTCAAAGAATGTGAAGAAAGACAAGAAAAAATTAAGGCACACACGAAAGTTAAGCATTCAAAAGGAACTTAGAATGACTCTAGATTAGAATTTAAGTGTTTAATGTTCCTTTTCCTTAAAATTTCATGTCCAATGTCCAACGTCTAGCCAAGGTTTTGGTTATAAAATGGTCCAATGATAGTCCAAACTAGTCCAATATGGGCAAAGTTCAAGTCCAAAATCCAAGGGTAAAATGGTCCATAAGTTAGCAACAATTCCTTTTAATTTTTTTTTAACTTTCACTTCTTTTCACTCAAAATGTGTCCCACCAAGGAGGATCAGATTTGATTCTTTTTTTAACCTTATATGTTGCATGGATTTTACACTTGTGGTGTGTTCAAAGTGAGTACAAAAAGGTGGTAAATAAAAGTTGCTATTTTGGTACAAGAAAGGTATTTTTTTGGGAAGTGTTTCTTGTCATTTTTATGTAATCCTACCTATCAAGGGCCCTCTCACTAGGGCAATGGCTAGGAGGATTGAAGAGGACTTGGCACGGAAAGACTCATCAAGACCCCAACTCATGATGGAGATAGATATTTTAGGCCATAGTCCTTAGTTTTCCTCTTGTAAATATTAATTAGGTTTTAATTCCCTTTTAGGCCTTGTATTTTGGCCATTTATTTTAGTTTCTAGAGTTTAGGGTGTAATTAGCTTAGGAAGGGAGGTGAGGGGAGTAAAGGGCCTAATAACACAAAGGAGTGTGGATATCTTTCCACACCCTGTTGATTAGGCCGTGACACTCCCTAACTTAAGTCTAGGCACCACTTTTAGTGGGCCTAAGAGGGATTAGTGCTCCTAATGCTAATTAGGCCCAAGTCCCACATTGCCTAGTTTTGAGTGCCTTGCTCCCTCTTTAGGCTATAAATACACCTAGTCTCTCTTGTACAAGGCACACTTGATTGAATGAAGTAAGACTCTTTTTGAGCAATTTATTCTTGAGTGTCATTGAGAATCCTTTCTTGAGGAATCTTTCCCTTAAAGCATTTATCAAGGGACCTCTCCCTTGTGGCAAGCAACATAAATTTTTTTGACTCATCTTTCTCCTAGAAAGTGGCGTCAACCCTCTCCCATTTGTAACCTCTTTATCCTCCATTTTCTTAGAGGAAGGAACCTTGGTTGAAGAGATCAAGGGAGTGCATCATTTGGTATCATAGTCATCTTCATGAAGGTTCATTTCCTCCTCCTTCTCCTTAGTTTATGTGTCTTTCTTTAGTTTCTTTTTTCTGCAGTTTTTATACTTTATTTCTTGCTTCCTTTATTGTCATTTAAACTCCTTATTGTCTTGAAGTTTATGTTTTAATTCTTGTAAATTTTATTTCCATGTCTTTATTGCTTTCTAGATTCAATTTATTTTGTTCATTTCTATTGAATCTTTGTATGTTTCCTTTAGGTTTGTTTCTTTAAATTTCTGCCCATCTTTTTTATTTTTCCTTATTCTAGTGCTTACCCTAAGAGGATCATAGTAATGACTTCACAAACTTTGTGAAGGAAGCCACACAATTGTGGTTTTGATCCTTGGATGCACTTTTGCTTCTCTCATTTAGAGTTCTTGCATTTTAATTCTATTTTCCTGCACCTTTTTCTCTATTTTTTTCCTGCACCTATTTCTCTATATTTTCGAGCCCCTATTTCTCTGTTTTTGTGTCACATTCTTGGTCATTTTGAGTCATTTATTTTCAGTTTTAATCCTCCTACGTTGTGTCTTATTTTGGTATTGTTTAGTCTTTTTAATTGTCACTTAAAATCCATTGTTTAGCTCTTTTATTTTACCATAAAAGTGTGTTATTTCTCTATTGGAAATTGAGCATCAAAGAGGCTTACTCTTGATCCCATGTCCTTAGAGTCTCAAATGCTATTTAGATCTTAGCATGTTCTTAAAAAAAATCTTCAAAAAATTAATGCTCAATTTCTTCCAAATTTCATTCACTTGTTCAATAATTTTAGCAACTTAATTTTGTGATAGTTTTTGTGGTGATTTTTGTTGATTGGCTTTGAGAGGCATGTTGGATATGTAATTGGGCTGATTATTAAGTAATCAAGTTGGCCTCAACTTCCATAAAACTCTCATTGTGCCATTTATTTTTTATCACCTAAAATTACTAGTTCATATTAGGTTGCTTTGTTTCTTAATTTTGCACTTTTGTATATCAATTATGGTGGTCATTTCCTATCCTTTGTTCAAGCATTTATGATTCTTTGACTCCTCACCGTATTTGCTTCAAAAATTTTTTAAGAGGTGTAGCAAAATTGTATAAAAAAATAGAAATTAAAAAGAAAACAAGTGAAAAAAAAAACGTGTTAGTAAAAAAAAATTGTTAAAAAAAAAAGTGAAAAGAACAAAATATCTTTAGTGCACCTCATATTGTCCCAATGTCTAAAAGGAGTGATTTAAAAAAAATTAATGAATCTTTCTTGAACATACTTGCATATAATTTGGTCATATTGATTTTAGATGATGCAAATAATTGAAACTTTTGAGTCATTTTTTTTGTTTTTGTAGTCCAGTCTATTCTAGGCCCATTGTAGCAATTTCTTTTGTGTACCATCTTTCTATCTACACCATTTTTACTTGATTGTCTTCTTTGGTTATCTTTGTGTTTGTCTAAATAATTCTTTCCACTTGGATGTTTATCTCCCTTCCTTGAGTTTTCTTTTCATTTTTTTTATTGTATTGCACTCTCTTGGTTCCTCCTTGGGTGCGCCACTTTGTTGAAGGAAAAGAACGGTCAAACCAAGCCTTCCACAAGGGAAGCATCTTGAGGTGTGTTGAAGCAAGCTAAGGAAGAGGTTCATTCAAGGGAGCAACACCACTTTGAGAGAGGCAAACACTTGGAGTAGAGAGCAACTTCAAACATCAAGCCTTTTGTTTTTTTTTTGTTTAATTGGGTGTAAATTTTATTAAGACCATTTTAATTGAGGTGTTGGATGCCCATAAGGGTCACCTCTTTGATTGTAATAATTTTTTAGTTTCTCGTTTAGGTGGGAGAAGGAATTGGTACCCCATCTCTCCACCTTAGGTGCACGCCTTTAGATCCTTACCTTTGCTTTAAATTTCTTTTATTTGCTTTGCATCTTAGTGTGAAAGGCTTTTGAGTTCCAAAGACTCTTAAGTAATTCACTTAGGGAGAAAACAAAACAAAAGAGTAAGGAGTGTTGCCCATAGGCTCTTCCCAATCACTTTCAAAATGAGCTCACACACATCTAGTAAAGGTAGTGTAAATCAACAAGGTTCTCAAAAAACCAACAACATGGATAAGTTTGTGAGTGAATTTAGGGAATGGAGGGTAGAAGATAGAAAAGAAAGAAAAGAAAGAGAGAAAAGAGAAGAAAAGAGGCGTGAAGAGAAAGAAAAAGAAAAGAGAGAAAGAGAGTTAAGAGAAGAAAGACGAAGAGAGGAAAAAGAGCGTGAGAAAAGAGAGAAAGAAAACGAGGAGAAAAGAGAGAGACAACAATGAGAAGAAAGAGAAGAAAGACGGAGGGAAGAGAAAGAAAGAGAACGAAGAGAAAGAGAAGAAAAAAAGGAAAGAGAAGAGAGAGAGAGGGAAGAGAGAAGACAAGAGCGTGAAAGAGAAGAAAGAAGAGAAAGACGAGTTAGAGAAAGGCATAGGTATAGGTCTGCCTCTAGTGAAGTAAGTGAAAGTGAGGGATATGAAAGACCTAGGGTAAGGAGAGCATAACAACATCATAACCAACCCCAAGCCCAACCTAGGGAACAAAAAGTTGACCTCCCTCATTTTCATGGCAAAGAGGATGTGGAAGCCTACCTTGATTGGGAAATGAAGGTAGAGCAACTCTTTGTTTATTATAACATAAGTGAAGAAACAAAAGTTCCGCTGGCAACCCTTAGCTTCCAAGGGCATGCCATGTATTGGTGGACCTCCTTGGTCAATGAGAGGCGCCGCCTTCGTAACCCTCCGGTGGATTATTGGAATGATCTCAAGGGGGCTATGAGGCGGAGACACGTCCCTTCTTATTATGAAAGAGAGCTCTTGGATAAACTCCAAAGATTAAAACAGTACAACTCAAGTATTGAGGAGTACAAACAAACCATGGAGCTTTTCATGATGAGAGCGGGCATCACCAAAGAACCAAGGGCCACCGAAGCTAGATTTTTAAGTGGTTTGAACTCTGACATAAGAGACAAAGTTGAGCTCTTACCATATAATAATCTAGATGACCTAGTCTAAATTTGCATAAGAGTGGAAAATCAATTAAAAAGAAAAGGTGGAGCAAAAAGAGAATTTCCATCGTACAATTATGCAAAGAGGGACCTAGGCAAGGGAAACTCTTCCAAGAGCTCTCCTAAAGAGGAACCATCCAAGCATGTGCATAAAGAACATAAACCCATGCATCATAGAGACAACCCCCCTACTAGTTCTAACAATAGGACTAGTAGTATTAAATGCTTTAAATGTCTTGGGAGAGGCCACATTGCCTCTTAGTGCCCCAATAAGAAAACCATGATCATGAGGGGCCAAGAGATTTTTAGTGAGAGTAGCTCATCTTCCTCCTCTAGTGAGAGTGGGGAAGAAGGGGGTCATGAGCATCATGAGCATGACATTGTTGAAAATCCTTGTGATGGAGACCTCTTAATGGTTAGGCGCCTTCTTGGAAGCCAACCCCTTGAGCTTAACCACTCCCAAAGAGAGAACATTTTTCATACACGTTGTAAAGTTTTAGAAAAAACTTGTTCTCTCATTGTGGATAGTGGATCCTGCTGCAATTGTTGTAACTCAAGGTTGGTAGAGAAGCTAGCCTTACACCCAATTCCTCATCCTAGACCTTACAAGCTCCAATGGCTTAATGAGGAAGGGGAAATAGTTGTAAACCAACAAGTGAAGGTGTCGTTCTCCATTGGAAAGTATCAAGATGAGATCTTACGTGATATAGTTCCAATGGAGGCTGGCCATATCTTGTTAGGGAGGCCTTGGCAGTTTGACAAACAAGTCATTCACCATGGCTACTCTAATGAGATAATCCTCATTCATAAGGGTAAAAGAATAAAGTTGACTCCTCTCACACCTTCACAAGTGGCTGAGGATCAACTCATCATAAAACATAAAAGAGATGAAGAAAAAAAAACTTCAAAGTCAAAAAAGAAAAAGCTTTCATCGCTAAAGCTTGAAAAGGGTAAAGAGGGAGAGTTGGAAGGAGGTACCCCTTACAAAGAGGTAATTAATTAAGAGAGTCATTTTGCAACAAAAATGGATATTAAAGAAACTCTCTTGCTTGATCGACCTTTTTATCTCCTTCTTTGTAAAGAGGTACCTTCTGGCACTGCCACAAGTCATGAAATCGAGTCTCTTCCAAAAGGGGTTCAAAATCTTTTAAAAGAATTTGATGATCTTTTCCCTCAAGAGGTTCCGGGGTGATTACCACCTCTAAGGGGAATAGAACATCAAATTGACCTTGTTCCTGGTGCAAGTCTACCCAATAGACCCGCATATAGGACAAACCCCGTTGAGACCAAAGAGATTGAGTCTCAAGTTCAAGACTTGTTGGAGAAGGGTTGGGTTCAAAAGAGCCTTAGCCCTTGTGCGGTTCCTGTTTTGTTGGTGCCCAAAAAGGATGGAAAATGGCGGATGTGTATGGACTGTCGTGCCATCAATAACATCACCATTAAGTATAGGCACCCAATCCCTAGGTTAGACGATATGCTTGATGAATTGCATGGAGCCAAAATATTTTCAAAAATTGGTCTTAGAAGTGGTTACCATCAAATAAGAATCAAAGAAGGAGATGAATGGAAAACCGCTTTTAAGACCAAATTCGGTCTTTATGAATGGTTGGTGATGCCTTTTGGGCTCACCAATGCTCCAAGCACTTTCATGCGTCTCATGAATCATGTACTTAGGGATTGCATTGGTAGGTTTGTAGTTGTTTATTTTGATGATATTTTAGTCTATAGTAGGTCTTTAGAAGAACATATAGGACACCTTAGGGAAGTCTTATCTGTCCTTAGAATGAATAAACTATTTGCAAACTTAGAAAAATGCACTTTTTGTGTTCCTAGTGTGGTTTTCTTGGGCTTTGTCATTAGTGCCCAACCAAAAAATCAAGGTCATTCAAGAATGGCCCACCCCTACTAGTGTGACTAAGATCAAGAGCTTTCATGGTCTCGCAGGATTTTATAGGCGCTTTGTGCCTTACTTCTCCACACTAGCTTCACCACTCAATGACTTGGTGAAGAAGGAAGTTCCTTTCTTGTGGGGTGAAAAACAAAAAGAAGTTTTTCAACTGCTCAAGGATAAACTCACTAATGCACCCGTTCTAGCCCTCCCTGACTTTTCAAAAACTTTTGAGCTAGAATGTGATGCATCGGGAGTAGGTGTAGGAGCTATGCTATTGCAAGAGGAGCACCCCATTGCTTATTTTAGTGAAAAACTCAATGGTGCCCACCTCAACTACCCCACCTACGACAAGGAGTTTTATGCTTTGATCCGTGCCCTCCAAACTTGGGAACATGATCTTGTTTCCAAGGAATTTGTCATTCATAGTGACTATGAGTCACTTAAGTATTTGAGGGGGCAAGGAAAGTTGAACAAGAGGCATGCTAAATGGGTTGAATTTCTTGAAACTTTTCCTTATGTCATCAAATATAAAAAGGGAAAAACAAATGTGTGGCCGATGCTCTTTCAAGGAGACATTCTCTCCTTGCCACCCTCAGTGCTCAAATTTTGGGATTTGATGACATAAAAGAAATGTATCCTTCTGACCAAGACTTTGGAACCATTTATACTGCCTCATCTTCCAAAGCCAAAGATGGCTTCTACATGTGTGAGGGGTACTTATTCAAAGAGGGCAAACTTTGTGTAACCCAAGGATCCATTAGGAAATTGCTGACAAAAGAGAGCCATGAAGGTGGGCTCATGGAGCATTTTGGAATTGATAAAACCTTAATGCTTTTAAAAGAAAAATTCTTTTGGCCCTATATGAAAAAGATGTCCAAAGACATTGCTTGCGATGCATAGCTTGTTTACAAGCTAAGTCCCGAGTAATGCCTCATGGACTTTACACACCTTTACTCACTCCTTCTACACCTTGGGTAGATATTAGCATGGATTTTATCCTTGGGCTCCCAAGAACCCAACGAGATGTAGACTCCATCTTTGTGGTAGTGGACCGCTTTAGTAAAATTGCACATTTCATTCCCTGCCACAAAGTAGATGACGCGAGTCACATCGCAAGGCTTTTCTTTCGTGAGGTTGTCCGCTTGCACGGAATACCCTCAACCATAGTCTCTGATAGGGATGCTAAGTTCCTTAGCCATTTTTGGAAAACTCTTTGGGCAAGGCTAGGAACTAAGCTCTTATTTTCTACCACTTGTCATCCTTAAACAGATGGACAAACTGAGGTAGTAAATAGATCCTTATCCACTATGTTGAGGGCACTCTTGAAAGGCAACCACAAGTCTTGGGATAAATATCTTCCCCACATTGAATTTGCATATAATAGGGTGGTTCATCGAACCACTAAGCACTCCCCTTTTGAGGTTGTATATGGTTTTAATCCTCTCACCCCTCTGGACTTGTTACCACTCCCTAACACCCGAATTTTTCATAAAGAAGAGAAAAATAGGGCTGATTTTGTCAAAAAATTACATGAGAGGGTCAAAACTAATATTGAAATCCAATCTAAGGGGTATGCTTCATCTAGCAACAAGGGGAGGAAGGAAGTCATCTTCGAAAAGGGCGATTGGGTTTGGCTTCACCTAAGAAAGGATCGTTTCCCTTCTAAGAGGAAGTCCAAACTTAGCCCTCGAGGAGATGGTCCCTTCCAAATCCTTGAGAAGGTAAATAATAATGCATATAAGTTAGACCTTCCCGAGGATTATGGAGTTAGCACCACCTTTAATGTTTGTGAGCTTACCCCCTTTTTAGGTGCTGACATGGAAGAGGATGACCCTTCAGATTTGAGGACAAATCCTTCCGATAGGGGAGGAGATGATGCAATCCTACCTATCAAGGGCCCTCTCACTAGGGCAATGGCTAGGAGGATTGAAGAGGACTTGGCCCGGAAAGACTCATCAAGACCCCAGCTCATGATGGAGATAGATATTTTAGGCCATAGTCCTTAGTTTTCCTCTTGTAAATATTAATTAGCTTTTAATTCCCTTTTAGGCCTTGTATTTTGCCATTTATTTTAGTTTCTAGAGTTTAGGGTGTAATTAGCTTAGGAAGGGAGGTGAGGGGAGTAAAGGGCCTAATAACACAAAGGAGTGTGGATCTCTTTCCATACCCCCTTGATTAGGCCGTGACACTCCCTAGCTTAAGGCTAGGAACCACTTTAGTGGGCCTAAGAGGGATTAGTGCTCCTAATGCTAATTAGGCCCAAGTCCCACATTGCCTAGTTTTGAGTGTCTTGCTCGTTCTTTGGGCTATAAATACACCTAGTCTCTCTTGTACAAGGCACACTTGATTGAATCAAGTAAGACTCTTTTTGATCAATTTATTCTTGAGTGTCATTGAGAATCCTCTCTCTTGAGGAATCTCTCCCTTAAAGCTTTTATCAAGGGACCTCTCCCTTGTGGCAAGCAACATAAAATTTTTTGACTCATCTTTCTCCTAGAAAGTGGCGTTAACCCTCTCCCATTTCTAACCTCTCCATCCTCCATTTTCTTAGAGGAAGGAACCTTGGTTGAAGAGATCAAGGGAGTGCATCACTTTGCTCTCTTGTTTAGGTGCAACTTTTTTTCAGTTTATTTTCAGAATATATTCAGTCATATAACACGTTGTTTGACTTAGGATCATGCAATAAAGACAAGGAATGATACAGTCATGCAAAAGAAAGGCTAGCAAAAAATGTGTAAGGCATTAATTACACACATAAGTCAAATAAGACATGGAGCATGCAAGATTCAAATTTTACATGCAAATATGAGACTCCTAAGGCTCACAAAAGCTTTAGCCATCCAAGAATGTGAAAGAAAAGGCACCAGATTTTTTTTTCAAAGTTTCATGCATCTTGTGAGAGAAATATGCATATATTTGACTAGTTTTTGAAAAATAAGGAGGGAAACTTCAAACATGACACAACAAGGATTCAAACAAGATTAAAATGATGTTCATAGCATGTTCATCACAAAAAAAATGTAGCCAAGGAAAAACAAAGGAAAGCTCTAAAAGAACAACTTTTTAAGAAAAATTCAAAGAACACTAAGAAGGCTCATGAATGATGATGAACCACACAAATAAAAAGAGACAACTTTTAAACACAATATTTAGACAAAATACTTAAGAGAAAGGAGAAGACATAAACATGACAAGAAACATACTTTTTAAGACAAAGAAAAAAAAAGAAATGGAGAAGAACGCTAGTTACCCTTGAAGATGACCTTAGCTCTTGATACCACATGATGGCTTCACCTTCTCCATGGTGTCACCAACTCTTTTCCAAGATGAGATGTTGAAATGGATCTTCTTCAAGAGCTGAAATAGGTGTGATAATGGGGCTTATGAAGGGTGAAAGTGGTTCATGAAGAATGGAGGCAAAAGAATGGTGTTTTGGGTGGTGGTGGTTAGATGGTGTCTCGTTGGCTAGCTCACTTCACTTAGAGAGGGTGTAAGCCAATCCTAGGGAGACCCAAACTCCTTCTAAGGTAGAGAGGAGAGGAAGGGGGCAAAGAGATCCCTAAATGACTAAGGAAGAGGAATGATGAGGAAAATTCTCTCAAATATCCAATATATCCAAAGTGACTACATGTAGTCTAACCTAGGGTATTTAAAGAGAGGGTGGGAGGCCTGTAGGCCATTTGCACGAAATTTTGAGAGCTAAATGCCTCTCAAAGGAACCATAAATGGACCTCAAATGAAATGTAGGTCCCTCCCCCCTAAATGACTAAAATACCCTTGTGTCTAGAAAATGAAAGAAATGGACTTTTGATCTCACAAGTCAAGGTTTAAGTCCCAAAATAAATCCTAAACTAATTTGCCCCATAATACAAAGGCTAAATAAAAATAAACAATGAAATCTAAGTGATTAAGTTTCCCCAAAATACAAGAGAAAAATAAGGAAAACAAGCAAAAAACTTGGTTGATGCACCAAAGTCCGCACATACGATCATCAATGCTCTTGGTGTGGTATGACCTTCCTCTTCTTCTATTCTTCTTGCCATGGAACTTGTGATCGGTCCTATTTGATGCCCCAAGGATGGTCCTCCATCAGGAGGTGCCATGTCATTTCCCTCCAAAATTCAAATTCAAACTAGAGGAAACATAGATCCATATTTTTAGGACCATGTTTGGATCTTTAGTTGGATTAAATTAGTGTTAATTTAGCATCTTCACTAAGAAATTTCTTCCAATCAATCTCTTTTTCTCTTTTAATTTTATTTTCTTTTTTATATTTTTTAAGGGCAATTTATCTCTCTATTTCCCACTCTTTCTCTCTTTTCTTCCAATATTCTTCTCTTCTTTTCTTCCCATTTTCCCAATATTCCTCTCTCTTCTTCCAATACTCCTCTCTCTCTTCTCTTCTCCTTTCTTTTTCTTCTCTGTGATGAGTTCCACTTTGGATGCTCCTTCCAAGGATCAACTCCAAGAGGTTGCATTGTAGAAGATGGCTTCGGTGAAAAGGAAGGAGATGGAGGTGAGAGGTGCCACTCTAAGGGAGATAAGCCTCAAAGAAGAATGCTTGCCACAAGGGAAGGAACCTTTGATAAAGGCTAAAGAAACTCTCTCAACTTAGAGAAGAAAAGACACTCAAAGATGAAGCAAACTCTCTCTATTTCATTCAAAATCAAGTGTAGCCAATACAAGTGAGTGGAGGGTTATATTTATAGCAAAAGAGGGAGGGGTGGCCGTGTAGAATTTGGAGGGAAATTCAAATAGGAGTCAAATTCAAATAATAAGCACATGCTACTAAAATCCTGGATCTTAGAACTAACTAAGTGCCACATAGGATGTCATGTGTCCATTAGATGAAACTCAGCGCCTATTAGGGGGAACAAGGGCCCCACCTTATCTCCTCCATGCTTCATGTGCTAACTAATTGGGGTTTAATTAGAAGAGAGGGGTGTGGTTAATAAAATAACCCACCAACACCCCTTAATGGCCCAATTAGTTAATACACTTCACATAAACACTACACATACCACCTAGCCCTTAACCTACGAAAAAAAGTTCCCAAATACAAGGCCAAAAGAAGAGCTACACCACTTCACTTAAGGAAGAACAAGTACAAGGATAAAAACAAGAGAACTATGGCATAATGACAATTCGCATGAGGAGGTGAGGTCTTCCTCCATACACTCTAGCCATACCCTCCTCTATCCTCCTAACCATGGCTCTAGTGATAGAACCCCTGTAGTAGTTTAGGACTCGAAAAGGCTTAGGTCCCAATTTTTGTCACAAACAGCTATCATAACAGGACAATGATCTGAAAAACCTCTTGGTAAACCCCATTGCTCTAGTCTACCTCTATCCATAAAAGAAGCCTTTGATAGCAAAAATCAATCCAGATGACTCATTGTCTTGCCATTATTTTTAACCAAGTGAATTATTGACCATACATATGTATATCACATAACCTTGACTTTTCAATGAAATCATTAAATAATTGCATCTCCTCCCTCTTTTCATACTTTCTCACCCCATTTCGTTCTTTATCACATATAATGGAATTAAAGTCACTTATTAAGCACCAACAATCCCCCCTCTAACCTCCACGTAACAATGAATTTCATCCCAACACCCTCTTTTACCAACCACGTCACATGGATTATACACATTTAACACTTACACCACAGTGTTTCCCCTAACAACCTTCTTGACACCCTTGAAAGAATGATTCCCTTCAAAACACTCGACTATTGTAAACTTTATTGTGACTCACAGAACCAACAAGCCACCCAAGTTACCATTAGATGACTTTGCATACCATTCCACTTCCTAGTTCCCCCAAATTTAATCACCAAATTCGATAGACACCTATCCATTTTTCCCTATAAGCACAAAATACATGACTTGTGTTCCTTAATCAACGTCTTTGCTTTTTTATTTTGATTAGAATGTATTCCCAGTTATCCATCATTGCGGTTTTTAGTTTAGGATTTTACATCTTTGCTTTTTTAGTTTAGGGTTTACACTTTTTTATTTTACATTAGATTTGTTTTTTATATTATATACTAATGATTAAAAATGTTTTTTTTTATTTTACATTATATTATATACTAAATGACTATTTTTCATTTTACATCATATTATATACTAAATGTATTAGAATTTATACTATATACATTAATTAGTAGTATAATAAATAAATAATGAGTATTTATGAAATTTGAACTTTTAATCCGATTATAAGTGAAAAAAAAATTACTAAGGTCAAACTTTAAATTTGATTAAAAAATATCTATGTTTCTTTACAGTATTATTCTTATAAATTAGAAATTGAGAGAAATATGTTGTAATAAATATTTAAAATTGAAACACGAAATTTGAAATCTTAGAAATTAGAAATTGAGAGAAATATGTTATAATAAATATTTAAAATTGAAACATGAAATTTTAAATTTAAAATTTAAACTCTTAGAAATTAAAAATTGAGAGAAATGTGTTATAATAAATATTTAAAATTGAAACATGAAATTTGAAATTTTAACTCTTAGAAATTAGAAATTGAGAGAAATATGTTATAATAAATATTTAAAATTGAAACTTAAAATTTTAAATTTTAACTTTGAACGTTGAAACTTTAAATTTGAAATTTATAACAATAATTAAAACAATATTTATTTAAGGTTTAAATTTAAAACTTCAAATTAAAACAATATTTTGAAATTTTAATTTTCAAATTTCAAAATTAAAATTTGAAATAAATATTATTTTAAATATGTAAAAAAAATAGATTTTGAAATATTTATTGTTAATAATTTTATAGTTAAAGTTATTTAAAATGTTAATTTTATTGTTTGAGATATTTAAAATTTAAAAAGATGTGTGTTGTTATTTTTTTGGTTTTTAATAAAAAATTTATTTATTTTTGGTTTTTTAATTAATTATTTAAGATTTTTTTAAGTAAAAAAAATGTTATTTTATTTATTTTTTTATATTGTTTATAATGCTACTTACAGATATTCCTAGGACACATGGAACTGTTTATAATTTCCATGTTAATAATGAATGTGTAGGACCAACTGCATCTGCATGTAGAAGGGGAATGTCGACACAAAATAACGCGGTTGAAGACCTACCTCTTGTGCACAAAGATATCTTGAGAATGGGTTATCCAGGAGGACAAAAAGATACTACTCTTTTAGTATCATATGTTGATCATGTAACATGACATATGGAATGGTGAAGTAAGTCTACGATATTTCATTTGTTAAATTTTTATTATAATAATTAATTTTTATTATATTAATTTATTTAATTATGTGCTTAGTATACTTATTTAATTAAATATTTGGTTTGTGTACTTCATTATATATAGTATATTCATGTATTTAATTTATTAAATCTTTATTATAGTAATTTAATTTTTTATCTTCTATTTAGTGTAGTATATTCATATAGAAATTTAATTAAATATGTGGTTTGTGTAGTTCATTACATGTAGTCTATTCATATAGTAATTTAATTTATAAAATTTCTTATTTTTTTGGTACAGTAATTTAATTAATTTTTAGTGTACTTAATATATTATTTTTAACATAGTTATTTAATTACTTAATTATGTGTTTAGTATAATTAATAGTTTACCATCTTTTTGTAGGTCTGTGCTGACCTTAAATGCATACCACATAGACAGAAACTACGGATGGTTGGAGAGCCTCACATTGGAATTCAAGAGTATGTTAGTCACTCTAGAATATTACCATTAGTTAATTGCACATACGAGATAGTCGACCCAACTCTTATTTGTGCTTTTGTTGAGAGATAGCACAAAGAAATATCTAGTTTCCGTCTACCTATCAGAAAGATGACCATCACACTAGATGATGTGTCGTGCTTGTTGCATCTACCAATGATGGGTGTGTTTTGCAACTATGATTACCTGAACATGAAAACAGCAATTCACATTTTGATGGACCAATTGGGCATATCACTAGAGGAAGCCTTTGACGAGGTTATCGCTTTTAGATGTGGGTTTGTACATTTGTCTTAGCTAAGAGAGATGTATCAACAAAGATGTTCAACTAGCAATTGGGAGCAGGTTGCTCAAGCAGATATGTTGCACCTTCTTGGGTGCACCATATTTGTAGACAAGAGCAATACATTTATCTGCGTAACGTAGCTGACGTTGTTCAATGACCTTCAGGACACATCTACAATTTCTTGGGGTGTAGCTGCATTGACACATTTATATCATCATCTTGATGAGGCAAGTTACAAAGAGATCAGACAATGCGTGTGTTATGCAACTTTGATTCAGGTTAGTACTTTTTATAACATGTGGTATTTTTATACAATTTCTCATCATTACATATAACTTATATGAGTATGTTAATGTTTTATGAAAGCATGAACACTTTTCAATTATTGGCGCAAGATCAATAGCCATTGGATTCGATCAGGCGATTCCCCGCATGTTGCATTAGAATGTTTCCAAACATAGATCATCGACCCTTGAATACAGGCAGCAGTTGGACCAGCTAACATCTAAGGCGATTATATGATCACTGTATGATGAACAAAGAGATACATTAAAATTTCAACTTATTAGCATGTTTTCTGACTGGATTCAGGCTGGTGAATATACACAGTTGTATCTCCCTAAACGGGTTTTCCAACAATTTAAGATTGTCCAAAGAATTTCCATAGATCCTGTATTTTTTAAGCTACAGACAATTAAAATTAAAGAAATGAACGAGCAGTGGCTTAACTTTACACTGCAATTTTAATAATTCTATATATTCAATAATAAATTTATTGATGTGATCTTTGATGATCACGTACCCAAAGGATCCTTTCTAAGGTCACTTAGAAGGGAAATGGATTTATGGAGAGGAAAGGAATGGGGTGAGGCACCACAAATACTAGGTTTGATAAGCCAAAGGGGAGAGGCCACAAGGGAGGGGTCCCTTGATAACTCTTAGACGCTCTCACAAAGGAGAAAGAGGGACACTCAAAGGAAGAAGCTCATAACTAATATGGTCTCTAGGATTAAGTTCAAGTGTAAAAAATACAAGTGAGGGGAGGAGCTCTTATTTATAGAGGTAGCTAACCTCTTGAACAAGATAACCTAAAAAAGAAGGGCTAAGATTAAAAGGAGAGATCTAAGGGAGGAGGATTGAGAAATAATTCCCTCCTTAGATCATCAAACTTGGTGCTCCAGTTTCTCAAACCAAGGGCTAAGATTCCTTCTTATTAGCTTAGGGGGTTTATGTAGGAAAAGAGGGGTGTAGATATCAAGGTTACCCCTTATTTCCTTCATAAAGACCCAAAAAGCTAAATCCACCCTCTAAATACATGTCCCAAATTAAATTTCTAATGCTCCTCAAAATTAAAATAAAGGAAAATTACATTTTATTAACTAAAGTCCCTAGCCTAATATCTTCACTCTCCACAGGAGGTGAAGTCTTCCTTTGTCTGCAAAGGCTAGGTCTTCTTCAATCCTTCTAGCCATGGCCCTAGTGATAGGTCCTTAGCTAGGCATGGTCACATCATCTCCTCCCCCTTGGAGAGGATTTGACCACAAATCTATGGGGTCTTCATCATTTTCAGCACCTACAAATGGAGAAAAATCAGAAACATTAAAACTAGTGTTTACCCCATAATCCTCAGATAGATCTAAAACATAGGCACTACTACCGATCTGCTTAAGGATTTGGAAAGGTCCATCTCCTCTAAGGCTAACTTTGGACTTCCTTTGAGAAGGAAATCTATCCTTTCTCAAGTGAAGTCATACTCAGTCGCCCTTTTCAAAGATGACCTCTTTCCTTCCCCTATTGGCGAAAGTAGCATCTCTCAAGGATTGACGCTCTATGTTAGCTTTAACCCTCTCATGTAATTGTTTTATAAAAATGGCTTTTGCCTCTCCTTCTTTATGCACAATAACAAAAAGAGAAAGAGGTAAAAGATCTAGAGTAGTACGAGGATTAAAGCCATAGAGCACCTCAAATGGAGAATGCTTGGTGGTTCTATGAACCACCCGGTTATAAGCAAATTCAATGGTGGGAAGGTACTCATCCCGAGACTTATGGTTGCCTTTAAGGAGAGCCCTCAGCATAGTGGATAAAGATCTATTCACCTCTTCTATTTGCCCATCAGTTTGAGGGTGACAGGTAGTGGAAAAAAGAAGTTTAGTTCCCAGCTTAGCCCAAAGAGTTTTCCAAAAATGGATAAGGAACTTAACATCCCTATCTGACACTATTGAAGAAGGTATACCATGCAATCGGACAACCTCTTTAAAGAAAAGTCTTACGATGTTGCTCGCATCATCCACTTTGTGGCAGAGAATAAAATGGGCCATTTTTTAAAATCGGTCCACCACCACAAATATGGAGTCTGCACCTCGTTGGGTTCTTGGGAGATCAAGGATGAAATCCATGCTAATATCCTCCCAAGGTGCAGAAGGAGAAGGTAAAGGTATGTATAGTCCATGAGGAATTGCTTTATACTTTGCTTACAAGCAAGCTATACATCTAGAGCAATGTCTATGGACATCTCTACGCATATGGGGCCAAAAGAATTTCTATTGTAAAAGCAGGAGGGTTTTTGAAATCCCAAAATGCCCCATGAGCCCACCTTCATGGCTCTCTTTTATGAGTAAGTTCCTAATTGATCCTTGGGGTATACAAAGCTTACTTCCTTTATAGAGATACCCCTCACTAATGAAGTACCCATCATGGGCCTTTAATGTGAATGCAGATGCAGAGGCAGTAAAAATGGGGCCGAAATCCTTGTCAGAAGGATACATAGCCCGAATGTCATCAATCCTAAGATTTTTGCACTCAATGATGAATAAAGGGCATGACGCCTAAAAAGAGCATCAGCCACCACATTTTGTTTTCCTTTCTTGTACTTGATGATATAAGGGAAGGATTCAAGATATTCCACCCATGTTGCATGCCTTTTGTTCAATTTACATTGACCCCTCAAATATTTTAGTGACTCATGGTCACTATGAATGACAAACTCCTTGGGAGCAAGGTAATGCTCCCAATTTTGAAGGGCCCTAAGTAGAGCATAAAACACCTTATCATAAGTGGGGTAGTTGAGGGGGGGCACCATTGAATTTTTCACTAAAATACGCAATGGGGTGCCCTCCTTGCAACAAGACAGCTCCCACACCTACAGTAGAGACATCACATTCAAGTTCAAATGTTTTAGAAAAGTCAGGTAATCCCAAGACTGGTGCATGGGTCAGTTTATGCTTAATTAGCTGGAAGGTTTTCTCTTGTTTCTCACCCCAAAGGAAAGGAACTTCATTTTTCACCAAATCATGTATTGGTGCGAAGAGCATGGAGAAATTAGGCACAAAGCGCCTATAAAATCCAACGAGACCATGAAAGTTTTTTATCTCTGTCACACTCTTTGGGGTGGGTCATTCTTGAATAGCTTTTATCTTTTCGGGGTTAACATGGACCCCTTTTGTGCTAACTACAAAACCTAGGAAAACTACACTATCTACACAAAAGGTGCATTTTTCTAAGTTACCAAAAAGATGATTACTCCTAAGAAGAGAAAAAACATGCCTTAGATGTCCTAAATGATCATCTAGGTTCCTAGAGTAAACTAAAATGTCATCAGAGTAAACTATACAAAATTTACCAAGGCAATCCCTCAGTACATGATTCATTAAGCGCATAAATGTGGTTGGGGCATTGGTTAGCCCAAAGGGCATAACCAACCACTCATAAAGACCAAATTTAGTCTTAAAGGCAGTTTTCCACTCATCACCCTCTTTGATCCTTATTTGGTGGTAACCACTTCTAAGATCTATTTTTGAAAATAATTTTGTCGCATGCAATTCATCGAACATGTCATCAAGATGGGGGATTGGGTGCCTATATTTGATAGTGATGTTGTTGATTGCACGACAATCAACACACATCCTTCATTGGCCATTCTTCTTGGACACCAACAAGACTGGCACAGCACAAGGGCTTAGGCTCTTTTCAACCCAACCCTTCTCCAATAGCTCATTCATTTGAGACTTAATCTCTTGGGTCTCCATGGGGTTGGTCCTATAGGCAGGTCTATTAGGTAGACTTGCGCTAGGCACCAAATCAATTTGATGTTCTATACCCCTAATGGGAGGAAGTCCTTTCGGAACCTCATTAGGGAATATATCATCAAATTCGTTTAAAATATCTTGAACCCCTTGAGGAAGATGCTCATATGCATGGGCTGTGGAAGTGCTCTCAGTAGAAGAATGTAGCATGGGAGAAGGATCTGATGTTTCTTTGCAAAAGAGGAGATAAAAGGGCTTGTTAGTCAAAGGAGCTTCTTTTAAATCACGTTCAGTAGAAAATAGGCTCCTTTTACTAATATTCCCTTTCGAAGGGGCATCACCTTCCGACTCTCTCTCTTTACCCTTTTCAAGCTTTAAGGGTGAAGCTTGTTGTGTTTTTTTTTTTGTTTTTGTTTTTCGTCAGCTCTTTTCTTTTTCATCGTAAATTGATCCTCAGCCACTTGAGAAGGTGACAAAGGATACAATTTGAAGCGCTTTTCATTATGGGTGAGAATTATTTGGTTGGAGTGACCATGGTGAATAGCTTTCTTGTCAAATTACCATGGTCTCCCCAACAGGATATGACCAGCCTCCATAGGAACTATGTCAGAAAGAATCTCATCACTATAAGATCCTATGGAAATTGGAACCATAACTTGTTCATTGACTATCATCTCCTCTTGCTCATTGAGCCATTGAAATTTGTAAGGTTTGGGATGGGGCATGGTAGTCAAGGCTAGCTTTTCAACCAACCTAGAGCTACAACAGTTACAACAAGAGCCACTATCAACAAGGAGAGAACATACTTTATCATTTACTTTACATCTTGTATGGAAGATGTTCTCTCTTTGTGACTGGCCAAACTCTAGAGGTTGGCTTCCAAGAAGCCTTTCAACCATAAGGAGGTCCCCCTCATAAGGAAAAGCTTCCTCACACTCTTGTTCAAAAGTATGTCCACCTTCTTCCTCACTCTCACTAGAGGAGGAAGATGAGTTATTGTCACTACAAATGTCTTGTCCCCTCATGATCATGGTTTTCTTGTTGGGGCATTGAGAGGCAATGTGGCCTCTCCCAAGACATTTGAAGCATTTGATACTAATTTGTCTCTCAGTAGGCTTAGTAGTAGGGAGTTTTCTCTCTACATGAGGTGCTTTTGTATCTTGAAAATGCTTGGGTTCCTCTTTGGGAAAACCCTTGAAAGAGTTTCCCTTAAGTTGGTCTCTCTTTGAGTAAGACGGAGAATCGTTTTAAAAGTTTTTTCTCTTGAGTTGATTCTCAGCTTTTACACAAAGTTCTACCAACTCATCAAGGTTTGAGTATGAAAGAAGCCCTACCTTATCTTGAATGTCAGAGCTTAATCCACACAAAAACCTAGCAAAAGTGACATTGGGTTCCTCAATGATATTGGCCCTTAGTTTGAGAAGCTCCATCTTTTGTCTATACTCCTCAATACTTAGGTTATGTTGCCTAAGTCTTTGGAGCCTATCTAAAAGATCTCTCTCATAATATGAAGGAATGTGCCTTCTTCGCAAACAAGTTTTTAAATCATTCCAGTAGCGAATGTCATGCATTTGTTTACGGGCCCTATCCTTGACTAACCCATCCCACCAATGCAAAGCAGAACCTTGAAAACTAAGGGAGGCCTAAAGTACTTTCCTTTCTTCCTTTATTTCATAGCATCGGAAGAGTTGTTCGACTTTGACTTCCCAATCTAGATAAGTTTCAACATCTTTCCTACCATGAAAACGGGGTAGGTCTACCTTTGGCTCCCTAGCGTGATTTGTGTTCTCTTGAGGAGAATTATGATTGTATGATGAATGGGAGTGATGCTTATGTTGATTTCTATAGTATTCTTCTTCGCTAGAGCTAAAATGCCTAGATGGGGATCTTATGAGAATTCCTTTATTTTTTCTATCACTCTCACTCCAATCTCTCCTCTTACTCTCTTCTCCTCTCCTTCTCTCTTCTTCCTCTTTTTCTATTTTTCTTTCTAGTTCTTTCCTTCTTCTCCTTCCTTCATCCTCTCTTCTCTCTCTTTGCCTTCTCTCTTCACCCTTTTTTTTCTCTTTTCTCATTTCCAACATCTCTTTTTTTAACTCTTCCTTCTCTTTTTGTTTTTTCTTTTCTTTTTTTCTCTCTTTTTCTTGTCTCCTTTCTTGTTTTTTAGCCATCCATTCCCTAAATTCTAAGTAAAGGTTTTCAAGAGTGTCTCCCTTAGAAGGTTTTCTTTGGTTGACACTCGTACTTGGTGAACAACTATGTGCACTAGAATGTGTGTGGGAAGTCATGGTGCTTGGATGCTAAAAACTAAAAGGTAGGCCAAAAACTTTTTTTTTTCAAGCAACACTCCTCTCTTTTTTTTTTCTCACCTAAGGTGGCTTGATGAGTCTTTGGAACTCTTAGCCTCTACATGTTTTTTCAAAATAACGTAAAATAAAATAACAGTGCAAAAATATAAAAGAGAAAGGGCTCTAATCGTGCTCCTAAGGTGTTGAAGGAAGTGTACCACTTCTCCCTTCTTCACTTAATTAATGAGGAACTACGCTAAAATTAACCAAAATTATTACAAACCAAGGGAGGGCCTTAAGGGCAGTCAAACTCCCAATCTAACATTAAGTTTACACAATACAAAGTAAAAAAAATAAAACAAAGTCTTCACTCCAAGCTTCTCGGTGTTTGGCTCATTTTGATCAAGCCCCTTTGAGTTGCATCAACCCACCCCAAGAATGCTACCCTTGTTTCCTCTTGTTTGGACTTGCCAAAATCTTGTGTATGGCACCTTTCCCAAGATTTACTTACCAAGGCTGAATACAACACAAGATAAAAAATAAAGGTGAATAACAAAACAAGGTTCACAAATTCAAGTGGATAGATTAAACAATGACAAACTCAAAGAAGTAAATAAGACAAGCAAGAAAACATAAGGCTCACAAAGGAAGGTAGCACACAAATAATTTTCCTAAATTAGCTCTAAGAGTGGAGATGAAAAAAGACTCAAACAAAAAAAAATGAAACCAATAGTTGCACACTTAATAAAATTTAAGTGACCAAAAGCTAAAAGGCCTACTCAAGTAATTTTTTTTTTAATAACAATTGGGTCCTCATATCAAATGTTTATACTATTAGATACACAACTTCAAAATTGTCTTTCTTTTGAGTTCTTTATCTTCTTTTTTTTAAGTTGAACTTTTTCTAATATATTTTTTTTAACTTTTTCTAATCATTTTGCTGCACCTAATAGCTTGTTGAATTGAAATTTTAATGAGGATGCTTGAAATAATAATGTTTGAGTGAATAAGCACAAGTAAGGTCACATAATTTTCAAGCAATGCATGCAACTAAAGGCAAAACAACTTAGTAGTTCCAAATACCACTGAACTAATGATGGTTAAGGAATTATTTAGGGCTGATTTTGAAGTAAATTGATTGCTCAAATTACTAACGCAGTTCACCCAAGCTAAAATTCCATAAAGAGGCACCAATAGTGAAGGTAAACCAAGTGAAAAGCTACTAATAATTCAACATAAAAAAAGAAGCATATAAAGATTGAATTGAGCAAATATTTAAGAACAACAAAAATATTACTATGCTTGAACTAAAAGCATAAAAGACTTAAGAGACTCAACAAGAGGTTTACCTCTTAGGAGCTCAATTCAAAATGCTTTTAAAGGATTTCTGTAAAAAATTTAAGAGGCTAAAACCTAAGGAATTTAAATGAGACAAAATAGGAAACTAACATGACTAGTATTTGACAAAACATAAGATTAATAAAAAAATAACACACCTAAAAATAGAGAAAAAATTTCAGCAAGAGACTCAAAACAAAAGGCGCAACAAAGTGGCCAAAGTTTATCACCACAATGGTGTGGAAAAATCCTCAACCACGTGGGTTTAATGGTCAGAACTTAATAGGCACACTTTAACATAAAAAATAAGGGAAAACTAAGCAATTTGAACACGAAAATAAGATGCAAAGAAAGGGACAAATAAAATTGCATCAAATTAAATGGAACATATGCTTATAGATAGGAAACAAAAGTGCATATACTAGCAAGAATAAAAAGCTATACTACTAAACAATAAAAGAAATAAAGATGACAAAAAATGAAGGACTTTAAAATAAAGAGATTAAAAAGATAAACAACAAAGCAAAAAAAATTGAGAAACAACGTGACCTTGAGAAAGTGGCTCTAGATACCACTTGATGTGATCTTTGATGGTCACATGCCCAAAGGATCCTTTCTAAGGTCACTTAGAAGAGAAATGGATTTATGAAGAGGAAAAGAATGGGGTGAGGCGCCACAAATACTAGGTTTGATAAGCCAAATGGGAAAGGCCACAAGGGAGGGGTCCCTTGATAACTCTTAGAAGCTCTCATAAAGGAGAAGGGGGGACACTCAAAGGTAAGAACCTCACAACCAATATGGTCTCTAGGATTAAATTCAAGTGTAAAAAATACAAGTGAGGGGAGGAGCTCCTATTTATAGATGTAGCTAACCTCTTGAACAAGATAACCTAAAAAAGAAGGGCTAGGATTAAAAGGAGAGATCTAAGGGAGGAGGATTGAGAAACAATTCCTTCTTTAGATCATCAAACTTGGTGCCCCAGTTTCTCAAACCAAGGGCCAAGATTGCTTCTTATTAGCTTAGGGGGTTTATGTAGGAAAAGAGGGGTGTAGATATCAAGGCTACCCCTTATTTCTTTCATAAATACCCAAAAAGCTAAATCCACCCTCTAAATACATGTCCCAAATTAAATTCCTAATGCTCATCAAAATTAAAATAAAGGAAAATTACATTTTATTAACTAAAGTCCCTAGCCTAATATCTTCACTCTCCATAAGAGGTGAAGTCTTCCTTTGTCTGCAAGGGCTTGGTCTTCTTCAATCCTTCTAGCCATGGCCCTAGTGATAGGTCCTTCGCTAGGCATGGTCACATGATTTATTATAAAAAATTATTAATAACTTTAATTATTTAATTAGATTATATAATTTATATAAATTTAATATTGAAGAATTTATTTAACAAACAAGTTTAAAATTATAAAATCAATTAAAATATGCAATAGTTAAAAAATTATAACCAGCCAACCTATAAAAACCAATTAAAAAAATTATAAAACCTAACCTACATACAAATTTTAACCCTAACGTTACATGCAGCCAATGAGGAGACATTAAACTTTGCATTTTTCTACCTTGCATGCAACGAATGGCAACACATGAAACTTAACATCTTTTCTACATTTTAAATCGTGCATTCAACTACCCAATGTGTCAATTCCCCTAGGCAACCACCTTCCATGCAACCAATGGAGGTGGTTAAATTGTCACCAGTCAACAACCTCCCATGCAATCAATGGAGGTAGCGGTTTTTTGCTTCTCTAGTGGTACATTGCTGGAGAAGCAAAAAAATTTGCAAATTTTTTTACAATCCAATGGTACATCACTGGAGAGTAAAAAATAAAGGGTAATTGGTATTTTTCCCACCGGTAGGTGAGAAATGAAAAAGGAGTAGGTGTGAAATCAAAAACTCTATTTTAAGGAAATCTAAGAATGATATCATTGACCAATACCCATTACTCCTTTCTCATCACCCCTTTACATAAAAGACATGCATGGTGTTTTCAAATTAATATGAACACTCCATCGATCCTTACTGATTTAATCACTAGAGTTCAACAGGTAGTATCGACGACATCTACCGAAATGACGATTATCTATTAAGACTTCCTTAGATCCTATTAGAAAAGGAACTTTGTATCCTTTTTCAGTTAGAGCCTAACCGAGAAGGAAATACTTCTGCATCCTTTTTTGATAAGAACATTTTTTTTCTTATATAATTAATATAAACAAAATTTTTAAATTATAAAGAATTTTTTTATAAGAAAAATTTAACTAATTTTGTAAATTATCCAATTAATATTCTCCTATATTAAATTATAAAGATTTTTTTTAGTGAGACTGTGAACCTTAAATGTTATAGGATGTATTAACTAATTTTCTTGATAGGAAAATTAAGTTTTTCTATTTTGCTTATATCTCAATCTGGAAGGAGGACTTTGGATAATAAAATTTAATTAATGTTTTAGGAAGTTTGATGAAAACTCACTAGGTATAAGAATGAATAAGTTTATTAATTACTTAAATACAATTTTTGTTCTCATATTTTATAAATTTTAGATTTAAAATTGTGATATTATGTTCGAAATTTAACATATAATTATTTAATCAGAATAATTTTTAAGATAAATTAATTAATTAACTATATGTTGCATACTTATTAGTTAACACCATGGATGGTGTGACAGTTCAGGACAATCTAATAATTTTTCCTATTTTGTTGATTAATTAGGGAGTTAATTTATGAAACGAAAAATGAAACAAAGAAAGGCTTTCTTTTAAGGAACGTGACTTAGTGGTGGATAATCAAGGTTATTTTTCTTCCCATTCTCAAATTGCAAATACTAGCTAGGAAGCCATAACAAAACACATCGAGATGACGAAGAGAGGTGATGAAAAGAAGAGACAAAAAGAGGTGACAAAGAGAGATAATGAAGGTGGCGAGATGAGCAATGAATTTGAAGGTCATCCCCACTATGCGAAAGTGAGTTTGATGGTCATCCCACCATACGAAAGTGAATTTGATGGTCATTCCCACTAGAGTTGTCAAAAGGGGTTAATTCAACCCACATGGCTCAACCATAAAAAAATGGCTAGCCAAACCTAACTCATTTTAACTTTCTTACTCAATTTGTTGGTCCAACCTAAGCTACCATGGGTTGTTGGGTATATGGGTCAGCCCACCACCCACCAATCACAAAAAAAAAATTATTTTTAAAATTTAGATTTTTAAAAATTTTTAAAACTAACCAGTTTAATTAATTACTGTTTAAAATTAAGAAAAACTATTTTTATTTGATTATGTAATAGTTTAAAATTCAAACAATGATTATATAAATTCAAAATTTATAATTGAATCAAATATAATTGAAAATGTTCATTGTTTGGTTATATAAAATACAAATTGATTATGTAATAAAATAAAATGATGTTGTTTGATCATGTGACTAAGTGTGTGAGTTTGAGGAATGTGACGTGTTGTCAGAGTGTGAGAAGAGTGAGATGTGTGTCACGAGTGTGTTGTGTGAGTGAGGTAAGGTGTGAGAGTGAAGTGAGCCATTTAAGCTGGTGGAAGTGTGGTGTAGTGTTAAATAGTAAATACTGAGTGAGTTGAATACAGGTTAGTGTGGTTCAACGAAGGTTGAATCCATATGTATCATGTTCTAAGTGAACGAGTTATATTTTTGCCATTAAAACTTATGTTTCTTTTTTTTTTTTTTTGCCAACTCAGTCCATATTCATGGTGGGTTAGGGCTGACCCACGAGTTTAAATCCATTTTTATAATATAAAATTTGACACATCAATTCTATTTAACCTTTATTAATATGCCATATATAAAGTGAAATGACCCTAAATTTAATTGGGTAATGGTTAGAATATAGAGAAAAAACACTTATATCTTGTAAGTGTAACATGTTTAATACTAAGAGTTAATTACAACATTTTATATTTGGTAAGATTTATTAACCTTACCGTTAATTAATACTTTAAAGGTTACGTAAATGAAAATTTGTAATTAATTGTCACAGTGTATAGGTGTTAAACTCTAGATATATACTATTAAGCCAATTAATGTGATATTTATATTAAAAGTTTAATTAGTATACACTAACTGTGTAAAAGATTTTTTTACTATCGTTTAATTATATCTTTTCATTTATATAACTTTTAAAATATTAATTAGTAAAGTCATTTATATAACATAAATTAAATATTGTATTAAATATTAAAGTAACATTTTTTATACTGTGGGTATACAGCAATTAAACTCTGAGATGCTGAAAACATGTACGTCGTCGGCACAATAAGGCAACAACCAGCATTAAAGCCAGTGGTTCAGACCAGGTTAAACAGTTGACCACAAAAACAAAAGATTAGCTATGTAATTAATTGAAGCAATGATAATTAATGAACGACGATATGAGTTGGTGAACCGACAGCAAAAGTAGCAATCCAAGCTGGAAGTAGAAAATGGTAAACAATACAAAGTGGCCTTTTATTTTAACAAAAATATGTTCAATTATAATTTAAAAAATATTTTTAAAAATCAACTAAAAATAGAAAAAAAAAATTAGTGTTTTAAAAAATTAAAACTATCTAAAATTTAATAATAATATTATATTATAACAAAAACTTTATATAAATATATTTTAAATTATACATATAAATACGTTATCATATTTTTATTAAAACTGATTAAATTTAATAATTTTATTAATTAAAAAAATAGATATATTTTCTAAATATTGAAAGTTAAAAATAAAAACTATTTTCAAAAGATAAAAAAAAAAATCCCAATGAATCAAGGTACACAAGTTTCGGCAGTATAATGAAAAAATTGCCCAAACCTGTGTTTATGGTTACTGGGCTATTTGTGCGCATGTCCATTCTATCTTGGAGAGGGCATTGATTGAATTTTTTTAAAATTTAAATCATATCCATGATATAGATTATGATCATATCCACGCACATAGATTTAAAAAAATAGTTTTAGATATTTAAAATCGATTTTAAAATAGTTAATAATTTAAAATTAATTTTTATAGTTCTTTTTTTAAAAAGATCAGTTTTAAAATAATTCTTTTTAAAAAAATAACTGTTTTAAACAATTTTTTTTAAAAAAACTGTTTTAAAACCACTTTCTATATATATATATATATATATATATATATATATATATATATATATATATATATATATATATATTATTTCCTTTTAAAACAATTTGTACCGATCTCTTACTAGCTTGGTATTTAGTGAAGACTATACACAATATTTTGGATAAAATATCGCAGAAATGTATATTAATATCTTCTATATATAAGTTATGGCATTTTTTTAGTATTATATTATTATGTGTAACTCAATATTTTTTGTTTATTAATTATTGAAAATAAATTTAACCATTTTAAAAATAAAAAAATAATATCATGATTTAAAAATAAAAAGATAAAATATTAAAATTAGTAAAATAAAAATAAAAAATATAGTTAAGCCAAATAATATTCCAAAACCGAATCAAAATTAACCAACATTTTTTTACAGGAATTCACCAATACATTTAGTTTACCAAACCTTCGACGTTATTTTATTTTATTTATTTATTTTATTACCAGCAAAGCTTCCACGTCAACACCTGTACATTCTTTTTCGTCATGTTTCTCATGCTCTTTTACTGATAAAAAGGTAGGAGGAAAACAATTTTGTAAACTTTGAAACTAAAAAATATCTATCACTTAAATTGAAATATTAAAAAAGAAAATTTAACACTCATACTCAGTTTAAAAAGTTTACACTTATGTTTAACCAGATTTTTTCATTTATATAATTTATAAGTATTAATTGATAAAATTAAAACACATTTTTTATATATAAAAGATTATGATGGTATACGTGTAAAATATTTTACACTAATAGTGTATAAATGTTTTTCTTTAAAAAAAATTATAGCATCACAATAACAAAGTTATCTATGAAGCATTTGTTTTAGGTTTCTAGTTTTATGTAAGAATGAAGAATTCTTTTAAAATTTTATGTCAAAAGTAGAACTCATTTAATTTTTTAACTTATTTTTAATTATCTCATAATAGATCACATTTTAAATGAATAACCAATTTCGTAGGGAAAACAATTATTTTACTCCAAAGAACCAATAACCATTTATGATGGTCATTTTTTTAAACAATGGTTCTTAAACTTAAATATCACTACAAACAATCCTCAAAGATGTTATGAATGAAATAAAACAAAAAAATAATGACTAAAATAGTTGAAATAAAATATTTTAAATTCTCAACCAACCATTTGGTTGGATTCAAACCTCTTTCCATTTGTAAACCATACAACTTAGTTCGTATTTTGTTTCGCGTTTGAGAATTGGTTTTGCATTTAAAATTGGTATAAGACAAATTTTAACATGTTTAATTCAAAATTGATTCTGCATCCAAAACTCATTATGGGTTGAAGAAACTCAGATTTAAATGTGCGTCCAATCTCATCAAATGTAAAATGAAGGTATTTGGATGTTAAGAGGAAACGTGATTCTACCTCTCAAATCGAGTTTGGTTGTAGCAAGCTCAGGGTTGCTTCCACATTTAGGGATAATCGATTTTGCCAAGTGGATGCTTGATTTCTCTCATTTGTCCTCATAGATGTTTTGATTTCTCTCATTAATATTTTGATTGATTTTTTAGTGTGTTTAGTGTTACACCCTGCAAACTTGCATCTAAGATTATGTTTAAATTGGATTCCATTGAGGGATTGCATTCCATGTTGAGCCAAATGACCTCAATGGCTAACCTAGTTGAATGGTTTGGAAAATTCGGTGAGCTTATTCAATTTTGCTCATCAGAATTATGCAGTCTTAACATCGTTCAATTTTCTCTCCATATTCCACTCAACAACTTATAGTTGCTCAACAATCTTATTTTTTTATATTTATTGTTGTCACTTTATATTTTGTTGTTAATTTACTTTAGTTTTTAACTAAGACCGTTTTGGTAATTACATATTTGAAATCAAATTTGATAACCATTTTTCCAATTATTTAATATGAAAATCAAATTTCTAACAAATGTATCTAAACAAAAATTATGTAACTGTAAAACACACGTTTACATAAAATCAATTTTGTAAAATCACATTAATCTCAAATCAATTCTACAAATGTCATCCAAACACGCATTTATAATAGCTTTTGGATTTGATAAAAAAATTACACTAGATTTTAGTCTGAACTTGCTTTTATAATAAAAACATCTAAACATAAATTGCATAATTTCAAAATCAATTCCATTCAAAATAAATTTTTTCATCATTCATTTAAACACGCACTTAAGCATTTACTATATTCTCTGTTTTTTTAAGTACACTAAAACTTCTCCTTCTTATAATCAAATTACCTAAATTACTTTCCCTTTTAAATATTTCTTTTTTCTTCTCCACACACTCCTCCTCTGTGAGCAATGCCAACAGCATACCACAATTAATAATCTTATTTTTTTTATTAATTCTCTTGATAAGAGTTGAAGACAGTATCAATGAATTTACAGCAACTCACATATCATGTTCAACCAACTGAATTAGATTCACTTGTCATCAATTATCTTATTTATTATATTAATTTGCATATTATACCACCAAAGTCATCATACTAATAAGAATTGTAGAAAAAATATTTTCAAAGAAACATATTTAAGAAAGAAAAATTTTAAAATGAGAATTCTAAAAAGTTATTTTTGGAACATTTTTGTTTATTAACATTCTGGAAAAAACTTTAATTGCATTCTAGAACTTAAAAGAAAGAATACTCCACGTACTAATAGATACATAGAATTTCGATTTTCAATTGTTTTGTATGACTAAATTCAATATATGGAGAAAAACAATGAAAATGAGAAAATTCTAATATTTTTTACAAACAAATTAATGGAAAATAGATAAGAAGTGGTTAGAAAATAACGGTGATATAATATAGAAAATACGATTTATATATTCCTCTTATACATGTAAGGATATTTTTGGTATATAGAGTACTTATGTTAATAAAATATTAAAAACCAAAAATTAATGGGAGTGTTTAGAGGGGAAAAAAGTATGTATATAGACAGTTTCTTTTAGCAATTTCTCAATTACTATTCGTAGCTCCTCACATTTACAATATTCTGCAAATTCTCAAGATACCCTTACTTGTTTTAACCAAAGTTTTTTTCACAAAGCATTGAAACCAAGCTTTCATGCTGCATACACCTCTCCCAACTCTTTCAAAGTATACTCATTGACTTCTTTGTTGGTTTTCATCAAGTTTCCTCTATCATCCCTCCTCACTTTAAAGACAAAAAAAATTAAATTTTTTAAATTTACAAAAAACATTCTGAATCACGTGAATATACATAATATATTCCGGATTAGTTGATCCAGAATACATTATGTACATTCCAGATCAGGTGATCTGGAATGCAAACGTGAACTTGGTAATTGTATTTCAGATCATCTAATCCGAATGTACATAATATATTTTAGATTAGTTGATCCATAGTACATAATGTACATTCCAAATTAGGTGATCCAAAATGCAAACATGAATTTGACAATTGTATTCCAGATCATTTGATTTGGAATACATTATGTACATTTCGGATCAAGTGATCCAGAATTGTAAAAATTATTGTGTTCTGGATTGATTCATTCAGAACACTGCAAATCAATCTTGAATATTAAGAACGATGTGTATGGAACACTCTCAAACCAATCTTAATCAACAAGAAACACTAAGAAATTTTTATACCTAAATAAAATTGCATTTTTTCCTATCTAAATAATGCTTAAATCAACAAACAATGTGATGCATGCCTCCCTTGATCTTTTTCTAGAGGTTTTCTTCTTTGGTGAAATGGTTTGTGGAGAGGTAAGAAGTGAGGTGGTTTTAGGCGCCACTTAAGGTAAGATAAGCCTAAGAGGGAAAGTTTGCCACAAGGGATGGAACCCTTGATAAAAACCTAAGGAATTCTCAAAGAGAGAAGGGTGGACACTAAGAGAATTTTGGCCAACTCAAGGTTTTTCCATTCAATCAAGTGTAAAAAATACAAGAGTGTGAAGGAGCACCTTTTTATAGAGGAAACTAACCTCTTGGACAAGTCATGAAGGAAATGAAGGGCTAGGATTAAAATGAATCATCCAAGGGAGGAGGATTGAAGCCCAAAGTCCAATCAATACCCTCCTTTAGATGAGAATTGGTGCCCAAGCTACCTCATCCAAGGGTCAAGATTACTCCTTTATTAGTTTTGGGTTTTATTTAGCAAAAGAGGGTGTAGTTATCAAACTACCCCCTTATTTCCTAAATAAAGGCCCAAAAGCTAATCTTACCCCTTCTTATTACTAAGACACCTCCTAGAAAATTAAATGGACTAATACATGTCCAAAATAAAATCCTAGGTTCCTAAAATAAAAATTACAAGTAAATAAGTCATGACTTGCATAACTTGATGGTCATATGAAGGTGAGATCTTCCTCCCTCTACTCTAGCCATGTCTTCTTCTATTCTCCTAGCCATGGCCCTAGTGATAGGGCCCTTGCTTGGGGAGAATGCATCATCCCCTCCCCCTTGGGAAGGATTTGACCTCAAATCTGATAGGTCCTCCTCTTCTTCATCAGTACCTCGTTGGGTTCGAGGCAGGCCAAGGATGAAATCCATACTAATATCCAGCCAAGGTGCAGAAGGAGCAGGTAAGGGTGTGTACAATCCATGAGCCATTGTCTTAGACTTAGCTTGCAAGCAAGCAATACATCTACGACAATGTCTATAGACGTCTTTCTTCATATGGGGCCAAAGGAATTTTTCTTGTAAAAGCAGAAGAGTTTTGTTAATTCCAAAATGCCCCATGAGCCCACCCTCATGGCTCTCTTTTGTCAACAGATTTCTCATAGATCCTTGGGGTACACAAAGTCTGCTACCTTTGAAAAGGTACCCCTCACTCACAAAGAAACCATTTTGGGTTTTACATGCAAATGTAGAGGCAGCATAAATGGATCCAAAATCCTTATCAGAAATATACATTTCTCTAATATTATCGAATCTAAGAATCTTTGCACTTAAGGTGGTGTAAAGGGTATGTCTACGAGACAAAGCATCAGCCACCACATTATGTTTTCCTTTCTTGTATTTGATGATATAAGGGAAAGTCTCAAGAAATTCTACCCATTTAGCATGCCTTTTATTAAGCTTGCCTTGAACCTTCAAATACCTAAGTGACTCATGGTCACTATGAATGATGAACTCCTTGGGTACAAGATAATGTTCCCAAGTTTGAAGGGCCCTTATCAAAGAGTAAAACTCTTTATCATAGGTGGGATAGTTTAAGGCGGCTCCATTTAGTTTTTCACTAAAATAAGCCACGGGATGACCACCTTGTAACAACACAGCTCCCACACCTACTCCCGATGCATCACACTCTAGCTCAAAATTTTTAGAAAAGTCAGGAAGAGCTAAAACTGGTGCATGGGTCAGTTTCTCTTTGATAAGTTCAAAGGCTTTTTGTTGTTTTTCACCCCAAAGGAAAGGAGTATCCTTCTTCACCAAATCATTGAATGGTGAGAAAAGTGTGGAGAAGTTAGGCACAAAGCGCCTGTAAAAGCTCGCGAGACCATGAAAACTCTTGATCTCAGTCACACTTTTTGGGGTGGGCCATTCTTGGATGACTTTGATTTTGTCGGGTCTACTTGAACCCCATTTTTATTAACTATAAAACCTAAGAACACCACACTCTCCACACAAAAATTACATTTTTCAAGATTTCCATAGAGTTGGTGTGACCTAAGAATGCAAAAGATGCGCCTAAGATGGCCTACATGTTCATCTAGGCTCTTGCTATACACTAAGATGTCATCAAAATAAACAACACAAAATTTTCCTAAGAAATCCCTAAGGACATGATTCATAAGCCTCATGAAGGTGCTTGGGTCATTAGTAAGCCCAAAGGGCATTACCAACCACTCATACAGCCCAAACTTGGTCTTAAAAGCGGTTTTCCACTCATCACCTTCCTTGATGCGGATTTGGTGATAACCACTCTTAAGATCAATTTTTGAAAATAATTCGGCCCCATGGAATTCATCAAGCATGTCATCAAGCTTAGGGATAGGGTGCCTATATTTGATGGTGATGTTATTGATTGCTCGACAATCAATGCACATCCTCCATTGGCCATTCTTCTTAGGCACCAACAAAGCTGGCACAGCACAAGGGCTTAGGCTCTCTTGAACCCAACCCTTCTCCAATAGTTCTTGGACTTGAGATTCAATCTCCTTGGTCTCCATGGGATTAGTCCTATAAGCAGGCCTATTAGGCAGGCTAGCCCCAGGTACCAAGTCTATTTGGTGTTCTATACCCCTAATTGGAGGAAGTCCTTTGGGAACTTCATTAGGGAATATATCACCAAACTCCTTTAAAAGCTCTTGAACCTCTTGAGGTAGGTTCTCAGGTCCAAGTTCTATGGCAGTGCTAGAACTAGAAGGGAAAAAAGTGGAGGGGGAAGAAATGGGGGATGCCTCTTTGCAAAGGAGGAGATAGAAAAGTCTGTTAGTTAAGGGGGCTTCCTTTAAATCAAATTTTGTCACAAATAAACTCCCTTTACTAATGACTTTCTTGGAAGGGGCACCAACTTCCAACTCAACCTATTTACCCCTTTCAAGCTTTAGGGGTAAAACTTTGCTTTTTTTTTTCTCCTCATCTCTCTTATGTTTCATGATGAGTTGGTCCTCTGCCACTTGTGAAGGTGTTAGAGGACACAACTTAATGCGCTTATCCTTATGAGTGAGGATGATGTTATTGGAATGGCCATGGTGTATGGCTTTCTTATCAAATTTCCATGGTCTTCATAGCAAGATATGGCCAGCTTCGATTGGGACTATGTCACACAGGATCTTATCTTTATAAGACCCAATGGAAATTGGAACCTTGACTTGCTCATTGAGCCATTGAAGCTTGTAAGGCTTAGGGTGGGGAAGTGGGGTCAAGGCTAGCTTTTCCACCAACCTTGAGCTACAACAATTGCAGCATGACCCACTATCCACAATGAGAGAACATATTTTGTCATTCACCTTACAGCGAGTATGGAATATGTTCTCCCTTTGAGATGAGGGCACTTTCAAAGGTTGGCTTCCAAGAAGTCTTCTTATCATTAAGAGGTCTCCCTCACATGCATAAGCGGTTTCATCACAATCAGATTGATATGCATGAACCCCTTCTCCTTCACTCTCACTAGAGGAGTGTGAGCTAGACTCACTACTATAAACATCTTCGGCCCTCATGATGATGTTTCTCTTAGTAGGGCATTGAGAGGCAATGTGACCTCTCCCAAGACATTTAAAGCATTTGATACTACTAACTTTCTCGTGAGAGTTAGTAGTAGGGGTTTTTCTCTCTATATGTGATGTTTTATGCTCTTTGAAGTGCTTGGGATGTTCCTCTTTGGGGTAACTCTTGAAAGAGTTCCTCGTAGGTTGTCCCTCTTTACATAAGGTGGGTTATCCTTTTTAAAAGTTTTCCTTCTAAGTTGATTTTCCACCTTGATGCAAAGTTGAACTAACTCATCAAGGGAATTGTATGAGAAGAGCTCCACCTTATCACGAATTTCAGGACTCAACCCACACAAAAACCTTGCCATAGTGGCCTTGGGTTCCTCAATGATACCCGCCCTCAAGATAAGAAGTTCCATCTTTTGTCTATACTCTTCTATACTAAGGTTGGTTTGCCTTAGCCTTTGGAGTCTATCCAAAAGATCTCTTTCATACCAAGAGGAAATATGCCTTCTTCTTAGAGCACTTCTAAGATCATTCCAATATCTTATGGAAGGCATATTGTTGTGGATTCCCTTGGAGGGGCCCCATTATTATGCATGGATGAATGGGAGTTTCTCCTAGGATGATTGTAGTATTCTTCCTCACTTTCACTCCTATGGGTATGTCTAGATGGGGAACCTAAGACTATCCCTTTCATTTTGTAATTCTCACAATTCCCATACTTTCTTTTTTCTTCTTCTTTCTCTTTTCTTCTTTCTCTCCTTTCTTCATCTTCTCTCTTCATTCTCTCTTTTTTCTCTCTTTTCTTCCTCTCTTTCTTTTATTTTTCTTTTCTCCCTGGACTCTTTTTCTCTCATTTTTTCTTCTCTTCTCTCTTGTTCTTTTGTCATCCACTCCCTAAAGTCCATGTTTAGGTTTTCTAGAGTGTAATCTTTAGAAATATTTCTTTGGTTTACACTCTTGTTTGATGAATAACTATGAGCACTAGAGTGGGTGTGTGATGTCATTGTGCTTGAATTTCTAAGAGGAAAAAGGTGGCTAAAAACTTTTCACAAACAAACACTCCTCTCTTTTTGTGTTTTCTTGCCTAAAATGGCTTGATGAGTCTTTGGAACTATTTAGCCTTCTAAGCGCTTTGAATAAGAAAAATAAAGCAAGAATTTTAAAGCAAAAATTCAAAAGAGAAGGGATCTAAAGCGAGCTCCTAAGGTGTTGAAGGAAGTGTACCACTTCTTCCTTCTTCACCTGATTTTCGAGAAACTAAAAAATTGATTAAATCTTATTACAACCAAAGGGAGGGCCTTAAGGGCACTCAAACTCCCAATTACAAAATTAATACACCCAAATTAAAGAAAAAGTAAAGTCTTCAAAAAATGATTCTCCAAATGCTCCTTCAAATCAAAGTCCTTACGACTAGGTGTGTTTCCTTTTGAGGTGATCCCTTAGGCTCTTAGTCCAACCTTCCAAAATATGCTACCCTTGTTGTAAGCTCCTTTTTCAAGCTTTCTCCCAAAAGTGGCACTAACACACAAACCAAAGAAACCAAAAGTAGCAAAGGGAGGTGCGAATAGAAACTCAAAAAGCAATAAAAGATAACACAATCAAAAGAACATTTAACCAAATGGTAAGAGTATATAAGACAAATTAGAAAGATGATTTAAAAGACAAGCAACAACTAAAAGGTAAACAAAAGAAAGAGAGCACACAATGGAATACCTAAGAATGACACTAGATTAAAGAGTAGAAAAACACAAATATCAAGTTCTAGTGTACCAAAAGTAATAAAATTTCTTTTAAGGTTCCAAGTTCAAAGTTGAAGCACTTGCTAATTTTAAGTTAGGTACATCAAATGAATTTTTCAAACTTTCTTTTCTTTTGTTTGTTCTCTTTTTCTTTTTTTTTTTGAATCCTTCATAGTTTTTTTTTTAAATTTTATTTTAGACTTTGTTCTCTTTTTTTTTTTTGAATATTTGCTAAATGCACCTAAATTGATTGTGAATTTAGTGCTTAATAACAAAGAGTTATACGCTTGGAACAATAAATAAAATTAAAAGCAACAATTTAAGTACTACTAGAAATGACTTCAAAATGCAAAGTAGCTATAAATGTGTTAATGGTTTAGTAGTTTGGTGTGCCACTGGACTCAAGCTTTGTTAAGTTTTTAGTAATTTGTTGAACACAAATACCAAACTTATAGCTTAAGTGAAAGCACCCACAAACAAGAACTACCTTTACCACACAAATGAGCTACTAATTATACGTATAAGGAAAATAAAGACAAATGGAATTGAGCAACTATTTTGGAATTTTTTTTTTAAGAATATGCTTGAAACTAAAAGCACATGAACCTCTAAAGAGACTTAGACATGAGGTATGACCCTCTATGTTGCTCAATTTAAGAAGTTTCGAAAGCTTTTTTGTAAAAACAAAAGAGACTAAACTTAAAAGGAATTAATAGACAAAATGGGAAACTATAAACATGACTTATAGACAACTACACAAGAGTATAAAAGTGAAAAATAAAAACTAAAAATAAGGCAAAAACAAGGCAACTAGGTGCAAGGAAACACAAGAATTTGGTCTAAATTTCTTGACCACAAGGTTGTGGAATTCACCACAACGGCATGAATTTTTAGCAAGAAATTCTCAAAACCAAAATTCAAGCAAGAAAGCACCCAACTCAAATCTTAAGCGGAAATTAATGAATATGGGAGAGACATAGATGCAAAGAAAAGAACAATATAAATTGCATCAAGCAAAAAATAAATGGCGCAAATAAACTATAAGTCAAAACAATAAACTCAAGACATAAATGGAAATGATAAACAACAATGGAAAGCTAGAAAAAATTGCGGAAATTAAAGATAAAATAAAATAGGAAAACGGAAAGAAAAAATAAATAGGTAGGAAGAGAGTTTAGACCTCTAGAACCAATGCTCTAGATACCAAATGATGCATGCCTCCCTTGATCTTTTTCTAGAGGTTTTCTTCTTTGGTGAAATGGTTTGTGGAGAGGTAAGAAGTGAGGTGGTTTTAGGCGCCACTTAAGGTAAGATAAGCCTAAGAGGGAAAGTTTGCCACAAGGGATGGAACCCTTGATAAAAACCTAAGGAATTCTCAAAGAGAGAAGGGTGGACACTAAGAGAATTTTGGCCAACTCAAGATTTTTCCATTCAATCAAGTGTAAAAAATACAAGAGTGTGAAGGAGCACCTTTTTATAGAGGAAGCTAACCTCTTGGACAAGTCATGAAGGAAATGAAGGGCTAGGATTAAAATGAGTCATCCAAGGGAGGAAGATTGAAGCCCAAAGTCCAATCAATACCCTCCTTTAGATGAGAATTGGTGCCCAAGCTACCTCATCCAAGGGTCAAGATTACTCCTTTATTAGTTTTGGGTTTTATTTGGCAAAAGAGGGTGTAGTTATCAAACTACCCCCTTATTTCCTAAATAAAGGCCCAAAAGCTAATCTTACCCCTTCTTATTACTAAGACATCTCCTAGAAAATTAAATGGATTAATACATGTCCAAAATAAAATCCTAGGTTCCTAAAATAAAAATTACAAGTAAATAAGTCATGGCTTGCATAACTTGATGGTCATATGAAGGTGAGATATTCCTCCCTCTACTCTAGCCATGTCTTCTTCTATTCTCCTAGCCATGACCCTAGTGATAGGGCCTTTGCTTGGGGAGAATGCATCACAATGCCCTAAAGACTTGCAAGAGCATCCAATGATTAAGGATATATAATAGGGTACAATGTAACCATCAATGTTTGACACACAAAATGAGTAACTAAGAAAGATCATGCACAAATACAAAACAACATAGTAAAAAATATAAGTTCAAGAGTTTAAAAATCAAATAATGGCGAGGGTCCGGGTTTTCCAAAATATTGTAAACATTGAGGTTGTTTTTAAATTATTTTAGATCTCCCATATTTCATATGCCTGTGACTTAAGGTCGAAATATGGAAATTACCACGAATATATCATATGCCTGTGACTTAAAGTCGAAATATGGAAATTATTTTAGATCTCCCATATTTCTATTCACATCTTTTAAAAAGTTAAACTATTTAAAATATCTTTATGTGTTTTTAAATCCTCAAATTTACTTCTCTATTGTGTGTTTCCTTGTAACTCCTCAAATATTGTTAATTTATAAAGTAATTTCTTGTTAGTCATACAAAATCATGTCATACTTACTGCTCTAGAGCCATTTATAGATGAAGTGATGTTTAACACATGCTTACTATTCTTGACAACTTAATCTAAACATACTAGTTATATATTTTAATTCATTTGATCTAGAAATAAAACAAACTACATATCATTTTAGGACCAAGTAATCCAGAATCATGCTAATTTTTTCTAATAACTTGATCTAGAAATATTAGTTATATATTTTGAATTAGTTAGAAATATAAAATTAAATTATTTCCTTTATAGATCAAGTAATCACGATTTCATATAGTTTAATCCGGAATGGAGTAGATATGTCTTTCAGATGAATTGATTCAAATTGAAAATAAGAAATTCCATTATTTTTAAATCAAGTAATTCAGAATGCACATGTTTTCAATTTGTGTTACATGGTTTTTATGTCTTGGGAACTCATTTTTTGTTGGGAAGGATATGGGCATGAGGAATTCTGAGGGGGCATCTGGCATGAAGGCTCCTGCAGGGAAGTAGCTGGCAGGATGGGAAAGCGTATAATATGAACATTGTAAAAATTTTCGGGAGAGTGCCAATAAAAATTTAGGGGTGCTAAAAGATTTTTTCCAAATATGCTGAACCAAAACCAGCCCAAATAATAATAAAGCTGTACTACGGATTATTGAATTTTGGACGAGTAAGGTAAGTAAAAGGTGACAGCTCATCCATCGCATACTTGGGCACGAAACATCATCTAAAATTAATCCAAATAAATATACTGTTGAAATCTCAAAGTGATAGAAAAAGGAAAAAATAAGCTGGTGTTTGGTTTGAAAAAATATTTTTTATTTTTTTATTTTTTGAAAACTGTTTTTATTTTTAAATTTTCAACGTTTAGAAAATATGTTTGTTTTTACCTGATATTTCTATTTTCAAAAAATAATATTATTAAATTTAATCAATTTTAACAAAAATATTATAAATTATTTACATATATAATTTAAAATATATTTATATATTAACTTTTTATATAATTACAATCTTGTTATTAAGTTTTTACATACTGTCAACTTTTAAAAGTACTGAAAACAATTTTTTTTCTGTTTTCAATTGTTTTCTAAAAAATTTTTCTAAATTATAATCAAATGTATTTTTATTATTATTTTTTGTTTTTTTTTTAAAACAGATAAAACAAACGTTATCTAAGAATTTCACATATATCATTTAATTTTTATTTACTTGAGATAAAATTGTAATATTTAGTAAGACATAATTAAAATGGTTATTAACTTACATGAAAATTAATAAATCAGTAACTTGAAATAACTATTGCTATTATTAGTTTATTAAGAAATAAGATGATAAACTTTTGCTATCTCTTAGGACAATTATATATACCTTATATTCTAAACAAAAGTAGATTAGATTTTTTGAAACAAGATTGACTTTTTGAAAAGTGTGAGAGAATTGTGCTAAAACTTTTTAGATTCTTATCAAATATTTTTTTCGTTTTTTTCTGAAAATCCTCCTCAATTTGTCCGTCATTTGGATTATAATGTGATATTTTCTATTTCTTGTCTCAATCCATTTTTTTCTTTTTGTTCTACAAAATTTTCTTTTAAGTTTTGTTTTCATTTGAGGCTGAATTGTTTATCCGAAAAAAGATATACATCATTTGGTAATAAGAACAAATATTTCAACATCAATTTATACCTCAATTGCAATTTTGTTCTATTGGAACACGTCCCATGCATTAACCATGCTTTCCATTTAATTGACTTCATTTTTTGTGCAACTAATTGAAAATAGGCTTAATATGTTGTGGTAATTCAAGATCCTTATTCTATAAGAATAAAAAGATTAAAATATTAAATAAAGAAAAGTAGTTTATTAGATTAATATATCTCTTTATCTCATCTCATATAACATGAATGGTCATACAACTTCAATATAAATGAGTCACCAAGTTTATTGGAAAAACCTAACTACTAATCATCCTTCTAAATTGAGTGCTTTATAATATGTTGTTGTTACTTTTCTAAGTTGGGTACATATCATTCTCATGATTCTCTTGGGAACCTACCACCTACGTTGGAGTGATGAAAAATGTATCTACATTATTAAGATGTGTTAGGCGAACTCTCACGTCACCTGAAAAGAATTAGAAAGTTAGTGAATTCTGCTATACAATGTCTTTGGAGAGTGTGGATATACACAACTACAAATGAGTGAAATACAATAACATGAAAAACAAAACATAGATTCAACATAGTTTTAGATCAGTTAATTCTTAATTTATCTTTTTATATGTTCTGGATCAACTGTTTCAAAAAAACATAATCAATACTCAATTGATCCAAAACGAATTATAAAACCAATTCTAGATTAACTAATTTAAAAGTTATAGAATTTTACAATCTAAAAAAAAGGCATGTTGTGCAAACAATAGAATATAAATCAACCGATGTAGAATAATAAATGAAGCAAAAAGAATGGATTTTAGGTGCATCTAGTGTGTGTGATTGAGAGGTTATACTGCTCTAGGGGAATGCTTTACGAAGGTTGTACATAGTTGGAGTGAACACATTGGAGAGAAGAGCATGAAGAGGGAACAAGGAAAATAAGTCTTGCTGGTATAGATAAAAGTTTTTCAATCCTAGATTAAAACATAACAGGAGTATTTTGGAATCTTTAAAATATATATTAACCTGGGAGGTGGGAATAGCAATTGAAAGTGTTACAAGAAACTGCGTATATTTGATTGACTTATAGAGGCACAGGTTGAATTAGGGGAACATTTGTTTTGCGTAGGAAATGATGGTATCTGAGCAATGCGAAAATTAAAAAGGTACAGGGAATTGAATAGTCAACGCTGAAGATGGTTAAATACAGTTTTGTCTTCATCCCAAGACGCTAGTGCTAAAGAGAAACGACGATGGAGGCATCTGCTACCCTCAGATTTCCATTCACATCACAAAACCTGTCTCGAATTTCTTTCACACGCCATAATCTGATATCCATTTCACCAAAACTGTATTCAAAGGTGTCGGTGGCAGCGAAGAAAAAGTCAAGCATAGAAGGTGTGAGCGAAGAGTTGAACGCCATGGCCTCTCAGAACCTGGATTTCGCACCCTCCCGGAGACGCCTCCGTGAAGCTTTCACTGAGGTGCACCAGCAGCTGGACCATTTCTTGTTTAAGGTTTGTTCCCACTCTTCTTTCATCGTTGTCTTTGCATGGCTTCTATTGCGCGGTTTCATCTCTCAGATTTTTGCCTTGTTTAAGAATCACTCACTCATTTTTATGTTTCAATCTCTTTGATTGGGAAACTAGACTGCTCCTGCTGGAATCATAGCTGAGGAAGTAAGCCTTTTCTGCTTTTGGCCAAAACTCCCTTCGACCACTTTTTCTTTTGCTAGTTTGGTGAAAAATAAGATGGATTTAGTTATTTGTTTATTAGGGGTATGAAATGAATTCCAGGGGATTAGAAATTTTCTGCAAAAGTTGGATGCCTGAACCTGGCGTGCCTCTCAAGGCTGCTTTGTGTTTCTGCCATGGGTATGGCAGCACTTGCACTTTCTTCTTTGAAGGTTTGTCATAATTTCATGCCTTAGTTATGTTTTTGCTCTCTGTAATGTTACAACTTACAAGTTTTTCCGTTTGAATTCTCATTTGTAAAAGTTTGTAAACTTGTAATCTAGTTCTCCTGGTTTTCCCCCTTTTGGTTGTGATTAGGGATAACAAAAATTTCATTCCTGCTCTTTTTATACTTGAACCTGTCTAAGCGGGACGGAGAGGACTAAACCGGAACTCATCCCTGCCATCCCAGCTTTGATTGTTGGGATGCAAGTAAAGTCCTACATTAGTCAAACAAGAGCAAGAACATGAGTTTATATACGAATAAATATCTCCATTGGTAAGAAGTGTTTTAGGAGGTAACCAAAAGCTAAAAATGTGAGAACTTAGCTCCCAAGCATAGCCAAGTTTCCATTCGAGAAAACTATTTTATATCCCAAACCCATAAAACTTATCGAATGTTATAAAGGGAGGATTTGAATTTTTGGTCAGGTATTGCCAAACGAATAGCTGCTTCTGGATATGGTGTTTATGCTATGGACTATCCTGGTTTCGGTCTATCTGAAGGATTGCATGGTTACATACCGAAATTTGATGATTTGGTTGATGATGTTATAGAACATTATACAAAAATCAAAGGTAGAACTTTTTAGCTTTGATTTGTCGCATTGATCACATTTGTAATCTTTTATTTGAGAAAATACAGTATGTTGTGATGTTGCTATTGACCATGCTTTGTATTTCAATTGACAGCCAGGCCCGAGGTGAGAGGGTTGCCTCGATTTATATTGGGGCAGTCAATGGGTGGAGCAATTGCTCTTAAGGTTCATCTGAAGGAACCAAACACCTGGGATGGGATAATCCTTGTTGCACCAATGTGTAAAGTAAGCCCATTCTTCTCTATCACAGTTGATGTCACCAGCTTCATTATATAGAATTTTCAAGTTCATTCCTTTGTTAGTTTGAGAGCATTGGATTGTTTTATTCTTATCCTGTCTTTGTCATCTCTAAGATTTAATTTCATTCTTTGCACTTAATATATATTGGCAATAAACATTGCTAGACCTGGAGTTCTGTTTTCAAGAATTTGCAATAGGAATCATTTGAAGAATCACCTTTTGAGGTATTAACATATGCTTCAGATAAGCCTGATTGTTCTTGTTTTGGTGCTAAGATTGCAGAGGATATGTTACCATCAACTACAGTTTTGAATGTGCTAAATCTTTTGTCTAAAGTGATGCCAAAGGCAAAACTGTTTCCTCACAAAGATCTATCTGCGCTGATTTTCCGAGAACCTGGCAAGAGAAAAGTGGTTGGTAATTTTGTCACCCTCTAATTCATCAAAGCTTAGAAAGTGAAATGATAAACCAATGTCTTTCTGTATTTTGCCTCTTTTTAACATATCTTGAATTTACTAAATGCTTAAGGTGATAAATCATCATTTACACAATTACACTACAATATATCCATATTATCTGCATGGTTAAGCTTTCACATCATTGACACTCATACTTAGTCTTAATATGCACGATGATCTCCAAATGATAACTTGTGAGTCAAGAGCCAAATCCATGTGCACGACGCCTGTTGTCTTCATTTTTATCTGATTGGATTTATTTTTTGTTCGTTAAATTTAGACACACATAGACTTTGTTATTACTAGTTAGTACTCATTATTGTGAGAGATGAGAATTAAAATATAAACTATTAGATAATATTTGAATTGACCTGTCCATTTGTCACCAGTCGTTTGTGCAACATTTGCAGGATCACTAACTCAGCCTTAGATATTTCTGCTAAGAGTGGCATGCACCCATGTTAACATTTAGGTTTTTGTAAAAATTTGGTCATTCTTATATTGTGGTTTCAACTTTGAAGTGCATCAAGAATGAGCTCTGAAGCATGACTTAATCCATAGTTGATAGTTCTATCATTGAACTGCTAATTTTCAAAATGTTGGATGAAAAAGTAGTCCTTGAAAGTTTGCGCCCTATATTTTATAGCAAACTAATTCTAGGAGTTGATTCTTTCCTTAATAGGCCGATTACAATGTTATTTCTTATGATCATCCAACACGATTGAAAACTGGCATGGAGCTTTTAAGTGCCGCTCAAGAAATCGAGTCACAATTACATAGGGTTAGTGTTTTGCTTTTACTCACTTGTGTTTCATGTTATTCTTGAGAATGTAATATGGATTTCTGCTTTGGTTATCTGTGCTTTTTGCATGCAATTATTGTCAAATAAACGGAAAACATGAGGATGATGCAGGTTTCAGCTCCATTGTTAATTCTTCATGGGGAAGCAGATAAGGTGACAGATCCATTAGCGAGCCAATTTCTTTACGAGAAAGCTTCTAGCAAGGATAAAACACTAAAGATATATGAAGGAAGTTACCACGGCATTTTGGAAGGGGAATCCGATGACAGAATATTTGCTGTCCACAACGACATTATCTCATGGCTGGATTTTAGATGCTCCGTTAAATAAGATTCAAGCTATTGTATTGTTAGGCTCGCCAAGATATTTTTGATTTCGATCTTAAACTCCCTTCACAAAAGTTACCTCACAGGATTGCCTCTTATCATGGTAGTTACATGTAAATGTCAATTTTAGCTTCCTACTTTATGAGAGGCTCCTTTAAGGATTTAATTTACAATTTGCTTATTTTTTATTTTTAAATCAGTTGTGATCCATTGGTTCCCTTTATTGTGAGGTCTGACCAGTAATAAAGTTTCATTATCCTACAAATCGGTTTTGTTTGCCTCGGGTAATTTATGTTTTTTAATTGTCTTCCTCTAGATCGAAACCCATATTTATAGTTTGGATTTTTTGTTTTCTTGAAATATTAATTAAAAAAATAAACAAACTTATTAAATATGAAAAATTGTAATTAACGGTCGATAATGTATGAAAAATTGTGATTAACAATCGATAATGTATAACTGTTTTTTTCATTAAAAAGTAAAAATTTCATTAAAAAGTAAAAAAAAAAAAAAGTAAGATTGCTTTATAAAGAAAAGTATTATTTGTATATAGTATACCGGATCGGGATTTTATTATTTGATCATAGTTTTTTTTTTAAAATTTATTATATAACTAGATGATAATTTATAAAATTTACTCGACCATTTTTTCATGATTGAATAATTTCACAAGACTTCAATTTTTTTTTAATTGCAATTAAGGTGTTTTTTTATAGATAGTAAAAAGATTTAAATCCATAATTTTTCTTTTGATGAGGACTTTGTTACTACACCAATTCTAGAATTTTATAATTACAATTAATGTCAAGTGAAAAATTGGTCACTTCCTTAATGTCTAGATTAATCCCACCCGTCGATCCTTCCCTATCTCAAATTTAATCAACAAATTGTTAAAAATTTTACTATTTAGGGCAAGAAAGAAGAATAGTAAAAATTTTACATGAATATATGTGCACATTTTTTATTAACTATTTGAAAGGTAAAGAAAGAGAAAATGTACTTAATTTTTTAAGAAACTATAGGAAATTGATATGTATATCCTTTCTCAATCTTTTTCATACTAAGCAGAATTATTTTGTAGCCAACTAAAATTTTGAATGCACAGTCAATGAGCTCCTCAGATCGAATGATAAGATTAGAATAGTTGTGGAGTTTAAATTTGAAGTTGGTTTAACAATATCATTTAAAGATTACTTTTTGCGAATTTCATTATCTATATTTTGTTACACTTCTTACCATCACATAATTTTAACTAAAAGATGTGAGACACTTTGTAAGAGAAATTAAAATCTTAAAAATAAAATGTATAATTATATGTAGAGAAAGTGAAATGATAATGGCAATAGTAAGTAATTATTAGAAGGCAGCGGGAGGGAGAATATACATAAGAACGGGTTTTGTTTTGGGCAAAGAAACGCAGATTTTTGTACGCTGGGTTTTTCTAACACGAAGTAGCAGCTATCCAAAACACAAACAAACATCATGTCACTTCTTAACCAGCTCTTTAACAGAGGCGTTTTCGGCACTCGATGGTGAATTCCCTTTGCTTAATCTCATAATGATACCCGATTTTAGGTTTTGGGGTTATGTCCATTCTGTTTCTATATTTCTCATTTTAGGTCGTCAATTTCGTCTCACTCATTTTCACTCATCCTAAGCTTGCTTTAAATAATAATTGAAATGTTTATTGTATAACATTTAATTTCAATTTTGAGTCCCTAGGTTTTGTTTACTTTCTTGAAACGTGTAAGATATTAAGGTATGTATATCCAATGTATGTGTATAGCCAGATTTTTGGGTTGTTGGGGGAAGTGAGCTGTTTTGATGAAAGAACATGGATCCTTGGTATATGGATAGTTTCTACCAGTGTCCTAGGTGAGATTATTGACAAAGGTTGCTTTATACTTTGAATTTGAATGAATGTAAATGTTCGAAGTACTCTAGTCAACATGCTTTCTACTGTTTTAATAATATTAATTTGACTTATAAAAAAACAACATGCTGCTATTCATTCTTTTTCACCTTGTAGCAAAACATGTCTTAACCTGGCAATTTCACGCATTAAGCTGCTACAAAACAAGAGAGATGTGCAACTGAAACAAATGTGCAAGGAGATAAGCCAATTCTTGCAGGCTGGTCAAGAGGCAATTGCTAGAATTAGGGTAAGCCTTCAAGTCTCAGTTAATAGGTACTACTTTCTGGATCTTGTCTCCCTGTCTTGTGACTTTCTGTTTGTAAAATGTGTTGATTTATGATTTTATATAGGTGGAGCATATCATACGAGAACAAAATATATGGGCTTCATATGAAATACTGGAATTATTTTGTGAATTTATTCTTGCACGGGTACCTATAATTGAGAACCAAAGGTAACTCCACAGATAGTTTGTGTTGGTACTTAATGGCACACTGCGTACAGGTTATTATCTCTATGATTAGCAGTCATCAAGTTTGGTAATCAGATTGTGTTTTTATTTTTTAATGCTATTTTCACAAATCTGAAACAGATTAGTTACTTTCTAGATCTTCCTGCCTTGCTATATTTCACTAGTGACTATGCTTTTCTCAATACATTAGAAAATAAAACAGGGAAAGGCAGTGTACACTATTTAAATTTGGTTCACCTAAATTTATTTATACATAACTTTAGGGAGGAACAGTGTAATTTAGTACCAATACTTGTATGACTAATTTATATTTGTATCTATGTTGTGTCATGTGTGTAAATTGACCGTGGCCATACTGAAACACGTGATTTTCCTATCTGCCATATTGAATATGTGATGTTTGAAATGATATTCCTTGCTGCAAGTTTATTTAAGAAAACTTTTAGCAACTAAATAAATAATTAATGCTAAATGCATGCATAGAATATTTTTAGTTCTCTTTCACTTAGTTCAATGTAGTAGGTATTATATACACCACATTAAATCATTTTTAGTGTAGAGAAGATTCATTTTCAGCACTGAGTTGTGTTTTCAAATAGTTACACATTTTCTTATACAATCTATAGCAAAATATTTTTTTAGTCAAACTTGAAGCTTTTCTTCTCCACATATTAGGGAGTGCCCCTCGGAATTGCGAGAAGCTGTTGCTAGTATAATTTTTGCTGCTCCTAGATGTTCAGATGTACCAGACTTATTGCACATCAAGAACTTGTTTACCACTAAATATGGGAAAGAATTTGTGTCTGCAGCATCTGAACTTCGTCCTGATTCGGGCGTGAACCGCACGGTGATTTATTTTTAATTGAAGCTTCTAAATAGGAAACTGTTACAGCCTCTGAACAATTGCTTACTGTCATTAGTTCATCTGTTCTTTGGATATGAGTATTTCAGATCATTGAAAAGCTTTCTGTTAGTGCTCCATCTGGAGAGGTAAAGCTCAAGGTCTTGAGGGAGATTGCAGAAGAATACAATCTAGCATGGGATTCTTCCAAAACTGAGGCTGAATTTAGGAAAAATCATGAAGATCTCCTGGTAATTTTATCGATGGATATTTGTTTTTTCCTTGATTATTGGAAATTAAAAATATTATCTACTACTAGATTCATGTAATATCATACATTTGTTATTGACGGTAGATAGCAATATAGCATCTGTATAACATTATAACTAATAGGTTCTCACTTGTCTATCTTCAATGGTTTACTACCACCTTTGTCCCTGACACTGACCCCATAAATTACTGCAAATTTCATCCTAACCTCAGGGTACTTGTCTCTTCACGTGATAGTTCTACTGTGAGCATTGAGAAGTGGCTCTAGCTCTCAAGGCTATTTGTCTTAAATATCCTTATATGTTCCTTAAATGTTATAGATATGTGACAAAGTTGACATTTGTTGTTGATTGCCTCAACCTTCACCTCTTATCTAGGCTTGGGAGTATGCTAAGATTTGCAACAACATATACAAGTTTATAAGTGAGATATTCCAAGATTCTGACTTTATCTGATTTTATTAAATCTGAAACATATTAATGTCTCATTCTATGTTCCTAAACTTTTTAAATGTAGCTTGTTTGGTGATTTCCCTCTGATATACTTCCTTTGGTCCCAAATATAAGCAAAAAAAAAAGGGCTTGGGTATTGGTCTCAACTTTCAAATATAACCCAATCTTGGCTAATTTTATTTTATGAAATCATTTGCACAATACCCTTCATTTAATTGATGTTTTATTTTAATGTTATTTTATTATTAATATCAAGTTCCAAGGAATGTAGCTTAGGAAAAAGAGTTTAAAAAAATGAAGATGACACAACACAATTAAATGACGTCAATTAACCTTTCTTATAAGGGATTCCCCCCAATACTTTAGTCAGTGGAAAAGCATCAGGGCTAAACTTATTTGCAAGGAAAGGTCCATTTATTATTAGTGGTAGTAATAATATCAGTTATTCTTAACTTGTCCTCACTGCTTAGTTGTGTCGTTTTGTTAGTGGCATCTCTATTAATATGGATTTACCGGGTCTCAGAGTTTCTTTGATGCACTTAGGAGTTAAATATACATGTCTACATGTCTGTCTTATCTCAGAACTTGATGTTGAGAAGCTTGTATCTTGACAAAGGCAATCTGTTATCTTGAACTCACTAACATATGTGTTATACTTTATAACATTTCAACTAAATATTATGAACTAATATTCCCTGGTTTTTGAAGCCATTATACTTTATTCTCTACTTATCTAGTCCATGGTAGTTAAATCGGGATACAAATTTTGTATTAAAAAATTTATTTTTTGAATTATGAATCCAAATCATATTGTAAATCTTAAAATTCATGGTCAATGTTATTAGTTATAAATTGTTTATTAATAGTTAACACACCATAAAACAACTTAATCAGAAGTCTTATAAAATAAAATTATTAGTTAAATTCAGTTTATGAAAATCTTTATTTTAGAAGGATGGAAACAAAGCAATTTAATAGCGAAACAGTGTGCATACATTAAATGAGTGAGCAATAAATAAAGTAGGGAAATAATAAAATAGGATAAGTTTAGAAATGTGATTTTAATTCCTTTTCATCTAAGGATTTAAACTTATATGACTTCTCAAATTTTTTTACGAGAGTTTGTAAAAACTGTTAAAATTGTGCTACAAATTTCAGGAAATAACTAGATAATTCTAGAAACTAAGATTTTGTACTAGAAAATTGAAAGTAGTTAAAAAGATAAATCTAGAAAGATTAATAACAACTCATGAATGATGTAGAAATAAGTTTCAGAAAGTTATAGAATCTTGTAAAATATTTTTATTACTAACCAACACAGTAAGTCGATGGAATTGAAGTACTATAATTGAAGCCTATCAATTTGCCTTGTTTCTAAAAAGTGCTACACGGCTATTTCATCACTCTACCTATTTATATATAGACTCCTTAAATAATTGATTCTACAATTCATCATCCAATAACTAGTTTCTTCACTCCTAAACTTCTAACAGTGGCATCAGAGCTACGTTTGGTCATCTACTGGGTGTAGATATATTATCCAACTATTTCTAAAAGTATTCTACTATCCTCCATACCACTTTCTAAATTTTTTCAAATAACTTATGACTACTAATATTTCATCTTCGCTTGTTCCTATTTTTACTGGAGAAAGTTATGATTATTGGAGCTTTAAAATGAAGACATTTTTTTTTTCTCAAGACTTACGGGATGTGGTAGAAGGACTTTATATTCCTGCAAACATTTCAACTCTTAGTGCAGCTCAAAAGAAAGAGTTGAAGGAAAGCTAGCAGAAAGATTCAAGGGCGTTATATTTTCTACAACAAGCAGTTGTAGACATAATCTTTCCGAGAATAATTGGTGCTACGAACGCTAAAGAAGCGTGAAATACTCTATAGGAGGAGTTCGAAGGCCGTGCCCAGGTACGTGCTATCAAACTTCAAGCTCTAAGATGAGAATTTGAAATGATAAAAATGAAGGAGAATGAGAACATTAAAGACTATTATTCTAGAATAAAAGAAACAGTTGATTAAATGAGAGCTTATTGAGAAGAAATTCTTGACAAGAAAATTATTGAGAAAATTCTAATTACAATTTGTCATAAGTATAATGCTATTGTGACTTTAATAGAACAAATCAAAGATCTGTCTACTTTATTGATGACAAAACTCATGGGCTCTCTTGAAGCATATGAGCAAAGATTGAAAAGGCATGATGACAATTCTATTGAAATTGCCTTTCAATCTAAGCTTAAATTACAGTCTCAAAATAAAGAGAATAATGAAAAGAAAAATAGAGGAGTTTCTAGAAATAAAGAGAATTCTAGAAATTTCTCCAAGTCAAATCAAGAAAAAATTCCTCCATGTGGCATCTGCAAAAAGACAAGTCACTCGAAGAAGGATTGTTGGCATTGCAGAAAGCCACAATGTAATTTGAACAAGCAATTTGGACATATTGAGAAAAATTGTTGCAACAAAAATAAGAATCAAGAAAATTTCGTCGAAGAACATTGACTACCAGCAACATCCATTTTATGCTACATGAGATTCTATTGCTAAATCGGGAGAAAAATGGTACTTGGATAGTAGTTGCAGCAATTGCATGGCTAAAGATATAAGTATTTTCAAGGATATTACCAATTCTGTAAAAGTAAAAGTTCGATTAGGAAATGGTACCATGGTGGAGTCAAAAGGCAAAGGCACAGTCATGGTGTAGACAAGGAAAGGAATGAGACTCATTAAAGATGTCTTATTAGTCCCCAATCTTAAAGAAAGTCTCGTGGGCATTGGCCAAATGATGGAGAAAGGCTACACTCTTCCTTTTGAAGGAGATACCTACACAATTTATGATAACCATAACAAGAGCCAAGAGATAGCTCGAGTTAAAATGGAAAAGAGAAATAGAAGTTTTTCAATGAGCTTCAAATACACTACCAACATTGCTATGAAAGTCCAAGCTGATGATTCATGGCTGTGGCATAGAGGATTTGGTCACTTAAGACGGAAGTTGCTATACCAGAAAAATATGATGATAGGTTTGCTGTACTTAATGGAAAATAATGAAGCTTTTGAAGGATGCCTTCTCGAAAAGCAACATAGAATACCTTTTTCAACTGACAAAGCATAGAGAGCCAAAGAGTTATTAGAGTTGATCCATACAGAAGTTTGCAGACCAATGAGGATATCGTCACTCAATAACAATTGGTACTTCATCCTTTTCATTGATGATTTTTTTTTAATGACCTAGGTTTATTTCCTTAAAGAAAAATCAGAAGTCTAAAGCTCTAGTTGAGAAATAAAGCGCAAGACATAAAAGTACTAAGAAGTGATCAAGGAAAAGAATACAACTCACACCAGTTTAATAAGTTTTGTGAAGATGAAGAGACAACTTACAGTTGCATATTCTCCACAACAAAATGGTGTCTCTGAAAGGAAGAATTGCACAGTCATGAAGATGGCTAGATCAATGCTAAAGAAGAAAGGCTTACCTAACACATTCTAGGTGGAAGTTGTCTACATTGCAGTCTACATACTCACTAGATATGTAACTAAGGGAGTTCAAGACAAGACTCCAATTGAAGCTTGGAGTGGACGAAAGTCATCTGCTAAGCATCGAAGAGCATTTGGATCTATTTGTTATATACATGTTCCAGATCAGAAGAGACACAAGCTTGAAGATAAAACTATGAAAGGAATCTTCTTGGGGTATAGTACACAATCAAAAGGTAGAATCTACAACTTGCAAACAAAGAAACTCACCATTAGTCGAGATGTTAAAATTGATGAAAATGTTTCTTAGGACTGGGAAGAAGAAACCATTGGGAGAAGAAATATTTTAGTTCCATTGGAGCAACCTCAAGAAATTTAGGTCGTGGCAGAAGAATTAGGTACACCTTCTTCACCTTTACAACAACAAGATTTTTCACCAGAGTCTACTCCAAGAAGAGTAAGATCTTGGTGGATATATATGAAACATATAACATGGCCATACTTGAGCCTGAATGCTATGAAGAAGCATCAAAGCTAGAGGTATGGATTAAAACAATGCAAGAAGAAATAAAAATGATTGAAAAGAATAATACTTGGCAGCTTGTAGATTGCCCACATGGAAAAAATATCATTGGAGTTAAAGTGGGTCTACAAGACAAAACTAAATCCCAATAGTACTATACAAAAACATAAGGCTAGATTAGTTGCTAAAGGTTACTTACAACAACATGGAGTTGACTACAATGAACATTTGCTCCAGGTGCTTGTCTAGATACAATTAAAGCCTTTAATAACTCTAGCAGCACAAAAAGGTTGGAACATCTACCAACTAGTGTCAAATTTGCCTTTCTAAATGCTGTGCTTGAGGAAGAAATTTATGTGGAGCAATCACAAGGCTTTGTAAGCAAGGAAAATGAAGCCAAAGTGCTTAGATTAAGAAAAGCCTTACATGGCTTGAAGTAAGCTCCTCGAGCATGGTATAGCAAAATTGATCAATACTTCGCAAATCAAGGCTTCAGGAGGAGCAAGAGTGAGCCACACTATATATTAAGTTTGATTGGAAGTTTATTATATCTTAGTTACACGACCAAATATCATGTACACCACATGTCTTCTATCAAGATTATGAAACAACCAAGCTAAATTCACTATGGAGCAGCAAAAAGAATTCTAAGATATCTACAAGGAATTAAGGGGTTTGGTAAATGGTACGATACCATGATATACTCAAGGTTGATTGGCTACAACGGTAGTGATTAGACAGGATCCTTGGATGACATGAGAAGTACATCGAGATATGACTTCTCATTAGGATTAGGATCTTTCTCTTGGACCTCAAAGAACAAGAAACAATAGCACAATCTACAGCAGTAGCAGAGTACGTAGCTGTTGCGGAAACTACAAGTCAAGCAATATGGGCACAAAGAATACTTGAAGAAATGAGTGAACAACAAGAAGAGATAATTATAATCTACTATGACAACAAGTCAGCCGTAGCAATGGCGAAGAATCCAGTCCACCATCATTGAGCGAAACATATAGCTATCAAGTATTATTATATAGAGAAGCATAAGCAAATAAGCAAGTTCAGATTGGGTACTACGAAGATCAAGTTGCAAATATATTAACAAGGGCACTACCAGGAGTCAAATTTGAGCAACTACGAAATATGCTTGGAGTTTGCGAAATTTGCATCATGGAGTGTTAAATCGTGCTATAAATTTAAGGAAAAATAGATAATTCTAGAAATTAAGATTTTGTACTAGAAAATTGAAAGTAGCTAAAAAGATAAATCTAGAAAGATTAATAATAACTCATGAATAATGTAGAAATAAGTTTTAGAAAGGTATAGAATCTTGTAAAATATTTTTATTACTAACTGACACAGTAAGTCGGTGGCATTGAAGTACTATAAATATGTATGCAATCGATGTACAATTGAATTCAATCAATTTGCCTTGTTTAAAAAACCCAGTGTTATCCTCTGTTCCTAGAAAGGGCTCTGGGCTATTTCATCATTATGCATTTATATAATTCATTCATATATAGTAAGATATAAAACTAATTTAGATACATATTAAGATACATATTAATAGGTAATTAAATCGTAAAATACTAACAACTATAATATAATATCTACTATGGTTTCAGGAATTTGTTGAATTTCTTTAAACTTTTATCATGATTTTCTTGTGTTACCTATTGGGCAGCAATGCAGTTAGTTTTTTTTTTTTTTTTCTAACTTTTATTATGATTTTCTCATATAGTTGGGTGGAGAAAAGCAGTTAGTTTGTTTTTCTTTTTATAACTTTTATTATGATTTTTTCCGTATTCCTTGTAGGGTGGAGCGAAGCAAGTTAGTGCTGGAATCACCATTTCTCATACTTCCAGCAGAAATGGTTCTAATGATTTATCTCCTTGTATTATGGAACGTTCTATCAAATCTGTGCACGATAAACAAGAATATAAACACCTTGAAGCTCTCAGCCCTTCTTCGATAAATACTAATCAAATTGAACAGTCACACAAAAATACAGAAATCCCCGGAGATGTTAAAAGTGAGACTAGATTTCAATCCTCTGATGTGCTGGAAAAGGCAAGGGCTGCCATTGCTTCTGCAGATCGGGCATCTGCTGCCGCTCGTGCTGCTGCTGCACTAGTACAGAGTGATTTTGGATCATTGAAGTGAAAGTTGAATAAATCTTGTGTTTAAAATAGACAATTTGCCCTTCCTGGATACTATTGCTGAAAAAGAAAGTGAAGAACTAAAAATGTCAAGGAGAAAATTATTATGGTCTATGTTGAGAGGTGACAAGTGACAAATTTATACAGTGATTCTTGTGTAATAAAAATTGTGTCTGTATGCGTTGTACGATGGATAATTAAAACATGTAAATTGTTTGTGTCTGTATGCATGGTAAGTTGGATAATTAATACATGTAAATCGTTGTAATGAACTGAAAATTGAAGGGTGTGAACTTTTCTAAACTTTCCTAAATCTTCTTTAGACTATGGATCTTAGGGTATGAATTGAAAAATATTATTTCTAAGTAATTTAAACATCAATTTTACTCCATTTCGGAAATGTTACTTATAGTCTCATGCATGTTTTAAAGCAAGTATGACAAATATTTTTAGTGGTGATATCATCTACATTTTAAGTCTTTTAGTTGTATTTTTGACATTATGCATTGTTTCCACAAATATTTGTTCTTGTTTTTAAAGCAACAAAGGTTAAAGCTATCCTCCGGCAAAATAAAAACAAAAGCTGAGCTAATGCTTAAAGATGATGCTAACAAGAAACCTTTGCGTGAAGTGTCCACTATGACACGGGAGATTTATAAATATTGTTTCTTTCACAGTCCAACATCAGTCACTTTTTGAATTCTAATTTGTTTATAGTATTCATGTGATCAATTGTGTGCTTAGGAGACAATTATTGTACTAGGAAAAAAAATAGTTGAATGTTTTTAGTATGATCTGAAAGTTATAATTGTAATTTTTTTTTCTTACATGCTACCTCATAAGTAAGTCTACTATTAGAAAGATAAAAACAGGTATAAAAGATTGTCTTCAAATTAAAATTAAAAAACAAAAGATTTAATTAACAATAAATTTTGAAGTTTCACGAAATATTTTAAATAGATAACAACCTTTTTACTCTCTTTTTTTCCTCTTAAAGACAAATTTAGTATATATAAAATATAAGAGAAACAGAGGAAACAAAATATTTAAAAAATCTTATACATCCAGAACTAAAGATAAACTTCTGAGTGTTTCCTCTATACGTACATAACCACATGAAGTGGTTGGCACCCCCGCTAGAAAACCACCCTAGATTATTACTTCATATTAAAAAAAGTCAGGGGTTACTATATTAATAAAAAAACACACAACCCATGTTAAAACCAAACTTATACAACAACCATTTTCAAGAGATAGCCTGAATAGAGCTGCAGATATCCAAGTACTCCATTGTTTGATTATTGAAAACAATGGAGTTTCTAGATATCCAAATATTCCAATAAACCACGAGCCCGAACAAATACCTACATTTACTTTTATATTTTCCATCCACCCAAGAGCTAGCTAAGTGAAATAAAAAGGAAATTTCATTGGGTAGTGACTCAATACCAATCCACTTCAGAATCCTATACTACAAACTTTGAGCAATTGGACATAACAGAAAAAGATTCTTACTGTCCTCTACAGATCCCTACACATAAGACACAACTGCAAATCAGGATAAATTGTGACTCTTCACTACAACAAATTAACAATTATGGATAACCTATTCTGGAGGAACTTTCAAGAAAATGTCAGAACTTTAGAAGGCAATTTGTCCTTCCATAGCTGCCTAAACAAAAGAGAATGCGACCTATATCCATTGTACTTACCATCAGATAAGATCTTGTATGCACCTGCTACAACATTTCTTTCCAAGGACGACAGAACCTCCTCTTCCCAGGCGAACAATCTCCTCTTCTATTCTCATTCCACTGCTGAGAACCCAAGACACTGCCTCGCATAACTTTGACTGATGCTTTCTTATTGATTGTCAAATCAAATATTTTTTGGAATAACACTTTCAGTGAACCATCACCTAACTAGTTATGATTCCAGAACAAAGTGTCACCCTTATCAACTTCCTCGTATTGGATTCAAACTAACTGTGAATGTGCCATAAGACCATCTTATGACCAAATATCCTTCCACCAAATTAAGAATTTTAACCTTGATACTATTTGATATGGTAAATTCTAGAAATCTCCATATCTATTCCAAATTAACAGGTCCCATAAGGTATTCTTCTCAGATCCTCCATCTCTATTTAGCATGTAGACTTAGTTAAATCTCGTTAGGCATTTTACCCCCAACCCTCTTTCACTCATAGGTTGACACACCTTCTTCCAACTTACCTAAGCAATTTTCGTTGCAGACCTTTAAGAATATTGACCACCTTTCTAGAAGCCTTGTAAAAAGAGAAGTAATACAACAGAAGACTTGATAAAACAGAATTCAACATTACCAAACGAATGCCAAAAGACATATTCTTCCTCTTCCAATCTAAGTGTCTCTTCTTAAAGTGATCTACCATAGTCTCCACACTACCTCCCACCTTGGATTAACCCTTCTAAGGACTCCCAAGAACTTGAAAGATGGTGAACTTATAGAACAATTAAGAAGACATCCCACTGCATGCATGAACATCAAATCCACATTCAGACCATATAAATGACTTTTAAAGAAGTTCACCTTCAAACTAGATGATGTCATCTCAAAACCTCTTAGGATAACCTTCAATGTCCAAATTGACTGGAAATTTGTTTCTCCCACCAAAATAGCATCATCAGCATATTGGAGTAAAAAGAATTTTGCTTCTTCGCCCATAATAATCTCTTTGTAAACTTCTTTCAGAATAACTAATGTGAACAACCTCGCAAGACCTTCTACAGCCACCAAGAACAAGAAAGGAGAAAGGGATAACCCTGTATAATTTCCCTTTCGGGTTAGAATTCTTATGTCAGACTCCCATTAACTAGAATAGATATCTGCCTATTCCGAATTACATTAGCTACCCATATCCTTCATCTAAGAATTTTCAGTTAATCAAGTTGTCTTTTCAAAATCTACCTTAAACAAAAAGCAATATCTTTTGAACCCCATCAAGGGTATACTATCCACTTCTGGTATCTGGCTAAAATGAACCCCATCAAGGGTTGGTCTATTATTACTGCCATGCTTTGAAAACAAATCTTGAAAGTATTTCCCCACCTTTGCTTTAACTCCATCAATAGACTCCACCCATCCAATCTTAGACTGAACTACCAGATATTATTCTTAGAACACCTTTTCTTAGAGTACTTATGGAAGTACTTTGAATTTAAATCACCATGCACCATCGACCTGACTCTTCGACTTCTAAATAATTATATTTTCGACGACCCTTGCTCTACCCCAATACTCAACTAAAATAGCATTTCTATTTCTACCTTCAGAATCAGGTCCCTTTAGTAACTTCTAATAAACTCCTCCAGTTCCTTTAACTTTGCCTCCAGCATCTCCTCATCGGAATTCATCACCTTATAATTTCACTCTTTGATTACCCTTTCAAACCCTTCAACTTTCATAAATTTATAGCCCTGCCAACCTGGACTAGTATTAAACATCTAGAGATTTTTCACTACCTCAAAGAAGGAAGGTTGCTCTAACCAATGATTCCCAAACTTGAAAGGTTTAACCCCCTAATTCAAAATAGTGATTTAGTTAAGATACAACTATGAATAAAAAAACTCCTTAGATCTTATCCATTGAGAACAAATATTTCACACATTAATTAATTCTTGAGAAATAAAAAATCTATCTAACCTGCTAGATATCCAAGAGAACTGTTTCCCATAAGTTGATATATGCATTACTCCTATATGACCTATAAAGTGATGGAAAGCTTCCATCTCAACCCCAGAGTGATAATTTGATGATCCAACAATTTCCAATCTATTTGTCACAGCATTAAAATCTTTCCCCAAACACCATAACACCTCTGAGAATCCCCTCTTAGTGATTAATAAATTACTCCACAACTTCCTTTTATTTGTCAAAGAGCAAAATGAATATATATTAAGCAAACAAGCAGCAGAGATGAGACCTAAAAATTGTGAAAGCAAGTCCCAAGAAACCTTCACCTTGAATCTGCCAAAAAACCTCTATTAGTCATTTCCTCCACATGGTTAAAAGACCTCCACTTAAGTCATTGGATAACATGGTTTGCCAGTGACAATCCTCCACTCTCGAAACCTCCTTAACCTCCCAGCTAGCAATATTACTACATTTTGTTTCCTAGAGCATCTAGAAATCAACTTTGTTATACTGCAATAATACTCTCCTAATACACCAATATTTAGCTCTATCCGAAAACCCTATTACATTCAAAGAAAAAATTTTCATTCAAACGTTACCCAAGTTTCTTCATTTCCTTCCTTTCCATCCTGTTAATTGCCTCGTACTATTGGTTCCTACTACCCTAAGATAACAACCCCTTTACACTAATGTATGCAAACAAATATTATATTATCGTTAGGAGAGCTATAAGTGAATGTTAATAAACAAAATAAGTCATGAATTCTCCTTTTTAGGGAAGTATATAATCAAAAGTAAATATTCTTCATGTCTATTTTTCAATTTATAAAGACATTAGTTGAGTAAGTAGAAGTATTACTATTTTCCAAATTAACTTATAAAAAATGTTAATAATGCACTTTTTCAATGTAATAGTATTATTAAGAAAAAATTATTAGAATAAGTTATATTAATATTTTTTCTTATTACACTGAGTAATTCTTTTTTGCCTTTTTTTGCCTTACAATAACTTTACTGATTGTTTAAAAATATTACTAACTTATATACAAAGTATATCTTATTATATGTTAAAAATAGAGATAATTCTAATAAATGTAAATGTAATTTATTCAGATTATATTATAATTAATTTTTTTTAAATGGTAAGAGACTCATTTTTTTAAATTTTATTTATTTATTATTCAGTGATGGTGGATATAAATTGACGAAATTTAAAAATAATGTTTTAAAAAAAGTTTATCCATAATGATTTCTTAATATAAAAGTGATTATACATTAAGTTCCAACACAAGCATACAAATTATGCGATTCTGTGAAAGAATTAAGAGCAACAGTAAAAAAAAATAATATAATATAATAAAGTGCTTAGAAGATAAAGTTCATGTGAAAACAACAAAAGCATTCGTTTAATCACTTCATCTCGTGATAAAAATAAAATGAAAAGAAAAAAAGAGATGCAGATAGACAAATACAGTGTTTCAACAGGGAGGCATGATTGGTTATGAGGGCACCAAAAGAGTTGGTGACAGGGCCATACACAAAATGAGTCAGAAGAACCAAAACATTCTTGTTGGCTCTCCCGAACACCATAACCTACATCAACATGCACTCACTCACTCTACTCTAGTGACCACACAGGCTAAAAGAGTGAACCCTCAGGCTGAACCCTAAGGCCCTTAGGTTTCACATAAGACCCCTATTGCCCTACACTGTTGCTAGCACCTTTTTCGCAGGCAGAGATTTTTCTCAGACAAGAGATTTTTAGTTTTGTATTCTATTGTATTATATACGCACTCAGCACATAATCACAATCTCACCCCTCTCTCATGCAACGCGCCTGATTCACAAAAGACACACAGTACCTATGCATGAAACTTCAGCAAACAGCTATGAGAGGCACACTAACCGTACATTTATTCACTGTGATCAGAAAGAGAGAGAAAGTGCGTGTTTGTGTGTGACAAAGATGTAACGTAGGCTTGCAGAGGAACTAATAAGGACAGAAGTGAACAAGACCAGACCAGTTTTGGTGGGTGGGGATGGTAACTGTAGCAGCGATAACATTACAAATGCTAAAGGGGCCTCCCAACCCCAACACTTTTTCATCTCAATCCTATGCATATGAATATCTTTTCATTCATTTACGTTGCATCCGTGGTCCCTTTCTACTTTTCTTAATTTTTATTTTTTTTTGTGTTAAGCCATATTCCACAATATTTATCTCCACTCACCCAATCTATTATACATTTTTACAATCATAGTTTAAGTAATATGAATTTACAGTAATTTTTTTATAAAGTTATGCAATTTAAAAACAAGATTTACCTATAAATTTTAATTATCTATAAGTTGAATATTTTAATAAATACAAATACAAATTTGATTTTAACATGGTTAGATAGTCTTCAATTTAAAAACAAGATTTACCTATAAATTTTAATTATCTATATGTTGAATATTTTAATAAACACAAATACAAATTTGATTTTAACATGGTTAGATACTCTTCTAGTTAAGTGTTTAGAAGGAAACCATTTGACACTGATAGTTAGATCATTCAAAATTATGTTTCAAAATTGAAATAATTATTATATTATTTCATAAGAACTATTTTGTTTCAGTTTTAAAAACATAAAAAACTAAATTATTTTTTAATAAAAGAAAACATCAAACTGAGTATAACAAAAAATATAAGTGTAATTTAGCCTATTCTACCTACATCTAAGTGTGTAGCATTTTTAAAATTGATTTTATATATAATTAATTGGGTTAAAATTAATTTTAAAGTGAAATAATTTATATATATGTAGGTATTTATTAATTTTCACATTGAAAATAAATTTCTAATATATAAAATTTAGTATAAGATTTTTATTTATACGTTTTACAATTTGTAATTAAGTCAAAGTTAGTCAAAACTAATTAATATATATATATATATATATATATATATAAATAAATAAATAGATTTCTAAGGTGTGAACGAAAATAGTTAATCACACCTTTTAACTTAGAACATGAAGTGCAGATTAAAATATTTAAAACTATATCATAAATCTAAAGTTCATTTAATTTTTTATTATTTTTAATATATAATTATTAAAAATTTTAAAATATTTAGTAATATATTAAAATTACTTACCTTAAATTTAAGGAAGATATTTTATTGAATAAATTTTGTCCTCAAAATTATTAAAATTCTTAAATTATGGTGTTTTGTTATAATTTGTTATGTTTGTTCTTTTTAAGAAATACTGGTGGGTGATGTAGCATTTATATGAGATTCATAAATTAAAAATATATAAATTTAAATTTATAATTATTAAATTTTCATTTTTATTATGAATTTTAATAAGGTAATAATTAAATTTTATTTCAGACAAAAATACATTTTTAGTTCTTTATGTTTTTAAATATATTAATTCAGTTTGATCCTTCTTTTAAAAAAGAGTTTAATTTGATTATTTATATTTTTAAAGTAAGTAAATAGTCCTGTCAAATAACAATTATTTTTAATTTTTATATACAATTTTAATCCTTTCAAGATGTGAAACTTTTTCTCACATACATGAAAATTATAAATTCAATTCATGTTCGAAACCAATTATTTTAAAAATTATAGCAAAAATAAGTCTTATGAGTAATAAAAAATAATTTGATATTAAAATATTTAATTTATTGATTGTTTATTATTATATCTACTTTTTTGCCCCCATTTTTACTATGTTTGTAATATTTTTTAACATTATTTTAATTTTATAATTTTCATATACTTTGATCTAGGTAATAAAAAAAACATTTTATATCTCAAATGAGTTAAATTTTCTTTCAAAATTATAATAATAATTTTTATCTACTTTAAAACACAAATAATTAAATTAAAATATTTAAAAAATAAAGAATTGGATATATATAAAAACATAAAGTACCAAAAATATATTTTAATCTTTATTTGTACTAATATTTTTAATCATTTAAAGGATATTAGTTTTAATTATTCGATATCATAAAAGTTTTGAATAGGTTAACCTTGTTATAACTTAAATATTTTTTACCACATTATGTACAAAAATATTTACTATTTAAATAAAATTAAATTTAAATTAAAATAGAGTTTAATAGTATACACCATCAGTATAAGAGAATTTTACACTAACAGTCAATCATGACTTTTAAAGTAGTAACGCTGACAATGCATACTAATTAAAATCATTAAACTATACTGAAAAATAATGTTTGTTATTTCTTTTTGTTAAATTATTATTTTAAAACAATGGTTATCATTATAAAAGAAAATCATTAATATTGTAAGTTATAAAAGTAAATTATTAATACTTTTATAAACTATATATTTTATATTTTAACATTTAAAAATAAAAATATATCACATAATTAACCTAATTATATAATCATTAAAGATAAATGAGTGTAATTTTATAGAATATAATCATAATAAAGTTATGATTGAATTTCACACATGTAAAATTCCGTTCTCATGTAATAAATATGATGTAAAAAAAACCATGTTGTTGTTATTTTTTAATTTTAATATCATTATATATTATTTTCATATGCCAAATTTTTTATTTTTGCTTGGATTATTTTTTTTGAATATTCGGATAGATCATTGTTGCTATAAATTATGCCATTATTATTTTTATTTAATTTTTTAATATTATTTAAATTTTATATTTGGATAAGAAATTTGACTTTATGAGTTCAACATATATGTGTAACGTTGTAAGTTATAAATAGCTAAAAAGTTGTATACTACTCTCATTTTTATAAGGAAGGTCTTAGACTTTACGTAATTAAGCAAGAACAACAATCATAGTTATAAAAGTGGAATCAAACAGTAAGTTAGATCGATCAAACTGAAAACTAGATGAGCTATCGATTCGGTTTGGTTTACAAATTAATCATGTAATTAGATCACATCAAACTAATGGTTATTTGATCCAACTATTAAACTATCAAACCACTATCTGACTAGTTCAATTTTAATAACACCGCACGGGATAATATTTATTATCGTTATTATTAATTTTGTATATTATTAAATGTTAATTTAATATTATTGTGATCATATTATACATTATTAGCTAGGCATTTTCATCATTTATGTGCCTCTAAAAAACTGAACAAAAATTATAATCTATTTTACAAATTTAAAATAAAAATGGAAAATTTGCATTGATAAATTAATATATTTTAATATAAGTAAATGTTAATTTATATTTTTGTATAAAATAATTATAATTTATACAAGTTAAACTCATTTTTAATTGTGTTTAAAGCTTGGTGTACGTAGTGAAAAGTTAATTAGGTAGATTTGATAGTTATTGAATAAGCAAAATTGTGAATAAAGATGAAAAGAGAAAAGAAGTATTAATTTGTGAAGAGTTAAAAGTGAAAGCAAAGTTGCGATAAAAAGAAGAAGGAAGTTAAAAAGCATAAGGACCCCTCAATAGTCAATTTCTAAATCAGGGCCTGCATGCATGGTAATGGTAGTATCCATGAGGTGATGAGCATGAGGGGGGAGAATTCAACTCAACCGCGTGATGTGTACACTACACCGAAAGAAAGAAGCCAAATTGATTTTGCTGAAATGAAGGGTCGTTTTCGTCTTGAATTTCGTTTAAACGCGGACATGTTTCCATTGGTCGGTTTAGATCTGCCCCTCTTGTCCCATTCTTTTTACTTATGCATTTGGGTGCATGCAAATCCAAACAACCTTTTGTTTTCTCTTTCAGACCATGCTTTCCTGTCCCTTACTATCACTACCTCAAAATAAATTCAAATCACATACTATCGTTATCAGCATCCTGTGATTATGTAAATAATTGCTTTGGATCTTCCCAAGTTGCTCAATTCATTGCTATTATTAACATACGTGCAAGTATAGCGAGATTCGTGAGGAAGAATAGTGACAACTATGCATGCCAGCAAACCAACCAGAGCCAGAAAAGGGGAAATTATGAGTTTTTTGTTGGTACCAATCTAGTTATTGGTTAAACTTGTGTTTAGTGTGTGTGGGGCTAATTAGAAGAAGCATTATCAGCAAATCATTATTGTTGTAGACTGTAGTTAAGCTTGCCAGCAAACAAGTTACCGTTATGTGTGAAAGCAATTATTGTGCTGTGCCTCTCACTCGGAATTTTGCAGTACATAACACAATTTTTGCACACCTTTCTATTGTGTTAACTGAAATTAAAAAAAATACAATATTTAACAAGCACACAGACCATCCACGCTTAACAAAACATATAAATGGCGTGCAAGTAACCTTCAGGTACCAGACCTAAACATTTATGTCACCCGGCCACGAGCTAATACAACCGTACACCATGCCATGTATATTATCCCTGATTAGTAGTTACTAATTATATTATGTAATATTTTTTTAACATATTAATAATTAATATTAGATTTATAAAAAAATTATGTAATATTTTTGGAATTCTTCATTCAGTTATATAACACTAGTTCAAAGTTCAAACACATTTAAGTTCAATTTCTACAATTTAAATATATTCAAATTAACTTCAAAGTCAGTTTATTGAATGATTAGAAATATTATATATTTTAAATAAATAAAATTTTTTTTTTCAAAATCAATTATCTTGTGTTCTGGGTAAAGAATTTTAAGAGAAAAATTCACTTTATTATATAATTTTACAATGAAATATATTGTTTGAATAAAGAATTAAAAGAGAATTTGAAATTCAAATAAATTGTGAAAATATTTTGATTAGTTAATTTTGAAATTTAAAAATTTTCAAACCTATTTTTTCTTTTGCTAAAGTCGAATAAAATTATTTTTTGCTTAATGTGGACTAGGATTATTTATTAATGATGTTGATCAATGCTATTTTTTTAATTGGGTTTCTTTCTTTCATACAGTTGGTTAGAGTTATCCACAAGTTTGTGTCTTACTCGACACTAAGGGGTAGGAGTAAGATAAGGCCGCTCGACTAGCTCTATTTCAAGACTAGTTTGACCCAACTTATTTAATAAAATAGCTAGGCTTAGGCTTTTAAAAAATATATTAAATTAAATAGGTTAGGCTTAAGCTTACAAAAAGCTTATTAAGCCTAATAAGCTAGCCTACTTACACATGTAAGTGGATAAAAATCTTTTAGCCCCATTTAGTGTCTAATCTTCTATCCCAATCAATCTAGAAACATTATGTCATTTAATAAGTTAAATAAGAGATAAAAAAAATTAAGCGTGACTTGTTAAATGACATGACATTTTTTTTTATTGATAGAGACAAAAAATGAGACAATAAATGGAGCGGATAATTTCCATCCATATTTAAGTATAATAAAAAAATATAGTATTACACTTATATTTAATTAATATTTTAATAAAATAATATCTCATATTATAAACAAAATAAAAAAATATTTGAAACTTTCATTTGTAATATTTTAAAGTAGGTCTAATATTCTTTTAACATTGTGGCATAATTAACATTTGACTTGTTTAGTTTAGTGGCAAAGTGTAGATGTGAGGAGAAGGGGAGGGTCGTGGGTTCAAAACATTCTACTAATACATTAATAACTAACATTTGCCTACAAAAAAAATGACTTGTTTAAAATTTGGTTTTTTAGACTATTCACATTTCTTAATATTAAATAAGTATTTAAATAGGCTATCAAGTCACACTAGACTTTTAAAAAAGGTTAGGTCAAACCTAAAAAAAAGCCTTTTACTTAGGCCTTAATATTTTTAAAAATATGTTAGTCCTATTTATGTGAAGCTGCCTATTTCCATCCAAATTCACGATACTATGGTAGGTGCATTGATAACTAGATTTGGATTTGCATTCGTGTGATCAAGTCTACCATGTTGTGAGAGTTGTGTGTTAAGTATACGAAACTCCAGTGTCCCTCCCACAATAAATTCCATACTGTTATGGAAGATGCATTAAAACCTTGGTATGACATGTGAAACAAACCTTTCTACACCCTTGATTTTGTTAAGTGGAAAAAACCTTAACCCAAATTTGACCCAATCAACATTGATTTTTTCATGAAACTTGAAACGGAGATGACTCAGTACCTATATGTGTGATTGATTATCATCACTATCTTAAAGTAGCTAGAAAATTGTATTGGAAATTTCCAAAAGTTTGGAGGATTTAATTTAAATATAGAAGCATCTTACACTTTTTGTATTGTTTTTTTTACAAGTCATTTATTTAAGTGATATGTAATTTGTCTCCTCACATAAGATTTTAAGTTTAAATCTTAAAAATATGATAGCAAGGGAAAGCGCACTTCAAAAGTGGTCTACCAACTTTTTTTTAATAAAATTATAGCATTGATAAAGATAGTAAATATTTTGTACCAATATTATAGTATAAAATAATTTATTTTTTATTTTGTTTTATTTACTCATATATAAGAGTAGTTTAGAAAAATACATTTGAATCTATAAAAAGTACTTTTTTTGTATAATTTTCTAAAATTATTTTAATAATTGTTTACAATTGATAGAAGATATTCATCAAAATAAGCGTTTCCATTTGCTTTCAGTAAGTTTTAGAAAAGTAGTTTATGATTTTTTATAATTATTTAAAATTGCTTTTATAAACTTTTTGATTGAATAATTGATTAAATAATTTTTATCTCTCCTCAATAAGTTTTATGTTAATTATATTTAATAAATTATCATTTTTTATAAGTCAAAATTATATTAACAGAGAAATAGAAAACATCAATGTGCCGCCTTTCTAAGAGTACAAGTAAGTCAAATGAATACAGAAACTGCTCATAACCCCTCAATACAACATCAATGATTCACCATACCCAAGAGTTTATTTGTGTTTGTTGAAGAATAGTAGGAACATTAGGCATTCCTTGGTTAAATACAAAAACATTCCTAACTTTTCACAATAGCCAAAGCCCCACAAATCAAACAAAAGATCACACTCTTCGCTTCTCTCTGCTACTACTAACCAAACCCAGAAATTGAAGAGTGAGACATTTAACATCATTGTGTAGTGTGAGTGTTGTAAGTAGTCCCCACTAAGAACGTAATTGTGACATACCTGGTAACCACAACATACTGTTCAAACAAATGCTTTCCAGACTCCATTATCCTACAACACTTTGTATCAGCATAACGTAAGATCTCTTAGCGTACCAAATTCCCCCAAGTAGCTAACTTGTTTGCATACAACCTTCATGCAAATAATTAAACTTTGGGAGGGACCCTTTAATCCATATTATATTTATCAGCTCATCATATTGTTGATCAACACCAATTGCTAGAACCTTGTAAGCGGAGAGACAAAGTACACTCTTGACCTAGTTGCCTCTCATACTCATGTATCCTTAACCTCCAGTTTTAGTGTAACTATCCTAACTCACTCCATAAAGTGAAAAACATCTCTTCCTACCACGCAAATATTCCTCTTCTCCACTCCCACCTCCAACCTAACTCTTCCTCCTAAACATCCTTCACGGTGACATGCTTGGGTATCGCTAGCCCATATAAGTGTTTATATTTATCTTGCAGCCTTTGAGCTTCTATCTAATAATCTCTCTAGAACTCCATCTTGTTCCCTAAGATACTGCTTCAAATTAGTGGCCCGTCAATCTCGCTTCCTCATGTCCTCTTGACCAATTGAATTCACGTTCATCCACCATCTAGAACAGTATTTCCCTTTGACATCCCAAATCCTATCTACACACAAGTATTTGACTTTTAAGATTCATGTCCACAAGCTGTCATGCTCCATCAACATGAGGTGGCAAAAAGGATGACACGAAAGTGCATTGGGTATCTTAGGAAACAGTTTGTAAGGAGAAAATGACATGGTGTTTGGGGTAGCTATTTTATTACAACAGTTAATTGAGTAGCTATTTAATTAAATGGTTAATTTGGATATGTTTCAATTATAAAGAAATTCTGATTAATTACAATTTATACATACATATATATATATATATATATATATATATATATATATATATATTTATTGAGAGAGAGAGAGCGAGGGAGGCGTGTCACATGAGAATGGTAAAAATATTTTGTAGCTATCCAAATTTAAGTAAAGAGTTCAGATGAAAATAACTCACTTAAAAATATCAAGTGCATCCTCCACCATATCATCCGACCAATAAGTAATATTTTTCTCTCACCAGCGCTGTTGTCACTCCCACTACTATTGCCTCCGCCGTTGTCACCAACAGTGGTGGTGGCAGCGACGACAACGATGGTGAGAGTGGCGACGAAGATAGTAGGTGATGGTAACGGTGGTAGTGGTGGTGGTAGCGACAGTAGTGGTAAGAGAAGAATATTACTTATTGGTGGAGGTGATATGTGGATGATGAACATGATATCTTTAAGTGGACTATTTTAATCTAAATTTTTTATTTAAATCTAAATAATTATAAAATATTCTTATCATTCTTACATTAAAAACACCATTCCTATATGATATATTCCATGTGGTGGAAGTCCATCATACATTGTAAAACATTTTGAGTAGCATGGAAAAGAGAGAGTTGCATTTAAAAAAGAATATCATACTAAACTATTCATGAGAACTGACAGATATACAGTGGGGGAGGGAAAGCATAACAAGGTCGATCCAAAGCTGTACATATTTGATAATGCTATTTTAAACTTATACAAGGCAGCTCGATCCAAAGTTGGTTTTAATGGATTTGAGTGTTGCAATTAAATCCAATATATATTACGAATATATTATGCTTTTGGTTATCTTAATAAGGTGTAATGTTCTATACTATTTTTAAAATTTTTATTTTGTTAACAAATATATTAATAATATATTTTATAATAAACACTTTAATAATTTATATAATATAATATTATACGTTTTTATATTAATATTACGTTTTCAAATTTATATTATAAAATATACTTTAATTCAATATAAGTTTTGCCCTTCTTTGTTCCATAATTAATATAAAAGTTTCAAATCTTTATCGGGTAAAGTTCGGAATCAAGCAAACGATACTAATAAATTTCTAATTTGGTAAGGAAAGTGATAAAATTTACATGTCTTTTCTGGTTTATCTTTCATACATTGCAGTTTTGAATTTTCAACTAAATTCATTTTTAAATCGTAATTTCCTTTTAGTTTACAACAACTTTCCATTGTCAAGCAAACATTGTCAACCAATTGTAATTTTCTTTTTAAGTAATTATTATAAAAAATAAATTTATTATAAATAATAAGTTTATTCTTCTTTATATGATAAATTTATTCCTCTTTTTTGTGTGTATCTTTCTTTTCTCTCTATAAATTTAGGTGTGTTGACATGATTGTTAGAAGGTAGTGTCAACATTATTAGGATATCATCCTATTTGGTGATGTTTTTAAATATTTTTTTCAAAAATAATGATCGTGCAAAATTATTCAGTCAATTTCATTACTTCTTTTCTTTCTGTATAATTTGTTTTAAGTACATACAATTTCTTTAAAAAATAGTCAACTGTTTGAAAATGTTAATTAATTGGATTTTTTCAATTAAGTTACGTAAATTCAGCCAACTTATTGAGATTTAAGACATTCAAAACTAATACTTTTCTTAATTATAATTAGGGTAAAAAGGACACTTTGTGCCTACATAAAGTTAAAAATTAATTATATTTATTTTATTTAAAAACAAAACAGAAACTAAATTTTTTTTATAAACAAATATTAGTTGTTAATATGTAAGTTTTATTAGTAGATGATGCAAACTCACAACTTCTATTTCTCTTTCTTTCTTTGTACTTTGTTGTGTTACTAGGCGATCCATCTTTATAACTCAAAACTGAAATTTATTTTAAAAATATAAATAAAGCTGTAAGTTAATTTTAGAGGTAGATAGAACTTAAAAGTTAAATAAAATAGTGTAACTATTTAAAGTAATTAAAGATAAAAATATTTAAGTAAAAATGATAACAAATGAAATTATTCTCTTTATAATAATTATAAGAAAACAAAAAATTGAATTTTATTTTAAAATACAAATAAAATTGAAAGTTATTTTAAAGATAATTAGAATTTGGAAGTTAAACAAATAGTGTAATTATTTAAAATATTAAAGATAAAAATGTTAGTAAAAATAACACTGATGAGAGTATTCCCTTTATAGTAGTATAGGTAGTATAATTATTAAAAATAAAAGTATTTAAGTAAAAATACATAAAACTTAATATTAGTTGTTAATTTGTTAGTCTTTTAGTAGAAAGATTCAAACCTATAACCTCTTCCTTTTCACCTCTCCACTAATGTAAATATTAATTAAATTTAAATAAAATAATATAATAGACACAAATTATAGTATGTCATAAATCAATATTCTATATTCAAAATAGATAAGTGCGTACTTGAATTGATATTTTTGTCTATAAGTTTTCTATTGGAAGGATCTTTAAGGTGGTTCTTCTCGCTACCTTCTAGGGAGTTATTTTATTTGTTAAATTTGATTAATGGGATGAAAAATTTATAACCTCCCAGGGTAGGCAAGAACCTCTCTTAATTGAGTTTTTTATCTAATTGACCTAACCCATCATAGAGTTAATATCATTATAATCTCAGTTCAAATAACCATATAAATATTATAAAATATAATAATAATCAAAATATAAATCATTAATCTAAAATGAAAATTACATATATATATATATATATATCATATCATATCATATATTAATTAACAATATGAAAAATCTGAGCAATAAAATAATATCCGATAGGGATATATATAATTGCATTTAGCTAATATTTTTCATAAAGTATATGGCATAGTGTAGTCCAATAAATGACACTACAATGGTCCAAACATAGATAAAAAAATTCTAATAAGAAACATGAAAATGAAGTCAACTAGAACATGTCTCTAAAAAAAACATAAAATCAAACTCCCACTAACTTAATACATCAAAAGTCTTGACTAAACCCATGTGAGCTACATGAATAAGAAAAATTCCAACAGTTAAGGTCTTAGTTAGTGGATATGCTAACATCTCCTCAAAATCAACGTGTTCAATCCGAGTGTGAAAATTTTTAATTTGCTCTCTAACAAATTGATATTTAATATCAAAATGCTTTGAACGAGTGGAGCTTTTGTTGTTTTGAGAGAAACTCACAACAACAGTATTGTTGCAATAAATCACAAGTGGTCTGGAAATTCTTTCAATTATGTGAAAATTAGATATCAAATTTTTAGGCCACTTGGCCTGACAAATGGCCTAAAAACAAGCAACATACTTTGCTTCGATGGTAGAGGTAACTTTAAGAGACTGTTTAACATTCTTCAAAGATAGCTCCTCCTGCCATCATAAAAATAAACTTGGCAGTAGAGTTACAATCATCATGGTAACCTGCAAAATCAGAATCAGAATAGCTAGTGATTTGAAGTTGATTAGACTTAAAAAAAGTTAACATGTGATCCTTGGTCCCTGTAAATATCGCATGACACTCTTAACAAATTTCCAATGACCCAAAATTTGGTTGCTCAAGTATCTCCCTAAAGCATTAACAGTGAAAGCAATGTCGGGACGACTACAAACTTAAGCATACATCAAACTGTCAAAAGAGGAAGTGTATGAGATTTTTTTCATACGATTCATTTCTTCCTCATTATGAGGACATTGTTTTTCAAATAATTTGTCATGTCATTGCACAAGTGAAACACATGGGGAGCAAGAATTCATGTTGAACCTTTAAGAATCTTCTCAATATATCCTTTTTGAGACAATCCAAGAATGCCACATGACCTATCACGATAAATTTGGATGCCTAGAACAATAGAAGCATCACCAAGGTCCTTCATATAAAAATGGCTACACAACATTGATTTTGTCTCAACCAATAGGTTTATACAACTAATGGCAAGAAGAATGTCATCGATATATAAAATGAGAATGATGAAATTACTCCCACTTGTCTTCAAGTAAATGCATTGGTTTGCAACATTTTCCTTGAAACTATAAGCGGTGTTTCCAATTGTTGTTCACAACTTGGTCAAATTTTAAATATCTTTACATAGATACTTATGTCACTCCATCGATAAACTTTTTATATTTAGACACCAAATGTTCACTATCTGTCTTAACAAAACCATCAAGTTGAACCATGTAGACATCTTCAGCAAAATCTTTATTGAGAAAAGTTGTCTTCCCATCCATCTGGTGAAGCTCTAAGTCAAAATGAGCAACTAAAGTCACGACAACTCAAAGTTTGTCCTTCATTGAAACCGATGAAAAAGTCTCTTTATAGTTTATGTCTTTTCATTGACTAAAACCTTGAACTACTAATCTAGCCTTATATCTATCAATCTTTCCATCAGGAGTACGCTGTCTTTCCATCTAGAGTGTTATCATATTTCATGAGAAATTCTTTGAGCTTTAGAAGACTCGTCAGCAAGAGGCAATGCCTTGTGGTTCTCATGCCAAGTCCAGTTTCCTAATGATCAGGTAGAGATCTAATGATTCTTTTGAGTCTTCATAGTTTGTTCCAATAAGAGTTTTGATAGAATTAGGAGAAAAAACTGAACATAACAAGAAAAATATGATTTAAAAGTTTAGTTTAAAGTAAATCCCTAAGTAAATTACAATACATTATGACTTATATTAATAAAATCTTAGCACTGATAGTACTAAAAAATTCATTAACATGAGTTAAGAAAAATGCATTGTACAACAATAAATTATACTAATAATAACATATTGATAGGATATAATTGTCACTAATATAATCAATGACACTTATTTCACAAAATTTACACAAATGCATTCACGATATGTGAAATTACAATCATGTAAATTAAAAGGATAAATTATACTTATTGCCAAATAAATTTACATAATTTTAATATATTAAAATGACAACTAAAATTACATCATCATGTCCACAATAGGCGAGTCATCACAATGCAAATTAATAGAAAAAATTATGCACACAAGAAATGACAAATAAGGTTATGCATAATTTAATAAAATTATCTATAATTATGTTATGAGTGATAATTCAATATTAAGAGGGCATATAGTATATAAATGAAGAATGCTAATATTGAAGGTAATTATCGCAACAAAATTAAGCCCAAAATTTGAGAGTAGTATATAGAAAATTTTAACTTATGTCTCAAATTAATTCTAATATTATAAATTTTTAGAACAAAATATTAATAATTTTAGAATATTAAATATGAGATTTATGTCTCATTGTGTTTTAGATATGGAGAACAATTTTGTTTTTTATTCAAAAACGAAAGAGAATCGAAGGAAAAATGAAGCTGCACTTGTTGCATTACAACGTCCTTTTCCCTTCTTTTTTTATTATTGTTATTCGGAAAGTGAAAACGTGATTTCATTGAATTATGGAAGTTGCGAACAACCATAGAATAGTTTTGAATTGGTATAGAATGAAACTAAATTTTCAAATAGAATATTGAATTTTAAAATATATTAATAATAAACCCTCAATATAATTCCATAAATTTAAGAAAGGAAATTACAACAAATAGACTTTATACAATTGCAACTATAAAATGTATTTAGATTGACTCTTATATCAATTGAGACAAATTATAGTATGTCATAAATCAACATTCTACATTCAAAAGAGATGAATACGTATTTAAATTGACATTCATGTTCATAAGTTTTTTATTGAAAGAATCTCTAAGAAAGTTTTTCTTACCACCTTCTAAGGAGTTATTTTATTAAATTTGTTTAATGAGATGAAAAATTTATAATCTCTCATGATAGGAAGAAACCTCCCTTAATTGAGTTTTTTATCTTATTAACCTAACTCATCCTAGAGTCAATATAACTGTAATCTTAATTCAAAGAACCATATAGATATGATAAAATAAAATAATAATCATATATTAAATTGTTGGTTAATAATAAAAGATAAAAAATATTGATATTGAGTAATACTAATTCACAATTATTTTTTTCAACATTCACTTTATCACCTGACTAATCTTATCACTGTCCAAAACACGATTGAGTGCCTACACAAATCTATAACAATAATACAAGAATCTTCCTTAAATAGTGAAAACCCAAAATAATTTTTAGATTTTGTTAATGAGATGAGAAAATATAACTATCCTCTCTCCCATCCCTTTGACCTTTGATATCAACGTTTACAACAAAATCAATCTTATAACTCTTATTAAGGCGAAAATCATAAAGCATAGCAAATCTGAAATCTCTAATGCCAATTACTAATCAGTTTCTGAAAAATATATGGCATGTCACACTAGAAAAAAGCAGATGGACATAAGCACAATTTGAAGAGGCGTAAATAGAAATACAGATTAGTACTAGCTACTGCATAGAGTTGCATACCCGAATTTATTAACACTGAATTACTGACAGGGAAAAAGTAGAATTAAACCCTAATTTGATGAAAATTTTATTGAAGAAAAACTTAGCTAGGCTATAGTACGTATAGTAAATACCAACAACCACATCCACAGGCACTGATCTGAATGATATATAATGTACTGGTGATGGAGTATAAAATTATTTAATAAGATTGTGTGTGCGTATTAAATTTATACCGCGAATGGATAATACAAAATGGTAGAAAGAGTTGGGCAACGTGGGTGGAATGAGACTAAACAGTGTGGTAAAACGTAGTACAATGTTTGGACCAGATGATATCAGAGAGACAACTAAGGTTGATGATCGAGCATGCAAAGTGCAGGGGCAGGCCCCAGGGTATAGAGGTTGAATCATTTATGCAATACATGTTTTTATCTTCCGACAAGTCTTGTGATGAGTGAGTGTGTTCATGCAGTGAAACTCCGTGATATAAGCAGAGGGAAAAAGGATCATGCGTAGGGGCTTGATGGTTCTCCTTTTTCTATTTTGGGTAAGTTGGTTTGATACCAATATGGTCCACCACGTACATAGATATGCATCTGCATCTGCATGCATCGACCATTGGAACTCTGATACTATTATTGCCTGCACAACGATGGATTCTCAGACACACTGCTATGCTATCTTTGCCCGGCCCAACCTTCCACTCTTATATCATATGCCGCGTGTCTGTCTATCTTAATTACTTCATCTTCTTCTTCTTTCAACTTCCCAACACTCACTTCCTTAACTCCCCACATTATTAATTCTTCTACATATATATATATATATATATCCTCACAAGTAACAACAAAACATAACTAATTAATTTTTACAACTCCAACTTAATCACCAACATCTCCTTGATCAATCATACGTACTTCAACCTGCAAGTAAAAGTTAAGGCTGTTTGAATTTGTTGAATACAAAAAAAAAAAAAAAGGTTAAAGAAATTAATGTTACCAAAATTAATTTAAGATTGTTTAAAATTAACTCCAATTAAAATGGGTGGAATATATAAGATCTGAGAGGTGAGAATTGTTTCCTGCACAAGTCCCGTGACATAATTAGAATAAACGCATTAAAAATTATTGTAATCCCTAGGATATTGTATATCCGTTGAATATGCTACGAGAGCATTACAGATAAAAGATGGATGCATCGATCACGCAATGACAATAAATGGATCATGAAAATATATGCTGACCAATTTGTAACGGCAACTTCATGTTAACTTCAAACTATGGTATATATATGTTCAATAATTCATCATTTACTGCAAATTCTCATGTTAATAGCAAAGGTTGTGCTAATTCCTTTGAACCACATAAGGACATTGATCCATATCTCAGTTTTTGTTTAGTACACGCTTCAAACCAACCGAATTGGTTGCCATATAACAATGCTGGTTAAGATACAACAATTTTTTTAACTACCATTTTATGGTCTGCACTTTGTTTTTAAAAGCAACTTTATTCATCCACTTTCAAATTATATTTAGCATCCAACATAATTTTGGACGCAAATTTTAAAGTAAGACTTTTTTTAAAAGGATAAAGTGAGGTATTTTAAATTATTAATGATAATTTATTAAATTATTTTAGATAAAAATATAATTAAAAAGTATATTTAATAGTCTTTTGAAAGATATTTTTATTAATTAATAAAACTAATGAAAAATTATATTTTAAGTAAGAATAAATAAATAAATAAATATGAGACCTGTAAATATAATAAAAATATTAAATTAATTTTTTTTTAGACCTAAAACCATGGGGTTTTTTCCACTATAGTGTCAGCCCTGGACTACAATCCAAAATCATAAAAAAATCATGTGTGTACTTGACATGTGTCCTTCCTACAATTTCTTAGAAACAACAATCCTGAAACAAGTGCAAGGATATTAGTTCCTCATGATTCCCACACAACCTATGTGCTTCTTAGTTTCTTAATCCCATTTTGCATCTTCTCACATTTGTTAATTATCTCTCACCAACTCTTTCTAAAGAACCCTTTCACCCTTTTAGGTCCTATCCATGATTCAGAATCACCAAATTCTTTATACTATCTTTAAGAGAGTTATAACCCTAATTCTTTAAGGGGCAGATAAAGTGAATTCATAATATCTAACATTAGTTATTAGTTTCATGTTATTACATCCTTCCTTGTAAAAGATTGAGGGCAAAGTTTTGTTGATAGCTCTACTAGCTTGAACTAAGTTGAAAAGCAAAGCAATAATATTAGGACACTTCATCAATTCAAACAGGAATCAACCCAAACCTAAAACTAAAGCATCTCAACTAAACTTATTAACAATATATGTTATTTAACCAAGAAATTAATACAACTTGGGAGCAAACCCCAAGTCCGAGGCTAAGATTTTTGTAACAAAAAATTATCTGACGAATGAAATATAAGTGACGTTTATTCTGGGGTTATTTTATTTTATTTTTATAAAAAAAAGAAAATAATAAGAAAAATATATTTGGTTATATTTTAAAAAATATTTTTCTAAAAATATTTTTAAAATACAACTAAAAACAGAAAATAAAAAAAAATATTTTTAGTATTTTTAAAAATTAAAACTATATAAAAACTTAATAATAATATTATAGTATAGAAAAAGTATATATAAATGTTTTTAAATTATAGAAATCAAATGATTAAATTAAATAATATTATTTTTTAAAAGTAAAAAATATAAGTATATTTTTTTAATATTGAAAACTTAAAAAGAAAATAATAACTGTTTTCAAAAAATAAAAATAGAAAACAATTTTTTTAAATCAAACGCCTCGAAAGTAATAACTAGTAAGTTTATTTATTTTGAAACAACTATAGAATGAGATTTTTTCTTTTTTATTAATTATTACTTTAAAAAGAGTGAAGATCATTTATTTTAATTTCCATTAGCTTTTCTATTATAGGAATTATCAAATTGGATGATTAAAAAACAAATTCAACTGGAATTTTTTTAACTCTTACATTTTATTTATTTATTTGGTAGGAACTCTTTTATATTTTATTAAAAATATAAAATAATTTATTTAAACAAAAACATTTTACTGACTGTGTCTGTTACAAAAAATAAAGTCATATATATTCTATTAGTAAACCACATTTTTTAATGAAATAACATAAACATAGAGATTATGATTAAATATAATTTTGATCTTTGTTATCCATTTTAACTCAACAAAGTAGAATTCAAGTAAAGACATTTAGGAGTATTCTTTTTATCTCTTAAGTCGTTAACAGATACATTGGATGCGAGACAATACTACAAATATTTGTATATGTAGATTAATATAATATTCAATAAACTATACTATATCATACCATACTCTCTGGTATTTGTGTTTGCTGTAGAGGGTAATAAAATTGTTCAACGATACGAAAGGAACGTCACATAAGATTTTATAATATTGTGGCTCTTACATCGATATCGTTTCAGATATAACAACCAAACATGATTAAGAAGATCCAAAAATTAGTCAGATTGTATGCATTGCATGTCTCAAGTTTCATCTATAATATTACAAAAAAAAAAAAGAAACTCTGATTGATTCAGTAAAAGAACCTATAACATTATTATCTTTATAAATCTAATTATTATTTTGGAAAAGATAATTTAACAAAAAACTTCGAAAAAACGTAGGTAAAGAAAATTAAAAACAAACTTAAACAATTTTAAAAATAGTAAAAATCACAGTACTATATTAGAGAGCATAAGAACAAAACATTAGAATCGGCATGGAATTTCAATTGATGTTTTTAATTTTTAAGTAATATTTAAAATTCTGACTTATCTAAAATTTATTCAATAAATTAACTGATATAAGATATCTTACGTGTACATTAATTAATTGTTTTTACCTGCAAATTAATTATGGTTGACATAAGTAGTATTGTTGTGTTAATTAAGTGATTTAGGATAATTGGTCAGAGAGTTAAATCCGTAAATTTATGTAGATATAATTGAATAAAATCGATCCAATCTAATCATAAACAGATTGAATCATAAATTTAAACTTTAAAAATTTCTATGTATCAATCAATTTGTTTAATTTAAAGTTCAATATTTATTATATATATACATACATATTTAAAAGGATTAAATTAGAAAATTAACAATATAATTTAAGGATTAGATATTATTTACATATTGAATATATGTTAGAAAAAGAATGCATTAAGTATTATGATGATGAAGATGAAAAATTATTAAATTTTATTATTTTTAGCTTTTTAGATATATATTTTATCAAATTTACTATTTTTATATTAATTTTACTTTTATATTATTTTAAAAATAGTTTAACACTCATGCCCTATTAATGTAAAAGAGTAGTCTTTTCATTGAGAGTTAATTACAATATTTTATTTATATGATTTTTAAAGTATTAATAGGTAAAATCAACAAACTTACCATTTATGATAAATAGTTGTGATTGATTAACTATTAGAGTATATAAATGTTTTAGTCTTTTGAAAAACAATGTATGTTTTAACAATTTATTTACAAATTTCAATGCTTATTATTTTATATCTTATATTTTATAAAAAACAAAATAGTCTATAAAATTTTCTTTGAAATCTGTAAATCTAATTCAATCCAATATGTTATTAATTGGATTAAATTAAATTGAATTGTTAATTTATGCGATACAATTAAATTTGATAGAATCAAGATTTAATTTTATTTTAAATCTTATCTATAAACACCTGTAAGGTTGATACAAATTAGCAATATTAATCACATTTTACGGGTGTAATCCCCCACAACAGAAGGCACGTATTAAACTCTAGTTAAATCCACTCAATTGGGTAAAATTTTATTAAATTGTGTAAATTTTAATTAAAAATGATTTTTTCTTAGAGATATTTATTTATACTTACCATCTAGATAAAATGAGTTCTTTTTAAAATACAAGAGAAAGAGCAAAAGGGATTTCCTTGATATAGTTCTCTTTAATTCCTAAAAATGCAGAATACCTGGTTATAAAGCCATTGACAATGCATTCCTTTGAAAACAGAGCTAACTCTAGAAGGGAGTATCAGAAAAACTTATACCAATAATATGCTACCTCCTATTTAAACGTTAATATGACAGCTATACTTGCTCAGTCAAAATTATAAAAAAGAAATTCTGAAAACGAAATGACTTAAGGTCTTATGCTGGAGTAGCTAGCAACCTTCTTTTAAGTATCATCCGTGTCATGTATCGACCACCCAATTACAGAAGGAAAGAATTTAGGTAATTAAGTCACTATCAATTAACTAAGGTTGTATACTAAAAAGGATTTAGGTATTTTACATATTAGGTAAACTTAATTGTAAAAAGCAAAATGAGAATCAAGCAAATTGCAGACACTATCCAAAGCCCAAACCATCAAACTTATCCTCTTCGTATACTATAGTTGATACTCATCTTCAACTAAAATCTGAAGGAACCTTAAGTGAGTTTTCTGCAATGAACTGTTTTATATATTCTATAGCATCGCCTTTCTAGCTAGTAATTGGTATTTAGTACTGTAATGAAACTAAGTTTTTCCATAATACCTGTAAGATATATTGAATTTCTGCTTTTTTGTGGACAATAACAATACTTTATGTAGGTTGCCAAAGTAGTGTTCCAAGCAGCTGTGTATAATTAAGTATATATAGGCATTCAAAATCTTGCACTAGGTGTCCCATAGACATGATTTCATGTTTACCAAACTCTTGGATTAACTCTTGAATTCTTACGAGTTCACTTACTTTCTTTCCGAGTTCACTCATATGTAAATTTTAGGTAAACTAGATAGATTTTATAGAAATTCTATAAACTTTGTAGTTTACTAACGAGTCATCAAGTTAACCAATTAGATTTTGTTGTACACATTTAGAGTTCAACATACTTTCATTTAATATGTCATTGTTAAATAAAAGAAAACTTATATGTATGAGTATCAAACTTTCATTTTCAAACAATATCAAACATCGATGAGAATCTCTACCATTATTATCACCTTTGTAATTTATGATATGTATTACTAGACTTAATTATTTAAGTGTTGTAAAATTTATAATTTATTATTTTTATTTATTATGTTGCTAAAATATTTAATTTTATATTATTTATAGATATTTTTATTTTTTTTTACATAAAGTAAATTTTTATGAATCAACGAATTGAGTTTACACATCGATTTTGTTAAACTTTCACCAATTTATATAAACTCTCATAATATAATAATCTTGCACATAAATATACATGTTCATTGAATTTAAGATTATCATATAACCGATTTCTCATTCGTTACTTTGAGTTTATATAAATAAAAAAATGGTAATTTAATGAATAGATGAAGAATATATATTAATAGCTAGTTTCACATAATTTTTAAGTCCGCCAGAATCTCATCCCTCCATGAAGTCTAAACAAAAAAGGAGATACTTCTCACTTCTTTGCTTTTACTACAAACTATTTGTCTTAAAAGAATTTGCTGGAATTAAAAACATAAAACCCCTATAAAATAAAATATAAGTTGAGTGATTCCTTCATTGCAAATTAAACAACGTGAAAGTATAACTAAAGAAGGTTTAAAATCAACTAGATGAGACCAAGTTGGTTCATGTTTTCGTCGATTTGGAATAATACCCTAGAAATATATAAAATAAAATGCTTTGGGAGATTAAATAAAAAGTTCTTCTTTCTTTCTCATGAGCAGAGACAAGGACTAGTTAGTGCAACATTAACGAAGGAGATAATTAAGACAGCAAGAGAAAGCATTGTGTTAGTGACAGAAAAATTTACTGTCAAAGCTGCTATAAAAAGAAATATGGATCTGCATTATTATTATTTTGGGGGTGGGGCTGGGTGAGGGTCGTTGCAAACATCTCCATGATTTTAATGATCCACAAGTTCTTGAACATTGAAACAACTAAAAAAACAGTGCAGTTTCTCCTTCCTTATAGAGATGGAGAAAGATCATTGAAGTAGTGGAAGCACATGAAGAACTGAGATACCAATTAATTTACACTAAAGTCATTCAGCATCTTTAAACATTCTCTCATTTATGTAATGTACGATCAGTCGGTGAAAAAACTGAGTCTATGTTCATCAACTTTTCCTGTGGCTGTTCTTTTTCTTTGAATATAGTTAAAGTGTATCTATACATAATGTTTAAGGAATTACTAAATATAAAATATATAAAAATTCATGGTAATTAAAAACATACTAATTACATTTGTTCATATTTTTATTTTATTTTAATCAATGCGCAAATACATTTTTTAGAATTCTCCTTTTCTTTTCCTTGTCTGCAGGTAAGATATATGGGCCTGGGATACTGTCTTCTCATGCCGTTTCAGTATTTAGCAGCACAACATGCAACTTTTTTAGTGTAGTTCTGGCCCTATATATCACCAAGATCCACAGCACATTAATGCTTTTTTTTTTCTCTCTCTCTGATCCCGAGAGGCATTAAAGTCTGAAGAGTACATTAGACTGACTAGGATCATTACAGGGGTAGAAATAAATAAAGGCCATTGAGAGATGAAAAGAGATCAATATGCATAAAGTGGGTTGATATAATAGTTTTTTTTGTAGGGAATGAATATATATAATATATACACACACATACTATGCTAGCTTTCTGTTAAAGGCACATATAAAATATAGAGAATGTATGTAATAACTATGAAGAAACGATGTTTGGATTCTCTGTTGAAAAAGGAATGTGGTATAAGGAAGGTAGTTTTACTGGGGATCAGTGTTTCAGCATCAAAGAAAAAAATTGATCTCTCGTACTGTCTTTTATCAGTGTGTGAATATCTTTTGTCAAAGACTATATAGATTATGATTATAGCAATTTTATAATGTCTTTTATCAGTGTACGTTTGTTTGTGCAAAAACAAAAGTACTCAGATGAAAAAGTAGGGGGACCCGGAGAGACTCAGTGACTTGTGAGCCAAAGCCTGTATGTATAGTGTACGACTTGCCATTTTTCCTTTTCCATTCTTGTTTGTGATTTGGTGGATTAATATGTTCCTTGAAACAGTAATGCCTTATTTTCTAAAGGGCCTTTAAAATTAAATTATTTGACCTATCATTCCTCCTTCTCTTCTTCTTCTTCTTTCATCTGCTACATCATTCTTCCATCCTGTCAGTGCAAATAAAATTTAGATTTCAAAGCAATTAATATACGACGACTTTCAATTATTGATCTCAAATATCAATATACATATATGACAAGTCAATTTGAATTTAATGGGAGGGTCTCAAAATATTTTCGTATATATTCTAATACATTTTGGGAGTAATACCGATTGACTGTGATAACCTCAAAAGCGGTGACAATAATAATTATATATTCTCCCAAAAAGAGTTTGTTTAATAAGAATTAGAAATTGCTGAACCTGATTAGGAGTTATAATCTAATCTCAAATGGATTTGCAAACAAAAAAATATATTGAATTTAGTGCCAATCCTAATTTAAGCTCAATTTTAATCATTAAACAAATTCTACTTAGAAGTACTGTAGAAAAAGACAAATATTATAGTGTAAATAAGAAATCTCATACATTAAGCTAGGTGCCATGTCTTATTTACTTGTATGGTTGGCTCATGACTCATTAATTATTAAGATTTTCTTTTTGTGTTTTATTCTTTTGTATTTTCTATCAATTGGGTTGGGCATCAAAGCTAATGGTGCAATTAGGTTACCAGTTCTGGATAATGGGGTGGTTATAGTTTGACTTAGTAATTAACTTGGACAAATATTGAGTCATAATGAAATTGGTTCTAGATTTATGTTTGAAAATGACTTTTTTTGGAATTTGTCTTGTAAATGTGAGCCACATGGAAACAGTAATTTGTTTTTATTTTCTTACAAAATTATTTTTATTCCAAACTTAAAATTTCTTATACCTAAACATGCACTAAGTGCTTCTAATGCAAACACTTCTGCACATGGAAAATGCAGAGTTTGTAAAGTCTATTGCAACAATGACTAAGTTCTCTCTAGGAAGCTTATAGAATAACTTATAGCCATAATAATCAGTTATAAATGACCGATTATTAAGAATAATTATAAATAGTAATCAAATAGCAAATAGTTATCATTAAATATTCCTTTTAATTACCACAAAACTCCTTTTGATGCTATCTTAGAATAGTTGAACACATGACATAATCATGAGGGCTTCACTAATTAATTATAATTTAATATCATGAAGATGATTATAATTTCTTGGATATGAAGGCAAATATACTCTTTTGATAATTTTTTTGTTTTCATAAACCTAGTCAAATCTTCCAATTTATCTTCTCTATTTTTTACAAGGGTAGCACCCCTGCACCAGAGGTATATTAATTAGATTAACTGCAGCAAGGTAAAAGATGAGAACTATAAATGTAAAAGATCTAAAAAATAATATTGCTGTGTTATATATGGAAGTGGAAGTAGAGGCCAGTTTTTTTCTTTTCTTTTCTTTTCTTTTTTTATTGAAAACGGAGGCTAGTTACTTTTACATAATCTAATTGTCTTTAATTAGACAAAAAAATTTGAATTTAGATAAAATTAGTTTTCAAATTTAGAGTGGATCAACTAGTTATTATTATAACTTCATTTATGGTCCAACTAATAATAATTTATTACTAATTAAATATGATTTAATCAATTTAAAAGATAAATTAATATTATTTTTAATATATTTTAATTTCTACCTAGTATCAAAATTACACATAAAATAAAAATTACACATGAAATGAATTTATAATACTTGTATCCTACCCAATCAAAATTCAGTTAGATTCTTATAAATTTTTTTACGTGAATATATCAACAAAAAATATTTTGTTTTCAACAAAAATAAATGTTCTCCATCAGACATATTTAACTGAATATAAAATTAGTCTTTATATTAATAAATTATTTTAAATTTAAAAGGCATAGTTTTGTTTTGAGTTCTTATAACTATATAAATGATGATCAAGCCTGATAATGTACTATATAATATTAAATTAACATTTAATTATATTAAAAAAGTGAAAATACATTTGAATAAAATATTTTAATAATTAATATATAATAAAATAAATTTATATGAAAATCATTATTTAATAACATTGTTATTGATTAATTACGTAAAGACTTTACCATTAAAAATAAAAGATACATTTTTTTTGGCTAATAAGATATGATGGATGCATCTGGAACTCATAAATAAGCAGTTGCAACTTCCTAATCAAATATAAAATTTTAAATAATGTTAATTAATGAAAATAAAATAATAATAACATGATTTTAAGAATAATTATGTATGCAAATACTAAGTTTAATTAGTATATATTAACACTAAAATTTATTGATTTTACCCATTAACACTTTAAAAATCATATAAATAAATAGCTATAATTCATCAATATAAAACTTTTTTATACTATAATATTAATTCTCCTCACAAACATTTCCTAAAAAAATCATGCAAACATTAAAACATGATATATGAAAATAATGTATAATGATATTAAACTTAAATAATAACAACAACTACAATATTTTTTTCTTGTTTTACACCATATTTATCATATGAGCATATTCTTATAAATCTTTTGTGAATATAGAGTTAAATTAATTATGTTATATATTTTTTAAATATTAAAATGTGAGATGTATAATTAATAAAAAATATTTAATAAATTGTAATATTTGATATATTTTCTTTTATAGCGATAATCTTTTGAAAAAATAGACAATGATTTTATTTATTTTTACAATGATTTACTCTGTAAAACAACAATATCTTAAAAGCATTATTTACAATGATTTTTTATAAAAGCTATAAAATAAATAAAAATTTATTTATTAATACATTTAAATAAATAATTATGTTTTGGTATATTTTATTATTAGTTTAATTCTATTCAAATATTAAATATATCATCGATTTTCTGATAAAATCTATTCCATTTAAATAGTGACGAGGTTAAATAATTTAAAATACTAAAATTATTACATAATTAAAACTGATATCTATAAATATTAAAAATATTAATATAAAATAAAGGCTAATTTTATCATTTATGTGTTTCTTGTTATACTTGATAATTTATTTTTTAGAGAAAAAGACTTTTGCACTGTTAATATAAAAAGTTGTTTTACACTCATATTTAATAAAAATATTTTATTTATAATAAATTTATAAACTTTATTAATTAATACTTTAAAATTCACTAATTCTTTTATATATTCAATATCCTAATTAAATTCTACCTTTTAAACAGTTTAATTTAGTTTCATAGTTTTTTTAACTTAGTTAGAATATTCCTTATGAAATAATCATTATTTTTTATTATAAGACATAATTTTATTTATTTTTTGTTTAATTCAAGATATAAAATTTGTTCTGTTAATTAGATCAACGTACATAAAAAACATAAATTGAAATCATGTAAAAAAAACTATAAATATAATAAAAATCACAAGTAAAATATAATGAGCAATCATAAAATTTAAAATAAAAATTTTAATATGAGTTACTTTTGTTGATTTTACAATTCATTTTTCATGTGACTTTCTTATGATTGGCTTTAGCTTCGTTAGATTATATGTTTTTCATATATTTAACTTAATATAATACGTTTTATATCTTAAATTAGTAAAACATGTTTAAAATTGTATATAAAATTAAATATTATCATCATTTGTAAAAAAAATATTAATTACTTTAAAAATATAAAAATTAAATTAAAATTTATTTTAAATGATATGAGATTAAAATAAATATAATAAAATATACAAAAGATTTAAATATATTTTAATCTGAAATAATTTTAAATATAAACACATAAAATTAAAATAATGTAAATAAAGTATCTACAACAAGAAAAATTAATACTCAAATATTATAAATTTAATTTATATTTTTAATTTATACATTTAATTATTCAGTTAACATCACTATTATTTTTTTCAAATAAACAAATCATATTAAATTTTGATAATTTGAAGATGAAAGTACATCAATCAAATGTATAAAAAATTACCTTTCTTAAATTTAAGGTGATTAGTTTTAGTTTACTACTAAATATTTTAAAATTAATTATTGTATACATATAAGTAAATTTATTTTGAGTTTAACTAGAAATGGTACAAATTAATTTTGTATTAAATTGAAAATATTACACTAAATTTTATAATTATAAATTTGTCTGCTAAGTGAAAATAAAAAATATTTTAATATAAATTATTTCACTTCAAAATTAATTAACCCAACTCAATTTTATTTAAAAATGAATTTTACAAATGCTTACTCAAATACACACTTAAACATTAAGAACAATTCTTTTAAAAACTAAGATAAAATATCATTTTTTTATTTATATTTTTATTATATTGAATTCAATCTTTTATCTTTTAAAAATTTCAATTTAGTCATTATTTTGAGTAATTGTTTGACTAATTAAAATGTAAAGCTTGTTTTATTAAATTCATTAAATGAATATTATAAAATTTAGAAATCAATAAATTAAACATGAGATGTGTTCATAAGACTCATTTTTTACATGATTTTTTTTATAATTTTTTTTAGTTTGAATATGAGTTTGATTTTATAGTTTTCATGTGATCTTAATAGAATAATTTTTACATCTTTAATTTATAAAATTAATTCAAAGTTATGTTTTAAATTTAAAAGTAATTAATATTTATAAAAATTATTCTGATTCATTTTAAAAAGTATAAAATACTACATTAAATTAAAAAAAAAGTGACTAGACTAAACATAATTAAAAATATACAGGAATAAAAATTTATTTTATCTTAAAATAAGGTTTTTGCTCTTATCTAGAAACTTAACTTTTGCACGTGAGGATGCCAGCTTAATTGACATTGAGACACCATGTAGTGCTTTTTATGGATGATAACTTTTTCTGTATATTTTATTAAGTTGAATGTGAATTCATAGATTCCTTTTTTTCAAAAAACAGTTTTCACGCACTGTTAAGTGTGTTTTTTGGCTGCATGTGTTAGAGATGCTGTTTGATTTATGTTGAAAATGTTTTTCAGTATAAAAGAATATAGCTAGCCCTAAATTAATAATTTTTTTAAAAAAAATTTGATGTCTTATAATGAACAACTATTAGTTTTATATTTTTTTAAAAAGAAATTAATGTGCACGGAATTTGTGCTGTAGTAGACGATGAGACTAACACTAGTCTTTCTCTTGTAAGGTTGACCCGAAGGAAGTACTGGTACTAGGGAAAAAAGCAATGTTCATAAAACATTTGAAATGTCAATCACTGCAGGATAACACTGTTTATGTTTCTCTTGTTGTTAAAGGTGAATGTAAAAATTATGGGGAATGGGCCCAAGCTGTAGCTCCATTAATTAACAAAGTAATATATATCTGAGATGTATGCCAAGTGGTGGCTCGACATCTTGCATGGATCGATACTCTTGGCTGAACCAACCTAGCTTATCAGTATCCATGAATCTCAAGATGGATCACATGGTAACATATTAGGTCTTGCTAGCTTCGCATCACCGATCGATCTCATTTGTCCGTATCTTTTTGTCTTTTACCTCCTAAGTGCCTAGCTAATTAATAGCGCTGTTATGTTACACCACATCCTTCAGGTTATTGCACTTTTAAGCACACCTGGAACCCTAATATCTGTCCCCACATTCATGAATTTCCATGGCTTGCCCAAAAATAGATTTGGTCTATAATTCAAGCCTATAATCTTAGGCCGCCTGAAATGTCTCAGTAATCTTTGGGTTCTATCTAATCACCTCAGCTATACCTATCTATTATACAGCCACCTAAGTGTAGGCATATAAGGTTTAGCTAGTTAAGTTATTATGCTACTCCTTTAATTTGAATTCATTAATATCTCAATACAGAAAAGGAAAACTAAACAGATTCTAATAATTATTTGAGACTAGACTTAATATGTCGAAACTCAAACTTCAGTCATTTGATCAAGTAAATTAATGAACCTGATGGAGTACAAAGTTACTACAATTTTGCTTTATATACTTTGATTGGACTCAATAAATCTCACATAGACACATATTTAATTATCAATAATTAGAAATTTTAATTATATTAGTTTAAAAGACATTTACTTCTACAGGATTAATAGTCGGCTAATTCTATCAATAATTAGACAATTTAATTATATTAGTTTAAAATACATTTACACTTCTACAGGATTAAAATTCGGCTAATTCTATATTTATATTATATGAGAATATTAAAAGTCGTTTAATTCTATATTTTTTAATATTATGGGAGCCTTAAGACGTTAACTTAGTATTTAAATATTATCTTTTTTAAAAGATTTAAATTTTATCTTTTTACCTTTATTGGCACAACTATGCTATTTATGATTTCAAATAAAGTGAAGTATACCTATGACTCAAATTTTTTTGGATTTATGGTCCCCAAAATCTCAATTGTTAGAAAGCAAGATCTGAGGTACATAGTACATTCCGCCTTGTTGAAAATTACAACCTTTTGATCATCCATTTTTTTTTATACAGTTGTAAATGTGTTACTGTCAGTTTATGTAAATAAAACATTTTTTTTATGAGAAAATAAAATTTATTAAAATATATGAGTACAAGTAGTTAATCAACAATTAAAACTAGGTAGATCAAGTGAAAAGAAAGATGTCGGATCACAGGTGTTATGGTGATTACACGTCTTAATACGTTCAAACCAAGTATGATATCAGCTGGAGCATCAACCAAAAGCATAATCTTCTTTAGAAATAATTAAGACAGCCACAATTTCATAATACATTTTGCACTTTTACACCGGAGAAAATACTCTATAATTCTAATCTAGTATGAAATGTTTGTGTTCGGTTAGAGAACGAAAGGTGCTAGAGAATCATTAAACAATCTTCTTAGAAAATATTCAAATACTTTGATTAAGCATAACAAAAAATTTAAATCTTATTATGTTGTCAAAACCATCATTTAATTTTTATTAATCTGTAATTTCTTTCATGGAAAAAATATACGTAAATTTGAATTTAATTTGATTAAATAAATCAGTCAGATTTAATTAACCTAATTTTTTATAAAAAATTATAAATTCTAATTACTCATATTCATTTACTTTCCTAACATTTGTAACAATTGTTATTTTCTTACAACCATTTAATGCCACCAACTTTTTTATCTTTAATTTCTGATGTCATCCATCATCCCACCATGCCACTAAATTCGTGCCGCATGAACCAATGTTTTTATAACCATTGGATCTATCATAAACACTGCATGTCAAGATCCCACTAACATTTCCTTTCCTTTTCATATCACCATTTATGCCAAGATAAAAAAAAAAAAAAAACCATTTGTTGACTGTTTAACATATTATCCTTTCTTATATAATTTTTATCTAAGTTATCGGTATAAATATTTATACCTAAGACACTTGGTATAAAGAATATACAGTTTAACTTAGTTATTTGAGCCGTAAGAGCTAGTTATCGTGAATTTTTAATATTATTTTTAATTTTTATTAGAAAAAAACAGTTAATATAAGAATATTTTATATTATTAATATATACTAATTAAATTCATAAATTAAATGTATTTTTTAATTTAGTTTAAAATCTTTCACTATATCTCAAGAAATCAAATGTAACAGGCAAATATATACACGAAATATTAATTAGAAAGGTTTATCTGCTGAATTTTAATTATTTGGAAAGGATAAAAATTGTAATTAATATTTATTATGATGTGTTCAAAATTAAAAAAAAATTACAACACTCAATTTTAATAATAATATATTTGCATGAGAGGGAATAAAACATATTAATAAGCACTTACATATGTTAATTTGTTTGGGGATGCAAGTGAAAATAATATCCCTTGTTAACATGCAGTAACTAATAAAAACAATTTTATTCTCTAATTTAACTTCTAACAAAAAAATGAGCAATTATTCTATATAAGTAATTACGCATAAAACCTGTGAAGGTGCTCACATCCCAATCAAAAATACATATAAGTGGTTATCTGTATAAGGAATTAAGTCTCCATGAGTGAAAACACGAACAAACTATTTAAAATAACTAATAAAAAATATACAGTACTAAGTTAAATGCCAGAAAAAAAATATTTTTTAACTAAAAATTATGGGATAACTTTCTTAATTACAAAGAAAAATCGATTGACTTCCAATAGTCGGCAAATAATTGTATTAAAAACAAGAAAAAGAAAAGAAAAAAATCATGTTAATGTGGTTTCATTCATTTACAGGTGTTTTACTGTTTCACAAGAACAATCATGAGCTAGTTAAGGCGGTATTTACGGCGTCGGTGTTTTACTGTTCTTGTAATCTAGGCTACAAGGCTTACAATCTAGGCTCTGATACCAGAAACCTTGTAAATGAAGTATATATATATATATATATACTTCTCTAAGCTGCTGCATTTGGGAGAAGCTTGTAAAGGGGACAGCAAGAGTGTTTGTATTCCTTAGATAGTAGTTTTGTTCGGTATGTACGAAACAAATTAAATATAGCTGCATTCACTGTCTGCTGGAATAAATAATCTATATTGTAAACTTTTTAACACAATTATTTACAATATGGTAGGAATTGGGAGGGAGGATAAATTTTTCTTTAATAAGAAATTAGATATTTGGCATGTTTGATTGTTTGAATATCCTATTTAGGAATAGCATTCAGCAAGATGGTTTTCCGCAAGATGACTCCAAAGTTCTCTGCGTTATTACCCTAATTGTGCAAGCATGGTGTGACACTGAGACTATAAACATTTCAAGAAACTAGAAGATCCCAATTTTGGTTAGGATAGAGAGAGTGAAAGCGATCCAGAGTGATGGGGCTTTGGGAATAATTTAGAATGGAAAACAGGCAGTAGGTAAATAAACTGCCACAAAACTAAACACAAAAACAGAAGGGACCACATAATATGCAAATAAAATATTACTAATGGATAGATAATAATATTACTAGTGGAATATAACATACTGAAAGAAAAAGAAAATAGAAGGGAAATGGTTGTAATTTGCCATGCAAAAAGGGGATTTGGAAAGTTTCAGTTCATATGCAACTGGTTGTCCTAGCTAGCTACCAATACAAAAGGCCATATTATGTTGAGAACAAATCCCACCCACTAAACCCCACAACTCCAAGCCAAAGTAGCTGAGCGTGTCCATGAGCTCAAAAGCTGTTCCCGGTTACTGTAGATAAACCAAACCAAAACCACTTCTTTCTCTTTCTCTCTCTTCTTCTTCCTAACTTGATGACCCCATGTGTCAGCTTGTAATGTCTCTCTCTCCGGATTGCGTGTCTTCATGATACCACATAACACAAAACAAAAACACCACCACTCAAAGAAAGAATCTCTTTAGAAACCATCTTGAAACCGATTGATCGCTGAGGGAGGATCCAAACGATGCTGCGCTCCTGAATAGCTCCTTCCCCAACTCAACCCTTCCTCCTGATTGTTATGCAGTGTCCCGTCCTTACCAACACCACCGCCAAATCCGCCACCTTGCCCCACCGGTGCTCCAATGCACGTGTAACTGCTTGTACCCTCTCCTCCTCCCACATAGTGTCCGTGGCTGTGGCTCCCACTCATCACGTGACCCACATAGTAATCGTTCACTGCATGCTGGTGTGGGAACTGCGATGACCCAAAAGACACTGGCCTCGAAGGTGTGGCATATAGATATGCTTGCGGACCCGGCGCTGGCGCCGGCACCGGCGCCGCTGCTGCCATGTGTGTCGAGGATGAACCTGAGAAGTATCTCGGGAATCTCAATGCCACTGTTGGATCTCCTGCTGGATGGTAACCCCCTGTTCCTATTGGTTGGCAGCATCTGAATATTATCACAAATTCAATTGTATCAATATACATCAAACAACAGTGTTTCTGTGTTGTATGGTGTACCCTAATAATATTATGCGTGCTGCTAGTATTTGAGAAATAGAAATGATGTCAACGTTGAACAAGGAAAAGGAAGAATCAAACCATCATACCCTATGTGAGGAGGACCTTGTGCAGCAAGGTTGTGATCGCTACGAAAGACCAGTTGACGGGCCTGGTTCAGCGTCTCTGTTTCCCTCTCTGCCCAACAAAACAAAATCACAAAAGCAAAGCAAAATAATTAAAAAGAGGAAAAGGGCCCTCATGATCGAATTTGAGCAATCCAACAAAACAACTTTTTGTGATTGAAATGACAAGGGTTCATGGCGAAATCATTTAACGGCCAGAAGAGAGAGTGAGAAGAATATTTTTAAAAAAGAAAATGTTAATGAGGATAGGTGCTAGCCTTGACGGTGGCGGTTCATGTGTCCCCCAAGAGCCTGAGACTTGCAGAACTTGAGGGAACAAAATCTACACTCGTAGACCTTCCCACACTCGTCTTTTCCATCCTTTCCGCCGCTTTTCTTTTTCCTGCAACCTGCAACCATAACCATCCAATTAAAGCAACTTCCATGACACTCTTCTTTCCCTTTAAGCCCATTCTCGATTATCCAAATCCATCACATTATTTTAATTTAATCAACCAACCTCGACAAATTCCTTATTTTTAGTTTTGCTAACTAACTAATACCCTTTTTTGTATTTTTCCTTCTGCTCCTTCTATCTCCTTTTTCCAGTATGATGTTTACCTTTCAAGTGTAAAGAAGTATTGGAGGAAAAGAAGAAGAAAGAGAAAGAGAAAAAAAAAAAAAAAGGAAACGTACAAAGCCAAAATAAAATAAAGAAAAATTATAATAAAAAAGTATGATGAACACTGTTTCATGGTCAAAGAATATACCAAAGGGACTGGTTACAAATCACGACAGTATTCAATTTTGTTTCCGGTGAAAAGTGAAAGGCTTCCCATGGTGTGTAGTTGTGAAGTAGAATTCGGAAAAAAATGTATGTTCCTTTGATATTTTAGCTTGCATATATAGGTATGATCATAAAGTTTACCGAGTGAAGAGGTATGGTCTTCGAGGACTTGTTTGCCATCTCTAGAGTACTCATCGGGCAAATTATTAAGGTCTAATGGGTTTCCTTCTGGTCTCCTGTAAAGGAACAACAAAGTCATAAGAGAGAGAAAGTTAGAGCGTTAGAGAAGGAGAAAGAGGAGGAGATAGTAGATCAGAAGAAGGGTGTGAAGGTGTAGTAGTGGGGGAAGACCTACATGGTACCGACAGAGAGAGACAGAAAAGAAAGAAAGGGAAAAAAATGATGTGAGGCGAACACTCTTTCTTTCTGATGGGAGAGGATAAAACTAAAGTTTTTTACAAAATTTGTGAGACTTTCAGTTTGAGACTGCAATATAGAGGCTAGTTGAGTGATGGTAGAAGATAAAGAGCTTTGAAAGTTCTCTATCAGTTCCTCTGTCACTCACTCTCTCTCTTATCACCCCCCACACAAAAAAATTGAATGAACAATGGGACAGTGGGTCTCGTGACTTTAAAAAGAGAGCGTGAGTGAGGTTTTGGGAGTGGGGGGCTTAATCAGGTTTTTGCTAATTGTTAGCTAGCTTCGTCTGGTTTGGTTGAGACTTGGGAAATGACAGACAGAATTAGAAATGTGATTCAGATACATGTTGCTTTTGTATTAAATATTTGTAATAAAGAAATTATATTAATATAATAAGTACAAGTATGTATAACAAATTACATAAATAAAAGATAAAAAGAAATTACAAGAGTGCTAAAATGAATTATACAATGAAAAGATAAGAAGAAAATGAGCATTGAACTGGTTATTGTATAATTTTTTTGTATGCATGATGATGCTTATGCCTCTAGCTAGTTTTTGTTTAATTTTGCCCTAGCTAGAGATGCCAACAAAGGGTTCAAAAATATTCAAATAATATCAGTCAAATGCATTGGAAAAAATATAATTAATTAATATCGCAAAAGAAAATCTTTACCAACAAAGGATGGCAATCAAATGTACAGTACAAATCTTTGAGCATTAAAGGTTGCCCTAAGAATGAAAGATGACATTTATACCAGAAAGAAAGCAAGACAAGGCATAGGGTACGTAGACATTTTGCGTGGTTATTGTGCTTAAAGAGGGGGGGCATGTTTGTGAACAGGTAATGTATGGTCCACAATAGCTCAATGCCTCCTTCTGGGTGTAAAATTCTACCCAGGGGACTTAGACTTGCATCAAGGAAGGGTTGCTATCAGTATCTATCATTAGGGTTTTTTGCAATCTAAGTTGAGATAGACTCGACCCCCCACTTGTTGTTTTATTCTTTGAAAGTTGCTATATCTCATAGATTACATATACATAGTCCTTTTCAATGGATGTGCATGAAGAAAGTGGAGAAATATGGATTTGAATTTTCTTAATGTATATCGCATTCATCATTATATTCGCTGTTCACTTTAGATGCATTTTTGTTTGAATCGACACACTCCTTGTCCAATGAGTGACTCCTTTATAAGATACTTAACTAGCTAGCTAGATAAAATGTTCTCCAAATTAATTACGCAGAAGCAATTGACTGTTTTTTATATTTAAAAAAAAATGAAAAAAGAATGGTGGAGGTTATTGATTACTGTCGAGTTTAAAGCTGAGAGAAAGCATATATACGCACTAGTACAGGTCAAAAAGCTAGGTAGCTTTAATGGTTTAAATTAAGAAGCTGTGTATTACTTGGTAATTAACGGAACTTCCTTGAAGTCAATTAAGGCGTGCCTCTTGATTTGGAGCAGCATAAACGTGTAAATAGCAAAAACAAACAATAGTTAGAAGGCCTCTTGTCCACAAGCTAGCTGAGTGCTTCCCCCACCACACCTGAAATGGATATAAAGGAGAAAGAAGACACTGCCTAATAAGAGGGCTAGCTAGGCATTAAAATCAGGTGATTCATGGACCACACTACTGCAGCTGGCCTTGACTAGCTGGTTGGTACTATGAAGGAAATAATATGAGACACATTCGATATTTTCAAAACCTGGACCCAAAGATTCATGCAATGACCGCGCTCCAACTATCTGAAATTTTCCAGCAAGTGTGTGTGTATATATATATATATATGTATATATATATACACGATTACTTTTCAAGTGGTCCTTCACGAACTTAAGCAGTAAATCCAACAAACATTTCTTTCGTATTCAGAAAGCCTACCAAGGCAAACTTACAAACCAGTAGACGAAATTGTCTTCATCATGTTGCCTTCCTTCCCTTCGAGCAGTCAAAATTTAAATTGAAAAGTTGTTACCTTCCCTTGTCACAGAAATTGCATATATTGCATTCACATATGCGGTAACAAAATCCAACCCGGAGCGGTCATCATAATTTATTAAATTTTGAGGGAGATGGAAAATTACTGATACGTTCAGACCTTCACCAATGCAGTCTCAACAATAAAATAAAACATTAAACTTCATATAATTTGCAAGGGGTGTTGGATTCTAGTAATATAAAAAACGTAGGGAGGAGAATGTGGTACCACAAAAAATCAGATTATGGAGATATCTATTAGAGGGAAAAAAACTCATCTGACAATGACAAATTCATTCGAGACGAGGGGTATAAGAGCTTAAATGATGCAATCTGAACAGGTTTCAACTCTAAACATTCGAAACAACTATAGATTATACAAAAGTTTCAAGACAAATTAAATCAAATCATTCTACATATGAAACCAAACCAAATTATCCCTTAAACTTTAGAAAGCCTATAATTGTATAATCAACTATTACAAACAATTCAGAATTTTCTTCTTTTATAGGTGAAGTTTGACCGCTAGCTAGTAGCAGTAAGTTCATACCAATATAAAGACCATGATGGGACCTGTTAAAAGCAATCTTGAATAAACACTTATTTTGTGTAAAAACAATTATCATATGTCAAATATTTATGATTATGTTCATATCCATTTGGATATATAATATTTTTTTCTTTAAAATATCACTTATTTTAATTTTTTTCAAAATTCATTTTTGATTATTTTTCTAATTAAAATTTTATTTAATATTCATATTTTAATTAAATCTAAAAAACTAAATAAACTGACCCTAACATGTGAAGAAAATTCATGAATTACCTTTGAACATTCACTTTGAATTTGCTAAAAAGATGATTTAGCAGTGAACAAATATGATCGCAAATTGAGATTTGATTATATTTGGTCTGAGAAGTATCTCGTTCAATGGCAAAATGATGCGCCTCCTAACCTGACTAAAAAGATAGATTAATTAATGTTTAGACATATACGGACATCAACTTTCATTAAAATCGGTACCATTGGCTATATGTAAAATAAATAGCCTTTTATATTGTTTGCTTAAGTTTTATCGTTTAATTTATGATACCTATTAAACATAAATTATGTTTTTTTTTTATAAATTTTAACTTATTTACATTTTTCTTCATGTTAACTTTTTTAAAATTTTATCTTTAGTATTTTCTACATTAATTAATAATTCTATACAATAGAGATATATTTTAGTTAAATGATGACTCATTTTATTTGCTTGTTTTATTTACAAAATATATCTTTTCCATGAAAAATTTGTATTAATAAAATAAAATGAATGCATTACTAGTTACTAGCGTTTAGAAAGAAAAGGACCTCTCACATTAATAACGAGCAAAACTTTTTTGTTTTGGTATGGAAATGGCTCTGTTGCCTATGTCCTAGCTAACCAGCTAACGATTGGGTTTTGCAGTTCATTATTTTATATAGATTAAAGGGAGAAATTCAACGATGTTCCATATCAATTGTTATTCAATTATATTAACTAATCACACAACAACAAAAAAAGAAAAAAAAAACAAAGACTCTCTCCTAACATTAAAATTGGACTAATTAAATACAATTTTGAGTAAATATCTTCAGGCGAAACTGGCTAACATCAGGCCAATATATTTATTTCCTTAGGCTTTAATGTATTTAAAAATTCTTGAGTTTGTGGGCGTTTAATTTCACATTAGAGAATTGATTTTGACTTAAAATTATTTTGAACTTACTTTTATATGTTTGAGAAGAATTTAAAATTGATCGTGGATTGAAGTAATTTAGAAGTGTTGGATCAAGAAAACTAAATTTTATTTTAAAATTGTTTTTATAATAAAAATATTCAAACATAAATTACATTATCTTCAAAAATCAATTTTAATTTCACATTAGAGTATATGAAAATGGTATTTCACAACAACTTTTAACAAGACAACCTTTAGGTGATAGTTATAAATCACACACTTTGAGTACTTTTTTGAAAATATTACTATTTTTATTGTGTACAATGTTAACCCGACATTGCAGTAGCTTAAAGTTGCTTAATAATATTTTTGTTGGCTTATAAAAAAAATCAATTTCATTTAAAATAAATATTGTGATTGTTTATCAAACATGCAATTAGAGATGATTGTATAAAATTAGTTTTTGTACTAGTTAAACTTTAATTATAAGTTCATTGAAATTTGTGATAACTCATGGCAATCCCCTTCTTTATCTTGTTATTTTGATTGTGTGTGTTTTTTTTTCCCTCTAATTAGCCTTTTAACGGTAGATCTAGTTTTATTTTGGTGTTTATGGGAACTGTTTTGGGCAAATTAAATTTTATACGTACGTAGATTCATAATATATGATTCTCTACCTCTAGTTCATCCGTCCACTTAGTTTTCGATGATTTTTTATCATTGTTACCTTCTCAACTTGCAAGGGTTTTATTTCAGAGATAGAGAAAGAATAGAGAGAAGATTTTAATGGTAATTAAAGATGTTTGAAGAACTAAAGAAATCATAAAAATGTAGTTGAACCCTGTGACTTGTTGGGGACACATAAGGATAAAAAACAAAAAAGGACTTGGACCTTTTGAGGGACAAGTAAACAAAGAGATATTTTCCGAGGAAAATTAGTAAAGAGATTCAAACAATTAGTTACCAGATGGAAGCAATGAAGGTTACATCACTATCTGGTAGCAAGTGGTGGTGGTGAGAAGACTGCATCCCTATTAGCATTCAATTTCCATCAAATACACACTGGTTCACCTAATTGCATCAGTGCCAAATTATTGATGGAAGGGTGATTGGTCTTATATATGCAGAACCCAAAAATGGATGTCACTAGTTATTGTTCCCTCTTCTCAGATAGCTCTGGAATACGTACTGTGCTTGCCACTAAGAGAGATTGAGAGAGATGAAGGGTTGGAGTGCTTCAAACTTTCTGAGATTGAATGGCTGTTTAGTTACTTTGATTTTTCAGCTTGCAGTTTCCATTTGCATATAGAGCCTTTTTTGTTCTTAGAAAAAGTAGACCTCATGCATTATGTCCTTATGCTTTTGGATCCACTCCCGGTTCTTTCTCCTATTATTTTCACCAGAATGCTACCAGAAGCTCTCACTTCTTGATTGTAGCTTACCTTCATTCCCAACCGGGAACAAACCTTATATTAAATAATTTATCTCAACGAACTTTAGTTCAAACATCGAAGACTAGCTAATTTGTTGCGTCTTGGTCTTTTTGTTCTCAATAAAGTTCCATACCAACCACAAATAACTAAAGTGGCCTCAATTTGCAGACAAACAACTAAAATGGACTCAACATGGTACGGTAGCTTAACAAAACTAAACCTTATGTATATCATCAGGATTGGTTAGTGTGAAGGCATCTTTTCCTACTTGTACATCAACCTAATCTCGAGCCTCTATTTTCGCTACCTATGCATTGATTTGGCTGCCTAGACAATGCACCACTTAAATCTTTACACTCAAATGAGTACTATGACCAACTCCGAAAAGTACCCTTAATTGGTATGCTCTAAGTAAGCTACACATAGCATAATCACACACATGTCCCGAGGGCACACTCACCTACACAGAAAGGTGTTACCCTTCTCCTACCCTATATGCCCCGTTTAGATACACTCTTATTTATGTCTTCAATGCCTAATAAGAGCTCTTACATAAGTATGGTAGTTTATTACAGACACTACATACTCCAAGTACTGATCACACTGGTTTTATCTGTGTCTTTTCCAAGAATATTATGTTCACATCCATCGAATTTCGTTATAGCAAATGATGTCTGAGAGGGAAACAAATGTAATTAACCCTAACTTTGTTAAGCTAAAAATAGATTTTAAGAAAAGACAAAATACCCCACTCCACTTTTAGAATAAGTATTGTCTTAAATAATTCTTTACCCAGTTAAAAAAACTAATAAATATATGAAATAGAATAATATTAATTATTACGAAACTACATTTTATATTGGTATTATATTAAAAATTTAAACTAGTAGTATTAGAAATATTAGATAAAAATAATTAATATTATATTGAAAAGTTAAATGTAATATTTATATTGAAATATTTTTTTTTTAAATTGTCACACTTTTTAAATGAATCTTTATAATTAATCGATTCAAATTTATTTGAAATTATTAATTTTCGTAAACGAATGTATTTCCTAGAATGGCTGATTTTGATATACTCTAATAAATTATTCGGAGAGTTTTAAAAAGAGGATTTTTTTAGCATTCTTCATGCAGTCTATTTAAATTTTTTTTTTTTTTTTAAAACATGGTATTCTATGAGAAAAAAAGTAACAAGGAAAAAGACAATATTGTCTAAAAATTCTCTCTCTCCCTCCCTCCCTCCTTCTCCTCTCCCTCCCTCCCTCTCCTCTCTCTCCCTCCCTCTTGGTTGAGCTATATTAGCAACCAACACAAAGATTTGTTTGACCAAAAGTTATTATCTTTATTAAATAATTTAGTTTAGGGATATTATAGTTATGTGACGTTCAATTAACTTTATATCAAGATTAAAAAAATAGAGGTTTAATATTAAAATACTTAAAATTGAAATTAAAATCTCATTTAGCTATCAAATCTTTAAAAGATTTATCAAATAAAAATTAAACTATAAAATATTTTCATTACCATGACCACCCTTGACATTATCATTACATTATTATCACAACTACCACCAATATTACAGTTGCGTGCTATTAGGATGGATATTCTTGTCATTGCTACAACCACTACCATGACTCTTGTTGTCATACGCCAACAATATTGATGATGGTAGAGGAGGCAATGACGATAATGTCAAATAGCAAAAATAGTAATAACTATCATGATAATGAACTAGTGATGACAATGGTGATTATCACTATATTAGTAACAGTAACCATGGTGGAGGTGGTGTCGGTCATTATAGTCACTATGGTCATGATAATGACAATAATTAAGATGTGTTAACTAAAATATTTTATACATTTATTTTTTTATTTAATAAATATTTTAAAGATTTTGATGGTTAAATAGTATTTTAAATAAATAATAACAATAAAAAACATATTATTATTTTTTACTTTTTCTACTCATCAAACAACTTTAATTTAAACATTCTTTTCTGTTTTACTTTACTTTTCTTCAACTAAAAATGAGGGCATGAATAAATATTAAAGGGTCAATTTTAAAAATTAAAATTTATCTAATAACAAAATATTAATAATATATATTTAAAAAAAACCATGAAATATAATAAAAATGTACTCACAGATAAGGCAAATTGAGTAATTAAAAATTAATTAAAAATGTTATTTGGTGAATGGTAGTGTCACGGAGGAATTCAGCATATTTGCATCAGGGTGACTCTATGGCCCCTTTCTTATTGCTAATTGTAGTCGAGGGGCTACAAAGGTTGATCAAGAAAGCTTTATCGATTAACTTGATATCAAGAATCAAGTTTCGTAATCAAGATCTCCACGTAGTTCCACAATAGTTTGGAAATGACACACTTTTCATGATCTCGGCTAAACTCCAAAAAGTGTCTATATTGAGATGCTATGAGATGGCCTCGACCCTTAGGATCAATTTTCATAAGAGTGGTTTGGGAGGGGTTGGGGTGAAGCAGCCGGAGGTGGAAGCCTTTGCTAAGATCCTTAATTATGGGGTTCTATAGATGTCATTCTCCTACTTTGGGTTCCAATGGAGGCAAAAGAATTTGTCATTTGGTGGACGGATTAGCTTAATTAAATCTATCTTATCTACTATTTGCCTTTTTTTCTTGTCTTTTTTCAAGGTTCCAAAGAAGGTATCGAATGTCATTCAATCACTGCAAGGAGGTTCTTATGGGGAGGTTCAGAGGAAAGCTCAAAAGTAACGTGTATAAATTGGGAGCAAGTGTGCAAAGATAGAAACAGAGGTGAGCCGGGAATAAAAGATGTAGGAACTTTCAATAAAGCTCTACTAGCAAATGGCCTTGGAGGACTTTTCAAAGAAGAGATACTTTATGGATCAAAGTGTTGAAGGTGAGATATGGGGACAATATAAGGAGTAACTTGGTTGTTGGGAAAAGGAGTGGGGGATCCCAATAGTGGAACGACATTCTAAAAATTACAACTAAATAGGGGAGGGATAGCTAGTTTTCAAGGGAGGTTAGACAGATGGTTGGGGATAGGTCCCTATTTAAGCTCTAGGAAGGGGACTAGTTGAAAGAGGGAGGTTTGAAAGCTATGTTTCTTAGGCTATAAGCGTTGTCTAGCCAAAAGGAAGTATTGCTTTCAAAGGTTGAGGGTTGGCACAATAACATATGGGAATGAGGGCTTCAATAGAGGAGGACATTATTTAGCAGGGAGGAGGGGTGAGTGGGGGAATTGGAGGATGTTTTGGAGGGGGTCCCCCTAAGGCAAAGGGTGTGTGATGGATGAGGATAGGGAGTTAGTCAAGGGTTATCAAATCATTACCTTGTGAAGGAGACATATAGATTAGTATTGGAGGTGTCCCAAGTTAATGAATCTCTATTTTTTAGCAGGTTGTGGAAATCCAAGACTTCATCCAAAGTGGTTGCATTTGCCTGGAAAGTGACTCTAAATAGAATTCCAGCTAGAGTTGAATTGGCTAAGTGATTTATCCTTTCTCCGCGTGTAGTTGTCTGCCCGCTATGTGGCCTTGCTCCATAATCAATATGCCATCTTTTATTTTTGTGTAAGAGTAGTTATTCTATCTAGATGTAGTATTGTAAATGGCTTGGATACCTCTCTGGCCTTCCTGATAGCTGTGAAATGAGCTTTTGGAAGTTCTTAGGATTATGTAATCCAATAAATCGAGTACTACTCAAATTCTAAGTATAATCTGGTTGTTAGTACTGTGGAATATTTGGTTGGCGCGGAATGCGGTTGTATTTAGCTTTCCTACCCAATAAAGTTTAGCAAATGGCTATGCATAGATCGTGGATGTGGATTAAAGAGTTGTGCAAGGTTTCAGCTATGTCTTTTACTAAATGGTCCTTATCTCCGATCCTGTGTATGAAATGTATTGAGGCATAGATTGCTTAGTGTGCTTTTTTTTTCTGGCATTTATGTGTTCTGTGGGGGATCTTTTCAGCTTTCTGTCTGCTTTGAGAGAAGCCTAATGATTGTTATACTCTGAGTTTTGATGTATCTATAGCTCAGGGTGCTAAGAGAGGCTCCTATTGATTGTATTTTCTGTTTATTTATTACCCATGGATCTTCAATATCACATCTTGTGACATGTGCAAGATTTAATCTTAATAAATTTGGCTTTATAAAAGAAAAATAAAAATATCATTTCACATGGCACCAAGATTTGTTTTTAGATTGATATCTATAAAGTTTAATCAATAGCATGTTTAGACTGCACAGCAATAAGAAAAGCATGTTAGAGCATCACAATGGCATCAAAATCAAGATGAAAAGGATGAAATACACACGCGCAACACACCACACACGGTCCGGGTTTTTTTTTCCCTAAATACAACCAAGCCCATAAATTAGTTAGAAAAACATTGACCTTAATAGAACTATATCAGTATGATCAAAATTAGTTAGAAAAAAAAAATTAGCCTTAATAGAACTATATCCGTGTGGACTAACTTAGTGGCTCTAACATTGACATGCTTAGTTGGGCTTAAGCATCATAGGCCTAAATTCAAAAGACCTGTTTTGACTTAATATACTTTCATTTTGACATTTTATATAGGGTTTATCATTTTTCACCTAATCAAACCTGAATTCCCACGGGTGGAAAACATACTAATATACCTTTTTTTTTTCACTCTCTGGTAGTGCATCCTCAGAGAGTAAAAATATTTGTAAATTTTTTACTTCCTAGTAGCGCACTATCGGAAATTAAAAAAAAATTGTGAGTTTTTTTATTCTTTTCTTGCGCTGCACTGCGGAGAAAAAAAAATTTAAAAACCAATTTATTTATTTATTTGAACATAAATTATTTTTCAAAGTAGTAACACTATACTAAAATTGTACTAAACAATACGTAATAGTTTATTTTTATGATAAAAATTTAATATAAAAATTATTTTAACTTCACTCTCCCCTCAAAATTAATATATATATGTGTGTGTAATTAATATCAATGTAATTAGAGTAATTAGACTCAAAGTAATACAATAATTAGGCAGAGTAAGGAGTGTAGTTAGAGTAATTAGAATCAAAGTAATTAACGTTATATAATTAGACTCAAAGTAATTAGAGTAATTAACATCATGTAATTAGACTGAAAATAGTTAGAGTAATTTGCAAATTTTTTTACTTCTCCAATGGTGCACTACTGGAGAAGAAAAAAAAAATAAAAAAAAATAAAAAAAGGTTTCGTGATAAACTTTTATATTTTATCATATAAAATTTTAATAAAACGTTAAAAATTATATAATAAATAAATTATATTATTAAAGTATAAAATTTTATAAATATAATATAAATATTATATATAAATTTTCTAATTGAAATAATGAAATATAAAATTTTTAAATACAAAAGTTTATTAGAAGAAGGTTTTCCATAATAAACTTTTACATTTTATTTATTTTATATTTTAAAATATAAATTTTAAAAAATTATGTTATAAATAAATTATATTAAAATATAAAATTTTATAAAAATAATATCAATAGTTAAATAAATTTTCTAATTAAGTTTTCTCATTGTTTAAAAAGCTTATTTCGTAAAATAAATTATTTTATTTTGAAAGGTGAGTGAGTGAGGTTCATTTATTATGGTAGGTGTTGAGAGAGATAATTAGGTTAAAAAGTAATTTTGAGTTTTTTTAAAAATATTTATGTGGGTAAGTGTTAAATAAAAAAAAGAGTAGATTTAAAATAAAAATCTCTTTATTTAAAAGAAATGCAACTTACCAATTTAGCCCAACCTGACAGGCAAAGCACAATAAGTGCAACCCATAAAGAATATTGATTGAGTGTACCTATATTTTACATAATATTCAGTAAAAACAAATTTAGTGATATATTATACATAATATTTTTGTAAAAAACTTATATATTCAGAAAAGTTCTCCTATAACCAAACAAATAAATTTTTACTTCTAAAAAACATATTGATACTTCACAAAGGTATTTTAAGTATTCTCAAGAATCATAATTTTCAAAATTTGTAATTCTAAAATTATGATTCTCCTGTATGAAAAAACTCTGTTTTTACCGAACATTCCTAGGCTCCATTGACCAGATATAGGTTGTTATTATTCTCCCTTACCATAAAATGGACAATTGAAGTCATGGTCTCGTAGGCGAAGCGCTTTCAGAAATTTGTCATCCTTAAAGCAAATGCGAAAACATTTGAAGTATTAGTATGCCCCAAAAAATATTTAAATAATGCATTTTGTAATGTTTAATTTGTTGCACCTTATTTGTCAGATTTTACTTAATACATTTCGGTATCTTCTAAATATGTGTCTTAATTACACTTTGAGATCTTTTCTCTTTCTTTCATTTCATATGTTGTATAGAAGGTTAAATTCTTTATCAATTTGAGATTTTCTATACAATCATATTAGAAGTTTGAATTTCGATATTTGTTTTTATTTTTCTATTTGTGAATTTTGCTACATGTCTCTTCTTCTCTCCAATTTGTATGCATTTTTTAGATTTAGGTTTTGTATTACATTTTGGATTGTGATAGATTAGGATCAATTTATATAAATCAAATGAGTTTAGGGATTGTGATCCAATTCACACAAATTAATTCTGTATTGGTAAGAAGTTTACATGTTCATAGAATTATGATAAGATAAAGCAGAAGATAAGTGTAGATGTGTCACTTCAACGGTTGGATATAAACCTTGCTTGAAGCTTGCCATAAGGAGATACTCCTTAATTAAAGCAATGAAATATTGGTAGGTGCCGATGTAACGGCGAAAAAATGATTTGGAAATCCGAGCCATCGCTGTCGATATTTATTACGGAAAACATCAGAAAAAACTTTTGACATAAAAAAAAAAAGATTGAGTCTGGGAGTCGATTACGTGTAGGGAATGTATTAGTGCCCTACAACGTCTGTCATAAATATGGTTACCTTTAATTAAAAATGTAAAATTAAATAACTTTAAAATATACTTATGTCACCCCTTAAAACACAAAACTATTTTTATTTTTAATTTTAATATTAGTAAGGTTGTCAAAAGGTAGGTTTCTTACTTAATGCTTGTGCTAAGGAGCTTCTTTCTCAAAGTCAAGTGTCTTGCTTCTTGCTTTAGAAAGATTACAGGGGCGTGCGCCCTTCCTTCAGCCAGCTCCGTCCTATCTATTCATCTCTTTTATCAAATGCATATTTAGGGATCTCTCTTGTTCATAGATCTTGAAACAAAATCAATATCCATTTCTCAATATATCTATCTATCGATAGATAGAAAGATATAGATCTCTATCTAGATCTATCTCCAAAATAAAAGATTCTGCCATCGCTTAATCAAGGGCTACTACTTCATTGACTTGTGCTATCTGAGTAAAAAAATGTGGTCTTTTATGCAGCGAAGTCCCCTATCTACCAACCTTCTTTTCTTCTATCATCAACCTAAGAGAGATCATAGATAGTCCAACATAAGCCCAGAGATTGGGGATAATAGAACAACTTAAATGCCTATCCAACTAGAAAGGCAGGACAGGAAAGGCTTCTGACCGTCCTTCATTGAAATGGAAAGGGAGGGTTCACCCACTTATAGAAGAGTATGGGTCGATCCCAGTTTTCCGGTCCTATTCTCCTTGAAGCTCTTCCCGAAATACTTAATTTAAAAGATTTGAGAAATTTTTTTTATGAGAAAAATATTAATATTTTATCTTTCTAATTAATTTAAGTTTTCAAGCTTAATAGGAGTTGGGTCCTACTCCTATGTATCTCTAAGTGTTTTGAAGAATAGAGTTTATGTAGTTCTTTGTTAAATCTTTGCATTAATGTTTTTGAGTTTCATTAAGACTTAGGATTTTCAAATTGTCGCAACTTATATGTTGTAAAAATTAAAATTGACAAGAGTGTATACTTGAATCAATTTATTAGAAAATCCTTATTTTTATATTATTGTTATTTTTTGGAGTAAAAAGAAAACTTTTTTATTATTATTTATCATACATATTTTATAGATGAGATTTTAAAATAAAAGTCATCACAACTTATATATCAAAATCTCAAAAATAAAAAGATATCACATCTAATTCATCCTTTGATCTCTATAAAAGTGGTAAAAGGAAAGTTTGGATGTCGTATGTTTATTATAAATTATTTATAAGAAGAAAAATTATCAATTAGGATGAGAATTAGATAAAATTGAGTACACTATTACACTACATGTCCTCAAATTTTGTAAGATCAAATTATTCAAATCCTAATACTTTTAAATTAGGGTTTGATTGGTTTGGTATTGGTTTTTAGTTTTTGAAAAGAGTTTTGAAGAATAGTTTTTAAAAACTGTTTTTGGGAAGAAAACAAAAAAAAAACTTGTTTAGCAAGTTTTATTTGAAAATTGTTTTAAATATGTAAAAATAGAAAACCTTGTTCATATTTATTAGAATTTAATTAATGAAAAGAAAAAAACACACATATTTTGATTGTATTTTGAGTTTTCAAAACGAAAATAGAAAACTAAAAAGCAAAACTACTCTCAGCTGTTCCTGTTTTTTAGTTTTTAAAAACTAAAACATCAGAACTATTTTTGAAAACTATTTTTAGAAAACACTACCCAAAAAAATTTTTTAGTTTTTAAAAACTAAAATACTGAAAATAGTTTTATAAAATTGTTGTTAAACAAGCACTTAATATGTGATTTTGAATTAAATACTTTTTACTAAAATTTTTAATGGTTATTATTAAATTTCATTTAAATTATTTATCATTATCATTACCAATATTGTTATTATCATTATTATTAGTACTACAACTACCATGAACAAAATTTTGACTAAAACTACATTTTAGATATGAGATTTAAGACAATAAATTGTTACAATTTATGTCTTAAAAATTTCAAAATGTCACATCTAACTAATTTTATATTGCAAGTAAAAAAAGTAATAAAGAAATTAAGATTTTATTTCATATTGTAAATTACTTTTAGAAAGAATATTTACTGTTAATAATTATTTATTTTTTCAAGTTTTAATATTCTTAATTTAATTATAATTTTTTAGGTAAGCATAATTATCAATAATTATTATTTATGTCTTTCCTAGCTATATTACTATTATATAACAAATATCCTATTGTTAGAACTTTCCTTACTATCTAAACGTGAAGCATACTTTTAATATATTAAGAATTATTACTTCGAAATATTTAGTTAAAAGAAAATAAATAAAATAAAATTTACATAAGGTTCACCTTGCAAAAAAAAAAAAAAATGGACATGTGAGAACAATTTGATCCAAGATGGCAGTGTAAGATAAAAAGATAAAAAGTCAAAGCAAGATTTCTTTATGTCATAGTTACTTGAAACTGAAAAGGGTTTATCCATTTCCTCTTGCCACACATCTGAGACTGCAAACGAAAGAGGGTTTTCTCTCCATATGCAGTGATTCTGATCTGATCGAGGCGTAGAAGTGCTTTAACATTAGCATGTCCCTCTCGTTGATGCAATCCCACCTAGTATGCATCATGGCTAGGATGATTCAAGGAAGGCATGACATGGATGAAAGCTTATTGAAGATTGGAAGCCATAGTCTTCATTTTTAACTTGTAAATATTTTATTTTAATTAGCTAAATAGGAGCATATTTTTAATTCATTTAAGGCCATGTATATTCGGCCATATTCTTTTTAGTTTAGAAGGTATAAGTGTCTTTAGTTAAAAAGGAGGAGTAAGCTTAGAATGGGTACATAAGTCAAGACATGATTTTGGGCTAGCCCATTCAATTTAGGAGATGCTAATTGCACCCATGGGGGTGAACTTAGGTGCCCCACTTAAGTCCCACATTGCCTAGAAAAGTGTGTCCAAGCTCTCCCTTGGGGCTATATATACTCATTCCCCTTCATTGTAAATTTCACCTTTGAAGTTGAATGAAAATAGTCTCTTTGTGAGCACATTCTTAGTAAAAGGTCTTGAGGATCCTCTCTCTTGAAGAACCTCTTCCTAGTTGGTTTTTATCAAGGGCTCCTTTCCTTGTGGCAAACTTAAACACTTTGGTTTATCTATCTTTGAGAGTGGTGCCCCACCTCCATTTTCTTTCCCCTCCATCATCCATTTCATGGTACTTGGAACCTCAAGGAGAAGATCAAGGGGAGTGCAAAAGTTTTTTTGCATCATTTGGTATCACAGCCAACTCCATAAGGTTCTTTTCTAGTCTTAATTTTCTTTAATTTTTTCCAGCTTTTCTTCTTAGTGTTCTTGTTGTTTTCCTTATATTTTCCAGCCTTTGATTCTTGTCATTTAATTCCTTTTATTCCTTTTTAGTTTATGTTTTAGTAGTTTTCATTTTATGCAATTTATTTCCTAGTTTTTTTTGCTTTCTAGATTTAATGTATCTTATTCTTTTCCATTGAATCTTTATATGTTTTCTTTAGGATTGTTTCTTTAATTTTTTGCCCAGTTTTTTATTTTTTTCCTTGTGCAAATCCTAAGAAGTTCATTGTAATGACTTCACAAAATTTGTGAAGGAAGCGACACATTATGGTCTTGATCTTTGGATGCACGTTGTTCTTCTTATTTGAGTTTTTAATTCTATTTTCCTGCACCTATTTTTCTATTTTTCCAGTCCTTTGTTCTCTGTTTTGGGCATATATTTCTGGTTATTTTGAGTCATTTAATTTCAGTTTTTAATCTTTCAAGTTGTGTCTTAGTTGGTCATGTTGTAGCCTTTTGATTGTCTCTTAATTCTACATAGTTTTGCCTTTTCATTTTTAACATAAAAAAATGTGTTTCTCTCTTGGAATTGAGCATATGCATAGTTTTACCCCTTCTTATTACTAAGACACCTCCTAAAAAATTAAATGGACTAATACATGTCCAAAATAAAATCCTAGGTTCCTAAAATAAAAATTACAAGTAAATAAGTCATGGCTTGCATAACTTGATGGTCATATGGAGGTGAGATCTTCCTCCCTCTACTCTAGCCATGTCTTCTTCTATTCTCCTAGCCATGGCCCTAGTGATAGGGCCCTTGCTTGGGGAGAATGCATCATCCCCTCCCCCTTGGGAAGGATTTGTCCTCAAATCTGATAGGTCCTCATCTTCTTCATCAGTACCTCATTGGGTTCGAGGCAGGCCAAGGATGAAATCCATACTAATATCCAGCCAAGGTGCAGAAGGAGCAGGTAAGGGTGTGTACAATCCATGAGCCATTGTCTTAGACTTAGCTTGCAAGCAAGCAATGCATCTACGACAATGTCTATAGACATCTTTCTTCATATGGGGCCAAAAGAATTTTTCTTGTAAAAGCAGAAGAGTTTTGTTAATTCCAAAATGCCCCATGAGCCCACCCTCATGGCTCTCTTTTGTCAACAGATTTCTCATAGATCCTTGGGGTACACAAAGTCTGCTACCTTTGAAAAGGTACCCCTCACTCACAAAGAACCCATTTTGGGTTTTACATGCAAATGTAGAGGCAGCATAAATGGATCCAAAATCCTTATCAGAAAGATACATTTCTCTAATATTATCAAATCCAAGAATCTTTGCACTTAAGGTGGTGTAAAGGGTATGTCTACGAGACAAAGCATCAGCCACCACATTATGTTTTCCTTTCTTGTATTTGATGATATAAGGGAAAGTCTCAAGAAATTCTACCCATTTAGCATACCTTTTATTAAGCTTGCCTTGACCCTTCAAATACTTAAGTGACTCATGGTCACTATGAATGATGAACTCCTTGGGTACAAGATAATGTTCCCAAGTTTGAAGGGCCCTTATCAAAGAGTAAAACTCTTTATCATAGGTGGGGTAGTTCAAGGCGGCTCCATTTAGTTTTTCACTAAAATAAGCCACAGGATGACCACCTTGTAACAACACAGCTCCCACACCCACTCCCGATGCATCACACTCTAGCTCAAAAGTTTTAGAAAAGTCAGGAAGAGCTAAAACTGGTGCATGGGTCAGTTTCTCTTTGATAAGTTCAAAGGCTTTTTGTTGTTTTTCACCCCAAAGGAAAGGAGTATCCTTCTTCACCAAATCATTGATTGGTGAGAAAAGTGTGGAGAAGTTAGGCACAAAGCGCCTGTAAAAGCTCGCGAGACCATGAAAACTCTTGATCTCAGTCACACTTTTTGGGGTGGGCCATTCTTGGATGGCTTTGATTTTGTCGGGGTCTACTTGAACCCCATTTTTATTAACTATAAAACCTAAGAACACCACACTCTCCACACAAAAATTACATTTTTCAAGATTTCCATAGAGTTGGTGTGACCTAAGAATGCAAAAGACGTGCCTAAGATGGCCTACATGTTCATCTAGGCTCTTGCTATACACTAAGATGTCATCAAAATAAACAACACAAAATTTTCCTAAGCAATCCCTAAGGACATGATTCATAAGCCTCATGAAGGTGCTTGGGGCATTGGTAAGCCCAAAGGGCATTACCAACCACTCATACAGCCCAAACTTGGTCTTAAAAGCCGTTTTCCACTCATCACCTTCTTTGATGCGGATTTGGTGATAACCACTCTTAAGATCAGTTTTTGAAAATAATTGGGCCCCATGCAATTCATCAAGCATGTCATCAAGCCTAGGGATAGGGTGCCTATATTTTATGGTGATGTTATTGATTGCTCGTCAATCAATGTACATCCTCCATTGGCCATTCTTCTTAGGCACCAACAAAACTGGCACAGCACAGGGGCTTAGGCTCTCTTGAACCCAACCCTTCTCCAATAGTTCTTGGACTTGAGATTCAATCTCCTTGGTCTCCACGGGATTAGTCCTATAAGCAGGCCTATTAGGCAGGCTAGCCCCAGGTACCAGGTCTATTTGGTGTTCTATACCCCTAATTGGAGGAAGTCCTTTGGGAACTTCATTAGGGAATATATCATCAAACTCCTTTAAAAGCTCTTAAACCTCTTGAGGTAGGTTCTCAGGTCCAAGTTCTATGGCAGTGCTAGAACTAGAAGGGAAAAAAGTGGAGGGGGAAGAAATGTGGGATGCCTCTTTGCAAAGGAGGAGATAGAAAGGTTTGTTAGTTAAGGGGGCTTCCTTTAAATCCAATTTTGTCGTAAATAAACTCCCTTTACTAATGACTTTCTTGGAAGGGGCACCAACTTCAACTCAACCTATTTACCCCTTTCAAGCTTTAGGGGTAAAGCTTTGCTTTTTTTTTTTCTTCTCATCTCTCTTATGTTTCATGATGAGTTGGTCATCCGCCACTTGTGAAGATGTTAGAGGACACAACTTAATGCGCTTATCCTTATGAGTGAGCATGATGTTATTGGAATGACCATGGTGTATGGCTTTCTTATCAAATTGCGATGGTCTTCCTAGCAAGATATGGCCAGCTTCCATTGGGACTATGTCACACAGGATCTCATCTTTATAAGACCCAATGGAAATTGGAACCTTGACTTGCTCATTGACCTCCATTTCCCCTTGCTCATTGAGCCATTGAAGCTTGTAAGGCTTAGGGTGGGGAAGTGGGGTCAAGGCTAGCTTTTCCACCAACCTTGAGCTACAACAATTGCAGCATGACCCACTATCCACAATGAGAGAACATATTTTGTCATTCACCTTACAACGAGTGTGGAATATGTTCTCCCTTTGAGATGAGGACACTTTCAAAGGTTGGCTTCCAAGAAGTCTTCTTATCATTAAGAGGTCTCCCTCACATGCATAAGCGGTTTCATCACAATCAGATTGGTATGCATGAACCCCTTCTCCTTCGCTCTCACTAGAGGAGTGTGAGCTAGACTCACTACTATAAACATCTTGGGCCCTCATGATGATGTTTCTCTTAGTAGGGCATTGAGATGCAATGTGGCCTCTCCCAAGACATTTAAAGCATTTGATACTACTAACTTTCTCGTGAGAGTTAGTAGTAGGGGTTTTTCTCTCTATATGTGATGTTTTATGCTCTTTGAAGTGCTTGGGATGTTCCTCTTTGGGGTAACTCTTGAAATAGTTCCCCGTAGGTTGGTCCCTCTTTACATAAGGTGGGTTATCCTTTTTAAAAGTTTTCCTTCTAAGTTGATTTTCCACTTTGATGCAAAGTTGAACTAACTCATCAAAGGAATTGTATGAGAAGAGCTCCACCTTATCACGAATTTCGGGGCTCAACCCACACAAAAACCTTGCCATAGTGGCCTTGGGTTCCTCAATGATACCCGCCCTCAAGATCAGAAGTTCCATCTTTTGTCTATACTCTTCTACATTAAGGTTGGTTTGCCTTAGCCTTTGGAGTCTATCCAAAAGATCTCTATCATACCAAGAGGGAATATGCCTTCTTCTTAGAGCACTTCTAAGATCATTCCAATATCTTATGGAAGACATATTGGTGCGGATTCTCTCATTGGTTAACCCAACCCACCAATGCATGGCATGCCCTTGGAAGCTAAGGGTTGCCATTGGAACCTTTCTTTCTTCTCTTACCTCATGGCAAGTGAAGAGTTGTTCTACCTTGATTTCACCAATCAAGGTAGGCTTCCACATCTTCCCTCCCATGAAATGGGGGGAGATCAATTTTGGGCTCCCTTGGAGGGGCCCCATTATTATGCATGGATGAATGAGAGTTTCTCCTAGGATGATTGTAGTATTCTTCCTCACTTTCACTCCTATGGGTATGTCTAGATGGGGAACCTAAGACTATCCCTTTCATTTTGTAATTCTCACCATTCCCATGCTTTCTTTTTTCTTCTTCTTTCTCTTTTCTTCTTTATCTTTCTTTTCTTTCTCTCCTTTCTTCATCTTCTCTCCTTTCTCTTATTCTTCTCTCTTCTTTCTCTCTTTTTTCTCTCTTTTCTTCCTCTCTTTCTTTTATTTTTCTTTTCTCCTTGGACTATTTTTCTCTCCTTTTTTCTTCTCTTCTCTCTTGTTCTTTTGCCATCCACTCCCTAAAGTCCATGTTTAAGTTTTCTAAAGTGTAATCTTTAGAAATATTTCTTTGGTTTACACTCTTGTTTGATGAATAACTATGAGCACTAGAGTGGGTGTGTGATGTCATTGTGCTTGAATTTCTAAGAGGAAAAAGGTGGCTAAAAAATTTTCACAAACAAACACTCCTCTCTTTTTGTGTTTTCTTGCCTAAAATGGCTTGATGAGTCTTTGGAACTCTTTAGCCTTCTAAGCGCTTTGAATAAGAAAAATAAAGCAAGAATTTTAAAGCAAAAATTCAAAAGAGAAGGGATCTAAAGCGAGCTCCTAAGGTGTTGAAGGAAGTGTACCACTTCTTCCTTCTTCACCTAATTTTCGAGAAACTAAAAAATTGATTAAATTTTATTACAACCAAAGGGAGGGCCTTAAGGGCACTCAAACTCCCAACTACAAAATTAATACACCCAAATTAAAGAAAAAGTAAAGTCTTCAAAAAATGATTCTCCAAATGCTCCCTCAAATCAAAGTCCTCACGGCTAGGTGTATTTTCTTTTAAGGTGATCCCTTAGGCTCTTTGTCCAACCTTCCAAAATATGCTACCCTTGTGGTAAGCTCCTTTTTCACGCTTTCTCCCAAAAGTGACACTAACACACAAACCAAAGAAACCAAAAGTAGCAAGGGGAGGTGCGAATAGAAACTCAAAAAGCAATAAAAGATAACACAATCAAAAGGACATTTAACCAAATGGTAAGAGTATATAAGACAAACTAGAAAGATGATTTAAAAGACAAGCAACAACTAAAAGGTAAACAAAAGAAAGAGAGCACACAATGGAATACCTAAGAATGGCACTAGATTAAAGAGTAGAAGAACACAAATATCAAGTTCTAGTGTACCAAAAGTAATAAAATTTCTTTTAAGGTTCCAAGTTCAAAGTTGAAGCACTTGCTAATTTTAGGTTAGGTACATCAAATGAATTTTTTTTCAAACTTTCTTTTCTTTTGTTTGTTCTTTTTTTTTTTTTTGAATCCTTCGTTGTTTTTTTTTGTATTTTATTTTAGACTTTGTTTTCTTGTTTTTTTTTTTTTTAATATTTACTAGATGCACCTAAATTGATTGTAAATTTAGTGCTTGATAAAAAAGAGTTATGCGCTTGGAACAATAAAGAAAATTAAAAGCAACAATTTAGGTACTACTAGAAATGACTTCAAAATGCAAAGTAGCTATAGATGTGTTAATGGTTTAGTAGTTTGGTGTGCCACTGGACTCAAGCTTTGTTAAGTTTTTAGTAATTTGTTGAACACAAATACCAAACTTATAGCTTAAGTGAAAGCACCCACAAACAAGAACTACCTTTACCACACAAATGAGCTACAAATTATACATATAAGGAAAATAAAGACAAAGGAAATTGAGCAACTATTTTTGAATTTTTTTTTTAAGAATATGTTTGAAACTAAAAGCACATGAACTTCTAAAGAGACTTAGACATGAGGTATGACCCTCTATGTTGCTCAATTTAAGAAGTTTCAAATTTTTTTTTTGTAAAAACAAAAGAGGCTAAACTTAAAAGGAATTAATAGACAAAATGGGAAACTATAAACATGACTTATAGACAACTACACAAGAGTATAAAAGTGAAAAATAAAAGCTAAAAATAAAGCAAAAACAAGGCAACTAGGTGCAAGGAAACACAAGAATTTGGTCTAAATTTCTTGACCACAAGGTTGTGGAATTCACCACAACGGCATGGATTTTTAGCAAGAAATTCTCAAAACCAAAATTCAAGCAAGAAAGCACCCAACTCAAAGCTTAAGCGGAAATTAATGAATATGGGAGAGACGTAGATGCAAAGAAAAGAACAATATAAATTGCATCAAGCAAAAAATAAATGGTGCAAATAAACTATAACTCAAAACAATAAACTCAAGACATAAATGGAAATGATAAACAACAATGGAAAGCTAGAAAAAATTGCGGAAATTAAAGATAAAATAAAATAGGAAAACGGAAAGAAAAAATAAATGAGATAGGAAGAGAGTTTAGACCTCTAGAAACAATGCTCTAGATACCAAATGATGCATGCCTCCCTTGATTTTTTTCTAGAGGTTTTCTTCTTTGGTGAAATGGTTTGTGGAGAGGTAAGAAGTGAGGTGGTTTTAGGAGCCACTTAAGGTAAGATAAGCCTAAGAGGGAAAGTTTAAGGGATGGAACCCTTGATAAAAACCTAAGGAATTCTCAAAGAGAGAAGGGTGGACACTAAGAGAATTTTGGCCAACTCAAGGTTTTTCTATTCAATCAAGTGTAAAAAATACAAGAGTGTGAAGGAGCACCTTTTTATAGAGGGAGATAACCTCTTGGACAAGTCATGAAGGAAATGAAGGGCTAGGATTAAAATGAGTCATCCAAGGGAGGAGGATTGAAGCCCAAAGTCCAATCAATACCCTCCTTTAGATGAGAATTGGTGCCCAAGCTACCTCATCCAAGGGCCAAAATTACTCCTTTATTAGTTTTCGGTTTTATTTTGCAAAAGAGGGTGTATTTATCAAACTACCCCCTTATTTCCTAAATAAAGGCCCAAAAGCTAATCTTACCCCTTCTTATTTCTAAGACACCTCCTAGAAAATTAAATGGACTAATACATGTCCAAAATAAAATCCTAGGTTCCTAAAATAAAAATTACAAGTAAATAAGTCATGGCTTGCATAACTTGATGGTCATATGGAGGTGAGATCTTCCTCCCTCTACTCTACCCATGTCTTCTTCTATTCTCCTAGCCATGGCCCTAGTGATAGAGCCCTTGCTTGAGGAGAATGCATCAGGTAGCTAGCATCATCCTACTCCCTGACTTTAGACAAAACACTTTTGAACTGAAACCAGCATTATTGCAGATGATTGAGAATAAATAGTTCATTGATCTGCCTTTAGAAGATCTGATTGCCTATCTAAAGCACTTCCTGAGGATAACTGACATTGTCTGCTACCCGCTGGTGACCCAAGATACAGTAAAACTTGTTGCTTTCTCATTCTCATTAAATGGGAGAGCATTGGATTGATTAAAGTCATTTTCAGAGCATAGCATCCGCACTTGGGAAGAATGTTCTCACAAATTTCTAAGAAAATATTTCTCTATCACCAAATATGATTAGTTGTAGAGGGATATTGCAATTTTTTCCCAATATGAACAAGAATCTCTTGCTGAAGCATAGGAAAGATTTTAGGAGATGTTGAGTGGTTTCCCTCACCATGGGTTTCCATTGAGAAGAGTAATTCAAATCTTCTACAACTGATTATTATATTCCAAAAGAGCATTTGTTTATGTTGCCAATGTGACACCTTTCTACCATCAAACACTTTATTATTTAAATTACAACATAATATAGAAATTTGTTCATTTAAGTAACTAGACTTGAAACTTGGGTAAAAGGACCTACATTGTGACATCACAAATTGGTTATTACTAAACAAGTCATGAAAGAGAAAATAATATATCTTCACATTTAGTTAAAAATATGGTTAAAGGGATATAAACTACTAGTTCACATAAATTCATTAAATCGAACTAACTTACTATTAAAGTTGTGAGCGTTAAGTGAATAGAGAATAAATTCTTGGGATCATGTGATACAACACTATAAACCCTATGCACCCTAATGGTGACACCCCAAATAAATATAACATAAGTAAATAAAAGTTCATTAATTGGGAAAAATGTTTACAAAAGTCCTCCAAATAAAACATCATCTCTGATCAAAATTAAAGTTAACAATTCTAAAATGAAGATAACAATAAGTCAACTTAAAAGGGAGAAGAAAACTAGAGGCACAGTTAAAATAAGGAAATGATTCAACATCCTAATATAGTCACAAAGCCTCGATGATACCTCCATCATAGCACAGAATCCCATAGTAATCTGAAACATTACTAACCTTTAATTCTTTGGCATCTTTTTGGCCTATGGGCATTGAGCCACAAGCAACACACACAAATAGGGGGTGATACATTTACTCATATATATTTAAACAACATAAATAAGAAATATATTCATCATAGTATATCACATGAAACCGCACAAACCATATTAAAATCAAGTTATGCCAATGATGCTTATGCAATGAAACTCATGTACACTCTCTCAAGTACACGCTCAAAGCGGTCCTTATGACACCCTTCTACATCCAAACACTTTATTAGTTAATTTACAAAATAATATAATAATTTTTTGATTTAATAACTAGACTTGACACTTAGGTAAAAAGATTCACATTGTGACACCATGAATTAGTTATTACTAAACAAGTCATGAAAGAGAAAATAATTTATCTCCACATTGAGTTAAAACATGGTTAAAGGGATATAAACTATTAGTTCACATAGATTCATTAAACTGGGTTAACTTACAATTAAAGTTGTGAGCATTATATAAATAGAAAATGAATTTTTGGGATCATGTAATACAACACTATGAACCCTGTGACACTCTTATATCCAATAAATAAATATAACATGATTAAATAAAAGTCTTTTAGCTGGGTAAAAAGGTTCACAAAATTCCCCTCAACAAAATCTCATCTTTGATAAAATGATAAGTCTTTATAATTGAAAACTTAAAATAAGGAAAAGAACTTGAGACATAATTGATATAATTTCTAAGATAAAAAATTAATTTGAACATCCTAATAAAGTCACAAAGCTCCAATGTCATATCTATGAGAGCATGGAATCCACATCAATCTCAGACATTACTAACCTCTACCTCTTCAACATCTTTTTGACCTATGGGCATTCAGCCCAAACAATACACATACAAAAATAGGGAGTGAGACATTTACTCATATATAATTGAGCGGGATAAATGAGAAACATTACCACCCACAATGTATCATATGAAGCCACACAACCATATTAAATTCTTGTCATGTAAATGATGTTTATGCAATACAACTCATGTATTCTCTCTCAAGTACACGCCCAAAGCAATCCTCTTCTATGCCAGTAACACGTAGGTACAACCATCTCACGTAGATTCACTTGAAGTAAATCTTCTTCTACGCTAGTAACACATAGCTACAACCGTGCAATGCAACACTACCTAAGACACTTGCTATAGAGCGCCTCACAATCGGCGATCCTTACAAGCTTCTTAGATTGTCATATCCATGCATCATGTCATTAATATCATAACTCACAATATCAATAATTAATTATGTAATCACAATCCACCCCCAACCGTAGTTAGGATGGCACCTTGTTGGGAACACCCTGACCATCATCATCAACATAATATGTATCCAATTATAATCAACATCAATATCACACATTGAAACAACCCCCCAAATTCATACACGTCAAATAACTTTCAAACATTCAATCATCCACGTTACTCAGAATTATAAGATATATCATACAGCTAAACATATGGCTACACAAAAAAATACCTAAGAACTGCTAAACAAAGTCTAGACTTCACAAAAAAACAAGCAATTTAGAGTTCATAAACTAATAAGCAACAACTTATACTTAAGTCGTAGCACAAATAAGTTCTTCAATACAAATTATCCAAAACACATATTCTCATAGACAAAATATCATTTATAATATTGAATATATTAATTTTCTCACTACACACATATGCTTAATACATTCATAACTCACCACAATATTTTCTAAGTTTTGGAGATTTACTCACTCATTTTCTAATAAGTCTCTATGACCTTTGTTGAGCATAAACATGATATTTAGAGATTTATTAATCCTATAATATTGTATCTTATCTATTTTAAAATCTAGGACATTTATCTACAACTCTTATGTTTACCTCAAGGGTTAAAACAAACATTTACTATTTTAAAAATTGGAGGAAAGATGAATCTATCACTTAATTCTAACAGTTTGACCTTCAGTCACTAATCTGATCTTAACTTGAGCTCTAGGTCTCTTTTTGGGGTGAAACTAACTTCATTAGTTATATAACATCTAGGCTAATACTTTCATGAAGAAAAATTTCTCAAATTATATATTTTTTCCATCGGTTTTCTCAATGCTGATTGTAATATGCGTGATTCTTGTAATTCGACCTTTAGTTACTAATTTTATCATAACTTGAGTTTTAGGTATCTTTCTGGCGTGAAACCAATGAAATTAGTTAGATAACATCTAGGGATACAACTTTCATGATTATCACTTTTTCAAAATATCTCGATCTTCTTGTCCAAAATTTGTGCACGTTGATTGTAATACGCCTAATTCTAGCAGTTCGACCTTTAGTTACTAATTTTATCATAACTTGAGTTATATACATTCTTTTTTAGTGATCCCAACTCTGTTGGAAGATACCGTCTAGGGATAAAAATTTTATGAAGAATACAAAGCCTAATAACGTCATCTAGGTTACCTTGCAGGGCTCACAAAATACAAATTCTGTTTTACACACTCGATGGGAGACTCAACTTCCAATCCACATAACTTCGTCTATTCTTAATATATTTAAATGATTTTTGAGTCTAAACTATAGACCCAAATGTCTAATTTCTAAAACAACAAACTTAATTCTATTTGGTTAAGCACACAGAAAGATACGATAGAAACATTAAGGTATATTCATACAAAAATTTTCAGATAACAAATATCCAACTTATATAAGATTCTTAGAATATAATTCTAATTCAAAACCCTCAAACATTCTACTTTTCTATCTCTAATACTTAATTTTCATCACACCATACAATTACAGTTATACTAATCAATTTTTCCAGCGATTAAATCATTCCTCCAATGATGATTTTAAACAAAGTAGCTGAGAAATGTGACAAGAATTATATTTAAAGTAATTTAGGATCAAAAGAAAATAGTAGAAATAATAAAAATCAAACCCACAAAATATGGGTTAAAAACCCAAATTTAAAGTCAAGTAATTGTATATCAAGATTTAGATCAGTAACAAGAAATCGTAATGAATCAAATTCAGCTACAAAAACCTAGATGTTAGTGTTCCAAGAATTCAATAAAGACTAAATTTAAAGAGTATAAGGAAGAGAGAATTTGTACAGTGATTTATACTGGTTCGGTCCAACTAACCTACATCTAGTTTACAAACTTAGCCTTCCACTAATCTGGTTTCCACTAAAATCTTAGTGCATGCACACAATACATACAGATTTTAATCCCGGAAAGATTTAAATCACAAAATAGCAGGCTTCCTCTTGCACACCACAAGATTTTGCTACACCGTGACACCTTGTCACTCACAGTGCCTCACTTGCAACACCTTGTTGCAAGATTTTCCTACAATCTCAAGCACACCTCAACAGATTGTAAACCTAGTGCCACTACAACAAAACATGAATTTAGCAAGGGGTATTTTTTTTTGCCTTCCCTGCGGTTTTAAACCCAGGGAAATGCATTTCCTATTGTTGCAAAATCCTCTGTTAAAGCATTCGTGGCAAAGACTTTAGCAACGGTTTTTTCCAACCCTCAGAAATGCATAGTTTAGCCGCGGTTCTACAACTCTCGTTAATACGGTACAAATTACTTGTAGTTCTGCAACCCCCATTAATGCAATACCGATTACCTGCGGTTTTACACCCTCTGTTAATGCGATAAACATTATCTGCGATTTTACTACCCCCGTTAATGCGTTAAACATTACCAATGGTTATTCAACCCCCGTTTATGCAATAAACATTACCAACAGTTCTGTAACCCCCGTTAATGCAATAAACATTACCAACAATTTTGTAACCCCCATTAATGCAATAAACATTTCCAACGGTTATGCAAACCCTTGTTAATGTAATAAACATTATCAACCTTTACAACTATCCTATAGATGTAACTGCTTCATTTTACCCACATTTATTAACCCGTTATGCGATTAACATTACCAAATATGCTCTTACCATCAACTTTAAACCTTCATTAATATCATAATGAATGTGCTTTTATGACCCTTTTAATTTCTAACAATTATAATTCTTACCCAATATATTTAGCATCATATTATCCATCTATAAAATCTAGTAAGTTAAATAAATATTCAAAACTAATATAAAAGAAATAAGTAATCCACAAAATTAATGAGTAAACAAATGTATAAAACACAATTCATCCAATAGATCCCTAAGAAGTAACAAAACATATCTCATTTTCCCTAAAATAAAAGAGTCTAACATTTTTTATTGTCAAATGTAGTTGTATTCTTTATAACAAAAACAAGTCATCCAATAGAATCCTTAAGAAGTAACAAAGCATATCTAAGTTCCCTACATAAAAGAGTCAACATTTTCGATGGTAAAATGTAGTTCTATTCTTTATTTTGTTGAGAATCAATTGGAGAATGATTAGGCACATTAGTTTGTTGTGCACTTCCTTGATCAGATGCCTAAAAATTAATGTAAAACATAGTTAGAAATATAAATTAGATATTGCAATATTTATAAAATTAATTTAAATATAAATATTACCGATGAAGCTTGAAATATAGCCATGTTAGGAAACCCTTCACCTTGATAATTCTGTGCAAAAAAACTCATCATTGCTTCAAATCTTTTATTTTGTTCCTCCATTTTCATACTTTGTTGCATCATTTTTTATTTTAATTCAGTAACCTATTTCAAAATTCACATATTATCAATTCAAGAGTCTATTTTAAAGCACATCAAACCCTATGTAATATCGAATAACATATTCCAACAAAATATCAAATCTAGACTAAGAACATAGTATGCATAATCATAGTTCTACGTCAATTCTATATGGAGAACAAAATTCACACCACTCAAAAATTTTAAAATACTTTATATATCATAAACAAAATACACAATACCAAATTTTGCATCATTTCCATATTCAATACAAAAATCAAAATATTCACTACAAAACTATAACAGTTTCTTGCATAATTTAAAACCAGAAAACATCATTTTTGTAAGATAAAAATCTATAGTCTCACACTAAATATACATAAATTAAAATTTAGCAAATGTAAAACATTTAATATATCCAAAATAGAATATGCAGTCTCAAATTCAACATCATTAGCAAACTATGTAGTACCAAACTATAGTGGTTTTATGCATAATTTATAAATAGAAAACATCATCATCATACTAGAATATAATACTAACCTCATTTTGTAACTCAACATAAGAAGGGGAAGATGATGATATCCTACTATATGAACATATAGTGTGTCAAAATAGAATATGCAGTCTCAAATTCAACATCATTAGCAAACTATGTAGTACCAAACTATAGTGGTTTTATGCATAATTTATAAATAGAAAACATCATCATCATACTAGAATATAATACTAATCTCATTTTGTAACTCAACATAAGAAGGGGAAGATGATGATATCCTACTATATGAACATATAGTGTGTCCAAACACCCTTGTAGGGCAAGGTCCTAATCCTAATCTCTGAACACGTCCAGAGTGTTCTTCACTTCCTAGAGCTTGAGCTAAGGAATCTTGACTTGATATATCTTTTGAAATATTTCCACTTAATTCATATGCTTCAATTTTTTCCTATAAAGGAAACAAAAAAAAAACATATTAAGCTATCCTCAAAGAAAAATTTATCATTATCACCATTAATGGAACTAAACTAACACCATATTCTCTAGCTTTGTCATTCACAAATTCTCCATTAGCATGCTTATGTATAGCTATCCATACTTCTCCCCTACTAACTTTGCGACCACACTCAAATCCCGACAAATTCAAACAAAATTAAAATTACATTTAAGTGACTCAAATATAATTTGATTATACAAAAGAAAAAGGCATAGGTTACCATCTTTTGCTTCTTGCATGCAATGCTCATGGATCCACCTGTGTGAGGAATGGTTTGCTTCTTTCTATTTTCTTTATTTTTTTGGGCTTTTTCCTAATCATTGACATAAAATAAATTTGTGAATCAAAGTAAATAAAAATCACAGATGAATAAAAAATAAATTTTACCTTGGTTTAAGAATCTAGACGATAGTCAACAAAAGATGCCCATTGATCCTTATTTAATCATTTTGAGACCATTGCAATCAATTCATCTCTATTACGAGTGCCATCATCCCTTTGCTCCCATAATTCTTGACGATACTCTCTCCATTTTGTGTTAAGTGATTTGAAGACATAAGTTATTTGAAAAGGATGCTCAACTTCAACCTTAGGATTCAAATTATTCAACAATATTTAAAAGTTAAAGTTAACAACTTTGTATTATAATTCATATTATAGTGTAACTAAAACACATTATAACTTACTTGAATAATATCCTTAAGTACATTTTGCTTGTAATCTTTTGGAATTTTCTTCCAACTAGTATAACTAATAGGGAAGACCTCATAATCTCTTTCAAGGTGACCCAAGAACCTATTTAACAATGCTCCACTATCTGCAATCACTTGGTTTTCATCATTCCATTCCACAACAATCCTTTCATTAAGAGATAAAGACCAAACATCACTCACCGTAAGTGGTTTTGTATTCTTTGTCCCTTGGTCATCTATCAAATTATCAAATATATAAGAAAATAATAATTTAATTATATACAAGAAAACTAGACAAAATAGAAGATATTAAGAATTGCTGGTAATAAATAAATTTTGTAAAGATAATACAATAATATTGTAAAGTGCTCACCAATTACATCTACAATCCAGACTCTTTTACGAGTGACATGTTATGATTGTATAATTTCATTTTCTTCAATTCCTTCCTCTTTACTATCAAAATCATACTCTGGTTCAGCTACAGGTCTAGGTTAAGAATGTGACTGAGTTCTATGTGAAGGCTGAGAATTGCAATGAGATGCACATAGAGGTTGGGAATGAGATTGAGATCCATGTGAAGGGAGTGAATTGGACTGAGATGCACGTATAGGCTGAGAATGGGATGGACATCCATGAAGGCTGAGAATTGGACTGAGGTACACAAATAGGCAGGGAATGGGATAGAGATCCATGTGAAGGTTGAGAGTTGGACTGAGATGCGAAGTTATTATTCTTGGTAGAAACTACCTTTATCTTTAGTGTTTCTGGAAGTAATAGGACGAATGTAAGTTAATAAATATAATAAAAAAATTATGCAATTCATTGCTTAGTACTAAATTAAAATGTCTAAAAATATCTTACTAGATTGAGATGTAGGTGGAAGTGATACGTTGGTAGATTGATGTAAGGTGAGAGTGGAGGTTCAATATTAGGTGGTGGATGATGAGCATGCACCAAAGGTGTTGTTTTATTCTTTTTAAAGGTTGCATGTTTCTTCAAGGTTCCTAACCATCAATAAACATAGTAGACCAATAATTACTAGGATAATGAATTTAAATGTGATTTTAAGTATTAATAATAAAAAAGGAGACTACCAATATGAGGTGGATTAAGTACAGGTGGAAGCATTGTATTATGATGAGGTGCAAGTGTTGATGAAGGTTGATGGCTACTAGTATTAGGAATGGCTGGAACTTGGCTAAAAGAGCCACTTATAGTCTTATGTGGTGCTACATTAGTCTTCTTGGTGGACAATTTCTTCATCTTTAAAAATCCTGAAAAACAATAACATCAATACAATACAAGAAAAAATTTAATAAATAAGAAGATACACATATAAGTAATAAGGATAATAGATCACTACTAGTAAAAAAATGACAATTAAAAATAAGCCTTGTTAAATCTATATGCTCTTTTCCATATGGAAACAATATTTCCAAATTTTGATGCTTAAATGGCTCACATTCATGGAAAATGGCATCATCATCTTCACCCATATTGTATAAGTCTCACGACTTTAGATGTATAGGTATGTGCCAATTTTTACGAAGTTTGTCTTCTACATAATAAACCATTTGAGCTTCTGAAGCTTGGATGTATGGTTCATCATCATCATTATCACCAGTGTGTATCAAGTTTTCAAAACTTACTGATGTAAAACCTAGATCATCAGTTACAATCCCTCTACGAGTAGTTATATTTGCCCACATACATTTGAACAAAGTTACCTTGAATCGACCATGGTAGTTTAACTCAAATTATATCCACTAATTTCCCATAATAAAGAACACCACCAAACCTCATTTGGTTGTCACTACTACTTGCATAACTCCTTGTCCCAAATGTTCCAAAAACTCCACTATTTTGTGTTTTAAGCCCTTGGTCTCGCTCCAACGTACGAAACTTCAGTCCATTAATATTGTATGCTATATAGCGTTTTGAACAATTAATTGGACCCATAGCTAAAAACTTTAGATCATCTAAATACGATCTACTTGAATCATGTCTTATCTAAAATAATAATAATAATAATAATAATAATAATAATAAACAATTATAAAAGTTTTAAAATGCAAAGTTATGAAGTTAAAGTATATATATACATACACGACGTGAATACCATTCAACGAATTCCCTATGAACTCTCTTATCAATCTCAGAGGATGATCGTGTGTTTCTCCTCAATTGTCTTTGTAGAATGTCTCTAAATTTCCTACGTGACATATATAAAATATATTTGAAAATTGTTCTAGTAAAGACCACTAATAAGAAATAATAAAGTTTGAGTACTTACTGAAGAAAAGGGTCAACTAGTGTACAATTAGTTAAAACATGACAATGTGATTGCAACTTTTCCCTTAAAGATAAAATGAAGTAAGTAAAACCTCCAACTGGTTTTCCTACATGTGGAAACAAAATGCTTACACTAGATGGCATAGTGTCAGGTTCATCATCAACATGACCCAATTGATTGAATTCAGTCTTAATTCCTTCTAAATATCTAGAACAGAATGTTAAAACCTCTTGGGCTAAGTTGTCTTCAGCTGTTGAGCCCTATTGTGAACCTAAGACTTTAATTTTCCTAGGTAATTCTCAATAGGATACATCCATCGATATTGGACAGGTCCTCCAAGCTTAGCATCTTCAACCAGGTGCACAATCAAATGAACCATGACAGTGAAAAATGAAGGTGGAAATAACATTTCCATATGACATAATCTGAGGACAACTCTACTTTGTAGTTGGTCAAGTTCATCAACTTTTAATACTTTAATACAAATTTGTTTAAAAAACATGCATAAGTCAATCAAAACAGCACACACTTGCTTTGGGAGTGTATTTCTCATTACTAAAGGTAGAAGTTGCTCCATCAAGACATATGAGTCATGACTTTTTAATCCTCCAATCTTATGTTGTTTGAGATCAATACATCTACTAATGTTACTAGAGTAGCCATCAGGAACAATAATGTTCTTTAAAGTTCTAAGAAAAATTACCTTGTTTGCATTTGTCAATGTATATATAGTCAGAAGATATTTACCATTTACATCTTGCCAAAGGTCAGGTCTAATACCCCTAGCTTGTAAGTCTTTTCTAGTTGTCAAATTGTCCTTTGATTTTACAGAATCATTCAATAATGTAAAAATCACATTATCACATACATTTTTTCAATGTGCATGACATCAAGGTTATGGTGCCATAAATTTTCTGTCCAATAAATCAATTCAAAAAATATACTCTTTTTTCTCCATTGTAGAGGATCTACCTTACTAGGACCTGCACCCCTTTTCTTTCTTTTTGGATCTTCAATAATTGCCTCTTTCCCAAATACCACATTAATATTTTCAACTTGTTGTAAGATAGTTTCCCCTGTTATAGTTAAAGGTTGATTTCCCTTTTCAATATTTCCATCAAATCATAGTCGTACTAGTCTAAATTTATGCATTGCATCCAACCAACGACAGTGAAACATGAAACACCATTTATGGCCACTATCAACCTTATTACGAATTGCATCAAAATTGCATCTAGGATAGGCTAACCCAGTGTGAATGTTCCATCCAAATAAGTTTCCAAGACCGGAAAAATCACTAATAGTCCACCGTATAGTTGCGCACATATTAAACCTTTCACCACTATATGAATCAAAAGTTCTAAAGCCAATATTCCATAACTCTTTCAACTCTTCTATTAATGGCCTTAAATATACATCAATATAATTTCCTGGTACTCTTTTACCTGGAATGATCATGGAAAGAATGAATGAAATCTGCTTCATACACATCCAAGGAGGAAGATTGTAAGGTATGAGTACAACTGGCCAAATACTATGGTTGGTGCCTAAGTTGCTATTTGGATTGAACCCATCAGTAGCCAAACCAAGTCGTACATTCTGAGGGTCAAAAGCGAATTGAGGATGTTTTAAGTCAAAGCTCTTCCAAGCTTTAGAATCTTTTGGATGCCCATCACTACTTTCAGATGCATGCCATCGCATATGCTCAGCTAATTTCGAAGACATAAACATCCTTTGTAAACGTGGCTTTAAAGGAAAATACCTTAAAACTTTTGCAGGTATCTTTCTTCATTGTTTAACAATTGTACCACCAATCCTTCTCTTCTTTCTCTTCTTTTCTAATTTCCATCTAGATGTATTACACTTTTTACAAGTATCTCTATCTTTGTCCTCTCCATAGTATAACATGCAATCATTCGAGCAAGCATCAATTTTGGTATAATGAAGGCCAAGCTTAGTAATTATTTTCTTGGCTTCATAGAATGAACATGGAATTTTTGCAAACTCAAAGGCATCTACTAACAGCTCCAGTATCATTGACATTGCTTTGTCAGTCATTCTACATAGACATTTGATGTGATACAACTTGATAAAGAATGAAAGTTTTGAATATTTATCACATCCTTTATACAGGTTTTGCTCTCCATCCTTCATTAACTCCAAAAGATAAAAAATGGGTAAGAATCTTGGAGAGAATTCTTAGAAATCGTATGTGAGAAGCAAGCACTTGACTGGACTATTCAATTGTTGTTAAATATGTTTTAAAAATGCTTTTATATAAGTTTTTATGCAGGGTAATTGATTACTTAATATCCTGCACAAAATTGGATCAAAGTGCTTGTGCTCGGGAGTAATCGATTACTAAAATCAGGTAATCGATTACACAGAGAGCATTAATCTCAATTCTCAAAAATTCTCGCAGGGTAATTGATTACCATTTTTAAGTAATCGATTACCTTACCTAAAAATCCCTTTTTGCAGCTTTTCCAGCAAAACCCAGCCTCTGTAATCTATCTAAAACTTTCCCAAACACATTCTTAAGCCTATCTAAAACACACAATACAAGTACCACACCTATAAAGGTGTTTTGTACCATAAAATTGATTTAAAGAGCAAAACAAAGAGAGAAAAGCAAAACCGAAACTCCACAAGTCTTCAATGAGTTCCTTTGGTTCCAACAATCTCCCCTCTTTTGGTTTTAATGAGCCAAACCACTCTTCAAGCCTCTCTTAGGCTAAGCTCCATTCTTTTTGTACCATAGCTCTTTGCTCTTGAATCAAAGATTCAGAAATGTAATAATGACTTCACCAACTCTTGTCCCTATGACTTCACCGTATCTTCTACAAAGCTTATACAAGTCTTCTCCCCCTTTTGGAACTTTAAACAAAAAGGTGAAATAGACAAGATACATATAATAAAAGTGATATGTTTGGGATAAAGAGATAGCTGGGAAGGCAAGTTTCACAAGGAAGAAACTTCAACTAGTGTAGTATACATTTTGCACTCAACATATTCTGCAGAATTATGTAGAAAAGAATTGCTGCATAATGAACCCATAGGCCAGAAAAAAATTGCAGAATTTGAACTGTCATGAACCTGCAAATATAGGATATGTAGCTACCTATGTTCCTTATCAAACAAGGTTCAAGTTAGCTCAAATAAAATTCAATTTTGCAGGTAGTGAATCAATAAAGTAATAAGCCAATACACAAATTCAGAACTAAGAATTAAGCTTTCATTAATGATATAAGTAATATTACATTGAAGCAGAATCAATTAAGAGTATAAGCTTAATCAAGGTACCAACATAGATTCTGAATTCTAGCAATAAAAGAAAGTAAATATGTAAAAGGCTAAGTAACATAAAGACAAATGCAAGGAACTTAGGATTTTAAACTCAGAAATGAAAAACTGGTGCAGGTAATCAATTACTGCATTTGGGTAATTGATTACCACGAGGTCTGGGACTGATTTTGAAAAATCCAGCCTCTAGGATAATCGATTACCTGCAGTGATAATCAATTACTACAAAACAAAAATCCTTGTACATGCAAACTATGCAAGGATTTGTACCTTTTGGATACCACAATCCCATATCAAGTGTTCCTTTAAGGTACTTCATGATCCTTTTTTACTATTGTCATGTGTGATTCTTTTGGTGCAGCCTGATACCTAGCACACAAACAAACACTGAACATAATGTCATATCTACTAGCAATTAAATATAGCAGTGAACCTATCATTCCTCTATATTTGGACACTTCTACAAGATGTCCTTTCAAGTCAGCATCTAGGTAGCAGTTGGTTCCCATTAGAATATTGGAGACTTTGCACTCTTCCATGTCAAATTTCTTGAGCAGCTCCTTTGTTTATTTGGTTTGATGAAGAAAGATTCCTTTCTCTATTTGCTTTACTTGCAATCCTAGGAAGAAATTTAGTTACCCCATCATGGACATATCAAACTCCCCTTGCATTTTGGAAATAAAGCCCTCACAGAGGGATGTGTTAGTAGAACCAAATATAATATCATTTATACCTAAACCAGTAGTATATCTTCAGAAGATCTCATAATGAATAAGGTTTTGTCTACCTTTCCTCTTTCAAAGTTCTGAGACAAGAGAAATTTACTTAACCTTTCATACCATTGCCTCGAACCTTCCTTAAGACCATAAAGGGCTTTCTTAAGCTTATACACGTGGAGAGGAAACCTGTGATCTACAAAACCAGGAGGTTGTAAAACAAACACTTCTTCATCAAGGAAACCATTTAAGAAGGCACTTTTCACATCCATTTGATACAGCTTAAAGTCAAACACACATGCAAAAGCAAGAAGCAGCCTAGTAGCTTATAATCTAGCTACTGGAGCATATGTTTCACCAAATTCTATACCTTCATGTTGATTATAGCCCTTAGCTACTAATCTAGCCTTATTTCTGGTTATGGTTCTTGTTTCATCTAGTTTGTTTCTAAATACCCATTTAGTTCCTATGACATTTATACAACTCTTATATGGCGCTATTTCCCACACATCATTTCTTTTAAATTGATTCAATTCATCATGCATGGCTAACAACCAAAATTCATCATTTAAAGCATCATCTACACAAGATGGTTCAATTTAAGAAACAAAAGCCATATGTTCACAAAAAAAATTTAAAGAATGTCTAGTGGTAACTCCCTTCTCAATATCACCAAGTATGTTGTCAAGGGAGAGATCTCTGGGTGTCCTCCATTCTTTGGGTAGAGGTTGAATTTCAACTTCATTTAAGACTTCCTTTTCCTCCAAGTTGATGGTGCCTTTTGTCTTTTCAGGAGGAATATCACTTGTACTTGTATCATCATCTTCTACCAAGGAAACTCCTTTTTTCTGGGGGTTAGATTCATCAAATACAACATGAACTGATTCTTCAACACTCAATGATCTTTTATTGAAAAATCTATATGCTTTACTACATGCAGAGTACCCTAGAAATACTGCTTCATCTGCTTTTGCATCAAACTTGCCAAGATTATCCTTATTATTCAAAACAAAGAATTTATAGCTAAATACCCTTACATGAGAGATATTGGGTTTTCTACCCTTGAACAATTCATATGGTTTCAATTTCAAAAGAGGACAAATTAGAATTCTGTTAAGAACATAACATGCAGTGCTCACAGCATCAACCCAAAAATACTTAGGCATAGAATTCTCATATAGCATTCATCTAGCTAATTCAATCAAAGATCTGTTCTTCCTTTCCACCACCCTATTCTATTATGGTGTTCTAGAAGAAAAAAAGTTGTGATCAATGTCATGCCCTTAACAGAATTTTTCAAACTCCTCACTTTTAAATTCACCACCATTGTCACTCCTTAGGGATTTAATTTTCAAATCTTTTTCGTTTTGGATCTTGATGTGACCATGCCTAGCCAAGGACCTATCACTAGGGCCATGACTAGAAGGATTGAAGAAGACCTAGCCCTTGCAGACAAAGGAAGAGTTCACCTCCTGTGGAGAGTGAAGATATTAGGCTAGGGACTTTAGATAATAAAATGTAATTTTCCTTTATTTTAATTTTGAGGAGCATTAGGAATTTAATTTGGGGATATGTATTTAGTCCATTTTTTATTTTAGGAGGTGTCTTAGGAATTTAGAGGGTGGATTTAGCTTTTTGGGTCTTTATGAAGGAAATAAGGGGTAGCCTTGATATTTACACCCCTCTTTTCCTACATAAACCCCCTAAGCTAATAAGAAGGAATCTTGACCCTTGGTTTGAGAAACTTGGGCACCAAGTTTGATGATCTAAGGAGGGAATTGTTTCTCAATCCTCCTCCCTTAGATCTTTCCTTTTAATCCTAGCCCTTCTTTTTTAGGTTATCTTGTTCAAGAGGTTAGCTACCTCTAGAAATAGGAGCTCCTCCCCTCACTTGTATTTTTTACACTTGAAATTAATCCTAGAGACCATATTGGTTGTGAGGTTCTTATCTTTGAGTGTCCCCCTTTCTCCTTTGTGAGAGCTTCTAAAAGTTATCAAGGGACCCCTCCCTTGTGGCCTCTCCCCTTTGGCTTATCAAACCTAGTATTTGTGGCACCTCACCCCATTCCTTTCCTCTCCATAAATCAATTTCCCTTCCAAGTAACCTTAGAAAGGATCCTTTGGGCACGTGATCATCAAAGATCACATCAAGTGGTATCTAGAGCCACTTTCTAAAGGTCACGTTCTTTCTCAATTTTTTTTTTGCTTTGTTGTTTATCTCTTTGATCTCTTTATTTTAAAGTCCTTCATTTTTTGTCATCTCTATTTCCTTTATTTTCTAGTAGTATAGCTTTTTATTCTTGCTATTATATACGCTTTTGTTTTCTATCTACGCGCCTATGTTCCATTTAATTTGATGCGATTTTATTTATCCCTTTCTTTGCATCTTATTTCCGTGTTCAAGTTGCTTAATTTTTCCTTGGTTTTTTATGTTAAAGTGTGCCTAAGAAGTTGTGACCATTAAACCCACATGGTTGAGGATTTTTCCACACCATTGTGGTGATCAACTTTGGCCACTTTGTTGTGCCTTTTGTTTTGAGTCTCTTGCTGAAATTTTTGCTCTATTTTTAGGTGTGTTATTTTTTCTTAATCTTGTGTTTTGTCAAATACTAGTCATGTTAGTTTCCTATTTTGTCTCATTTAAATTCCATAGGTTTTAGCCTCTTAAAACCTATACAAAAAAGCCTTAAAAAATATTTTGAATTGAGCTCCTAAAAGGTGAACCTCTTGTTGAGTCTCTTAAGTCTTTTATGCTTTTAGTTCAAGCATATTAATCTCTTTTTTGTTCTTAAATATTTGCTCAATTCAATCTTTATATGTTTCTTGTTTTATGTTGAATTATTAGTAGCTTTCCACTTGGTTTGCCTTCACTATTGGTGTCTCTTTATGGAATTTTAGCTTAGGTGAATTGTGTTAGTAATTTGAGCAATCAATTTACTTCAAAATCAGCCCTAAATCATTCCTTAAGCATCATTAGTTCAGTGCTATTTGGAACTACTAAGTTGTTTTGCCTTTAGTTGCATGCATTGCTTGAAAATTGTGTGACCTTACTTTGTGCTTATTCACTCAAGCGTTATTATTTCAAGCATCCTCATTAAAATTTCAATTCAACAAGCTATTAGATGCAGTAAAATGATTAGAAAAAGTTTAAAAAAATAGAAAAAGTTCAAGTTAAAAAAAAAATAAGATAAAGAACTCAAAAGAAAGACAAATTTGAAGTTGTGTACCTAATAGTAGAAACATTTGATATGAGGAACCAATTGTGATTAAAAAAAAATTACTTCAGTAAGCTTTCTAGTTTTTGGTCACTTAAATTTTATTAAGTGTGCAACTATTGGTTTCATTTTTTTGTTTGAGTCTTTTGTCATCTCTACTCTTAGAGCTAATCTAGGAAAGTTATTTGTGTGCTACCTTCCTTTGTGAGCCTTATGTTTTCTTGCTTGTCTTCTTTACTTCTTTGAGTTTGTTATTGTTTAATCTATCCACTTGGATTTGTGAACCTTGTTTTGTTATTCACCTTTGTTTGTTGTCTTATGTTGTATTCGGCCTTGGTAAGGAAAGGTTGGGAAAGGTTCCATATATAAAATTTTGGCAAGTCCAAACAAGAGGAAACAAGGGTAGCATTCTTGGGGTGATGCAACTCAAAGGGGCTTGATCAAAAGGAGACAAACACCAAAAAGCTTGGAGTAAAGACTTTGTTTTATTTTTTTTTATTCTTTGTATTGTGTATACTTAATTTTAGATTGGGAGTTTGAGTGCCCTTAAGGCCCTCCCTTGGTTTGTAATAATTTTGGTTAATTTTAGCTTAGTTCCTCGTTAATTAGGTGAAGAAGGAACAAGTGGTACACTTCCTTCAACACCTTAGGAGCACGATTAGAGCCCTTTCTCTTTTACATTCTTGCACTTTTATTTTATTTTATTTTATTTTAAAAAAGTGTAGAGGCTAAGAGTTCCAAAGACTCATCAAGCCACCTTAGGTGAAAAAAAAAAAAAAAGAGAGGAGTATTGCTTAAAAAAAAAGTTTTTGGCCTAACCTTTAGTTTTTAGCATCCAAGCACCATAACTTCCCACACACATTCTAGTGCACATAGTTGTTCATCAAGTAAGAGTGTCAACCAAAGAAAACCTTCTAAGGGAGACATTCTTGAAAACCTTAACTTAGAATTTAGGGAATGGATGGCTAAAGAACAAGAAAGGAGAGAAGAAAAAGAGAGAAAAAAAGAAATAAAAGAAAAGGAAAAACAAAAAAAGAAGGAAGAGTTAAAAAAAGAGATGTTGGAAATGATAAAAGAGTAAAAAGAGCAAGAAGAGAGAAGGCAAAGAGAGAGAAGAGAAGATGAAGAAAGGAGAAGAAGGAAAGAACTAGAAAGAAAAAGAGAGAAAGAGGAAGAAGAGAGAAGGCGAAGAGAAGAGAGTAAGAGGAGAGATAGGAGGGAGAGTGATCGAAAAAAGAAAGGAATTCTCATAAGATCCCCATCTAGGAATTTTAGCTCTAGCGAAGAAGAATACTATAGAAATCAACATAAGCATCACTCCTATTCATCATACAATCATAATTCTCCTTAAGAGAACACAAGTCATGCTAGGGAGCCAAACGTAGACCTACCCCATTTTTATGGTAGGGAAGATGTTGAGACTTACCTAGATTGGGAAGTTAAAGTGGAACAACTCTTCCGATGCTATGAAATAAGGGAAGAAAGGAAAGTACCTTTGGCCTCCCTTAGTTTTCAAGGTTCTGCTTTGCATTGGTGGGATGGGTTAGTCAAGGATAGGGCCCGTAAACAAATGCCTGACATTCACTACTGGAATGATTTAAAAACTTGTTTGTGAAAAAAGGCACATTCCTTCATATTATGAGAGGGATCTTTTGGATAGGCTCCAAAGACTTAGGCAACATAACCTAAGTATTGAGGAGTATAGACAAAAGATGGAGCTTCTCATACTAAGGGCCAATATCATTGAGGAACCCAATGCCACCCTTGCTAGGTTTTTGTATGGATTAAGCTCTGACATTAGAGATAAGGTAGAGCTTCTTTCATACTCAAACCTTGATGAGTTGGTAGAACTTTGTGTAAGAGCTGAGAATCAACTCAAGAGAAAAAGCTTTAAAAAAGATTCTCCCTCTTACTCAAAGAAAGACCAACTTAAGGAAAACTCTTTCAAGGGTTTTCCCAAAGAGGAACCCAAGCATTTTCAAGATACAAAAGCACTTCATGTAGAGAGAAAACCCCCTACTACTAAGCCTACTGAGAGGCAAAGTAGTATCAAATGCTTCAAATGTCTTGGGAGAGGCCACATTGCCTCTCAATGCCCCAACAAGAAAACCATGATCATGAGGGGACAAGACATTTATAGTGAGAATAGCTCATCTTCCTCCTCTAGTGAGAATGAGGAAGAAGGGGGACATACTTTTGAACACAAGTGTGAGGAAGTTTTTCCTTATAAGGGGGACCTCCTTATGGTTCAAAGGCTTCTTGGAAGCAACCTCTAGAGCTTGGTTAGTCACAAAGAGAGAACATCTTCCATACAAGATGTAAAGTAAATGACAAAGTATGTTCTCTCCTTGTTGATAGTGGCTCCTGTTGTAACTGTTGTAACTCTAGGTTGGTTGAAAAGCTAGCCTTGACTACCATGCCCCATCCCAAACCTTACAAATTGCAATGGCTCAATGAGCAAGGGGAGATGATAGTCAATGAACCAGTTATGGTTCCAATTTCTATAGGATCTTATAATGATGAGATTCTTTGTAACATAGTTCCTATGGAGGCTGTCATATCCTGTTGGGGAGACCATGGCAATTTGACAAGAAAGCTATTCACCATGGTCACTCCAACCAAATAATTCTCACCTATAATGAAAAGCGCTTCAAATTGTATCCTTGTCACCTTCTCAAGTGGCTGAGGATCAATTTGCGATGAAAAAGAAAAGAGTTAAGGAAAAACAAAAACAAAAAAAAAAGCACAACAAGTTTCACCCTTAAAGCTTGAAAAGGGTAAAGAGAGAGAGTCGGAAGGTGATGCCCCTTCCAAAGGGAATATTAGTAAAAGAAGCATATTTGCTACTAAACGTGATTTAAAAGAAGCTCTTTTGACTAACAAGCCCTTTTATCTCCTCTTTTGCAAAGAGGCATCAAATCCTTCTCCCATTTTGTATTCTTCTGCTGATAGCACTGCCACAACCCATGCACATGAGCACCTTCCTCAAGGGGTTCAAGATGTTTTAAAAGAATTTGATGATATATTCCCTAATGAGGTTCGGAAAGGACTTCCTCCCATTAGGGGTATAGAACATCAAATTGATTTTGTGCCTGGCGCAAGTCTACCTAATAGACCTACCTATAGGACCAACCCCATAGAGACCCAAGAGATTGAGTCTCAAGTGAATGAGCTGTTGAGAAGGGTTGGGTTCAAAAGAGCCTAAGCCCTTGTGTTGTGCCAGTCTTGTTGGTGCCCAAGAAGAATGGCCAATGAAGGATGTGTGTTGATTGTCGTGCAATCAACAACATCACCATCAAATATAGGCACCTAATCCCCGTCTTGATGGCATGCTGGATGAATTACATGGGGCAAAAATATTTTCAAAAATAGATCTTAGAAGTGGTTACCACCAAATAAGGATCAAAGAGGGTGATGAGTGGAAAACTGTTTTTAAGACTAAATTTGGTCTTTATGAGTGGTTGGTTATGCCCTTTGGGCTAACCAATGCTCCAAGCACATTCATGTTAATGAATCATGTACTAAGGGATTGCCTTGGTAAATTTTGCGTAGTTTACTTTGATGACATTTTAGTTTACTCTAGGAACCTAGATGATCATTTAGGACATCTAAGGCATGTTTTTTCTCTTCTTAGGAGTAATCATCTTTTTGGTAACTTAGAAAAATACACCTTTTGTGTAAATAGTGTCGTTTTCCTAGGTTTTGTAGTTAGCACAAAAGGGGTCCATGTTGACCCCAAAAATATAAAAGCTATTCAAGAATAGCCCACCCCAAAGAGTGTGACAGAGATCAAAAGCTTTCATGGTCTTCGCACCAATAAATGATTTGGTGAAAAAGGAAGTTCCTTTCCTTTGGAGTGAGAACAAGATAAAGCCTTTCAACTAATTAAGCATAAACTGACCCATGCACCAGTCTTGGCATTACCTGACTTTTCTAAAACATTTGAACTTGAATGTGATGCCTTTAGTGTAGGTGTGGGAGCTGTCTTGTTGCAAGGAGGGCACCCCATTGCGTATTTCAGTGAAAAACTCAATGGTGCCCCCCTCAACTACCCCACCTATGATAAGGAGTTTTATGCTCTAATTAGGGTCTTTCAAACTTGGGAGCATTACCTTGCTCCCAAGGAGTTTGTCATTCATAGTGACCATGAGTCACTAAAATATTTGAAGGTCAAGGTAAATTGAACAAAAGGCATGCAACGTGGGTGGAATATCTTGAATTCTTCCCTTATGTCATCAAGTACAAGAAAGGAAAACAAAATGTGGTGGTTGATGCTCTTTCTAGGCATCATGCACTTTATTCATCCTTGAGTGCAAAAATCTTGGGATTTGATGACATTCGGACTATGTATCTTTCTGACAAGGATTTCAGCCCCATCTTTGCTGCCTCTGCATCTACATTCACATTAAAGGCCCATGATGGGTACTTCATTAGTGAGGGGTATCTCTATAAAGGGAGTAATCTTTGTATACCCCAAGGATCAATTAGGAACTTACTCACAAAAGAGAGCCATGAAGGTGGGCTCATGGGGCATTTTGGGATTTCAAAAACCCTCCTGCTTTTACAAGAGAAATTTTTTTGGCCCCATATGCATAGAGATGTCCATAGACATTGCTCTAGATGTATAGCTTGCTTGCAAGCAAAGTCTAAAGCAATGCCTCATGGACTATACACACCTTTACCTGCTCCTTCTGCACCTTGGAAGGATATTAGCATGGATTTCATCCTTAGGCTCCCAAGAACCCAATGAGGTGCAGACTCCATATTTGTAGTGGTGGACCGATTTTCAAAAATGACCCATTTTATTCCCTGCCACAAAGTGGATGATGCGAGCAACATCGCAAGACTTTTCTTTAAAGAGGTTGTCTGATTGCATGGCATACCCTCTTCAATAGTGTCAAATAGGGATGTGAAGTTCCTTAGCCATTTTTGGAAAACTCTTTGGGCTAAGCTAGGAACTAAACTTCCTTTTTCCACTACCCGTCACCCTCAAACTGATGGGCAAACAGAAGTGGTGAATAGATCTTTATCCACTATGCTGAGGGCTCTCCTTAAAGGAAACCATAAGTCTTGGGATGAGTACCTTCCCCACATTGAATTTGCTTATAACCGAGTGGTTCATAGAACCACCAAGCATTCTCCATTTGAGGTGGTCTATGGCTTTAATCCTCGTTCTCCTCTAGATCTTTTAACTTTTCCTCTTTCTGTTGTTGTGCATAATGAAGGAGAGGCAAAAGCCATTTTTGTAAAAAAATTACATGAGAGGGTGAAAGCTAACATAGAACATCAATCCTGGAGAGATGCTACTTTCGCCAATAGGGGGAGGAAAGAGGTCATCTTTGAAAAGGGTGACTGGGTATGGCTTCACTTGAGAAAGGATAGATTTCTTTCTCAAAGGAAGTCCAAACTTAGCCCTAGAGGAGATGGACCTTTCCAAATCCTTGACCAGATCGGTAATAATGCATATGTTTTAGATCTGCCTGAGGATTATTGGGTAAGCACCAGTTTTAATGTTTCTGATTTGTCTCCATTTGTAGGTGCTGAAAATTATGAAGACCCCATGGATTTGAGGTCAAATCATCTCCAAGGGGGAAGAAATGATATGGCCATGCCTAGCCAAGGACTTATCACTAGGGTCATGGCTAGAAGGATCCCTTGCAGACAAAGGAAGACTTCACCTCCTGTGGAGAGTGAAGATATTAGGCTAGGGACTTTAGTTAATAAAATGTAATTTTCCTTTATTTTAATTTTGAGGAGCTTTAGGAATTTAATTTGGGACATGTATTTAGTCCATTTTTTATTGTAGGAGGTGTCTTAGGAATTTAGAGGGTGAATTTAGCTTTTTGGATCTTTATGAAGGAAATAAGGGGTAACCTTGATATCTACACCCCTCTTTTCCTACATAAACCCCCTAAGCTAATAAAAAGGAATCTTGGCCATTGGTTTGTGAAACCTGGGCACCAAGTTTGATGATCTAAGGAGGGAATTGTTTCTCAATCCTCCTCCCTTAGATCTCTCCTTTTAATCCTAGCCCTTCTTTTTTAGGTTATCTTGTTCAAGAGGTTAGCTACCTCTATAAATAGGAGCTTCTCCCCTTACTTGTATTTTTTACACTTGAATTTAATCCTAGAGACCATATTGGTTGTGAGGTTCTTACCTTTGAGTGTCCCCCCTTCTCCTTTGTGAGAGCTTCTAAGAGTTATCAAGGGACCCTTCCCTTGTGGCCTCTCCCCTTTGACTTATCAAACCTAGTATTTGTGGCACCTCACCCCATTCCTTTCCTCTCCATAAATCCATTTCTCTTCCAAGTGACCTTAGAAAGGATCCTTTGGGCACGTGATCATCAAAGATCACATCAGCTCCTTTTGGCAATTTTGAGAAAAGTAAAGAATGCATTATTTTTAATAGATAAGAAAGCTACCCATGTGAATCTAGAATAATCATCAATTATAAGTAACCCATATAAGTTTCCACCTAGACTTACAGTTCTAGAATGACCAAATAGATCCATGTGTAGAAGTTCAAGTAGTCTAGATGTAGAAACTAAATTATTGGATTTAAAGGATTATGTAGACTGCTTTCCCTTTTGACTTGCATCACAAAGGCCATCTATAAAGAACTTTAAGTTTGGTAAGCAATAAGATTTTTGGATGCAAGTCTATTCAACTGACCCAAATTGACGTGTGCAATGTGTTTATGCCAAAGTGATGATAAATCATCCCTAGAAGATAAGCATATTATGTTTGATGCATAATGATCAATGTTAAGCACATAGATATTATTCATTCTTATGCCAACAAACAGAACATGATTTGATGCATCACTAATAGTACAACACTCATGATCAAACTTGATTTTAAAATTCTTGTCACATAATTGACTTATACTAAGCAGATTGAATTTTAGATCATCAACAAGTAAAACATCATCAATTTGAATAGAGTCTTTGTTATCAATGCTTCCAATACCAAGGATTTGACCTTTATTGTTGTCTCCATAAGTGACAAAACCACCTGTTTTTGGTTGTAGGGAAATGAACTTGCTTTTATCTCCCGTCATGTGCCTTGAGCATCCACTATCTAGGTACCACATGGACTTCTTTCCTTTAAGGTTCCTGCAAAACAAGTTAATTGCTTATTTTGGTACCCAAATGGAGTTAGGTCTATTTGGATTAGTAACAATTTTGGATCCTTGGGGAATCCATACATATTTCCCACTAGGAACACCAATCCTTCTGATAAGGCAATTATATGTAGCATGTCCTTTATGAAAGCAATAATGACAAGAGACATAAGGTCTATAAGATTTTCAAGAATTGAAAGTCTTTTGAAGGCCTTTTTCTTAGTGGTATTCTGATATCCAAGACCAATTTTTGAAGAAATGCCATGTTGCTTTCCTAAAATAGCATCAAGGTTATCACTCCCCATATTGAACTTAGAAAGTGCTTTTGTAAGATAATCCATTTTACCTTGAAGCACTTTATAGTTAGCAAAAGTGGAGGATGAAGCATGATTGCAATTAGAAATGGTTTTTAATTTCAAATTTTCATCTTTTAAAACTTCCATTTCTTTTTGCAAGTCATTTATGCTATCTTTATATTCCTTGATCTATTTTTTGAAGCCAAAATTGAGGTGGCTTAATCTTTTAGCCTCACCACGCATTTCAATAAAAAACTTCTTGGAGTTGATCATAATCACAATCACAAGAAGAGTCATAGTCAGAATCACTTGCCTCTTTTTCTACTTTGGCTTTAGTCATCAAGCAAAGATTAGCTTGTTGGTCACTTTCACTTCAGGAAGTGGTGGAGGCGTTGTCTTCCCAAGCAATGTAAGCCTTCTTCTTATTATTATTTTTTAATTTTGATCTAGGCTCTTCACTATTCTACTTTCTGGAAGGATAGTCAGCTTTCATGTGACTTGTCTTACCACATTCAAAGCAAGTGAACTTTGGAGGAGTTGTATTCCCCTTCTTTGATTGCTTTCTACCACTTGAGAACTTTTCTTTGTTGTTCTTCTTCTTCATGCATCTTTTGAATTTCCTTACCATAAGACTCATCTCCTCAGATTTTGAAGATTCACTATTAGTGCCTTCATTATTACTCGATTGATCATGAACTTGAGTGCTAACTCTTTACCTTTGTTTTCCTTCTGTTCTTTTTCTGCCATCCTAACCATATCCATCTCATACTCTGTGAGCTTTCCAAAGAGTTCAGCATTTGTCATGGTCGTTAAGTTATTTGATTCAGTGATTGCTGTCACGGTAGGTTACCATTTTTTGTTGAGAGATTTGAGTATCTTTACATTCAACTCTTCTCCCTCAAATAGCTTTCCAAGTCCCTTCATATGATTGATTATGTGTGTAAATCTTTTATGTACTTCCATGATAGTTTCACCTTGATTCATGTGGAACATTTCATACTCTTGGATCAAGGTGTTCTTCCTGGCCTGTCTTACTTCAGATGTACCTTCATAGGAGATCCCACGCTTCCTTAGCTATATTGCATGATGACACCTTGAAAAACTCATCACTATTCAAGGAAAAATGTATAATATTTAAGGTTTTTGAATCATTCTCAACACGTTTTAATTCATTAGTAGTCCACAACTCATATGGTTTTTCAACCATATATCTAGGAATTTTATAATCCGTTACAACAGCTTGCCAGATGCCTCTGTTTACAGACTCCATAAAGATTCTCATTCTAACTTTCCAAAATGCATAGTTTTCACCAATGAATAATGGTGGTCTGTTAATGGAGGCACCCTTACTGAAAGGTAGTTGATTCCCTGACATTTTTAAAAAATGGATCATATAATCTTGAATATTTCTCAAGATCCCGCTCTTGATACCAATTGTTTGTCCTAGAGGGGAATCTAGAAGGGAGGGTTGAATAGATTTACCAATTTATTTTTCAAAGTTTTCTATCTAACAATATCATAGTATTTTCAAAAACAGCCCCTTTTTGAAATTTTCAAAATCTACCTTCTTTTACAAAAATGAGTTTTCGAGAATTCAACCCTTTAAGCAAAGCACCAATCAATTCAATTCCTCCAATGATGATTTCAAACAAAGTAGCTGAGAAACTTAGCAAGAATTATATTTAAAGCAATTCAAGATAAAAAGAAAGGAGTAGAAAAAGTAAAAATCAAACCACCCAAAATATGGGTTAAAGACCCAAATTTAAAGTCAAGTAATTATGTATCAAGAATTTGATCTGCAGCAAGAAATTGTAATGAATCAGATTCAACTGCAAAAACCCAGATGTTAGTGCTCCAAGAATCCAATAAATACTAAATTTAAAGAGTATAACAAAGAGAGAATTTGCATAGTGATTTATACTGGTTCGGTCAATTGACTTACATCCAGTTTATAGACTTAGCCTTCCACTAATCTGCTTTCTACTAAAATCTCAGTACATGCACACCACACACACAGATTTTAATCCCAGAAATATTTAAATCACACAATAAGAGGCTTCCTCTTACACACGACAAGAGTTTGCTACACTATGACACCCGCCACTCACAACGCCTCACTTGCAACACCCTACTGTAAGATTTTCCCACAATCTCAAGAACACCTATAAACCTAGTGCAAAAGCACAGATAGGGTACAGAATAATATCGCCTGATGTGAAGAATACATAAAAAGAAAGATTAGAACTCAATGAAGTCTCTTCTTTGAATCTTGAATTGGAAGCATTTTCAAACCATCAAAATGGGTATGAATCTTAGAGAGAATTCTTAGAAATTGTATGTGAGAAGCAACCACTTGATTGGACTGTTCAAAAGTTGTTAAATCTATTTTCAAAATGCTTTTATATCAATTTTATGCAGGGTAACCAAACTCAAGTTTTCGTAAATCAAATACTAAATGTTTGTTTGACAATAGTTTAATAAAATAAATTTCAGTATTTTAGTATTAAAAACTAAAAAACTTGTTTGGTTAGTATTTTTTAAAAATAGTTTTAAAAAATAGTTTTGGTTTTTTAGTTTTTAAAAACTAAAAAAGGGGAATAACTATAAGTAGTTTTACTTTTTCGTTTTATATATTTGTTTTGAAAACTCAAAATACTAGAAAAATAAGTTTTTTTTTTATTTTTATTAATAACATTTCTGTAAATATGAACAAGTTTTTAATCTCTAAAATAATTTTTAAATCACACTTACCAAACAAATTTTTTTTCTCTTCTTCTAGAAGACAGTCTTTTAAAACTATTTTTTAAAACTCTTTTAAAAAACTAAAAAAATCAAATAAATGAAGCCCTAAGATCCTTTTCAATTTACAAGATAAAAAAATAAAAAATTATATTTCCAACTTTAAACTAAATGTCCACTAAAAAAACTTTAAACTAAATATGCATTGAATGATGTAGTTTTTTGCTAAATGTTGAACGATTAGAGAACAACATTGGACAAATTTCTCATAATTTTTTATTTTGGGATCCTTAATTTTTTTTTCTTTTGCTCACTCCAAAAATTAAAAAAATTTTAAATTGTCTCCATCCTTTTAGGTTCCCTAGTTTTCTCTGCAAACTTAATTTTTCTAGCAATTGTCTCTAACAATCTCTCTACGCTCGTCCCTTAGCCTCCTTAATCTCTTTTTGCTATGTTGTTTAATGTTGCAAATCAATAAATCTTTAATATGAATGTGGTTTATTTATATTATGAATATCTTGCATGTGATAAAATCAATGTAGTTTTACCATAAGCATCATAAGATCAATAATATAAATATAATATTGTAGATTTATTGATTTACAATATACCATATTCATATTATAAATTTCATGATGTACAACTTTAAAAGTACAATGCCTGGAAGAAAAGAAATTAAAAATACAGTACCTTTACCTACCTTGTTAACAGTGGAGATGGGTTCCACCATGTGAGTAGAGAAAGAGGAGGCAATTGTCAAAAATTAGGTTTACAAGTCAGTGGAGCCTAAAAGGGTAGGGTCTATTTTAAAAATATAGGAGTGTAAGAGAAAATATAAGGGTGCAAAAAAATACACTTCGTATAAAGTGTGGTAAAAGAGCCCACATTCAACATATAGAGACAATTAGAAGCCTAACAAATTTGGATAGTAAGAATTCAAGAGTTGGACTCTTTGTTTATGGGCATTTACTTTTTGCACCCGTTATTCCTGCACTTCTAGATTCTTAAAATATCCCATGCACCATGAATCCCCACATTGGCCACGCCCAACAATGGCATCATTCTATGACACCGTCGATTCCCAAGCTAAGGACTCCTCACATCGCAAAATTCGTTGTTGCCGGTACACACAACAAAGTTTCTGTATGGATGAGCTTCTCGGTGATGAATATGGATCAGGAGTGGAGGAAGGGACTCAGCAAGGATATTACCACTCATAATTCATAACTATCAAATGTTATATTAGGTATCATGAAATATAGATAAAAGTATATTAATAATTACCAAATCTAAAGTATAGGTAAAGAAAATACAGTACGGATTACAAAATTCATAATACAGTTAAAAAAATATATATTACAGATTAGAAAATTCTCATACAGTTAAAAAAATATATTATAGCTTATAAAATCCACAATATAAATAAAAAAGTACATTAGAGATTACAAAATTCACAATACACTTGAAATATACATCACAAATTACACAAATATAAGGTATTTTTCGAAATTTCAATATATGGGGTTCAAAACAAGAAAAGGCTGGCTCATGTTACTAACTGGTCCAGATCCAGTAGAAAAATACATGGGCCTAAAATGATTTAATTGTAACATTGACAAGAAAAGTACAAAGGCGAGACAATAAATATACTCTTGAAAACTAAAGGGGAGTGAAAAACAAAAGATTTGCTTTGAGCAAGATTTGCTTTGAGCAAGATTTGCTTTGAGCAAGATTTGCTTTAATTGTGTTTTGAGCAGGAGATATTGCTTTTTCTTTTGTAGCACATTTAAAACAATTTTTATATATTGGTTTTAGAGGAAGCAAATACTAGAGAGGAGTGAAAAACAAAAGATTTGCTTGATAATAATAATTAAAAAATTTGATGTGTTTGGAAATTTAAATAGTGGAATTTTTGGGTAATAATAATTGAAAAAAAGGCGAAAAAGTGAAAAACTTATCCTATCCGTTATTTGAAGTTTGGTTAGTGGGCGTGTGAGACCCTGACTGAGTACAGGAGAAATGGGCACAGCGTCTCTGATTCCAGTTTCCTGGTTGCCACTACCATCCTCATCCCCTTTCAAGGTATTTTGTTTATTATCTTAAAAACTGAGAATGTCCTTAGTCTCTGTCTGACCAATTTGGAGCATTGCAGGGAAGTGTGAAAACCTTGGTTGCAAAACCATGTGTGAGTATGAAGAGAAGACCCCTGGTTTTGGTGGTTGCTTCTGGCGCGGTGGCAGCACCCACTGTCGGCGGTCGGTTTCGGCTGGACAATTTGGGGCCCCAACCAGGTTCGAGGAAGAAGGGGAAGAGAAAGGGTAGAGGTATTTCCGCAGGGCAAGGAGCAAGTTGCGGTTTTGGGATGAGGGGTCAGAAATCTCGATCCGGCCCTGGCGTTAGAAAAGGTTTCGAAGGTGGTCAGATGCCACTCTATCGACGAATCCCCAAACTCAGAGGAATTGCTGGAGGTCTCTCACCTTCCTCCCAAAACCTTTACTATTTCACTCCTCTTCAACTCTAGTCTCACTTTACCTCTTTCTAGTTTGACTCTACAACTACTATACATCATTCCTTTGCAGCTTCTTTTTCATGCACTGCCTTCCCCTCGTTTGCCTTCCCTTTCAATATACAAATCAAATCTTCAAAGTCTTGGAGATACTTTTTCTGGAGTTTTTCTTGTTGGTCTAATTACATTTCAAGAAGTCAAAAGTAGTATTGTTGTTTTGCTAGGCACTTTGGGTATATTTCGTTGCTACATTATATTTGGTTAGTCATCAAGTTGGGTATATCTATTGTAGGGCCTGGATACATTGGATATATCTCTAATATATATTGATTTTGGAAGAAGCGGTTGGAGGAATGGTGATTCTTGTATGAAGAGAATCGATGCATTTTTATGGTATCATGCTCCAGCACGCACCTAGTGTCTTTTCCTTTTCTTTTCTTTTTTTTTTTTAATAGATGGACCATAGTGGTTATTGTGTTTTTCGAATACACAACCTCTCTCCCCTTGTCCACACACCTCGACTTTGCCACTAAACCCCTAAGTGTCTACTCCTTGTGTTATTAAGTCAGAGATCTTAACTAATTATGCCCCTTTCATCCCTGATATTAATGTATATTCTTCTTTCTTCTTCTATTTGTTTCCATAATTTTGTTTCAAGAGCCAGTATTTTATGAAACACCTCTCTTTTATGCTTTTTATATATTTTTTCTCTTAATTGGTTCAGTTAATGCTTGTGCATTTATCTCTTTTGGAACTATTTTTTATGCCTGCCATTTTTTTCCTTTCCTTTGTTCTTTAATAAGGTATGCATGCGGGGTTGCCCAAGTATGTCCACGTAAATCTGAGAGACATAGAAGATGCTAAATTTAAGGAAGGGGAAGAGGTGTCTCTAGAGACACTGAAGGCGAAAGGTGTGATTAACCCATCAGGAAGAGAAAGAAGACTTCCTTTGAAGGTACAAATTACTTGTTGATTTGATGACATCTAAGTTTCTTCCTTAGCTTTCTCTTAAATCTTGCTTCTCCAAAATCATTTTTTGGATGTGTAGAGGTATTATGATGTTTAACTTTTAGCAATAAATGAGGATGCTACTTTCTTGGCAGTAGCACCAACTTCCAAAAGGGACTATATGTGAGAGACCCCTAGTCTGCTGTGAATGAAGTTATCTTCTATAAATTCTTTGACATTGTTTACCTAGTGATGACATCAATTGTTCCGTGATGGAGGCCCAAGTGGGCCAAATCACAATCGAATTGTGGCGTTTGGACTACAGTTAAGTAGAAAAAGTTGCTTCGTGACTATTAGCTTTTCACCTAATGGTAAGCACTCAATCCAACAATTGGTATTAACGCCAAGTCAAGCGATGAGTTAAACTCCCAGCAGGATGATTGCTGAGGAGATTGTTTGCCTAGTGATAGCGTCAATTGTCCATGTGGAGGTTCAGGTGGGTTAAGTCATAGGCAAATCTTGGACTTAGACTTCACCATTTAAGTAGAAAGAGTTGTTCTATCAGCTATAATAAGTTGGAAGTATCAGTGGTTTGAAGCTGTAAATTTGGAATACCCTAGTCATTAGAGTGTTGTCAAATTGCGGCCATGGAGGAATAGCGTGGCGGTTTTTCAACAAAACGCCACAGTATGGTGGTTGCGTTGCGGTGTCCGGATTGCGGGTCATGGTGGCCGCCATGGCCATCGCGTGCATGGCGGCAACGCGGGCCATGGCGGAATCTGGCGGAATAGCCATTTTTTCAAAAAAAAAAAAAGGCTTTCGGGTCGCGGACCCGACCCGACTCAGAAGAGTTTTTAACTCTTTAAACCCTAAAACAACTGTTACTCACCTTCACACGCACCTGAGAGAGCCTGAGAGAGAGGAGACCGGCAGCGACCGACGACCATGCGATGCCAACGGGGACGCGACGGCGAGAAACAGCGACACGACGGCGAGAAACAGCGACAGCGACGTGACGAGAGAGCTACGGTTGACGGCAACAGCGACGCTCGACGGTGACAGCGAGACAAGCGAGAAACAGCAACGTGACGCAACAGGCACTGGCCGGTGACGCGACTGAGACCGGCGACAGGGACGCGCGACGAGACAGCGACGGCGAGACAAGCAACGGCGACAAACAGGGACCGGCAAAGGCTACGGCGACGGCGAGCTACTGAGATCGGGTTTTTTTCGCTTCTCTGATTCTCTCTTATTTCTTCTTCTGAAGTCTGACTGTTTTTTTTTTTTTTTTAAACTTTTTTATTTGTTTTAAATAATTTTTATATTATGTAAAAATTATTAATTGTGTTATTTGTGGAGAAGTTGCTCTGTTTTATTGATGAGTAACTCTATCTTTGTTAATTTTTTTTAGTATTAGTACACTACAGCCGTTGAGCAAGTTTTGCAATGGCTGAAACACCAACAACAACCCCAACTCCAACAGATTCAAGGGTTAGCTCTAGAACAGACCCCGGTTGGAAATATTGTCACCAACTAAATGAAGCTGACACAAACACAGTTGTTTGTAATTTCTGTGGAAAAGTTATGAAGGGGGGAATAACAAGAGCGAAGGAACATATCATGGGGAAGAAAGGGAACGTGGCAGCTTGTAAAAAAAGCCCACAACATGTAAAGGATGAACTTTGGGGACTTTTAACTAATAAAAAGTCTATAACAACTTCAGTTGATTTGCCTATCAACATTAGAGAAATGGACTTTGCTCCCATTGGATGTGATGAAGATGAACCAGATGAATTTGAGGACTCTAACAATAATGTAGTTGCTGCCAAAAAGAGTATGGCTAGAAAAGGGTCAATGGACATATTTTGCATAAATCCACTACAAGGAGTTAATAAAAAACAAAGGGAGAAAGTGCGACAAATGAACATAAAGGAGGCATGTGACAAAAAAATAATGGAAAAGGTTCATCAGTATATTGCTGGCTTTTGGTATCAAGCTGGGATTGCATTCAACCTTATTAAGTTGAAGAGTTTTGAAGATATGGTAATTGCTATTGGTCAACATGGACCAAATTTGCCCATTCCTAGTTACCATGATATTAGAGTTCCACTGTTGAAGAAAGAGATGGAATATCCTAAAGAGTTGATGAAAGGCCATAGGGAGCTATGGGTGAAGCATGGATGTTCTATCATGTCTGATGCATGGACTGATAGGAAACAAAGATGCATCATTAATTTCTTGGTGAACTCTCAAGCTGGGACAATGTTTTTGAAGTCTGTTGATGCTTCTGATTATGTCAAAACTGGAGAAAAGATTTTTGAGTTAATTGATTCAGTTGTGGAGGAGGTTGGAGAGCAAAATGTTGTGCAAGTGATCACTGATAATGGGAGTAATTATGTGTTGGCTGGTAAGAAGCTGGAGGAGAAAAGGCCACACTTGTTTTGGACCCCCTGTGCAGCCCATTGCATTGATCTAATGCTTGAAGATATTGGGAAACTTCCATTGGTTAGGAAGACAATTAGAAGGGCAATCGCACTAGTTGGGTTTATCTATGCCCATTCTAGTACTTTGAGCATGTTGAGAAGTTTTACAAACAAGAAGGAGTTGGTGAGACCTGCAGTGACTAGATTTGCTACTTCTTATCTCACATTGGAAAGACTTCATGTTCAGAAAATCAATATTAGAACTATGTTTGTTTCCAGTGCATGGACATTAAGCAAGCTATCAAAAGAAGTTAAGGGAAAGGAAGCTATGAAAGTGGCACTCATGCCTTCTTTTTGGAAGAATGTGGTATATACCCTTAAAATCATGGCACCACTTGTAAAAGTGCTTCGTCTTGTTGATGGGGAAAGGAAACCATCAATGGGTTATATTTATGAAGCAATGGACAAGGCAAAAGAAACCATCATGAGGTCATTCAACAACAATGAAAGCAAATACCAAGATGTGTTTGCTATTATTGATAAAAGATGGAATTGTCAACTTCATAGGCCATTACATGCAGCTGCCCACTTTCTTAATCCAGAGTTCTTCTATGACCACATGGAAATGGAGTTTGATTTTGAAGTCACGAATGGGTTATATGAATGCATTAAGAAGTTGGTTCCGGAAGTAGATGTCCAACATGCAATTCTGACCGAGTTGCACCTTTACAAAACTAAAGCTGGTCTTTTTGGACATGAATACGCTATGCATCAAAGGAAATCTCATTCTCCTAGTAAGAAACTTCTACTAATTTATTTTATGGAAGTTTTAATTTTACAAATCCTAAACTTACAAGCCATGCTCTTCTATGTAGCTTATTGGTGGCGAATGTATGGCTCCAATGCTCCGAATTTGCAAAAACTAGCTATAAAGATTTTGAGCTTGACTTACAGCTTCTCAGGTTGTGAAAGGAACTAGAGTGTATTTGAGCAAGTAATTCCCTAAGCTAATTTTATTTTATTTAAATTTCATGGTCAAGTTTCATTTGACCTTTATTTATCTTACTTATGTAATGTTTCAGATTCACTCCAAAAAAAGGAATAGGCTTGAGCACTAGAAGTTGCATGACTTGGTGTATGTTAAATACAACCAACAACTTAAGCACAGATATAATGCTAGAGATGAAATTGATCCAATTTCTCTCAATGACATTGATGCTTGCAATGAATGGTTAATTGGAGAGATGGATGATGCTACAGATGATGGAAATGAGTTGGTGTTTGATAATGATGAAGGTTTAAATTGGGCAACTGTGTATGAAGCTTCAGGGGTTGGAGAGCCTAGGATCTATACTAGGCGTACCAAGAAAAGAAAGGACCCAACAAATGATGGTGCCCAGACATCTAAAAGGCAAGCACTAGAAAAAAATAACCAAGTTTAAGTTCAACAAGAAGATGAGGATGAGGAGTTTGAGGAAGGGGAGTCTGAAGAAGAAGCAATCAGAGCTCATTTTGACAATGACAAGTCAGATGACGATGAGGAAGAAGGATATGCTTCTCTTGATGATGATGAGAAGAATTTAGATGAGGATTATGTTGGAGTTAATGAAGATGAATAAGTTTTAGGTTTTGGAAAGTAGAAATTGTTTTTTGTTTGTTTTAAGTTTCATGACTTTGGTTAATTTGAATTTTAGATCATGTTTTAATTTGAATTTTAGATCATGTTTTCAGTTGAAGAATATTAGGTACTTTTAACATTGTACTGATTTAGTTATATGAGACTATGAGTGTTGTTTTCATTGTTTTTTTAATTATATTTCATGTTTTATATTCTCTTTTTGTAATTTTTTAATTTATATTTAGTATTTTGTTAATGTTTATAACTTTATATATAAAAGTATTACTATTTTTTAGTCCGCCATAGCGTCTGCCATTTCCCGCAACGCCATCCGCTATCGTCATATGGCATTTTTTTGGCAAACCGCCGTAGACCGCCATCCGCCATAGATAACATTGGTCATTAGTGTTTTAAACACGAAAAGTTAAAAATTATGTATACTTATAAATTTTAGCATTTAATTTTGTCAATTTAAAGACTGTATTTAGATTATCAATCTTTTATTTCTTTTATTCACGAGGATAAATTGGTTTATGGACAGAGGTCTTATCTTTTAGAGCGTCAGTACTCCCTCTTTAAAACATGATTTTTCAAGCATTAACTGGCAAATATTCAGATTCGGTGATTTGTTTTCTTTTACAATCTTCGTATGATGTTCCTTTTCTTTTTCAGACAATAAAAGGTGATGGCTTTTCCAAATGCTACAATTGTTTTTCTGTTGGAAATCATCTTTGTGGGAGAAGCAATGAGATGAAATTGCATTCCTGTCGCAATGCAGCAGAGACTATAAACGATCATTTTCTACAAAAATAAAAATGAAGTTCGATAAATGAATTGCACTCTACGTTGACATTGATTTCAACAAGCTTTTCAAAATGAAGGACGCTGATTGAAATGATTCTATTAATTAATTTTTGAAAGGATTTTAATAATTTTAAGTGTTTGAAACTTTAGCTTGCACCTGCTAATGCTGTGTATTTGAGTTACATGAATGTGTTTGTTAAATTTTACTGTGTTCATTCTTTATAAATATTTTTCTGGTCTTTGAGAAATGCAGGAAAATGTAGAAAATATTTTAGTTATATAGAACTTTAACATTGTTTGTATGCATGTTTAGGCTAGCCTTTTAATTCTATTTTGCGATCCAGTGTATCGAACATCTGAACGTCCATAATGTTGGTCTTGATGGATCTAAACGGAATTTTTTGTGCTTTTCGGTTTCAGATCTTGGGGGAAGGAGAACTTAGCAAGAAATTGACACTAAAAGCCCGTGCCTTTTCCACATCAGCAAAGGAGAAACTTGAGAGTGCTGGCTGTTCCCTCACTGTGCTTCCTGGCCGCAAGAAATGGGTTAAGCCATCAGTTGCTAAAAACCTTGCGCGTGCTGAAGAATACTTTGCCAAGAAGCGCGCCATAGCTGCAGCTGCTACTGAACCAGCCTCTGCTTGAAATTGAACCACTTGTATGTCATCACATTTAGAAATCTTCAAGAGAGGTGCGGAGTGATTTCTTTAGGAACCACCCCACTCATTTTTTGTTGTTCTTCAGATATCTCTCTGGTTCATCTAGTTGTTGTGATGCTTAAGGCATTAATTCATTTTTCTTTTTTGATTGAAATGTGTTCTAGTTCCTGTTCCAAACAAATATTAGTGTTCTATACCTCATAATATTGTGATTCACAGAATATTTTGAAAAAGAAAAAAAGAAAGTTTAAAAAATGTAAATTTTGGTTTGCCAATATTTGTGGGAAACCCTTGCTGGTTTAGTTTCATAATGAGGTGAACACAATAGGTGTAATTGGTAAAGATATATTTTCTAGTTTATTGTTTATGGGGGAAGTGAAAAAGCTTCGTTCTATCCATGTTTCTCTATCAAGTGATGCTAATTCCGATCCAACCCCAGACGTTACGGAGAAAATTTTGGCATAAGGTTGACAGCTGCAACGGAGAGCTGTAAATTCCTTCCAAAACTAGATTACTTGCTTCCTTTAACCCCCAGCTTTCTCATCCCCTCTCCTTTTTTCTTTCTCATCTGTCTTATTCGAATAAAAGTCTCTCAAGTTGAAAAATATGGTGCTGTACAACCAAGTCTTTTCTTAGAAACATTATTTCCAACTTTATTTTGTGATTGTTTTACAGCTTTGATTGACTTTTCTTGATAAACAAACTACGCAATCCTCGTAAAGTGGATGACCTTGATTTTTGTTTTTTCATAATTGAAATTTGTATGACAATGGTCAACAAATTGTGCAATTTCAGATGTCAAATCATTGTATGCTTACCCTCCTATGCCTTAACAGTGGATGTCTAGCACGTGAAAATAAATAATTGTTGTTCACGCTAAGACACGCACTAGATTATTTTGATAAGGGTTATCTTTTTATTTCATATACTTTATCAATATTTTTTTTTTTATCTCTCTCATTTTATTACATAATAAATTTTATTATATATATATATATTTTTCTTATAAAGTATATATATATATTATTTTCTTTTTGACAAAGTTGCTTACGTCAACAAAATGGTTCTGTAATGCTAAGCAATGACATCGTTTATAATGCTTTCCCCATCAGTGTTGATTTTGGATATATTCCTCTTAAAGCCACTGCCAAAAGCAATGGCGAACACATGGTGATTGTGTGAACATCAACTTGATTTTGGGACCAAAGCGTGCCAATCCTTTTAAACCAAAATTGTCCTTTTCACCAAATCGTAAGCCTAACTTAGACACCCTAGGCTCAGCTACTTTAATATATTTATTGTGGATGGAGGTTATAATTGATTATAATTAAAATTAGTTTTGAGATGATATTGTAGAGTAAACTTGACTGTAAAATTATTTATGCAAAAGTTATCTTTAAGTTATTCTAACTCTCGGAATCATTTATGAATTATTTTTTTTCAACACAAAATTATGTATGTATAATTTGTTTGAAATCAATCTTTTATGTTAAATATTAATTTTTAAACACGAAACCAACCAGACAGGCTGACACGAAGATGGTGATCAATAGGTGTTCAACAACGTCAAGGGGAATGTTTTCGGTTTTTGTTTTAATTAATAAAAGAATAATATGCAATAGACTTTACCGATAATTAAGGTTTGAGAGGACCATAATTGCAAAATCTGTACACTGTTAATAGAGAATATGATTGCATTTCTTTGGATGGAAATATTGTGTGTCCCACTGCTTCGGGAGCACAGATGCAATAGAAGATAACTATCTTTCGGTTTGTCAAGTATCAGTTCATTTCTTCATAAATATGTCTTTTTTAAAGTATTTTTTCTTTATATTTAGCAGTATATTATCTGCACAAAAACTAGGACAGAAGGGAATGGATTGGCAGACAAATCCTTAGCAAATCGCAGCAAATACGTCAAACCATTAACTGATGATATGTATTTTATGTATATGCCATATGCTTTGGGGGTCAAAATTCGAATGGCTCTCAAAAGTCACTGCGTCACAATATCTTTATTCCAGCACTGCTCTCTTCAGCAGATTTCCATTCCCCGCCCCCATCATCATCTGTCCATCCTTCTTTCTGTTCTTTGACTTTTGATTCTTCTTCGGGGAGGCATGAAGGCAGGATAGAATCCATTTGGTAAGTTAGATATTAACTAATCAAAATTAAATTAAACCATAAAATAATTGTTATAAAATTAACGAGATAATCATATAAAATATATACTTTTAATTCATTCTTATATCTTCTATATATAAATTAAAATAATTATTTTATGTTAAATTATAGGTATTTCTTTAAATTTTCACTTTTAAAAAAGTAAATTACCCGAAACTAAAAATAATATTTTGTTATAATATAAATTATTTAACAAAAATCTAACACTCCTACATGATTTATAAATTCAAACATATATTTATAAAAAAATTTAATTAAAATTGTTGATATCCAAAGTTCTTGTTTATTATAAATTTTAATTATATAAAATAAATATTTTCATTGTGTATTATACAAACTAAAACACTAATCTAAAAAAAACACTAGTTATGAATTTATAAAAATTTATGATAATATTAAAATTAAAATAATTTAAATATATTAAAGCAGAATACTATAGTGACAATGTATTAGTGTGTACTATTTAATTCTTAAAATTCATGTGTAATAAAAAAAAGAGTAAGTTCTTGTTTGGCAACAGTTTTTAAAACTGTTTTTAGTATTTTAATATTTAAAAACTAAAAAACTTATTTAGATAGTGTTTAACGAAAATAGTTTTAAAAAATAATTCTTGTTTTTTAATTTTTAAAAACTAAAAAATAAGAACAGTTAAAATTAGTTTTACTTTTCAGTTTTCTATTTTTGTTTTGAAAACTCAAAATACAATCAGAATATGTTGTTTTTTATTTTTCATTAATGAAATTTTAATAAATATAAACAAGTTTTTTTCATTTTTACATCTTCAAAACAGTTTTCAAATAACACTTACCAAACACGTTTTTCTTCTCTTTTCTTCTCGAAAATAGTTTTTGAAAACTATTCTTAAAAACTCTTTCTAAAAACTAAAAAACAAAACCAAATCAATCAAGCCCTAAGTATTTTTATAAGTTAAAAAATTTTGGCTATACCTGGGTTAAAGATTACTGAGCAAATTCTTATTTTATATGTTCATAATCTTTCACAAGGTAGAAAGGAAAAGATGGAATGAGTGGTGAGAGGATAGAAGAGGGTAAGGAAGAGTAGAAAGAGGTTAAGAGAGGTAGGAAAAGGTATAAGAGTAGGCTAAGGTCTAGGGTGAATGGTAGACCTCTGAATCATTACCAGGTGTTAAGTATGGTAGGGAATAAGATTAATGGCTGATACAAGATTAATGGCTCTCAAGCTGGACAAGATATACATATGAGACATGAAGTTGTGGTTAACTCGCCCAACTTTGACAAAGAACCAAGGAGTACTTTAAAGGAAGAGCAATGACCAATATGAAGGGTAAGAGTTAGAATAAGGAGATCGTGGAATAAGGAAACAAGAAGAAAGGAGATCATGAGGTCAATAAGGTATCTTATGCAAATGTTTTAAAGTATCTAAATGGCGCACATAAAAAAGAGGGATGACAATAGGGATGGGTTCGCCAATGTTCCACTACCAAGTTTCGTACAAGTCAAATGCATATGTGGTGGAAAAGTTACTCTTATTTAAAACAAGTTACATCAAGAGGAATCATTGGTAGAAGAGCTATTCCAATGGGTATTAATATGGTTCTACTGGAAATAAATGAAGCAAAGGACATTAAAGAATATATAAATCATAACACTGATTAGGTTTCCTTTTGTTTTCTGAGATTGTCTAATGGGACCCGTGATCAGAGACACAAAAAGGTTGGTTTGGATTAAATACATTGGGGTTCTACCCATGTGTGGAAGGATGATTTTTACAAGATGATTGGATCGTTTTATGGAGATTTCCTTAATATTAATTATGCTACTAATAGGAAGGAGATGTTAGATGTTTCAAGATTTGTCTTAAGGATATATGTGCAAGATGTAATTAATTATATTTTAAGAGTAAGTAGAAATGATTAATTGTTCATTATTAAATTGGTGGACGAAGGTTTGGAGGACTATAAACATTGTTTTAAATGTAGAGATGTCTCTTTTTCTTCATAAGTAAGCTTCGGATTGAAAGGTGATGATGGAGTTTATCCTATTTTGCAAAAGCAATAGTGGGACTTTCTTAGGAGAAAAAACTACAACAGTTGGAACTCATGCATGAATCACAAGATAAATTTAAATTCAAATTTGGGGCAAATTGGAGATTTCCCTTTGGTTACATCTCAAAAGGTAAGGGATAAAAGGAAGGAATCTAATATATTTCAGAATGGACAGGCCTGGAATAAGGGAGATCATATGGAAGTGTGCTTAAGCCTAATTATGGTAGCAGATAATGATGTTGATAGAGTTTTTGGTCCAAATAACAAAGATGTTCAAGTGTTGTATAGTAAGGATCAAGGGTTTGATCAAGGATTACACAACCATAGTATACAACTCTCATGGGCACGAGAAAATATTGGGTCTAAAATTACTAATAAAGAATGAAGCTTCTTAGGGTTTGAGGAAGTTATGGGAGGTGGAGAGGAAAATAAGAGAAAGGTTAACGTATGGAAAGAGAAGCAATGGTATAGCTTTTATAGGAATAAGTAATGGAGTAGCAACTACGATAAAGGGATATCGAATGAGATTAACTCAAAGCATGTATCCAACGAATCATATCTGCTCTGTAACTCTATGGAGTAGTCAAATGGCTCGACAACTCTATGGAAAATGGTGAAACAATTGGGGTGAGCGACATTGCTAAGGATGAAACATACGTAAAGAATATTGCTCATATGGAAAACAAAGATAAGGCTAAATTGGCCCAGAAGAGGAACTGTTAACATGCTCCATGAAGCTTCTCTCCCTTAAAATGAAGGGGTTCTGCTACAAACTAACACATTTTCGGATCATGAAAACGTTGATGTCGAAAAATATTAATGTTTGCTTTTTGCAAGAAACAAAATGTCAAAACATAGATTATTTGGAAGTTAAGGAGGTTTTGGGTAGCTTTGACTTTGAATCTAGGTTTAAGTCGATTGAGGGTCTGAGGGTGGATTGATCATAAGATTGAAGAAATGATTTTTAATTTCCTATTTCAAATACAAGGGGAAGGTTTTTTAAGGTTGGGGATATTTGTTATTGGATTTGGTTCTTTCTGCATAATGATCGATGTTTATTCACTATGTTCCCTGAAGAAGTTATAGGAAGACATAAAAATGACCAAAAGGAGACTCCCTGAAGCACTCTAGTGTTTAGGGGGAATTTTTAATGTTATGGTGATTCGATTAGAGGTGGCAGGTTCCTCAAGTATCATTCAAGGAAGGAAATGATAGGCTTCTAATGGTTCATTAGTGATTTGGAGGTGGTGGATCTCCCAAATTTGGTAAAAGAAGGTGATTTCAACTAAAAATTCTTCCATAATTGTTATAGGATGATATGCTTAAACTACTAAATCTTGGCAATAGATAGGCAACAAGGTTGGGTTGAAGGAGCAAGTGAGGTAAAGTTTGTAGTTTTGAAGCATTTTCAAGACCATTTCCAAGAAAATGATTTATCATGACCTAACCTAAGTTTAATAAAATTTCAAAAGTTGATAAATGCCTTTTAGAAGAATCACTTTCAAAGGAGGATATCAAGGAGGAACTATAGTATTGGGGAGGTGGTTATAGTCTAAGTCCAAATGGTTTTGGTATAAATTTCTACAAATCATACTACGGGATGATTGGGGATGATTTAACCTTGGCAGTTCAATAATTTCACAACTCTAGAATTTTGCTAAAAGTAGGGACTTTTTCATTTATAGCTGTGATTCTTAAGGTGGTGAATCCATAGGATCTTGTCAATAACATCCTATCTATCTTATCTTAAGTGTTCATAAGATTATTTCGAAGCTTTTGGTAGAAAGACTTGAGAGGGTTCTAAACGAGTTTATTTCCTTTTATCAAACAACTTTCCATCCGAGGCAATCTATCCTAGATAGGGGATTCTAGTTACTAATGAAGATGTTGAATGGGCTCATAAGTTTCATAAATTTTGCTTTATTTTTAAGGTGGATTTTGAACAAGTCCATGACTGATGCATTCCTCCCTAGCAAAGGACCTTGGCTAGGAGGATTAGAGAGAGGACATGGCTAGGAAGAAGCTTCATGAAAACTTTAGGGTCATAGTCTCAAAACTATGTAAATAAATTGTGTAGTTTATGTAGTATTTTGAGTGGGTATAATTTCGTAATTTTAGGCCTTGTATTTTGGCCTATAGGTTTTATTTTCTCTAGGAGATGTGTTTAGTCCCTTTAGAGGAGTGTGTTAATTAGATGGGCTTGGCCTATAAGGATTTCCACACCCCTAATTGCTTCTAAAACCATTCTAACAACACATAAAGCATGTAGGACATGTGGGCTGCCTTGTTCCCTCATAAGTGGCACCACCTCATATTCTCTCTCCTACATGGCTTTTCTTGTTGATTCTTATTTGAATTTGAATTTTAGAAGTGTCATGTCACTTCCCTCCAAAATTCAAATTCAAACTAGAGGGAACATAGATCCTAAATTCTAGGGACTTGTTTGGATCTTTGTCTTTTATGCCTTGGCCTTAACTTGACCATCCAACACCCCTTTTCCCTCTATAAATAACCCCCTCACTCACTCTTGTAAGGATCTTTGATCATTTGAATGAAATTAGACTTTGTGAGGCTCTTAAGAGCGTCTTCTTCTCTCAAACCTTGAGAGTGTTTCTATGGCTCTTACAAGGGTTCCTTTCTTTGTGGCAAACTTCTACAAACTAGGCTTATCTCTACCTAGAGTGGGGCCTCCATCTTCATCTTCTTCCTATTCATCCACACCTTCTTGCACCACTGGAACCTTTTGAAGCAAGATCCTAGGGAGAGCATTCCAAGAATGCACCAATGACTGAGTCAATTGGCTTTGTTAGATTATATGTTTTGCATGTTAGGCTTCATCCAAATATGGAACAAATATATCAAAGCATTAATTAGAAAATTCTACACATTTATTCTTGTGATAAGAAGTTTGAAAACTACATTTTTCCTAGGAGAAGGTATTAAACAAGTTAATATGATCTTGCCATTTCTCTTATTAGTGGTGGGATAAGGCTTATCAAGTCTATACAAAAATGTTGTACGTCCAAACTACTATGTTGTGATCATAATAGGTGATAGAGCAAATTCTTCAATTTTTAGGTATGTCGATGATGCAATTCTCATGGTGAAGTAGACCTCCAAATTGTTTGGACTATGAAGGGATTTCTGTGAGGTTTTGAGATGGTATCAAGATTAAAGTTAACTTTTTAAAAGCCTTTTTTATGGTGTCAATGTAGATAATCATTTTTCACATGCTATTGTTTTATATTATTGAACTGTGTGGTGGGATCTTTACCCTTTAAAAATTTGTAGGTGTTGCCATTGAGGTTAATCCTCAGTGTTCTTCTTGGTCACTAGTGGTTGATTGTTTTAAGAAGTCAGCTAGTTGAAAGGCAAAAAATTGTCATTTGAGGGAAGATTGATGATTAATTATATCCTTATTAGTTTACCACTTTATTATTTTTCAATTTATGAAGCTCCAAAAAAGGTGGTAGACATTTTAGTTAGTTTACAGAGGAATTTTTCTATGGGGAGGTAATTTGGATTATTGTAAAATTGCTTTGGTTGGTTGAGTTAAGGTGTCTTTGCAAAAAAAGAAGGTCGTTTGGGTGTAAAGTGTTTAAAAAAGTTTAATATCAGTTTTCTTCAAAATAAAGGTGGAAACTCTTAAATAACAAAAAGGTTATCAAGTGCCCATTACTAAGATGCAAGTATGGGAACTTTCAACACTCTCCATATAGTTTTCCTTCTTATATTCATGGTCCATCTAGTGGAGGAACATATGCTCTTCAAATAATTCTCTCTCCAAATTCTCGTGTTGGTTCCTAATAAAATTTGGAGGAAAATAGGTGATGGTCATCATGCTTTATTTTGGCAACATAATTGGTTAAGTGGTGAGTTGCTATGTGAAGTGTTTCTAAGGTTGTTTTCTCTACATGTGGATAAAGAATTTTTATTCTCTAATTTATGGGTTGTGCCTTGTTATTCACAAGCTTGACCTTAGTCTTAGAGACATGGTCTTTTTGCATGGGAGGAAAAATTACTAAGAGCCTTAGTTGACATCTTAAGTAATGTGCAATTAATTCAGGGGTAGAATACTCTTAGATATCAATTTCTGCAAAAAGTATTTTGTTTTATGTGGTTTTGGCTTATGAGTGTCTTTGTTCTAGTTCTTTTGCTTGTGGGAGTCACTTTTATCAAGAAGAGATGTTTAGGTGGCTTTCAAAAAACAAATTTTCCCTGAAAAGTGATAGCCTTTTCATGAAAATTATTGTTGAACAAACATTCAATAATGGATAATTTGTTGAAAATAGAGTTTTTCAATTTCTACATCAAGCATGTGCTTTGTACAATGAAGGACTGAAAGGATTGCCATTATCTCTTATAAGGTGTCCTTTTCTATATGGTATAAATGTTGAATTGGCTTAGATATGTTTCAGCATAGCTTGCACATCTTTTCCATATGGCAAGATCCTAGGTTTGGAAAGGTATAGAAAAAAATAGACATATTTTTTTTATGTTGTTTATCATGGATTTTAGATATTTAGAAATTTGATTATTTTTAAAAATAAAACATTGAAATTTTTAAATATTTTTTTTATTCAAGTTTTCTCATGACAATAATTGACTTATAATTTTGAATTTAATAGTAATTTTTTTTTCTTGATGTAGTGATCCTTTATTGTGCCCAAACAATATGTAATTCAATAAGTAAGGTGAGTGAACTTTTTGGAGAGTAAGTGATATAAGTTTTGGAAATGTTCTGTGTAACTCATATTTTTTAATTGATTGTATAAAATTTGGAGTGATTTTGTTTCACAATATATATTAACAATTCTTTTTAAAGTATTTTTATATATTATTATACTTCTACAAAAATATTAAAAAATAAACATGAAAAATTCACTAATTTGAAAATTTTGAAAATGTTGGGGAAAAAAAATAAAACTAACTTAATTGATTTTTTAAACTAAAATAAAGAAAATTTTCATATAACAACTTTATCAAGAGGCCTTTTGAACAAACTGTATCAACGGACTCTTAATAAAACTTATATAATTTGATAGAGTTTTGTTAATAACAGCCCTATTAACTAAATAAAAGTACATAAAAATATGACAAATTAATATAAAAAATATAATATATAGGTTTTTAATTACTCAATCACCCTGCGAGTACCCAACATAGCAGAGCAGAACAGTATCAAAATTAAAATTTGAAACGAAATCATTTGAAATAAAGAGAAATTGAAAGAAGAAGATGCATTCAAGTAGAATAAATAGTTAAAGTAGCATAAAAAAGTGACGTTAATATAATTTATTTTTTTTATGAATGTTAGGAACGCACCTATCTAAATCGCATTATTTTCTTCTGTCACAAGAATAGTAGGGCCGGCTCTCATCAAAGTTTCAGTTTGCCGACCTTCCATCCTAAAACTCTGAGAAGCTGCCACGTGTAGGGACCAGGTTAAACGTTGCGCGTTGCATAACGCTCCACCATACAAGACTCATTCTCATTCCCAACGGATGCCTTGATATTTTCAGATTTTTTCATATCATAACATTTTTATTTTCATTTTAATATTCCAACGTTATTAAACAATTCATAATTCATCCATGCCCATAAAATTATGGTTTTTACTGTAGGAAGAAAGAGAATGGTGCTAAAATCGATGTGATGTATCGCAGGAGGCACCGCCCGCATGAATTAACCATACAATATTTAAAAAATTAAAATCTCCCGCAAAATAAATTAAAATAATAATAAAAATAAGATAAATATAAAGGAAGTGTGGTTGGAACCCGTAGTTCAATCTTGTTCATCTCTCTCCCTGCACTTTTGTGTTTCTCTCTTCCAACTTGTTATTTCTATTCAATTCTTTTTGTTCACAAACTCTGTATAGTTAATCAAACCTCACCTCACAGGTACTACTCCTACTACCACCTCTTCTCTTCTTTCCTTTTTTAAATCTCTGTTCCGAACCGTTTTCTATTATAATCTTTTTTAGAAAACATAAACCGACACTTACCTTTTCCAGATCTGACTCAATTTTGTTGATGTGTTGATTGAAACAAGGATTTTTTATTTACATAATAAGTTTTTATGTGAAGGATTCTATGGTTTGAGTAGATCTGTAGGTGAGGTATATAGTTATGAAGTATGACAGGAGCTAGGTGGTTGAGATCTTAGAAACTCTAGGCGTAATTACAATTATTTTTTGTTATTGGCCTTGAGCTGTGCCAACAGTTATATTCATGTCTTTTTTAATAGAATACTGAATTTGATTTGACACGCTTGATTTATTTAGTATCTAGGAGTTGGAGGCCTGCCTCTAATTTTTGTGGTGTGTTGGTGAAGCAGGTTTTAGCTGTTAATTAAATATATAGATAGAAATCCAAGGAAGAAGATGAAGCAGTTTGCCATCCAAAGCGTCGTCGTTCCATCCCACGATGAGAGCAGCGTGGTTTGCCCCAAGCCCCGCCGCCTCGCCCTCTTCAATTTCCCCGTCAACGATCACCCTGTTACTGTTAGGCCCTTCCGCTGGCATCTTAGGTATAATCAATTTGGTCTGCTAATTATAATTTAAAATTATTATCATTATTACTAAGGGTTGCCTACTTTATTCTCTGCAGTTGCCAGGTTGAGCCTTGTGATTCAAATTCGTCTGCCTCAGATCCTTTGGACCATATACTCACCAAGGTACTCCTCTTTTGATGTTTTTCATTTGGTTATCTATTTTATTGTCTATTCATGATATAGATTAAATTGTGTGTTGGTGGATTTGCAGGATGGTGATTTTGATGTAGAGCAATCGTGGCAGGTGGCAGCCTCGTCACCTCCATTTTTCTGCGGGTCGCCACCTAGCAGAGCAGCTAACCCTTTGATTCAGGATGCTCGATTTGGGGATGAGAATTTTTCTCCGCTCTCACCACCGTCATGGGTGGTGGTTCCGGCTGCTTCCGCCCTGCCACCTTCTCCCTCTTCCTCTACAAGAAAGGGAGGGTGTGTCCGAGCCAATTTTGGTAACAATCCAGCCGTGAGAATTGAGGGGTTTGATTGTCTTGACAGGGACAGGCGAAATTGCAGCATCCCTGCCCTCGCTTAGAACCCCACCCACACATTAGGATATTCAGTTTCCACAACGTAAAACATAACCACAGAAGATGACCCTTCATACAATACCTACGGAGAAAGAGTAATTTTGGTTGCTTGAGTCTAGAAGAAAACATAAAATTTTATCTGTGCCTGTTTGTAAATATGTTCACTTAATTGGCCAGCCAGTGTATGTAAATGTCAACAGTGTGTCTTGTCCAGAGAAATAAGGATAAAGGGTTGAATTGCCCAGTCTTGTGTTTAGTGTTTAAGGAAATTTACCATTCTCTTTTTCTGTAAGTACAAGTCTTCAGAGAATGGGACATTTCATTTTGATTTTCTTTTAATGTCTTTGAACTGTAACTACTAGCGGCTTAAGAAGGAAAATCTGTACAAAGAATGGTTTGTTTTTAAAATTCTCAGTTCATGATCATTTGCAATGCAATTTTTTTTTAATTACAGAGTAGAAAGACATAGACTTAAAGCTAGGACAGCACATTTTAACTCCGAATTTTTTTTATTTGTTTCCCGGTGAGATGACAAAAAATTGTCACTGAGATCTTCTGTTCTGTCTAATAAGTCCACCCAGCTGGTGATTACTTGTTATTTTATTTTATTTTTTGTCAACACATATGTTAGAATCTGTTCACCTTCTTCTTGAGGCATGGGTTGAAAGCAAGCTCGTATTTTTTGTTATATAAAAAAAATAAAACTATTTATCAAAATCACACATCCCCGAATTATTTACTTTTAAATAACCATTTTATTATTGATGGAATCAATTTTTAACCAATGTTTTTTTAGATTTATTTTTCCAATTTATGTTTTATGGAAATCAATTTCTAAATTGTGTTATGAGTTTATTAAGGATGTGGTGTGAATGATCTTGTGTTATAAACTAAGAATGGAAATCAATTTGATATCAAAATTTAGGGTTGTGATGTAACGTTTTGTAATTTACTTTTAATTTTGCATGATTATTGGATATGGTTCATCAATTAATTTACTTCTCTATTTTTATTAGTTACATCTTAAATTGTTTAAATAGTTATGATATTGATGTTTAAACAATCAATTTGGGAAGTAAATAACTTATTGATTTGGTAGAATCGACCAAATTCATCAGGCAAACTTCTAATTGGTTAAAAAGAAACAGTCTTAGTTTGAAATCTTGCATCATCAAATTGGATAACAAATTAGGATTATAGTGTGGTATGAATGATCAAATGCACTACAACAACATAGTAATTTATCAGTAATCATTGAATCATAAAGAATGAGATTGCTTAGTAATAGGGGGTAAAAATATTGTAGTGAAGATCACAATCCTAGATCTTAACACGTTGCACTCTAAAATCAATCTTCTCTCTTGTTTTACTTACTACTTCAAATCTGAATTGTTGTGACTCACTCAGGAAACATTGATTCATTTAATTATCTTTAAATTGAATTAATTGAGAACTAGATTTGGTCATTTGGGTACGATATCCAAACTTAGGTCCTACATAGGGTACACTTGTCCTTAAGCAGTCATATTTTACTCATCAATGTACTATAGCATGAGATAATGGTCACCTTTGGAGACATATGACAACCAACCTAGCTACAACCATAAATTTCATTTTGAAAAAAACATGAAATCTACCAATAAGTGTGATAATAATGTTGTAGACACACCAATGGTATAACAAGTTATTCATCCAATGAGGTAAAAAAATTGATCCAAAAATCATATATGGACAATATTATACAAATATATTAAATAAGACTCTGACAGATGCACAAACAAAGGCAAATAGTCACCATCTATTAGAGTTTGATGGATGTAGTACATGTTTCCTCGTCCAGGAAACCATCATTATCCTAGGAGAAGGATGACCAATGGCAAATTTCACTATTAGGTTGGAGAAACAGTGGTGTGACTATGGTAAATTTAAAAAACATACCATGTTTGCATGTCCTTACAGTATGTAAACCTGCTCACCATGATGATAGATGCTACATACATTCATTAAACACGTTGGAATACATATTCAATGTGTCTAGCTGATTCTAATACATATTCAATGTGTATAACGAATTCTTTCAAGAACTGTGCAAAGAAGGTTATTGGCCAAAGTGTACCAACCCAAAAATATTGTTCGATCTAGAGATGATAAGGACAAAAAAAGGTCATCCAAAATTATCACGTATATGCACCGAGATGGATATTGTAGAACCTGGACAACCTAAGAGATGTTCCTTATTTTGAAAAGAAAATGTCCTTTTTAGTTCAGGAACTCCCATCAATAGTCATTAACTTTATGTATTCTTGTGTATATTATGTAACTTGTATTGCATGATCATGTTAATTTTCATAATGTTTTATATCTTCAAAACTTATATCTAACACTTAAACTAAATCAATATTTTATAATTTTAAAAATAATATTTCTAATATCTAAAAATTTATGTGCTTAACATATTATATCAAAATAATTTAAAAATAATTTGAAATATTAGGTTTAAAAATATTAATCTAAAAACTTTAAACTAAAAAGATATACAACATAAAAATCAAATAATAAAAAAATGACATATAAATTTACTTAAAATTTTTTTTTAAAATTATACTTTAGACAAACATATGTACATAAAAAAAATTTAAAAAAAATAAAAAATAAATCTAAAAAAACACCCTATAAGAAATTGGTTATTGGGCAACCAATTTCGTATAGGTTTTTTACATTAAAAAAATAAAGCACATTAAGAAATTGATTCTCTCACAATAAATTTCTGAACATAAATAGTAAAAACAAATTTAAACAAAAAAAAAGTTCTACTCAAAAATTGATTGTTGGCAACCAATTTCTTATAAGTTTTTTACATAAAAAAAATGTTGAAAAATTGGTTCCTCCACAACCAACTTCTCAACATGAATAGTAAAACGTATTATTTAAGTAAATAATGTGAGGTGATTCATTTTGGTAAATATTTTTTTTTATATGTAAAATAAAAAAACCCGCAATAAATCTACTTTGGCATGTTAATTTGATACTGTAATTAGACTTATTTAAAAAAAGGATTCATAATAATTTATGATATAATTTTATAAATTGTTATTTAATTAAATACAAATTGAATATGTTTATATTTTTAGATATTAAGTTTGTTTTTAATTTAATATTTACAATATTTATAAGACTATTGTATATGTAAAAAAATTATAGATATCTTTAGAAATGATGTGAACTTCTTTTCACATTTGATGAGTGTAAATATGAATATTTGTTTATTTCGTTTCATCTCAATATTTGACTGTGAAGTCGGATTTCAAGATTGTTGGTTGAGAAATATTTAATTAATTGTCTAACAATTGTAAATATGAATATTTGTTTATTTCGTTTCATCTCAATATTTGACTGGGAAGTCAGATTTCAAGATTGTTGGTTGAGAAATATATTTAATTAATTGTCTAACAATTTTATTTTTGTTGTTAGGATATACGATGATAACTTTTAATTAGTTTGCTAGTGATACTCCTGGCTATAAATATTCTCACTATTTTTAATATTTCTCTTCTACTTCAATAGACTTGTTTCATTTTCAACAGGAGGAGAGTAGTTATGACGTGGTTGATCTCATGGTAAGATGAAGAGATGAGAAAGAAATAGATTGTGAGTTTGAATTCATCACCCTAAACCCTAAACTCTACTAATACATTAATAACTAACATTTAACCTATATAAAATAATAGAAATAGAATCCATAATACAGGATTATGTTGAGTATGGAAATAAGATATAGGGACTAGTCATAAAGGATCTATTTGTTTAATTTTTTTAATTAAGTAAAGCAATTTTTTTAATGTGTTTGTCTAATTTTTTACTTTAAAAAAATAGTTTTGATTTTTAAAATAAATAATACTATTTTTTTAAAATGATTTTTTTCTAATTACATGATTTTTCTACTTACAAAATATGTTTGAGAAAATTTTTAAATTATATTATTTCAATAATTAATTATATATGTATGATCATTATTTTATCATAATCAATTTTTATTTAAATAAGTGTGTTGAAAATAATTAACCTATTTAGATTCAACGAAAAAAAAATTTTAAGGCAAAAGGAGTATAATTCAAATAATAATGCATCAAAGATATATATAATGTTTCTCAATCAAAGAAAAAAATAAAAAAGACCTAAGACAACCAATGAGAAATATACACCTCTTTTACCATAACTAAACCTCATAACATAGACATATAAATCAGCCAAATGTAAATCAGGTTTATCCCCAATCCTATATGATATTCACTGACAAGACAAAAGTTGAATATGGAAAAGGATATCTAAAGACTCCGGTTTTGTTTCTTAATACGATGGAGTTTTTAGATGTTAAAATACACCAACTTGTTGCTACTTAAAAAAGAACCCACATTTTAGACATACCAAAATAATTGTGAAATATATTTATGGCAACATTGCAGACACATCAAGCCAATTCAAAATTTTATACCATATTTGAGGCACAATAGGACATGTGATGTTTGCAAAAAGTGCTTCTGATATCATTGTTTGGAAGCATGACACCTCTATCGACCAGAGCTACACATGTAGGGATCTTATTCAAAATCAATCTCCATGAGAAAAAAAAATTTGAAGGTATATTTTATTTCCATAAAGTCGTAAACATATTAGATTCCATCAAGAAAGGAAGATTAGATTGTTCTCTACGTACAAGAGATTTGTATCTAGAGTCATTTCATACCCAATGTTCTAAACATCTAGACAACAACACTATTCCCGAAGGTAACTGTGTCAAACTTGATAATAAATAAGAATGATAAAAATACTTGTACCCATGGATACTGCCTCAAACCCTCCTGATTTTGACGGGAATTCCCAACTTTGATTGGATACAAATAAGTGTATGGGAACATGTATGGGTATGTAACCGAACCCCCACTCATCTAATTATAATTATAACAATTATATAAATATATTTAATTAAAAATTTTAATCTTAAACTTTAATTTATAATTTCTAGCTATTTATTTTTTTATATACTTTTTAGATAAAATATAATTTATTTAATAATAAATAATTAAAATTTAAATTATAAAAAATAATATAACAGGTTACCTATTTGAAAATACCTGACTGAAATGAGGATGAAGATTAAAATTTTATACTCACATATCAATCTGCCTTATACTTTCTAAAGATGAGGACAGGAAAGTCAAACTTACACCTACTCTGTCCCGTTATCATCCCTACAAACAAACACCTCTACCAACTCCATAACCACCTATCCTCTTGAGACAACACCACTCTACAATGATAGACTCTTTGTTTGTTGCAATAGAATAGAGTCTAGAAATCAAAATAGATAAAGAAACACCACCTACCCAATTTTGGTTTAAAAAATAAAGTATCATTCTTGTCAACAACTTTTTTTTTTTAATGTTTTCCATAAACCATCCTTGCCACAAAGAAGAATCCCCATCTGAATCCTAAATGTTCCTCCACCTCAATAAGTTAACCCTTATACTAACATGCGAAAAAGTAGGATTTTGAAAATCTCCATACTTACTTTTAAGTAGATTCACCCAACTGGCATCCTTTTCTTGCAAAAAACCTCTATCACCACTTTTCCAAAAGACTATAATTGAATTTCTCTAGACACATGACACCCTAACCACCCTCTTCTTTCAGTAAGTATAAATTTTTCCAAGAAATCCATGAAAGTTTTGTCCCCTTGATCACCTTCCTAATAAAAAAAATTCCTTTGCAAAGTACTAAGTACTCTAATTACTTTAATAGAAGCCTTATAGAAAGAAAAGTAATATAGAAGTAAACTATTAAGTGCAACATTGACTATAACAAGTTTCCCCCACAAAGGACATATTTTTTGCTTTCCATAAAGATAACTTTCTCCAAAACTTTGTTATAACACCTTCCAAGAGTATACGTTCATTTGGTTAACCCTAACCTACATCCCTAAGAAGCACAAAGAGAAGTAACCTAATGCATAATCCAGAATACACCCATCTCAAAACCCCTTAAGAGTAGCCTTTAATGTCCATAAATTTTGGGAAACACCTCTCCTCATCATAATTGCATTATCTACGTATTATAAAAGTGAAAATTCTAAACCATGGTCCAAATGTACAGGCAAAAACAACTTCTCTATAAACGATTTCCTAAACAGTCTAGCAACTCTTCAACCACAACAAGAAACATAAAAGGAGCAAGAGGATGTGTTATTTAGTGCCACGTAAATCAGACTCCCACTTACTAAAAATTTATATATGGATGTTACAAACCAAGTCCCTCAACCAACTCCACCATTTATCATCAAAGCCTAATTTGCATATAATCAAGAAAAGACAAATCAACCAAGTCATAGACTTTTTCAAAATCTACTTTGAGGATGAAGAAACTTTTGTGAAGTCTACGAGTACAGTCATCTGTCTCGTTTGTCACCAAAACATTGTCCATGATATTTCTTCCTCATAAGAAAGATGCTTGGAAAGGTGGAATCAATGAACCAAAGACCTTTTTCAAATGGGAAGCCAAGATCTTTGAGATAATCTTATGGATACTCGAGATTAGAGATATTAGTCTATATTTCTTAAGCAATCGCAGATTCAACACCATAAAACCAAAGCGATAAAAGATTATATAATAGTCTTAGGAAGATATACATTATAGTAAAATTCTTGTATTGCTTTACTAGGTTAGCTTCAATAGCATTCCAATAAAATTTATAGATATGGAATCCAAATCCATTTCACCTCGAACTTTTTCCTCCATCACAAGCTCATACTACTTTAATTTCCTCCTTTGCAAACGGTGAATATAAGAAATTGTTATCTTGCAAAGATAAAAAATTAAAAAATATCCCATCTAGTAGGCCTCACAACCCCAACCTCTTTAAAATGGTTTAAAAATGTTTAAAAGACTGCTTCCTCGACTCTCACCACCCCTTCAATCCATTCACCAGATTCTACTTTAACTCCTATAATTTGATTTTGTCTGCATCTTGCCCTATGGTAAGCATGAATTTGATTCACCTATGGTAAGCATGAATTTGATTCACCTTCCTTTACCAATTTAAGCTTTGCCTTATGATGATCATACTCTCATAAATCCTTACTTCCCTCCAAAACTCCTGTAGAATCGAGAATCTGTTTGAATTATCTATTTCCCCCTCCAAAACCCTCAACTCCGATTTCTCCATTTCATGTATCATAGAAATCTAAGCCTTTTCTATCCCATTAAACACATCTTTAATAAAGACAAGGACGATGCACTTTTCCTTAAACCCAAATAATTTCTATCCTGAACTAGGATGATGCACTTTTTTTATAAATTCACGAAAAGAAAGATGTCTAGTCCAACAATTGAAAAATCGAAAATGTTTCTTTCCCCAGTCCGCACCTTCGCCCTTGAGAAAAATCCAACTATGATACGAAAGTTCTAATAATAAATTTGGTCACATCAAGACGTTCTCTCCTCTTTTTTGTTTCATCTGTATATAAGAATGCTCAATAGAAAGATCCTAGAAAGTCAAAAAACTGTTTGTTCCATAACTGACATGGTACTCTATAACATTTTAGCCAAACCAACTTTTCTGTGTCACTAATTGATGGATCCCATTTAAGAATTTCCTCAAACCACTTGGTCACCCACTCCATATTTTTATTAATGTACTCGCTAACATCCTATCATCCTTTGTTTCAAGAAGCACCATATTACAGCCGATAGGTGTAGCTCTAATGCCAAAAATACCATGAAGGTGAAGTTTCTCTTATGTAAGGTACGAATATCCTTGTTTTCCTTAGCTTTCCCACATAAGATTTATATAACTTTTCCACCACTTGCTTATCTGGCTTGGAATTTGCTTCAAAGATTGGAACATTATCGAATCTTCCTATGTTGGCATCCTTTCTTTTAAAGGTTCCTTTATGTTGTCTGACTACGTTTGCATGAGACTTTTATGACCGATGCCCTCCTATCCATTGACATCGCCTTCTTAACATCTCCCTTGGTAAATTCAACTTATGCTTAATTTCATCAAACACCTTACCACTTCCTTTTCTTTTGACCTCCCTTTATCAAACCTCAGAGCTTCTTGTATTCTTCACATCTGCAAATCTAGTAAAGCCAAATACCCCGCCCCCCCTCTTCATTGGGATATACACTTCAATAATCCCATACATCTTGAAGACTTCGCATATATCCTTTGGAGAGAAATGTTATTGAAAATTAGTAAAGAAGAAGGTTGATATCTTTTGCCATTCATCAACCTCTCGTACCGATGCAATGCATTTTGTTGATCAACTTGTTGAACCCACTTTGCTTTTCTTTCTAACTTCGGAACATCAATTGTTAATTAGTCTTGTTAGTAAAAAGATTAAAACTAACTACCTCTCACTCCCACCTCTTCTATATCTGCTTCTCCATTTTCCTTGGCTCCACAAATTTGATTATTCACCCCTTACTATATTTTAAGGAAGGGAACCAAGAAGTTACATCCTTTTTCTCTCGAACGCTAGTAGTGCTAATACATTTTGAAAAGAAGTATTGGAATATAATGAAGATAAATATCTTTTTTTAATAAATGCTAACAATATTCTCTTTTTATATCGTGGATTGAATTTTTTTATAAAAAGTACGCTTTTGGTATATATCATTGGTTGTTTTTTTTTTTTAAAGTTTTTGTATAATTAGTTGAAACACATGGAAAACAAATTTTGGTAGTCCCACATTTCATCTAATATTTTAACTTCATAGATTTTGATTTTTTAATACATTTTTATCAATAATAAATATGTGTTAGGATATATATGTTACTAGTATTTTTTTTTTATTTTGCTTTTGCTCTCAACAATCACCTCTATGTATCATCTAATATTTTAACTTCATAGATTTTGATTTTTTAATACATTTTTATCAATAATAAATATGTGTTAGGATATATATGTTACTAGTATTTTTTTTTTATTTTGCTTTTGCTCTCAACAATCACCTCTATGTACTTTCTCATTAGTTTCTTCCTCTTCAAATACCTCATAGTATCATAATTCATAACTAATGCACTCACTTCTGAACGCCACACACGCTGGTGTTAACTTCGGTCTCCAAGTTATGGAATTTTTTTTTTTTTTTACTTATATGAGTACGAATCCATGTATAAATATTTAAAAACTTATTAGAATAAATTGCTATTTTTACATATATAAGTTCGATCAGGAACAATTTTTAGATGTAGTCATGTAATATATAATCTAATTATTAAAAAGTTTGCAAGAAAGAGTTTAGAGGTCAACTAGCTTTTCAGCTTCTTTTTTTTTTCTCTAAAAAATTCAAATTTGTAATTTAATAATTTGTAATTTGGTTCTGATAAATAAATAATACGCATAGCATTATGTTTGTAGGTAGTTGGGATTTAATTGACGGTGAATGTGTGAATAGAGACAAGATTTGCCAAAAATGTATTTGGTTTTCTACGTAACATAATGCAGTATATTTTTTAAGGAAAACACTTATATATTATAGATTGACATTTAACGATCTTTAATATATATAATATAAATTTTTTACTTTATTAATTAATACTTTAAAAATCTTATAAACAAAAAGTTATAATTAATCATCACATATAAAACTCCATATAATATATGAAAAGAATTTTATTAATGGAGGCTGGCAAATGGTTGTGAATAGAGATGAATAACTTTTCCACATGAAAATTAGCAATTTGAAAAACTTATAATCCATGAAATTTGGTCCACGAGATCTAGATTTTAAACAGGTTTATTGTACTCATTCTATAAAGTCTATGAGACCCCAACTCAAATAAAAAATAAAAAAAAATCTTCTTTTAAAAACCTATTTATCTCAATTTAAATTATTATCAAAACTCTAACATATCTTTAAATTCATCACATAATGAATTACAAGACAATAATTAAACAAAATAAAAATATTTATTAATGAATAGTTAAATCATAAATGTCATTTCAAACATAATTTCAATCTCAAATATAAAATAAAAAGTTCAAATTTAAAATACATACAACAAAATATAAATATACTAAAAAATAAAATCTTAAATATCAGATGTTATTATTAAAGTATTGGATTTTTTTATTTTACTTATAATATCCCATTTTCTATAAGTAATATAATTTTTTAATTAAAAATTTAATTATATGAAGATTCGAAAATTAATTTCTAAAGTCGTGAGTTTTGCAAGTGAAACATAAAAAACTCGCATATCTAAGAATAAGTATCAACAAGTTATAGCTAATTTCCATAACCACTTGGGAATTGAGATTCCGTACAAAGTTCTTCCATATATAATTAGGAAAATCACTTCCATCCATTCATTTATCTACCTGTTGTAGATTTGCAGGACGACCATATAATTTAGTTTTTTCTATTATAGTATAATATTGCTGTCAAGTTTTACTATTTTTTATGTATAATTACTCTTTACTGGGAACTTAATTCATTATTATTACTGAAAATATGTTTATTATTTTCAAAATATCTTTATTTTTAAAAATTAGTTTACTAAAAAAGCCCATTTAGCAAAAGACAAGCAACTTTCTCATTTGTATATAGTAAGTTTTCATTTACCGAAACAATTTCTTTCTATTTAGCTTTTTCCGTTGTTTCAAATAAAATATATTTGTGATTGTAGTTGGAAATAATAGTTTAATATTTTTCTAGATTACGAGATGTTTTAATATTATTTTAATGTAAAGTTAATTCTAATTTTGGCTCTTGAATGTAAGGTGTTTATAATCACAATTATTAAAACTAAATTATATCTATAGGTTTGACTAATTGGATTTTGAAACTTTACATCATCATTAACTGCTCAAGAAAATAATAAAATATAAAACATGGGCTAGAAATATCTGAAGCCAGTTTGAAAGGGAGTGGATGCAATGTCTTAGTGGGGGAAAGTCAATGTGACTTTCATCTTTTCTTAACATTTTAGATTGTTACTTATTTGAAAAATTTTAATTAAAAAGTTTAGCTATTATTATTGGGAGGTGTAGTATGCTAAGGTCTATAATTTTTTTTATTTTTGTGTTAATTATTTTTTATTTAAAAATAATATTCACTTCTCCAAATTTATATGTCCAGTGACCACTTAATTAATATTATGTAAGATATAATTTTTTTATTTTTTAAATAAATAATAAAGTTAGGAGATTTATTGGCTATCAAATACTACGTATAAAATATTCTTAATTCATATTATAAGTGATAATTAACTTTATTTTATGTGATTAATAATGTTAAAATATTATTGACTATTATGCATGATTAGTTATATTTAAAAGTATGATTAATTTTGTAGCATATGTAGTTAATAGTGTTATGAAATAATTGTAATAATTTATCATATTTGAAATTAAATTAATCATATTTATATACATGGTTAATAAGATGAACGTTAGATGAGTATTTATATAGATGTACAAATATCACTATCCTCTTTTATTATAGGCTAATTATAATTTTAGTGTTTTTATTTTTTAAAGTTGACAATTTTGATTCCTTTATTTTTTTTTTTAGTAATTTATTTTATTTATTTTTAAAAATGTTATTTCCGTATTGTCTCTTAAATTTATAGCATTGTCTTCTACCAATAAAACTAACATTGATTAATTAATTAGTATTAGTTTGATGATAAATAATTTATTTACTAGTAAATAAAATTATGTTAAAAAATAATATAAACTTTATTAATCTAGTAAATAAAATGTAGTTAAAAAATAAATATAAAACTTCATTAATCTATTAATAAATTATTTAAAACATTACTCCGCATCATGATAATAACTGAACCTGTTTTCTAACCTTTGTTTTAATTTTATTTTTTTTAAAACATGCATATGTAAGATTCAAATATAAGACCTCTAATTAAGTTAGCATAATCCTTGCTAATTGATCAGAGTTACATACTCTAGGTAATAATTGATAAATATAATAATGTATATAAAATTTATATATAATTAAATTAATTATCATAAATACTAATTTATGCCAAAGATATTAAAATCCTTTTCATTATAGAAAAGTCATATGATATTGGAAAAACAATTTTTTTCGGTGGAAGAGAAACACGTAGAGTTGGAGTAAAAGGAGATTATCATAAATACTAATTTATGAAAAAGATATTATAATCCTTTTTAGTTATTTTGTTTGGTTTTAATTCATCATTCATGTTTTTAAGAAACGATATTAATTGGATGTAAGAGGATTATTAGCTATCAAATGATTTATCACATTGTCGAAAAGTTTAACATGATAGCCTAAAGTATTTTTATTTTTTAATACATATTTTTAATTACTTATAAATTTATTTAATGTCATAAACTGTTTTGAATAGATAAAATATTAAAAATATAGTTTGTCATAAAAAATTATACATGATTCTTCCCTTCAAACTTCCTCATGACTTGGTAAGTCACAAGCTAATCAAGTCTCTTAATTAATGTTTTTTTGAAAGTAAAGACTAAAATCAAAATTACTTTTAAACAACAATACTAAAATGAAACAAAAATATTTATCAAGTTAACAAATTGAAAATATTTGAAGGCTAAAACAAAAAAAAAATGCTTTATTTTTCAATATAAAAAAGATTATTTAAGTCTAAAATCTTATTTACCATAAGTTGTATAAATTTGAAATAATTTATTAATTAAGATAGCACATAATATTAATCAATAAATCATTGGTATAAACGATACTAAACTTGCCTCTTTAAACAAGATTTTTAGTTCGAATCTTATGGAGAAATGTGATTAAAAAGAAATATCTTATTGAAAGTAAATTAATAAAAACTGGTGGATATTTTGTATCAATAATATAAATAAAAAATTACAGAATATAAAAAAAAAAGATATTTAACAAAATATTAAAAATATATTTAATTATTACCTGCATAGTTGTTAAACACAAGTGTTAGCTTTTAAACTCATATGAGTTTACAAAGCTAAAACTTGTTGATATGCATGAAAACTTGTTCTATTCTAAACTTGGATAAGCTCAATAAATTCGATTGTGAAATCTGTAAAACTTAAAAATTGTTAATGATTTTGAAATTGTATAATATGTATTATTAATTTTATGTTATACCGAAACTTTGTTACTTTGTGGGTGATATTTGTTAGTTTAATTATTATAAATAATATTTTTTTATAAATAATATCAAAATTTTGTTATGTTGATAACTTATGAATAGTGTTTACTTACTAACATAATAATAGTTTTTATCCTGTATTATGAATAAAAAAATTTTAATATAAGATAAACATGTATCTCATAAGTTTATGAATCAAATATCCTCCTCAACTTAACTTTTGAGTTTAAGAACATCGATTACATGTTGAACTTTAATCAATCACATCTAAATTACATAATGAAAAGGAAATGTGAACAACTTACGCAGGTAAAAATTTAGAACAAAATTTTTATGTGACATGAGTAGAAATATCTACTTAATCATGGGCCTAAACTGAAAAGGCCGTGGCCGAGAGCAACCTACTATCTGACAGCACATCACTAATCGGGTCCAACACAGATTCATTATAAACATCTTTAAATTTGAATTAACACTATCTTAATTTAAAATATCATATTTAAAAATTTTTTCAAATTATTATTTTATTTTTTATTCTCTCTTTTCTTCTCTTCTCTCTTCCTTATATAATTTTTTCCATTTTCACTTTCTCTCCTCTCTCTTCACTTTATTTTTTCTTTCTGTTCTCTTTCTCCTTACTTCTTAGTTAGTGTATACATAATACATGTAATATATTTATTTAAATATTTTTTAGTATAGTAATTTAATTTCTTATATTTTTAGTATAGTAATTTAATAAAATTTTAATATACTTAATTTATTATTTTTAGTATAGTTGTTTAATTTATTATTTTTTTCATTAATAAATATATATTTATTATATTAATTTACTTAATTAATTACATATTTAGTATAGTTATTCAATTAAATATTTGATTAGTGTAGTTAATTACATGTAGTAAAGTTTTTTTTTTTAGATATAGTAATTTAATTAATTTTTAGTTACTTAATTTATTATTTTTAATATATTTATTTAATTTATTATTTTTATTATAATAATTACATATTTATTATATTAATTTAATTAATGAATTACGTATTTATTATAGTTATTTAATCAAATATTTGGTTTTAATTTCTTATTTTTAGTAGAGTAATTTAATTTCTTATTTTTTTAGTATAATTATTTATTTCTTAATAATTACGTTTTTTGTATAGCTATTACTTTTTTATCTCTCCGGCCATCGTTTGTCAGAGAGTAGAAAATTTGTAAATTTGTTTACTGTACGATAAATGGTTGCCAAAGAATAAACAAAAATTGCAAATTTTTTTTACTCTCTGGCAAACCATTGCTGAAGAATAACAAAAATTACAAAATTATAAATTTAAATAAAAATTCAATATTATTATTGAATAATTAATTACCTTTAATGATATTTAAACTGGAAAATTTCAAATATATTATTCAAAGGCAAAATAAAGTCAATATTAAAGAAAACGAAAAGAAAATAAAAATATCATAAACAAATATTTCTCAAACACATCTATTTGAATTGAGAAAAAAAATACAAACAAATGACAACTTATTTTTTTACTCCTTTTCCCTTTTTTAGTTGCGGCTTCCTTTATTTTTAAAAAAAAAGGTTAGAACATATTTCAATTTATTTTTCAAATTAGAAATTAAAATAACTAAAATTTTAAATAACTTTAAGTATAAAATTTAAAAAGTAATTAAAACAATATTTATTTCAAATTTCAAATTTTAAAATAAATTTCACACATAAACAAAGAAATATTAAATATATTTATATATTAATTTTTTCAAGAAAATATTAAATATATTTATATATTAATAAATTATAAAGATAAAAAATTCATTAACTACTAATTAATTTTTTTAAAATTTCTATTTTTTAGGAGTTATAATAGTATTTATTTGAAACAATCACGTATTTAGAACTCAATCTCAAAATTAAGAATCAAACTAAGACAAATTCCACACTAATAGATCCACGCTAACTTCTTTTTGTGCTTCTTTTTCTTTTTTTTAGCTATACCTTCTATTTAAAAAAAATGTTAGAATACATCTCAATTTATTTTGCAAATTATAAATTTCAAAATTTAAAATAAATTTTACAATTGAACAAGGAAATATTAAATATATTTATTATTAATTTTTTTCAAAAAAATATTCAATATATTTATATAATAAATTATAAAGATAAAAAATATATTAATTAATAATTAATTTTTTCTTTAAATTTGTATTTTTTTAGAAATTATAACAGTATTTATTTAAATCAACTGTGTATTTAAAATTGAATAATTATATATTTGAAATTGAACATCAAAATTAATAATAAAACAAAGATAATTTTTTTACTGAATTTTTTCTTTACTCTCCAGCAATATATTTTAGGAAAATAAAAAAATTTATAAATTATTTTACTCTCCAACAATACTTTATTAAAAAATAAAGTCATTAAAAATATATTAATATTCACCCATAAGAATTAAAAATGGAGTGGTGAGAATTCAAATTCCGAAGGCATTCCCTTCTATCCCTTGCTCAACTTTCAAGTCTCAAAACACTTTTGTCTCTAATGAGGTTCTGGCCCACTTTCTTTTTCATCATCAATACACTCATGCTTCTGTGCGTCTGTCAGGGCATCAAACTTCTCAATTGTTATAATTACAATATACATATTTCTACACTATGTTATACCACTTCCATTTCATTCCATACCACTAAGCTCGTTCTATTTCAGAAGGACACGTGTCTTTTCCAACTTCACTCCTCCTAGTCCTCCATGATGGTGCCAGTATGGTATAATAATGCTGCCAGTTGCCAAAGATTAAAATTCCTACTAATTTGCTAAATAACATCATTAGCGCTCCATTTAACTGTCATAATTTGCAGCCCCACAAGGACAATCATAAATATGTTAGGTACTTATTAAAGAAAAAAAAATTATAATTTAATTTGTTAGTTTAATAAGATATAAATTTAAATATTTATAATCAAACTTTTTTTATAAATTTAAAATGTTTTATGAGAAAACTTTTACTAATATATCCTTAGTAATACTTTTATAGTATTAGGTCATAAAATCATAAGGTATATCATGAAAAAGAAAGTTATAAGGTAGTTTTTAACTATTGTAATATATGAAGGAAAAAAAACAATACTAGGCACACGAATACACGTTGGGTAAGGAAGGTGGGACAATCTGACAATCCAGACCTGAAAAAGAGGGATTTCGAGAAAAGGAATTTAACATTTTTTTAGACTACTATAGACGAGAGGCAGAAAAAGAATTAAAGAATAGCTTTATCATACCGAAATTAACTTTTACTTTTCTGAAGTCACATTTAAATTATACCATACTTAATTTTAGTTTTAAAATAGTATTTGTACGGATTATCGGATCGAGGACATTTTGAAAAAGTCAATTTAAACGAGACTTTACCTGAATTTCGGTGTTACACGAACATAATCACTAAGCAAAATGAATTAACTTAATTTTATAATTAATTGAACTAAACATTATTGACACGTTATTTAGTTTTTTTAATTAGGTTCATGAAACAATAACAAATATCATGTTTTTTAAATTAACTTTTACTTTTCTAAGGTCACATTTAAATTATACTATATTTAATTTTAATTTTAAAATAGTATTCGTACATGTCATTGAATCAAGGACATTTCGGAATTAAGGTCAATTTAGATGAGACTTTACCTAAACCTTGATGTTACACAAACCTGATTGAGTAATAAGATAAATTAACTTAATCTCATAATTAATTAAATTAAACATCATTAACACGTTATTGAGTCTTTTTTAATTAGGTTTATGGAACCTGAGCCCATGCCAAAACTTATAAACAGAGCTTACATAAAGAAAGGAGAACAACCCACTCACGACAAGGAAGTTAAAACTTTGAGAACAAAGTCAGCTAGATTCCTGATCATCGGGGACAAACTATTTAAAAGAGTCTACTCGACGCCACTCTTCAAATGCCTAACCTCGGAATAAGGAACCAACATCTTGGAAGAGTTGCATGATGGGATCTACATATTCCATTTAGGGGCTCGGACCTTGGCGACAAAGGTCACAAAGGTAGGATACTACTGGCCCACTCTAAAAAAGGACATTGAGGTCTATGTTAAAAGATGCAAGAAATGATCCCCTCCTCCTTGGCCTTTTTCCTTTTGGGGCATGGACATTTTGGGCTATTTTCCTCAGCTAAAGGACAATGCAAGTTCCTACTTTTTCAAATTGACTACTTTACAAAGTAGATTGAAGTTGAACCACTAGCGAAGATTTCGGCCAACAATGTTTAGAAATTTCTTTAGAAGATAATATGCAGATTTTGAATACCTTATAGAATTATGACTGATAACAACAAGCAGTTTGTCAATAGAGGCTTAGAGGAGTACATAAAGGACCAACAACGCCAAACCCATAATGTCCTTTGTGGGGGAGACATTGGCGAAGGTTGTCAAGGACCAACAACAACTTTAGTCACTATCCAACATAGACAACCATGGCCAGGCACGGTATCACCGTTGTTCCCATGTCTAATAAAAGGGAAACATTCGTCTTTCATTCTCGTCATAAAAATGACAACAATCATTTGACCTTATGAAAACTTTGAAAAAACTTCCGTTAAAGTCCTTTAGGGACGAGGTGTAGGGAGAAAGAATCAAAATTCGATTGCCCAGTTAGTGATGATACAAAAAAAAAATCCAGGGGTTGGGTTCTATGTAGAGGGCTTGCAAAGAACTCGAAAGGCTTGAAGAGATGGCCAACTATTAGGATGAAGTTGACTCAGCGCCATGTTCAGACCTCGGAGCACCGCCATTGTGAATTCATCGAAAGGCAAGCGGACATGGAACTCAGTGAAAAGTTCCTTGTACATGTAGAAGAACTTGGCTACCGAGATCAGATTATGGGTTTCGTTTTTGGAGAAAATGGGTAAAAACAGTTAGAAAAAAGAAGCTCTCTTTGGACCTTTCGTTAGTTATTAAAAAATCTAGATTAAAAATGCTTTTATATGAGTTTTCTAGCAAGGTAATCAATTACCCAGTGGATTACTTGATCTGCTACTACAAAATAGGCCTATAAAGCAAGGTCTTTGGTTTAATCAATTACTATTTTCAAGTAATCGATTACTCCCGAGAACAGGAATAAGAATACCAATTTTCTTAAAGGGTAATTAATTACCATAATAAGGTAATTGATTATCTTACTACAAAAACTCATTTTGATGATTTTTCAATAGTTCCCACCCTATGTAATCTATCCTTTAGGTACTCAAACACATTCACATGCCTATCTAAACACATAATATAAGTACCACACCTATCAAACGTGTTTCGTACCATGAAAATGAATTGAGTAAAACTTAAAAAGAAAACTCACGTGATAGAACTAATTCTTCAAAACCAAAACTTCAAAGAGCTTCAAAGGATTTGATGGCTTCTTCAAGTTTTCCAATCCTTCAATTCCAACAATCTCCCCCTTTTGGGTTTTGATGAGCTAAACACTCTAGCACTTGCTCTTTCTATTCACTTTGATAGATCTTTAAGTCTTTAAGTTTAGGCAATGAGATTTGAGCCAATCAATCTTTTCACTCAATATTCAAACTTCTTCGTTACAATATCATTCAATATTTTCCCCTTTTTGGCACCTTAAACAAAAAGATTAAGAGAGAAAAACAAAGGGATATAACACAACAATTTTAATAAGATAAAGCTAGTAGAGATGGTTAAAATAATGCATCAAATTTGCAAAATTCCATATAAAACTAGTAAAATTGTGCATTTTTATGCAACAAAAATCTACATAGAACTATCGCACAATATTAAAGGATATTACAATTTTAATCACCAAAGATACATAGTTGAGCTTAACATAAACGGAATTGAAATTGTCCTAACATCTTGAATTTGAAATTGAACGATATTAAACTGAAATTGAACCAAAGCCACAAAAAGAAAACAATGTCCAACTCCTCTAATTAGGGAGGATCAGTTGGTTAATTAGTATTAATTGAGCACATGCCAATTTAACACTGAATTAATTCAACCAAGATTCAAGCAATGTCCTATTCTCATGGATCTATGTTCCCTCTTAATTTGAATTAGAATTTTGGAGGGAACTGACATGGCATTCTCAAAATTCAAATTTAAACAAGAAACAACAAGAAGTGCCATGTAGTAGTGAGAGAATGAGTTGCGCCTACAAGAGGGGCAAAGGGGCCCACATGTCTCCTACATGCTTTATGTGTTGGTTAGAAGGGTGTGAAGAGTAATTAAGGGTGTGGTAACTAAATCCCACATGTCAAAACTCTCTTGGATTAGCCCAAGCAAATTAACACACTCCACAAAGAGACTAATTACACCTCCTAAAGAAAAAAATCCTAAAGGCCAAAATACATGGCTATAAATAAAACTAACTACACCCTTAAAATCCTAATGACTTAAGAGTGCTCATACAAGCCTAAAAATGGTCAAATCAGTACAAATTAATGGAGCATGTCTTAAACTAAGCTCCTTAAAGCTTCATCTAAGTCATGTCCCTCCTTTATTGGTCCTAACTCAAACACGTGCTAAGGGGGAATGCATATCCTCCTCTCCTTTAGGGAGGATTTGACCTCAAATCCTGATGGTTTTCTTCCTCTTCTTCTAGTCCTGAAAAAGAATAAGCATAGGAATAAGTATGTGATTATATACACAGATGTTAAGGGCAGAGACCTATAGGGAGGCCTCGTAGACTTAGGGTGGCCTCGTAGACTTAGGGTAGTGAGGGTATGCACTAAGGTCTGAAAAATGTTTGTTGTGCTTATGCCCTTACACATTAGTTTCCCAAGTGACTCCAAGAACACTAAGGGCTAGTTTGATGTGACCATGCCTAGCCAAGGACCTATCACTAGGGCCATGGCTACAAGGATTGAAGAAGACCTAGCCTTTGCAAACAAAGGAAGACTTCACCTCCTATGGAGAGTGAAGATATTAGGCTAGGGACTTTAGTTAATAAAATGTAATTTTCCTTTATTTTAATTTTGAGGAGCATTAGGAATTTAATTTGGGACATGTATTTAGTCCATTTTTTTATTTTAGGAGGTGTCTTAGGAATTTAGAGGGTGGATTTAGCTTTTTGGGTCTTTATGAAGGAAATAAGGGGTAGCCTTGATATCTACACCCCTCTTTTCCTACATAAACCCCCTAAGCTAATAAGAAGGAATCTTGGCCCTTGGTTTGAGAAACTTGGGCACCAAGTTTGATGATCTAAGGAGGGAATTGTTTCTCAATCCTCCTCCCTTAGATCTCTCTTTTTAATCCTAACCCTTCTTTTTTAGGTTATCTTGTTCAAGAGGTTAGATACGTCTATAAATAAGAGCTCCTCCCCTCACTTGTATTTTTTACACTTGAATTTAATCCTAGAGATCATATTGGTTTTGAAGTTCTTACCTTTGAGTGTCCCCCCTTCTCCTTGTGAGAGCTTCTAATAGTTATCAAGAGACCCCTCCCTTGTGGCCTCTCCCCTTTGGCTTATCAAATCTAGTATTTGTGGCGCCTCACCCCATTCCTTTTCTCTCCATAAATCCATTTCCCTTCCAAGTGACCTTAGAAAGGATCCTTTGGGCAAGTGATCATCAAAGATCACATCAAGTGGTATCTAGAGCCACTTTCTAAAGGTCACGTTGTTTCTCAATTTTTTTTTTGCTTTGTTGTTTATCTCTTTAATCTCTTTATTTTAAAGTCCTTCATTTTTTGTCATCTTTATTTCCTTTATTATTCTTGCTATTCTGCCCAAGGATTATGGGATAAGCACTAGTTTTAATGTTTCTGATTTGTCTCCATTTGTAAGTGCTGAAAATGATGAAGACCTCATGGATTTGAGGTCAAATCCTCTCCAAGGGGGAGGAGATGATGTGACCATGCCTAGCCAAGGACCTATCACTAGGGCCATGACTAGAAGGATTGAAGAAGACCTAGCCTTTGCAGACAAAGGAAGACTTCACCTCCTGTGGAAAGTGAAGATATTAGGGTAGAGACTTTAGTTAATAAAATGTAATTTTCCTTTATTTTAATTTTGAGGAGCATTAGGAATTTAATTTGGGACATGTATTTAGTCAATTTTTTATTTTAGGAGGTGTCTTAGGAATTTAGAGGGTGGATTTAACCTTTTGAGTCTTTATGAAGGAAATAAGGGGTAGCCTTGATATCTACACCCCTCTTTTCCTACATAAACCCCCTAAGCTAATAAGAAAGAATCTTGGCCCTTGGTTTGAGAAACTTGGGCACCAAGTTTGATGATCTAAAGAGGGAATTGTTTCTCAATCCTCCTCCCTTAGATCTCTCCTTTTAATCCTAGCCCTTCTTTTTTAGGTTATCTTATTCAAGAGGTTAGCTACCTCTATAAATAGGAGCTCCTCCCCTCACTTGTATTTTTTACACTTGAATTTAATCATAGAGACCATATTGGTTGTGAGGTTCTTACCTTTGAGTGTCCCCCTTTCTCTTTTGTGAGGGCTTCTAAGAGTTATCAAGGGACCCCTCCCTTGTGGCCTCTCCCCTTTGGCTTATCAAACTAGTATTTGTGGCGCCTCACCCCATTCCTTTCCTCTCCGTAAATCCATTTCCCTTACAAGTGACCTTAGAAAGAATCCTTTAGGCACGTGATCATCAAAGATCACATCAATCACTTTTACTACGTAGATGATAAGCCAAGAGTGAAGCTAGCCACAAGGGAAGAAACCCTTGATAATATCATGAATAAATCTCACAAGAGTGGAGAGAACATGAACACTTTCTAAGAAGAAGAGCTCTCAAATTTAGAGAAGTATTTTCATTCAAAATGAGTGTTAAAGAATTACAAAAGGTGGAAAGCTCAATATATAGAGCTTAGCATGGACCTATGGGCCTAGCATAAGCATAAACGTACAACTCCTCTAATTAGGGAGGATTAATTAGTTAATTAGTGTTAATTGAGTACATGTCAATTTAACTATAAATTAATTCAACCAAGATCCAAACAATGTCCTATTTTCATGGATCTATGTTGCCTCTTAATTTGAATTTGAATTTTGGAGGGAGATGACATAATATTCCCAAATTCAAGTCTAAACAAGAAGCAATAAGAAGTGCCATGTAGGAGTGACAAAATGATTTGGCGCCTACAAGAGGAGTCAAGGGGGCCCACATGTCTCCTACATGCTTCATGTGTTAGTTAGAAGGGTGTGAAGATGAATTAAAGGTGTGGTAACTAAATCCCACACGTTCAAACTCTCTTGGAACAGCACAAACTAATTAACACACTCCACAAAGAGACTAATTACACATCTTAAAAAAAAAAACCTAAAGGCCAACATACAAGGATGGAAATAAAACTAACTAAACCCCTAAAATCCTAATGACTTAAGGGTGCTCATACAAGCCTAAAAATGGTCAAATCAATAGAAATTAATGGAACATGTCCTAAACTAAATGATGCATGCCCCCCAAGCAAGGGCCTTATCACAAGGGTCATAGCTAGAAGAATAGAAGAGGACGTGGCTAGAATAGATGGAGGAAGACCTCACCTCTATATGACCATCAAGATGTGCAAACCATGACTCACTATTAGCTTGGGCTTATTTCTTGATACTTTTATTATTCGTAATTTTTACACTCTAGAAAACTTAAACATGGACTTTAGGGAGTGGATGAAAAAAAAACAAGAGAGAAGAGAAGAAAAAATGAGAGAAAAAGAGGCCAAGGAGAAAATAAAAATAAAAGAAACAGAGGAAGAAAAAAGAGAAAAAAGAAAGAAGGAAGAGAGAAGAATAAGAGAAAGGAGAGAAGATGAAGAAAGGAGAGAAAGAAAAGAAAGAGAAAGAAGAAGAAAAAAAAAAGCATGGGAATGATGAGAATTACAAAATGAAAGGGATAGTCTTAGGTTTTCCATCTAGACATACCCATAGGAGTGAAAGTGAGGAAGAATACTACAATCATCCTAGGAGAAACTCCCATTCATCCATGCATAATAATGAGGCCCCTCCAAGGGAGCCCAAAATTGATCTCCCCACATTTCATGGGAGGGAAGATGTGGAAGTCTACCTTGATTGAGAAATCAAGGTAGAACAACTCTTCACTTGCCATGAGGTAAGAAAAGAAAGAAAGGTTCCAATGGAAACCCTTAGCTTCCAAGGGCATGCCATGCATTGGTGGGTTGGGTTAACCATGAGAGAATTCGCACCAATATGCCTTCCATAAGATATTGGAATGATCTTAGAAGTGCTCTAAAAAGAAGGCATATTCCCTCTTGTATGAAAGAGATCTTTTGGATATACTCCAAAGACTAAGGCAAACCAACCTTAGTATAGAAAAGTATAGACAAAAGATGGAACTTCTTATCTTGAGGGCGGGTATCATTGAGGAACCCAAGGCCACTATGGCAAGGTTTTTGTGTGGGTTGAGCCCCAAAATTCGTGATAAGGTGGAGCTCTTCTCATTCAATTCCTTTTGATGAGTTTGTCCAACTTTGCATCAAGGTGGAAAACCAACTTAGAAGGAAAAATTTTAAAAAGGATAACCCACCTTATGTAAAGAGGGACCAACCTAAGGGGAACTCTTTCAAGAGTTACCCCAAATAGGAACATCCCAAGCACTTCAAAGAGCATAAAACATCATATATAGAGAGAAAAACCCCTACTACTAACTCTAATGAGAAAGTTAGTAGTATCAAATGCTTTAAATGTCTTGGGAGAGGCCACATTACATCTCAATGCCTTACTAAGAGAAACATCATCATGAGGGCCCAAGATGTTTATAGTAGTGAGTCAAACCCTAAACATCATCATGCATACCAATCTGATTGTGATCAAACCGTTTATGCATGTGAGGGAGACCTCTTGATGATAAGAAGGCTTCTTGGATGCCAACCTTTGAAAGTGTCCTCATCTCAAAGGGAGAGCATATTTCACACTCGCTATAAGGTGAATGACAAAATATGTTCTCTCATTGTAGATAGTGGGTCATGCTACAATTGTTGTAGCTCAAGGTTGGTGGAAAAGCTAGCCTTGACCCCACTTCCCCACCCTAAGCCTTACAAGCTTCAATGGCTCAATGAGCAAGGGGAAATGGAGGTCAATGAGCAAGTCATGGTTCCAATTTCCATTGGGTCTTATAAAGATGAGATCCTGTGTGACATAGTCCCAATGGAAGCTGGTCATATCTTGCTAGGAAGACCATGGAAATTTGATAAGAAAGCCATACACCATGGTCATTCCAATAACATCATCCTCACTCATAAGGATATGCGCATTAAGTTGTATCCTCTAACACCTTCACAAGTGGCTGAGGACCAACTCATCATGAAACATAAGAGATATGAGGAGAGAAAAAAGAAAAGCTTTACCCCTAAAGCTTGAAAGGGGTAAGGAGGTTGAGTTGGAAATTGGTGCCCCTTTCAAGAAAGTCATTAGTAAAAGGAGTTTATTTGCGACAAAATTGGATTTAAAGGAAGCCCTCTTAACTAACAGACCTTTCTATCTCCTCCTTTGCAAAAAGACATCCCTTATTTCTTTCCCCTCCACTTCTTTCCCTTCTAGTTCTAGCACTGCCATAGAACTTGGACATGAGAACCTACCTCAAGAGGTTTAAGAGCTTTTAAAGGAGTTTGATGATGTATTCCCTAATGAAGTTCCCAAAGGACTTCCTCCAATTAGAGGTATGGAACACCAAATAGACTTGGTACCTGGGGCTAGCCTTCCTAATAGGCCTGCTTATAGGACTAATCCTATGGAGATCAAGGAGATTGAGTCTCAAGTCCAAGAACTATTGGAGAAGGGTTGCGTTCAAGAGAGCCTAAGCCCTTGTGCTGTGCCAGTCTTGTTGGTGCCCATGAAGAATGACCAATGGAGGATGTGCATCGATTGTTGAGCAATCAATAACATCACCATCAAATATAGGCACTCTATCCCTAGGCTTGATGACATGCTTGATGAATTGCATGGGGCCTAATTATTTTCGAAAATTGATCTTAAGAGTGGTTATCACCAAATCCGCATCAAGGAAGGTGATGAGTGGAAACCCGCTTTTAAGACCAAGTTTAGGCTTTATGAGTGGTTGGTAATGTCCTTTAGGCTTACCAATGCAACAAGTACGTTCATGAGGCTTATGAATCATGTCCTTAGGGATTGCTGAGGAAAATTTTGTGTAGTTTATTTTGATGATATTTTAGTGTATAGCAAGAGCCTAGATGAGCATGTAGGTCATCTTAGACGCGTCTTTTGCATCCTTGGGTCACACCAACTCTATGGAAACCTTGAAAAGTATAATTTTTATGTAGAGAGTGTGGTGTTTTTAGGTTTTGTAGTTAATAAAGATGGAGTTCATGTGGACCCCAACAAAATCAAAGCCATCCAAGAATGGCCCACCCCAAAAAGTGTGACTGAGATCAAGAGCTTTCATGGTCTCGCGAGTTTCTATAGGCGCTTTGTGCCTAATTTCTACGAACTTTTTCTCACCAATCAATGATTTGGTGAAGAAGGAAGTTCCCTTCCTTTGGGGTGCTAAACAACAAAAATTCTTCAAGCTTATTAAGGAAAAACTCATTCATGCCCCTGTTCTAGCTCTACCTGACTTTTCAAAAACTTTTGAGCTAGAGTATGATGCATCGAGTGTTGGAATAGGTGTTGTGTTATTGCAAGGCGGCCACCCCGTGACTTATTTTAGTGAAAAACTAAATGATGTCGCCCTCAATTACCCCACCTATGACAAAGTTTTACTTCTTAATAAGGGCCCTTCAAACTTGGGAACATTACCTTATTCCCTAGGAGTTTGTCATTCATAGTGACCATGAGTCACTAAAATATTTGAAAGGTCAAGGTAAGTTCAGCAAGAGGCATGCAAAGTGGGTTGAGTTTTTGGAAACTTTTCCCTATATAATCAAATACAAGAAAGGGAAGCACAATGTAGTGGCCGATGCCCTATCTGGAAGTCATACTCTTCTTGCTACTTTGAGCTCCCAAATCTTAGGATTTGATTATATTAAGGACCAATATGCTTCTAACCAAGAGTTTGGCCCCATTTTTGCTACCTCCTTGTCCAAACCTACTGATGGGTTTCATGTGAGTGATGGGTACTTATTCAAAGAAAGTAAACTTTGTGTACCCCAAGGATCTCTTAGAAAATTGCTTGTGAGAGAGAGCCATAAGGGTGGGCTCATGGGACATTTTGGAATAAACCAAACTTTGCTCATTTTAAAAGAAAAAATCCTTTTACACCATATGAAAAGATATGTCCAAAGACATTGCTCTAGATGCATAGCTTGTTTACAAGCTAAATCTAAAGTAATGCCTGATGGACTTTACACACCCTTACCGGCTCCCTCCGCTCCTTGGGTAGACATAAGCATGGATTTCATCCTTGGACTTCCTAGAACCCAAAGGGGAGCAGAATCTATCTTTGTGGGAATGGATAGGTTTTCTAAAATGGCCCATTTCGTACCTTGCCACAAAATAGATGACGCAAGCAACATTGCAAGACTTTTCTTCAAAGAAGTTGTCCGTCTGTATGGCATACCTCAATCCATAGTGTCTGATAAGGATGTTAAGTTCCTTAGCCACTTTTGGAAAACTTTGTGGGTTAGGCTGGGAACTAAACTCCTATTTTCTACCACATGTCATCCCCAAAATGATGGGCAAACTGAGGTAGTAAATAAATCCTTATCCACTATGCTAAGGGCATTTCTTAGGGGAAATCATAAGTCTTGGGTTAAGTATGTTCCCCATATAGAGTTTGCATATAATAGGGTGGTCCAAAGAACCACCAAGCACTCACCCTTTGAGATTGTTTATGGCTTCAACCCTCTTACACCTCTTGATATTTTGCCTTTACCTTTCCCTTCTTCTATTCATAAAGAAGGATTAGCTAAAGTAGATTTTGTTAAAAAATTACATGAAAGGGTCAACGCCAACATTAAACAACACTCTAAAGGTTATGCTGCTAAGGCTAATAGGGGAAGGAAAGAAATTATTTTCAATGAAGAGGATTGGATATGGCTTCATTTGAGGAAGGATCGTTTCCCTACTCAAAAGAAGTCCAAGCTTAGCCCCTGAGGGGATGGTCCCTTTCAAGTCCTCAAGAGAGTGAACAATAATGCATACATTATAGATCTCCTTGAGGACTATGGTGTCAGTACTACTTTTAATGTGTGTGACTTAATTCCTTTTGTAGGTACTGATGAAGAAGAGGAGGACCTATCAGATTTGAGGGCAAATCCTTCCCAAGGGGGAGGGAATGATGCATGCCCCCCAAGCAAGGGACTTATCACAAGAGTCATGACTAGAAGAATAGAAGAGGACATGGCTAGAATAGATGGACGAAGACCTCACCTCTATATGACCATCAAGATGTGCAAACCATGACTCACTATTAGTTGGGCGGATTTCTTTATACTTTTATTATTCGTAATTTTTCATTTATTTTACTTAGAGGATCTTAGGATTTTATTTGGGATATGTATTAGTCCATTTAATTTTCTAGGAGGTGTTCTAGTAATAAAAAGGGGTAAGGATAACTTTTGAGCCTTTATTTAGGTTATAAAGTTTGATAACTACACCCCTCTTTTCCTAAATAAAACCCCTAAGCTAATAAGAAGAGATTTTGGCCCTTAGATCTACTTGCTTGGGCGCCAATTAAGAAGCTAAGGGAGAGGATTGATTGGACTTTAGGCTTCAATCCTCCTCCCTTGGATTCTCCCTTTTAATCTTAACCCTTCCTTTCTTTTATGTCTTGTTCAAGAGGCTAGCTACCTTTATAAATAAGTGCTCCTCACCACTCTTGTATTTTTTACACTTTGATCCATAGAAATTTTTCTTTGGCTGAATTCTTTCTAAGTGTCCCCTACCTTCTCTTTTGAGAGTTCCCTTAGCTTTTATCAAGGGTTCCATCCCATGTAGCAAGCCAACCTTTCTTAGGCTTATCTCCCTTGAATGGTGCCTAAACACTTAATCCCTTACTTCTCCATACACCATTTCACTAAATACCTTAAACCTCTAGAAAAGATCAAGGGTATGCATCACTAAAGCTCCTTGAAGGTTTATCCAAGTCATGTTCCACCTTTATTGGTCCTAGCTCAAACTCATGCTAGGGAGGAATGTATCATGCAACCTCTCAGAAATCGACTCTAGAGAGTCCTTGATTTTCCTGAACTTCTTCTCATGCATCTCTTGCATAGTACCCATCTTCTTCAAAATCATCTCTTCAAAGGGTGTCAGGACCTTAGGCTCCACTTCTTCATCATCATTAGCTCAAACTTCATCTTTGTTCACCTAACCTTTATCTGTCTTTATAAGCTTCATCATTTTGAGCGCCTTGTGCTTGACAAAGTGGACATATCCAATAACCTCTCTAGCTTCATTTAATGTATCCACACAAAATATCTGAAGCAACTTGGAGATAAAAACAACATAAGGATATTGGTAGTCATCAAGCTTCTAGTCTTCTTCATAGTGTCCTTAATGACATTCAGCCAGTTCACCTTCACACTATTCTTCATGGTACAAAGCAACATCATGTCTTCTTCCATGATTTGGGCATGGTTGCTTCCCCTAGCAACCAAAATTCACACAATAGAGTAATGAAGTAGCCTATCATCAACCTTCATGCCACCAATTTTGAACTGAATCTTCTTCTTTGCACTTCTCTTAGAGCTTCTTCCTTCTTCCCAATCCAAAGGTTTCACTAGCATAGATTTGTACACCTCAAGCTTCTTATATTCCACATTATGTTCTTTAAGATCATCCACACTTACATCAATACCAACATTCACAATTCCACCAATAGTCAAAAAAATTTCACCAGTCAGCCCAATCTTCTTTCTTTTCACTTTAGACACCAGATTCCCAAAATTATCATATCTCATGTTTAAAAAGAAGACTCTAACTAAATCAGAATAGAATTTTCTTTTTAACTGAACAAATTTAGATAACCCTTGGAATTCTAAATCATTATGGAAACTAAATTCATTCTTAGTCAACCAAGAAAAGATAAGGACCTTGAGAGAGTTCACCTATTTTCCAGTATAAATCTTGAAGAATGCATCTTGTTGTTCTTGATTGGAGAACCACTCGTGTGAGTGATCCCTTGCCTCCATAGGTGACATTTGGGCAGGATGTTTTGGAGTAGTGGACTTTCTTACTAGAGTGAACTTTGAACGAAACACCCTTTCAATAGCAGTGTGCTTCAACCTCTTGCCTCTACTACTACTGCCATCTTCCATTGGGTTTAATGGTAGAGTTGGTAAAGAAGGCTTGAAACTTGAAATTAAGAGAAAAAAAAACTTTGTAGAATCTTCAAATTGAGTGGGTAACCCATAACCCTAGCAATTTCTTCTCATTTCCCAAAAAAAAAAAACCCTCAAGGAACCAAGGAATAGGAATGTGAAATGAATAGAATAAGAGCCCCTTTCTAATTTAAACTAGAAAAAAAACTTTAGCGCAGATAATCGATTACCATCAATTACTGCTTAATGGTAATTGATTACCATATGGACCAAACTTGGTTCAGGAAAAACCAGTCTCTAGATTAATCGATTACCATTGTAGGTAATCGATTACCAATGTAAAATGCTCCTAAACTTGATTTTTATGCTATTTCCTTCCAATCTATCATGGTGTTATGCTTCTAATGAATGAGAAATAAGAAAATGCAACCAATTTATGTATAGTTTCAAACAATTAATTATACTCATACATAATCAAACATAGTCACAATTCATGTTCACTTACTATACCAAGCTTTCTTCTAAGCTTGTAGAATCTTTCTCTTGGAAGTGGTTTAATGAATATGTTAGCTAATTGAGACTCTGTTTTGACGACTTGAACTTCACAATCTCCTTTTTCCACCTGATCTCTCAAAAAGTGATGACAAATCTCTATTTGTTTTGTCTTTGAATGAAGTATATTATTCTTTGTCAGATTTGTTGCACTTGTATTGTAACATTTGGAGGTATTTTGTTGATTGTGATGCCGAAGTCTTCAAGTTTCTACTTTAGCCATAATGATTGAGCATATAAAAACTCCCATTTGCTATATATTCTGTCTCAGTAGTTGATAGAGAAACACAGACTTGCTTTCTACTAGTCCAAAACACTAAATTGTTGCCAAATAGGTGTTAGGTTCCACTCATGATTTTTCTATCTAACTTGTAACTTGCAAAGTTTGAGTCAAAAAAACCAATTAATGAAGGACTTGTACCTTTGGGATACCATAATCCCACATCAAGCATTCCTTTCAGGTACTTTATGATCCTTTTCACTGTAGTCATGTGTGATTCTTTTGGTGCAGCATGATACCTAGCACACAAACAAACATTGAACATAATGTTAGGTCGACTTGCAGCTAAATATAATAAAGAATCAATCATTCCTTATATTTTGACATTTCCAATGGATGTCCTTTTCAATCGGTATCTAGATAGCAATTGTTCTCATAGGAATATTTGAGACTTTGCTCTCTTCCATGTAAAATTTCTTGAGCAACTCTTTTGTATACTTGGTTTGGTGAAGGAAGATACCTTTCTCTATTTACTTAACCTGCAATCCTAGGAAAAAGTTTAGCTCTCCCATAATTGATATATCAAACTCCACTTGTATTTTGGAAACAAAGGCCTCACAAAAGGGACGTGTTAGTTGAACCAAATATAATATCATCTAAATACACCTAAACCAAAAAAATATCTTTGGAAGTTCTCATAAAGATTACATTTTTTTTTACCTTTCCTCTTTCAAAGTTTTGAGACAAAGAAACTTATGTAGCCTTTCATACCATTGCCTCGGAGCTTACTTCAGTCCGTAAAGGGCTTTCTTTAGCTTGTATACATAATGAGGAAATCTGTGATCTACAAAACCAGAAGGTTGAGAAACAAATACTTCTTCATCTAGGAAAACATTTAAAAAGTAACTCTTCACATCCATTTGATATAGCTTAAAGTCAAACACGCATGCAAAAGCAAGAATGAGTCTAGCAGCTTCTAATCTAGCTACAGATGCATACATTTCACCATAGTTTATACCTTTTTATTGATGATATTCTTTAACTACTAGTCTAGCCTTATTTCTTGTTATGGTTCCTATTTGATCTAGTTTGTTTCTAAACACCTATTTAGTTCCTATGACATTAATACTACTTTTGTGAGGCATTAATTCTCAGACATCATTTCTCTTAAATTGATTTAGTTCATCATGAATGGCTAGTAACCAAAATTCATCATTTAAAGCATCATCCACACACAACAGTGCAATTTGAGAAACAACATTCATATGTTCACATAATAGATTTAGAGAATGTCTAGTAGTAACTCCCTTCTCAATGTCATCAAGTATGTTGTCAAGGGAAAAGTCTCTAGGTGTCCTTCATTCTTTGGGTAAAGGTTGAACTTGAGCTTCCTTTGAGACTTCCTTTTCTTCCATATTGACAGTACTCTCTATGTTTTCAAGAGGAGCATTAGTTGTACCTACATCATCATCATCTTCCAAGGAAACACCTTTTTTCTGGGGGTTAGATTCATCAAATATAACATGAACTAATTCTTCTACATTCAAGGATCTTTAGTTAAATCCCTATATGTCTTACCACATGCAGAATATCCTAGAAATACTTCTACGTCCGCTTTAGCATCAAACTTGCCAAGATTTTCCTTATTGTTCAAAACAAAAAATTTACATCCAAATATCCTAAGATGGGAGATATTTGGTTTTCTTTGAACAATTCATATAGGGTTAATTTAAAAAAATGGACGAATCAGAATTTTGTTAAGAACATAGCATGCAGGGTTCACAGCAACATCCCAAAAGTACTTAGGCATAGAGTTTTCGTTGAGCATAGATCTTGCTAATTCAATAAGTGATATGCTTTTACTTTTCATCACCCGATTCAGTTGTGGTGTTTTAGAAGCAAAAAAACTATGACCAATACCATGCTCTTCACAAAATTTCTCAAATTCTTCATTTTTGTATTCTTCACCATTGTCACTTCTCAAGGATTTAATTTTCAAATCTTCATTTTAGATCTTTTTCCAATTTTGAAAAATCACGAAAGGCATTATTTTTAACAAATAAGAAAGCTACCCTGTAAACCTAGAATAATCATCAATGATAACTAATTCATACAAGTTTCCACCTAGACTTACAGTTCTAAAAGGACCAAATAGATCCATATGCAAAAGTTCAAGAGGTGTAGTGGTAGAAACAAAGTTAGTGGATTCAAAATATTTTCTAGCCTGTTTTCCCTTTTGACATACATCACAAAGACCATCTTGGAGAACTTTAAGTTAGGTAGGCATGTTACAAGATTGCTAGATGCAAGTCTATTCAATTGTCCTAAAATGATGTGTGCAATGTGTCTATGTCAAAGTGATGATAAATTATCCCTAGATGATAAACATCTGATGTTTGATGTAGTATGGTCAATATCAAGCACATAGATGTTATTCATTGTCTTACCGACAAACAAAACATGATTTGATTCATCAATAATAGTGCAACACTCATTATCAAACTTAATCTTATAATTTTTGTCACACTATTGACTTATACTAAGCGAATTGAATTTAAGATCATCAACAAGTAAGACATCATTAATTGGGATAGAATCATTGTTACCTACACTTCTAATACCAAGGATTTGACCTTTATTATTATCTCCATAAGTGACAAAACCACCTGTTTTTGCTTGTAGAAGATGAACTTGCTTTTATCTCCTATCATGTGCCTTGAGCATCCACTATTCAGGTACCATAGGAATTTCTTTGCTTTGAGGCACACCTAAAAAACAAGTTAATTGCTCATTTTGGTACTCAAAGGGAGTTGGGTCCATTTGGATTAGTAACAAGTGTGGAACCTTTGGGAATCCATATGTATTTCCCACTTGGAACTCCAATCCTCCTGATCAAGCAATTATAAGTAGTATTTCCTTTGCAGAAACAGTAATTGCATGAGATATGAGGTCTATTTAAATTTTTTCCTAGAATTGAATGTATTCTACAAAACATTTTTCTTAGAAGTGTAATTATATCGAAGACCAACTTTAGCTGTCATGCCATGTTGTTTACCCAAAAGAGCATCAAGGTTTGCACTACCCATAGTGAAATTAGATAGTGCTTTTGTAAGGTAGGCTACCTTATCTTCAAGCACTTTACAATTAGCACAACTAGAGGATAAAGCATGATTGCAATGAGAAATGTTTTTCAATTTCAAGTTTTCATCTTTTAAAACTTCCATTTCTTTTTGCGAATAATTTATATTAGCTTCATATGCCTTTATCTACTTTTTGTAACCAACATTGAGATGACTTATTCTTCTAGCCTCACCATGTAATTCAACAAAAACTTCTTGGAGTCGGTCATAACCATAATCACAAGAAGAGTCAGAATCACTTGCCTTACTTTATACTTTAGCTTTAGTCATCAAATAGAGGTTGGCTTCTTCGATGCTTTCACTCTCACTTGAGGAAGTGCAAGAGGCATTGTCTTCCCAAGCAATGTAAGCCTTCTTCTTGTTGTTCTTTTTGAATTTTGGTTTGGGCTCTTCATTGTTCTATTTTCTGGATAGGGAAGGACAATCAACTTTCATGTGACCCATCTTGCCACACTCAAAACAAGTGATCTTTGGAGGAGTGTTCATCTTCTTTTATTGATTTTTTCCATTTGAGTTCTTTCCTTTATTTTTGTTCTTCATGAACCTTGTGAATTTTCTTACCATGAGACTTATATCTTCAAATTCTAATGACCCACTATCAATGTTTTCATCATCACTTGATTGCTCACTTTCTTTTAGTTCTAAGCTTTTTCTTTTCTTTTCCTTTTGTTCTTCTTTTTCCATCTAGTCATGTCCATCTCATATTCTCTAAGCTTTCCAAATAGTCCAACACTAGACATAGAAGCCAAGTTCTTGGATTCTATTATTGTTGTTACTGTGGGTTGTCATTTGTGGTTGAGAGATTTGAGTATCTTTACATCAAGCTTTTCTTCCTCAAATAGCTTTCCAAGTCCTTTTAGGTGGTTTACTATATGTGTGAATCTCTTTTGAACATCCATAATAGTTTCACCTTGATTCATACGGAACATCTTATATTATTGAATAAGTGTGTTCTTTCTAGCACATCTTACTTCAAGTGTTCCTTCATGGGTAACTTGGATTAGATCTCACGCTTCCTTAGTTGTATTAGATGCTGAGACCCTAAAAAACTTATCATTGTTCAAAGCAAAAGGTATAATATTTAAGGCCTTAGAATCAGTTCCATATCATCTTATTTCATTAGTGGTCCACAATTCATATGGTTTTTCAACTATTTCATTTTCAACCATATATGTAGGAATTTTATAATCAGTTATAACAACTTGTCATATGCCTCAGTTCTAACTTTCCAAAAAGCATAATTTTCACCAATGAATAATGGTGGTCTGTTAATAGAGGCACCCTCACTAAAAGGTAATTGATTCCCCGACATGTTTCAAAAATGGATCAATATAATCTTGAATATTTCTTAAGATCCCATTCTTGATGCCCAATTATTGGTCCCAGAGGGAATCTACAAAGAGGGGTTGAATAGATTCACAATATATTTTTAAAACTTTTCTATTAAAAAATTATATAAGAGTTTTAAAAAATATCCCCTTTAAGAAATTTCTAAAATCTACTTTAGTTTTTTTAAAAAAATGGGTTTTCAAAATAGGCTTGAAACAAAGATCAAGATTCAACATTTCCTATGTTTTGGGTATCAAGCTTGATCAATAACAATTCTCTCAATGATGATTTTTAGTTTTCACTTAGTTAAATCACAATATGAATTCCAATTACAATTCTTTTCACTCAAAGATTATGGGTAATGAATGTGTAGTATCAAGATTCCACAATTTAATCAAAGATTCAATAACCCAATAACAATCTCAATTAAGCGATATCAATAGAATTAATTTTGCTGCATAAAGATTCAAAATAAAGTTGCAGCAGAGAAATCCACTCACAAATCAATCAAGAAATAAGTTCAAGCAATCATAAAAACGGTAAGGAAAGAAAGAATTTGCACAGTAGTTTTATATTGGTTTGGTTAACCTGGCCTACATTCAGTTTTCAAACTTAGCCTCCCGTTAATTTGTTTTCCACTAAAATCTCATACATGCACACCACACATATAGATTTTAATCCCGAAAATATTCAAAACCACACAACAAAATAGGCTTCATCTTGCTCCCCATGAGAGTTTGCTAAATCATGACTCCCATCACTCACAATGCCTTACTCACAACTTCCCGTTTTAAGATTTCACAATAATCTAAAGATCCCCTCAAGAGATTATCAGAACTAGTGCAAAAACAAAAGATTAGGGTATAGAACAATATCACCTGATTTGTGATGAATACCCAAGTAATAGAGATCAAACTCGCAACTTTATTTCCCTTTGATTAACTAATTCTTGATCCTTCAAACCATCAAATTATGGGTTTCATTCTTAGAGAAATGGATAAAAACAGTTAGAAATAAGGAAGCTTTCTTTGGACCTTTCGTTAGTTATTAAAAAATCTGGTTTAAAAATGCTTTTATATGAGTTTTGCAGCAGTATAATCGATTACCCAGTAGATTACCTGATCTGCTGCTACAAAACAGGTCTAAAAAGCATGGTCTCGAGTTTAATCGATAACTATTTTCAAGTAATTGATTACTCCTGGGAGCAGGAATAAGAATACCCATTTTTTTAAGGGTAATTGATTACCATAATAAGGTAATCTATTACCTTACTGCAAAAACTCATTTTGATGATTTTTTAGCAGTTCCCAACCTGTGTAAGCTATCCCTTAGGTACTCAAACACATTCTCATGCCTATCTAAACACACAATACAAGTACCACCCCTATCAAACGTGTTTGGTACCATAAAAATGAATTGAGTAAAACTTAAAAACAAAACTCCAAGTGATAGAACTAATTCTTCAAAACCAAAACTTCAAAGAGCTTCAAAAGACTTGATGGCTTCTTCAAGCTTTCCAATCCTTCAATTCTAATAACATCAACCCTAACTAAAGAGAAATTTAGTCATTTGTGAAGGAGATGAGCATTTCAAAGGATAGAGGAAGCAAAAAGATGAAAAAAGAAGGTTAGAGGAGAAGCCGTGAGGTTTAAAATATGCCTTAGGACAAAGGAGATGAAGTTCCTTTTTTCTATGTAATAAGCCCATTTTGTAGCTTATCAACTCAAACACCACTACCCAATGATCATAACTGTCAGGCACTCAACCCAAATGTTGACCTAGGACACCACAATTGGGCGCTCACAAAATAGGCGTTGGTAGGTGGTGGCCTAACTAAAAATCACTCTGTCTTTCATCATTGAGCATTAGTACTTCACCTATGAATGCAAATCTTCAACTCTTAAAGTACAACAAAAACACATATGCTAAGTTGATTGCTTGATATGTTTACCTTACTTGAATCAAACTTCAAGACTTGTACGTGTATTTTCATAAAAATAGTAATATCTAAACCAAATAAAATATATAATCTAAATTCTTAATTATACCTATTTTTTGCATAGAAGAGAACAAACAAAACCTTAAACAGAAAATAATTAAGATAATTGCTCTCATGTGTCCATATAACATTAAACATATGAGGTAATTATCAGGGACTTGTTATCTGGGATGATAAATAAACTCATACCTACGAGTAATCCCTGATTGCCCCCTTCCCTCCCGAAGTTGATGAGGAATTCCAAATTTGATTGAACACAGGTACAGGTACAAGGAATACCTAATTTATTAATTCTATTATGGGGACATGGATGAAGATATATTTGTACAGGGAATTCCCAAATTATTAATTATTGTAATTTTTTTTGCAGGTATGAGACGAATACGAATATATCTGATATTTGATGGAGATAGGGTGGGGACATAAATTTCATACACTTTGGGTATAGGGATGAAGATGTGGATGTGTTTTAAGAGTGAGGATGAGGTTGAAAATGTCATAGCCGTCCCCACCTTGCCCTATTGCCATGCCTACTTACGACTAGTTTCAATCATGGAACCAAAACTATTGCATGCCGTTTATGGGGTTGTTACAAGGATCCAACAAATGCCACAAAATATGGCGAACTATATTTTTTGCCATAATGTGGCAGGAATACAACCATAGGATCTTTAGAGATCAGGCCCAAGATAATAAGGAAATAATACAACATATTCAAATGGATATATGATTATGAACACATGAAGAGGCGAAATGTCATATTCGTTCATAGAATGGGTGAGGAACCTGTACAAAATGACTTAAGTATGATTGCTGCAATAGAAGTAAAAACTTAGATGAGTGACAAACATAACAACATAAGACACACTAGCCAAATAACAGACATAAGGGTAGGCATGGCAATCAAACCCGTACCTGTGGGTAACCATCCGTACCCGCCCCGAGTTTGAGGGGGAATACCTGGGTTGACCGGGTTCAGGTTTGAGTAATACTCGATTAGAAAAAATAGGGACGAGGATGGGTATTGTGATACCCACCCCGTACCCGTCCTCGATACATATATTTACTATAATGCCCGTATATTAATAGGTTGTCTTATTTTTTTATCTTAGGATAGTATAGTAAATGCATATAGAAGTTAAAAATAGAAAACAAAGGGATGGGTATTAGTGTATGACTGTATAACTGGTGAAAGCGAGAGTGATTGAGTGCGTCTAGACTCTAGAAAGGAGTGTTGTTGCATTGGTAGATCTAGGGTTTACTCATTGTTGAGCTATTCTCTGTTGCTGACTTGGTAGATCTAGGGCTTACTCATTGTTTCCTTCTCTTCCACAGGTAATGAACTAATGCCATTGAACCTTTTGCATCTTTGATTAAACAAAAAACATTTATTGTAATGGGAGGAAGAGAGTGTTTTAATTGTTTACCGTTAATATTCGAGTTGAGTGATCAGAGTTGGCACAATATTTTTTATATTCAGTTTTACCCTGTTAGAGGCCTCATACTGTTTTATAATTAAAACTTCTTGCTATAGCCATAAGAAAGACAGAGCTAGAATAAGCAAAAAAGGACTACTGGTCAAGACTTATTTTTTACTAGTATTTATTACTTTATTAATATTCTGAATTTACAAAGTTACTTCACCTTTTCTAGGAGAAGCATATGTAACCTTTTAGAGGATTTCTGAATCACTTTGAAATACATTAGAGTACATGAGAATATTTACATTGTTTCTACATTGTTGCTGAAGTGCTTAACTTTACATTGTTTCTACATTGTTGCTGAAGTGTCTAAATAAATTTTGGCCAGAAAAAAGCTATGAGTTGAAATTTTTAAGAACCAGTGTCATCTTAATAGTTTAATAGTAATACTCTCTAATTTTCTAGAACACGCTATATTTAGTTAGCATTTTGTTAAGTCTACTAATGTCTTAGTAGCATCTTTGAGAAGTTTCTTGTATTCTATATATACCACTTTATCATGCATATTATATTCAAGTTTCATTAGAAAAGTCACACTAAATTTGTGCAAAAAGTCAAGTTTCATCTGAAAAGTCACACTAAATTTGAATTTGATATTATATTCAAACTAAACTGCATGTAGTTTTTATGTTTGGTTTAAAAGAATTTTTAACCAAAATCTAAACCAAACTGCATTGTAAAGATTCCTATTTGGTATATTTCTGATAAAAATAGAGGAAAAAAAATCATCAATTTGTAACATGTTAACGGGTTCGGGTTCAAGGCAGGGATACTTGATAAAAATTGGGGATGGGATGGGGTTCTTAGATGGCTACCCGTCAAGAATCGGGAACGGGTTTGGGGACAATTATGGGGTCAGAGATGGGGATGGTGAACATAATACTCGTTCCTATCCCGTCCCGTTGCCATCGCTACATAAGGGAGACAATTGGAGGGTAGTAGACATAGTACTCAACAAATAAAAGAGAGATAGACATAATACATAAGATGAGAAGTAGAGAAGTCAATCATAAAAGAAACAAATATGACTCAAAGTAAATGTAAGGAGATAGACACAAAATCCAAAAAATGAAAAAATCTCAAACACATTTCATTTTTAAGGTGTGTTTCTAACCTACACATTTATATCTATTATTTTTATCTCAGTGTAAACTCCTAGTACTAGAAAGACAACTTATAACTTTTATTTATGTTATCTACTAAATTCTTTTCACTTATTAAAAAATAGTAATTATAAGTTTTTATTTCTTATATTAGAATCAAAGGAGTAATGAGTTGGGTGTTGTTCAGATGGGTGAAGATTACAGTTTAAGTTACAGCTCAACATTCTTCAGCTTAATTTCTTTTAATAGAAATAATAATTGGATCAAGTCTAATCCTCTTCCACACTTGCACACATATTTATTTTAGTTTAACAATTATATACAATGAGTGTACATTTAATTATAATTCTTCAATTATATAACTTTAAAGTATTAATAAGATAAAATTAATAAATTTAATATATATATATATAAATTATAATTAAATATGAACATAAAATTTTTTATATTAATAATGTCTAAGTATTTTTCCCTATTTATTTTATTAATCTTAAAGATATCTTATTTGTATTTTTGTAAGTTTGACAATGCTATTAAATAATATTATCTTCACAAGAAAAAATAATATTATAAAATTTTTCACTCATCATCATATATCATTTATATAATATTTTTAGTAATTTATTTCTCTTATTTTATTTGTTTTTATTTTCGTAAGTTTGAAAATGCTATTAAATAACATTATCTTTCACCAAAAAAATAATATTAATCGTCATATATGATTTATATAATATTTTAGTAATTTATTTCTCTAATTTTATTTTATCTGATATTATATTGTTTTCACCGTACAAAAACATCGGTAAGATATTCGGTGAGAGTTTCTTTTCAATTTTTTCAAGTGAAACTACACTAGTTTCTTATTCGAGTGAATATCTTTTGAAAATGCGATTGAGTTGTTGGAGGAAGAAATAATTATTTTTATTAAAATAATATATTTAATATGGAGATATTTTATTATAAATAAAAATAAAAGTTATAAAAGTGTAAAATTTTTTGAATTTTTTATAATTAAAATAAATTCATGTTTAAGTTACTTAATGATGTGATACTATAAACATTATTTAACATAATTTTTTCGTACATTAAACATCCCAAATAAATTATTTCATTAGAGATATATAATTGTTAGGCACCAAACTTAAAAAATAATAATGAAAAGTTACAAAAACTAAAATACTTTATTTTATAAGTTTAATATTTAAGCACTTACAGCATAAAAAAAGTTTTAGATTAACACTGTTAATATTAATCAATAAAATTAATTAATTTTTTATATAAAAGATTAAACGATATTGTAAAATTTTTTATATGGATAAATGTATAAATGTTTTTTTTTCTAGATAACAAATTATTTAAGGCGTAAATCAAACATTGTTTTGATCGTTTAATTTATTTAATATATTCACTTGTATCTCTTGTTTTTTTAATATGAATTCAATTTAGAGTCTCATTTATTTTATTAATTATTTTAAAATTAATAATTTAGATAAAATTATTTTCCCAACTTACAAATTTCTTTTCTAATAATTTCATTGTGGAGTTTTTATTCACCTACAACCTTCAAAGATTCTTAATAAGGTGAGTTTAAAGTATATGACAAAGAATGAACCGTGCAATGATGATAATTAATATTTTTTAAGAGTAATACGTAGACATGTGAAAGTGTGAAATATATAATTAGTTTATTAATTAATATTTTAAAAATTATAATATAAAAACTAAATTATAACTGAATAAGAAGTGTCAGTGTAGGAAACTTTTTGTGATATTTGAATAAAAAAAGAATTGTTGGATACAATAAGCATTAAAAAAGGTTGGGGATTTGACGGCATCGAGTTTGCAGTTGCTTTAGTATTATTATAATGTAGTGAGATGACATAACATAACATAGTTGTCAATGTTGTTTGGAAAGTGGCCCACAACACAATTTGGCCTTTATGCCGACAGCGGGCAGAGCAATTAGAGCATGCATGCAACAGTTGAAGTTGAAGGCGTAGGGCTAGGCATGCTACTTGTTCTTCACTCTCAATGCCACCCTTCTGACACATAGCTACTGCTTCTGCCGCTTGCCCAACATGCACAACCTCACCTTTCTTTTTCATTCATCACATACATGCAGATATGCCACATGCCCTCACACATCTTTCTCTTCACCTCTCTACACCACTACCTCGGTAACTGCTCCCTTAAATATTTAACACTCTTTTCAATTTTGTATCATAACTCACCATATTTTCTTTTCCTCTTCTCCACTTCATCTTCTTAAACAACACAACTTATATAACGGTTCAAAGAAAGACAGAAAATATTTCATTATTAGTAATCAATTAAGTTTTATTAGTACTCAATTTCATGGAAAGAATACTATACTTCAATTATGCATTAAATAAGCAAATAATTTTAAAAAATATTAATTACACATTAAAATTTTAAAACATTAATAGTTATAAAAAAATATATCAAAAAGAGAGTATTTGGACAACTTTTGAGTTCTATAAAATTAGGGAAATGAATTCATTGTGTAACCTCCAGATAATACAATATAATAAAAAATATAAAATATTAAAAGTTTTAGCTGTTAGATTATGAATATATGTTTCTACTATCACAAAGTAATCTTCAGATCCTACAATTAGATAGATTACTAGTTGAAAAGCTAGTTAACAACTAAAAATCTAGGTGAAACCTAAAAGCTACTTGAAAGCTGAAAGTCTAATTTTAATTGTTTGGCAAAACTAAGGTATGTTTGATAAAACTAGTTGAAAAGTTAGCTGAAAGTTGAAAAATTAGCTGAAAGTCAAAAAATTGTATGTATTTGGTAAAATTAGCTGATCAACTAACTGAAAGTTGTAAAATAACAAATAAAGACATGGGTAATCATTAGATCAACAATAATGTATTTAAAATAATTATAACATATTTTAATAATATAAATAATTACATATTTAAATTATAAATTATTGTAATTATATATTTAAATTATATTTTTTATAATTACATATTTAAATTATAATTTTTTATAATTATATATTTAAATTATAAATAACTATATCACATATTTAAAAAACTCTTAGTTTTTTGCTATCCAAATGAAGTTGAAATCATTTCAGCTAGTTAAGATGACAAATCAAACACACTCTAACTCATCAACTAGATGAAAGTTATAAATTGACAAATAAGGACATAATTATTCATTAAAACAACAATAAGATATTTAAAACAATGATCATATTTTAATAATATAAATTAGAGCTAATTATGGATGCACCCCTAAGGTTTAATGTAATTATACATACACCCTCTACTTTTTTAAACATTATTTTCACACCTCCTAAGGTGGTGTTAGTGTAAGTTTGAGAGAGTTTTAGTATAAGATTTTCATATATACATGAGGTACATTTGTAATGAATACATAAAAATAAAGGAGTTACGTGTTATGTAAAAAAAGGAAGAGGTGCATTTGTAATTTCACTAAACTTGAGGGATACATCTGTAATTAAATCTATAAATTAATTACATATTTAAATTATAAATTATTATATTTATATATTAGATTATAAATTTGTATATTACATATTTAAATTATAAATTTATATAATTACATATTTAAAATTTTAAATTATAATTTTTTATAATTATATATTTAAATTATAAATTACTATAAAATCATCTAGTAGCTAAAAATAGAAGATCTTTCAAAAAAGTTATTTCGGAATAACTTTTTTGAAAAAGTTAGTGTTTATTTGACAATAGTTTTATAAAATTATTTTTAGTATTTTAGTATTTAAAAACTAAAAAACTCGTTCAGTTACTATTTTTTTTAAAAAAAATTTATGAAAACAATTTTGATTTTTAATTTTTAAAAACTAAAAAATAGGAACAATTAAGGGTATGATTGATTTAGTTTTGTTTTTTAGTTTTTGAGAAGAGTTTTAAAAATAATTTTCAAATACTATTTTCTAGAAGAGGAGAAAAAAACCTTGTTTGGTAAATATTATTTCAAAACTGTTTTGAAGACATGAAAATGAGAAAAAGTGTTTATATTTACATAAATAACATTGATGAAAAGTAAAAACCAACTTATTCTCATTATATTTGAATTTTCAAAACAAAAAGAAAAAACTAAAAAGCAAAACAACTTATAGTTGTTCTTGTTTATTAGTTTTTAAAAACTAAAAAACAAGAACTATTTTCAAAAATTGGTTTAAGAAAACATTAACCAAACGAATTTTTTAGTTTTTAAATACTAAAATACTGAAAACGATTTCATAAAATTGTTGTCAAACAAATACTTATAAATAGTTTTATTTTTCAATTTTTTATTTTTGTTTTGAAAATTCAAAATCCAATGAGAATGTATTGTTTTTTTCTTTTCATTAATTAAATTTCAGTAAATATAAACAAGTTTTTTTTTTTCATTTTACATTTTCAAAATAGTTTTCAAATAACACTTACAAAACAATTTTTTTTCTCTTATTTCAAAAAATAATTTTTGAAAACCCTTTACAAAAATTAAAGAACAATATTAAATCAATCAAACCCTTAATAGCTCCTAAAAATATATGTAGTTTTTTGCTATATAAAAAGAAGTAAAAATATTTTAACTAATTTTTTAATTAGGTAAAATGACAAAATAAATACAGTTGAAGGTAAATAAGTTATTAATAAAAAATATCATATATGATGTAATGTAACAGAAAAGAAAAGAGAGACAAAATAAATAAAAATAAGAATTGTGGGTATATATTGTGTATAGTTTTAGTTGTTTAAATATAATATCCAATAACTTGAAAAAAAATAGAAAATGTAAGAAATGAGATTAAAAAATAAGAATTATTCATAAATAATTTATAAAATTATAATTGCTCAAATATTATTATCTTAATTAAAATAATTTTATCTATGGATGATTTATAAGCACGAAATATGTTAATGGGTGCAGATACTCATGCTTTAATAATAATTAAGTAAATGCTGTAATACAAAATCGCAAATGCGTAATAAAAAATGCTAGTAAATAAAAGCAATAACTCAACTTGAGATTTAGTTAAAAATAAATTTTTCAACGCTCATAAAGATGTGAGAAAAGAAAATGAGAAAACAAGATATTAAATAGAATGACAATTGAAGTTATTTGATTGTGTAAAAAGTGATGTAAAAAAAATAAAAAATTATAAAAAAAATTAATTATAAAAAAAAATATTAAAATAATATTTTTTTTTTTACACTTTTCTTGTTTTTTCATATCTCTTCTAAGTAAAAAGTTAGCCATATGAAATTCATCCGATACTTTCTTTAGTAACAAATAAGAGAAAATGTTTATTTTCCTAGACATACAAATTTCCACTCTCTATTTACCTTCTACCTCCTGAACAAGGAATAAGAGTGTATTAAGTAAGGATGAAATCCGAGTCCCTCCTATAAAATTCCACGTGCGTCGCTAAATTATTAGGTAATAATGCTAGTACTTTATTAACAAATACGGACTACATTTTTAGAAATACATATACTCGTTAAAGATATAAATTTAATTTTATATTAATTATTTAAAATATCTCACATACTGTAGATCTTAATGATAAAAGTGAAAAAGTTATATAAAATATTTATTATATTAAAATAAAACATTATTTTACAATCTTTTTCCTCTAATATTTTTCACATCGATATTAAATATTAACCATAGCAAAACCGATCTAAATAATTGTATTAATAATTTTGTTGACAATAATTTTAAATATTTAAATATAAACCCTAAAACATTAAAAATACAGTGTTACTTTTTAATGAAAAATATAGGTCTTTTAATATTTAAATATAGTTTTCTTTGTTACTTGTAGTATTATTCCTTGAAAGTTCCACCCTAACAAGATTTACCTTCCCGAGAAAACAAATTGACAGCATTGGTTTGATTTCTTGCAAGAATTTCCAAAATATCTTTAGAAAAGGTAAAGAGATGAAATTGATGAAAGAAAGAAGCAAGTTGCAACAGCTTGCAACAGCGAACCGAGGCAACGTCATGTGGATGCATGATTCTAAAAGGATTCATGAGGCAACAGTGATAGATAACCGTGAAAAAAAAAAAAAAAAGAAAGTGGGAGAACCTTTGGTTAATTTAAAAGAAATAGGCACACCTCATTTTCACCGAAAAATTCATTGCACGCAGTAGGGCATCCTATAAAATTAAATGGGCGAGATGAAGAGTTTGACCTGGTGTTAACTTACGGCACTTGGTACTTAACCCCTACGTTGTCCCAAAGGTAGGATATTTTGTCGTTATGTTCGAAATTAGAGCAAAAGGTGGGGTGCGGGTAAACCATATTATGAGTCTCAAAAAAATCCATAAGGACTGCTCATATCACATCACACCACCACAACTTGATTACAAATTTGTCCACATTATAGATTTCCATACCTTCTGTCGTCCTTCTCTATAAATAGCCTCATTATCTTTTCACTTTTTTATTCCTCAGCCACAAAGATCCAAAATGAAGAGGCAGAGAGGTGTGAATGTGAATGGCGTAAGGCCTCCTCCCAATGTTGAAGATGTGGCAGCAATGGGGAAGAAGAAAGTAAAGAAAGAGGGTGAGCAGAAGGTGGGGAAGGGTGTGGTTGAGGAAGAAGAGAGGAAGGAAGGTAGAGACTTGGTGGGTGGGTTCTTCCACCAACAGTGGGAGGAGAATATTCCTTGGATGGGTTGTGTGGTGGATGAGCAAATGTCTTGGGGCTCCACTTGGTTCCCTGCTTGGGACATGGACTTCTTGGGGGATGAAGCTTTCACTGCCTTGTACAATGATGTTGTTTGGGATGATGATATCTGGAATCTCAACAACCAAATTCCAATTCCCTTGGATACAAAGAGGTTTGACTGGGGCTAGACCCTCTGCCGCACACTACCTCTCTACCCCCTTCATGTCTTTTATGTTTCCTTTGTCTAGGAATTATATTTCCCTGTTCTCTTTTCAATTATATATGTTCATTTCACTATTTCTTTCTTTAATACTAAATTTCGCTCACCAACATTCCAGACCATCTAAGCTTCTTCTTTTGAGTTTGTAAATATTGTATATACGCCAAATTGTGTAACCTGGTCATAATTTCTACAAAATCAGAAACATGTTGGCTAACGGAAAATGAAAACTTCTTCAAATCTGACATGAATCGGTAAAATGTTCCCTCAATGTTGTCACACCACGGTTCCAAACTCAATTACCGCGATCACCATGTGAATGTAATGTATGCATAAATGTGGCTGCTAGTATTGTAACATACTCTTCTCTGTTATGCTGTTTCAGAGGAATATTTGGTATTCCCTTTTGGATAAAAAAGGTTACCGAAGAGCATTAGCAAATGAAAAACACTGCCATTTCTAATAGGTGTAAAACATAGCTAGAAGAAAATTGTTTGATGGTTTGGTCTTGTCCTCTGTGGTTTCTGTTTCAGTCATCCATTACCAACAACACTATGAGTAGTATGCTATTGCTCTGCCTCTATGTTTACTATTTGCTGGTATGGTAAAAGCAGTAATGGCTTTTGTTCTCAACGGGTGCATTGTGTATACGTCCAAACCTACATTGGCTCTTGAAAGAGCATAATACTGTAACGAAGAATATCTAGCTCTAGCAGTAAACGAATCTATAGGCCTGTCAAATCTAACAAGTGCTGCTGGAGTCAGACAACATGACCCTTGTTTTTAGACGTCTAGGGGAGAAGCTTAGCTTGCCAACATTATTCCTTATCTTAAAAGAATCTTATCTTGAAGTCAAGTTAGGATTTTACATAAAACTAAAGTATATAGCTAAAAGTGTACTTATGATTTTTTTAATATTGTTGACGGCAGAATAGTCATAAAATCTGTTGGAAGTTGCAACAATCCAAATTGTTGTCTTATTTATTTTGAGTTTAATTTTGACTTTCACTAATTTTGTTGAATAAGTCAAATTATGTTATTTCCATACTTGGATTGTTATTTTATTTTTCTGAAAGTAAAATGTCATTTCTTTTTCCAATGCGCAACTCATTACATTTTGAGTTTTCATTGATTCATCAGCATGCCAGTGAAAATGGATTTCACTTTTCAAAAAGTAAGTTTTTTGTTTAGACAGAACAACATCAAGGTGAAACTAAGGAATAATGCAGGGAACTTTTAAAAACATTTTAAAACAATGATAATGATCCAGAGGTTAAAAGGAGTAAGAAGCTTTCGAATTAAGAATGTAGGTAATAAACTAATGCACTACCCTGGAGTGAGTTGTTAAGTGCAGTCTGAATGAAAGCACTGAGCTAGTCTCTCTAATTTTCTTACAATTTAAAAACTAGTTAATTAATATATGCATATATCTAGTTTACATTTTAAGCAAGCTTCTCAGTTTCACTAGTTATGGATGATAGGGGAGGGGGGACAGAGATATGTGGTACGAAGAAGTCTCAAAATGATAGTTGTCAATTGCAGGGCACAGACGGAAGAGGACACCAAACAAACATACTTTAGAATTAAAATTTCAAGTTTCTTTCATATTTAGTTAATGGATTCAGGAATTCATTTTCGGGTGTACAAGAATTTTTAATAATGTTTAATGCTTTTATCTTTTTTTGGTAAGTCAAGGAATGAATATCAAACATCTAATAATTGATTGCATATTGTCAGTAGTGATACAATATTTAAATGTAATTGATAATTTGCCATAATCGTATGGATTTTTGGCATGAATAGAAGATGCAAAATCATAATGAGTCCTCATCAGTTCCGAATCACAGACCAAAGTTAAGCCATTTCAGGGTCTACTGATTGGGGTTTGGGGTTGGAGGAGTATGTAGCCTCATCATTAAGCACTAACTTAGTACCATGTGGGAAGGGTCATTGTCTTATCTCATTCTCATGTGTAGGATGGGAGCATAAATTTTTGGATTATTCTTGTTTACGCTTGACTCTTCATTCTCAGATGCGGCAGATTGGTGGGAAGTCTCATATTTGATAGGAACTAAATTTTAAGATGAGTCACCACTTACGAGACAATGATTGGATTAACCAGTAACCACCCTTGTGTTGTAACACGTAATGGGAAAACGATAAAATAATCATCCTACAATTTGATGGGGTAATTGTTTGCCTACAAATCTTTATACCATATCTGGCAAAACCCAACTGAATTCTTATCACTCAAGCTAAATTCAAGGCCACAATTATTTGTCGGCAGAGATAGCCATGCAAATTCAGCATTTTCTTTTTCACTCACGCCGTTTAAATAGTAGTTGTGTGCGTAAGGTACACGAAACCTAATATATGGACTTGGTTTAACGCCCACCAACTCACTCTCTTTAGCATATCTTTTTAAATTACCTTTTAATATTAGTTGAAATTTTTCAGAAATTTTAATTTATTAAATTTCAATAAAAGAAACGGATCCACTTATTCTAACAATAAATTTAAAAGATTTATTCTTTATCTTTATTTTTTATTTTTTTGAAATCCTTTCCCTTTAATAAATAATAAAAAATATATTTAAAAAAGTATGTTAAAAGAAGTATTACTAACCGTTTTTTTTTTCCCGACTACTATAGTTATCTATAATCTAACATTATCATAAATAGTCCGCTAAGTCGGGATTAGTCCCCGGGTAGAATTTTAATTTTCTTCAATTCATGCTAAATATTACAATTTATTTTAATATTTTAATGTCAAATAGTATTTAATACTTAAAAAATGTCGTTCAATGATATTTTTCTGTAGAAGTTTTTTTTTTTTTAATATTCGTTAAGCTTTTTACAATCAAGGTCAGTTAACAAATTTTCAGTTAATATTAACTAGAATTCTTTTAAATCGACGTTAGTTAGAATTATATTGACTGACATAAGTTAAAGATTATTTTTTATCCGACAATGGCAAATGAAATTTTTTTACTGAAGTCGATAAAAAAAAATTCAAATTATATATTAGAATTTTACAAGTTACACTGGATTTTAATAAATTTTCCATAATAATGTGGATTAGATTAAAAGTTTGTGCGTTGTTTTTTACTGATGTCGATAAAAAAAAATTCAAATTATATATCAGAGCCTTACAAGTTACACTGAATTTTAATAAATTTCTCATAATAATGTGGATTAGATCACAATTTTGTGACCAACCCACTAATGTTTTTTTTTTTTTTTATATCCTATACATAACTTTCATATACTATAGTATTTGTTGCTATTGCATTCATGTTTACATATCTCACAAAACTGTGTAACTTATACACAAATCCATGAACCTGGTTGAAATAACTTTTTACAAAGTAAAGATGAAATTATATATACTTTATTTTATTATCGTTCTTTAATTATTCTTTATTTATACAAAGTTGATGACTGAAAAATAACCTCAATTTATACCAACAAAATATCTTAATTGATAAAAACTAAAAAAACATTGACGAAAATTGATAGAAAGAAAATCCTAACTAAAACCAAGCCAAAAATTTTAAAAATATAATGTCCATATTATAAATAAATTTTCTAAATAAAATAAAATTTTAAAATATAAAATTTGTAAAATATAAAACTTTATTATGCAGAACCTTTCCGTAATAAAGTTTCATATATCATAAATTTTATGATTTATATATAAAAAATATATTTTAATAAATTATATTATTAAAATATAAAATTTTACAAATATAATATAAATATTACGAATAAATTTTTGGATTAAAAATTTTAAATTATAAAATTTATAAAAAATAAAACTTTACTATAGAAAAACCTTCTCCATAATAAAGTCTTATACTTTATAAATTATATATTTTATAATATAAAATTAAAATAAATTATATATTTTATAATATAAAATTAAAATAAATTATTAAAAAATTATATAGAAATAAATTATATTACTAAAATATGAAATATTAAAATATAATATAAATATTATAAATAAATTTGCTGATCAAAATAAAATTTAAAATTATAAAATTGATAAAATATAAAACTTTATTACTGAACCTTCTCCGTAATAAAGTTTTATATTTTATAGTAATAAAGCTTTATATTTTATAAATTTCAGATTTTATAGTATAAATTTTAATAGTAATTAAAATATAAAATTTTAAAAATATAATTTAAATAATATAAATAAATTTTTAATTTAAATAAAGTTTTAAATGATCAAATTTACAAAATATGAAACTTTATTAATGACTCCGTAATAAAATTTTATATTTTATAATATAAAATTAGAATTAAATTTTATCAAATTATATTATAAAGATTTAAAATTATAAAAATATAATATAAATATTATAATTAAATTTTATAATTAAAATAAAATTTTAAATTATAAAATCTATAAAATATAAGACTTTATTACAAAGAGTCTTTTCCGTAATAGGGTTTTATATTTTAAAAATTTTATATTATAAAATTTTAATAAAATTTTAGAAAATTAAATTATAAATAAATTATACTATTAAAATATAAAATTTTAAAATAAAATATAAATATAATAATAAATATTTTAATTAAAATAAAAATTTAAAATATAAACCTTATAAAGTATAAAAGTTTATAAAATTGTTTTTCTCCAGATGAAAAAATTTTTCTTCTACAAATAAACTCGTTCACGGAAAGAATTTTTTTTTTTCCTTTTCTGAGTAGCCTTGTCTAAAGTAGAATTTTTTTTCTTTCTTTTAAAAAATTTATCGTTGAAGGAGCCTGATTTTATACTTTATAAGGTAAAATTTTAATAAAATTTTAAAAATTATGTTATAAATAAATTATATTAGCAAAACATAAAATTTAGAAATATAATATAAATATTATAAATAAATTTTATAACTAAAATAAAAATTTAAATATAAAATTATAAAATATAAAACTTTATTATGAAGATCTTATCCGTAATAAAGTTTTCTTTTTTTATAAATTTTATGTTTTATAATGTAAAATTTTAATAATATTTTAGAAAATTATATTAAAAATAATTATATTATGAAAATATAAATTTTTAAAATGTAATACGGATATCATATAATTTTTAATTAAAATAAAATTTTAAATTATAAAATTTGTAAAATATAAACCTTTATTATATTTTATAATATATAATTCTAAAAGATAAAAAAATATATTATAAATCAATTAAATTACTAAAATATAAAATTTAAAAAATATAATATAAATAATATAAATTAACTTTTACTTAAAAAATTTAAATTTAAAAATTTATTAAATATAAATTTTATGACATAGAATTTTCTCTATAATAAAGTTTTATATTTTAAAAATTTTGTGTTTTATTAAAATTTTAAAAATTATGCATTGCTTTTGTGCAAGCTACCGAATCATATCAAATCAAGCTAAATTCTGAATACTAGATATGACCTCAAAATAATAAATATTTAGGTTGATCAATAAAACTAATAGAGTATAAGTTTCATTGTCTAAAAAGAAAAACAACTTGGATCACCAGTTAAACTTCTGCTCAATGATAAGTGTAGAAATAATGAGAATATTTATTATATTGCTAAAATATTAAATTTTAAGATATAATATATATATTATACATACTTTTCTATTTAGTATAAATTTTAAATATAAAATTTTTAAGATATAAATATTTAATATTGAGAACGTTTAAAGTTTTGTATTTTATACATTTTATGTTTTATGATGTAAAATTTTAATAATATTTTAGAAAATTATACTATCATAAATTATATTATTATAATATAAATTCTAAATATACAATATAAATATTATAAATAAATTTTTAATTAAAATAAATTTTAGATTATAAAATTTATGAAATATTAAACTTTATTACGACAACCATTTTTATAATAAATTTTTATATTTTATAAAATTTATATTTTATAATATAAATTTTTTATAAAATTTAATAAATATATTATAAATAAATTATATTATGAAAATATAAAATTTTAAAATATACTATAAATATTATAACTAAATTTTTCAATTAGAATTAAATTTTAAATTATAAAATATAAAACTTTAATACTCTCAACTTTCTTCGTAATAAAGTTTTATATTTTATAAATTTTATACTTTATAGCATAAAATTTTATAAAAATTATATTATTAAAATATAAAATTTTAAAAATATAATATAAATATATGTTTAATTAAAATAAAATTCAAAATTATAAAATATAAAACTTTATTATGGAGTGCCTTCTCTATGATAAAGCTTTATATTTTATAAATTGTTTATCTTATAATATAAAATTTAAGAAAATTGTATTATAAATAAATTATATCAATAAAATATAAAATTTTAAAATATAATATAAATATTTTTAATAAAGAATTTAATTAAAATAAAAAATATTAAATTTATAATCTAAAAGTTTATTAAATCTTCCTTTTTCAGATGAAGCTATTTAGAGAGAGAGAATTTTTTACCTTCCCCAAATGAGACTATTTGGAGAAGGAAAATATTTTTTCCTAGACAGGGAGAGTAAATATTTATATTAAATGGAATTTTTTGTTTTTTTAAAAAATATTTAGGTGTGTAGGTATTAAATGAAAAATGAGTAAGTGGGAAATAAAATTCTGTCATAAGGTTTTTACTTAATTGAAAGTTGCTAGATAGGTTTTCCAATAACATGCTTTGAGACTCTAAAGGGCATTTTTCTTTTTCACCCTAGTTTTAGTATTTACACCATCAACTTATGAATATCCAACTTCTCCTTACCTTTTAGGCTCGCTGGTTTGTCTTGTAAACTTAATCTCTTGACAATTACCTCCTTCTGCTCTGCTCACTCACATCTCTCATATCCTCCGCTCACAAAGATTGATAAAAGTTTACATGTGGGACAAAAAGGGAGGAGAGAGAGGTTGTAAGTTCGAATCCCTCCACTATTAAAAACTAACACATTAACAACTAATATTTGACCTATAAAAAAAATAAACTAGATATAAGCATTGTTGTTTAATGTTACAATATGCTCATTCATATTATGGATTATGAGACTCACAATATACTCATTCGTAATATTAATTATGAGATCCACCATATTTTATGCTTAAAGTTGAACAAATTCATTGCAGATTGAATCTCATGATTCACAATTGTGTAGTTGTACATTCTAAATCAAGAGATTCATAATATACAATATAGTACGAATATGTTGATCCAAAATATATTGTATTCATACTATGGATCTTTAGATCTCAATATGAATGTATGTTAAAGATAAATTGAACTGTAATATTAAACAATAGTACTTATGTGTGCGAAGGAGATGAGCAGATATCAATATCAATAGTGATTAGGAAAATCTTCACCAATTGATATGTATTATTCTAGAGGTAAATCAAGGGAAGTTGTTGTTGAAAGACTAGGATTTTAAGAAAAACAACAAAGCCTAAAAAGGTTATGACAGTTTGAGTATTTTAAAAAAATAGAGTCCAAATAGTAATAATGAGATGGAAAAAGAAGATGTCAACTTTAAAATGTGTAACTAGAGATCCATTAGTTATTTAAAGTTACAATTTTATTCACATATATTTTTATATTTTTGAAATATTTTTTTCCGAAATTATTATTTGGAATGTTAAATTTTAATACTTAAAAAAATTAATGCCCTGATTTGTTTAATTTTTAGCACTTCTAGAAACACATTTCTAAAAGTAATTTCAGAAAAATGTCTTCCGGAATGCGTCAAAATTTTCACATTCTATCATGTAGTTCTTTATAGAGTTATTTTAAAATATTAAAAAAAGGCTTTTTAACATCAAATTTTAAAGGAAAAAGGGATATGAATTGTATTTAAATTACGGTATGTGTTTTATGCGTCGTCCGTTGATATATTCAATTTTTAAAATTCTTTAGAAGTTCAAAAAAAGAAAAAGAAAAAGTAAAATTATGATTTTATGAGATTCTATGGGATACCCAATTTCTCTATTTCGATTAGTTGGCTACATGCCTTAAGCAGATACTTTAATTTCTTTAATTTTAATAAGCGATTAAATCACTCTATGTAATGATAAGTAGAATTGCTCACGAACCCTTTCTATCATTGGAGTATATTTCTAATTTAGATGTAGCCTCAAAGCAATAAATATACATTATTATACAAAAACAATTCAATGATTATTTAATCGAGCATTAAGAACATAAAACATATTTAATGAATGATTAGTTAAGGAATTGTTCTCACCCAAATTCTCAATTATTAGACCAAAGAGAAATAAGTGGTTCCATGCGTGAGAAAAAGATTCAACTATATAATATTCATGTCTAAATTACACCTTGATATTGGTCTAATTAATTGCCATAGCATGCAGTTTGGCACAATGAGGTATAAGATCATTTCATACGATATATATACTCTATCACTGAGCGCAAATATAATAGATCCAAAGTTTCCATATCGAAGGTGTGTTAGCTGGGAGAATGTTAGCCTATGGGGTTGTGAGTTAAGTGTTTGATGAAGTTTAATTTAAGTTTGCTTACTAAATGGATATGTAGATTCTTATTTGAGAAAAATACTATGGGTCTTTTGCTTTGAAGTAGATATGGAGATTTTCAAAATTTACTATTCCAAATTGCACCAAGATCCAAATGCTCAATTTGGGTGAAAGATATTTGGTCATTAAATAGCCCAATAGTAGAGTCACCGAACTGGTTCGAAAACACCGTGAGACAGATAGGGGATGAGGGTGATACTTTGTTTTGGAATCATAAGTGGTTAGGGGGTGAATCATTGAGAATTCTTTTCCCTAGAATGTATGACTTGGTAGTGAATAAGCAGGTAATAATTAAAGATATGGGTGACGTATTTTCGATTACACACGGGTGGAATTGGGAATGGAGGAGGAGGTGTTGCTACATTTGGAAGGTTTATTGCAAAACTTAGTTTTTGACCAACAACTGCGAAATTGATGGTCATGGCACCCAGACAGAAAGAGTGACTTCTCTGTTGGAGATACTTATAGCCCTTTAATTTATGCTTTCAATAAGGTAAGTAGATCTACCTATGATTTCCAGTTGTTCAAGTGGCTATGAAAGGACAAACTATTGTCTAAAGGTTTAGCATTTTCTTAGAAGCTTCTCTTGAACATCTTACTCATAGTTGATAATTTGTTGAAGAGAGAAGTCAAAATTTATCTTGATATGCAAACACACCCTATATGCAAGGATCGTGCAGAAGAAAGTAAGCATTTTTTTCTTTCTTGCTCTTTTGCCCAGAGGTTATGGTATGAGGTTCTGAATTGGGTTGACATTGAATCCCTATTACCTGATGAACTCCCCATTTTGTTTCATTTAGCAAGTTCTTGGTTCGTAGGAAAACCCAAAAGTAAATGTAGATATGTGTTTTTGCATGTGGTCTATTGGAATATTTAGATATCTAGAAATGTCATTGTTTTCAGTAATAGAACAATGAAATCTTTAGATATCATGAGCTTTATCCAGACAATATCCTAACAATAGTTATTGTGTAGATTTGACTTTAATAGAGGTTGTATTTTCTCTGATTAATGTAGTAATTCCCGTTTATATCTCATGTATATAAAGTAATTTTCTAGAGAGATTTTTTGAAGGAGATGCTTATCATTACACTTGGTATTTTAGTACTATAGTAGCTACAGATTAATCAATGTTTTTGTGATGATTATATATGGTATTTGAAACAATTTGTTTCCCCATTTTCATACATATAATATACATAATATTTTAGGATCAAGTCTTGATCCTAGTATTTGTCCGTTCAAGGAGAATTCTGATAGGGAAGACGCAATGTGCATGAATAAGTTTCACCTCACAAGAACAATTCACTTCAATCAATAATTAGTAATTTACACAATTTTTGACAATGATCCCCCTTTCTTTTTCCTGCTTTTAGGTACATGCAGGTATTTGTAGCCATGCCGCCAACTATAAACTGTGATCTTCATAGAAGTTCCTTACAATTTTCTCAATATATTTCCCAAAAGTATGTGTTTATAACTGTAAAATTTGGCCATATCTACCAGGAAATACAAGTATATAGCTACAGCATATAATTAAATTATTAATAAGTAACAAGTTAAAATTTGGAATCAAATCTAATCTTTTCAGAGTTTAAAAATATCCTTTCTCTAAAGCAACCGCCCACAGCAGATGTTTTATCCACACTTAATAATGGTGGACAATAAACAGCGGCAAGTTAAGGATAAGTCCAAAGAGAAAAAGGAAACGTAACAGATACTAAATATACTTTTAAAAATTTTTATTATTATTTTTTATTTTTAAATATATAGTTTTAATCTTTAAACGTATCTAAATTATTTTTATATATACGCAGTATTTAAAACATTTAAAGAACTAAAAATAATATATTTTTAATTAAATTAAAAAAAATCATATATTATAGTGTAGAAAAATTTAAACTAAAATTCAATTAAGAACTTTCATATATTATAGTGTAAAGAAATTTTTGTACTAATATTTAATTGCAACCTTTCATTCAAGATAAATTTATTAATTTTATATTAAAAATATATTAATTAAATTCTAATAAATTTATTGTTTTTATTAATTAATAGATCACATAAATAAAATATTATTATTAAACATTCTATAAAACTCTTTTGCGGTGTGTGATAGATATTAAACTAAATTACAGTCACAAACGAATTCTGATAATTTCAAAACAACGAATTTAAGTTAAAATTAAGGATAAGTGTGTTCAATTTTTAACTCGGGGTAAAAATATACTGTAGAGTTATCTTTTTAAGTGAAAAATACAACTCTAAGTTTGTTACCATGATATTTAACCATAAAAAGAAACTAATGTGTGTAATAATATTGATTCAGAAAGGGTAATGACTACTGAGAATCATGATCTAGGATTGGTACAAATGTGTCAGTTAAATAGTGTTGTTTTTATCTAAACTGCAGACACGGAAACTCAAGACGTTCTGCAGTTATGCTTCGTCTAATCATATTTTCAATAAGAAGTGACACATACTTTTTCAGTGGGTCTATTTGCCGTGCTTCTGTAGTCAATCAAGTGACACTTTTGTTACACATCACTTGTAACTGTAGTTTACCATTTTTTTTATAAGCACTTAAGTTTACGGTTATGTTTTTTTGTTTTATCATATTATATATTTCAATAATATTTTTATTTTCATTACTTAATAATTTTAATTTTTAAAATCTCCGTGAGATTGTTTTGGTTCTTGCTAACAGGTGTAAGCTCGGGTTTAGGACGAAGCGGTGTATGTCTTTCAATCCAAAATGGCCCCCTTAGCATCAAAGTTGTCTATCTTATATATTGGGAAGAGGGTGTGTTTCTTTACATGATTACCTTCTTCTATCTCACTTTGGTCATGCGTGGTGTGTTGCAGAAAAACTGGAGACATAGCCTTGTGGGTGGTTGGCTCGCCATCATGAGTTGTGATGGTTGAGGGTTGTGGGTCGTAGTCGGACATCATGGGGTTGGGTTGTGATTCGCCCCACTTTAGTTCACTAGCCCTTCAACCTCGAGTCCCAAGTGCAAATAAGGGCAAAGAGGCTTAATAATAGAAGTTTTAGGATAAGATTGGATAGACATGAAGTCCTTGGTCCAAGCCCATTGAGAGCCCTTCAAGCCTTTCTGACAACCCTAGGGGAATTCTAAATGTTCGGGGTGACCTTCAATGTGATTCTTTATATTGGGACTGGCAGGTATGTGTGGTCTACAATGTCACTCGTGTTTACATTGGGACCACTTGATTACATGATCTGCAGTGTAACTTACGTTTACATTTAGCTCATGATTACCTTGTGGTCGATTTTGAACGACCAATAAGGTAACTCCTGATTACCTTGGGATCAATTTTGGACGATCAACGAGGCAACTCTTGATTATTTTGGGATCGTTTTTGGACGGCTAACTAAGTAACTCATGATTACCTTGAGATCAATTTTGGACAACCAATAAAGTAACTCATGATTACCTTGAGATTGATTTAGACGATCTACAATGTAACTCTCATTTACATGGAAGTAAATTAAGATAACACCAATATAAAATGTAAGAATTGTTTACAATGAGGTCAAACTTTAGTTAATTATTTGTTATTTCATTTTTTTTTTTACCAAAAAGGAGTAATCATAAATGAAGCATAAAATTTAGTATCACATATAATAGTAAAAACACATTTAACTAAGCATTTGATAAAAGAATACCGAGAAATAATTTAAATTTTGGAAGTTCTAGTTTGAATTATTTATCAATATTTATGCAAAGTTTAATTCTCTAAGTTAGATAATTTCTTTAACTCAAGTTAAAATACTAATAAATGATCGTCACGTGAATAAGAGATAAATTAGTGCTTGTTCTCCAGATAATAAACACAGTGCCAAAAAAAACTTTTTCCCTATGGCAAAACCAACAGTAAAATCTATTGATACATGTTGAGTCACAATCCTCAACAGGAGACAAACAAGTGTTATACCAAGTTACCAACAAATTTTTATTCTTCTTGTTTAATTGATATACCAATGCACTGGTTTGAAGAGCAGACTGCGCAGTAAGGTTGAAGATGAGAAAAGGTTTTGGTGACTCAAAGGACATCTTGATTGAGTTATTATTCCTAGAAGCTATTCAATAAGGGGAATGCAACACAAATATAGTAGAAGAGTTTGGCTATTAAAAAGATGTGCAAAATTTGTACTTTTTACTGCAGAGTTTGAGAATTTGAATTAAAGAAATAAATCAGAGGTGCCAATGTTATTATCACTGGGAACAGGGTAGACAAGTAGTATTTATTTGGAAAAACAAGAAAGAAAATTAAAATAAAACGAAGGCAACAACTAACAAGGCAAGAACAAATGTTACAGAACAATCAAGGCAGTATAAAAAAGTCTTGCCATATTAATAAATACAACCCATTAAAGATTATTGAACAATCAGGAATCCAATGTCACTAGATAGTAATAAGTCTATCTTAAATACAACCTACAAAAAGTATGATATGATAGTTGAGCTTAAAACGAGAATTCCATGTAAAGAATGAAATTAACAACAACAAAAGACCAGCATCATAATTTAAAATTATTACTACCCAGAATGTTTCAACACCATATATAGCTTGATATGAAAATAGCATGAAGTGAGAAACTTAGTATAGATGGGAGAGTAATGTAGAAACAAAGTTGAATGGAAAAGGACAAATTGCGAATAGTTAACAAACATTTGCTTGTGTTGGTGCTAACCATGTGTGAACTTTTAACTAGGGGAAATAAAAAAAACCATTAAATCAATAGATATAATATTATAACATGTATAAAGAATACATATAAATAATAGAGGAAAGAGAATTTGTATATCTCATATATATTGAATTGGAGTTCCTTGCTACTATTCTCTATATGATAATTATGATAGAAATATAAGTTCAACAAGAACTCTTGAGTATTTGAGTATTTTACTATATACTTTCTAAGAGATTATTTTAGAGAATGTATATATTAATTTGCTTAATAGATTGTCAAATTTATAATCCCTTAGACAGGCACAACCCCTCAAATGGGTTTTTTATAATTGACTCAACCCATCACAAAGTCAATCTTACTATAATCACATTCAAATAATCATAAAGATATTATAAGAAATGATTATCACAGTATCTTAAATTATCAGATAATGATAAAAGATAATTTATTAATACCAATTCACAATTATTTTCAACATTCTCCCACTTGGATTATATTAATCAATAATACAAAGACAAATCATTAAGCTAGAATGACAATTACAGACAAATCTTATATTAGACAAAAATATGAGAAATTTGAGCTACAAAATAATATTCGATGGAGATATATATCATGCACGTTAACAAATATTTCTCATAAAATATATTGAATAATGTAGTTCAATAAAATGATACTACATGATCTCAAGCATCCAAAAAATGCTAAGAGGTATGTTACTAAAATGATATTACTTCGCACATATCTCATAAGAGAGTTTTCAGACTTCCACTAATTTAAGACATCAAAACTTAACCATATGAGTTATAAAACTCCAACAGTTAAGTATTTTATTAGTGAATAAAAAAATTCTATTAATATAATTTTTACTTGAGTTTGAAAAACTATAAAGACGAGAAAGTATAATTCTCATGCACCTAAGTACTCATCATAACACAAGAACAAATGTAATTACATATAGACTACATAAATGCTCTATAATATTTGACATTCAAATCTAAGTTTAAGAAAATGAGTGACTATGTAAGAATCCGAAGACAAGTCGGAAATCCCTAAATTTCCTACTAGAATCACATAGACACCTAATTTATATAAAATGACACTCAAATTATTATTTCCACAAAATGTCAATTGAACAAACATTTGGATAATTGGTCCAAACAAAAGATTCATAAGTACTTCAATAGTGTAAAATTGTACTCGATATGAGTACTATCATAATAAACACTTTTATAAAGTAGAAAATCATTTTCAATAGGAGTATTATATCTACAATATACTTATAGAATTTTGATCAAATAAAATGTAGAATTTTAGGTAAAAGAAATGTACAATTAGGAATGACAACGGGTCGAAATAGGCACGGGTGATGGTTACCCGCCACCCAACCCACTACAAAAACCCATCACCAGTTAAAAACCCGCCGAGTACCCGTTATAAAAATACCTGCGAGTTTCTTTAATACTCGTAGGTATCTATGGGTACCCATCAATATTTTAAATATATAATTTTTTTAAGATTAAATATTTTTTTATAAGAAGTTTTATCAAATGAATAATTTTTTTTGGAAAATCTAAAAATAAAATTATACTATTTTTTACAAGATTAATTAGATTTAAAAATAGATTAATATAATATATTATAAGAAAATATTTAATACAAATAAAATCGTTATTTTATATTATCGGTATTTTTATGATAAATAATTTTATTAACTATGAAATTTTCATAAAAAACTAAGATTGATACAATAAATTTTGATAATTAATATTTTAATTTGATTTGTTTTCCAAAAATATTATATTTTTTAACTTATATATATATAATTTTAGTTTAGCAGGTAACGGGTATCCGCGGGTAAGGGTACTATGATACCCTACCCGTGCCCGTTAATGAGCAGATATAAAAAAACTCATACCTGCGGGTGGCGGATACCCATTTATACTATCCGTGTGGATATTTTTGCAGGTTTTATTCTCAGGTATCCGCGGACGCGAATTTTTTTGCCATCCCTATGTACAATACATAATTCATGCCAAAAGGATTAATGTGCAATACCCAACAAAATGCTCTTAACATCCATTTAAGATGTTTATTAAAATATAATAAATTTTATGTATCTCAATTAAAATAGGACAAAAATAAATAGTCAAGTCCTATAGAATATGTCATATCATAATTAAATGTGCACACGAATATATGACAATAAAAATATATAAATCTCGAGAGATAATATAAGATTATATATACTCCCACTAATCCTTAATATACCAAAAAATATTAGGATTATCATTAGAGTACACTGATTTTAAAAGTTGTAGTGATAATGGGATAATGACTTTATAAGATAATAATAAAAGTGAACTAAAATTCACTATTTTTCTACTTAAGAAATTAGAAAGTAGTAGAATAAAAAATTATTAATGAGAGAACTGGTTAAAAAACAAGAATATGAAACCTACAAATTCGTCCAAAAGAATAAATAATTTTCACAAAATGGTTTCATAATTAACCATATATTAATCAATCATTTAAAAAATATTGATCCCTATGAAGATCTTGAAAAAGTAATTACATAAGTGAGAAAAGGGATCTCTTGATAATTTTACCTAGAATATGAGATCATAAACAAATTCTCAAGTAATCATAAAAAAAATCAAGTGTTACAGTAAACAATATCCAAACACACTTGAGATCAAAATGTGATTACACACAGTGAAATAATATGAAACCTATTCTTACAAATATTAAGAATATAATAATAAATAGTCTCTCACCCTCATCACAATTTATAATGGACATACATTTATTTATATATGCCAAAATAAAGCATATAATTTTTACAAGAATACCATCAACAATATTATAAAATATGCTACGGAAAAATTAATTTCTTCAAATTTCGGATTCCTATATTGTTCTTACAAGAATTGCATAAATTGCATATTAATAGAAAATTATTATACAAGAAAATATTCTACAAGAAACTAATACAAAACCCTTAATATAGATATCAACAACGTGATCACAAATAATATGATAAGAAAAAATAATTCTATCAAGAAAATTTTGTTTTGCATATGTATGATTAATTGGACATTTAAGGTAAAAATCTTATATTAAGACAATTTATTTTATAAGATATTAATTAAAATTCTAATATAAAAAATTCTTCCACTTGGTAAAGAAAAAAAAATAGTTGACATAACAAAAAAAAACCCAAAGAGCTAAATAAAATTCAATTATTTCTTTTTCACACTAGAATTATGACAAGTAATATATGAATGAAATCTTACGAGAAGGAAGTTTTCTTCTCTTAACCCACACCCTTTCGTTTTATCAATGAGTGTGTCGGCAAGGCTTTGCAGGTTGGTTTAGACCGTAACCCTTGTTAAGGGGTATATATATATATATATATATATAGAAAATTTGCACCACAAAAAAAATACAACAATTTTTTTTAAGGAAAAATGTCCAATTAAAAGTTATAAGTCATTATGGAACAAAAGAAAAATGACAATATAAATTTAGGTTCCATATAAATATAATTAAATATGACAAAATTAGGGAAATAAACTAAACATTATAACACTAGGAAAACGTTATGTAATTCTAAAAGTTCGGTTAAAAGAGGATCCCTAAGTAAATTACAATGCACTATAAATTATATCAATAAAATCTTAATAATGATAGGTATAAAAAAAATTAACATAAGCAAAGAGAAATACATAGTAAACACCAAATTACATCAACGAAAATACAACGATAAAGTATAATTATCATCAATAGAATAAAAAAAAATATGACAAAATTGACATAAATGCATCCACGATGGGTGAAATTACAATTATGTAAATGAAAAAAGAAATTATGCCTATTATCTAATAAATTTGCATAATTTTAGTTATATATATTATATGGGCAACATACAAAATTCACATTACTATATCCATGATAGACGAGTAATAATAATTCAAATTAATAAAGAAAATTATGTGCATAAGAAAAGGATAATTAAGATTGTACATAATTAATAAAATGACCTAAAATTAATTTATAAATGATAATTTAATATTAAAGAGAGTTGAAGAACACAAATACCGTAAAAAATTATCACAATATAAAAGGTCCAAAATTCAAGATTATAATAGTAAAAAATTTTAATTTAATATTGAATTAATCAAATATTTTTTTATACTTAAAAATACCAATAATATTAAAACATTAAATAAATATGATATTTGTGAAAAAAATAAGAATATAAAAAATGACCAACCCTATTCAATGATTCTAATAGTGAATTTAACACACAAATCATCATGCAATATTGTATCAAAACGACAAAGTTCTCACTTGACCAAATAATCACAAAAATATTAGTTTAAGAAATGAGTCCATGCAATTCTATTAACACTTCTCAAAGTAAAGTTAACATAAATTATCTTATGTTGTCTATACAAATGACTCATATTGGTCAACAAACATTAAAAGGAAAACTCTTAAGTAATTTTGAAAATAATTTACCAAATAATTGAATTTTAAAAAAGCTAGGTTTTAAAGGAGTAATACTTAAAAAAGAAGTTTCAATACATAATCTATCCACGCAAGAGTAATTGAATGAAACTTTAAATGCTATTTTAACAACAAGTAGCGTAAACCCTCAATATTTTTCTTGTGCAAATGATAATAGAAAACTATATTTCACCAATAACACAAAAATGACCTTCTTATGATTGACTCAACTCATCACAAAATTAATTTTATTATAATCACATTCAAATAATCATAAAAATATTATAAGAAATCATTATCACAGTATCTTAAATTATCAAATAATAATAAAAATAATTAATTAATAACAAGAGTTATTTCTTCTAGTGTTAAATAAGCTCACGAATGTGGAAGAAAGTTATTTATAACATATGCATTAAAGCTTTATACAGTTTGTTCCACACATAGTTGTTGAATTTAAATTTAAAATATGAGAAATTCCACATCAGTCTTTTTCATGTAATTTTAAACAACCAAAATAAGTTTGAACAAGGAGAAATGTGCAGAAGCAACATTTGAAAGTTAAAACAGAAAAAAGCAATAGCCAAACAAGCAATTCAAAGTTGAGCTTGTCTTCGGGGTCGTTTGCATAGTTTAACTGCCTCCTATTCCAGGAAAGTAGAACGAGTTAATAATTAGGACCTCGCTACTTGACTGCTCCCTGACCCACAACGACTATTATTCGGATTTGCTCAATTAAACAATTGATCCTCCGAAACAGTGCAGGAACTTTACTGGTTAGGGATGCTGTCAACACGACTTCAAAACCAATTCACAGGCATTTGGTGAGTGTTCTGCCAGCGTCTTTGCCGGCGAACATCTCGTAGGGACCGCCACGGCAGTAGAATAATTTTCCGGTGGTCACGTCGTACACGCGCCCCTTCACCACTATGCAGATCGGCTTTGCTGGGTGCATTTTATTGGCTCAGCTGCTGGGGCGCTAGTGTTGATGAGATGTCATGCCTCGCGCTTCTGTGTCAACAATTTCTTCTCGTCGATGATACAATGTGGTCGCCTGAATAGTTTTTTCGAGCTTTTACTGTGATCGCTAAATGTTCTTACTAACAAGTGCAAGGTCAGGTTTAAGACGAACCGTGTCTTTCAATTCAGAATGGCCTCTTGAGGAAGGTTCTCTATCCTATATATAGACTTAGGAGGATAGCATGTTTTACTGGACAGTTACCTTCTCCTGCCCCACTTTGCTCATGACTTGTTGTGTTATGAAAAAACTCAAAACATGGCATTATGAATGGTTTATCGTGAGTTGTGATGATTGCAGGTTGTGAGTGGTAGTTGGACATCATAGGTTGTGGGTGGGTGGTCAGACATCATAGGATCAGGATATCTCACTCACTCAGTCTAGTCTAGTTTTGAATGTGTTACCTCCCTTCAACATGTGGAAGCGGAAGATGTTGGTGAATTATGAGAGAGTAAAAAATAGTAAACAGATTTGATTATCGAATCTATTAAACCTATTCAAGAGTTTGTTTTCTGGAATTTATCTATATTTTTTAGAATATTTATTTTCCTGATTCAAATTTTTGTAAAAATATTTTTGGATATATTTTATTTTTAAAATGTTGATTATTCATAATTTTACATAAAAATATTTTAAAGACAGAAAAATGGTATTTTCATAAAAATGTGAGAAGTTATTTCTAATATAATCTCACTATAAATCTATCTTTGTTTATTTTTTTATTTAAATTTTATTAAATATTCTCAAAAATATATAAAAAATTAACTAAATATATTTTTATTGAGATATCTGAAAATGTCATTTCTACGAAGATTTCATAAAACAAAAGTCTCATAATGAATTGTTGTTTTAAGTCAAAGATTGGTTGGCGCTAAATATTACACTTTTACAAAATTGCTCTTAGTAGTACACAATTACCTGAATTATGTTGCGTTTTTTCTTATCAAATGTCCCACGGTTTTTTGTTTTTCTTTCTCTCTTTCCAAATAGAAGCGATCTTATGTAACAAAAAATATAGAAGTGAATTTATATCTGTATAAAATAAAGATAATCTTAAATACTAAAAAGGATTTCATAAAACAAATGTCTTCTTATGGTGCAAATGTAGTAATAATTTGTGGGTCTGTTGGTACTTACTACACATTTTGAAACTTAAAATTAAAAGTAACTCATCACTCGTTATTTTGAGTCAAATTAATGCTAGTTGGCGTTAAACACTTTTACAAATATGCACATAATTAAGTGGTATCCAGTTGAGCATAGAAAAATATCTTCAATACTAAAAAGTTTTACTAATAAAATAGAAAGATTCGTGCTATATGTGAGATTTTAGGCAATTACATATATTTTATTAAACTTTCTCTTTATTATTAAAATTTTTCAACAGTTAAACAATGATAAACTATTATATGGCTCCATATGAATATGTTATTCTGGTATTAAACATAATTAATTAATTATTTAACTAAAAGTGGCCTGGTTTAGCACAATTTATAAGATAAATTGATTAATTTTTTAAATTAAATTAAATTAATTGTTGAAGCTTTGGATGTTAACTTAGTTAGGATCACAGCTTCATGGTGATGCTTTCGTTGTTGGGATACACTTGTTTTATAGTAACAAAATTACTCATTCATCTAAAAGATCTGTCATGGAACATATGATAATTTTTTTAAAAAATAATCAATTAATAATTTGTTGTGGTGATTAAAAAACATATAATAATTTCTCATAAAAAAATTAATTATTTTATGTGGTGTATCACTCTCGTATACCTCAAATCTTTATAAAAATCAATCCCCTTCCAAAATGTAGATTTAAACAATGACATAAAAAAAACAACAACCTTCATTTGAAAAATAAAAAAAGGGAAACAATATGAGTCGAAATAAGTAAAAAAAATGTAAAATGGATAAGAAATAAGGGCAGACTGTTAAAATATATAATAATCAATTTTTCTTTTATTCAAACGTCATCTCTGACTAATAATATTATTTTCATTTTGATTATTTTTTATTATATTTTTTTATAAACAAATATTAATTATTAGTGAATTAATGTAAAGATTTAAATTTAATTTTTTTTCCTTTATTTAAGCAAGTTATCATGACAACTACCTTATAACTTCCTACGTCACACTAATGTCTTTATTTATAAGTCATTAAAAAAGTAGTTTTATAGTGTCCAAAACTTGAAATCGGTGGCAGAAAAGCTAGTATGGCAAATTCGCATTTCAGGAATGGAAATGTGTTCAGCTACCTCAAACATAAGAAATTAATTGAAATGTGTTTAATAAATAAAAAGTTAGTTGTTTTTTAAGGTAATTAGCAGGTTTTTGTTTCTTAAAGTTACTTCAGTTAGTATTTTTTTTAATTTTTATTTTTTTTTAATTTTATCTTTAGGGTTACCCAAATTGGTACAAGTGGTACCCAAATCAATATTACATATTTTATTCAAAACAAACATGTAAAATAATTGTAAAAAAATATTAGTTATGTTTTTTTCTGTAATTTATTTAAATTTATATTTTAATTTCTAAATAAGATTTTTAGTCCTTTTATTTTTATTTTAATAGTCTTAGTTCTTGCAATTAATTAATTGTGTTTTTTTTCATCATTCGGTTGGATTTTGGGGGTACGAACATGTAATTAATAAGTTGTGGATGCTTTGAGATACTATGAATGGTTGCTATATATATATATATATATATATATATATATATATATATATATATATATATATATATATATATTTACATTATATGTATATATGTATGTTATGTTGTGGTATTTATTACATTATAATCATGGGAAACTTTATGGCTAGATTTTGTAATTGCTTTGACACTACTGGCACCCGGTAATATGCATCTTCTTGTTTGTTGGATAAAAAGAAACTTGACAACAAATATTGAAATTATTAACAAACAATAAAAAAATTTAATTAATCCTCGTAAAACATAATAGTTGGAATGTTAGAAAGTCTATTTAATTTTAAAGCATTTTCAATCTGAAAATTAAATTGATCTTTTTTAAGTTTGTTAAATAAAATAAGTTCAAAAACTTTAATTTTTGAGAGAATGTAAGAGAAATATGTTATAATTAGGTTATATCATGCGTATGTGGCACACCCAACACTCTCCCAGCCAATAATGGAATATGTGCAATATCAACGGAACAATTTATATCATGGGATTACCAATTTAGTCCACCCAAAATAAAAGAACATACTGTATTTAGAGTCACTTTTCTAAAGTTTATAATACGTAATCATGTTTCGGAAAGAATTCTAGGATCAGATATTGCTGGGAAGATTTGGTACCAGACATCTTTAATACCAGATTGTACTCAATATTCAACAAGTATGGAAAAAAGACCAAATCACTCTTGGAAGGTTGACCAGACTCAAGTCTAACCAGCGAAGAGCACTATAAATAGTACGTCTTGGGTACAAGTTAAGAGAAAATTTTCATAATTACTTTCTTGCTGATATCACACTTTGACTTGCATTTTAGTCAAGCCCTCTCTAACTTAAGCGTCAAAGTGTTTCCGCAGGTACCCACCAGGATCGCTCGGAGGGGATCGGGAAGCAACGAGACGTTTGGAGACAGAGGAGGTAAGTGTGTGTAAGAACAATTGGTATCCACCGTGGGGCAGAATAAGTCATACCTCTTAGCCTCCAAGGAAAGCTGAGTGTATGAAACCATGGTCATTACTAGGAGTAATGCTAGAGATTTAAAACATCCCCCTTGGGATCAAGGTAGCAGAAAAGAGGCTTCCAGATTGGAAGTTTTCCAGCAGATGTAACGAGACATAGACAAGCTTAGGGAGGAGAATGACACACTTAGGGGGGTGGTGAATAGCTTGAAAAAGGGAGGGGAGGATGAGGCAACCTCGTAGCAATAGGGATCGACTCAGCCCTCACGCCCAGCCAAGAGGCCCACGCTCTCTTAAGGCACCCCGTCCATTCATACAACCAAGTCATGATCCTTGCCTACCCGAGTGACGACGGAGGTTCAGGAACGTGAAGTGGAAACGCTTGGGGAGACGGATATGCCCCACCCTTTTGTCTCGGGAATCATGAAAAATCCCATGCCCAGCAAGTGGATGCAGTCTTCCCTTGAGTATTGCGGAGAGACCTACCAAGAAAGGCACGTGAACACCTTTGTAGCGAGAGCTCCAATGTAGTCTTGTGTAAAGTTTTTCCTACCTGTTTAGCCAGTTAGGCTCTAGATTGGTTTGGAAAACTTCTGGTAGGCTCCATCTCTTCCTTCGCCGAATTGTCGGTGCAATTTATGAACAAGTTGGTCCCTAGACGGCCCAGAGGCTAACTCCGTTAGCCTTGATTGGTTTTCGCCAAGGGAAGACAAAGCCTCTCTGGGACTTCATGGACCGGTATGAGAAGACTACAACCCAGATAAAGGATTTGGCCCTAGAAACCACTATACTAATGTTCATACTGCACTCCAACTCGACAAATTGTTAGATAGCTTATGTCTCAATCACGTGAGTACAGTGGAAGAGCTGAGAGCTCGAGTGACAACATATTGGAGATGGAGGATATGGAAATGTCTTGGACAAGGGCTCATGCAGTGGGCACAGGGGAAAAAGGAGGAAGGGACAGGGAGAATAGAGGTGAGGTCAGGCTCCTCAAAGGACAAGCCCTTAGAATAAGGAATGCAGGATGCTAAGAGATAGGATAGAAGATTTGATAAGGAGCAGTCATCTGAAAAGTTATGTCCGAGAAGACACAACACTTGATCTAGGATAGAGAGGCAGGAAATGTCCTGAGAAGAGAAGTATAGGGGGGACTGAATAGGCGAACACCTGAGAGAGATTTTAATCTGAAAGGAAATGGAAGAAGGAGTATCAGTAGGTCCAGAGAAAGGCAGGCAAAAAGAAGTAGAGATAAAGGCCACACGAGATTAATAAATACTATTTTTGGAGGTTTCATCGAGGGTGGCAACTCAGCCTCTACCAGAAAAAGGCACATGTGACATGTAAAATTTGTGCATGTAGTCTATCAAGCGAAAGGCCTAAAATGTTGGACATCACTTTCACTAGTAGGGATTTCAAAGCCATGGACACTGTATAGGATGATCCCATGGTGATTAGAATGGAGATTGCAAATTATTTGGTTAGAAAGACCTAGTAAATCAAGAAACCTCTATTGATATTCTCTTTTGGAAGATGTTTAACCAATTGGAAATATTAGAGGATAAGCTAATGACCTATGATGACCCCTTAATAGGATTCATCGGGGAAAGAGTGAATATTATGGGAGGTATCGATCTGTGTAGTAAATTTGGCTTAGACGAAGAATGAGACAGAATGATAAAAGTCTGTATATAGCGGTTCACGCTAACACGTCTTACAACGTACTCTTGGGGTGACCTTCATTGAATACATTGTGGACTATCGTCTCCACGCCTCAGCTAGCTATGAAATTTCTTTTGGTGGAAGGAAAAATTGTCATGGTAATGTAGGGTTAGAGAATGTTATATCGCGAGTCTTAGATGGCCCCCATTAAGTAGAAGTGTACAACTCGAGTTAACCTAGTCGATATGGGAACCAACCCAACATAAAGAATAGATCTAGACCCCCCGTCTGAACACTGATTATCATGTAGAGCCGATAGTCATGACAGAGCTGCTATAGATAGGTTCACAACCAGGGCATGTGACAAATATAGGTGTTGGTCTGCCTGATAGTGTGAGAAGTGTAGTAAAGGAGGTAGTGGTAGTGAATGCGGACCTTTTCACATGGACAACAACTCACATGCCCAAAATAAACCCCTATTTCAATTGTCACAATTAGTTGTTAGCCCGCATGCAAGGCCAACAGCTCAGAAGAAGCGAAGGATGGGAGGTGACACAGGTAAGGCTATGCAAAAAGAGACGGCTAAACTGCTTAAAGTCGGGTTCATCCGGGAAATGTAGTGCTCAACATGGTTGGCTAATATGGTAATGGTGAAGAAAGCTAGTAGGAAATGTTGCATGTCACTGACTTCACCGACTTAAATAAAGTTTGTCCCAAGGATTCGTATCATTTTCCTAACATTTGACACTCTAGTGGATTGTGTTGCAAGACACTAGTTGTTTAGTTTTTTGGATGCATACTTGGAGTATAATCAGATTGGAATGCACCTAGCATATCAGGCCAAGATAGCCTTCATTACAAATGAAGCTAACTATTGTTATTTGGTGATGCCTTTTGGATTGAAAAATGTCGGAGCTACCTATTAGAGGCTAACAGATAAAAACTTCAAGCCATTGATTGGGAAGTGCTTTGGGGTTTATGTAAACGATATGGTGGTGAAGTCTGAGATAGCGGTCGAACACACGAAAAACTTGGGGGAAGTCTTTGTTATGGTAAAGTGACACAACATGAGGTTAAACCAAGAGAAGTGCGTCTTCGAGGTGTAGGGAGGGAAACTTTTTGGATTCATGTTGACCGAAAGAGGGATATAGACCAACTCGGACAAATGCAGAGAAATCATAGAAATGCAATCACCTAAGACCCTGAAGGAGGTGTAGAGGTTAGCAGGTCACCTAGCAACATTGTCTCGGTTCTTGCCATGTCTGACTGACGCAACAAGACCAATGTCCCAATTATTGAAAATGTGGCCCATTTCATGTGGACGTCGGAATATGAGCTATTGTTCTAGAAGATCAAGCATCTATTATCGACCTCGCATTCTTACGCAAGCCCGACCTTACTCGGGAGTTGGTTTTGTACATAGCTGTCACCAGCACCCCCTCAATCATGTCTTGGTCCAAAGTATGGGGTTAGAGGATATCCCAATATATATTATCAGCAAAACCTTGAATGAAGCAGAGGTGTGTTATCAGGTGATAAAAAAAGCAGCGCTAGCAATAGTAATGATAGTAAGAAGGCTTCAACAATATTTTCAAGATCATCATGTAATCGTTAAAATAGATTGCCCCATGGTAAGGATGTTGAGAAAGTCAGAGCTAGTAGGAAGAATGGTTGGGTGGGCTATTGAGCTATTAGAGTTTGATATATCATTGAACATCGAGGGCCCATAAAGGTGTAGACTTTAGCAGAATTTGTTGCGGAGACAAAATCGGAGGGACATTTGAAGTGGTATGGTGGACTCCAAAGGTAGATGAATCCTTAAATAGGCAGGGAAGTAGAGTAGGGGTTATCTTGGAAGGCCCGAGATGGATGGAGTTAGATCAAGCACTAAGATTCGAATTCAAAGCCTCGAACAACCAAACAGAGTATGAAACCTTAGTGGCAAGCTTACAGTTGACAAAGGACATGGGGCAGAGCATGTCAGGTGTTTCACGGATTCACAGGTAATGGTAGAACAAGTTAATGACACTTTTCAGGTGAAGGAACCTATACTCCTGCAATATTATCACTTAGTTAAAGCCTTGGGGGAACATTTTAGTGGGTTGGAGATCTGTTACATGCCAAGGAAGCAAAATATGAGAGTAGATCAATTAGCCCGACTGACTAGTGCTAAGCAGAAAAGCCAGCTTAAAACCTCCCTATTTTTGGATTTGAGTCAACTCATCATTGGTTTCACTTAAGTGCATCAGGTTGAAGTGGATTTGGAAGATTGGCGAATTCCTATGGTGAGATATTTGCAAATGGGCCAATTACCAAAAGACCTGGAAGAAGCTAAGTATATGAAGACAAAGGAGGCTCAGTACACACTTGTTAGAACTAAATTGTTTCGACAGAATATCGTTGGACCAATATTGAAATGTCTTAGATTTGAACAAGCAAACTGTGTTATGAGAGATCCATGAAAGGGTTTGTGGCAGTCATTCTGAAGGGAGTATAATGGCGACAAAGGTATTGAGAGCCACCTATTATAGTTCATTATGGAAATCCAACAGGAAGATTTCAATGGAAGACATCTTGATTATCCCTGCAAATCACAACAGTTAAGTAACACATTTAATCTATGTAAACCAGTCGGACTTAGAACATTAAAAGGATGCCAATCTGTTACCTTCCAAATCCCAAATTGGGTTGGGAGATCCCCATAAGCAAAGCACTCAAGAGGCAGGAAGGCACAGAGGTAAGGGTATAAAAAAACTTGCGTCCTTCTTCTCTTGCTTCGAGAGCATTTCGAAGGGCAAAGCCGATAGGCGGCGGGCAGTAGGTTGCCAACTGAAAGGAAATAGAGGTTTCTATTCACGATCATAAAAAAAAAATCGCCGCATGGTCTGACTTCAGCACTATCTTCATAAATATAGACTTCCAGTCCTTGTAGGACATGAAAACCTCAAACAACGGACGTCAGCCACGTGGCTAACTGAGGACCATCTAATGGGTTTTCTTGGGGAATATGGTAGAAGTGAAAGAAGAGGCTTGGGGTAACCTCGATAAAACAAATCCAGCACAAGATGCAGAAAGATTGGATGGTGTCCGAAACATTGATGTGAATCTGGGTAGGAGCACAGTTCATTATGCGCAGAACACCCATGGTGAAATGGTCAAATGTAAGGTTTACATATAAGTCTTTAGAAAGGCATGGGTATATATAAGAGTAATCTTTATTGACAGGAATGAGGGAGTTCCTAAACACTAGGTCTGACTCCTAGGTTTCGTCACTCAAGCAAGCCTTCATCATAAAGGGAGAGAAAGCTAGATTCAGGAAAGGACAAAAGGGAAAAGCCTCGTAGAAGGACGAACACTCCTCCCGGGTCATTACTTGGAACCGATATTTGGTGACCTCTGAGCTCACCCATTCAAACCTAACAACGGAGCATGGAGGTATTGTCGGGGCTTCCCGTCTGAAGACGGGAGGGAAGGTGACCCATTAGAGAGACTCTTGGCAGCAGAAGCTTGAGAGTCTTCCACTGCCTTCACATGGGTGAGAGGGCCACCAACGGAGGGAGGAGAAACCTCTATCACAGAAGGGTTAGATTTGGCCATAGACAAAGAGAAGGAAAAATACAAGTAGGGAGGCTCATAATACCTGAAAAAAGGAAAAGGAACTTGAAAGGCTTTGAGAGAAGACGAAATGTATGTGGAGAAGGAGCCACCTCGTCTTCCAATTTATAAGGAGATTTGCAGAAACTCAAAGGGCGAAGGAGCGCAGACCGTTAGATTAACTAAGATCAATAGCCTGGGATTATCGTCTTTTTGTGCCACCTTTAAATCCTAAGAAAAATGGCAGAAAAAAATCTAGAGAAAGAACATGAAGAAAGATGAACCACCATGTCACCATTTTTTTCCTTGATAACTTTTACATAAAAAGTTGATAACTCAATTTTTTATCAGTTGATGACTTGATTTCTTTTATCCTATAGGATAAGATCTTTGATAAAATTTTAAAATCACATTATATGAGAGATTTTAAAATCAAATTTCGAAATGCATGTTAATTCTTCCTACACACAACATTGATTATGAATGGAAGTTGTGTGCTTTCGGAAACACGGATATTATAAGCTTTTTATAGTAATGATGTCGATAATGTAAGATTTATTTATACTACTATTAAATTACAAATAATAATAAAATACATTTATTAATTTGTATAATTATTATTCTAAAAAACAACTGCCTAAATCTATTTATTAAATATGAGTAAAGATAATAAAAAGTGAAGATTAGGTATCATAAGATAACTAAATTAAGTTATTCAGTTCTATAATAAGATAATATGTTTTACGTTTTATTTAATTAATAAATATATCTAAATATCTTAAGCGAAAACATTCATTATTTTATGACCTCAAACGGATGATCTTGAAATTTTGTGAGTTTCAAACCCGGATTAAATGAAGAAGCTGCCATATTCTTGTTTAGGTAATTGATGAATATTGGTTTTTGTCTTTCTCCTTCTTCGTCACATTTATAAGAATTAAAACTTCTCTTTTTGACTTAGAGAACTAAGTTGTGAAAAAAACGTGTATTGGGTAGAGAGGACCAATTTAAATGTGTTCAATAATTAATCTGAAACGTCCATCAAACATCAAAAGAATTGATGAGATTTACTTAATTGTTAATTATTTGTGGTTGGTTATTATTTTATTTTAGGACACAAAAGGAAGTTATCAATCAGTTACTTCCAACAATATATTCTTATCATATGCTATAGGAAGGCAATATAAAATTTACCAGTGAATAAATGATTTCTATCACTAACAATGTTGGAATGGCTCTTTATAGTTTGTACACTTCTTTAATGAATACATAAGCTAACTTTATTTGGGATGACAAATAAACTCGTACTCGTGGGTAATTCCCGAACCCGCCCCGAAGTTGACGGGGAATCCCCGGTTGGACCGGGTATGGGTATAGGAAATATCCGATTTATTATGTCGGGGATGGGGACGGGAATGAGGATATACATACCCAACTTGTACTCGCCTCATCCCGCTTTTATTTTAATAACTAAAATATTCCTTTATCTTAAAAAAAGAAGAAAGATTTGATATTTAATTAATAAATTACAAAGTTTGCATTTATTAAATCATTTTTAAATTAATATCATTTTATTCAAATAAGAATGGGGATGAAGACATAAACCTGATATATGCCGGGTATAAGGACAGAGATGAGAATGAGTTTTAGAAACAGAGATAAGGATAAAAATATCATACTCATCTAGTTCTGCCCTGTTACCATGCCTAAACTTTAGTGCTATAAATGGATGTGATGGAGCAACGAATGAGCAACTTAACCTATCAACAAGTACCTAAATAGTTTCCTTCCCATGTGATATTCATAGCTTTTCAATAAATTCCATGGCAATGCTTTGCCATACACCTTCCGAAATGGGCATTGGCTACAGCACCCGAATACGAGCTATAGGTTCATGTTTACACCTAAGACAAGTCTCGCAATTTCTTATGAACTTTTTTGCATCCCTTTGTAAACCGTATAATAGAATATTTGCTTAATCCTCTTAAGTGCAGGTCTAATTCTTGAATGCCCCCTTTATGAGATGAATGAAGGCATTGAAGTATCAAATTTCTTAACTCTGCATTGTTAGGTAGCATTACCTTTTTTTTTTTAAGAACTACTCCCTCAATCAGTTTGTATTCAGAAGCATCAGTTCCATCTTGTAGTTGTTGTATTAACCCCTGTGACCCTGCATCTGTCTCGTAATTCTTCTTAATTTCCTCCCAAAGTTTAGGAAATATTAATGAGACTGACATTAATAAGATTTTATTATTTAAAAACTTACTATTTTCAATCAATATTAAAACGAGTAATAAACAAGCGCGGTCTCTCTCTCTCTCTCTCTCGAAAGATGGCTCCCTCTCTCTCAGCTTCTCTTCAAATGCTGCAAAATACCTAACCTATAAGCTATCCTTCTCTCGAACGCTTCCTTCAATTGACTCCACTGTGGCAAATCCCTCTCTCGCGCACGCTTGCATTCAACGATTCCATCACAGTTGCTAGTACTTTAGTCAACTAATCTTGGTTTTCCTCACTAGTGCAGCTAAGGGGAGCCTTGTTTCACTGCTGCGCAAGGTCTTTATTCATAAGAATGGAAAACATTTCTCTTCTATCTATAACTTTTTTTTCTATTTTTAGAACTATTATATACTTTTTAGAGTAGTTGTTTCTCACTATTTTTGCCTTCTAATTTTGTTTCTCCTTGCGTCGTAGATAATGGTTGGTTAATGTACATAACTAACAAATTTATTGGATAACATGTAGATAAGGTATTTCAAAAAATGTCTTATTCAAGAGAATTATTTTTTTCTTCAATCCTAAGTCGCTCAATTGTCAATTTCATTCCAAATAAACCAAATACACAAAAGGGAAAAAACTTGTATAAACCAAAAATTTATAAGCATATATTAATTGTTAGTTTTATTATAAAAATATTGAACCTGCAACAGATTCACTGTTTGTTTTTTGCTACTTTAAAAATAAAAACTTTAATTCTAAGTCTCTCTACGTTTGAGCACAACACTCACCAACTCAGCCTCACACTTAGTCTCTACACTGAATTCCTCATCTGTATGTTTTTGGAGTTTGACATGTGAAACTCTTTTCCATTTTATAGGGTTTATGCATCTTAGCAAGCAAACCTTTTCTTTGAGCCTTAAGTTTTCCACACTATTGGAGCATAACCCATTACAGTATTGTAAAAATTGCAGTGTTTAAAAAAAGAAGAAGTTTAAAACTAGTTTAATATAAAACTATTTCACATTAACTAGTTTTGAATCAGTTAAGAATTAATTTTTTAAAAGTTATTCGATTTTAAACTACTTCTCTAAAATAATTTATTTTTTGTTTAAAAATAAAATTGTTTACAACAATTCAGTTTAAGTTTTGTTAAAAATTAATTTTTATACATTTTTTCTCTCCACATATGTTAAGAAAATCTTAAATATTTTGAGTAAACAAAATAATCCATCAAAATTTCATGTCACCAATAAATATATTAACACAAAGAATTAATAACTACTAGTACATAGCATAATTAACATACAAAGATGTGTAAGATTAAAAGAGTTTTTGAAATTTTCTTTTTCTACAATCTAATACAAAGAAGATCCTTTAAAACGATCTTCTTTGACAAATTAAGATAAACTTGTAGAAAATGAATTAAATAGGCAAAGATAAAATATACATAGGAGAGACTTGAGAGCACGGACAGGAAAAAAAATTTAAAAAGGAAAGAAAAATGCACAACTCAAGGGAGACAAGAGCAGAAGAAAAAACGGAGTACGAGGCGAGAAAGCTGAACCGCGAATCGCGGCAGAGTGTTGTGTTTGTGTGGAGATTTAACGTACCCAACACGATATCGCGTTTTGCGGTCGCTATTCGCCTATTCCGTTACCCACCGTACCATCTCAGAGCTTAAAGGATATGTTGCAAAGTAAAACGGATACGAAAGGTGTGAAACGATAAATTAAGATATTAATTAATACATTAATAATTAGAAATTCAAAATAAATATAAAATATTTTAATAATATAAATTAATTATATATTTAAATATAAATTACTATAATTATATATTTAAATTATAAATTTTTAGAATTAAGTATTTAAATTATAAATTTTTTTAATTATATATTTAAATTATAAATTATTATAATTACATATTTAAATTATATATTTTTATAATTATATATTTAAATTATAAATTACTATAATTATATATTTAAATTATAATTTTTTTATCGTTAAATATTTAAATTTTAAATTACTAAAATTATATATTTAAAGTATCATCTTTTATAATTACATATTTAAATTATAAATTATTTATAATTTATTTAAAACAAACATGTATGTATTATTATTTGTAAAAAATTTATTTTATTATTATTTGTAATTTGATAGAATTATAAATAAATCTAATGTATCAACATCACTACTAAAAGAAACTTATATTATCTATGTTTTGGAATGCTCATAACATCTATTCATAATTAATGTTGTGTGCGGGAATAATTAACATCGATTTCGAAATTTGATTTTAAAATCTCTCATACAATGTGATTTTAAAGTTTTTTCGAACTTAATTACATCTTATCTTATAATCTTAGAATCTTATAAGCAAAAAGAAATCACTTATCAAGAACTATTTGGTTTGTTGAACACTGATTTTGAGTTATCAATTTTAATATAGAAGTTAACAAGCCAAACTGAAGCATGGAAAAGATGGCGGATATGAATGTGGTGCAAATTGATATTTCTTTTATTTTGATAGATATGATTACTTATTATAAACTTTTGAATAAGGGTGATTATTGATTTGAGTTAACTCAATGAATTTCATAATATAAATCAAACTAATTAATTTAATTTGGATTTTTCACTTGATTAGGTTTCACCTAAATGGAACAAATTAATTGTGTATGATTTGGTTCATGATTTTCACACTTTAAAATTTTTACATAATCCGAAGCAAACAAAAGTTATATATTATTAAATTTATTTTATATTTTGAACTTAATAATTTATATTATATAACTTTAAATATCTTGGATTTTTCTTGTATTGCATTATTAACTTTGCCTGTATTAGATTTGTTACTTTATTTGTATTGAGTTATTTTAAATATATGCAATTTGTTATTTGTTTTGTATTAGATTGCTTTAATAGTTTAATTTAACTAATTTGGTATATATATAAAACAATTGATATTTTGTTAAAAATTATGAATTTAGTAGATTAATGAATTGGACTAATTTGAGATATAAAATTATTTTTAATGATTTAATGAAAATAAATATATTTTTATAATTTTTTATTGGTTTTTCATCAATCCAAATAAAACCAACTTGATTATCATTAGTTTGATTTGATTTGGACCAATGAAAAATTTTCAACAATCCAAACCAATTAAGATTAATTAATTAAGTTTTCTTTTCCTCCTAAAACTGAACTAACTCAAATCGTGATCGCCTAGTTTTGAAATGTTGATTATGATTCTAAATACTATCATTTATTTTTTTTTGGGTGGATTAAAATGGTAATCTCATTACATTATATAAACTGTTTTGTTATTCTGCGGGAGAGTGTTGCTTGTGCGACATACACATTGATATAACTTCTTTATAACATCTTTCTTTTTTAATTTTCTCAAATTTAAAGTGGTTGAACTCATTTTATTGGGAAAACTTAAAAAAGACCAATTTAATTTTCAGATTGAAAACACCTTAAAATTAAATGACTTTTTCTAACATCCCAACTATATGACAAAGATTAATTACATTTTTCTTCCTTAATTTTTTTAATATTTTTGTTTTATGTAATAATTTTTTTAACATTCTTAATTTTTTATATTTTTTTGTTAATAATTTCAATTTTTGTTTTCAAGTTTTCTTTTTTATCTAACCACAAAATCTTGCACATAAAGTTTTCCATGGCTATAATGTAATAAATACCATAACGTCGTTTGTGTGTGTGTGTATATATATATATATATATATATATATATATATATATATATATATATATATATATATATATATATATATATATATATATATATATATATATATATATATATATATAATTACTATATCTCCCGATTCGACCTTATGTTAGGACCGCAACTCTAAAACACATCGACATCCAATGCCCACCTAGGCATCATGACCACCTTGGCACAAACCCAAACCCATTTTCTTAAAAATTTAACTAAGGAAAAAACCCTTAAAAAAGTATAAAATGATAGTTAAATCTCGCCTCTAGGTACGATATTCTATTCACCCTCACTCTCTCATTCTTATCCCAACACTAACTTAGGCGTTGGAGTCCCTTTTACAGGTATTCACCTATTGCTTCGAAGCCTCGGTGCCCAAGACGCGAAAGACTACAAGTTCTGTCAAACTCTAGTAAGAACATTTGGCGCTATCTGTGGGGACGTAAAAGTTCCTACTCCCTGACAATATATGGTACAAACCAGGAGCGTCATATCTTGATTCGCCATCAAAGTCCAATTGCACGATCTCCAAAATCATTAGTCCAAAGAGGGAAACGAAGAAGACGAACACCATCAATAGAACAGCTCAAGCTGAAATGTCCAGAATGACGAAACCAAGCATCACCATCAAAGGAGCTCGACATGAGGCACGCATAAAGACGAAACTTGTTAAAAGAATCACATAACAACTTAGCACTTTCTTAGAGCTCGACAACTCATCAAATCGACACATCTCTAGAACTCGACAACTCGACACTTTTTGTCTTACGGGATACTCTTTGCACATCTGGACACTCTCTATTCGAAAGGACACTCTCTGCCCATCTCGGCACTCTTTATTTGAAGGGATACTCTTTGCATGTCTCAGCACTCTTCGTATGACAGGACACTCTTTGCCCATCTTGACACTCCCTGTTTGAGGGGACACTCTTTGCTCATCTCAGTACTCTTTGTCTGATGAGATACTTTTTGCCCATCTTGACACTTTCTGTTCGACGGGACACTCTTTGCTCATCTTAACACTCTTTGTCTGAAGGATACTCTTTGTTCATCTCAACACTCTCTATCTAACGGGACACTCTTTGTCGTCTTCGTAATTTTTTTCCGACAGGACACTCTTGTCCCATTTCAGCACTCTTTGTCTGACAAGACACTCTTTGCCTATTTCAACACTCCTTGCCCACGCGAGACACTCTTAACACACATTTTTTGCCTAAAACAAATCTTGTTGCCATGCACACCTAAGACAACAATTAAGACGAAACACACACATACACACACACACACACACTATCATAGCTACTTTGGTCTTCCCTTGACTGGTTGACCTTGATGCTAGGGGGCATATGTACCCCCTGCCTTAACCTCATATTGGGACCATAACCCTAAACACACCTCGACACTACATCTCGGCATACCTAAATTCCAACTCGACATCATGACCACCTTAACACCAGCCCAAGTCCATCTTTAAAAAGATAACTAGGGATAAAACCTCTACAAAAAAAAGTATAAAATGATAGTCAAACTTCACATTGAGGTACAATATTCTATTCATACTCACTCTTATCCTAACACTAACTTGAACATCAAAATTCCTTTTGCAGTTACTAACCTATCGCTTCAGAGCCTCGATACCAAAGACTCAAGAGATTACAAATTCTATCAAATTTTGATAAGAACCGTAACAAGCATTCACAATCTTCCAAACCACCAACAAATTATTAATTACATGTTCGTATTACCCCAAAATCCAACCCAACAATATAAAAAAAAAATTAAATTAATAGTAAGACTAAAACTATTAAAATAAAAATAAACCACTAAAATTGTTATCTAGAGATTAAAATATAAATTTAAATTAATCACACAAAAAACATGACTAATTTTTTTTACGATGATTTCACTTATGTTTGTTTTTAATAAAATATGTAATAGTGATTTAGGTATCACTTGTAGCATGGGATACGAACATATTTGTTAATTTAAAAAACATAAAGATTCATATATAGTCAAACATATTATCTTATATTAAATCGAATAACTTAGTTTAATTATCTTATGATCTTAATCTTCACCCTCAATGATCTTTACTCAATTTTGATAAATAGATTTAGATGTTTTTTACCTTAATAATTATATAAATTAACAAATTTATTTTTTTATTATTTATAATTTAATAGAAGTATAAATAAATCTTACATTATCGACATTACTACTTAAAAAAAAAACTTATAATATCCGTATTCTAAAAGCCCACAACATATTATACATAATCAATGTTGTATTTACGCATGTGGAAAGAATTAGCATCAATTTCACAATGTTGTATTTATCCTTCAACATCTTTTTTGTGCATGTGGCGAAGAAAATGAACATGAAACCATATTGGCATGGATGGAGACCAAATGCAAGAGAGTTTGATCGCACAATTGTGAGAGGTTGACAAGTAGGCTGGATAAATAGGATGGTTCAGTGTAATATCCCAAATAAATACTAACATTTTCTATACTAATACTTATCAATATAAGTATTCACAATACAAATAAATCTTAGAATAATGAAATTTTAAATAATAATCTCAAATTATACCTTGCACATTTTCTATAGAGAATAAGATAACCTAGCAAGGAATCAAAGTATCTCCCAACAACAGTAATCGTCCAATAGAACATCCAAGTTAAGCTGTTTCAATGAAGGAACCTCATTTAGTAAGATACATTAAGCAAAAAACCCATGAAATTTGTAACATGAAAAACCTTGTACTAAGCTAAAAAATCTCCCAACAGAGACAACTTTTTGTTGGGCGAGACACCTTGTTCAGTGCAAAGCTGATAAATTTAAAAACAGAGACAACTTTTTCATCATATTTTTCGCTACATCAGTCATAATGGAATTGAGGTTGGATAAACAATGTTGAATGCAATATTTGAAGTAGGTTAAATTGGTAAAATTTACATTAATTCTTTAAAAAGTTATTAAATAGGTTAGTTGGTTAACTTTTATATCTAAAATTTATTATCATTGTTGTCTTAGTCCTTCTCCTCTTCAATATTTCAAATAGAAAATGATATATACACATATACATTCTCTCATGTTATATTTTTACATTGATTAACTAAATGAAAACTTAGCTTTATTAAATATTTTTAATCAAATAAAGTAGTTTTATAACTTTCAATTAATAATGAACTTTTCAATATATTATTTTTCAAACATAATCTAAGATGAGATATTGACGTGTAGCATGGAGCGTACGAACAGGAACTTAGGTTTGATGAAATAATAACGAATCACTTATCAATGATAATTATAATTAAAACATCCATGTCACGGACTGCACAAGTTCAATGCACAGACTGCAAAATCGCGTCCTTCCTCCCTAACTGTCTCTCACCGACATGTAAATTTCAAACACCATACCAGAGCTAATTAATGCCACCTTGTCTCTCTTAATTAAGAATATTATAGGAATACAATATTATTTTTAGACCTTATAAGTTATGGAAAGTGGTACAGTGTTTTTTAGTTTAATCAAGGACTTCTCATTAATAAACCATTAATTCCTGTTACAAAAAAAAAAAAATAGCAATAAAAATATGTTTGATTTGTAATTTAGAAAATATTTTTTAAAAAATATTTTAAAAAATAATTAAAAATATAAAATAAATTAAAAATTATTTTCAGTGTTTTCAAAAATTAGAACTATATAAAAATTTAATAACAATCTAATTATAAAAAAATTATATAAAAAATTTATTTTAAATTATACAGTTAAATATTTTATAATATTTTTTTAATAAAATTAATTAAATTAATTAAATTTAATATAATTATTTTTTAAAAATATCAAATAAAAATAAATATATTTTCAAAATATTGAAAACATGAAATTGAAATCAATTTTCAGAAAATAAAAACTGAAAATATTTTTTAAAACGAAATGCCACCTTAGATCTTCTCAATACATTTGAGTTTAATTATATTTATAATTTTATTATTTAAATGTTGAATATAATAACTGACACCGCAATTAATATATGTAAATATTTTTATCTCACGTTTTTTAATAGTATATATGTTAATTAAAGTGAATAATCTGATAATACTATTCTCCCAAAATAAAAATAGATAATAACTTTATTATAAAAAAAGAAGCTTTTTCTTATATATGTTTAGAGTGAATAATATGATAAACACATAATTAAAAATTATTATGCATAATAAATTTATCATATTTATCATTTTTATAATATATTAATAAAAATTATATCTATTATATTTCTTGATTTATTGAGAATATTAAAAATTTTATGTTGTTAATATATTAAAAATAAACCTGTACATTTATCAATTAGTATGGAAAATTTATAATGGGCACGTTTAGTCAGTTACTATGGACTTAAAAAAAGAGTTATTCGGATTGAAAATATATAAGGTGATCTTCCTTAAGCTGAAAATAAGTAATTTTAAAATAAATTATTTATTATAATAATTTATAAAAATATTTTTTTATGTTTGGATACTATAAAAAAATAATTCTTAAATATTTAATTTTCATTTTCCAATAAAATAGTTCTCTCATCAATTTATTTTAGGAAACTAATAAATATTTTGAGAAGTTACTTTTAATTGTTTCTCAAAATAACATATTTTAGTTTTTTTTCAGCTTTTGTTTTTTAGACAAATTTCAACCAAACAATTAAAAATTATAATAAATTTTTATTTTTTGTTTCTCCTAAAAAGTTTAAACCAAAGTTTATGTTTGTAAAAGCTGTTACCTTATGTTTGTCTATAATAATTATATAATTGAAATCACTTTTCTTTAATAAACAAGTTGATTTTTACGAGAAACTATTCAAAATAGCTTTTTAAATGAGAATCACTTTTGTAATATTTTACGGGTTTTTAATAAAAATAAAAGCGGTTCATTTATGTTTGTCTATAATTATATAATTAAGATCGCTTTTTTGAAAAAGAAGTTGATTTTCATGAGAAACTTAAAAAAAAAAAAAAACTATAACAGGGAATCCAATATGTATTGATTATGCATATGATCTTGAATGAGTTATGAAAACATGGTGATCACACCTCATATCATAGGAGTAGTAGTAGCTAGTTAAATTGTTTTTGATAGTAAATGAATATGGACTGAAATCATAGGTAAAGAGCATGTGGCTAACTGGTGCAAGTATGTTGCTGAATTAATAATATAGTAACTTGTATTAGCGGGCACTACGGGTATTTGTTTCACGTGGGCCAGTGTGAGTGTGAGTGTGGGATGACCAATGACATGAGGCAGAGGCACCATGCATCCCTCTCTTAAAATAACTATCCGTCGATTCACTTATTTGGTTTTTCTCTCTCAAGTCACTCTTACATGATATCCCATTTCACACTCACAACCAAACTCCAACTTCCTTTTTTATCTTCTTTTAATTGTTTCCTTCACAGCACACACACACCATACAGCAATTTCCTTCAACACAGGACTACTTAGAAACAAGAAAATAAAGGAGGGTTTGGGAATTGGGTTAAGAAAAGCCACAAAATTTATGTGTTTCATTCTCTGGCCATGTTGTTTGCCAGCGCCAGGAGACTCCTCTTTGTGTCTGTGGTGATGCTTGTGGTGTTTCAGATGTGCCACACGTGCCAAGTTGGGGCGATTCGTGTGTTCCCTGTGGCTAATGTGGAATTCAGCCAGGGCAATATGGATAACAGTAAGAGCCAGGAGGATCTGTTCAACAAGTACTTTACTGGAACGACTCCATATCTTGGTCCCAACAACAACACAACCCAAAAGGGCTTTGATGATAGCAAAAGAAGAGTTCCAAGTTGCCCAGATCCTCTCCACAATTAATTAACAAGTAGAATTATCATCCAATTTTTCTTCTTTAATTTATTTATCTGTTCTTTTTTTCCCTTTCAAGTATTAAATTTATTTTGGTTGATATATATGTTCATCCAAAATACCCACGTTTTTCTCATCATTTTCTATCCGGTAATGTGTCTTCTTATTGTTGAATATGAGGGAAAACCGGTGGTATTTTGGTATTATGTTCAGAAGAATTATTTTCCTCTTCTTTTTCATCCATGGAGAATCCCAAGAATGAATTATCAATAATCCCCAATGTTATGCTTGTACATATATAGAAGATGTTAATTATAAAGTCTATATTTTCTTTGTATATTTTTCTGTAACGCTGTGTAAGTGTGCTATACTTGAATCCCTTTCTTTTTTAATCACGTTTTTCTCTTCTACGGGGAAGCTGAAAAAATCTGGCAGAAATGTGCAGTAACATAGCCGGGAATTCATGCCTTCAAGCTGTAGTTATTTACTTTCGCTCTTTGGCTAAAACAATGTCAAAACAATCATTTTCTCCCTTCTTCTACCAGTTCATAAAGCGTAATACTAATGCATCTTTCCTCATTATTGACGACAAGTGTGCTTACCATTAATAAAATTAAATCTTATAATTATTAAACACCTGTCACATATTTTTGGCTTTTAATTTGGTAATTTTTATAAACTCATAAAAAGACCATCGTTTTCAAGGTAGATTAAAATAATCATAGTTTAATGATTTTAACGATTTTAGAAATATTATTTATACGAATGCAAATACTAAATTCACTTTTTGGCTCGTAAAATATAGAAGTAGGAAAACGTTAATCTAGCTTTATTGAAGTTCAGTGCCAGTCTGCATATATTTTGGGTGATGCTACATTTTGCTTCATTTGGTAAGTTTTTCTTCTTTATTTATTGTTTCTGGCACATGCCTCGGCTAAATGGGAATTGTTCATTTATCTACTCTTCTTACTTTTCTAAAATCTTTTGTCAAAAGATCTTATTTGGAATCTGATCGGAACTTACTTTGGTCAGCAAATCTTCCCGATTGGTTTTCATAGACTTAACTTGGCTTATTCATTTGCAATGTTAGTTATTGAAAAGTTTTTTTTTTTCATAGGTCAAAATATAGTCTATCACTCTATTGATTTGTCTATTGTATTATTCACTATGTGGTTGGAAAAAAGTTGGATCTTCTTTTATTTTATTTTTTTATTATTTTTTATTATTTGGATTTGAAAACTTTGACTGTAACATAATAATCACTTCACTTTAGCATCTCTTCTTAAGATAAACCTCAGAAAACAAAAAAAATCCTCTTTAAGTAACAAAGTATTTCAACTTTTATTAGGTTCTTATACGTTTAAAACTGACTGAAAAAAGAGAATCTGACACAGTATTTACTATTCCTTAGGATATATAACATGTCTCTATAAGTTAAACTTCATGTAGTTACTGTTATTACTAGAGGTTTCTATAATATTAATATTTTTGAAAGTCAGAAGGATAATATTTTGGAAAAGAAAAGAACGTAGAAGTTTCTATATTAATATTTTTTATTTTGAAATTAATAAAAATTCAAACATTGGAATTAATAAATAATACATCTTTTATAAATTAGATGTCATTTAATCGAATCTAAATACGTTTTTAAACACACCTAGAAGATATATTTAGAATCTAAATACGTTTTTAAACACACCTAGAAGATATATTTAGTTTCGTAAATAGGCAACAATGTATGCTAACAATTTTTCATTGAATTTATTTTCGATGTAGATTTTGTCTCACGTAACTAAACTTATAAAGTTCATACTATATGATGCGATAATATGATTTTTAGTAATATTTTGTGGCTTAACACTCAACAAAAGTTTTGCTTAAAGTTTTTGATAATATTTGAAAATTGTCGTTTTGGCAACATCTAAAAAATATCATAAAAATATAAATAAATATTATTTCTATATTTTTGTAATATTTTATCAAGTGTATATAAGATATGTTGTTAAAATATATTAGTAAGATTTTAGATTTAACAACATGAACTCTAAACAACATTTCATAAAATGTTGCAAAAACATATATTAGTAAAATTTATTTAAGATTTAGGACTTTTATGAATGTTGTTGTGCCCCTATGGCCTGCACGACGATTGAGGGGACCCAGGGGACCGCAGGTCTCAACTCCAACATCTTTGCGAGAGGCTGAGGGGTTGTGTCTTCCTATATAGCCTGGACGGCAGTTGAACAGTTGAAGGTACCCCAGGTCTCGACTCTAGGCTCTTCCCATAATACTACTTTTACTTGTTTCTGTTAAAGTAAAATTATTTTTAAAAAAATTTGTTGTTTTTAAATATTAAAATTAATTTTATAAATCTGTTAACAAACAAAAAACGTAACCATATTTTTTGAAGAATGCAGAGAAGCAACACGAAACGATCTCATTTGCGTGGTTACTCAGGAAAACCATCTCCAACCTTTTGGAGCCTTAGCCACTCCAAAATACTAACACCGGACACAACTCTAAGGGATGATAATTTGTCACTTAAATGTTTCTAAGTTAGGTCTCCTAAATTCTAATCACAACTTGATTTGAGAACAACTATCAAAGGCTTTTCATGACATTTTTATTACCTGTTATGCAAAAAACAAATGTTACTAAACGTTACAACATGTTATAGTGTGTGAAACATTATATTCTTAACAAATAGTTTGGTTGGCATAGTTAAAAAATTAATATATCAATATTATTGTAATAGTAAACTCACTAGAGTTATTAAATAATTTAATTTTCATTAAAATTATATTAATAAATGCTAAGTGAATGAAAATTTGTTAGAAATATTTCTTTTTCTTTTAGATTTTGGATAGATGCTGACGGATTTTAATGTTTTATAGCTATCTCGATCTTTGCGAAAGTTTCAAATACATAAATTGTTTGTATTTTTTTGTTATTAAAGTTGGAACATATAACTTCAAGCATCCTATCTAAACCTGTTAGGTTTCTATATACATGAAATGGTTGAATTGCATGCATTTTTCTGTATTATATATACATAGATAAATTGAGGGAGGGTGAAAAGAAGGGTGGTAGCAACTTTATACAGAAATATGTTGTGGGGTGAGAGAGTAACGTATTAAGAGGTTGTGAGAAATTTTTGTGTAAAAAAATCACATAACCTTGTTTAATTAATAAATAAATTTGAGTTATCTATTGAAATTATATATTTTTCATTTATGAGAGTAACTTTTTTTTTCATGAGTTTTCTCTCTATATAAAGGAAAAAAAATAAGTATAAAATATTTACTTTTAATTTAAATTTATCATTCATTCTTAAAAATAAGTAGTTGAGATTAATTACTTATGATAATCTAAAATTTTAAAAAAGTAATTGTGGAAATAAAAGTAACTATTTTATACTCTACTAAAGATTCCTTACACTCTCTATATATAAACAAATCAAGCAAATCAATATCATTAGTGGTTATATTTTAGTCTTAATTTTTTTTTGTCATCAAAGGAAAAGAAATATATTAGTATGTGGGTGTAGGGGATACCCAAACCATTTACAACATAAAGTTTGAATTGAAGTCAAATTAGATGGCTTTAAAATGAGTCAACTAGTTAGGAAATCTTCCAACTTGTCAGACTCCTTATATAATCTAATGTTCCTTATTTACATGACCAATACTAGTACTAGTAGTCACCGCTAGCGTAAATGCAAGAACCACTTAATATAATTAATACTTTAAAGTGTTCCTTTTCTTTTCTTTTTTTTTTGTTTTTTAGTGTCCTTCGTTCGCTTCCTGTATGAAGTTTACCTTACACATAGAATGGCCATTTTTTTCCTTTTAGTTTCAAATTTTATACATATATGCAATAGAGAATTGCAACTGAAATAATTGACATAGAAGCAAATTGAAAATAATAGTCTTATTACATTTTTGTGGAACGAGGATCACTTCCCTGTACAAACAAAAATATGATATCAAGTTTGAATTATGAGAAGTCCTCTCCAAGAATAAGAGCCATATAACCAAGTAAAGCATAGTTGGCAAGCATCTTTTTTTCTTGCATTATTGGTGGTACAACTTACATATAGTGAGGGGACAACATTATATAAGTAGACTACTCTCTCATATGGTAACATGATTAAAAAATTTAATCGACGGGGCAATCTTGTCGAACGAGGAGAATGACCACATGAAAAATAAAAACAAAAAACATGATTAGACAGCTGAATTTCAGTAGCGTAAGGAAAACAGAAGGGTATAGACATCAAAAGTTAATATAGTAATCTTAAGTGAAGCTAAGTTAGACAGGGCTTTCTTCAAACGTTATGTTATTTAACTAATAATATCCTGGTCATATACGTACATATGAGCCTGATTGTATCACTTTACAATACTAAAATAATGCCAGCAACATTACATATATATATATATATATATAATTTCTGGTTAATGTTGTTTTTATGATTAGTTAAATATTTTAAAATTATCAAATATTTATAAATTTTATTCTTTAATCATCATTAAATAATTTTTTTACTGTATCATTATATAAGAAACGAGACTACTAAAATTGTTTATTTTTAATAACTTTCTGTCAATAATAAAGAAATAATTAAAAGAAGACTGTAAAAAAAATTTTTTCCTAACATTCTTTACTAATAGTATTAAATTGTCAATACATTTTTTTTTTTAAAGCTGAGCATATATCAACAAGAGGAAAAAAGTCTTCCTAATACATAAAGTCAGATACAAAAAGATCCTGTGATTATCACCAAACTATATATGAATAGTATTCCAAATAACCAAATCATAACACACATATAGCAACAATAGAAACAACTCTATTAAAAACCATATTTTCTAAACAGAACCTATGATTATCACATAAAATTGGATAAACAACCAAATCATAAATACCTTTTTCAATATATTACTTATAAAATTAGCAAAGTGTTATTCTATTATCTTTTGTTCACTTAATTAATTAATACATTTATTTTGAAAGTATTTCGTAAAAACAAAAAATAATGCGACAAAATAACCCTAAAAGAATCTTGTTAAAAAAAATGAAGAAGATTGTAACAACATTTTCAAAACGTTCCTATAAAAATGAAGTAGAAGTAGAAGTAGCACTAAAGTTAAACAAAGATGGCACGTAAGAGTTTGGTCTGAAAATAGTTAAATGTAATTTAGGTGGATTTTAGTCCTTGGTAACTAATGCATCTTTAGAAGGCTTGCTTCCTTTTTATACAATCACCTTTATGTCTCATTCTAGCAAAAGGGGCTCTGAGGACAGGGACGAATTATTGAAAAGGCCAACATAGAAAAAAAGTGTGATTTGGTTGAATTCAAGGGAAATTGATTAGTTTTTGTTCCATTTATAGGGTGAGCTTTTGATTTATGTGTTGGTGGTATGTTGCAAAACCCAAAGAAGAGAACAAAGGGTTATCGTATTCTGGTAAATTGGGTGCTTATGAGAGGGACTAGAGGAAGCAACTGAAAATTGCAGAGAAATCGATGTAGGAAAATGCCACGTATTATGCGGCGAAGAAGCGGTTTTAATAAAAGTTGTCAGTGATTCGTGGTCTGCTATTTTGTCACGTAGGAATTTGGATTTGGAATCTACTTGACTTCACTCACGATTCTGCTTATAAAGACAATTTTAAATTTAGCCCATCGATGCATTTTAATTTGCGCAGCAGTGCCTTGCTTACCAATATTGGGTATGCAGTTTTCCATTTTCATGAGGGATGGGATTGATTTTCCCATCGCGCATTTATATTCATTATTAATATTAATGTTAGACCAATATTCCTAGACCAACTTGTCCATTAATTTGAAATATCCATGTGGGATGTGGGATGTGGGATGTGGGATGTGGGATGTGGGATGCTAGGGTGGGCTACATGCACATTAATGTTTGCGATTCGACAATAACCCGTGATGGTGATCCTTTGTGGAGCTCCTGCTACCAAATAGACACGTTATGCCATTCTTATCTCTCTTTTGTCACCATTTCGCTAAAATCTGTCACCAATTCTCCTGCCTTTTTTCTCTTAGCATTGTCAACTCACACAATAAATTATTATAAATATAATAATATTATTAATTAATTTTTAACTTGATTTTAAAAAAAATAAGTTAACAACTTACTTCTTCATTATATTTATGTAATTTATTTATTAAAGAAGTGTGTATAAATTAGTAAATTCTGTAAGTGGATGCTTAATTTATATTTTGAGTGTATTTTAAATAAGATGTTATAACTTGTTAACTTAATCTTTTTTATAAAATTACCATATATGAAATGATGAAGTCAGACCCAATTCAATTTCACAAAATCCAATATTTGCACATCATTTGTATATTATTGTTTAATTATAAGTGCGTTTGATTTGTCATTTCAACTACCTAAAAGTTGAAATATAGCTAAAATAATTTCAGTTTCCTTTGAATAGCAAAAATTTATAAGCTTTTATAGAATTACTAATTTTTCAAAAAAACTACGTCAAGTAGCTTTTCCAACAAGGTCCCATTTGAAAGGACTTATTTATAAATTATTTGAGTTTATCTTATTATATAAGCATTTATATAAGTATTTAAATAAATTTATAAAAACACTTATATAGAGTGCATAAATTATTTTAAGTTTATTTGAATAAGCTATCCAGGATAGCTTTTTTTTTTTTTTTTAAAGTTATTTTAAACTTATTAAAAATTCACACTTCTTTCAACTCCTACCTTTTACTTTTTTTGTCTCTTGCATGATTAAAACTTGCTACTGAATCTCTCAGTTCCCTTGTTTATCTCCCTATCTCTCTCTCACTCTCACTGTCCCTCCCTTCCACCTCCCTTTCCCTCTCCTCATCTCTCTCTCCCTCCCCTCTCTCTTTCTCTCCCTATCTCTCTCACTCTCTATCCCTCCCTCCTTCTCTCTCTCTCTCTCTCTCTATATATATATATATATATATTAAATCACTTTATTTTTATATAAGTTTTTAAAATTGTATGTTTAAACATAAATAGCTTATTGAATTACAAGCTTATACTATAAGCTATTATTTTCAACTACTAGTTGATTTTATTTTTACATGTTTACCTTAATTAATTAACGCATTGTCACCCACTTATCCTTCATTTCTCTCTCATTCATTAATGTGATTATAGTAATTTATAGTTGGTTTTTAGACACACCCTCTCTCTCTCTAAACTCTCTCCCTTCTCTCTAAAACTCTCCTGTGTAAACTCTCTTATTCTGCAATAAAATACGAAGTTTCTCTTCACCCCTCCCCTCTTCTCCCCTCTGTAAGTATATTATTTTCCTTTTATGTTTATGTAATTTCAATCATGGAGTAGTCTATTCGTTAAGGTATCTTCGGATGCCTAAAATGATAAATATTTAAAGATGCGATAATCATTTAAAGACTTATCATATGTCTGTATATTCACCATCTTTCTCATCTTCTTCTGAAAACCTGGGTTCTGCCCTTGTATTTGCGAAAAACCTGGGTTTTGGTAAACTTGTCGAGTTGAATCTGGTATTGCGCGGATTACCGCCGTATAAATCCAGTCTAAACTTATGAGGTGTGACTAGGAGTATCTGGTATTGGTCGGAGTACCGCCGTATAAATCCAGATTTTTCAACTTTAACTTTTCCTTTCTTTTATTTATATATTTAACCATAGAAATTATAATTTAAATATTAATCATGATAATTTATTATTTAAATATCTAATTACATAAAGTGATAATTTAAATATGTTATTATAGAAATTTGTAAATTAAATATATAATTATAATAATTTATAATTTAAATATATAATTAATATTATTAAAATATGTTAAATTATTTTAAATACCTCCTTATTAATCTAATGATTAATGATGTTCTTATTTTTCATTTTATAACTTTTAGCTAGTTGATAAACTAGTTTTACCAAACACTTAGAACTAGCTTTTCAAAATTCAGCTTTTAGCTAGCTTTTAAGTTAGTTTTATCAAACATACCCTATATCATTAATCGATGTCGGATCTCCAACCATAAGAGTTAGTTTTATAAATAGTTAAGTTTAGTGGTTTATAATTTTTTTCGTATCCCACACCTTTGTGAAACTTTCCACAATCATGTGAGGAACGCGTTTACTAGAAAAACACTCCCTCTAGTTGTTCACATTATTATGGTCATGTCTCCAACACTATAAAAAAAAACTGAAAAAAAACCAGTTCAAAACTAATTCGGAACTAGTTTAATCTAGAAATATTTCGAATTAGTTCTGAACTAGTTTTATAAAAATAATTCGGTTCAATTTGTTTTTTTTGAAAATCTAGTTTTTGCCCACCCCTAGTCTTGATTGTTATCTTGGGTATGCAATGTGCATGTTAAGATTGCGTGTTAAAAGTGTCTCGCGTGGGCAAGAAGTGTTGAGATAGCCAAGGAGTGTCCCGTCTAACATAGAGTGCTGACATGGGTAAAAAGTGTCTCGTCAAACAAAGAGCACCGAGTTGGCAATAAGTGTCTCGTCAGACGAGAGGAACGAATTGGCGATGAGTGTGTGTCTTATTAGATAAGAACGCCAAGTTGGCAATGAGTATCTCGTTAGATAAAAGTGTCAAGTTGACGATGAGTGTCTCGTCAAACAAGAGCACCAAGTTTGCGATGAGTGTCTCGTCAAACAAAGAGCGCCGAGTTGCCGATAGGTGTCTCGTTAGACAAGAGTGCCAACTTGGCGATGAGTGTTTCATTAGACAAGAACGCCAAGTTGACGATGAGTGTCTCATCAGACAAAGAGTGTCGAGTTGACAATGAGTGTCTTTCCAGACAAAGAGTGTTGTGCGGTGAGTTGTTGAGCTCTAGAGAGGTGCCGAGTTGATGAGTTACCAAGCTTTGATGAGTTTCCAAATTCTAGGAAGGTGCTAAGTTGACGAGTTGCTGAGCTCTAGGAGGTGTCGAGTTGATGAGTTGCTAAACTTTGAGGAGGTGCTGAGTGGTACATAATGTACTTACTAGAGAAAAAAGTGAGATTCTCTGAGAAGTCCACCAAATAGATTTCGTCAAGGTACAATATCATGTGTATTTACATGCTATTGATGTGCCTCGTTTTGAGCCTGTAAATGTGGTAGCATGAATAATTGATTACCCTATAAATGATAATAAGGAAATATAATATTTGGTTACAGAGATAATGAGAAAAGATAATATTTAGATTTATATATGGTAATAAGGCTAAGTAATAAATGTAACTAATTTTGTCTTAGATATAAAGTAGATTCTCATTCCCTCTGCTGATTAATTGATTGCCTGTAATAAAAGTCTCTAATTGTGATAACAGAAATAATTGATTACCCTATAAATGGCAATAAGGAAATATAATATTTCGTTAAAGAGATAACGAGAAAAGATAATATTTATATTTATATATGATAATAAGGCTAAGTAATAAATGTGACAAATTCTGTCTTAGATATAAAATAGATTGTCATTCCTTCTTATGATTAATTTATTACCTGTAATAAGAGTCTCTAGTTGTGGTAACAAAAATAATTGATTGTCCTATAAATGGTAATAAGGAAAGATAATATTTTGTTAAAGAGAAAATGAGAAAAGATAATATTAAAATTTATATATAGTAATAAGAGCTAAGTTTGAGCTTTGCACGGGGCGTACTCAATGTGACTTTTTTGTGATCCCAACGCTAAGTTTGGGCTTTGCAAGGGCGCATCCAACCTTATGGAGTTGTGTCGAGCTACGAGAGTATTGGGTTAGTTTGTGTGTAATGGTTTCATTATTCACCGTTTGCTAGCGAGTTGTTGTGCGGTTATCTTGAGAGGTTTTGTCTTTGTACATGCCTCGTGCGAGCTCTTTTGATGGTAATGTTTGGTTTCATCATTCTGGGCATTTCAGGCAGATCTGTTCCATTGGTGGTGTTCGTCTTCGTCGTTTCCCTCCATGGATAGTTTATTCTAGAGATCGTGTAGTTGGACTTTCATGGCGAATTGGGATGTGTTGATCCTGATTTGTACCATATATTGTTGGGGAATAGAAATGTTTACATCGACACAGACAACACCAAATGTTCTTACTAGAGTTTGGTAGAACTTGTAGTTTCTTGGGTCTTGGGCACTGAAGGCTCCGAGGATGACAGGTGGGTACGTGCAAAAAAGACTTCGATGCCTAAGTAAGTTTGGGATCAAAGTGAGAGAGTGAATGATTAAATAATGTACATGAAGGTGAGACTTAACTATCTTTTTATACTTGTTTTTTAGGAGTTTTGCTCCTAATCACCTTTGTTAAGAAGATAAGTTTGGATTTGTGTCGGGATGGTCATGATGCCATGAGGCTGAGGTAAATGTTAGATGCCAAGATATATTGCTGAAATATGTTTATAATTGCAATCCTAACATGAATTCGAAACGGGAGTACAACTACTGTGATATAAAGAAACTAAATTTCATTTTCCCTTTTTTAAGGCCAAAATCCCTTGCATTAGTTAAATGGTTGAGTGACTTTTAAATTTACATAACAACAACAGAAACTATAATTTTTTCTCCTTAATTTCAAAATTCCACTCATTTTGATTATTATGTTCAAATTTTATACAATCTTTTCCTAAAAGCATGTATTAAATATTTTATTTTAATTAAATTTATACACTATGCACACATTAAACAATAACAATAGAAATAAATGAAAATGACAAAACAAACAATTTTTTATAGAAAAGTTTAGCTTAGGGGAATATACCCTCTTGCAAACTTAGCGAAAACCACTAACCTCAGCATTGATTTATGATGAAATTTACATATCATTTGCTAATAGAGTAAATTTGAAAATCAAACACCAATAGTGTAAGTAGAAGACTCGTCTAAAATATGCCAAATTCTAATATAAACTATTTACAAAATGTAAGAATCAATATTGTATATAAACTATTTACAAAATGGAAGTATCATTTGTTAAAGATGTTGGGTCAGACCAAGGGGGTTAAACACTAAGGAGATGTACAACCATGAGACACGAACCTATATATAGGCGAACATGACACCACCTTCAACCCAAAACCTTAAGGTATTAGGTTATGGGTCTTTCTCACTTATATATTACTCAACTGCCCAATTTCTAACCAATGTGGGACGTCAACTCACACTTGCACTCCAACAAAAGAAAACAACATAGAGTTGTAAACAAAAACATATGAAACAAAGTGATATGATCATGAAGGAGAAACGGATTTATTTAAGCAAAATAAATGAAGAAATCAATGTAGTATTTTAAATAAATCAAAACAGTAAGCTAAAGTTGCAGTAACTGTTCGAGTTTTGACATTTTTTTTCTTTGAATTTATACCGTTTAACAAGTTTTAGATTGACATTTTCTTGTTCTTCTAGATCTTATCATTTGCTTTTGTACCAGTAAATTAATTTAAATTTTAGAATACAAACGCATCAATTTTTAAAGGTTGAAATCTAGAGGCAAAGTGTTGACACATAGGGTCTTTATGGGATGACAAAAAATTAGTTATAAAACCAGAGTAGTCGCTACCAATATCTATTTAAAAAAACATTGAAAAAAACCTTTTAGGAAAATGTGGTCTACGATACCAAATTTTGAGTTTGGGAGTCTATTAACGGTAGGAAGGTATTAGCACTATACGACATCTGTCTTAAGAACAATTATCTCTAATTAAACGTGCAAAACTAGATAACTTTAAAAATATTTATTTCACCCTTAAAATACTTGAAATATAACAAATATTTTTATTTTATTTTTGTTTTTAACATTTTAAAGAGAAAATTATTATTGGAAAATTTCTCTTTATAAAAAATATTATTAATATTTTAATTTTTAATTGACTTATTTTATTTTTATTTTCTGGGACTTGACAGGAGTAAGTTCCTACTCCTACGTATCTTCATATGTAATAGAGAACCAAAGTATACGTAGTTCTTGAAATGATTAATGTGTTTTAGTAATTAAATTTCTATATTCTTGGGTTTATTTTGAAATATTATTACCGCAACCAAATTAGAAATACATCTAAAGTGGTTACGATAATTATTTAACGTAACTATTAAATCAGAAGTGCATCCGCAGTGACAATCACTAAATTATGATAGCTTTGATAATGATTAAATCAAAAGTGCATTTGAATTAGTCATAATTAAAGCTTTACGTTTTATGTTTTTACGTAAAAAGATAATTTTAAAGGATTACACAACAATAAAATTGGAAGTGTATCCAAAGTGATCATAATCTTTTTATAATTTACAATAGTCAGATTAGAAGTGCATCCAAAGTGACTATTATTAATTTTAACTAATTTAAATAACATAGTAATAATTATAATAACCAAGATGTTATAAAAGAAACCAAATTAGAAGTGCATCTAAATTGGTTATTTTAGTTTTCATAATAGTTAAATTAGAAGTGCACCTAAAGTGAGCATTATTACATTTTCCTTAAATAATTTAAATGACGTAATAATATTTATTACAACTAAAAATTTACCAAATTAGAAGTACATCTAAAGTGGTTCATTTAGTTTTCGTGATAGTCAAATTAGAAGTGTATCTAAAGTGACCCTTATTAAAGTTTTCTTTCACAATAATAATTATATCAACTAAAAGTTTTATGATATTTAAGTTTAAAAATTATGTAAAATATTATTACTAAATTATTATTTTTAAAGTAATATTATTATCATGATTATTGTTTACTAAGTTTAATCGAAATTTTAGTATTTGTTTTTTAACTATTCGTAACAATAAGTTAATTAGAAAAATAAATAAAGTAAATAACAGAAAATGATAAAAAAAAAAAACTGACAATTTATACTTACAAAAGGATAAAAATAATACATTTTAGGGCTTTAAAACGAATGAGGGACGTTTAGTAAACATAGTGGTGCAAACGGAGGTGAAAACAATAAAATGGGTTATGATATAGCAGGGGTGCGAATAGTAAAAACAGGGAGTTGCGGATAGTACCTATTTGTTATTGGAAATGGTGCAAACAGCAAGAAATGGAGATGTAGATAGCGGTTTGATTGTTGGACCTAAGGGGTGCGAATAGTAGTTGTATTGGGGTGAACCTAGTAAAATGTGATTTTTTGGAAAAAAAATGTGTTGTAGTAAGGGCGCTTGCTGCGTCCCCTTCATGCAAAGCTGAAATATGATTTTTAAAAATCCTTTGGAAGAAAGAAAAAAGATGGGTCGTGTGAAGAAGAAGAGAAAAGTGAAGCTTCCTCGCTAGTGCTGCTTTCGTTGACCGACCGGCGGCACTTATACTATCGGAAATCGATTTCGGTGGTCGTAAACAGTGTAAGATATGTTAACATAAATGATATTTTTTTTTAAATTTTTTTTTTAAAAAACGGATGCATACACAGAGGATATCATTGATCTTTCTTATTGCACTTAGATTTTTTTTTTTTGGATTGTTACCCTTGTTAGTATCTCAAAACATTTTGTGTTGAGGTGCGCTTTGTGATCTTGCTACCTCTTGTATCTTAATAAGAATTTAATTAGTATACACTGTCAATGTAAAAGATTTTTACACTGATATTCAATTATGACTTTTCATTTATGTGAATTTTAAAGTAGTAATAAGTAAAGTCAATAAATTTATCATGAATAAAAGGTTGCGAGTGAATGTCAATGTAAAAATATTTATACCGACCGTGTAAACCAATAAAACTCTCTTAGTAATATTGTTTTACCTTATAAAAAAAATTTAAATTTCAAATAAATATATAAGTAGCCGACAGGAATTATTTACAAATTGATTGTATGCATATGCATTGTCATTCTCATATGCTTAGGAATTTCAATGACTATTTTTCTCCAATTTTAATTTTAGTATGTTTAATAGTTAACTCAATTTTATTTTACAAAATATTTCCAACATTAACAAATACAAGCTTGTCCCAAACTACAACCATTATGGTTGGCTGGAGGCTTTGTTTAGAATATTTAAACCTACGATAATTTTTTTTATTGAAACTAATACTAAAAGTTTAAATATTTTTAACATAATATTAATTAATCATCAATTTTTATATTAATATTTTAGCTGCTTTTTGATATGTAAAATTATTTATTAATATTTTATAATTAAGTATTTTCAATATTTCGCATTATATAGATAAGTGAGTTAATCCAATTTATCTATCTTTTAATTTTCATTTATTAGAATTAGAACTACTAATATTTTTAACATTACCTGTAGGCAATTTTTTTAATTTTTTCATCAATTAGACGTGTTGTATATTTTTTTATGAACAGTGACAAACTTATCAAGAGAACTACATTGAGAGTCAATTAGTTTATCAATTTTTTTCTTTAATTTTTCAAATCCAAAGTCACACTTCTAATATATTTTAACATTTTATATGACTATAATTCTACAAAGTATAACAATATATCAAATAAAAGAACAACAAAAAAATATAAATAAAAATTGTAAAAGAATTAAATAAGAGAAGATGAGGAAAAAATAGAATGTAGAAATAATTAATAAGAATAAAAAATGTGATATTAATTATCCACTTTGGTGATTTATTTTAGCTTTTCAAGTCTCCAATGAATATATTTTGACGGCTATACAAAATCAAAATCTTACAAACTATATGTAGAAAAGAAAAAATAAATTACCCAATGATGGTAACTCGTTGACAACATTAATTGAGTTTGTGAGAAAAAATCTAATTTCGATGCAATTACCTAAATGACATTGTTAATCATACGAACTTGGATAGTCATTATAACGTTCAATGATGTCACATGACGTGATTTTCAAGTTATGATAATTTTTTTTGCAAAAGTCACAAATAGGAAAATTGACCATCATTTCTCATTATATTTGGTTTAAATGATTCTTTTATAAATAGGCCAACATTTGTTGCAAAAGTCACAAATAGAAAAATTGACCATCTTTCTCATGATATTTGGTTTATATGACTCTTTTATAAATAGGCCACCATATGCCATGATATTTGGTTGATATGATTCTTTTATAGGTGAGGTTTTTCAGAGTAAGAGAAGCTTTGACATGCGCCTATGTAGTATGTGCATTTGGAATTTATGGATTTTGTGTAACTAAGTTTATTTGTGAAATTTGAGGGAATTATGGTATTTTGTAAGAATCATTATGAGTTATGGTGTATTGTGTGTGCAATAAAAGTGAGTATAAGAGGCATCGATAGTGGGGTTACGTAGTGGTGAGGGGAACACACAATGGGCTTGTCTCATTGTGCTTACTCGTTCTTGTTGCCCCATTTATTTTTTTTTTAATTGGATATTTTATGTGATTTGATATTTAGTTTTGGCATCTGAAGGTTATGATATCTTTGAGATGTTGCATGATTTGATGTGTGTTCATTAGCTTTTAAATTTGATAATAGAACTTTGGGTGGCTTAGTTACCTCTTTCAATCACACCACCATCATGCATTTTGTGTTGTGTGTTGTACGATTTGTGTTGCTTAGCATTGACTATTTGAGCGTTGATGAGATACATGCTACGGAAGGCCAGAGCCAACAAAGAAAAGGGAACAAAAATGTGCAGAAGTGGACAAGAAAAGAGGAGAGAATTGGAGAAGAAAAATAAGAGAGAAATAGAAAATGGGACAAATGAAATGGGTTGGCATAACCATTTAGGGAAACTTTTTTAACACTTATTCCCATTTTTTCCTCACATACTATTTAAAAATAAATCATAAAATATTCAAAATATCTCTAATTCTTTTTAACTTAATTTTACTTTTTTCCTTTTTAAAAATTTTATATTTTAATAATATAATTTATTTACAATATAATATTTTAAAATTTTATTAAAATTTTATATTTTAAAAAAAATTATTAGTGCGGACAAAGTGGTCCATAAGAAAAAAATTATATTTATCTATTATAATAGAGAAAGAGAAAAACAAAGATATAAAGAAAAAGAGAAAAACAAAGAGACAATTAGCTGGGTTTATATGGCGGTAGTCCGCGCAAAACCAGTTATCAAGGGCACACCTTATGAGTTTAAGCTGGATTTATACGGCGGTAGTCCGCGCAATACCAGTTTTCAACTCGACAAGGCTTACAAATCCCAGGTTTTCGAAAAATCAAGGACCCAGGTTTTCAGAAGAAGATGAGAAAGATGGTGATTATACAAACATATGATAAACCTTTAAATGATTATCGCATCTTTAAATATTTATTGTTTTAGGCATCCGAAGATACCTTAGAAAAGCGACTACTCCATATTTAAATTACATAAACATCAAACATAATATACTTACAGAGGGGAGAAGAGGGAAGAGGTGAAGAAAAACTTTGTATTTTATTGCAGAGAAGGAATGTGTACAAGAGGAGAGTTTAGAGAGAAGGGAGAGAGTTTAGAGAGAGAAGGAGAGTGTGTCTGAAGACCTGCCCCGCATAAGAGACTTATGGTCTATTTATATACAAAGTGTATGACCGGGAACCAGCTGTATAGGTCACCTGATGACCGGCAACCTGCTGTGTCGGTTTTTACCCTTCAGTCAATTACCATAAGGTAAATTTACTGTGTCATAGGTAAAAACTTTATTTTAACCGCATAATAGAAGCGGTAAAATCTTGGAACTCTTCATCCATTTGTTCAGGAAGAGATTGATCGTCTCCTCCTTCGGAAGGGATAGAGGATGCTCCTGATGCTCCTGGTGTTTGTTGGCCATAGCAGCCAGCTTCTTCATATATTTCTCTGAAGATTCTTTCTCTTTCGAAATGCCGGACCAGAGTAAGATTGGCTTCAGCAGGAAAAGGATGAAACTTTGATCCCATGCTCTTTTTCCAATAGAGCTTGGTGTCAATTGTTTCTTTTAGAAGGATTAAAATGTCTGAATCATGTTTGGAAAAATTCCAGTTTGATCCTTCTGTGTGTGCCTTCCAAAGATTATATTGGTAGGTCTTATTTTTATTAAGAGAGAGACCTTTTAAGTCATCATGCTCTGTTGTTTGAAAAGAATGAAATTCAGGATTTATTTCTGTATATAATTTAACAACATGGGTAGGGACACTGTCTTGAAGAGTAATGCTTCTGGGAGAGGTGGTGATTTGTAAAGCTACCTTTTGCATGTGTTCATCCTGAACTTCGTTAATGACTAAATTAATTAGGGAAGATAAGGAATGAAACCTATCTGTGGGAGGAATTATTATAGAGTGTAAACATCCTACTTCAAGGAATGACATAGGAGTAATGAGAAAATCTCTGTGTAAGTGTTGTTCAAAATTTTCTAAGTCAATGTGGGCTTTTCTGACTAAATATTTTATTTGGCATGTACAGTCTTTGGTTACTGATTTACAGTAGTCAGAAGAGATGACACAAACAGTTTTGGGATTAAAATAAGTTTTATTTTGACAAATAAGCCATTAAATTTTATGGCTTCTGAGTGTACTTCGAAAAGAAATTCTTGAAGAAGATTAAATTTTGATAAAAGAATATTTGGGTTAAGGCTGGGTGGGATACTTGTGGCACCAGCATAGGTTTGTGTTTGGATTATGGGTTCCATTTGTAGGGAAGTTTTGATTTTTTCTTCGTCAATTGTTTGAAGTCTTACTGCCATTTGAGCTTCTTCCTTGGAGTAAAAACCTTTGTAGGTAGACAAAAATTGGTCTTGTTTGGCTTCAGAGAGATCTCTGAATGAGGTGTAAACCCCTTTGTTAGGCCCATCTATTAGGGCAAAGTGTGTAAAACCTTTTCCTGAAGGAGAGGCTGGAGATGTTAAAACAACTCCTTGATTGTTTTGTCCACAAAAGTTGTATAAGGCGCAAATGATGCTTTGTTTTACTTTTGTGACTTGAGATTCATTCTCTGATGTGTATTTTGGAATGTTCCAAATATTGTCTATCAAGACATTAAACTTGATATTTGTGGAGTCTCTTCCAGGGTACTGTAGATGTTTGTAAGTATAGGCAATTCTTGTTTGCCATATTTTGTGTATTGATCAACCCGAAAGGGAGATCTTACTTGTTTGGGGCCAGTAAGGCCCTTTTTTGTAGTTTCCATAAGGATTTGTTTATGTGATCAAATCTGATCTTTGTAGAAGTTACGCAGCTTACTTGATATACCTGGATAATATATCAGCAAAAATATTGTCAGATCCCTTTATGTGTTCAAAATGAATGTTTTTCCCTGCAAAATTTATATAATCCTTTAGTAATAACCATCTTTTATGAGGTTTTTTATCATTATTAAGTTGATTTTTACCATAAGAGACTATAGCTTTACAGTCTGTTCTAATGGTTATTTCTTTTTTATTTATTAAAAATAATTTGAAAGCATCCATTGCATGTATTATAGCATTGACTTCATAATCAGTGCTTGTTTTATAAATTTTTGGTTTTGTTGTGTATTTTCCAGAAGCATATCTACAAATTTGTTCTTCTGTTTTTGATAAATGCTTGTTTTTCTTTCGTTTGAGGATTGCTCCCCATCCTAGTTCACAATCATCACATTCAATTACTAAATAATCTGAATCTAATGGTAATTGTAGAGTTGGTAAATTTATTACCATTTGTTTTAATTTTTGAACTAATTTTATGTCTTCAGAATTAAAATTTCTTTCCCCTTTTAAAGCAGTTTTGTTATATAAAGAAGATGTATACTTTCCTAAATTAGGAATGAAATTTCTTGCATAATTTAATAATCCTAAAAAGGATCTAAGTGTTTTTATATATTCTATTTTATCAGGAAATTCTTGTATTTTTTTAGAAATATGTGATTGGAGTTTTATAGTTCCATTCCCAATTTCTGTTCCTAAAAATTCTATGAAATTTTTACAAATTTCCATTTTTGATTTAGAAACTATTAGACCATAATGTTCTAATTTGTATAAAATTTGTTTTAGATGAAGAAAATGTCCATCTTTTGTTTTAGAAAAAACTAGTATGTCATCAATGTAAACACATGTGAAAGATTTATCGTTTTTAAAAATGTTATCCATTTTTCTTTGGAAGACAGCCGAAGCATTTTTAAGACCGAATGACATAACATTCCATTCAAATAATCCTTCTGAACAGGAAAAAGCCGTCCATTTTATAGAATCTAGATCCATTTTTACTTGATGAAATTCACTTTTTAGATCGAATTTTGAAAACCATTTGGTGTCTTGTATTCGATTAATTAATACATCCTTAGATGGGATTGTATATCCATCCTCTACTGTATTATCATTTAATCTTTTGTAATTGTAAACCATTCTAGATTTACCTCTTTTTTGTTCCGAGGATTTGTTAACTATGAAAGCGGGGCTTCTGTGTAGGCTAACATTAGGTGTTATCACTTTTAATTTTAATAATTTTGTATATAGTGTTGACATTCTTCCTGTTCCCAGTTATTAAATTGAATGTCTTTTGTTTTTATAATTAAATCTGGATTAATTATTTCTAGTTTACAATTTATGGGATCTCTTTCTCAAAATTTTGTAGGGTCCTCACCTATTATGTTTGCTTTATTTAGTCGATCTAGGATTTGTTGGATATTTTCAAATTTTATAGATTTTGAAATTTTTATTGAGGAAAAAGTCTCAGCTGTATTACCGAGTATGTTGTCTATTAAATAGTTTTCTTTTGTTTCCTCCATTATGTATAATAATTCTGTATTACATTTACATGTATAAAAAATTGTTGGATTTTCACACTTACAGTTTTCCAATAAAATTTCTTTTTCTAGTGAATCACCACTAACTATTAGGGTCATCTGTATTTTATCAGATATCATTACATAGTCTTTATTTATTGTAATTGATCTGTTTTTTCCTAAAATAAAATCTAGGCCGATTATCATTCTTTGTTTAGAGGGAACTAAGTTTTCTACCCTCATTGTTTTTATAAAGGTTTTATAACCAAAAATTTCACAATTTGTACTAAATTGAAGAATGACATTGTTAACTTTTTCGTCATTTATCATAATTTCTCCGGACATTGTCCTAGTTTTTTGGATGTGTTTACTCTTAACTATGTTTTGGTTTGGGGTTACAGTTTTACATATAACTGTTTCATAACAACTTGTATCTATTAAGGCTTGTATTGTTTTTTCTGTAGCTGGTTTATTATTTATCTTTGGGAAGGTTATTTTGACTAATACTTTTAAAGTTATTAGCTGTTGTTTATTGCAAACTAGTGGGATACATTCCATTGTTCCCATCATATTGTTTTGTTCGTGTGTGTTGCTAGATTCTTGGAAATCTATTTTAGTTTTGCCTTTTATTAATTTTTCTAAAAGAATTACTTTTTCTTCTAGATAGTTTATGCGAGTTTCTAATACTGAGACTCTAGTGTCAGTTAAATCTTTATGACTTAATTTATTTGTATTTTCTTTCTTTTCGAAAGGGGGTATATCTTGTGTTTGTGTATTCAAATGTTTTTCTACGCAATTGATACAAAAATTTTTATAACAGAGGGGACAATGAGCCCTTTTGGATATGTGAAAATATCTTTCGCAGTATGTACACGGATTGATTCTGTCCCTGAATGAAATTGTAGTTTATGTGAACAAGGTTTTATTTCTGAAATATTCATTAGACAATATCCTAAATCATCTAATATATGACCCATTTCGTTGTATTCTTCCCCCATTGGGAAGTCATTATCATTGTTAGAATATAAATAACTATATTCATTATTTGTAAATTCATTTATTAAATCATAATTTTTATGTATTTTATCTGGGTTTGGTTCATCTGTATATTTTGTTATACTAATGACCGATAAAATTTCTGAATCTGTTGAAACATCTTCATCTATAGGGAGGAGATTCATATGACAGGATTTAATTAAATTTGCCTCTTTTGTATAAAGATTTAAAATGTTTGGACAGTCTCTTGAAAAATGTCCTGGCTGATTACATGCAAAACATTTTAAAATTTGTTTGTAAGTTTAAAAATTTTTCTTCCATTGATAGTAAAAAATTTTCTTCCATTCCCCACCTACTCTATTTTTGTTTCTCACCTGCTAACTTATAAAAAGACAAATATACCTTCAATTATTTAGTTAAAATAAAAAAAAAACTTATTCCACAGAAGAAGTCATCCATCAAAGAAAAAAAAATTATTCAATGAAAAAGGTATTGCTTAAAAGGAAATTCTTTTTTCCCTTCCACATGTGGCATATTTGTGTTTTATGTTAATAAGTGCAAAATGAAAAAAAAAGGTGAAAAATAAAATTGTTGATAGTTACCATTATGAAGGATGACACAAACATCATGTGCAGAGGCCAACTATGTGTTGGGTTACATCATATGTGTTGATGACAGTTCGAAGGGAGGGCTTATTACTCTTTTTTAGCACTTGTAGAATTTTCAATGTACTAGGCTAATAGCCAGCTAACCCTAGTGCTCTTTGTAATTAATTCTTATATTTAAGCCTTGTTCGTTGGCAATGGAAGCAGGAAGAAAATTCACTATATTTTAAATTCTTCTCTTTTGTCTTTTAATTGAAGACTTATCTCATTCTCAAATTTAGAATTTTTAAAAAAGCTATCACCCACCTTTCGAAGGAAACCTAATTTTAAGAAGAAAAAAAACTAATATAAACCCCATAAACCCATAGCAATTCCTTCTATAGGGAATTTCCATTAACACTTACTATAATTTGAATTCACACTTAATTTTATATTTTTTTTCTAAATTTTCATTTTATCCATAAACTTAATTCCCTTGAAATTATTTTAACTCTCTGATAAGCTCTCGCCAAAGACTTAAAAAGATTTCAAATTTTTTTACCTCTCGCATAACTTTTGCCAGAAAGGCTACTACAACAAGCTCTATTTCAGAACTTCACCATTGGTATGGTTTTGTATTCTAGGTTGTTCTCATTCTCAATTCATAGGTCTTGGAATCTTACCCTAAAGTGGAGTGATAGTGTGCCTTACTAGGATAAAGGTTTGAACTCTACCATGAGTGTGTGAGTTTGAGTTCACCTGTTTTAGAGTTGGAACCGATGGGGTTTTTGAAACATTTTTATCCTAATTTCAGTGCCTCTATGGTTGTTGCTTATAACAATGACTATGATGACGGGATTGATGTATTGAGTGTTTTGAAGTTGGATAGTGGAGGCTTATACTAATAGAGGCTTTTACTCTCTGGCAAAAGCTTGCCGGAGGTTAAAAAAAATTCAAAGAAATTAAGTTTAAGAGTAAAATGGGAAAAAATTTATAAAAGTAGGTGTGAATTCAAATTATAGATGTTAATTGAAATTCTCCCTCCCTTACGCACAATATCTTAACTTTTAAGGTCCATTAAGAAGTAGCATCCCATCCTCCAAAATCACCTGCATACTCTTGTAGCCCATTAACCTTTGCTAAAATGCTTTGAATTTTATTTGAGTGAAATATCAAATCGGTCCTTGAAAGATTGAAGCGATGACACCTGAGTTTCTGAAAGAATTTTAGAGGCATCTAAGTCCTTGAATCTTTTTTTTATTTGCACATTAGTCCCAATATTACTAACATTGTTTAGTAAGTTCACAACTAGCTATTTAATGTCACGCTAGTAAGGTCCCTTTCTCATACGTAGCATTCGAAGTCATTGTTCATGTCAAAGAGATCCAAGTTAGAGCGAAAACATTATTTTGATCCTAGAAAGATTAAAGTGGTGACATCTAGGTCACTAAAAGTTTTTTAGAGGCATTCAAGTCCTTGACAGATTTTTAGAAGCATCTGGGTCGTTAAAGGATTTTTAAAGGTATTTAGGTCCTTGAATTTTTTTTTCATTTGCTTGTAAGTCCTTCAGTTGCTAACGACATTAGGAAACTATATAGTGAACAGTTAGCTATTATGGTAATAGTCATTCTCTTTTATATGCAACAGTCTAATTGCTTACGTGACATCCACTATTTCTTTTTTTTTAAAATTAAATACATTGTTGGAAGTTCATATGATGAAAAATAGTTGTGTGGTGGATGTAACATCCTAAATTTATAATACAAAACATACTAGTAATATTCAACTATTTAATTCCCTCTACTTAAACATGTTTCATACAATCAAATTATTTACTAAAATCGTAACATATTATTTACATAAAACATTTCGTGTCCTTTTCCCACCAAAATATGCTAAAACATAACTCATTCAAAACAGAGACATAGTTTGTCAATTCTCCATTAAAATTTAACTATTACATAAGTCAAATATATAAACATAACTTCAACATTCAAACTTAGTCATTCTTAGCAAATCTTGTACATAGTTAGGACTTGGCTACTAGTTCAGTCAATCCATACATTTAGTAATCTGAAAGTTGTAGCTTATATACATAGACATACTCTAATACATAAACTATTTCAAACGCAAAACGAGTAACTCTGCAACTGCCACTAATCCATCATAAATCCTGCTAATTCTGATCTTCACTGCCATCACTGGTATTTACTGCCTGCAAAGCATGATCATCACAGTCATATAGAATACACAGACATTGCATGGGTAAGCATAATAATACATAAAACTCACAATATAGAAAACTTAAAAATAAGAATATCATCAATCATACTTATATTCCCTTGAACACAAGAATTCCACACCATAGGATGTCTAGACTCCTTACATTCTGGAATATCTATATTGAGTTCAGACACCGAGGCAGCTTAAGACTCCTTCCAATTGGCGACAAGTGTCCAAGCTTTCTGTGTTACCACCAATTTAAGTCTAAGCAATATTGATCTGACAAACACAAACTGATGTCTAGTGTCTACCTGACACCCTGTGACACACAATTGTTGTCTAAGTATGTCCTTTAGACACCCCCTTACATATCTGGTATCAAGAACATAACATAAATCATAGAAATATCCCTTTGCATATTTGATACTCTAGATTACATGGACCCCAACTGTGTCCCTAACATCAATGTACCCTCAAACATCTTATTAAAGGCTAAGTTACCCAAATGTAATTGCATGCAACCAATAACATAAATAAATTTATCTCCATTATGCATTTCAATCATATGCATTACACCATAATTCCAAATAATACATTGTCATTCTAATAAATTCAATTCTCATTATAGAAAATCAATTCAACCAACATCACTAATCGATCACCACAACAGAAAATTTCACATAACATCCAAAATCAGTTCAAAAGTTAAATCTATCAGAACTAATAACCTTAATACTCTTAAAATCATAATTTTTCAAAGTTAAAACCAAGAAAAGAGCTTCCCTTCCAAAGCTAACTCAAATGCAAATAGAGAAATCCACCCGAATAAATTTCACAGGAATCTGACAAAAATATCAAATTAAACAAGAACATTAGAAATCAAGATTTTCAAAGAAATTCCCTTTTCAACAGGAATGACAAGATCGAAAAAATGTTAGTTGATTCAATATCAAACTTAACTATAATAGAGATCACTAGCAACAAGAGCTATAGAATAGATTGCATTGAAATTCGTCAACTAGAGGCTAACACGGAAGAAAACAGTGAGGGAGAGAATTGAAGCGATAGAGAAGAAAAAAAGTTGAAGAAGAAGAAAGGGGAAAGAAAAGAAAAAAAAAGAAGAAAAAGGAGTTGGGTGAATTTAGTGAGTTCCGACTTGCTATTCACATCTCTTCCTAAACAGATTTTCAAAAAATTCTCGAAACTCAATCAAAACTCTCCAAAACGAAGATAATTAAGATATTAATATCTAATATTGATAGTATAAATAAACTCAGTTATTCTTCTACTTCTATATTAATATAAGATAATTAAAAATTTAATTCCCCGTAACATTTATCTCCTTTTAACTTATAATCTATTAATTAAATTAGTCCTTATAGTGGATACACATAATTAAAGATGAAAAATTGTTATTTATCCATCCAATTGATGTAACATTTGGATTTTGAAAATAATTTGGTTGTTTAGTGTTTGTTATTTTGGACTTTTAATTTAAAATATTAAAATAGTCTAAGTCGTTGCGGAAAATTGACAAAATGAAATGGAAATGCACACTAACTTTATCACTCGCCCTTGTTCTACTCACAACTCTGACATTCATTGTCGCTGACATTTCAAATATTTTTCTCATTTCTTGTACGTGTTTCCTCTTTTGTTCACACTTTAGTTCCTCATTCTAGTACTTATTTTTTAAAATCTTGTTATGACTTTACTAAGAGATTTGCATCCTTAAGACACCCTATATTTTTGTGACAGCTGTTGTGAGGTAAGAGGTTGTGTTGGGTTGTAGGGTTGGGCAGTTAGAGCTAGGTTATGCTGGGAGGAAGAGAGCGAAGTTGGTTGTTGCGAGGTAGGGAGTTGCCAAGATATTGGTTTGATTTGTTAAATATTTTTGGAAACTTGATTCTATTTTAGTTTGATATTTCATCGAATGCATGAGAACTTTGAAAAATCAAGCTATTAAAATATAATGAAGTTTCTCCTTCATATGAGTTTGAGATTTTAATTCAATGCTAATAAAATAGTTTGCTAATTTACTTTGTAATGCTTCAATCTTTTAGAGATCCACTTGGTATTTCACTCAATTTTATTATGAATAGTTTTTGTTACCACTTGAAATAACACAAGAAAACTGAAGTCAATTTGCCAAACTCTCATTGATGGCTGAAAGGATCAGTTGACATGGGCTTAATTGAATTTTAAATTTAGTTAGACACAAAACACCCCCTATCAAAGAGTGGAAACAACTACCCAAAAAAAAGGGAAAATTGACAGGTGATGCCGAGTGTAACCAAAGATAATGGTTCTAGGTTAGCTTTAGGTGATTTCTCTTGAATTTTTGAAAGAGTGATTGAACAAATTGGGTATCTTTGACAAAACCCTAGTTGCCCTAGGTTTTGCAAAAACATATAAAGTCCCTCTAATGTACTATAGAGTTGACCTCAAATCGAATCATAAGGAAACATGCAAGCAAAGATTGTTTCAGACTAGTTCTAATCTATTTTTTTTTAGATTAACAATAGAGGGTTTTAATCGCAGAAAGGAAATGAACAAGAAAGAAAGAAAATTCGCAGGAAAAGGAAAATTGCAGAAAAGGAAAAATTGCAAAAACTAAAAGAAATACATTTTTGAAACATAAATGAATTAGCAAGAACAAAAAATTGCAGAATTGAAACAAGAATTGAAATAAGAATCTAAGAACAAAGGCAGAATTGAAATCCAAAATTGCTCTTAAACCTAGCCTAGCATGCAATCAATCAATTACAAGGAAATGTTAATTCTTGATCAAGAATTATGCATAATGGAGAGGCAAGGGAAAAGACAAACTCGGAGCAAACTAGAATGGAAAACTAAACTTGAAAGCCAACAGAAAAAATCTTCTCTCCACAAGAATTCTCTAAAAATTTTACAAAATTATGAAATCTGAAAAGTATAGTATAATCCTCAACCCCCTTCTGGGTTTTTACTCACATGAATTATGGGCCAAGAAAATGGGCCAATGAGCCTAAAACTAAATTACATAAAAATGCAATGCCTAAAACAAATGATGTAGATTTCTCCCCAAAGTTCCAAAAATCCTCAAAAATAGCTCTAGACTCCAAATGTCATGCTCCAAATATTCAAATTGAAGCATTGGAGGTTAGGAATCCAATCCAAAATGGATTAGCCAAAAATAAGGTCTACAGAAAACGTTATGGCCAAAATATTAGACAATGTCAGGATAGAAATAATGCAAAATTTACTAAAAATGCAACTTATAGGTATGTTTTAATAAAAAAATATGATTTTATGCATAAAAACCTAAATGCATGAAATAAATAAGAAAGAATACCTTAGAAGATATAGCAAGAGTATAAATGTGAACATATAAAATGAGTCATTAATCTCTTACAAAATATTTATATAAATTGGTCTGTTTTATAATTATTTAACTAGGTGAGTCTATTTTTATTATTTGTTAATTAGGGAAAAAATCTTCTCTAGTAGATAGTTCCCATAGGAGAAAGAAAGACACATGAAATATGCGAGACTCATCTAGTGAGCATAGATATTTTATGTGTCTTTGACTCTCTTACTAAATCATCCAGTATTAGAGAAGAAATTAACTCTTGTTGATAAGGTCAAATTACAATTCTCAACTGCCATTTTACCTTTTTATATGGTTTTTTGCCACATAGTTACCAAATAAGCAACAAGTGAACACATAAAAGTGCTGGTGGAAACTATGGTTTTGTGGGTTTTTTTTTTTTTTAATCCCCCTAAAATAGCAAGTCCAAATTGCGTTTTTTATAGGACATTAATTGTTTTTTAAAAACTCCAATGACAATCCTGCTCAAATTGATGCCAAGGGTACTGACCAGTCTCAAACTTCAAACAAACGCCACTCTTATTCTTTTTTTCTTATAATTCTATTTTTTTTTATCTTATTTATTTCATAAAATTATTCTATATTTTAAATACATTAATTATATTTATTTCCCCTTTGACAATTACAATCAAAATGATGGTAAAATTACATTTAATTAAACAAACGCTCTTACCTTTCATTTCGACTTTTCCCCATTAATTAAAGAACCACATCCAATCAAACAATAAACAAATAATTGATACAAAAATATGTAATACATACCTACTTTAATTTATTATTTTTTCTATCTTTCTTTTCGTTTTCCTTTCTGTGCATACACTGAAAAATATGTGTTTATTAGAATTATGAATGCGGTTTATATACTTAATGACTACGTCTTCTATACTCACATACATATATATATATATATATATAAATCTAATTTCACACATATTAAAGAAATTAGTTAATTTTATTTAATTTTTTATTTGATAAAAAAATAAAATATACTTACTAAATCATCCTTAATAATTCTCCTTTATTTGCATTGAAGACAACACATTTAATTACTAAATCAGTGTTGATGGTAAATATTGATATTACATGACCTTATCTCTTCCAATTCTAGCCTTGCATTTGTTTTACTAAGGAGCAACACACTAATACTCCAATTGAATTTGGAAATTAATGCCAACAATTAATTTTTGGAGCATTACTTATCATTAGTTTTTCCTTAGAAACTCATTTCTTTAGAGATTGAAAATTTATAGTTTTTTGGAAAACTTAATTAAAGGTATTTTTTTTTAAAGTTAGGATTAAATAGGGTTAAGTTAGTTAGAGTTTGCTTATATTTAAGTTCAATAATTTTACGTCCTTTTTTGCTTATATATGAGTCGAGAGGGAGTATTTATTTATCGCATTGCCACAACTTTATAGATTTTACCACGAATGTTTGGTAAGTCATATATGTTTTCTTCCCGTCGAATCAACAAATAGGTGTGGGTTTTGCCACAAAAATATGGTGCTTGTTCTTAAGCTAGTCTTTTTGTCTTGTTACGTGACCCACAAAAATGTGGGTATTCCCACAAGATATAGTGAATGCTATTTCAAAATTTGTTAGTCTTTTTCAATTGATCACAGAAGTGTTTAGTTGGGCATAACACTATGGTTCTCGTTCTTGCTGTTGGTCTTTTCTTCTTACTGAGTTGTCCATAATCTGTGGGTATTCCCACATAGGTGTGGTCAGTGCTATTTTTGGATTTTCAATGTTCCCACATAGGTGTGGGTATTCCCACATAGGTGTGGTCAGTGCTTTTCTTCCTGCTATGACACTCCAATGTTTAAGTTAGTGTGAGAGCTCAACCTTACGATAGGTCAAATATGTTATCAAGTGTTAGTGAGAATAGTTACATTGTTGAGCAAGTCAAACTTGTGCATGTGCTTTACTATTTATAGTGTTTACCTTTATGGGCTTGAACCTGCATAAGTAAAGGTTTATCTTTTACCTTAGATTGAATACCAGACCATGTATAGGGTAGACTAACCTTGAATGGAGATTTGACTCGGGGGTAGGTTCGACTCGAGGGATTTCTCTGGTACATAACCCCACTAGAGTCAAGAATCGAAGAAACAAAGATGGTTTTAAGTGTTACCCAGGGTTGATCATGTGGTATGTTGTAGACCTAACACAAATGTCAGACCATGTTGAGGGTAGACCTGACTTGGAATAGAGATCTGACTCAGAGGTAGGTTCAACCCTTGGGGATTCCTCTGGTACAAGTTTGGTGTGATTCTTCTTCTTCCAATCTCTCCTACATAAGTGTGGACATTCCCACATAGGTGTGATGAGTGCTACTCACATAAGTGTGCATATTTACCTATTCCATGCTGAATCATCACAATGGTGCATTACTTGTTATTAATACATCTTCTGAAGCCTTTGTTTGCAAAAAGGATGGTAATAAAAAATTCTTTTAGTGGAGGACTACAAATTATATTTGTTTTCATTTGTTTGATGTTGACAACAAGATTATCAAACTTGAGAGTGTGTGTAGACTCGTAGGAGTTTGATAAACTCGACTTATGAACTTAATTCGTAAGAATTATTATAAAAATTAAATATATATCTAAAGTAACTCCATAATGGGTTACAAGACAATAACTAAGCAAAATTAGTATATATTATTTAATAGTTAAATATTAAATGTTTTCATAAATAATAAAATATAATCTCAATTCTAAAATACAAAATAAAATTTTTTACATTTAAAATGCACACTAATAAAATATAAAATCTCAATTCTTAGATGTCATCACAAAAGTATTGAATTTTTTTTCCTTTTTACTTATGTCAATACCCCAATTGATAAATAATATAATTTTTTATTAAAAATTAATTATGCATAGACTCGCGAGTTAACTCGCTAAACCTGTTAGTTTTGCAAATTGAGCTTAAAAAACTCGCATATCTAAATGAGTATGAGATTTTAGGATTTATGTACCATGTGGGTTGTAGGTTTTGCGGATAACGCATGAGTCTAGACTCATGCCCATCTCTAGCCATGACAGGGACTCTATAGGTTTGGAATGAGCCACTTTAAAGCTTGTAAATGGGTTCATACACGAAGTTTTTGATAAAACCACATACTCAAAGCTCCATTTATAAGAATTTGTTTATTTGTACCAAAGATTGAAAGATGCATATTCTTAACAAATAGCAACTCTTTCACTTTAGTCAGCTTCTCTCACACCCTAATTTGACCTCCCTCTACTAGGTTTATATGGTGTTTATTTTTTGCATTTTTTGTTTTCATCTATAGAGAAAACATAAAATAATAGTGAAAATATGTTTAATTATAATCTAGAAAACATTTTTACTGAAAACATTTTCAAGAAACATTTGAAAACAGAAAATAGAAAAAAATCGTGAAGGAATTTTATTACTTTATATTCATTCAATTGATTTTTACTTTAATTTAATAAATAATTATAAAATTACAGTTTTTTCTTCAATAATGTGGATAGGTAAACATAATTCGTACCTACGAAATTATATGGCAAAAGATGTAATCTGATCATAAACGCTTTTGTAGCATTTAATAAAAAAACCTTGTCTAGCTAGCATATAGTTTCCTATATATTATGGATCACATCATATATTTCTTATCTTGAGAGATAATTATGTCAGAAAACAATATTATATGATAATATATATTATCTATCTTTACGCAAAAAAATTATTTTTTAAATAATTTTGAGAAAATAGCTATATAAATGAAAATTATTTTGTATAAATTAGTTAAAATTAAATTTTTATAATTTAAAAAATAAATAATTTATTTTTAGAAAATTATAATCAATTAAAAAGTAATTTATCAATTTGAACGTAATTGATCTATAATAATAATAATAATAATAATAATAATAATAATAATAATAATAATAATAATAATGACTAATGTAATCTTATTAGGATTCACGAATAATAATCTATCTTATCTTATTATATCTTGATACTAAATAATACTTAAAAAGTATGTAAAATATATATAAAAAATATAAAAATATCATATGTGATAAAAGTATATTAATCAATATTATTCATCCCATCATTGATGCGTTGAAACAGTAAGTTAATTGATCAATTATTAAACTGGTGGATAACTAGTAAGTTAATTGATCAATTATTAAACTAGTGAATAACTAGTTGAATTAGTCGATTCAGTATATATTAAAAATTATAAAAATATAATATTAATAAATAATTTGATCAATTTAATTATACTCTAAATTTAGGTTTAATAAATGATTTTTTCAAGTCTAATTACATAAATTAATAATATTATATAATTAATAATTAAAGAAATTGTTATAAAAAATATTAATAACTTAACTTATAAATTTTAATATTTAGACATGAAAATTTATATTAAATATTGTCTGAGTATTAAAGTTTTTAAAAATGATAAGTTCATCTATTTAATAATTTTCAAGTTTTTTATTTAATTTTTAGGTATATTATTTTTTATTTATTTTTATTAAAATGTAGATTTTTTAAAAATAATTTAAACTGGTCAACTGGAGTAACCAAAATAGGTTGTCAATTGAACAGTTCAAATTGTCGTCCAATAGGACTAACGAGCTGAGTCAAACTAGGTTGATTGCATCACTTACTACTATGACTCAACTAGTTGGATGCTCGATTTTCTCTTATCCATCTGACCAATCTGGATCAGTTTTAATAATTATAACATTAATTATACTATTACAAAACTATGTACTAGTATTTTAATTAATAAAAATAATATATAATTGTGAATATCAAATCATTCTCAAAGGAAAATAATAAAGACAAAGATCTTTTATGAGAAAATGAAAAGAAGATAAGGAAAATATCTCCCTATTTTAGGGAGTTTTGATATAGTTTAATGTCTTATACGATCTTATTACCATTTAAACATCATCATGCCCATAATTGGCATGTCAAACCACTTTTGCTCCCCATTTGCATGCAAAGGTACGATAAAATCCAATAAAGCCAAATCCTGTTCACCTAACCATACATAAACCAAACTTAACAAATCACGCACATTAATTAAAAGCAGCTTAAGATCATATTATAGATTACAAAATATTTTGTCGATCTGCAAATACGCTAATAAATACCCCATATATTAGACTCTTTTCCATACAAATCCATCAAATAGAATCCACCATGAAATTGAGTTGTAATGGGTGTCGAATACTTCGTAAAGGTTGTAATGACAATTGCGTCATCAAGCCTTGTCTTGAGTGGATTAACTCTCCTGAGTCTCAAGCCAACGCTACCCTTTTCCTTGCAAAATTCTATGGTCGTACGGGCTTGCTCAACCTTATAACTGCTGCCCCTCAACACCTTGGCCCAGGTACTATATCAGAGCAAATTAAATTATTGTATGAGGCATTTATTGCAAAAAATCTAATTAGTGTTTTCTTGTTTTTTTTTTTTTTTTTTTCATTTTCAGTTGTATTCAAGTCACTATTGTATGAGGCATGTGGGAGATTAGTGAATCCCACTTATGGGTCACTAGGTTTGTATTGGGCTGGGGAATGGGCTCGATGTGAAGCAGCGGTTGATGCTGTGCTATCTGGGTCTAAAATTAATGATCATATTCTCTCAACATGTGATATACGCTATATGCCAAAGAGGACCAATGTGGATGAAGTGAAAGGTAGAACTGAGTTCAAGCGAGTCAGAAAAGTTATGATCAAACCTAGAACGCAAGTGGGTTCAATTGACTTGACTTTATTGTGCAAAACCAATTGGAAGAGTGAGAGAACGCAATCCATGGAGACTTCATTTGCGAGCCAAGACAAGTTGAACCAAGCTGCTGAAACTGACTTGGACTTGGAACTCACCCTTGGCTTTCCTTGCCAGTCAACATATGCCAATTAGAAAATACATTATTAATTTTGGTTGTTGTTATTATTTATTTCTAATCTATGTTTAACTTTGGGGGAACATTAGTTAGATATTATCATTAAGGAGTGACTATACACGATATAGTTTTTTTTTTTTTATGAGAGAGTCAAATTTATGAGAGTGAGAAAAACAAATATCAGTCATTGAGAGAGGAGATATCAAAATATTTGTCAGAAAAATCTCCGTTATTAAGAGATGAGAGAGAAAAAGAGTAACCAATAATAAATATCGGAAGAGAGAATGAGTGGTTGATTTTAACCATTAATTTTTATTTCAATGGTTGAGATTTATTCCTTTCACTATCATATAAATTCGGTTTTCTTACTAGATATGCCCTCTTTCTTAAGCAAGTTTACATGGTTCTCTCACACAAATACTTTTCTCATACAAATACTTCTCTCACAAATCAAATCTTTGTCTAATACTCTACTCTCTCTTGTTAGCCTCGCGAATATTCTGCAAGATCACCATTACCTTCATTGCTACCACCACCGTTGGTACTGCCGCCAACAGTACTGACAATGGTGGCAGTGATAGTATTGACGATGGTGACAGTAGTTGATGCATGCCTCCCTTGATCTTTTTCTAGAGGTTTTCTTCTTTGGTGAAATGGTTTGTGGAGAGGTAAGAAGTGAGGTGGTTTTAGGCGCCACTTAAGGTAAGATAAGCCTAAGAGGGAAAGTTTGCCACAAGGGATGAAACCCTTGATAAAAACCTAAGGAATTCTCAAAGAGAGAAGGGTGGACATTAAGAGAATTTTGGCCAACTCAAGGTTTTTCCATTCAATCAAGTGTAAAAAATACAAGAGTGTGAAGGAGCACCTTTTTATAGAGGGAGCTAACCTCTTGGACAAGTCATGAAGGAAATGAAGGGCTAGGATTAAAAGGAGTCATCCAAGGGAGGAGGATTGAAGCCCAAAGTCCAATCAATACCCTCCTTTAGATGAGAATTGGTGCCCAAGCTACCTCATCCAAGGGCCAAGATTACTCCTTTATTAGTTTTGGGTTTTATTTAGCAAAAAAGGGTGTATTTATCAAACTACCCCCTTATTTCCTAAATAAAGGCCCAAAAGCTAATCTTACCCCTTCTTATTACTAAGACACCTCCTAGAAAATTAAATGGACTAATACATGTCCAAAATAAAATCCTAGGTTCCTAAAATAAAAATTACAAGTAAATAAGTCATGGCTTGCATAACTTGATGGTCATATGGAGGTGAGATCTTCCTCCCTCTACTCTAGCCATGTCTTCTTCTATTCTCCTAACCATGGCCCTAGTGATAGGGCCCTTGCTTGGGGAGAATGCATCATCTCCTCCCTCTTGGGAAGGATTTGACCTCAAATCTGATAGGTCCTCATCTTCTTCATCAGTACCTACAAAAGGGATCAAATCACAAACATTAAAGGTAGTACTGACACCATAGTCCTCAGGGAGATCTAATATGTATGCATTATTGTTCACTCTCTTGAGGACTTGAAAGGGACCATCTCCTCGGGGGCTAAGCTTGGACTTCCTTTGAGTAGGGAAGCGATCCTTCCTCAAATGAAGCCATACCCAATCCCCTTCATTGAATATAATTTCTTTCCTGCCCCTATTGCCTTTACTAGCATACTCCTTTGAATGATGTTCAATGTTAGCCTTTACCCTTTCATGTAATTTTTTAACAAAATCCGCTCTTACTATTCCTTCATTGTGAACAGAAGAAGGGAAGGGTAAGGGCAAGATATCAAGAGGAGTAAGGGGGTTGAAGCCATAAACAACTTCAAAGGGAGAATGCTTGGTGGTCCTTTGAACCACCCGGTTGTATGCAAACTCAATATGGGGTAGGTATTCATCCCAAGACTTGTGATTTCCTCGAAGAAGTGTCCTAAACATAGTAGATAGAGATCTATTTACTACCTCAGTCTGCCCATCAGTTTGGGGGTGACATGTGGTAGAAAATAAGAGTTTAGTTCCTAGCCTTGCCCACAATGTTTTCCAAAAGTGGCTAAGGAACTTCACATCTCTATCAGAGACTATGGATTGGGGAATTCCATGTAAACGGACAACTTCTTTAAAGAAAAGTCTCGCAATGTTGCTCGCATCATCTATCTTGTGGCATGGTATAAAGTGAGCCATTTTTGAAAATCTATCTACCACTACAAAGATAGAGTCTGCACCTTGTTGGGTTCGAGGCAGGCCAAGGATGAAATCCATACTAATATCCAGCCAAGGTGCAGAAGGAGCAGGTAAGGGTGTGTACAATCCATGAGCCATTGTCTTAGACTTAGCTTGCAAGCAAGCAATGCATCTACGACAATGTCTATAGACGTCTTTCTTCATATGGGGCCAAAAGAATTTTTCTTGTAAAAGCAGAAGAGTTTTGTTAATTCCAAAATGCCCCATGAGCCCACCCTTATGGCTCTCTTTTGTCAACAGATTTCTCATAGATCCTTGGGGTACACAAAGTCTTCTACCTTTGAAAAGGTACCCCTCACTCACAAAGAACCCATTTTGGGTTTTACATGCAAATGTAGAGGCAGCATAAATGGATCCAAAATCCTTATCAGAAAGATACATTTCTCTAATATTATCAAATCCAAGAATCTTTGCACTTAAGGTGGTGTAAAGGGTATGTCTACGAGACAAAGCATCAGCCACCACATTATGTTTTCCTTTCTTGTATTTGATGATATAAGGGAAAGTCTCAAGAAATTCTACCCATTTAGCATGCCTTTTATTAAGCTTGCCTTGACCCTTCAAATACTTAAGTGTGTCATGGTCACTATGAATGATGAACTCCTTGGGTACAAGATAATGTTCCCAAGTTTGAAGGGCCCTTATCAAAGAGTAAAACTCTTTATCATAGGTGGGGTAGTTTAAGGCGGCTCCATTTAGTTTTTCACTAAAATAAGCCACAGGATGACCACCTTGTAACAACACAGCTCCCACACCCACTCCTGATGCATCACACTCTAGCTCAAAAGTTTTAGAAAAGTCAGGAAGAGCTAAAACTGGTGCATGGGTCAGTTTCTCTTTGATAAGTTCAAAGGATTTTTGTTGTTTTTCACCCCAAAGGAAAGGAGTATCCTTCTTCACCAAATCATTGATTGGTGAGAAAAGTGTGGAGAAGTTAGGCACAAAGCGCCTGTAAAAGCTCGCGAGACCATGAAAACTCTTGATCTCAGTCACACTTTTTGGGGTAGGCCATTCTTGGATGGCTTTGATTTTGTCGGGGTCTACTTGAACCCCATTTTTATTAACTATAAAACCTAAGAACACCACACTCTCCACACAAAAATTACATTTTTCAAGATTTCCATAGAGTTGGTGTGACCTAAGAATGCAAAAGACGCGCCTAAGATGGCCTACATGTTCATCTAGGCTCTTGCTATACACTAAGATGTCATCAAAATAAACAACACAAAATTTTCCTAAGCAATACCTAACGACATGATTCATAAGCCTCACGAAGGTGCTTGGGGCATTGGTAAGCCCAAAGGGCATTACCAACCACTCATACAGCCCAAACTTGGTCTTAAAAGCGGTTTTCCACTCATCACCTTCCTTGATGCGGATTTGGTGATAACCACTCTTAAGATAAATTTTTGAAAATAATTGGGCCCCATGCAATTCATCAAGCATGTCATCAAGCCTAGGGATAGGGTGCCTATATTTGATGGTGATGTTATTGATTGCTCGACAATCAATGCACATCCTCCATTGGCCATTCTTCTTCGGCACCAACAAAACTGGCACAGCACAAGGGCTTAGGCTCTCTTGAACCCAACCCTTCTCCAATAGTTCTTGGACTTGAGATTCAATCTCCTTGGTCTCCATGGGATTAGTCCTATAAGCAGGCCTATTAGGTAGGCTAGCCCCAGGTACCAAGTCTATTTGGTGTTCTATATTCATTAGGGAATATATCACCAAACTCCTTTAAAAGCTCTTGAACCTCTTGAGGTAGGTTCTCAGGTCCAAGTTCTATGGCAGTGCTAGAACTAGAAGGGAAAAAAGTGGAGGGGGAAGAAATGGGGGATGCCTCTTTGCAAAGGAGGAGATAGAAAGGTCTGTTAGTTAAGGGGGCTTCCTTTAATTCCAATTTTGTCGCAAATAAACTCCCTTTACTAATGACTTTCTTGGAAGGGGCACCAACTTCCAACTCAACCTCTTTACCCCTTTCAAGCTTTAGGGGTAAAGCTTTGCTTTTTTTTTTCTCCTCATCTCTCTTATATTTCATGATGAGTTGGTCCTCCGCCACTTGTGAAGGTGTTAGAGGACACAACTTAATGCGCTTATCCTTATGAGTGAGGATGATGTTATTGGAATGACCATGGTGTATGGCTTTCTTATCAAATTGCCATGGTCTTCCTAGCAAGATATGACCAGCTTCCATTGGGACTATGTCACACAGGATCTCATCTTTATAAGACCCAATGGAAATTGGAACCTTGACTTGCTCATTGACCTCCATTTCCCCTTGCTCATTGAGCCATTGAAGCTTGTAAGGCTTAGGGTGCGGAAGTGGGGTCAAGGCTAGCTTTTCCACCAACCTTGAGCTACAACAATTGCAGCATGACCCACTATCCACAATGAGAGAACATATTTTGTCATTCACCTTACAGCGAGTATGGAATATGTTCTCCCTTTGAGATGAGGACACTTTCAAAGGTTGGCTTCCAAGAAGTCTTCTTATCATTAAGAGGTCTCCCTCACATGCATAAGCGGTTTCATCACAATCAGATTGGTATGCATGAACTCCTTCTCCTTCGCTCTCACTAGAGGAGTGTGAGCTAGACTCACTACTATAAACATCTTGGGCCCTCATGATGATGTTTCTCTTAGTAGGGCATTGAGAGGCAATGTGGCCTCTCCCAAGACATTTAAAGCATTTGATACTACTAACTTTCTCGTGAGAGTTAGTAGTAGGGGTTTTTCTCTCTATATGTGATGTTTTATGCTCTTTGAAGTGCTTGGGATGTTCCTCTTTGGGGTAACTCTTGAAAGAGTTCCCCGTAGGTTGGTCCCTCTTTACATAAGGTGGGTTATCCTTTTTAAAAGTTTTCCTTCTAAGTTGATTTTCCACCTTGATGCAAAGTTGAACTAACTCATCAAGGGAATTGTATGAGAAGAGCTCCAAAACCTTGCCATAGTGGCCTTGGGTTCCTCAATGATACCCGCCCTCAAGATAAGAAGTTCCATCTTTTGTCTATACTCTTCTATACTAAGGTTGGTTTGCCTTAGCCTTTGGAGTCTATCCAAAAGATCTCTTTCATACCAAGAGGGAATATGCCTTCTTCTTAGAGCACTTCTAAGATCATTCCAATATCTTATGGAAGGCATATTGGTGCGGATTCTCTCATTGGTTAACCCAACCCACCAATGCATGGCATGCCCTTGGAAGCTAAGGGTTGCCATTGGAACCTTTCTTTCTTCTCTTACCTCATGGCAAGTGAAGAGTTGTTCTACCTTGATTTCCCAATCAAGGTAGGCTTCCACATCTTCCCTCCCATGAAATGGGGGGAGATCAATTTTGGGCTCCCTTGGAGGGGCCCCATTATTATGTATGGATGAATGGGAGTTTCTCCTAGGATGATTGTAGTATTCTTCCTCACTTTCACTCCTATGGGTATGTCTAGATGGGGAACCTAAGACTATCCCTTTCATTTTGTAATTCTCACCATTCCCATGCTTTCTTTTTTCTTCTTCTTTCTCTTTTCTTCTTTCTCTTTCTTTTCTTTCTCTCCTTTCTTCATCTTCTCTCCTTTCTCTTATTCTTCTCTCTTCCTTCTCTCTTTTTTCTCTCTTTTCTTCCTCTCTTTCTTTTATTTTTCTTTTCTCCTTGGACTCTTTTTCTCTCCTTTTTTATTCTCTTCTCTCTTATTCTTTTGCCATCCACTCCCTAAAGTCCATGTTTAAGTTTTCTAGGGTGTAATCTTTAGAAATATTTCTTTGGTTTACACTCTTGTTTGATGAATAACTATGAGCACTAGAGTGGGTGTGTGATGTCATTGTGCTTGAATTTCTAAGAGGAAAAAGGTGGCTAAAAAATTTTCACAAACAAACACTCCTCTCTTTTTGTGTTTTCTTGCCTAAAATGGCTTGATGAGTCTTTGGAACTCTTTAGCCTTCTAAGCGCTTTGAATAAGAAAAATAAAGCAAGAATTTTAAAGCAAAAATTCAAAAGAGAAGGGATCTAAAGCGAGCTCCTAAGGTGTTGAAGGAAGTGTACCACTTCTTCCTTCTTCACCTAATTTTCGAGAAACTAAAAAATTGATTAAATTTTATTACAACCAAAGGGAGGGCCTTAAGGGCACTCAAACTCCCAACTACAAAATTAATACACCCAAATTAAAGAAAAAGTAAAGTCTTCAAAAAATGATTCTCCAAATGCTCCCTCAAATCAAAGTCCTCACGGCTAGGTGTATTTCCTTTTGAGGTGATCCCTTAGGCTCTTAGTCCAACCTTCCAAAATATGCTACCCTTGTGGTAAGCTCCTTTTTCAAGCTTTCTCCCAAAAGTGACACTAACACACAAACCAAAGAAACCAAAAGTAGCAAGGGGAGGTGCGAATAGAAACTCAAAAAGCAATAAAAGATAACACAATCAAAAGGACACTTAACCAAATGGTAAGAGTATATAAGACAAACTAGAAAGATGATTTAAAAGACAAGCAACAACTAAAAGGTAAACAAAAGAAAGAGAGCACACAATGGAATACCTAAGAATGACACTAGATTAAAGAGTAGAAGAACACAAATATCAAGTTCTAGTGTACCAAAAGTAATAAAATTTCTTTTAAGGTTCCAAGTTCAAAGTTGAAGCACTTGCTAATTTTAGGTTAGGTACATCAAATGAATTTTTTTCAAACTTTCTTTTCTTTTGTTTGTTCTCTTTTTTTTTTTTGAATCCTTCGTTGTTTTTTTTGTATTTTATTTTAGACTTTGTTTTCTTGTTTTTTTTTTTTGAATATTTACTAGATGCACCTAAATTGATTGTGAATTTAGTGCTTGATAAAAAAAGAGTTATGCGCTTGGAACAATAAAGAAAATTAAAAGCAACAATTTAGGTACTACTAGAAATGACTTCAAAATGCAAAGTAGCTATAGATGTGTTAATGGTTTAGTAGTTTGGTGTGCCGCTAGACTCAAGCTTTGTTAAGTTTTTAGTAATTTGTTGAACACAAATACCAAACTTATAGCTTAAGTGAAAGCACCCACAAACAAGAACTACCTTTACCACACAAATGAGCTACAAATTATACGTATAAGGAAAATAAAGACAAAGGAAATTGAGCAACTATTTTTGAATTTTTTTTTAAGAATATGCTTGAAACTAAAAGCACATGAACTTCTAAAGAGACTTAGACATGAGGTATGACCCTCTATGTTGCTCAATTTAAGAAGTTTCAATTTTTTTTTTGTAAAAACAAAAGAGACTAAACTTAAAAGGAATTAATAGACAAAATGGGAAACTATAAACATGACTTATAGACACCTACACAAGAGTATAAAAGTGAAAAATAAAAGCTAAAAATAAAGCAAAAACAAGGCAACTAGGTGCAAGGAAACACAACAATTTGGTCTAAATTTCTTGACCACAAGGTTGTGGAATTCACCACAACGGCATGGATTTTTAGCAAGAAATTCTCAAAACCAAAATTCAAGCAAGAAAGCACCCAACTCAAAGCTTAAGCGGAAATTAATGAATATGGGAGAGACGTAGATGCAAAGAAAAGAACAATATAAATTGCATCAAGCAAAAAATAAATGGTGCAAATAAACTATAATTCAAAACAATAGACTCAAGACATAAATGGAAATGATAAACAACAATAGAAAGCTAGAAAAAATTGCGGAAATTAAAGATAAAATAAAATAAGAAAACGAAAAGAAAAAATAAATGAGATAGGAAGAGAGTTTAGACCTCTAGAACCAATGCTCTAGATACCAAATGATGCATGCCTCCCTTGATCTTTTTCTAGAGGTTTTCTTCGTTGGTGAAATGGTTTGTGGAGAGGTAAGAAGTGAGGTGGTTTTAGGCGCCACTTAAGGTAAGATAAGCCTAAGAGGGAAAGTTTGCCACAAGGGATGGAACCCTTGATAAAAACCTAGGGAATTCTCAAAGAGAGAAGGGTGGACACTAAGAGAATTTTGGCCAGCTCAAGGTTTTTCCATTCAATCAAGTGTAAAAAATACAAGAGTGTGAAGGAGCACCTTTTTATAGAGGGAGCTAACCTCTTGGACAAGTCATGAAGGAAATGAAGGGCTAGGATTAAAAGGAGTCATCCAAGGAAGGAGGATTGAAGCCCAAAGTCCAATCAATACCCTCCTTTAGATGAGAATTGGTGCCCAAGCTATCTCATCCAAGGGCCAAGATTACTCCTTTATTAGTTTTGGGTTTTATTTAGCAAAAAAGGGTGTATTTATCAAACTACCCCCTTATTTCCTAAATAAAGGCCCAAAAGCTAATCTTACCCCTTCTTATTACTAAGACACCTCCTAGAAAATTAAATGGACTAATACATGTCCAAAATAAAATCCTAGCTTCCTAAAATAAAAATTACAAGTAAATAAGTCATGGCTTGCATAACTTGATGGTCATATGGAGGTGAGATCTTCCTCCCTCTACTCTAGCCATGTCTTCTTCTATTCTCCTAACCATGGCCCTAGTGATAGGGCCCTTGCTTGGGGAGAATGCATCAGTAGTGTCAATGACGTATGGTGGGAGTGGTGATAGCAATGGTGGTTGTGACAGCGATGGTGAGGGGCGAGGATAATGGTGGCGCCGCTCCAAATCACCATTACCACCGTCATTGTCACTGCCTATATCATTGTTGTCACCATCGTTAATACCATTACCCTCACTGTTAATGCGGCCACCACCAATACCATTATGAACAAACAATATTCAAAATATTAAGTACATATTCAGTTTTATAAGTCACATTTATTTATTTATTTTTATACTTTTTCTATCTGAAAATGTTATGAAACACTCGTTTGTAGCTTTGTCTTTTCTTTTTCTTTTTTTTACAATTAATTCGACCAATATGCAACCTGATATTTTTTTACTTTTCAATTATGGTACGTATGTATTATTGTTAGCCTAATAATAAATGAACATGCCAAATAATAAATGAACATGCCATTCATAATTTATTTGTATGTGACTTTCTTGTATTATTCTATTAGGCAATCTATGTGACAAAAGCGTACCGCTGCCTCGAATATATTTATTTTGTCTAAAACATTATACATCTTTCCCTCAAAATAAATAAAAAAAAAAATAAAATGATAATTTTACAATACTAATCTTATTGATATACATTAAAAACCAAAAATGAATTTAGTAAAAAAAAATATTATATTAACAAGTTAAAAGTGAATTTATTACAAATATTAGTAGAAAAAATAATTAGTATTCATTAAAAATTTAAATATAAAACTTGTTCTTGAAAAGTACTTTAATACAATGCGTTGCGAACTCTCCAAAATGTCTTTGACTAGCTCTTGGAGATGTCATTGTGCCTTCAGAAAGGGTGGGGGGAAACCTCGAGAAGAAGACTCCAACGTTCTAGTCAATAAATGAGTGAGATAGAGAAGGTGAAGAGTAACAAATTTTCCTGAATAAATAAATGACAGATACCTTGTAACCGGTATTTATAGTAAAAATGTGTTTGTTACTTGATGGTTATTACCTGCTCATTTTGGTATATTTCTTTTACTCAATGTGCTTAGCTTTTATCTAGCAGGTATTTTGTTGACTCTGTTAAGCTTTATTAGGAGTAATGCTAATCAGTATGCTAATTTGTCCCTTAATTAATTTGATTAAGTAATTGATTTACTGCAGGAGGCCGAAATCTTTTTAGTGATGCTACTTTCTACTCTGGAGGGTGTCATGCTATATTTGGGTTTCAGTCATTCCGAAATCTGAACTATTTTCTTTTCTGTTTGTGCTTTTAATTTATATTGATCAGAAATTCTTCTAATATTTTTTAAGCTATTCTTTTATATCTAATTCTATTTTTGGTTTTCAACCCTCCCGAAATTCAAAGTCTTTTTTACTACATTCTCTTGAGAGAATTGAATTCCTTGTACCTTATAATTATACAAAACTTATTTTAGAATAACCTTTTTCTCAAACGCAGTAATTAATTTTTGACAGCAAATATTGTATTTCCCACAAAGTTGGAGACACAAAGTAGTAAGTACAAATTTAGACAAGAATTATACCATACAATTTGATATATTCATTAGTTTGAGCTTGTTAATTTTCTTCACTACATATATTTTTTTACAATAATATATACATATATTTTTCCATACTTACAGTTTTTGTTATGTTATGAAATTATATATTATAGTTTTTATATATTTTTTCACATTTTATTATAAAATTATAATTTATAAATTTCAGGTATCATATAGAGAGAGTACTATTAAAAAATTGTCTCTAGCATTCCCCTTCTAAATCTTTCATAAAATTTAATCAAATTTGTTTTATATATGGTAATTTCAATGTTGATTTTTTCATATGGTACCTTTGTACAATTAAAATTATACATTAAACACTATATGAATTGAAATCTTTAAGAACTCTATCTAACGGAATTTTTAAAACAAAATTATATAATTGAAACAAATATTCTTACACAAGTCATTAATCACATGATCAGAATTAGGACCTTTCAGCTAAGAAAAAAAAAAAAATGGAACCATTTATTAACTTAACAAAATTGTTATGTACAATGAAATAAGAGAATACGAAAATGAAAAGCGTATGACGTAGCAAAAATATAGCAGTATTTAGCAAATACTAAATACTAATAACTAAAGTAGCATGGTAAAACAACAAATGGTAGGTCTTATTTATTTAGCAAAGGAAATGATGGTGCTGCAAAAGAAGCCCTCTTCACAAATCTCCCCTTCATTCTGGGTCTCTTTTCTGCATTCAATTTCCTAACCTCGTACCTTATTTTCTTGGAGAACAACCTTGTTCTTCGCTTTTCTCTGTACCTTGACACCCTTGCCTCTCTGCCTCCGTCTATTATCACTGGATGAATCCCGAATCCTCCCACTTCACCGTAAGGATGATGCAGCGCCGTTGCCTGCGTAGTTAAAAACACCACAAAACTTATTCACGCATTCAATGTTCAATTTCCGTGTCTGTGCATAAAAAAATTAATAACGCAAGATATTATGATAAATTCTTATTTAAATTAAAGACATAGGAAAATACTTATATAAGTCCACCTAACTTTTGTACTTTGTATTTATTTAAACAATTGTTAGTTGGACCAACTATAATTAAAAAATGAAACTAGACACTAAAATGACAGATTGGTGGCAGTGCAATAGAAACGGCAATTTATAAGAGACTAAATTGAGACATGAGAATAGAGAATACCACGCATTGGTGCCAGCATTCATCAGGGTTCAAGTTTGGTTTGTCAGCAGTGGTCCACGGTGACTTTTGACTAGCCCAGGCGATGATTATTGCCTCATAATCTAGCTGCAACGATATCTTGTTCCTTTTCACGTCTTCATTCTCTTCAACGTTCCCGTTTTCTTTTCCCTTCGCCTTCACCTCTTCACACGTTTCATAATCAAAGCTCAACTCAAACGATGATTGATCTCTCCCCGCAATATGAATATCCATATCCATCTGAGGGTTCTCTTCTTCCTCTTCCACCTTCACCTTCCCACTAACCACCGAGCAGTCCTCTTCTTTAGCATCAACAAGTCCCAATTCTTCCATCCCCACGCACTCGTTTTCGAGTCCCCTACCCAACAAGCTCTCAACATCAGCAGCAAACTCGGCAAGTTCTGCATCCGAAGGAAGCATCCCATGCAGGTTTTCCATATCGCAGAAAACATTGCTGTGAATGTCTTTGTTTTGAACCTCGGCCGCAACAGCAGGTGCCACTCCTTGATCAGTTGAAGTCACTGAAGAAGGAGAACTATTAGTCCCATACAGCTCAGCAACAAAAGGGTCGAATATGGGCACCCTATAAAGAAGCTGCTCCTCGTTGTCATCATGGGAATTCACCTCTTCGGAACCCACTTCGGGGACCAAATGGAAAGGATTGTTGCTACGAGAATGTTTCCCGTGTCGGGGAGTTCGGGCTTTCTTCGTGTGCCACGTGGGAGGCTGTTGTTCATCGGTCGACTTATAGGACGCCGTTTTCAATCGGACTCGTTGGTGTCTGCGAGCCAACGGATTGGCGGAGTGAACCGAAGAGTCGCAAGCTTGGCAGAGAAAAGCGTCGTCCGCAGCACAATACCAACGTGCCCGTTTCGTTATGCAGCTGTCACATGCCCTTGCCGTTTTGCCCCCGACCGCGTTCGCTGCTGAACTCATCACCACACCCAAACAAATTTTGAAGCCAATAGAGTGGATACCCTTACAGGGAAGGGGAGGGAATACAATAATAATTACAATTATTTAGATGAAAAAGGTTAGGGGAAAAGGTTCAGTGTGAGTGTGAGTCTGTAGAGTGACCCACAAGAGGCGCTTTTGCAGTCCATTTAACAATGAGAGATTGTTCGGGTTTGCACTTTTGGGACATCTTGGACACTGAAAGGGATTCAATTTTTGGGGGGTCCATAAGAGATGGCCTTATCTGCTTTTTGATTGGTGGAGCTCAGAAAGTTCATCCTAATCTCTGCTTTCTCATTGGCTGCCTCTCTAATCCAACCGGATTTCCCGTGGTCACCCACTTGCACAGTGGATCAGCATAACCTTTTTTAATTTTAGTCCCATTTTCCAGAGAAAAAAAAAATATCATTATCTGTGCCCGTCTTTTCATTGTTACAAATTTTGAGTGAGATTGTTTTGGTAGTTTGTGTCACTTCAGGGTCACAGTTGGGTTAGGAGTGCCTGACTTTTGTCCTAGGGTCCCATTTATCCTTGCCCATTCACTTTTCTGGACTTTTACCAATTATTTCTGTTTTGGCTTTCTGTGACCAATGGAACCCTGCCAGCTATAACTAGCCCCACCTCCAACTCGATACATCTTATACTATCACTTTGATCCCATTCATTTCCATCTTTTCTCCAAACAAACCACCAGGGATTGGCATCGTGTTTGATCAGACCATTAGGGCACATAATCTATCCATTCACATTGTCCATTTGACAATAATTAAGTTTTCCCCAAGTTAACATGACACCGGCATTAACTCTTTCCATGGCCTACTCATTTTTTTTAAACTAACGTCTTAGTTAAGAAAAAGCGTAAACAAACTTTTTGGTAATTATACTTTTTCAAAAGTAAAAGAATAGTTGAATCTTTCTTTTTATATATATATATATATATATATATATATAGATATATATAAATAAAAATAAATAAAGTGATGTACTCGATAATATACAACTTTATAGAAAATGTGAATAAATTACCTATGGACATATTTGTATTTAAATTATCTACAGAAACATCTACAGGTAATTTATTTACGGATATGATCATATCCGTAGATAAATTACTTACGGACATATTCATAGATAAATTAGTATAAAAACATATGTAAATAAATTATCTACAAACTCTGGAATTCATCTGTAAAGATTACCGATAGAGAGGTTATCTACGAATGTTTGTCCGTATGTAGAATAAGAGTATCTATGGATTTTAGCAGTTATCCAAAAAAAAATCTATGGATTTTAGTTGATATCTATAGATTTTGTCTGTAGATAAATGACTTTTTTCTCGTAGTGTTATGATTATCTTATAAATCATACAAAAAATTGGAATTGATTTAACAATATAGAAACCTTTTCTATCTTAAGTGATTGATTGACAAATTCAAGTAAGTAATTATCTAATACAAACTTTTTAAATAAGTAATTTCACATTGTTATCTAATTACAAACTGTCATATGTAATTATAGAATAAAAAGGAATTGAATTGTGTATATAAGATCACACTCAATGACGTATTTATAATCATATGTAAAATATAAATGGGGATATAAAAATAAAATTAAATTTCTACTCTAGTTCCTATTTATATATATTCAAATCACATCTTTCAAACTTATTGGAAATATAATCAATATGAACCCGTTGAGATTTTGTGAGTATATATGACATCTGATCACTAAAGTTGACAAAATTAGTAATGATTCCTTTTAAAGCACTTTCTTTCTCACAAAGTAACAAACGACTTTTATGTGTTTAGTCCGATCATGGAAGATTGAATTTTACGCAATATGAAGAATGCCTTAATTATTGTAAATAATAAGTCTAATGTCTTGAATGTCTCCCAGCAAAAGTTGTTGGAGAAGTTATTGTAGTCATGTAATTTCACTTGTAACTACTACCATGAAATGATATTTAGCTTCAGTACTAGATCTGGAAACCATGTTATGCTTCTTGTTTCTCCAGGAGATAAAATTACCCCAATAAAAACATGATAGTCAGAAGTAGACCTTATATCTAAAGGTGATCTCACTCAATCAACATTTGAGTAACAAATAATTTTGGAATCACACTTGTCTTCATATAAGAGTCTACGATCTAGTGTCTTTTTTATATAACAAAGGATATGTATAACTACATTCTAATGCTATCACAATGGGTATTGATGAATTGAATTACTATAATGACTACAAATGTGATGTTGGACTAGTGACTATAAGATAATTAAGCATGTCAACTAGTCTTTGATGCCTTTTTGAGTCTTTCAAATGTTCCCCTTGAGCTTGAGATTAGGATCCTTATGAGTGTCACTCAAATGAAACTCAATCATACTAGTCTCAATGAGAATATCTAGGGCATATTTTCTCTATGAGATGGAAATACCAAAAACAAATTATTTGGCAACCTTGATTCCTAGAAAATATTTGAGTGGGCCAAGATTCTTCATTTGAAACTGACTTTGAATGCGATATTTAAATAAGAAAATACTCTTAGACTCAATACCAATAATAACAATGTCATTAATGTAAACCACCAAATAAATGCACAAACTAGATGAAGAATGAAGGAAGAAGACAGAGTGGTCAACTTCATATTGAGTCATACCAAACTAAATTATGAAGAGATTGAGCTAAAACGCACAAACTAGATTTGAAGAGATTGCTTCAAGCCAAAAGGGGAGCATTTTATGAACAAATAAGATGAGAGTCATAAGAAGCAATAAAACTTGAGGGTTGATCCATGTAAACTTCCTTCTGCAACTCACCGTGAAAGAAGGCATTTTTAATATCCAATTGGTGAAGCGACATGATGAATAGCAACCATGGTAAGGAATAGACAAACAGAAGTAATCTTGGCCACAAGAAAAAAATGTTCCCATAATTGAGGCCCAAGATATGAGTATAGCACTAGCCATTAAACAAACTTTAAATCAGTCAATGCTACCATATAGTCCAACTTTCATTATGTGCACCCAACAACAATCAATAGTAGTCTTTTTGAAGGCAACTAGATATATTCCCATGTGCCATTAGTTAGTAATACAACTATTTTATCTAACATCATATGTTGCTAACGTCGATAACCATAACTTCATTTGTAGACTTGGGAATAATCATACAATCCAAAGATAATATAAAAGAAAAATAGAAAGGAGATCGTTTGTGACAATGAAAAATATATATAGAAACCTAGGTCAAGAATAGATATATATTCTGTTGAAAGTTGACAAATCATTATAAATTTGATTAATGAATAAGGTTGGAGATTTTATGGAAACTTCCTAACATTGTTTTTTTAAAAAGGATTTTTCCTTATTGATAAAGAATAAGATAATGTTATGTTGTAGAGAAAATATAAAAATTAAATTAATAAATAATTATGAATTTATTTATAATTATTTTACTTTTTAGTCTTATAAGAAGATATTATAAGTTTTTTATTATTGAAAAGATCTTAATCTTACTAATACGATGTAATATCATATTTTCTAATAATTTGAAATATTTGTTTATAATTGAATAAAGTGTGCTTATTTAAAATAGTCATATACTTTATTTAATAATAAAGAGTATATTATTAATCAGTATTGCTCTTTGAAGTCATGGTAAAAAATAAAATAGAGATGAAAAAACGGAAAAGCAAACGAACGGACGTAATTATATACAGTGACATGGAAACTATTGTAGATAAGGATTTGGCTATGATTAGAATGTGGAAGAAGCAAATGGATATTATAGTGACGTGGAGAGTTTTGAATTCTGTTGAATGGCTCCAAAGTTAAAATTCAGCGTCGGATGCAAATTTTGGCAAGCATATATGAGAGACTTGTCATGGGGAGACATATTCCTCGACGTGATAAGGACAATGGAAATTCCCATCCTCTTCCGTTTCACATGTCAATTGGGAATCTTATTCTTTGGGATACTTGGCGCAGATATCTATATGTTAAAATTAATCAACTAAACATATTTTTAAACTACTTTTATTCTGTTGTTAGATAAATTATTTTCATTTTAAAAATCAAGCATCAGATTATAGAATCGAAAACGGAGAATGAAAATATTGATCTCATACGAGATCATTAGCAATACGTATGAATAATCATAATTCTACTAACATAGAAAATTATATTATTTTCAAATAATTCACTCAAATTGAATTATAACATAATCTATAATTTCTATAAATTTTAAAAATATAATAAGTTAAAATAAGTTTTCAATTGATCATCTTACCTCAGAAAATTAACATTAATCAATTACTAAATAATTCGTATAAAAATTTAATCAGAATTTTCCACGAAGAGAAAAAAAAGTATAAAATTGCAATTTCACAATCAGAAAAACAAAGAACTAAATCTTAAAATTTGAAAAATGAAAAATAAGAGGAAAAATTAATTACAGTTAGCTATTAAAGACTATACTTCATTTGTCTCTAAATTAGTTAATAATTTAGTCTCTAAATTAGGCTTTCGCCTAAAACAAAATTGGTTAGAAAAATCAACAAAAACTATTAAAAAATAAAACAAAAAATTACAGTTAAAGAAAAATTATAAAAGTGCAAAATGCAAAAATACAAAAATAACTACCTCAATGCAAAGTTCAATCGAAGAAAGTTCACTAACATGCAAAATAAAAGAAAACAGATGAAAACAACTAAAATATGAATCAAATATGAAAATGAACTAAATAAGAAAATTAAGAAATAATTACAAAGCTAAACAGACTAAAAATGATATAAAGTGTGTATAATAAAAACTTCTTAAGACAGGCTCTTAATGTAATGACATTAATCATACTCAAATATTTAGCAACTGATTTGTCTAAACCATTCTTTCCTCCTAACTCAATGTCAAAATCGTGTGAATGAAACATCCATTTGATCTTCATTCTCGATTTAGAAATTGTTCTTACTAGGTTTGGTACCTACAAAAAAGACTTCGACACCTAAGTCAAATGTCAAATAAAGAGAGAGAAAGAGTTGTGAATAGAATTGGATACTTGGAGGTGGGGTTTGATCCCTTTTTATGTTTGTTCAAGTGCATGGTTTGTCCTAGGGTTATCTCTTTTAAGAAAATGGTTCTCTAGGTGTTGGGTCAGTGCCGAGGTGGATGAGATTTTGAGGTATGGTACTGAGGTGTGTTGGGGGTCAAGGTGCTAAGCTAAGGTCGAGGCCATATATATGCCTCCTCAACATCGAGGTCGATTAATAAGGAGAGGACCACAGAGGTTAAGTTCCATGTGGGTGTGTAAGGTTGGTGAGGGTAGGTAATAGGGTGGCCACGTGTATATGTGGGATTGGGTGTTAGGGTTTTAATGAACTGACGATTGAGTGGGTTTGTTATGGCAATAATATAAGGGGTTCTTATATCTTGTGATAAATAACTTGCTATGTCTTGAATATTCGAGTGCCATTTTCTCTGTTTGTGGTGCTTTGGCATTAGGAGTTGCTTCACCGATGAGAGTTTGACTACATGGGTTTTTCCTCAACACTTTGCTACCACATTCGGTACATTTCTCATTCCCGTACCTTTTACTAGGTTACTTTCGTATACATAGGGATGTCTAGTTCTAGAGAGGATTCTATTAATGTTGGTAGTGAGAGTGAGGGTTCTTTCAATCGCTATCATGAAACTATGGTGGAGCAGGAAGTGCATGGGTTGAGTCACGAATTGTCTATGGTTGGAGTTGCTCCGACTCTCGAATGACGCGAAGTTCATGATGATGATGAGGGGCTACTGCATGAGACCTGAGGGGTTTTGATGTTGGTGGCATAGGGTTTGTAGAGGTAGAGTCGCGACCGTCTATGGTGGTGGCTCTAAGGTCTTTTGAGGCGAAGGAGACAATGGCTCTTATCCGTAGCTTTTAGGGTACGTCAACGCATGGTAAAGGCAAGTCATCGAAGGAGGTTCTGTTGGATGCAACCATCGCAAAGTGATGGTGGAGATGGATGCAGAGATCGGGGAGGTGAAGAATGAGAGGGAGAAGAAGAAGAGTAGGAAGAGGAAGGAGAAGTATCTGTTTCCCCCATTGTGAGTCCTGGGTACAAGTGAGTGGCTGAGGAGGTGGGGTTGTACCCTTCTTCGTTTATGTCGAACGCCGAGCTTAACAAACTACGAATCAAAGTGAAAATATGTGTTGACCTTGATCGTTTTGATTGGGTGTTGGCAAAACCGTATGGTGCTAATGAGTGTGTATACCTCAGTGATTTTGATGGGGAAATGTTGTTTATCGACGTGTGCGCTGAGTTGTTTAAATTTGCCAAGGTGAATTTTCCTTTCTTTGACTTTCAGTATGAAGTGTTGTCGGAGCTTAATGTGATGCCTTCATAACTTCATCCCAATAGTTGGAGATTCATTCGGGGGTTTGAGATTTTGTGCGAGCTGTTGGGAATAGTCCTTACTCCCAACAAGTTCTTGTATTTTTATAGGGTGAAGGGTGTTGAGGACCCCCAGGTGGGGTAGATCTCCTTGACCAATTGCTAGTATAAGACGCTGTTTACACTGCTCAACATGTTGTGGAAGAGTTTCAAGTTCAACTTCTTCAAGGTGTGCTTCAATGCTTTATATGCCAATAATCGAGACCTCTTTTTCAAGGAGGATGGGTTGCTTACTCGGTTTCGATTGTACTAGTGTGAGCGGTGCTTGTGGCAGTCTTCTTCTCACCGAGGAGGATACATACGTATTTAGTTATACTCGAAGTACACGTTGAGAAGGTTGAGGATTTTGTAGCCCGAGGTCTCATCTACTAGTTTATCGACCTTGGGTAAGGAGTACGAGTATTTGTGGTAGGCTCAATTGTGGTTTGTGTAATCTATGCACATTCTTCATTTGGTTGATGCCTTTTTCACCATCAAGACATTGGATAACCATGTGGTGTAGTGGATGTCCCTAATAAATCTTGCCTCCTGAAGCTTTGTTGTCTTCACCAACGTTGCTTGTCGTCAATCCCCCTTGTCTTTTTGTGCCTCTACATGACGGGTTTGGCCTTGGGGAATATTGATAGCTTGTTGTAGATGAGGTTGGGGTTAATTCCTAGCATGTGGGCAGCCTTCCATGTGAAGATGACAATGTTTAGCCTGAGTACTTTCTTGATAACGGCGACAATGTCTCTATTCATGAGGATCTTAGTTGGGTGCATTGACCTTCTTGTTGCCCAGTTACAACAACGTTGTGTCTTTAGTAGGCAAGGATCATTAGACTTCGTTTGTACGAGGGTCAAAGTTGGTCTATAGGGGGTGGTCGTGTTGCATACATGGTTTACACTCGTTAAGGTCTCTGATATCTTATATGAGGCTATCTTGAGACTCTTGACATAGCATTCGCGAGTCTCTTCTTGGTCAGCCTTCACTATGATGATGCTGCCTTTGGAGGAGGAGAAATTCATTATGAGGTGGGGTGTAGAGACGATGGCTCTTAGGAGTTTAATGTGGGTTGCCCGAGGAGTGCATTGTAGGAAGTGTCCGTATTAATGAGTATGTATTTAACCAGCAGTGTTTGAGAAAGTTTTCCTTCCCCGAATGTAGTCATGAGTTTGACGTAGCCTCTGGTGTGAACTCTTTGCCTTACGAAGTCGATAAGGGGTTTTGGGTATGACCTAATTAGGTTTGTCGAGATATCCAAACTTTTGAGGGTGGACCAGTATAGTATGTCAACTAAGTTTCTTGGTCTATAAGGATCTTCTGGACTTCTAAATCTGCGATGACCATGATGATGACCATAGGATCATCCTATTTGGTGTTAATGCGGGTGAAGTTAGTATTTGTGAAGGTGAGTAGCAGGGATGGACCCAGGGAGTTGGTCACTGTGTTTACGACCTACCTCTCGCAAATCCTCAGCAATGACGTTGATGATGCCACAAATCTGTGTGACTATTTGGAAGTGGTTCTCCTATGGTGGTTGGTCAATGTGTGACTTCTCTTGATGGTCTGAACAATGTGTGTGATAGTCTTGTTTTGAATGGTCCTAGGATGATCGGTGGTGAGTCCTACTTTTAAGGGATAAGTGTCCATTTTATACAAAATTCTATATCTTTATGACATTTATCTAACCAAGAATTTAAAGAAAATGCTTTGTGTTACCTAGATTTTTTTACTAAAATCCAAAATTTTTTTAATAGAGTGTTGAAATTGTGCAATTAAACCCTTGAATTGTTATTGACATTCACCTTAAGATAAGCATGAAATAAAAGAACTCAAGTAAACGATGTAATGCTAACAAAGGACCAAGCTTGGCCAACAAAACTTAAGGGTAACAAGAAGCCATCAATCCAAGCTTAAATTTGCTAAGCCAAAGGGAGAATAAGACTTCAGAGGTCGCTTAGCGAACAAATTTTTGCTGAGCGAAGTCTCTCAGAATTATTGGAAAAAGTAAACATTCACTAAGAGAATCAATTTCTGCTCAGCAAAATCATTGCAAAGGGTGTCTCGCTTAGCAAATCTAATTCCGTTGAGAGAATTTCCATGACTGAAAGCTATAAATATGAGTACGAGGAAGGAGAGAAATCAATCCCCAAAATCACATTTTAACTCTCTCTTCTCTTCTTTTCCTCTCCCGTCTCTCTACCCTTGTAAATAGTCTACGGGGGGATCTATTTAGGCAAAATTGTCAGGGGTTGAGGCACTGATCAATACTCTGTAATTCACTTTTACTTTTATTTGAGTTTCATTTATCTATTTTAAGTTTTCCTTGTGTTTAATGATTGTTATTTGTCTGATAAACTTATAACGTAATTTATTTAATTTTTATTATCGGGAGATACATGAAATTATAGAACCAGGAAGTTCATCATATAGTGACTAAGCTTAGGAATAAGGTAGGATTTGTATGTCTGGTTTAATAATTGTTCTATGTCAATCAAATTACTGGAATAATTCTGGCTAAGGAATTAGCGGAAACTCCGATAATTGAGTTTTCTATTGCTAAGGAATTAGGATAGACAAACCTTTAACAATTTAGTAATTAGACTTAGGCAAGAGTTAGTAATTACTTGTATTGTAAGTAAATCAAACTCCTGATCATTTTGGATTATTTTCATTATTTATCAAAAATCACAAAAATATAATTTATTTTCCAATTCAGCTATTTAGTTTTATTTATCAAAATTTTCACAAAAGGTTTTTATGAAGGAATGATTGAAATTTTAAAAGATCTTTCAAGTCCTTGAGGAGAAGACATGATCTAATCAGTTCTATACTACAATATGACTTGTGGACTTGCTAGAAGTAGAATAGTCATTAAAACTCTCAACAAGATGCGCCTACAAATCAATCAATTGAGTCACCTTTGATGTACCAACTCTTCTATTTGGTCTTTGTTGTCAAAGCAATCTTCTATGGTGTGGCCATAGTTTTTGTGGTACCTCGAGTGCTTGTTTTTGTGTACCTCTTCATTTGAGTGTACTGGTACGAGAATGTGGAGTATATTGGTGTTGAATGCCTTTTCTAGGACTGTTGGTCAATGGGGTATAGGTGGTGTACTTTGGCTGGAGAGTTGTCTTGTGTGTTTGAATTCCTTATCCCATATGGGGCGATGATAGGCTCTGTCCCAACTTTGTTCTTGGTTTTGCTCCTTCCTCAAGTTGTTAGAGCTCCTAAGCTAGTTTCCTTGGGTCATCAGTTCTTTCATTTGAATGAACCTTAAGGCCCATTCTCAGAATTCATCCATTGTCTTAGATTATCTCTTGCATATGTTGTTAGGAAACTTCTAAGAGTTCAGTGCAACGATTAATCAGTGTAGTGTGACTTCGACTTCCAAGTCTTTGATTTGGATGGCTATCTTGGAGAATCGGTCGATGAAGGTGTGCAACGACTTATTATCTCCTTGTTGGCATTCGACAAGAGCAATCAACGTGGTATTGTGCGGTCGGCAGGTGGCATATTGGGTGGTTAACTTCTCCAATAGTGTATAGAATGATTTAATTGTGCGAGATAGGAGTCATGTCTACCCTTTGAGGGCTACACCTTTGAGTAATGTTGGGAATACCTTTTAGAGAACATGATCCTCATTAGAATAAAGGTTTACCTGGGTAAGAAATACCTGTGTTCTTTAGGGTTTGTAGAGTCATTGTAGCGGTTTATGTTGAGTGATTTCTAGTTGCAGTGTAGAGGTGTCTCGAGGATTCTATTACCGAATGAGTGTGAGCTGCCCCCAAGAGGTTAACCTATGAAGCTGCAGATTATCTTTGATGGTTTAGTACAGGTCAGCCTACTGTCAGTTGTTTGCTCGTGATCAGCTGTATGGCCATTCTGAGAGGTGTTGTCCTTGCATTTGTCTTGTGCCTAGTTGTTTCTGTGATAGTGCTTGGTCTCATCGTTTCCTTCCTTGGTCTACTGGTCTTGAAGGTCGTGCAATTGTGCTTTCATAGTGGTGTTCTCTTCCTTTAAGGTGTGGAGATGTTGTGAGTTTTAATGACTACTCTACTTCTGCCAAGTGCACCAGTCATATTGCATTATAGAATTGATTAGATCAGGTCATCTCCTCAAGGAGTTGGAAGATAATTTAGAATTTCAATCACTCCTTCATAAAAACCTTTTTATGATATTTTAAATAAAGAAAACTAAGAACTGAATTGAAAGATAAATGATATTTTTGTGATTTTTGATAAATATTGATAATAATGCAAAATGATCAGAGGTTTGATTTACTTTACAATACCTGTAAGTTACTAAATCCTATCTAATTTCAATTATATATTCATGAATTGTTATAGGTTTCTTTATCCTAATTCTTTAGCAATAAAGAACTAAATTACTGGAGTTTCTCCTAATTCCTTAGAAAGAACGATTCCAATAATTTGATAAGTGCAAAACAATTATTAAGTCAGACATAAAACTCCTAAATTATTCCTAAGCGTAGTTACTATATGATAAACTTCTTGGTTCAATAATTTCATGTATCTCCTGATAATAGAAATGAAATAAATCATGTAATATGTTGATCAGACAGATAACGGGCACTAAACACGAGGAAGACTCAAAATAGATAAATCAAACTTTAAATATAAGTAAAAGTAAATTACAGAGTATTGATTAGTGCCTCAACACCTAAAAATCTTAACTAGCTAGATCTCACGATGGACTATTTACAAGGGTAAAAGAGAAGAGAAGAAAGACGAGAGAAGAAAGAACTTTTGAGCTTTTGGGAGGATGATCTTCCTTTCTTCCTTGCACTCCTCTTTATAGCTTTCAACCATGGAAATTGACTCAGTGAAATTAGATTCGTTGAGGAAAAACCATCTACCATGATTTCGCTGAGCGAAAATTGATTTGCTTAGTGAAAATTTGTTCGCTAAGCGACCTCTAAAGTTTGATTCTCCTTTTGCCTCGGTGAATTTAATCTTGGATTGATGGCTTTTGGTTGTCTTTAAGTTTTGTTGGCTAAGCTTGGTCTTTTTACCTTGCAAATCACATAAAACAATGCTAGAACTCGTTCGTTAGCATCACATCGCTCACTTGAGTTCCTTGTTCCATGCTTATCTTAAGGTGAATTTTAATAACAATTCAAGGATTTAATTGCACAATTTCAACACTCTGTTCAATACAAAAATATTTTTGGATTTTAATAAAAAAACTGGGTTCCACAAAGCATTTTCTTTAATTTCCTAGTCAAATAAGTGTCATAAAGATATAAATTTTTGCGTGAAATTGACATTTCTTTTAAGATCTCCTCTTGATTTGATGCCTATTTGAATAAGAGTGAGGTGGAAAATGATTATAGTAGTCCTTCTTTGAAGAAGTTCTTCTCTTCATTTGTTGCTCTACTTTGATGCAAATTTGAGCCAAATCATCTAGATCTCTATATGGCAAGAGTTCAACCTTATCTCTTATTTCAAGACTCAAGACTCAAGATACTAAGAAATGTAGCAATGGTAGACCTAACTATTCATTGACTCTCACTCTCATTTATGAAAAAATCCATGTTTTGCCTATATTCTTCAACACTCATATTATGTTGTCTTAATCTTTGAAACTTATCAAGGAGTTCTCTTTCATAATAAGAGAGAATGTGCCTCTGCCTCATAGTGCTCTTAAGATTATTCCAATGTTCTATAGAAGGGTTATGATTGTGATGCCTCTCATTATCAAGAGCGATCCACCAATACATAGCATACCCTCGGAAGCTAAGGGTTGCTGGGGCACTTTTCTTTCTTCATTTATTTTAAAACATTTGAAGATTTGTTCACCTTTATCTCCCAATCAATGTAAGGTTTCACATTGTCTTTTCCATGAAAAGGTGAGAGATCAATTTTTTATTCTTTTTGAGTTTGATCCTAGTTTTGGTTTGCTCTCCTCACCCTAGGTCTATGCTCCCCTATTGAGATTGAAGGCTGGAAAACAACTTTGGTGAAGCATTTAAAGTCCTTAATGTTTTGGTTTTGTAGAATTAGTTTTTCTCTTATTAACTAATTTTATGGTACCAAACACATTTGATAGGTGTGATACTTGTATTGATTGTTTAGTTAGGCATAAGTGTGTGTATGAGTAGTTTGAGTCTTGTTTCTTATCAATTTCATGATTGATTCTTGATGTTTATGATGTTAAAAATTACCTGAGCTGAATTGCTAAGTTAAAAGTTGAATTACCGCATGGATAATATAAATTACTTAAGTTGGTAATAGATTACCTGAGCTGGATCAAGAAAGAAACTCATAAAATCTGAATTTTTCGAATGTTAATCAATTACTTTATTTAGATAATTGATTACCTACAAAAAAATTTAGTTTCTCAATTGCAAGCTTTTAGGATTAATCGATTACTTGATTATGTTAATTGATTATAACAAAGAACATGCATTTCTAGGTCTATTTTGAAGAGAAGTACCAAGTAATTAAGAGGTTGTGAATAGTAATTGGTTACCTGGGTCTGTTACTCATTTAAAAACTTTTTGAATTAGATTTTTTCATAAGAAACAAAGGGGGTTTTAGGTTTTCAAAGAGAGAAAAAGTGTTTACAAGAAACAAACCCTCTAAAATCGAATAAATACCTAGAAATCTATGAGTCGATATTCAAGAATTGTTGATTGGAAGAGAAAGGACTACGTACTGCGTTTTAGTGTACTGGGTATTCATCACAAACAGGTGATATTGTTCTTTACTCATTTCTTTGTGTTTTTGCACATATTTTGATAATCTCTTTATGTGTTCTTCGGGTTATTGTGAAATTCGGCAATAGGGTGTTGTGAGTGATGAGGTGTTATGGTGTAGCAAGCTCTTGTGGGGGTGTAGGAGAAAGCTTATTTTTTGTGTTGTTTTAAACATTATACACTCTGCTTTGAATAATGGTGAGTTTTTTTAGGGTCTCATTTTCTCTTTTCTTCTTTTGACTTCTTCTTTTTCTGTTTTCTTTCTCTTTTTTCTTCTTCTCTCTTTCTTGTCTCTCTCTTTTCTTCTCTTCATTTCTTTCTTTTCTTACTCTCTCTTCTCTTTCAATTTACATGCATGCCTCCCTTGATATTTTTCCTTGAGGTTCCAAGCACCATGAAATGGATGATGGAGGGGAAAGAAAATAGAGGTGGGGCGCCACTCTCAAAGAGAGATAAGCCAAAGTGTTTAGGTTTGCCACAAGGGAAGGAACCCTTGATAAAAACCAACTAGAAAGAGGTTCCTCAAGAGAGAGGATCCTCAAGACCTTTTACTAAGAATGTGCTCACAAGGAGAGTATTTTCATTCAAATCAAAGGTGAAATTTTACAATGAGGGGGAATGAGTATATATAGCCCAATGGGAGAGCTTGGGCACACTTTTCTAGGCAATGTGGGACTTGGGCTTAATTAGGATTAAAACTAATTAACCCAAGTCTTAGGCCTTAAGTGAGGCACCTAAGTTCACCCCCTATGGGTGCAATTAGCATATCTTAATGTGAATGGGCTAGCCCAAAATCATGTCTTAACTTATGCACCCATTATAAGCTTACTCCTCCTTTTTAACTAAAGACACCTATACCTTATAAACTAAGAAGATGGCCGGAAATACATGGCCTTAAGGGAATTAAAAGTACTTTCCTATTTATCTAATTAAAATAAAATATTTACAAGCTAAAAATAACGAAGACTATGGCTTCGAATCTTCAATGAGCTTTTGTCCATGCCATGCCTTCCTTGAGTCCTCCTAGCCATGATGCATGCTAGGCGAGATTGCATCACCTATACCTTATGAACTAAGAAGATGGCCGGAAATACTGGCCTTAAGGGAATTAAAAATACTTTCCTATTTATCTAATTAAATTAAAATATTTACAAGCTAAAAATAACGAAGACTATGGCTCGAATCTTCAATGAGCTTTTGTCCATGCCATGCCTTCCTTGAGTCCTCCTAGCCATGATGCATGCTAGGTGATATTGCATCATCTCCTCTCCCTTGGAGAGGATTTGACCTCAAATCCTGAGGTCTTTCTTCTGCTTTTTCAAAGTCTGCAAGAAAATAAGGAAAGCAGTAAGTATATGCAGACAAGTGATTTTGGGGGAAGTGAGAGGTCTATAAGGAGGCCTTTTAAGAATGGGGTAGTGGAGGTTGGCACTAAAGTTTGAAAATATTTTAGTGTGCATGTGCCTCCACACAACAGCTCCCCATCCTCCTCCAATTGCACTAGATACTAGCCTCAAAGGTTTTGAAATAGTTGGTGAGACTAGTCTAAGTGGAATGGAGCACTCATCAAGTTGGATTTGAGGGTGTGGATCAAGGTGCTCAAAAGATATAGGCACATCCTCAAATTAAACTTGTTCTTTTTGTAAGAGTTGGCAGGAAACTTTTTCTATGTAGAGAACCTCCTTTGAAGGCAAAGGCGGATCTTCCTTAGACTCGGTCTTCCTACCAACAACCTTATTTTCATTTTTATCCCTTTCTCTCTTAAGCTTCATGATCCTTCTATCCTCCATAACCTCGGTAGGGGTAAGAGGAAGTAAGGTGATCTTTTTCCCTTTATGAGAGAGAGTGATTTTATTAGTGAGGCCATTGTGCAAAGTTTCCTTATCATGTTGCCATGACCTTCCCAGCAACATGTGACTAGCTTCCATAGGGACTACATCACATAACACTTTGTCGTGATACTTCCCTATGAAGAAGCTAATCTCCACTTGCTCTCTTACTACTACACCATCTTCATAATTAAGTCCATGCAAAGAATAAGGTGAAGGATGAGGAGTAGTAGCAAGTGATAGCTTTTCCACCACCCTCGTGCTACAAAAATTACAACATGATCCACCATCCACAATAAGAGAACAAATTTTGCCCAAAATTTTGCATCTTGTTTAAAAAACATTCTCTCTTTGTGTTTGGGTTTCCTTACAAGGATGGTTTCCAAGAAGTTGTTTCACTTTGAAGAGATCATCACATGAATGAATACCCTTTTCATTTGATGTTCCCTTTAAAGTCCTTTTTCTTTTGGGGCAAAACAAAGCAATATGCCCTTTTTCTAAACACTTAAAACATTTAGGACTTCGAAAACGAGTGCTCGAACTAGTGGTAGGGGTGTCACTCATACTCAAGGGTTTTCTCTCAATATGCTTTCTTTTGGATGACTCTCTTTTGGGTTTAATTATAGAAGGGTTTGTCTTTTTCTTAGGATGCCTCTTAGGGTTTTCCTTCTTACTAGAAGAAGCATGAATGTCATGGATTATTTTAGGATCCTCTAAGTCTCTATAATGTGTGTAAATGTTACCACAAGAGCTCTTATAGGCATCTCTCTCTTTTTGTATCTTCATTTTTTCCCTTCTTTCTAACTTATTTTGTTCCTTTTCTCTCTTTTCCAATTCTTTCTTCTCTTTTTCTCTCCTTTCTCTTCTCTCTTTTCTCTCTAACTCTTTTGTTTTGTTTTCTTCTTTTTCTCTTTCTTTTTCTCTTTTCTCTTTTTCTCTTCTCTCTTCTCTTTCTTTTTCTCTTGCTTCTCTTTCTTTCTTTTCATTTTCCCTACTCTGTATTTGTCTCTCTTTTTCTCTTCTTTCTTTTCTTTCTTGTCTCTCCTTTTCTTTTTGTTCTTTCTCTCTTCTCTCCTCTCTATCTAGTTCCTCTTGTTCTCTTTTCCTCATCTCTCTTTGTTTTCTCTCATTTTTCCAAAATTCCCTACGTTGTTTTTCTACTATTTCCTAATCAATAGAGTATGGATATGTGGGCAAGGTTGGTTTATCACTCTTCTCATTCTTTTCTTTTATTCTATTCTCACATTCTTCTCCTTTATTTTCCCTAGTTTCATTACTACTCCTAACACTCCTAGAAGTGTGTCAAAACATGTCAAAGTGTAAGACCTAGGGAACTAATATGCAAAACACTCCTCTCTTTTTTGTTTTCTCCTAAAGTGTTAAGAGTCTTTGAAACTCTAACACTTTCTAAAACGTTGAAAGCAAATAAAGAAATTTAAAACAAAGCTAAAGGATTCTAACGTGCTCCTAAGTATGAATAAGGGGTACCAATTCCTTATCCACACTAAAACGAGAAACTAAGGTTTATTACACACAAAAGAGGTGACCCTTATAGGCTTCCAATACCTCTAATTAAAATGTCCTTTAAAAATACACCCAAATTAAACAAAGAAAATTAAAAGTAGTTGAATGTAGCTCCTTTCTTCAAGTGCTCCTCACCAAGTGTATCACTCTAGTCTTGGCCTCCTTTTCAAGTCTCCTCTTCCTTGGTTTTAAATCAACACTTCCTAAGGATGCTACCCTTGTGAAAATTTCAACAATTTGGCTACCTACAAGAGAAAACAAGCGCCCAAGCAAGAGACCAAGGGAAGTAGAATTTGAAAGCAAAACGCAATAAAAAGCACTTAAGAAGAATAGGAACACATCCAAGTGGAAAAAATTTATTTGACAAACACAAAGAAAGCCAATAAGGACAAGCAAGAAATAAAAGATGTAGAAAGAAAGTTGGCACACAAAAAAAAAATTCCTAGAATGGGCCTAAAATAGAATTGGACTTAAAACAAAAAAGACTCAACAAATTCAATGATTTACACAATTGTAAAGCAAGGTGGCTAAATCATAGTCAAATAAATTCAAGCAAATTTCAATAAAATTTAACACTCCTTTGAATTTTTTAATAATTTTGAGGTGCACTAATTTTTATTTTATTTTTTTGTACTCTTTTTACTTGTTTTTAGCACTTTTTACTAACTCTTTTTTTTTTTTACTTATTTTTCACTTTTGATTTCTTTTCTTCTTCTTTTTTTTTTTTGAAATAATTTTGCTACACCTCTTAACACATTTTGTAGCAAATATAGTGAGGAGTCAAAGAATCATAAATGCTTGAACAAAGGATAGGAAATGGCCACCATAATTGATATACAAAAGTGCAAAATTAAGAAACAAAGCAACCTAATATGAACTAGTAATTTTAGGTGATAAAAAATAAATGGCACAAGGAGAGTTTTATGGAAGTTGAGGACAACTTGATTACTCAATAATCAGCCCAATCATACCCAACATGCCTCTCAAAGCCAATCAACAAAAATCACCACAAAAACTAGCACAAAATTAAGATACTAAAATTATTGAACAAGTGAATGAAATTTGGAAGAAATTGAGCATTAATTTTTTTGAAGATTTTTTTTTAAGAACATGCTAAGATATAAATATCATGTGAGACTCTAAGGACATGGGATCAAGAGTAAGCCTCTTTGATGCTCAATTTCCAATAGAGAAATAACACACTTTTATGGTAAAAATAAAAAGGCAAAACTATGTAGAATTAAGAGACAATAAAAGGGCTACAACATGACCAACTAAGACACAACTTGGAAGATTAAAAACTGAAATTAAATGACTCAAAATAACCAGAAATATATGCCCAAAACAGAGAACAAAGGGCTGGAAAAACAGAAAAATAGGTGCAGGAAAATAGAACTAAAAATTCAAATAAGAAGAACAACGTGCATCCAAAGATCAAGACCACAATGTGTGGCTTCCTTCACAAATTTTGTGAAGTCATTACAATGATCTTCTTAGGATTTTCACAAGAATAAGGAAAAAAATAAAAAGGTGGACAGAAAATTAAAGAAACAATCCTAAAGGAAACATATAAAGATTCAATGGAAAAGAACAAGATAAATTGAATCTAGAAAGCAATAAAAACTAGGAAATAAATTGCATAAAATGAAAACTACAAAAACATAAACTAACAAGACATAAAAGGAATTAAATGACAAGAATCAAAGGCTGGAAAAAATAAAGGAAAAAGCAAGAACTCTAAGAAGAAAAGCTGAAAAAAATTAAAGAAAATTAAGACTAGAAAAGAACCTCATGGAGTTGGCTCTGATACCAAATGATGCATGCCTCCCTTGATCTTTTTCCTTGAGGTTCCAAGCACCATGAAATGGATGATGGAGGGGAAAGAGAATGGAGGTGGGGCGCCACTCTCAAAGAGAGATAAGCCAAAGTGTTTAGGTTTGCCACAAGGGAAGGAACCCTTGATAAAAACCAACTAGAAAGAGGTTCCTCAAGAGAGAGGATCCTCAAGACCTTTTACTAAGAATGTGCTCACAAAGAGAGTATTTTCATTCAACTCAAAGGTGAAATTTTACAATGAGGGGGAATGAGTATATATAGCCCAATGGGAGAGCTTGGGCACACTTTTCTAGGCAATGTGGGACTTGGGCTTAATTAGGATTAAAACTAATTAACCCAAGTCTTAGGCCTTAAGTGAGGCACCTAAGTTCACCCCCTATGGGTGCAATTAGCATATCTTAATGTGAATGGGCTAGCCCAAAATCATGTCTTAACTTATGCACCCATTATAAGCTTACTCCTCCTTTTTAACTAAAGACACCTATACCTTATAAACTAAGAAGATGGCCGGAAATACATGGCCTTAAGGGAATTAAAAATACTTTCCTATTTATCTAATTAAAATAAAATATTTACAAGCTAAAAATAACGAAAACTATGGCTTCGAATCTTCAATGAGCTTTTGTCCATGCCATGCCTTCCTTGAGTCCTCCTAGCCATGATGCATGCTAGGTGAGATTGCATAATCTCTTCTCTCCCTCTCAACTCCTTCTTCTCTTTTTCTTCTCTTCCTCCCCTCTCTCTCTTCTTTCTCTTTCTCTTTTTCTTACCTTATTATGGTAATCAATTACCCTTCGAGATTTTTGGGTACTTAGATTATTGCTTTGGAGAGTAATTGATTACCTCAAAATAGTAATCGATTATTCCATAGACCATGCATTCTGGAACAATTTTGAAGCAGGATATCAAGTAATCGATTACCCTACTGCAAAACTCATATAAAAGCATTTTTAAAACAGATTTTCAATAGTTTTTGGAAAATAAACGAAAGGTCCATTGAATGCTTGCTATTGCTAACTGATTTATCCACTTTTCGCAAAAAAAAACACATTTTTATGATTTGAAAATTCAAGAATTAGTTGCTATGCTACATGATCTAAGGAAGAGATTATTGTGAGATTTGATCTTTCTTGCTGGGCATTCATCACAAGGTTAGGTGATATTGTTCTGTACCCTTAACTTTGTGTTTTTGCACAAGTATTTGACAATCTCTAGAGGTGTTCTTGAGATTGTTGTGAAATCTTGCAATTGGGAGTTGTGAGTGAGATGTTGTGAGTAGTGGGGTGTCACGGTTTAGCAAACTCTTGTGGACTGCAAGAGGAAGCCTTTTTTTGTGTATGGTTTCAATCTTTTCAGGATTAAAAGCTATATGTGTGGTGTGTATGTATGATATTTTAGTGGAAAACAGATTAGTGGAAGACTAAGTCTATAAACTGGATGTAGGTCAAGTTGACTGAACCAGTATAAATCACTATGGAAAATCTCTCTTTCTTTATACTCTCAAATCTTGATTATATTGAATTCTTGATAATTCTTTGAGTGAGTTTTTGTAGTTGAACTTTTAGTTGTGATTTTATTGCAACAAGATTGTGTTTTTTAATATCATTGTTTTGTAATTGAGGTTGGGTTAGTGAAATAAGAATTGTGCGATTAAAGATTGATTCTTTTCATTCTTTACCCATTCCTTTGGTGGTGGATAAGTTTGTTCATATTGTATTTTAACTAAGTGCAATTGTAAAACATCATTGGAGGAATTTTTATACATCAACCTTATTGACAAAAACATTGAAAGAGTTGAATGTTGACTTTGTCTCAACCTCATTCTTGAAAACCCATTTTTGAAAACTATAAGGTAGATTTTGAAATTTTCTTGAAGGGGCTATTTTTGAAAACTCTGATATTATTTTTGAACAAAAAAGTTTGAAATTATTTTGGTGAATCCCTTCAACCCCCCTTCTAGATTCCCTCTAGGGACTAACACGTTTGCGTCTCTTTGTTCTCTTGCCTTATTCTCTCTCATTCTCGACTCCCTAAATTCACTAACAAAGTTGTCAAATGTGTTTGCCTTAGGTGAGCCCTCTTGGTTCACACTCTTGTTGCTAGAATTGTGTGAATATGTTTGGAGATATGCAAGATGAATCTAAACTTAGAGACACCCCTCTCCCTTTTTATGTTGTCTCTCCTAATATTGCAAGAGCCTTTGGAACTCAATGCACCAAATAAAACATCAAAGCAAGTAAAAGGCAAAAAAGCTAAAAGAATAGGGTCCTAAGCGTGCGCCTAAGGTATGAAGAGGTGTACCAATTTTTACTTCAAACCTAAAATGGTAAATCTAAGTTATTACACATAAAAAGAGGTGACCCTTAAGGACATTTAATACCTCTTAGGAAAAGGCCTTTAATACAAGGAATTAATGCAAAAGAGAGCAAATAAAATTCTTCACTCCTAGATCCTCTCCAAGGTGTTTGAATCTTGCCTTGATTCTCTACTTGATCAAGTCCTTCTTGGCTTGTTCAACTATTCCTAATGTGCTACCTTTGTGGAAGGCCTCTAATCCAAGGCTTCTCTATAAGAAAGTGGCACAACACTAAAAAAATCCAAGAATACAAGAGTAGAAGCAACTAAAAGCAAGAAAATGCTCAAACAAAAAGAGTACACTATCCAAATAGAAACAGTGATTGTAGACAAGACTAGAAAAAATGAGATAATAGACAAAACTAAAATTAAAGGCAGTGAAAAGAAGGCAAACACTACTAAAAGAGAGTAAGAAAGGTACTAGAATAGAGTAAGGACTAAAAAGTAAAAAGACATAAAATATTTTCAAAAATTGCACAAAGGAACTAAGTATGCCAAGACCTATATGGGCTAGTTCAAGCACAGGCAACCAAAATTTAGTACTCTTTTTGCAATTTTAATTTTCTATTAGGTACATCCACTTTTGCTATATATATACATTTGTACTTCTTTTGAAAATTTTTATCTTTTCTTCTATTTTCTTTTTAACTTTTTTTTTTTATACTTTTAGATGCACCTAATTACTTTTTGAGAATTGAAATTTGTCAGTGGAAGAGTGGTGCTAAATGCTTGAGCTAACTCAAAATGCAAGGCACACAAAATTGAACTTAAAGTGCAATTTAAGAAAACACTAAAACAAACTCAAAGTGTTTTAGAAATGTAGGTGAATTAGGTATATTTAGGATTAATGGTTCCTTTAGTTGTTTGAGCTAGTATGTTTGCACAAAATCTTGCTCAAAATGTCACCCCCAAACCCACTTTCAACCAAGCACCATTCACCTTTCAATCTAATACAAAAGAGCTATTAAAATTCGACAAAGGACCTATCATGATGTGACCATGCCTAGCCAAGGACCTATCATGATGTGACCATGCCTAGCCAAGGACCTATCACTAGGGCCATGACTAGAAGGATTGAAGAAGACCTAGCCCTTGCAGACAAAGGAAGACTTCACCTCCTGTGGAGATTGAAGATATTAGGCAAGGGACTTTAGTTAATAAAATGTAATTTTCCTTTATTTTAATTTTGAGGAGCATTAGGAATTTAATTTGGGACATGTGCTTAGTCCATTTTTTATTTTAGGAGGTGTCTTAGGAATTTAGAGGGTGGATTTAGCTTTTTGGGTCTTTATGAAGGAAATAAGGGGTAGCCTTGATATCTACACCCCTCTTTTGCTACATAAACCCCCTAAGCTAATAAGAAGGAATCTTGGCCCTTGGTTTGAGAAACTTGGGCACCAAGTTTGATGATCTAAGGATGAAATTGTTTCTCAATCCTCCTCCCTTAGATCTCTCCTTTTAATCCTAGTCCTTCTTTTTTAGGTTATCTTGTTCAAGAGGTTAGCTACCTCTATAAATAGGAGCTCATCCCCTCACTTGCATTTTTTACACTTGAATTTAATCCTAAAGACAATATTGGTTGTGAGGTTCTTACCTTTAAGTGTCCCCCTTTCTCCTTTGTGAGAGCTTCTAAGAGTTATCAAGGGACCCCTCCCTTGTGGCCTCTCCCCTTTGGCTTATCAAACCTAGTATTTGTGGTGCCTCACCCCATTCATTTCCTCTCTATAAATCCATTTTCCTTCCAAGTGACCTTAGAAAGGATCCTTTTTGCATGTGATCATCAAAGCTCACATCAAGTGGTATCAGAGCCACTTTCTAAAGGTCACATTCTTTCTCAATTTTTTTTTGCTTTGTTGTTTATCTCTTTGATCTCTTTATTTTAAATTCCTTCATTTTTTGTCATCTCTATTTCCTTTATTTTCTAGTAGTATAGCTTTTTATTCTTGCTATTATATGCGCTTTTGTTTTCTATCTACACGTCTATGTTCTATTTAATTTGATACGATTTTATTTGTCCCTTTCTTTGCATCTTATTTCGTGTTCAAGTTGCTTAATTTTCCCTTGATTTTTTATGTTAAAGTGTGTCTAAGAAGTTGTGACCATTAAAACCACATGGTTGAGGATTTTTCCACACCATTGTGTGATCAACTTTGGCCACTTTGTTGTGCCTTTTGTCTTGAGTCTCTTGTTGAAATTTTTGCTCTATTTTTAGGTGTGTTATTTTTTCTTAATCTTGTGTTTTGTGAAATGCTAGTCATGTTAGTTTCCTATTTTGTCTCATTTAAATTCCATAGGTTTTAGCCTCTTAAATTTTTTACAAAAAAGCCTTAAAAAACATTTTGAATTGAGCTCCTAAGAGGTAAACCTCTTGTTGAGTCTCTTAAGTCTTTTATGCTTTTAGTTCAAGCATGTTAATCTCTTTGTTGTTCTTAAATATTTGTTCAATTCAATCTTTATATGTTTCTTGTTTTATGTTGAATTATTAGTAGCTTTCCACTTGGTTTACCTTCACTATTGGTGCCTCTTTATGGAATTTTAGCTTGGGTGAATTGTGTTAGTAATTTGAGCAATCAATTTACTTCAAAATCAGCCCTAAATCATTCCTTAAGCACCATTATTTCAGTGGTATTTGGAACTACTAAGTTGTTTTGCCTTTAGTTGCATGCATTGCTTGAAAATTGTGTGACCTTACTTTGTGCTTATTCACTCAAGCGTTATTATTTCAAGCATCCTCATTAAAATTTCAATTCAACAAGCTATTAGGTGCAGCAAAATGATTAGAAAAAGTTAAAAAAAAATAGAAAAAGTTCAAGTTAAAAAAAAAAAGATAAAGAACTCAAAAGAAAGACAAATTTGAAGTTGTGTACCTAATAGTAAAAACATTTGATATGAGGAACCAATTGTGATTAAAAAAAAATTACTTGAGTAAGCTTTTTAGTTTTTGGTCACTTAAATTTTATTAAGTGTGCAACTATTGGTTTCATTTTTTTGTTTGAGTCTTTTTTCATCTCTACTCTTAGAGCTAATCTAGGAAAGTTATTTGTGTGCTACCTTCCTTTGTGAGCCTTATGTTTTCTTGCTTGTCTTCTTTACTTCTTTGAGTTTGTCATTGTTTAATCTATCCACTTGGATTTGTGAACCTTGTTTTGTTATTTACCTTTTGTTTGTTGTCTTGTGTTGTATTCGACCTTGGTAAGGAAAGGTTGGGAAAGGTTCCATATATAAAATTTTGGCAAGTCCAAACAAGAGGAAACAAGGGTAGCATTCTTGGGGTGGGTTGATGCAACTCAAAAGGGCTTGATCAAAAGGAGACAAACACCAAAAAGCTTGGAGTGAAGACTTTGTTTTATTTTTTTTTATTCTTTGTATTGTGTATACTTAATTATAGATTGGGAGTTTGAGTGCCCTTAAGGCCCTCCCTTGGTTTGTAATAATTTTGGTTAATTTTAGCTTAGTTCCTTGTTAATTAGGTGAAGAAGGAAGAAGTCATACACTTCCTTCAACACCTTAGGAGCACGATTAGAGCCCTTTCTCTTTTACATTCTTGCACTTTTATTTTATTTTATTTTATTTTAAAAAACGTGTAGAGGATAAGAGTTTCAAAAACTAAGGCCAATATCATTGAGGAACCCAATGCCACCCTTGCTAAGTTTTTGTGTGGATTAAGCTCTGACATTAGAGATAAGGTAGAGCTGCTTTCATACTCAAACCTTGATGAGTTGGTAGAATTTTGTGTAAGAGCGGAGAATCAACTTAAGAGAAAAAGCTTTAAAAAAGATTCTCCCTCTTACTCAAAGAGAGACCCACTTAAAGGAAACTCTTTTAAGGGTTTTCCCAAAGAGGAACCCAAGCATTTTCAAGATACAAAAGCACCTCTTGTAGAGAGAAAACCCTCTACTACTAAGCCTACTGAGAGGCAAAGTAGTATCAAATGCTTCAAATGTCTTGGGAGAGGCCACATTGCCTCTCAATGTCCCAACAAGAAAACCATGATCATGAGGAGACAAGACATTTACAGTGAGAATAGCTTATCTTCCTCCTCTAGTGAGAGTGAGGAAGAACGGGAACATACTTTTGAACAAGAGTGTGAGAAAGCTTTTCCTTATAAGGGGGACCTCCTTATGGTTCAAAGGCTTCTTGGAAGCCAACCTCTAGAGCTTGGCCAGTCACAAAGAGAGAACATCTTCCATACAAGATGTAAAGTAAATGACAAAGTATATTCTCTCCTTGTTGATAGTGGCTCCTGTTGTAACTGTTGTAGCTCTAGGTTAGTTGAAAAGCTAGCCTTGACTACCATGCCCCATCCCAAACCTTACAAATTGCAATGGCTCAATGAGCAAGGGGAGATGATAGTCAATGAACAAGTTATGGTTCCAATTTCCATAGGATCTTATAATGATGAGATTCTTTGTGACATAGTTCCTGTGGAGGCTGGTCATATCCTGTTGGGGAGACCATGACAATTTAACAAGAAAGCTATTCACCATGGTCACTCCAACCAAATAATTCTCACCATAATGAAAAGCGCTTCAAATTGTATCCTTTGTCACCTTCTCAAGTGGCTGAGGATCAATTTGCAATGAAAAAGAAAAGAGTTGAGGAAAAACAAAAACAAAAGAAAGCACAACAAGCTTCACCCTTAAAGCTTGAAAAGGGTAAAGAGAGAGAGTCGAAAGGTGATGCCCCTTCGAAAGGGAATATTAGTAAAGGGAGCATATTTGCTACTAAACAAGATTTAAAAGAAGCTCATTTGACTAACAAGCCCTTTTATCTCCCATTTTGCATTCTTCTGCTGAGAGCACTGCCAAAGCCCGTGCACATGAGCACCTTCTTCAAGGAGTTCAAGATATTTTAAAAGAATTGGATGATATATTCCCTAATGAGGTTCCGAAAGGACTTCCTCCTATTAGGGGTATAGAACATCAAATTAATTTGGTGCCTGGCACAGGTCTACCTAATAGACCTGCCTATAGGACCAACCCGATGGAGACCTAAGAGATTGAGTCTCAAGTGAATGAGTTGTTGGAGAAGGGTTGGGTAGAGCCTAAGCCCTTGTGCTGTGCCAATCTTGTTGGTGCCCAAGAAGAATGGCCAATGGAGGATGTGTGTTGATTGACGTGCAATCAACAACATCACCATCAAATATAGGCACCCAATCCCCCGTCTTGATGACATATTGGATGAATTGCATGGGGCAGAAATATTTTCAAAAATAGATCTTAGAAGTAGTTATCACCAAATAAGGATCAAAGAGGGTGATGAGTAGAAAACTGCTTTTAAGACTAAATTTGGTCTTTATGAGTGATTGGTGGTGCCTTTTGGGCTAACTAATGCCCTAAGCACATTCATGTGCTTAATGAATCATGTACTGAGGGATTGCCTTGGCAAATTTTGTGTAGTTTACTTTGATGACATTTTAGTTTACTCTAGGAACCTAGATGATCATTTAGGACATCTAAGGCATGTTTTTTCTCTTCTTAGGAGTAATCATCTTTTTGGTAACTTAGAAAAATGCACCTTTTGTGTAGATAGTGTAGTTTTACTAGGTTTTGTAGGTAGCACAAAAGGGGTCCATGTTGACCCCGAAAAGATAAAAGCTATTCAAGAATGGCCCACCCCAAAGAGTGTGACAGAGATCAAAAGCTTTCATGGTATAGCTTGATTTTATAGGCTCTTTGTGCCTAATTTCTCCACTCTCTTCGCACCAATAAATGATTTGGTGAAAAAGGAAGTTTCTTTCCTTTTGGGTGAGAAACAAGAGAAAGCTTTCCAGCTAATTAAGCATAAACTGACCCATGCACCAGTCTTGACATTACCTGACTTTTCTAAAACATTTGAACTTGAATGTGATGCCTCCAGTGTAGGTGTGGGAGATGTCCTGTTGCAAGGAGGGTACCCTATTGCGTATTTCAGTGAAAAACTCAATGGTGCCCCCCTCAACTACCCCACCTATGTGGGAGCTGTCTTGTTGCAAGAAGGGCCCATGATGGGTACTTCATTAGTGAGGGGTATCTCTATAAAGGGAGTAAGCGTTGTATACCCCAAGGATCAATTAGGAACTTACTCACAAAAGAGAGCCATGAAGGTGGGCTCATGGGGTATTTTGGGATTTCAAAAACCCTCCTGCTTTTACAAGAGAAATTCTTTTGGCCCCATATGCATAGAGATGTCAATAGACATTGCTCTAGATGTATAACTTGCTGGCAAGCAAAGTTTAAAGCAATGCCTCAGGGACTATACAAACCTGTACCTGCTCTTTCTGCACCTTGGGAGAATATTAGCATGAATTTCATCCTTGGGCTCCCAAGAACCCAATGAGGTGCAGGCTCTATAATTGTGGTGGTGGACCGATTTTCAAAAATGGCCCATTTTATTCCTTGCCACAAGGTAGATGATGCGGCAACATTGCAAGACTTTTTTTAAAGAGGTTGTCCGATTGCATGGCATACCCTCTTCAATAGTGTCAGATAGGGATGTGAAGTTCCTTAGCCATTTTTGGAAAACTCTTTGGGCTAAGTTAGGAACTAAACTTGTTTTTTCCACTACCTGTCACCCTCATACTGATGGCAAACAGAAGTGGTAAATAGATCTTTATCCACTATGCTGAGGGCTCTCCTTAAAGGCAACCATAAGTCTTGGGATGAGTACCTTCCCCACATTGAATTTGCTTATAACCGGGTGGTTCATAGAACCACCAAGCATTCTCCATTTGAGGTGATCTATGGCTTTAATCCTCGTACTCCTCTAGATCTTTTACCTCTTCCTTTTTCTGTTGTTGTGTATAAAGAAGGAGAGGCAATAGCCATTTTTGTAAAACAATTACATGAGAGGGTTAAAGCTAAAATAAAGCGCCAATCCTTGAGAGATTCTACTTTCGCCAATAGGGGGAGGAAAGAGGTCATCTTTGAAAAAGGTGACTTGGTATGACTTCACTTGAGAAAAGATAGATTTCCTTCTCAAAGGAAGTCCAAACTTAGCCCTAGAGGAGATGGACCTTTCCAAATCCTTGAGCGGATCGGTAATAATGCCTATGTTTTAGATCTGCCTGAAGATTATGAGATAAGCACCAATTTTAATGTTTCTCATTTGTCTCCATTTGTAGGTGCTGAAAATGATGAAGACCCCATGGATTTGTAAAGATACCCCTCACTGATGAAGTACCCATCATGGGCCTTTAATGCAAATGCAGATGCAGAGGTAGCAAATATGGGGCCGAAATCCTTATTAGACGGATACATAGCCTGAATATCAAATCTAAAGATTTTTGCACTCAAGGATGAATAAAGGGCATGACGCCTAGAAAGAGCATCAACCACCACATTTTGTTTTCCTTTCTTGTACTTGATGACATAAGGGAAGGATTCAAGATATTCCACCCACGTTGCATGCCTTTTGTTCAATTTACCTTGACCCGTCAAATATATTAGTGACTCATGGTCACTATGAATGACAAACTCTTTGGGAGCAAGGTAATGCTCCCAAGTTTGAAGGGCCCTAATTAGAGCATAGAACTCCTTATCATAGGTGGGGTAGTTGAGGGGGGCACCATTGAGTTTTTCACTGAAATATGCAATGGGGTGCCCTCTTTGCAACAAGACATCCCCCACACCTACACCAGAGGCATCACATTCAAGTTCAAATATTTTAGAAAAGTCAGGTAATGCCAAGACTGGTGCATGGGTCAGTTTATGCTTAATTAGCTGGAACGCTTTCTCTTGTTTCTCACCCCAAAGGAAAGGAACTTCCTTTTTCACTAAATCATTTATTGGTGCGAAGAGCCTGGAGAAATTAGGCACAAAGCGCCTATAAAATCCAGCGAGACCATGAAAGCTTTTGATCTCTGTCACACTCTTTGGGGTGGGCCATTCTTGAATAGCTTTTATCTTTTCAGGATCAACATGAACCCCTTTTATGCTAACTACAAAACCTAGGAAAACTACACTATCTACACAAAAAGTGCATTTTTCTAAGTTACCAAAAAGATGATTACTCCTAAGAAGAGAAAAAACATGCCTTAAATGTCCTAAATGATCATCTAGGTTCCTAGAGTAAACTAAAATGTCATCAAAGTAAACTACACAAAATTTACCAAGGCAATCCCTTAGTACATGATTCATTAAGCGCATGAATGTGCTTGGGGCATTAGTTAGCCCAAAAGGCATAACCAACCACTTATAAAGACCAAATTTAGTCTTAAAAGCAGTTTTCCACTCATCACCCTCTTTGATCCTTATTTGGTGGTAACCACTTCTAAGATCTATTTTTGAAAATATTTGTGCCCCATGCAATTCATCCAACATGTCATCAAGACGGGGGATTGGGTGCCTATATTTGATGGTGATGTTGTTGATTGCACGACAATCAACACACATCCTCCATTGGCCATTCTTCTTGGGCACCAACAAGACTGGCACAGCATAAGGGCTTAGGCTCTTTTGAACTCAACCCTTCTCCAACAGCTCATTCACTTGAGACTCAATCTCTTGGGTCTCCATGGGGTTGGTCCTATAGGCAGGTCTATTAGGTAGACATGCGTCAGGCACCAAATCAATTTGATGTTCTATACCCCTAATGGGAGGAAGTCCTTTCGGAACCTCATTAGGGAATATGTCATCAAATTCTTTTAAAATATCTTGAACCCCTTGAGGAAGGTGCTCATGTGCATGGGCTGTGGCAGTGCTCTCAGCAGAAGAATGCAAAATGGAAGCAGGATTTGATTCTTCTTTGCAAAAGAGGAGATAAAAGGGCTTGTTAGTCAAATGAGCTTCTTTTAAATCACGTTTAGTAGCAAATAGGCTCCTTTTACTAATATTCCCTTTCGAAGAGGCATCACCTTCCGACTCTCTCTCTTTACCCTTTTCAAGCTTTAAGGGTAAAGCTTGTTGTGCTTTTTTTTGTTTTTGTTTTTCCTCAACTCTTTTCTTTTTCATCGCAAATTGATCCTCAGCCACTTGAGAAGGTGACAAAGGATACAATTTGAAGCGCTTTTCATTATGGGTGAGAATTATTTGGTTGGAGTGGCCATGGTGAATAGCTTTTTTGTCAAATTGCCATGGTCTCCCCAACAGGATATGACCAGCCTCCATAGGAACTATGTCACAAAGAATCTCATCATTATAAGATCCTATGGAAATTGGAACCATAACTTGTTCATTGACTACCATATCCCCTTGCTCATTGAGCCATTGCAATTTGTAAGGTTTGGGATGGGGCATGGTAGTCAAGGCTAGTTTTTCAACCAACCTAGAGCTACAACAGTTACAACAGGAGCCACTATCAACAAGGAGAGAACATACTTTGTCATTTACTTTACATCTTGTATGGAAGATGTTCTCTCTTTGTGACTGGCCAAGCTCTAGAGGTTGGCTTCCAAGAAGCCTTTGAACCATAAGGAGGTCCCCCTCATAAGGAAAAGCTTCCTCACACTCTTGTTCAAAAGTATGTCCCCCTTCTTCCTCACTCTCACTAGAGCAGGAAGATGAGCTATTCTCATTACAAATGTCTTGTCCCCTCATGATCATGGTTTTCTTGTTAGGGCATTGAGAGGCAATGTGGCCTCTCCCAAGACATTTGAAGCATTTGATACTACTTTGCCTTTCAGTAGGCTTAGTATTAGGGGGTGTTCTCTCTACATGAGGTGCTTTTGTATCTTGGAAATGCTTGGTTTCCTCTTTGGGAATACCCTTGAAAGAGTTTCCCTTAAGTTGGTCTCTCTTTGAGTAAGAGGGAGAAACTTTTTTAAAACTTTTTCTCTTGAGTTGATTCTCTGCTCTTACACAAAGTTCTACCAACTCATCAAGGTTTGAGTATGAAAGAAGATCTACCTTATCTCTAATGTCAGAGCTTAATCCACACAAAAACCTAGCAACGGTGGCATTGGGTTCCTCAATGATATTGGCCCTTAGTATGAGAAGCTCCATCTTTTGTCTATACTCCTCAATACTTAGGTTATGTTGCCTAAGTCTTTGGAGCCTATCCAAAAGATCCCTCTCATAATATGAAGGAATGTGCCTTCTTCGCAAACAAGTTTTTAAATCATTCCAGTAGCGAATGTCAGGCATTTGTTTACGGGCCCTATCCTTGACTAACCCATCCCACCAATGCAAAGCAGAACCTTGAAAACTAAGGAAGGCCAAAGGTAATTTCCTTTCTTCCCTAATTTTATAGCATCGAAAGAGTTGTTCCACTTTGACTTCCCAATTTAGGTAAGTCTCAACATCTTCCCTACCATGAAAATGGGGTAGGTCTACCTTTGGTTCCCTAGCATGATTTATGTTCTCTTGAGGAGAATGATGATTGTATGATGAATGAGAGTGATGCTTATATTGATTTCTATAGTATTCTTCTTCACTAGAGCTAAAATGCCTAGATGGGGATCTTATGAGAATTCCTTTATTTTTTCTATCACTTTCCCTCCCATCTCTCCTCTTACTCTCTTCTCATCTCCTTCTCTCTTCTTCCTCTTTTTCTATTTTTCTTTCTAGTTCTTTCCTTCTTCTCCTTTCTTCATCCTATCTTCTCTCTCTTTGCCTTCTCTCTTCTCGCTCTTTTTTCTCTTTTCTCATTTCCAACATATCTTTTTTTAACTCTTCCTTCTCTTTTTGTTTTTCCTTTTCTTTTATTTCTTTTTTTCTCTCTTTTTCTTCTCTCCTTTCTTGTTCTTTAGCCATCCATTCCCTAAATTCTAAGTTAAGGTTTTCAAGAGTGTCTCCCTTAGAAGGTTTTCTTTGGTTGACACTCTTACTTGATGAACAACTATGTGCACTAGAATGTGTGTGGGAAGTCATGGTGCTTGGATGCTAAAAACTAAAGGGTAGGCCAAAAACTTTTTTTTTTCAAGGAACACTCCTCTCTTTTTTTTTCTCACCTAAGGTGGCTTGATGAGTCTTTGGAACTCTTAGCCTCTACACGTTTTTTCAAAATAACATAAAATAAAATAAAAGTGCAAGAATGTAAAAGAGAAAGGGCTCTAATCGTGCTCCTAAGGTGTTGAAGGAAGTGTATCACTTCTCACTTCTTCACCTAATTAACGAGGAACTACGCTAAAATTAACCAAAATTATTACAAACCAAGGGAGGGCCTTAAGGGCACTCAAACTCTCAATCTAAAATTAAGTATACACAATACAAAGAATAAAAAAAAATAAAACAAAGTCTTCACTCCAAGCTTTTTTGGTGTTTGTCTCCTTTTGATCAAGCCCCTTTTAGTTGCATCAACTCACCCCAAGAATGCTACCCTTGTTTCCTCTTGTTTGGACTTGCCAAAATTTTATATATGGAACCTTTGCCAACCTTTCCTAGATTAGCTCTAAGAGTAGAGATGAAAAAAGACTCAAACAAAAAAAATGAAACCAATAGTTACACACTTAATAAAATTTAAGTGACCAAAAAATAAAAAGCTTACTCAAGTAATTTTTTTTTTTGAATCACAATTGGTTCCTCATATCAAATGTTTCTACTATTAGGTACACAACTTCAAATTTGTCTTTCTTTTGAGTTCTTTATCTTCTTTTTTTTTTTAACTTGAACTTTTTCTATTTTTTTTTTAACTTTTTCTAATCATTTTGCTGCACCTAATAGCTTGTTGAATTGAAATTTTAATGAGGATTCTTGAAATAATAACACTTGAGTGAATAAGCACAAAGTAAGGTCACACAATTTTCAAGCAATGCATGCAACTAAAGGCAAAACAACTTAGTAGTTCCAAATACCACTGAACTAATGGTGCTTAAGGAATGATTTAGGGCTGATTTTGAAGTAAATTGATTGCTCAAATTACTAACACAATTCACCCAAGCTAAAATTCCATAAAGAGGCACCAATAGTGAAGGTAAACCAAGTGGAAAGCTACTAATAATTCAACATAAAACAAGAAACATATTAAGATTGAATTGAGCAAATATTTAAGAACAACAAAGAGATTAATATGCTTGAACTAAAAGCATAAAAGACTTAAGAGACTCAACAAGAGGTTCACGTCTTAGGAGCTCAATTCAAACTATTTTTTAAGGCATTTTTGTAAAAAATTTAAGAGGCTAAAACCTATGGAATTTAAATGAGACAAAATAGGAAACTAACATGACTAGTATTTGACAAAACACAAGATTAAGAAAAAATAACACACCTAAAAATAGAGCAAAAATTTCAGCAAGAGACTTAAAACAAAAGGCACAACAAAGTGGCCAAAGTTGATCACCACAATGGTGTGGAAAAATCCTCAACCATGTGGGTTTAATGGTCACAACTTCTTAGGCACACTTTAACATAAAAAACCAAGGGAAAATTAAGCAACTTGAACACAAAAATAAGATGCAAAGAAAGGGACAAATAAAATCACATCAAATTAAATGGAACATAGGCGCGTAGATAGAAAACAAAAGCGCATATAATAGCAAGAATAAAAAGCTATACTACTAGACAATAAAGGAAATAGATATGACAAAAAATGAAGGACTTTAAAATAAAGAGATCAAAGAAATAAACAACAAAGCAAAAAAAAATTGAGAAAGAACGTGACCTTTAGAAAGTGGCTCTGATACCACTTGATGTGATATTTGATGATCACGTGCCCAAAGGATCCTTTCTAAGGTCACTTGGAAGGGAAATGGATTTATGGAGAGGAAAGGAATGGGGTGAGGCGCCACAAATACTAGGTTTGATAAGCCAAAGGGGAGAGGCCACAAGGGAGGGGTCCCTTGATAACTCTTAGAAGCTCTCACAAAAGAGAAAGGGGGACACTCAAAGGTAAGAACCTCAACCAATATGGTCTCTAGGATTAAATTCAAGTGTAAAAAATACAAGTGAGGGAGAAACTCCTATTTATAGAGGTAGCTAACCTCTTGAACAAGATAACCTAAAAAAGAAGGGCTAGGATTAAAAGGAGAGATCTAAGGGAGGAGAATTGAGAAACAATTCCCTCTTTAGATCATCAAACTTGGTGCCCAAGTTTCTCAAACCAAGGGCCAAGATTCCTTCTTATTAGCTCAGGGGGTTTATGTAGAAAAGAGGGGTGTAGATATCAAGGCTACCCCTTATTTCCTTCATAAAGACCCAAAAAGCTAAATCCACCCTCTAAATTCCTAAGACACCTCCTAAAAATAAAAAAATGACTAAATACATGTCCCAAATTAAATTCTTAATGCTCCTCAAAATTAAAATAAAGGAAAATTACATTTTATTAACTAAAGTCTCTAGCCTAATATCTTCACTCTCCATAAGAGGTGAAGTCTTCCTTTGTCTACAAGGGCTAGGTCTTCTTCAATCCTTCTAGCCATGGCCCTAGTGATAGGTCCTTGGCTAGGCATGGTCACATCAGCTGGGAAGAATTTCTCTAGAAACATCCTCTTCATGTCTCCCTAAGTATTCACAATTGTTGGTTGTTAGTACAACCAATCCTTTGCAATACCATCAACAGAGCATGGAAATGCATCCATCTTGATATAATCTTCAAGAATTCCATGTGGTCTCGTGATGGAACACATAATATGGAACTCCTTCAAATGCTTATGAAGGTTTTCACCTACAAGACAATAATTGAAAATTTAGCAACATGCTTGATAAAGAATATCACATGCAGCCAACTTTCAAATTCATCTCATGATGGTTAATAGCTATAATTGTAGAACAAGAAGAATGAAAAAATAATCAACAATTATAGAATCAAATTCAAAATCAGACTCAACACTCACAAACTCATCATTTACAGTATTATTACTATAATAAACTACCTTATTATTGCTCAACCTATGTAATGTTCAATCTATTTATCGGTCAAAGTCATGAAAAGGATTAATGTTGGACCTAGCCATACCACAAAACACTAGAAAATGTAAAAACACAAAATTCAACCCTAAAGGTCAACAAAATGACTAAAAAGCATATAAAAGCTGAAAAATACTAGCAAATAATTTTTTTAAAAAAATTAAAAACACTAGAACATCATTTCATAAGATATTTCCTATTTTTTGTAATATTTTTGGTGATTTTTAAAAATGGTGAAAATAGGAAAAAAATTAAAAGTTGATAGAAATTATTTGATAGAAATTGTCAAGATCACTATCAAATAAAACTTGATTTTTCCTAATTCTACAATACAGAAAATAACCTAGGTCATTGTTTTTAGAGATACAAACCAATTGTGCTTCTAATTTTATAAAACAGTTAGAATAAGGGAAAAATATGCAAAATTGAATTGTGATTTGTAGAATTAAGAATCATATTATAGGATCAGAAACATAGAAATAAAATATCAACTTGAGGTTTCTAATAATGCACTTGAGTAATCATAATTTTAATAATATGTGAAATTTGATTAACCTCATAAGTAATTCACTCAAATTGGATCAAAACCGCAATCAAATTGTCTCTAAATTAATCTTTGGTCTAAAACAAAATTAGCCCAAAAAACCAACAAGGAGTGTTGAAAAATAAAACTAAAAAAATTATAAGAATACAAAATAGAAAATATAAAAATAACTAGCCCACTAACCTGCAAAATAAATGGAAATAGATGATAAAAATCAAATCATAACTCAAATTAAAATTAAATTAAATAAAAAATAATTATAAAATTAATATATATATATATATATATAAACACACATTAGTAATATACTGTTAGTAAATCATAATCCTTTATAAATATTTTAAACCCTTAACATTTAATATATAAAACCTTCAAACTTATGACGTGGGAATTGATTATGTATTTTCCGATGTTCTATCAGCAAATATCGAAATTCATTGATGATACGTGGTCCGTGGACATCTTGATAACAATAATAACAATGTACAACAGGTGTAACGGTGGACCTCTTACTTAAAAAAGAAAAAAAAGTGTAACAACGGTCTTTGTCAAATATTACTAACGGAGGAGAGAATGGGATGGGCGGTGCGGTTGGGTTGGGGAGATATTTGTTCGAGAGTAAATTATACTCCATCGTACGGAAAAAAATGTAATTTTTATTTTATTTTAAAGTAAAATAATTCTCTAGTATGTTTAGTGAAATAAAACATAAATAAAATTTACATTAATTTCTTATTTGTATTTTAATTTTGAAAATATCAATTATTGATGTGCTAATAAGTACTTAATAAGCTAATAGTATTTTATTAGAAAATTGTTAATGAAAGTCCAAACTCCATACCGCATTCAAGTGTGAAAGGTTCGAGAAAAATTTCTAATTAATATTTTATTCCCATAAACAATAATAAAGGATTCAATTAAGTGAAATATTGACTTATCATTGGAAGGATAATCTAAGGGTTCTTCTTTTTTCAGGTATCCCAACTAATAAATTATATTTAGAAATTAATTAATTTTAATCCTTTTAAAGTACTGATATTTGTTTAAGGGTTTGAGTTTTTTAACATATAACATAACTCATTAATCAAATATCTAAACACATTTAAACAACTTAATTGTTTTTTTAATCATTTTATAATATGTATATGCATATAAGTATGATGCAAAGAGCAAATAATGGTCATTGCCCACCACTTTTTATGTTTTTGTATATATTTGTATAATATAAGTTGCTCTTGCACACACGTATCAAGTCTGTTTTCTTTTCTTTCTCGGGTTTAGGGTCTAAACATCCAATCAGATAGCTTCTCCGAGTCAATACAGGTGGGTACCTGCAAAAGCACTTTAACGCTCAAGTTAAAGGGAGTTGACTACATAAGAAAGTAATATAATAATGTCGTAATCAAACTTGTACCATTAACCTATTATTTATAGTATGTTACTTTTTGGGCTTGAGCTTGTACAAGCTGGAATTTTAGGGTTTACCTTTTACCTACCAAGGGCAATAGGGTCTTTTTGCACAGGGACATCCATTTTTTATGCGAAGGCTAAGCATGCTTTTGGGTGGATCTGTCCTTAATGAGGCAAGTTCTGCCTGAGGGTCTATTCGGTCTGGTGGGTTCTTCCTGGTGGGGGGTATGCTCGACCCCGGAGGGGTCTCCCAAGACACAATTCCACCAGCGCCAAGGATCGAATCGACAAAGGCATTGCAAAGGCTGACTGCATCTTGGCTTGGCAGATCTTCCCGACAAAGTGTTTTCCCATTTTTTTACTAGTGTATTTTTGTGCCTTTTCACTGTTGAGCACTGTTCCTACCAAGTTAGGTAGAGTATGTCAAATGGTGCAGTAAAATGTAGAGAGACAACAATCTTAAACCATTGATCTTAGTTGATGTAATGGTCTAAATAGTTCTGCCCCTTGGGCTTCTGTGGGCCTCCTCTTTATGAATAGGAAGGAGGGTGGCTTCTCATTTCACTTTGCCTTCTTCCGCTCAAACTTTTTGGGTTTTCTCCTCCTATTTAGGTATTCTGAGTCTCCTTTTACTCCATCTTTCAATTTATGACTTCCGAGTTTGGCTCTTTTGTGAGGGAAGTTTCTCCTTCCTTAGTTGTTAACCCTCTTAGGCAAGTATGTGCCCATTCTAAGAAAGAGTGTTCTTCCACTGAGAGAGCCCGACAATACCCCCCTTGTTCCATTGCTGGCTATGAATGGGTGAGTTCAGAGGTGGCCAAGTATCACCCTCAAATAATGACTCGGGACGATTGTGTGTCCTTTTATGATACCTTCCCCTTCTGCCCTCTTGCTGACTTGACGCTTTCCCCTTTTATGATGAGGGCATACTGAAGCAACATGACCTTAGAGTCCAATCTTGTCTTTAGGATCTCCTTTCTCAGATAAACAAGATTACTTTTATATTACACTTGCCTTTTTAAGGACTTAGATGTAGAAATTACCTTTGACCATTTAACCATGGGTGTGTTGTGCATGATGAACTGCGCTCCTACCCAAATTCATCTTAATGTGTGGGTTTCCATTTAGACTTTCAGGGCCTTGCGCTGGTTTTCCTATGTGAAAGCCACTCTGAGTCTTTTCTTTCTACCAGACGTCTTCGATTAGCCCCGTTTGGTGGTCCTCTATTAGTCACGTGGTTGGACCCCCCTTATTCGAGGTCTTCACCTCCTCCTATAAGGCTTCAAATCCAAATTTATGAAGATAATGTTGAGATCCGGCCATGCGACGAATGACTTTTATGCTTGGGAGGGGAAACCTTTGTTTCCCATCAGTTGGCAGTTGGAGCCTCGTCGCTTAGCCACGCTGAATTTTGAAATGCTCTCAGAGTAGGAGAAGATAGATTTGACTTTCTTGATTTCCCTGTCGAAGTGCCTCTTTGCCTCCCGAGTTCTTCGCCTATGACACTCTCTTAACCCAGGTTTTTCTACTAGTTTTTTTCATATGATCTCTTATTTCAACTACTAGTTAATTTTCATTTACTACTTTATCATTCGTTATTGAATATATTGTCCCCTACTAACTCTTTATCCGCACATTATCGAAACTCTCTTTCCTTCATTTCTCTCTCCTTCTTTAATGTAATTATTGTAATTTAAATATATAATTTAAAATTTATATATATATATATATATATATATATTTAATCATAGTAAATTATAATTTAAATATATAATTATAGTAATTTATAATTTAAATATGTAATTATTTATATTATTAAAATATGTTACAATTATTTTAAAAACATCATTGTTGATCTAATGATTAATGATGCCATTATTTGATATTTTAGAAATTTAAACTAGTTGATAAGTATCACTAGTTCTACCAAAACACTTACAACTAATTTTTCAACTTTCAGCTAGCTTTCTTTGTGAAACACGCCCTACATATTATATGTAATATTCAATCTTTATTATGTATTAAATGTAATTGGTTCATAATCACGCAATAATTACATTTAATACTTTTTGTTATAATTCAATTCTCTACAAATATATTCATTCTTAAAACTGAATGTGCGAACCCAAAACAGTGTACCCTTAGGTGGCCCTAAGCCGACAAACCCCCTTACCTCCAATCTTATCCCCCAGCGCCAAGCGCCACTCCCGTGCCTTATCTTCCCGTAACCACTACTCCTGCGTCTTATCTTCCCGTAACCACCATTCCCTGCAACTCCATTCACTTTATCTACACCAACGATGTATTTGAAATCTTAATTGCCTAATTATATTGGGATATTCGTATCCTGGATTCATCTAAATACTCACTCCCTCATAATACCTACTTATGTTCTCAGTTTAGGTATACTTTCACTAGGGTTTATTTAGATTTGGAAACAACTATATATAATACCTCTAGTTTTCATTAAGTACACACCAAACACATTCTGTATTTCTCTCTTTCTGTATCCCTTTGGTCTCTCTAATTTTCTAATTTCCTATGTCAGCGAAATTCTATATGCATATGTACACCCAAAAATTAAGAGATATGTAAATTCTATACTAGACCTGCATAAAGGTAGTACCCATGCTCCATGTTTGATATTAAGTTCCTTTCGAAAGAGACTCGTTCTTGTCGGAAGTCTTCTCAAGATCACCCTCCACCCAAACACTTGGGTCTTTGGTGGTGCCATAGATGACCAAATTTGTCTATAAAACAATTCAATACCTGTTGATCATTTAGAGACTTGAAGGCAAGACCAAAATACCGAATGCCCCTCTCGCTTGAGATCTGACGCCACACCTACTGGTCTGGTAGCTTTGTTTGTGCAGTCACCAAATTGATCAGCTACAGCAATTGCTCCACTCTTTGAGAGTCCCACAACCTCAAATGTCTTTCCCATGACAAAAAGCCATTGCCAACCATTAATTCCTCTGCTGGTCTCATTAACTTGTACAACGGTGGAAACATGTCTAGTAAGAATCAGTTACTACAACATTTATCATTCCAAAACTTAATTAGTTGCCCGTAACCCAACCACCATTCTATTTAGCATCCCCTTTTGAGATAATGTGCAATTTGCAATTACATAATTTCGCGACCCATACTTTGCCTTGAGCACCTGCACCTAGAATGTGTTTTGCTCCGCTCACCATTCCTTAGCTCTCCAACGAAATTGCCTCTATAATCTTGCAATCTTTTTAGCAACCAGCCTAGGCATCTTTTAAAATGAACGAAAGGTAAACAGAGGAGAGGAATGCACGTGAGAGTGGACTTAATCAACTTAACTCTTCCACCTATAGATCCATACCTTCGTCTCAACAATGCCAACCTCTGTTGAAAATTTTTTATGACCTACTCCCACTCTCGTTCATGATGTCATAATTACTATAAATTATATAAAATTATTAGTTATGTTATTTTACTATTAAACTAATGGTTAAAGTTATTACCATTTACATAAATATTACTTTCAATTTTATATGTAAAATTTGTAAATAATTTATTATTAAAAGTTTATTAATTAAACTATAATGGAAGTAGGAAATAGTCCCGACTAACTTTTTAAATCCATCCCTATTGCGTATGCTTAGGGATGTAGCCAGAAATAAATAATAGGGCCAACAACTAAAAAAGAAAAACAATATAATTAATAGTATGTATGGAATGCTAATGACTTCTTTAAATCCACATATCAAGTTATAAAACATAACAATATGAAGTTGATTTAATATGAAGTTGATTTGAATTGAAGGAGAGTATTTGTAACGGTAAATCAAACTTTTTTTATTTTATCTTAATTTTTTGACCTTGTAATGCCTTGTCATTTTGATGGTTAATTTCATTTTTTATTTTAACAGAATATCACCGCTTGTGATTTTGGAATATTTTTTGTGGACTTAGTAAAGTTATGTCATCAAATTTAATATTTATTTTTAATTTATTGTAAAATAATTTAAATTAAATAATTATATAGTTTAAATTATATAATTTAAATTAAATAATTTAAATATTTAAATTAAATAATTATATAATTTAAATTATATAGTTTAATTATCAAATCAATTTAAAACAAAATAAAAAAATACTAATAACTTAAATTTTTATGAATAAAAATACTTTAAATATATGACAAAACATAACATTGATAGGAGAAATATAAACATAAAGATTGAATAAGGAAAATTAATGCAAAAATATAAACATAACGATAAAACTCGAATTTCAGCATTATTGTGACCGAAATGTTCCCAAATATGCTTTACTAAATCTGTTTGAAGTTGTTGATGAATGCCTCTTGTATACATGTAACGTCGTGTTTGCAAGTATGTATCAAAGCTAGGATGAACTTCATGAGATACTTGAATGTTTGAACTATATTCGTCAATATGATCATAATCAATATCAACATTACTACTGTATGTATCTCGTTTATTTTCAACAATTATGTTATGCAATATCATCAACATTATGTTCTTCATAGTACCTGTTTGCCAATTTGTGATGGACCACATATAATTACAAAACAAGATTTTAGCACACTGAAAGCTCTCTTCACATCTTTTCTTGCTGCTTCTTGATGTTTTTGCAAATAATTTTCTTTTTTCTCCTTGTGACATTGGGATTGTTTTCACAAATGTAGCCTAATTAGGATAAATTTCATCAGCAAGATAATAACCCCTATTATATTGGTTGTATTAACTGTAACAAAAGGCATTAGAGGAGCTTGACATTGCAAAACATCATTAAATACAAGTGATTGATTTAACATATTAATATCCTTGTTAGAACCTTAAACTCCAAAAAATGCATGTCAAATCCATAAGTCTTGTGATGGGACAACTTTAAGCATAATTGTGGGTTTGCGATGATCATCTCTATAATATTGTCCTTGCCAAGCAATTGGACAAATTTTCCATTCCCAATGCATGCAATAAATAGAACCCAATATACCTGAAAATCCACATGCCTTTCCAAGTTGTAGCAAGCAATTGATGTCGTCGTTGTTACGCTTTCTCAAGTACTCATCTCCAAATATCTTGTTGATGCTAGTGACAAAAGCTTCTAAACATTCAACTGCAGTGCTTTCACCAATTCTAACATACTCATCAACACTATCTGCAAGTGATCCATATGCCAATATATGTATTGTTGTAGTACACTTCTGCAACGGACAAAGTCCCTTTCTACCAATAGCATAAGTTCTCATTTGGAAATATGGATAATGAGAACTAAGAGCATCCATTATTCAAAGGAAAAATTGCTTTTTCATTCAAAACTGAACCTTAGTGTATAGGCAATTCTCAGAGAAGTAGTCATTTAACAGACGTGTATATCCATCCTCACAATTGAGATTTATGGTTCTTCTTCTATGTCTAGGTCGGTTGATTCTTTCTACTTGTTACTGTTGTTCTTGGTGAAGTCGGTGCATATATGCCATTGAAGATTAATATTGTCTTCAACTGCTTCATGAATAATTCTCGTCATACTCTATCGAAGTCATGGTTGTGAGGCATGACAATACTAAGTAAAATCGAATGAACTTATACAATAAGATTGCAAAAGAAGATGTGTGTGCATAAATGGAGGACATCTAAACAATTATATAGGAAGTTAATAACAACTACTTTTTAACGACTAGTTTTTTAACGAGTAAATTGTAAATAAAAAAATAAGAACGATTTAATATTAAACTAATTTTAAAGGCATTACAACATAATGACATAATGACAACTACATAATTAAAAATAGAGGTAGAGACACACAACTAACTACATAATTAAAAATAGTGGCACATACACATAACTATCTACATAATAATTAATCAAGTTCGATGTCCTTCCAAATTATCTTACAAAACTTTTCATGATTTTTGCATTCCTCGCTTGTTATATCTTCCTTCATAACAATCTCATATAACTTCGCCATACTTTCTTGCTTAATTGGTTTTGCAATTTCGTTCTGGACAATATTTCTTTGCTATATTTCAGTTTCAATGTGAGTCAAATCGACAACTATTGTAGGCAATGCCGCTCTTTTGCCTTTCACCTTTCTTTTGACCATCTTTTGTCCCATTGGACAAGAGATTAGTGTAGGTGTCTTAACTTCAGAAACCTCAACTGATGTTTTAGGATTAGACAACGATGAGTAAGTCCCACTTGCATTCAACTTTGTTTCTTTTGCAAGACCTTCGTTGCAAGCTCTTAACCATCTTGGTTGTTCCTTCAACATCTACCATGCATGCTCAAGTGCAAAATCATTTTGACAATCTTGCTTCCAAATAAGATATGCACTAACCATGACATCATTTTCAATGCAACGACTTTAAAGTAGTAGCTTAGTTGTAGCAACCATTGAACTTTTGAACACTATGGTGAATCTTTTGCCATCGAGATCTCAATTGATTGTTGGACCTTTCACTAAAATTGCCATAAAAGTTGTTGTAATGCTCAAGTACTCTTATCCAAAATGCATCTTTTGATTAACCGTCATCGACGATTGGATCAATTGATGCATTAAGGCATGAGCTGATGAGAAGTTTATACTCTTTAATTGAAAATAAAATGTGTGTGCCTTTTTTATTTTGTGAACGAATCTCTCCTTCCTTATCTACTGTAACATTTTCAAATCTAATTTGGATAAAAAATTGTGGAAATTGTGTATCACTTTCCTCACTTGATGGAGTTTGTGCATGACTACAACTAGTATGCGGTAGTTATGGTAAGTATGGAGAATAATATGGAGGAATTTGAGAAATGTCTTTTGATGATGGTGGTGATAAGGGAAAAAAGGAATTAAAGGAGAAGGATTTTGCAAATTTTTGGCTGGTAGTGGCAAAAATGGAAACATATAAGGAAGAATTTAAGAATTGTTATTTATGAATGGTGGTGGTCGTGGCAAGGACGAAGTTGAAGGAGAAGAATTTTGGAAATTTTCATTTAGTGGTGGGATTTGGTACGCTTGAAAAAAATCTTTATAATAAGATAGCCAATTGTTAGATTTGGATCCATTTGATAAGAAAAAAATTGAACATGACACAAAGAATGACTATGTTGAGACAAAGAATGAGTATGGAGGGAGGATGGAAACTTTGGTGTGAAAATTTTGAACCATCATAGCTCTATTTATAAGGAAAAAATTACCCAATATTAAATTAAAAAAAATTAATTTTTGCCACATTGAAAATTGTAATGGTCTTCTCCAACGACTATATCTTTCACCCAACCCCATTTTATACATGTTTCCCTTCCTCCCAATGATTCTCTCTTCTCACCCTTTTAATTTTTTCCCATCATTTTGTCTCTGTACGCCCCCCTCCTCTCACTCTTAACTTCCCATTTTCACACTATCTCCCTTTCTTCACTCTCAACTCTCATTTTCTCTCTCATTTGCACCCTCATCCTCTCCCTCTCCAAGCTTCAGCCGCCACCCCCTCCCCTTTCACCAATCGTTGAGACTATCACCCCTCTCCATCCTTCTTCTTTTATCGCGGCCCCTCCCCCTCCACTGCTCGTCGAGACCGCCATCCCTTCCCATTCATCCTTCTTCTTCTTCTTCTTCTTCTTCTTCTTCTTCTTCTTCTTCTTCTTCTTCTTCTTCTTCTTCTTTTCTTCTTCTTCTTCTTCTTCTTCTTCTTCTTCTTCTTCTTCTTCTTTAGCAAAACCCTTCATCATGCCTCATCCCCTTCTGCCACGACTCCTCCCCAATCGCACCTCCACAACTCCTTTGCTACACCTCCTCCTCCACTTACGCCTAAGTTTTTATTTTTATTTTTTATTTTTATTTTTTATTTTTGTTTTTTTTTTTATCTAATTGTTGTTCGTATGATTTTTTACATATTATGTGAATGTATTGGATCTTTAGTTATTGCTTCCTCCCCATTCTTCTTCCTTTTCTAGTTGGTTTTGTTGTTATAGTTTAGGGAAGTTTTTTCGGATGCGTATGAACAAGAAAGAGACATTAAAAAACAAATTTTTTTGGAATACTGGATTGATCTTGGGTGTTTTTGAAGAAGAATAGATCTCCACATGAAGATCACCCTTTTTTTCAACAAGTGTTCTTGCCAATATCAAACTTTTTACTTCAGGATCAGAGCTTGAAGAACATCTATTGGGAGTAGAAATATTACCCCACTATCTCCCAAAATTCTCCTAATATTCTACTCACTTCCAAAAATTTATAACCCATGGCTAACACCATTCTACTGTCATCTATCCTTATTCCCATTTTTAATGGTGAAAATTATGATTTATGGAGTACAAAAATGAAGACATACTTTACCTCCTAAGATTTGTGGGATACAATAGAAGAAGAATTTTATGCTCTAGAAGACACCTTAGCTCTTACTCTAGCTCAGAAAAAGGATTTGAATGAGAACAAACAAAAGAATTCAACAGACTATTTATCTTGCAACAAGGTGTGACAAACTCAATTTTTTCAAGAATAATAGGTGCTAAAACAACAAAAGAAGCATAGACTACGTTCTAGGAGGAGTTTGAAGAAAGTGAAAAGGTACGTATTGTAAAACTTCAAACTCTTTGGTGTGACTTTGAATTATTAAAAAGGAAGGAATATGATATCGTAAAGGACTACTTTTCTAAGATAAAAGAAATAGTTAACCAAATGAGAGAGGACGGGGAAAATATTCTTGACAAGAAAATTATCGAGAAAATTCTAACTACGGTTCCTCGTAAATAATCGTGAGAAAGATTGAGCAAACAAAAGATCTATCTTCCTTGTCAGTGATAGAACTGATAGGGTCACTTGAAGCTTATGAGAAAATGTTGAATAAGCATGATAAAGACTCAATAGAAAATGTCTTTCAATCAAATTTTAAATTACAGTCTCAAGATAAAGGGAATGTAGAAAAAAGGAATAAGGAGAAACTTCTAGAAATAAAGAGAACTCTAGAAATTTCTCTAGAAATTACCAAAATGAATATCCTCCATGCGACATTTTCAAGAGAATAAATCATGCCAAGAAATACTGTTGATATTGTGTAAAGCCACAACATCGTCATTGCAATAAATTCGGACATGTGGAAAAGTATTATCGTAAGAAAAATATGCATCAAGCCAATTTTTCTGAAGAGCACGATCAAAAGCATAATCTTTTCTATGCTACCTAAGATTCCAGTAGTGAAATAGGTGGAAGTTGTTACTTGGATAACGACTATAGCAATCATATGGCCAAATATGCAAGCATCCTTAAGAATATTGATGAATCTGTCAAAGTGAAAGCTCGAATGGTGAATGGTGCTGTCATTGAATGAAAAGGAAAAAGCACCATTATGATGGACACAAAGAAAGGGATTAGTGAAGCTTGTGAAGGATGTCTCCTCGACAAGCAACACCAAAATTGTTTTCAATAGGAAAGACATGGAGAGCAAAAGACTTATTGGAGCTAATCCATATTGATATTTGTGAACCAATACAGACAACATCATTCCACAAAATAGAGGAAGGCATTGAGCGATAACTTATAGTTGCATATTCTCCACAACAAAATAGAGTATCAGAGAGGAAAAGCCGCACAATAATAGAGATGGCTAGATCGATGTTGAAGGAGAAAGGATTACCAAACAAATTTTGGACTACATACTTAATAGATGTCCAACTAAAGAATTCCAAGGTAAGACTCCAATTGAAGCTTGGATTTGGAAAAATCCATCAGTAAAACACCTACAGTTATTTGGATCTATTTGCTACATACACTATCTTGAAGAGAAAAGGCATAAGCTAGAAGAGTAAATTGTACGAGGAATCTTCCTAAGGTATAACACACAGTCAAAAGCCTAGTGAGTCTACAACTTGCAAACCAAGAAGCTCACTATTAGCCAAGATGTTGAAGTCGATGAAAATGCTACTTGGAATTGGAATGATGAAAAAATAGAGAAAAACATTTCTATACCAATGTAGCAACCTCAAGGAGTTACAAAAGTCCTAGGTGAGACCCATTTTCCTCTAGAACAACAAACTTCATTATCAGAGTTTACTCCAAGACAAGTTAGATCTTTGGTGGACATTTATGAAACCTGTAACTTGGACATACTTGAACCAGAAAACTTTAAAGAAGTATAAAAAAAACAAGTAAAGGTCAAGGCTATGGAAGAAGAGATAAAAATGATTGACAAAAATAACATATAAGAACTATTGGATAGTCCAAAAGATAAGGATGTCATCGGGGAAAAATGGGTTTATAAGACAAAACTCAATCCTGATGGCACTATACAAAAGCACAAAGCTAGGTTGGTAGCTAAAGGTTATTAATAGCAACCAGGAATAGACTACAAAGAGACATTTTCCCCAGTAGCTCGCTTAGATACAATTAGAGCTCTAATAGCTCTTATTGCACAAAAGGTTGGAACATCTACTAGCTAGATGTCAAGTTCGTTTTTGTCAATGGAATACTACAAGAAGAGATCTATATGGAGTAACCACAAGGTTTTGTGAGCAAAGGAAATGAAGACAAAATGTTACGATTAAGAAAAGCTTTATATGGTTTGAAGTAAGCTCCTCGGGCATGGTACAGTAAAATAGATGAATACTTCATCGATCAAGGATTTAGGAGGAGTAAGAGTGAGCCAACACTATAAATCAAGATCCATGGTTTTTATGACACTTTTATTGTCTCCTTGTATGTAGATGATCTTATCTACACTGTGAACAATATAAAGATGATGACATAATTCAAAGAAGTCATGATGAAGACATTCGAAATGACCAACCTTGGCTTGATGAACTACTTTTTTGGTATTGAAGTCAGTCAAAAGGAAGAAGGGATATTCATTTGTCAAAAGAAATATATAGAAGCTCTACTCATGAATTTCAACATGAATGGTTGCAAGATTGTCGCTACTATGCTCTTGACAAGCGATAAACTACAAAAAGATAATAGAGCACCAAAAGCTAATGCATCTTGCTACAGAAAGTCTGATTGAGAGCTTACTATATTTACCAGCTACACGGCTAGACATCATGTATATTGTAACTCTTCTATCAAGATTTATGCAAAGTCCAAGCCAAATTCACTCTAGAGCAGCTAAAAGAATTCTCAAATATTTAAAAAGGATAAGTAGATGACATGAAGAACACCTCTAACTATACCTTTTCACTCGGATCAGGAATATTTTCTTAGGCATCAAAGAAGCAAGACACGGTTGCACAATCAATCATAGAAGCAGAATATGTGGCAGTAGTTGAAGCTACAAGTCAAACAATTTGGCTACGAAGAATACTTACAGAAATAGGAGAACAACAAGATGGGCCTACTACAATCTACTAAAATAATAAATTAGCAATAACAATGGCAAAAAATCCAGTGCATCATAGGAGGGCAAAAGACATAGCAATCAAATATCACTTCATTAGAGAAACAGTTGCTACTAAAGAAGTCAAGCTACAATATTGTAAGAGTGAAGATCAAGTTGTTGACATGTATGATATCTCTAGATTGGTTGTGTTGAAGCCTATAAATAGGCCATGTACTCAACATTTGTAATCAACTCAAGAAACTAACAACTCATTTCCATTCAAAGCTATTCCAACTATTTCTCTAAGCTAACTTTCCTTTCAACTAAGCCTATATCACATATTGGCCTCCATATTCTTTCAACCAATCAAAGAAGTCTTAATTATTTCATAATTCCAAAATTATCAATAGATATATATCGATCCAAGCTAATTGTGATTTTATTATGAAATGAAGTTGAAACAATGGGTAGCTTTGGAATTCAGATTTTGAAAGTAGTTGTTTTGGATTAAAAAGTTTCCCATTTGGTCCCTCGTCTGTTGTCTTATATAGTGTTGGTGGTTATCTAGTAGTTACATAGAGGTTATCTTATTGGTTGGTTACTGGTTAAGATGGTAGTTATCATAAGATTGGTTACAAGGAGGTCATCCATAACCTCTTAGTCCTCAAGTCTTCAATCGTTGTGACCCAATCCACAAGACCTTGACTCTTGAGCCTTCAATCGTTGGAGTGATAATGGTGAGAAAAATGAACTTTGTTGAGGCATTGTGAATGTTAACTATGACATTCTGAGTATGCAGTGGGCATTTTGTTCGATAAGGATGGTTTAATGTGCTTTGTCAATAATCTCGTTGTTATGGCGTAGTATGATATTGTTTTAGTTCGTATTTCATTGGTCTAGGAGTCTTTTAGTTATAATGAGACTGTTGCATTGACAAGTATGCAAGCATATAGTTGATCAGAATATTGATTGTTTTGTCAATCTTAATTTGAAAGTACAATTCTTTTTACCATTGAGGTTGAAATTTATGTATTGTTTGTTTGCCATTAATCTAAAAATGCAACTCTTATTTGTATTAAGGTTAAATGGTAGATCCTTTTATACTTGTGGATGCAGGCTAAATTTATAGATCTTTAAGTGTAATTCTTGTATACTTTGAAATCATAAATGTAGGCCTTGTAATGTTTATAGGTCTCTGAGTGTAAATCATTTTCACATTGTGACCTAAGTTGGAGTGTTGAGTACTACACATATTGGAGTAGCAAGATCTATAATAGTCAAAAGTGTGCGATTGCGAGGTGGCAGCACAGAGAAGCCCTTGCCACTCTTAAGAGACATATTGCACAACCCTTGGCTCTCACGACCATCATAGCGCCTTTCGCAGCGGAAATCGCACCGATTTGCATTCTTCACAACTGCTACTCCATGTGCGCCGTTGCCGGTCAACCTCTCGACGACCTTTTCCATCGTCAAACAAGATTCGGCAAACAATTTGATAAACTTTATTGATGAGATTCACCTATGGATGCTCCTACAAGGATCAACTTCAAGAAGTTGCAAGATAGAAGGTGACTTCAGTGGAGAGGAAGAAGATGAAGGTGGGAGGTGCCATTCTAAGGGAGATAAGCCTCAAGGGAGGTTGCTTGCCACAAGGGAAGGAACCCTTGATAAAAGCTAAAGGAACTGTCTCAAATTTAGAGAAGAACGGACACTCAAAGATGAAGCGAACTCTCTCTATTTCATTCAAATCAAGTGTAAAGGATGCAAATGAGTAGAGAGTCTTATTTATAGTAAAAAAGGAAGGGGTGGCCGTGTGAAATTGGAGGGAGATTCAAATAGGAGCCAAGTTCAAATAATTAGCACATGCTCCTAAAATCATGGATCTTAGAACTAATTAAGTGCCATGTAGGATGCCATGTGGCCAATTAGGTGAATTTGGCACCTATTAGGGGAACAAGGACCCCACCTTGTTTCCTCTATACTTTATGTGCTAACTAACTAGGTTTAATTAGAAAAGAGGGGTGTGGTTAATAAAATAACCCACCAACACCCTTAAATGGTCCAATTAGTTAATATACTCCACATTAAAACTAAACACACCACCTAGCCCTTAACCTACGAAAAATAAGTGCCCAAATACAAGGCCAAAGAGAAAGTTAGGCTACTCCACTTAAGGGAAATATACAGGTATAAACACAAGAGAACTATGGCATAATAACTATACGCATGAGGAGTTGAGGTCTTCCTCCATCCACTCTAGCCATGTTCTCCTCTATCTTCCTAGTCATGTCGCTAGTGATAGGACCTATAAGGAGGATCATATCATTCATCTTCCTACACTAATAGACGACCTCCATCTTGGAGTTGTTGTCTTCCCACTCATCCTTCTTTGTTTATGTAGCGCAAGTGTCCAGACATATGAGTTAGGTAGTGAGTCTTAGGATTAGGTTTGCATTTTCTGGTTTTTTTCTGTCTACTTATGGACTTGGGTCTTAATCATATTGGGCCAAATCAATCTTAATTATTTTACGCTTGGAGAAATCAATTTATTTAGTTGGATAAGAACAATAATAATGATAATGATAATAAAATACGTAATATAGTGGTATTAAAAAGTTTAAAAATATAAATACTATGTAAAGCATATAATAATATAATAAAATACATAATAATCATCTAATAATCTAAATAAATCATAATATAAGATATAATAATGAAATAATAATAGTAACAATTACTGTTTAAATCATAATATATAATATAATATGACGAACTACATAATAATTATTTAATAATACAAATAAAGCATAATATATGATCTATAATTAATTATGATAGTAATAAATATTATTTATGACATAATATATAATATAATAAAATACAAAATACTTATTTAATAATCTAAATAAATCATAATATACTATACGATAATTAAATATAACAATAATAAAAAATAAAATATTAAACATGTAGACATAATGTTGTTATATATATATATATATATATATATTCAATGAAAATAAAATAGCGGTTATTCTGCTACCACTATACCATTATAGTGTTTTGACAAGTAACTGCTTCACACCATTATCCACCATATGTGTATATATATTTTGTACTCTAAATTCCCAAACATGGGTTTAAGTTACATCTATGTTGGAGAAAACTATCAAATTCATGATTTGAAACAGCATGCTTTGACATTGTTGCAACCACGGTTAATGTTTTTATTTTTATGTTTTTGGTGTGGTGTGAAATGTTCACTGATGGAGCTTGCCCATACCCCTAGCCATACGCTTTAGGTGTGAAGTGTAACATCTCAAAATTTAAAATACAAATATTCAAATAATCATTCAGTTAAAAGAAGATAGATTAAGTTGTTAAAAAAAACTAATTAAAAGATTAAACTGTTAAAAAATTTGAATAACAAGATTAAGATAATATTTCCTTTAAAATAGAAATAAGATAAAATAATATATTTTATTTCTTTAGACAAAATTAAAAGATTAAATTGTTAGGATTTTTAAATGAAAAAATAAGTTAAGATAATGTTGCTTTTAAAATAATAGTAAGATAAGATAAAAGAGTATTTTATTTCATTTTGAATTTAATATGTAAAAACTAATCTTTTATGAAAGATAAAAATATAGAGAGGGGAAAATCAACCTTAAGAAATTATATATAGGTTTAACTAGTTCACTAACAATATCACAGATTAGTTGATTCTTCTAGGTTGAGAAAGAGGGACATAGAAGTTGAAGACAACAAATTAAAGTTGTGGGATCTCGCTTCAAGAGGTGAGTAAAACGTTTGTTTTTAACCCTCCATGGTATGATTTTAAAAATTGTTGTTAATGCATTTAACGTTTGCAAATTACCTTGATAATTGTTTTGAGATACCTCTATTTGGAATGGGGTTGAATTTTGAGATACATCCATCTGGGATGGATGTATGAGATACCTCTGTTTCATATAGGGAAGAGGTTTTAGATACTTCCATCTGGGACGGAGAAGAGATTTTGGAAACCTCCATAATAGCGTGGGGAAGACAATGAGACGTCATTGTATGGAATATGAGTTCATAAACCTTTTTGAAGAATCTATTAAAAACCTTGGTTCTGGGAACCGTAGAGTGGGAGCAAGTGATCCTGAGTATCACTATATTTTGCGGCAATTATGTACATTAAGAGGGTGTTAATTAAAACACCATTCTCTTTTCATGTTTATTAAATTATTCATATTAGAAATAAATTATATTTTTTTCTTTAAAAACATCTTTTATCCGCAGGTACCATGGTTGTTTTTCCGGATTCCGTGTTGGTTGAGAACAACACTACTAATTGCGAAACTCTTAAAAAAACTTGTTTTAGTCACTGATATTATTATCTCATTAAAAGTGTTATTTTCAGAGCCCCATGGAGAAGATTTGGAAATTGAAGGAGGCTTGAAGACCTAGTTTGTTATTAATCAAAATTTCCTTGTAGTATTTATTTGTAACGATTTTAGAATATAATGCCTTGTAATTATTTTCGTTTTCTAGAAGCCCAAATTTGAGGGTTATATTTTGTTTATTATGTAAGAATCATGTATTTAAATACATAATTTATTATGTTCTTTAAATTTCTCACTATTTTTTATTATGGGTTATTGGTGTAACAACGAATGCTACATAAAGCGATCTCATGAAATCTTTTGATCTCTAATTTTGACAAAATCAAGCCACCTCTTTTATTTCGATGCATACCATGTGGATCTTGTACTTTTATTTCGATGCATACCACCGAAAAAACTATCAAATTCTTCAAAACTGATTCTAGATTCGAGACTTTGCAAAGGCTCTCCTAGTTAATGACAACCTAATGATTGCAATAATTTTTCCAACTCTAGTGTGGTTGTCAAAATGTTTTAAATGAAAATGGTGTCTCATTCATACCTCGTCCATTGTCCTATATACCGTTAATGGTTACCTAGTAATTACTTAAAGGTTACATTATTAGGTGGTCAGAGTTGAGATGGGAGCTATCGTGAGATCGATTACTATGAAATCATCCATAACCTTTTTCATCCATAATAGTAGTTAATAATTTGGAGTACCATACATTTAATGAAGATAACTCGACCCAATGTCTCCCCTAACGCTCTCATGGAAGAATAATCACCAAGTATTAAGCATAGAAGATCAGACCAACCCCCTAGGATCACTCTATCACTCAACCACATTATATCGTAAGTAAAACAACCACCTCGAAGTAACCCTATATAAAGGACATAAGATGTATAATTATAAGATAAAAGGACTTAAATCTCCTCAAAAGAGGATGAAAAAAAGACTTCGGATTTCGGCATGGCCGAAAATCGAGAAATAAAATTAGACATAAAAGAATAAGTTAAAAAGATCAGAAGGATTTCAGATCAATATAAATTAAAGGCACCAAACAGAAAGGAATAAACTTCAGATTTCGGCATGGCCGAAACCCGAAGTACAACATGACCCCATACAGAAGCGAAATCAAGAGCGCATCGCATAGAATGCATATCTCAGTCAGGCAACACTCACTCGCAAACTAAGGTAATTCAGCTATATTAACAAATAACATAAAGAAAATTTAAAGAACAAGGGATAACTCGGCTAAACCTCACTACAAAATAAACTTTTATAAAATCATTCCAAAAGATTACAAAATAATGGGCCATTTACAATAAAAAGAACAAAAAAACAGAGAAGTTCCTAGGAGGCCACTTCATAATTTTCTTTAGCTTCATAGGCAGTTTCCTCTGCCTGAGTCTTTACTTTTGTTGATGGACTTGGAGGAGACTCACCATCTGGAACGACCTTAACTTCATTGAGATGCTTGTAAACACCTTAAAAAATGTCATGATTTTCGAAAAATTCAAAGACTTCTGGGATAGTGCAGAAGAAATATGTCTGGTGCATTGCCTGCCAAAAGTCAGCTGCATGCTCCATTACTACATCATCTTCGGCCTACTTTTGGAACTTCTTGTGCTCTGCCACTACCTCCTCGAGAGCGTGCCTATAGCCTTCACAACTTTTCTCATTTTGTGCAACCAAAGCTCTTAAACTTTGGATTTCATATCGAGCCTCCTCCAAGGCTTCATCCTTTTCGGCCAAAACCTTGGCATACTATGCATCTTTTTCCGCCACGACCTCATCCAAAGCATCACGGAAGATCATTGTCTTTGTACTTTCTTCTAACTCCCTAATTTGTCTGAAATAGCTAAGAAGCTATCTTCAGCTCCTTTGGCATTGCCTTGCCAACACCAGCTCATTTGGAAATAGATACTTCCATAACGCTTACGTCCACACCAGGAATTAACAGTAGTTTTCCCACTTTAAATTTAGCTTCATTCCTTCTAGAGCTTTGTGGCCTTTCGCCAAAATAGAATCCCCGAATCTGTTGGAAGAAGCCGCAGGGTTGAAGTCCTCATAAAAGAATGTCGGTGGTAGCAGAGTTATGCTGATGGTAGAGGCCCTTGCCATTGAGGTTTCGGCCTTGACCTTCTTGGATTTGCTGGAAGAAGACTTCTTATCCTTCTTCGTCTTTTTTTTTTTACCCTTTTTCCCCTTCAGACACCTTCTTTTTCCCCTTTTGTTTTTCTTTGTTCTCAAAATCTGTCACTAGGGGTAAGGTGTCTGGGGGAGAAGATTTTGGAGGAGGATTCTCCTCAATTTGGATTGTTGGGATGGTAGTCTCGGCCATTGGATCTTGGCTTCTTCGAAACTTGCAGAAACCCACAGCTTTACCATCAGTTTTTGCCATGATCTATGCAAACAAAAAACAACAAACATTAATATCATATAGGCAATACATGTTAAAATTATTATAGAAACAAACCCATTTTCCCCACCTGTAAGCAACTTATCAGGGAAGTTTGTGTACCTTCTTGGCACAGGCTCCTAATAGAAGGGAAATAACCGATTTCCTTGTTGTCATAAAAATGGTTTCAGTCGGCCTCAAGATTTATCATAATCTTAAAATACCTGAACCTAAACCCCTTGAAAAAGGTGGTATAAGACACAAAAAGAGGATTATCGGCCTTCCGAAAATGAGAAACCCATTTGCATTTCTCATGTGACTGAGTAGTAAAATGGCGAAGGAAAAGGCTAGGTGTAACCTTGGTCTGAGTAAACAAGCACAGAGCTCGAAACGCTGGCCTTCCAATGGGGCAGAGATTTCAGCCCTGAAAACCCAGTCATCTACTTGTACCTCTAGGTACGTTGCAGACTCATCGTTGCTGCCTAAGGCAAAGGGCAAGACTTTGACAGACCTAGAAGGACCCTCTTTGACAAAAGGGATTTTGGAATTAGAAGAAGACATTTTGACCAAAATATAGAAAAATTTGGGGTGTACATGACTTTGAGGGAGGGAGACTGAAGAAGGAAAAGCTCGAGAAAGATTTCGGCACAAGACGGAAACAAAAATGACAAAGTGTATCTGAACTTGTCACCTCCTCCTCCCTTATTTAGCATTACAACTCCGAAAATTCCCACTCTCATTATCACTATTGATCTAGCTTGGATCAAAGATCCATGATACAATTTCGGATTTTGGCAATAGGGTGATGACGGTTGTGAATCAAATGAGATGTTATGGAGAGAAGATGGAATATGTTCGCGTTGTAGATAAAGTCATTCGTTCTTTAACTGCAAAATATGATTTTGTGGTTTGTGCAATTGAAGAATCAAAAGATTTGGAATCAATGACTGTGGACCAATTATTGGGTTCTCTTCAAGCATATGAAGAAAGGTTTAAAAGAAAACATGATGAGCCCTTAGAGCAAGTCCTAAAAGCCAAAGTTTCTTTGAAAGAAAATAGAGAACAAAGTCAAAGAGGACGTGGTCATGGAAGAGGATGTGGACGTGGCCATGGAAGAGGAAGAGGGAGACAAGATCATGACCATTTTGATAACAATGAAAGAAGTTATCAACAAACCAGAGGTCGTGGAAGAAGAGGAGGAAGAGGTAGAGGCAATCATGGAAGAACAAATGAAAGGAGATATGATAAATCACATGTTGAATGTTACAATTGCCATAAATATGGTCATTTTTCTTGGGAATGTAGAAACAATGTAGAAGAAAGGGTCAATCTTGTTGATGATAAAGAAGAAGGTGAAGAGCCAACATTATTGCTAGCACTTAACAATGAAGAAGGTGATGATAATTGCTTGTGGTATCTTGACAATGGAGCAAGCAATCACATGTGTGGCTATAAAGAAAAATTTGTGGAGCTTGAAGAGAAGGTGAAGAGAAATGTTTCCTTTGGTGATTCTTCTAAGGTACAAATCCAAGGGAAATGTACTATTTTAATTTCCTTAAAAGGTGGTGCTCACAAATTAATCAAGGATGTTTATTATGTTCCTAAACTAAAAAGCAATATTTTGAGTTTGGGACAACTTGTTGAGAAGGGATATGAAGTTATCATAAAAGATAATTGTTTATGGCTTAAAAACCAAAATTATAATTTAATTGCTAAGGTTTTTATGTCAAGAAATAGAATGCTTACTTTGAACATAAAGACTGATGAAGAAAAATGCTTGAAGACTAGTATAAAATATGTAGCATGGTGTTGGCATATGAGGTTTGGTCACTTGAATTTTGGAGCACTTAAGACCTTAGGAGATGAGAAGATGGTGAAAGGGATGCCTCAAATCAATCATCCTAATCAATTGTGTGAAACATGTCTCATTGGAAAACATGCAAGAAGAAGTTTTCCTAAAGAAGTTGAATCAAGAGCAAAGGAGCCTCTCCAACTTGTACACACTGACGTGTGTGATCCAATTGATCCTCATTCCTTTGGTAAAAATAAATATTTTTTGCTCTTTATAGATGATTTTAGTAGGAAGACTTGGGTGTATTTTTTGAAACAAAAATCTGAGGCATTTGTAATGTTTAAAAATTTTAAAGCCTTTGTTGAGAAGGAGAGTGGTTATGTAATCAAAGCTCTAAGATTCGATAGAGGTGGCAAATTCACATAAAAAGAATTCAATGAGTTTTGCAAAGATAATGAGATTCGTCGCCCTTTAACGGTTCCTAGAACTCCACAACAAAATGGGGTGGTAGAGAGAAAAAATAGAACAATTTTGAATATGGCTAGATGTATGTTCAAAGCTAAGTCAATTTTGGGTCGAAACTGTTTCTTGTGCAGTTTATTTGTCCAACTGTTCTCCTACAAAGAATGTCAAAGGTCAAACACCTCAAGAAGCATGGAGTGGAATGAAGCCAAAAGTTGATCATCTTAGAGTCTTTAGGAGCATTGCATTTGCTCATGTACCAGACCAAGGAAGAACCAAACTTGATGATAGAAGTGTGAAGCATGTGTTCATTGGCTATGATGCAAATTCAAAGGGCTACAAATTGTACAATCCAAACAATGAGAATATTATTGTAAACAGAGATGTAGAATTTGATGAAGAAGAGACATGGAATTGGGAGAAAGAAGAAAAAAATTATGATTTCTTTCCCTATTTTGAAGAAATTGATCAAGAATATGTACCACAAAATGAGTTTTCTACTCCACCTCTTTCATCGACTACTTCAATTTATGAAGCCTCATCTTCTGAAGGAACACAAGCGAAAGACCAAGAAAAATAAGAAGCCTTGAAGAGATTTATGATGAAACTAAAATTATAAATGATTTCTTTTGTCTCTTTGTTGACAGCGAACCTTTAACCTTTGATGAAGCAATGGAAGATAAAAGGTGGAGACAAGCAATGAAGGAATAAATTAATACTATCAAGAAGAATGACACTTGGGAGTTGTCAAAACTTCCTAAGGGTCATGAAGCAATTGGAGTCAAGTGGGTGTTCAAAATTAAGAAGAATGCAAAAGGGGAGGTGGAAATATACAAAGCAAGATTAGTTGTGAAAGGGTATAAATAACAACATGGAGTTAAATATGATGAAGTGTATGCACCGGTTGCTCGTATGGAGACAATTCATCTTCTTATCTCTTTAGCAGCTCAAATGGAGTGGAAAATTTTCCAACTTGATGTTAAATCGGCTTTTTTAAATGATTATCTTGAGGAGGATGTCTGCGTTGAGCAACCAATGATTTTGTTATCAAAGATGAAGAGAAAATAAATTTTAAAATTGAAGAAGGTGTTTTATGGCTTAAAGACCAAGGGCGTGGAATAGCCGCATTGACAAATACTTTCAAGATGATGGATTTTCCCGTTGTCAACATGAGTATGCTTTATATGTTAAAAATTTTGAAAATGGTGATATTCTCTTTGTTTGTCTTTATGTGGATGATTTAATATTTACTGGCAATAACCCAAATTTATTTGAAGATTTCAAGAAAAAAATGTCTTGTGAATTTGAGATGATAGATATAGGACTTATGTCTTATTACTTGGGATTAGAAGTGAAGAAAATGGAGAATGGAATTTTTGTTTCTCAAGAAAGCTATGTAAAAAAGGTGTTGGAGAAATTTAAAATGCTTGATTGCAACCCGATGAACACTCCCATGAAAGGAAAATTAAAATTGTCAAAGTTTGATGGTGGAGAGAAGGAAGATTCTACTTTCTACTATGTTCAAGAGTCTTGTGGGAAACTTAAGGTATTTAACATGTACAAGGTCAGTTATTGTTTATGCGGTTGAAGTTGTATGTCGTTTTATGGAGTCTCCTACCTCTATTCATATGAAGGCTGCAAGAAGAATCCTTCATTATTTAAAAGGTACAATTGACTATGGCTTGTTGTATTCACCTACTAATGAGTTCAACTTTATGGAGTTTTGTGACAGTGATTTTGCAGGAGATGTTGATGATAGAAAAAGCACTATCGGTTTTGTGTTTATGGGTGATTGTCCTTTTACTTGGAGTTCTAAAAAACAAGTCATTGTTACATTGTATACTTGTGAGGCCGAGTATGTGGCAACAACCTCTTGCACATGTCATGCTATTTGGTTAAGAAGATAGTTGAAAGAGTTCACTATGAATAAAGAAGAAAGTACAAAGATTTATGTTGATAATAAATCTGCCTTAGAACTTGCAAAGAATCTGGTGTTTTATGAGCGGAGCAAGCACATAGTCACAAGGTATCATTTCATTAGAGAATGTATTGCCAAGAAGGAAGTGGAGATAGTTTATGTGAAGACACAAGATCAAATTGCAGATATTTTTACCAAGCCACTTAAGTCAGAATATTTTAGTAAATTGAGAACAAGACTTAGAGTGCAGAAAAATTGTTAGAAGTTTTCTAATTAAGAGAGGATGTTAGAAATAATAATTAGAAATAAATTGTGAGTTGAAGTGATGTGATCTTTGATGATCACGTGCCTAAAGGATCCTTTCTAAGGTCACTTGGAGGGGAAATAGATTTATGGAGAGGAAAGGAATGGGGTGAGGCGCCACAAATACTAGGTTTGATAAGCCAAAGGGGAGAGGCCACAAGGGAGGGGTCCCTTGATAACTCTTAGAAGCTCTCACAAAGGAGAAAGAGGGACACTCAAAGGTAAGAACCTCACAACCAATATGGTTTCTAGAATTAAATTCAAGTGTAAAAAATACAAGTGAGGGGAGGAGCTTCTATTTATAGAGGTAGCTAACCTCTTGAACAAGATAACCTAAAAAAGAAGGGTGAGGATTAAAAGGAGAGATCTAAGGGAGGAGGATTGAGAAACAATTCCCTCCTTAGATCATCAAACTTGGTGCCCAAGTTTCCCAAACCAAGAGTCAAGATTCCTTCTTATTAGCTTAGGGGGTTTATGTAGGAAAAGAGGGGTGTACATATCAAGGCTACCCCTTATTTCCTTCATAAAGACCCAAAAAACTAAATTCACCCTCTAAATTCCTAAGACAACTCCTAAAATAAAAAATGGACTAAATACATGTCCCAAATTAAATTCCTAATGCTATTCAAAATTAAAATAAAGGAAAATTACATTTTATTAACTAAAGTCTCTAGCCTAATATCTTCACTCTCCACAGGAGGTGAAGTCTTCCTTTGTTTGCAAGGGCTAGGTCTTCTTCAATCCTTCTAGCCATGGCCCTAGTGATAGGTACTTGGCTAGGCATGGTCACATCATCTCCTCCCCCTTGGAGAGGATTTCATCTCAAATCCATGGAGTCTTCATCATTTTCAGCACCTACAAATGGAGATAAATCAGAAACATTAAAACTGGTTCTTATCTCATAATCCTCGGGCAGATCTAAAACATAGGCATTATTACCAAGTCGCTCAAGGATTTGGAAAGGTCCATCTCCTCTAGAGCTAAGTTTGGACTTCTTTTGAGAAAGAAATCTATCTTTTCTCAAGCGAAGCCATACCCAGTCGCCCTTTTCAAAGATGACCTATTTCCTCCCCCTATTGGCGAAAGTAGCATCTCTCAAGGATTGACGCTCTATGTTAGCTTTAACCCTCTCATGTAATTGTTTTACAAAAATCGCTTTTACCTTTCCTTCTTTATACACAACAATAGAAAGAGGAAGAGGTAAAAGATCTAGAGGAGTACGAGGATTAAAGCCATAGATCACCTCAAATGGAGAATGCTTGGTGGTTCTATGAACCACCGAGTTATAAGCAAATTCAATGTGGGGAAGGTACTTATCCCAAGACTTATGGTTACCTTTAAGGAGAGCCCTCAGCATAATGGATAAAGATCTATTCACCATTTCTGTTTGCCCATCAGTTTGAGGGTGACAGGTAATGGAAAAAAGAAGTTTAGTTCCTAGCTTAGCCCAAAGAGTTTTCCAAAAATGGCTAAGGAACTTCACATCCCTATCTGACACTATTGAAGAGGGTATGCCATGCAATCGGACAACCTTTTTAAAGAAAAGTCTTGCGATGTTGCTCGCATCATCCACTTTATGGCAGGGAATAAAATGGGCCATTTTTGAAAATCGGTCCACCACCACAAATATGGAGTCTACACCTCGTTGGGTTCTTGGGAGCCTAAGGATGAAATCCATGCTAATATCCTCCCAAGGTACAGAAGGAGCAGGTAAAGTTGTGTATAGTTCATGAGGCATTGCTTTAGACTTTGCTTGCAAGCAAGCTATACATCTAGAGCAATGTCTGTTAACATCTCTACGCATATGAGGCCAAAAGAATTTCTCTTGTAAAAGCAAGAGGGTTTTTGAAATCCCAAAATTCCCCATGAGCCCACCTTCATGGCTCTCTTTTGTGAGTAAGTTCCTAATTGATCCTTGGGGTGTACAAAGCTTACTCCCTTTATAAAGATACCCCTTACTAATGAAGTACCCATCATGGGACTTTAATGTTTATGCAGATGCAGAGGCAGCAAAGATGGGGACGAAATCCTTGTCAGAAGGATACATAGCCTGAATGTCATCAAATCTAAAGATTTTTGCACTCAAGGATGAATAAGGGCATGACGCCTAGAAAGAGCATCAACCATCACATTTTGTTTTCCTTTCTTGTACTTGATGACATAAGGGAAGGATTCAAGATATTCTACCCATGTTGCATGCCTTTTGTTCAATTTACCTTACCCCTCAAATATTTTAGTGACTTATGGTCACTATGAATGACAAACTCATTGGGAGCAAGGTAATGCTCCCAAGTTTGAAGGGCCCTAATTAGAGCATAAAACTCCTTATCATAGGTGGGGTAGTTGAGGGGGTACCATTAAGTTTTTCACTGAAATACGCAATGGGGTGCGAGGTGCCCTCCTTGCAACAAGACAGCTCCCACACCTACACCAGAGGCATCACATTCAAGTTCAAATGTTTTAGAAAAGTCAGGTAATGCCAAGACTGGTGCATGGGTCAGTTTATGCTTAATTAGCTGGAAGGTTTTCTCTTGTTTCTCACCCCAAAGGAAATAAACTTCCTTTTTCACCAAATCATTTATTGTTGCGAAAAGCATAGAGAAATTAGGCACAAAACGCCTATAAAATCTAGCGAGACCATGAAAGCTTTTGATCTCTGTCACAATCTTTGGGGTGGGCCATTCTTGAATAGCTTTTATCTTTTCGGGGTCAACATGGACTCCTTTTGTGCTAACTACAAAACCTAGGAAAACTACACTATCTACACAAAATGTGCATTTTTCTAAGTTACCAAAAATATGATTACTCCTAAGAAGAGAAAAAACATGTCTTAGATGTCCTAAATGATCATCTAGGTTCCTAGAGTAAACCAAAATGTTATCAAAGTAAACTACAGAAAATTTACCAAGGCAATCCCTCAGTACATGATTCATTAAGCGCATGAATGTGGTTGGGGCATTAGTTAGCCCAATAGGCATAACCAACCACTCATAAAGACCAAATTTAGTCTTAAAAGCAGTTTTCCACTCATCACCCTCTTTGATCCTTATTTGGTGGTAACCACTTCTAAGATCTATTTTTGAAAATATTTTTGCCTCATGCAATTCATCCAACATGTCATCAAGACGGGGGATTGGGTACATATATTTGATGGTGATGTTGTTGATTACACGACAATTAACACACATCCTCCATTGGCCATTCTTCTTGGGCACCAACAAGACTGGCACAAAACAAGGGCTTAGGCTTTTTTGAACCCAACCCTTCTCCAACAGCTCATTCACTTGAGACTCAATCTCTTGGGTCTCCATGGGGTTGGTCCTATAGGTAGGTCTATTAGGTAGACTTGCGCCAGACACCAAATCAATTTGATGTTCTATACCTCTAATGGGAGGAAGTCCTTTCGTAACCTCATTAGGGAATATATCATCACATTCTTTTAAAATATCTTGAACCCCTTGAGGAAGGTGCTCCTGTGCATGGGCTGTGGCAGTGCTCTCAGCAGAAGAATGCAAAATGGGAGAAGGATTTGATGCCTCTTTGCAAAAAAGGAGATAAAAGGGATTGTTAGTCAAAAAAGTTTCTTTTAAATCACATTTAGTAGCAAATAGGCTCCTTTTACTAATATTCCCCTTCGAAGGGCCATCACCTTCCGACTCTCTCTCTTTACCCTTTTCAAGCTTTAAGGGTGAAGCTTGTTTTGTTTTTTTTTGTCTTTGTTTTTCCTTAACTCTTTTCTTTTTCATCGCAAATTGATCCTCAACCAGTTGAGAAGGTGACAAAGGATACAATTTGAAGCGCTTTTCATTATGGGTGAGAATTATGTGGTTGGAGTGACCACAGTGAATAGCTTTCTTGTTATTTCCATGGTCTCCCCAACAGGATATGACCATCCTCCATAAGAACTGTGTCACAAAGAATCTCATTATTATAAGATCCTATGGAAATTGGAACCATAACTTGTTCATTGACTACCATCTCCCCTTGCTCATTGAGTCATTGCTATTTGTAAGGTTTGGGATGGGGCATGGTAGTCAAGGCTAGCTTTTCAACCAACCTAGAGCTACAACAGTTACAACAGGAGCCACTATCAACAAGGAGAGAACATACTTTGTCATTTACTTTACATCTTGTATGGAAGATGTTCTCTCTTTGTGACTAGCCAAGCTCTAGAGGTTGGCTTCCAAGAAGCTTTTGAACCATAAGAAGGTCCCCCTCATAAGGAAAAGCTTCCTCACACTCTTGTTCAAAAGTATGTCCCCCTTCTTCCTCACTCTCACTAGAGGAGGAAGATGAGCTATTCTCACTACAAATGTCTTGTCCCCTCATGATCATGGTTTTCTTGTTGGGGCATTGAGAGGCAATGTGACCTCTCCCAAGACATTTGAAGCATTTGATACTACTTTGCCTCTCAGTAGGCTTAGTAGTAAGGATTTTTCTCTCTACATGAGGTGCTTTTGTATCTTGAAAATGCTTGGGTTCCTCTTTGGGAAAACCCTTGAAAGAGTTTCCCTTAAGTTGGTCTCTCTTTGAGTAAGAGGGAGAATCTTTTTTAAAGCTTTTTCTCTTGAGTTGATTCTCAGCTCTTACACAAAGTTCTACCAACTCATCAAGGTTTGAGTATGAAAGAAGCTCTACCTTATCTCTAATGTCAGAGCTTAATCCACACAAAAACCTAGCAAGGGTGGCATTGAGTTCCTCAATGATATTGACCCTTAGTATGAGAAGCTCCATCTTTTGTCTATACTCCTCAATACTTAGGTTATGTTGCTTAAGCCTTTGGAGCCTATCCAAAAGATCCCTCTCATAATATGAAGGAATGTGCCTTCTTTGCAAAAAAGTTTTTAAATCATTCCAGTAGCGAATGTCAGGAATTTGTTTAAGGCCCTAAACTTGACTAACCCATCCCACCAATACAAAGCAGAACCTTGAAAACTAAGGGAGGCCAAATGTATTTTCCTTTCTTCCTTTATTTCATAGCATCGGAAGAGTTGTTCCACTTTGACTTCTCAATCTAGGTAAGTCTCAACATCTTCCCTACCATAAAAATGGGGTAGGTCTACCTTTGGCTCCCTAGCATGATTTTTGTTCTCTTGAGGAGAATTATGATTGTATGATGAATCGGAGTGATGCTTATGTTGATTTCTATAGTATTCTTCTTCGCTAGAGCTAAAATGCCTAGATGGGGATCTTATGAGAATTATTTTCTTTTTTCGATCACTCTCCCTCCCATCTCTCCTCTTACTCTCTTCTCCTCTCATTCTCTTTTCTTCTTCTTTTTCTCTTTTTCTTTCTAGTTCTTTCCTTCTTCTCCTTTCTTCATCCTCTCTTCTCTCTCTTTTCCTTCTCTCTTCTCGCTCTTTTTTCTCTTTTCTCATTTCCAACATCTCTTTTTTTAACTCTTCCTTCTCTTTTTGTTTTTCCTTTTCTTTTATTTCTTTTTTCTCTCTTTTTGTTCTCTCCTTTCTTGTTCTTTAGCCATCCATTCCCTAAATTCTAAGTTAAGGTTTTCAAGAGTGTCTCCCTTAGAAGGTTTTCTTTGGTTGACACTCTTACTTGATGAACAACTATGTGCACTAGAATGTGTGTGGGAAGTCATGGTGCTTGGATGCTAAAAACTAAAGGTTAGGCCAAAAACTTTTTTTTTTCAAGCAACACTCCTCTCTCTTTTTTTTTTTCTCACCTAAGGTGGCTTGATGAGTCTTTGGAACTCTTAGCCTCTACAGGTTTTTTAAAATAAAATAAAATAAAATAAAAGTGCAAGAATGTAAAAGAGAAAGGGCTCTAATCGTGCTACTAAGGTGTTGAAGGAAGTGTACCACTTCTTCCTTCTTCACCTAATTAACGAGGAACTAAGCTATAATTAACCAAAATTATTACAAATCAAGGGAGGGCCTTAAGGGCACTCAAACTCCCAATCTATAATTAAGTATACACAATACAAAGAATAAAAAAAATAAAACAAAGTCTTCACTCCAAGATTTTTGGTGTTTGTCTCCTTTTGATCAAGCCCCTTTGAGTTGCATCAACCCACCCCAAGAATGCTACCCTTTTTTCCTCTTGTTTGGACTTGCCAAAATTTTATATATGGAACCTTTCCCAACTTTTACTTACCAAGGCCGAATACAGCACAAGAAAACAAACAAAGATGAATAACAAAACAAGGTTCACAAATCCAAGTGGATAGATTAAACAATGACAAACTCAAAGAAGTAAAGAAGACAAGCAAGAAAACATAAGGCTCACAAAGGAAGGTAGCACACAAATAACTTTCCTAGATTAGCTCTAAGAGTAGAGATGAAAAAAGACTCAAAAAAAAAAAATGAAACCAATAGTTGCACACTTAATAAAATTTAAGTGACCAAAAACTAAAAAGCCTACTCAAGTAATTTTTTTTGAATCACAATTGGTTCCTCATACCAAATGTTTCTACTATTAGGTACACAACTTCAAATTGTCTTTCTTTTGAGTTTTTTATCTTTTTTTTTTAACTTGAACTTTTTCTACTTTTTTTTAAACTTTTTCTAATCATTTTGCTGCACCTAATAGCTTGTTGAATTGAAATTTTAATGAGGATGCTTGAAATAATAATGCTTGAGTGAATAAGCACAAAGTAAGGTCACACAATTTTCAAGCAATGCATGCAACTAAAGGTAAAACAACTTAGTAGTTCCAAATCCCACTGAACTAATGGTGCTTAAGGAATGATTTAGGGCTGATTTTGAAGTAAATTAATTGCTCATAATTACTAACACAATTCACCCAAGCTAAAATTCTATAAAGAGGCACCAATAGTGAAGGTAAACCAAGTGAAAAACTACTAATAATTCAACATAAAACAAGAAACATATAAAGATTGAATTGAGCAAATATTTAAGAACAACAAAGAGATTAATATGCTTGAACTAAAAGCATAAAAGACTTAAGAGACTCAACAAGAGGTTCACCTCTTAGGAGCTTAATTCAAAATGTTTTTGAAGGCTTTTTTGTAAAAATTTTAAGAGGCTAAAACCTATGGAATTTAAATGAGACAAAAAAGGAAACTAATATGACTAGTATTTGACAAAACACAAGATTAAGAAAAAATAACACACCCAAAAATAGAGCAAAAATTTCAGCAAGAGACTCAAAACAAAAGGCACAACAAAGTGACCAAAGTTGATCACCACAATGGTGTAGAAAAATCCTCAACGATGTAGGTTTAATGGTCACAACTTCTTAGGCACACTTTAACATAAAAAACCAAGGGAAAATTAAGCAACTTGAATACGGAAATAAGATGCAAAGAAAGGGACAAATAAAATCGCATCAAATTAAATGGAACATAGGCGCGTAGATAGAAAACAAAAGCGCATATAATAGCAAGAATAAAAAGCTATACTACTAGACAATAAAGGAAATAGAGATGAGAAAAAATGAAGGACTTTAAAATAAAGAGATCAAAGAGATAAACAACAAAGCAAAAAAAAAATTGAGAAAGAACGTGACCATTAGAAAGTGGCTCTGATACCACTTGATGTGATATTTGATGATTACGTGCCCAAAGGATCCTTTCTAAGGTCACTTGGAGGGGAAATGAATTTATGGAGAGGAAAGGAATGGGGTGAGGCGCCACAAATACTAGGTTTGATAAGCCAAAGGGAGAGGCCATAAGGGAGGGGTCCCTTGATAACTCTTAGAACTCTCACAAAGGAGAAAGGGGGACACTCAAAGGTAAAAACCTCACAACCAATATGATTTCTAGGATTAAATTCAAGTGTTAAAAATACAAGTGAGGGGAGGAGCTCCTATTTATAGAGGTAGCTAACCTCTTGAACAAGCTAAAAAAGAAGGGCTAGGATTAAAAGGAGAGATCTAAGGGAGGAGGATTGAGAAACAATTCCCTCCTTAGATCATCAAACTTGGTGCCCAAGTTTCTCAAATCAAGGGCCAAGATTCCTTCTTATTAGCTTAGGGGGTTTATGTAGGAAAAGAGGGATGTAGATATCAAGGCTACCCCTTATTTCCTTCATAAAGACCCAAAAAGCTAAATCAACCCTCTAAATTTCTAAGGCACCTCCTAAAATAAAAAAATGGACTAAATACGTGTCCGAAATTAAATTCTTAATGCTCATCAAAATTAAAATAAAAAAAAATTACATTTTATTCACTAAAGTCCCTAGCCTAATATCTTCAATCTCCACAGGAGGTGAAATATTCCTTTGTCTGTAAGGGTTAGATCTTCTTCAATCCTTCTAGCCATGACCCTAGTGATAGATCTTTGGCTAGGCATGATCACATCATGAAGAGTCATAGTTACATGATTAAAAAAAATTTATTCTAGATAATGACTCTTAATTAAGATGTTACGTCATTATTTATTTTTATATTATATTATTATATAATGGTGGGTTAACGAGAATCTCTCTATTTCATATGTTTTTATTTTCTAAGAATGTCTTTCGTACTTCATTAAAAGGAGCAACATTGAATTGATACATCCAACTACCACCTCAGTCAATCAATTCATTCAACACCTTGGCCAATCGCTTTGGCGTCCAGTATCCTTGGTTAACCTCTGCCATGGAGATAACGAGCCACTAAAGAAGCTTACAGAGTGATTCACTCAGGCCTGTGTTACGATCAGAGATCATGACCCCGGAGTCGGCCTTTACTCTATGATCACTACCCTTAAGCACAAGCGTTTTGTCGACAGTCTATGCCTTAATAGACTAAATAATTCTGACAAGTTGAATGTCAGGACGCCAATTACATTCAGATGGAGGAGTTGTCTGACTTTTGTAACAAAATTTGGGGTAGCAATCAAAACCGAATATAGTTGATGAGACCGATACAGAACAAATCACGACAAGAAATTCAAGTGTCCCGCTCCTAAAGTAAAATATGATCCTTGTACTACGTTGAATTCAAGTTGAGCAAAAGCACTCGAAGAGGCATTCCACACCGATATCATGTCCGTACTATCGCCATCCAGGACAGTCAATATGGTCAGTCATTTCAAACAACGTCGGTATCATCAGAACTAGGTCACTTAACTGAAGAATGTTAGGCCTCATGCGATAAAATCGAAGAGTTAATACAAGGTCAAGCACACAAGCAACACATCCAACGATTAGGAGGACACACATCCACATCTAGAAGTTATCATAACCGAGGTTGCTGGCGCCAATTCAAGCTTGAGAGCAAGATAGGGATGCGATTAAGATGAAAGAACCACGTGGAAAATTAATGAAGCATGCGAAACAACTTGACAGGATACTGAAGCTAGAAACACGGGTCATTAATAATAATATAATAGGAAGCTTTGCGGGTGGGGGAACCAACAACTCAGTGAGAAAGTGGCATATACAAGCTTTGGTATTCACTAACATGATCTACCAACTCCAACACAAACCTTGCCACCAATAACATTCACCCGTGCAGATGTCATGGTTGTAGACGTTCATCATGACGACCTAGTAGTAATAACAGTCTAGGTAGCCAATTAGCTTGCTGTCAAAACCTTAATTAACTGAGGAAACTTGGCCGACATACTTTACTAGACGACCTTCCAAGAATTGGGCTTTTCCGAATTTGCTATGCAACCTTACAGTGATCCACTTGTCGAATTTATAGGGAAGTGTATCTATACAACCTTACAGCGATCCACTTGATTACCCTATAACACGTAGTGAGATAGTTTCCACATTTTACCTTGCGATGAAATTCCTGTCATCCATGAGAAAGATTATTACTGTCAAAGTCAACAAAAAATATGCACAAAATGTTATGCTCAAAGTCGCTCTTTACTGCATTGCATCCTCCACTGCCCCAAGTCGGAGTCTGTAAGCGCTGTATATTCTGATCATATGGCAGAGATTGACAGACCACCACAGTCGGAGTACACATGGACCAATAAATACAATGTATAAACAACAATATTAACCACATTTATATTTAGAGTTTAATTAGATATGTCTTAGATTTATAGTCGTTTATTAATTTTACTTATTATTATTTTAAAAGGTATATAAATAAAAAGTTATAATTAAATATAAATATAAAAATATTTTATACAAATAATATATATCAATTAAATTTTTATATTTAACCTATAAAAAGATCTCAACAATCTTCATTTTAAATTGATAGTATTTTAAATAATTATACATAAATTAAAGTCTATATTTTTTACATCTTTCTTAGTATTTAAATGGTTATAAGATATGTATACGGATCATGATATGAATAAATCGATAGGATCTAACACATGTTTAAATCTAGTGTTTTTTCTTTTCTTGGATTGGAATTTTAATGTACATGTGGAGATAAAAAAATATTTTTAATACATTTCACTTTTAAGTTTTAATATACCCTTAAGGCCTTAACGCTATTTTTCATAATTTTTTACTATATTTTTTAAATATCAATGATTAGTAAGATCTTTAAGGACAAGAAAGCTGAGATATGAATACAAAGAGATATGAGACCAATTTTACTTGTACTACTACCTCCCGATTATAGATAATATTTTTAGGTATTTTCTATTTTCACTCCCCGTATTTTACTCTACATCTCTTTTTTTTTATTTTTATGTTTTTATTATTATAAATATTTTTTATACCAAACTACCCTTACATATAAAAAATAAATTAATCCTATTTCTTCTTTATTCCATTTTTATCTCCCAAAGATATTAAAATTCTACGTCAACACCATTATATTAAACTCTTGCATTGAATTTCATTACACTAGAAACTACTATAATTGAAAGTTTTAGCCGTCAGGTATGTGGAGTCTTTTTTCCCTTCTAAAACGTTTTTGGTATCGCATAACGACATAGTGGAAACACATCTTTTTCAATTTTATTGTTTTGGAAACCTTTCTTAAACATATGCTTCATTTTTTGACACTCTGAAATGTCTTTCAAAAAGTACTTCTGAAATACACATAAGATTTTTGTTTCAAAAACTACTTGTCTAAATATAAATTATTATTTAAAAAATTACTTTATGCAATGCATTTTCTTTTTTCATTGTCTATGTACATAGCTAAGAAATTCAAATAATTTTTAAATTGTTGGCAATGAGAATAAAAATTACAAAAATAAGAATGAATAGTGTGAAGAAAACATAAAATTGATAATCATTCTTCAATTTGATGACTCTAAAAGGTACTCTATTACAACAAATTGGACAATCAAATCACAAATATTGGAGGAAGAAACAACCTAGCATTGAAAGAAAAACATTGAGCAAGGAACAAAGAGACAATTGAGGAAGATTATTAATGTGGAATATAGGAGAAAACGCAAAGAAAAGATGGGAAAAGAGGAGTGTGTAATTATAAGAGTGAATGTGATGAAAAGGGGACTGTGTAACTATGAGAGTGAACGTGATGAAAAGGGGATATAGAGTGTGTGAAGACAATTGGTTTAAGAGAAGTACCTAGGAAAAAAAATATTTAAGTTAAAATGGTTATTAAATAATTTACCCTTTAAAAAGAAGAGAAATATACAAAAAAACAAAGAAAGTGACATAACAAAAACCTTTTATAACTACACAAACTCCATCCTTCTAAGACTTAATTAACCCAATACTTCTTATAAATAAAAGATGAGACAAATTGGACTCTATTTGCCCATTTCCACTCACATATTAAACCTAAGTCAAGAATTAAAAAGGCATCTATATTAACTATGCTAAAAATTGAAAAAAGTTTTTCTTTTTCAGTATCTCCATAACCAACATTTCTATAATATATTAAAGACCAAAATACTCTTAACTGACTATCTGAAATGGATAATTCCGATTTTAAGGGTAGGGGTTGGGGTGGAGTAGAGTACTTTGAAATAGGTAATACCAAATCTAATTTGCCTAATTCGAAGTACTCCCATGTTATTTTTTTGTGAATAAAAAATGGGTAATGTGAAATTTATCTTTTACAAATTTGGATTATTGTGAGCTACTTCGAAACATTTGTTCTCACTCATTAAAATACGATTTTTTACAAGTATGGAGTTTTTTTTTTCACAATTTTGGATTCGGTAAAATCTTTTTTTATTTATGCCCAAGGTAATCTGGAAGTTTTCCTTTTTATAAATTTGGATTAGTTAATTCGGATGTGTACAAAAAACATATTTTTAATGAATCCATATTAGGCAATCCAAGAATATTTTTCTTAAAAATTTTAATTACGTAATTCAAACTTGTCAAAACACAAAATCTAGATTATATAATCTAAATCCATATCCTTACAATTTCGAACAAGGGTGCTCCAGATTTAATAATTCAGATTTATCAAAATACATAAGGACAATTTAATTATTTAAAAAAAAGTATGGAGGTGCAAATAGCAAAAAAGTTAGAAGCACTATTGGCAGAGTGGCCCAACAACCAAAATAATGTGTTAAACCTTATAGTGTTTCTTCCTACAACTTCATAAATTTTTAATGAAAAAAACGTCTTACATAAAAGATGGTTTGTCCGGATTTATAAAAAAATTATAATTACAAGTTTGAACAGTTACATCTAAACTCGTAATTGCAATTTTTGGAAGTTTTCCCCTTTATGATTAGTTTTGACTGAAATTGTAGAAACTACTTTGAGATAAAAACGTTTGGTATGTAATCAGACAATATATATTTTTACCTGAAAATCCAAAGATCCTCGATAAATTCCAACAAATGCATCAAATATGCATAATTCTATAAAAAATTATAATCACTTCATTATGATTTCAGTTATAGATACAAGCGATGACTATAGAAGTACCACGCAAGTACTGAATCGCTCAGAACCTTAAACAGTTCAAATTCGTTAAGCCAATTGGCATTAGGTTCACGGGCCATATTATTTCATAAACTGAAAACCGTAACCATTTGATGTTCAATCAAATATTTATTAAAGATGTATGAGCGTAACAACTAAAACAGTTTGTGATGACGGAAAACATTTACAGAGGACAGTATCTCTTAATGCCTTATTTTTGGGCATTTAACCTAACCATTTTAACAGAATTCAGTTGACCACAAAGATGAATCTAAAATAAACTTTAAAGAATCAGAAAATTTTTAATTTTAATTATCACAAAGATAATTAAGTTCACCTTGTTTATCTGTTTGCTATTAGCACATTGATGAAGTTCTAGATAAGATCATCAGATCTACGAATGCAAATAGCATGACTTATTCTGTAATTACTGAAGCTAACAACAAACATAAAACATTTCTCAAGTCCCTGTAGATAGGAAAATATCAACGCATTAACAAAAGATATTGGATGCAATTATTGTTAAACTCAAGTTGTAAATATAACGAATGATAATGGATTCAATATCACTAATAATTTTTTAAAGTTTTACATAGTTTACCTCAATTTAGATTATAAAACGTTTCAATCCATTTTATAATTATATAAACTTATAAAATTCGCTCGAGTTTATGAGTTAACACTTGAATATAAGAAGCATAGTTAAACTAAAAATTGATCATATTATTTAATCATCAGAATCCTTACATTTTATAGTGCCATTAATTGTTAGATGATTAGATCTACATTAGTAAATCAAAGATAATTCTTCAACGCTTTTCAGCTACATATGGTAGTCAATAAAAACCATCTTCCGCTCACTAATCATTGGATCATCTTACACAGTTGAAAAGTAAAGCGATAATTTTTTTCCTCCTCTAGTTTTTCCTTTACCTCTTACAGCTAGTAACTCTGGTGTTTGTTTTCTTGAGGACTTGGCATTTTTTTGGATGACGAGTATAGGTAATAATGATGAGTTGATGACAAAAAAGTTGATCACAGGTCAAAACATATGGCAATCCAGAACTCCTTATTTCATTTGGACGTACTAACTATTAAGCTCCACTGATTATGTCTTTTCCAATTATTAGTAGTGAGTAGAGAGTGTTAAACATTCCTACCCATTTGTGGTTTACCCGAAAATCTATGAAACTTTCTAGCTTTGAGAAGCCCTTAAATAAGGTCTATGACTCCGCCAGCTTTCATTCATTAACATCTCAACCGTGACCATGACTGCACTCTCTAAAGAAACACATATAGTAAATGTATAGAATGAGCAAATCTTTCTTATGTTAAAAACATTAACCATTAAGCTTATTATGTACGTGATTTTGTTAAAGTCAGTATTTGATTTTAATAACTGGACCATTTAAGTATAAATGTAAGATCAAGTTACTCCTCTGGTATAAAAAAAGATAACTTTATTTGATAGCTGTCATCTCTGTATGAGTATGTGTATATAGATAATAGAGCCCCTTACTGGCCTCTTTATGAATAACATTTACTTGGCTGAAAAGGACTTGAGGATACAGTCTGCCATACTTTATAATAACTGCAGACCGAATAGTTAGTCACAGGGAAAGTCCTGAGAAAGTTATATATGATTCACAAAATGCCAATCTGTTGGTTTAGAGTCCCGACAAAAGGGTACAACTAAATAAGCCCCAATAGAAGTAAAAGGTATTGAATTTCAATTTCAACAACCAAATCTAACATGCCCAAGAAAACCCAACTGGCGAATGGCGATTTTAGCCAGAAAATCACAATAAAATTAATGATCTGCTAGACCCACATGGCATATTAAAAGCATTTATCAGAGACGCATGTCATTTCCATACATCTGAAAGCCAATCTGAATCGATCATTATCACTTATCACTTACTTTTGCATTTCCTTTAATTAATTCCTGCACATTGGACCAGCACACTGCAAAACTACTCACGAAACGCAATGAACAGTCAAACTTTGTCTCCAACAATCTTTTATGACCTTGTTCTGGAAAGAATGTCTTCAACCTTTGCACTTAAAGGTTGTGAGGATGCTTCTTAACTCAAATTAGATTGGATAAATTTAAAATAGTAATATGTTATTACTTTTATAACTTATTTTAACCGTTACCTCACGCTGAAAATACTATATTGATCAAAATTTGAGACACAGAACAATATATAATCCATCTATATGTTACATTCGTATGGAGAATCTGTCGTAGACGTAGCCTATTTTTGGGTGAGCCACGTTGATAGGGTACCCCTGACACATGAAGGTTTGTTGTGTGTCATTTTCTTGCTATTATTCTTAGGTCATTTATATAGTTCTAGAATACTTTACATCATTTCTCTACAAACTAGTATGCAGAGTAATAGAATTTGTTTGTGTGGGACTTTAAGAACGATGTGGTCTAGCAACTCATTTGTTGCGGACCTATATGCGAATCGTTGCCCTCTTACGCAATAGTAAATAAAAACAAATGTTCTGCACATTTCCTCAAAATAAGTTACTTAAATCTCTTAAAATTATTAAAGGAGAAATTAAATAATATTGTATCACTTCAAACATAAATTTATTTTATTACTTTAAAGATATTTAAGTAACTTACTTTGATTTTTAATTCAATTTGTTCTTAAGAAAATGAATTTTTATGATTTTTTAGGCGGAATTTTTTTTATGATCTATATATTGATCAACATACACTTATGTGGATCAAATATATAGTTTCTTAATTAATTACTCTAGATAGAGAATTTTACAAATGTAACACATTTAAAATACATTAAATTTGAAATTCTTTCAATTCAAATTACTTCATTTTTTCAAATATTTTGTTTGGATAAGATAATTCAAATTTATTGAATTTTAATTTTCTTTTTTTGGATAAAGTATTTCAATTCTTACTAAAAATAAAAATTTATTTTATTAAACAATATTTAATAAGAAAAAATATTGATTAAATTGTTATAGCTAATAAAATAGATATTTTAACTTGATCACATGAGTGTGGTTCTAAATTTGTTCATCAACACACTCATCACAGTATCGTGGAGTAAGACAAAAAGTTTTGTAACTAATGTTATGGAGTTCTGCATACTAAGAAATGACTTCAATCACCATTAGCAAAAAATCTAAGCGACATATCCTTAAAAATGCTAAAAAAAATAACTCTTGTCAACGTTAACTAAAAAGTAATTCTAATTAATGTCGACTGAAAAACTTTTAGCCTCTATCAAGCAAAAAATAACATCAGACAATTTTGTCAAAGAAAAGTAGGTTTGCAGAATTTCAAATTCTTATTTTTTTAAAGGAATTTGAAATTCTACAATTTTAATTAATCAAAATGCTTTTAAAATGCCTAGAATTTGAAATTCTTTTAAAATTTCTCATTCAAACAAGATATTTCATCACAAAGCATTTGAAATTTCAAAATGAACTAAATTGTCCTCTTGAAATTCCTCATGCAACCACATTGTTAATGAATTTTTCTTTTGTTATTAAATTAAATTGTCATTTGATTTAGTTTATTTTAGGGAAATTAATGATCACTTATTTTTACAATTTCTTATATAAATTTTATAAAAATAATTAATTATTTTCTAAAATTTATCTCAAACCAAACTTAGACAAGATACGTAATCACTACTATTGGTATTAACTTAGAATCTTCAAATGGAGAAGCACCTAACAGTTTCTTAGCGTCTACGTTTATGTGAAGCGTTGATGAGTGCAAAAAGTTTTTTACAATACTCGTGCAAAGTGCATTGATCGCATGTAATAACAGATAAATATATTGGGTCAATCCACTGGACTTGCTTATACTCAGAAATGTCACTATTTTTTACTTGTACTAACAAAAAGATAGAAATAGCTAAACTACCAAACATAAAATAAAATAAAAAACTAGTAGTTACACATATGATATTCAGTTGGGTTTGATTTCACTAAATCATTCCTCAAGTGCATAAATGAACTCAAAATCCTTATTCACTACTCATGTTCCCATTACCCATAAAAATATCTTTAACCACTGAACTATTTGGACTTTAGACTATGGATCCTTCACGCAATCTAAAGTCAATAACTTGTATTAAGACAAGGAGCTTAAGATGGCCAATGAGTTTCATTCTCTCCCGAGCAACAAAACCCATTGGGAGTTCTTCTCATTTTACAATTCGAAATGCTCTCCCAAACTCATTTAACAAGTAAAATCTGTGAAAGATAGAGAAAATAATGCACATGGTAAAGAAGAGCACTAATATTAAATAATAAACTTAGATTAAAAGAATAAAAATACACAAGAGTATAGGTTCAGTTACATCAAATCCCAACAAAATAACAACCTAACTAACCATTGGGATGGATGGACAAAAATGGGTCTGGAGTGTGCCCTTGGTCAGTAAGGTGTGTAACCCCAGGTCAAGAGACAACGTGAAACCCCTGGACAAAACCCCCTAAACTGACTAACACTTGCCTTTTATATTTTCATATCGGAGCACGGGCACCCAACGGTCAAAAAGTGGCCGTTGTGATCCATAAAAGTCCTTCATGGCTAAGTTTCCTCGGGCATTGGGCAGTAGCATACTGGGCGTTCAGCACCCAACACTGGGTAGTGAATTTCATGTTTTATCAAAATCTGGGTGCTCATGTGCTGATGCTGAACCAAATTTCTGACTTTTCTTTGCTTCTTCAGTCATTTCTAAAAACTTGAGTAAAAAACAAATAAAAATAAGCAAATAACATAAACATATGCATAAACTCAAATCTAAACCTAAATTTCTAGTTAAATCTAATTCTAAGCAAAATAAGAGGAAAATAAGACATTAAATAAGAAAGATTATGATAACTGCTCTATTTTACCTATGTAAAAAAGGTAAATTAGGCAGTTATCAAACATCTAGTATTTATGTCTGGTTGACACATCTGTATCCAATGTGTTTGCGTCTGTAGATACCAAACTAAAACATCCTTTATTTTAGTAGTTTCTAGATATATTACATGTTGCTTTCATACGTCATGTGATTTATTTACACCATGTGGATTTGTGTGTGGCCTATAAATACCTGCATGTAATTGTTTTGTAACTAACATGGTGTTTGTGCACTTTTTCGAGATTTAAACACAATTTTTCTTTCTCATTTCACTGTTGATTTCTCTATTGTTCTATTGTTGTGTCATTATGTTGGTGAATTTCTTAAGTGAACCATAACAAATGGCATCGTCTGTGGGAAGAAAAAGAAATTCAAGAAGGATAAGAAGTGATGGCAACCAAGTTCGATATTGAGAAGTTCTTTGGGAATAATGATGTTGAGTCGAGGAGAATCAAGATAGAGATTATCTTGATACAACAAGGTGTTGAAGAGGCACTAAATGGAAAGGTGAATATGCCATCATCTTTGATTTTGCATTAGGAGAGAAGATGATTGATAGGGCTCGAAAGGTCATCATCTTGATAGAAGAACAAGTTGAAGTCAAGGAGAATCAAGATAGAGACTATCTTGCTACAACAAGGTGTTAAAGAGGCACTAAAGTGAAAGGTGAATATGCCATCGTCTTTGGTGTTGCATTAGGAGAGAAGATGATTGATAGGGCTCGGAGGGTCATCATCTTATGCCCTAGGGATAAGACACTGAGAGAAGGTTTTAAGAAGAGAATTGTTGCTGGGATGTGGGCTAAGTTGGAGTCTTTCTACATACATGACAAAATCTCTAGCTCATAGATTGTGTTTGAAGCAATAATTGTTATGATAGAAGAACAAGTTGCAAACTTTAACAAGATTTTGGACAATCTAGAAAATATTGATATAGAAGGCTTAAAAAAAGACAAGGATGAACTTTTCTTCAATTTTTTATTGAAATCCTTTAAGCATTTTAAGTAAGTGTTATTGTATGGTAAAGAGTAGACGATCATGTTGGAGGAGATTTGGACATCGATTTGGATCGGGGAGTTTCAGAAGCTCCAAGATTCAAAGACTGGAGACCTGGATATTCATTTGAATATAATAAGGAGTAAAGACAAGGTGAAAGACATAAGGGGGAAAAAGTCCAAGAACGGTAAAAAATGGAAGGTTGATTAGAAGAAGCAGATGAGGTGCTTCAAATGTTAGAAGCTTGGTCATATCTAGAAAAATTATCTTGATAATGGAAAGAAGGACTCTTAAAAGTCAGAAGAATCAACAGGTGTTACAGAGGCTATGATAGTTACAAGTTTGTTGGGTCTATAGTGACATCTTCATGTGACTAATAGAGGAGTTACCTCATGGATTCGGGGTATACATACCATATGTGTCTAGTGAAATACTTTTTTAAGACTCTATAATTGAAAGAGGATGGGACGATCATCCTTGGGAACAAAAAGGCCTATAAAGCACAAGTCATAGGAATGATTAGACTGAGCAAGTTTCATAATCAAGAGATACCGTAGGGGTGAGGTATGTTTTGGAGTTTAAAAAAAATCCATTGTTTATAAGAATTTTTATGTTTTTGGTTATTCTACAAAGATTGAGGGTGGGATGATGAAGGTGTCCAAATGAGCATTTATAGTTTATAAAGGTAAGAAGAGTAATGGATCGTACATCCTAAATGGTTCTACCATTATTGGGCATGCATTTATTGCCATTGAAAGATTTAGGATAAGGCTAAGTTATAACATTCAAGATTGGACCATTTTAGTGAGAAAGGCCTTGTAGAGCTTGATAATCAAAACATATTGATGGATGATAAATTGAAAAAGCTAGATGTCTACGACCAATGTGTTTTGGGCAAGTTGCATAGAATGCAATTTAGGACTAGAAAAACAAATAACCTATAGATTGTTTGAGTATGTTTATTCATAACTGTAGGGTCCCTACAAAATGGTGAAGAGTCTTATTTTGTAAGCATTATTGATGTCTTAAAAAGGAGAGTCTAGATGTACATTCTAAGGATCAAAGTGGAAACATTCCAAAAGTTCAATAAATGGTATACTCAAACAAAAGCAGCAAGAGAGCAAGCTGAAGGTACTCATAACATACAATAGTTTGGTATTTGTTTAAGATGAGTTCAACTTGTTTTGCATGAACTAGGGGTGAAGAGGCATGTGACTATTGTGGGGACTCCTCGATAAAATAGATTGTTGATAGGATGAATAAGACCATTTTGGAGAAAGTCAGATGTATTCTCTTGGAAGTGTATCTACCCAAAACCTTCTGGGAGAAACTACTAGTACATGGTATATCTGATAAATAAATTTCCTTCATTTTCTCTAGACTATAAGAGGCCAGAGAGTTAAGAGTGGACAACTAGCATATTTCTCCCACCTAAGGGTGTTTATAGTCCTAGTGTATGCGCTTGTCAATTAGGATGAGTTGGAAGCATGTATATCTTCCTTGGATATGCTGAAGGAGCTAAGGGATATCGGTTATGGAAGTTGGAGCCTAGACTGTCTATATGATAAGAGCAATATGGGTATGCTAAATGGAAGGTCTAACGAAAACAAGGAGAAAACTCATATTAAGGTGGAATTGTCCACTAGCAACATCAGACTAGAGCGTTTGGTTAAGCATATGATGATGTTGAGGAAGCAACATCTGACTTCATGGGGGAAGAACATGTTGTTTCAGACTATCAAACCCACTCTGAGGTTCGGGCATGTTGATTTCATATGTTATGCTCTTAGTGAAGCTAAAGAGATAAAAGGCTCAAAGGATGAGCCAAGAAACTTTAAGAAGAGACAACATTGGTAGTCCTTCATAGAGGATGTGCTTGAATCTATGAAGTAGAACTACATAGAAAGCTTGTGGTCTTATTCAAGAGTGAAAAGGTAGTTAGAGGTAAGTAAGTCTTTAAGAAGAAAGACAAAATTACTTGGATGTAGGTGTAGTTCATAGTCAAACTTGTGGATAAAGGCAAATAAGTAAGTGATGATTGACAAGCTCAAGACGAACATTAAGGGATGGGCATAGATTGGATTTTTAAAAAATTCAAACCACATTTAATATGTATCCATTTAAATGGGTATGGAATTTTAAAAATAGATTTGGATTTTTTTATGAATTCATAAAATAGATTCATTAGTCTCTCCTAGCCCACTACAACACGAAATGTAATGAAGTATATTAGATTATTTCCTTCTAGACTTATGAAATTCAAAGAATGTAGTGAAGAAGCTAATATTAAATATAATGGTCAAATTTGTTTGGATGTTGAAACAAGGTGCAATTCAACTTACTTGATGTTGGATGTGTTTTTGAAATATCAATGCAAAGTTTAATAACTCAACTTCAAATTGAAGCTCTAAAAGTTAAAATTGGTTTTCAAATTATTTTCAATCCATTTTAAAAATTCAAATCCATTTTAAAAATTCCAAATCCATTTTTAAAATCCAAATTCATTTAATTCGTATCCATTTAAATGGATACATATTGGATGTGGATTGAATTTTTTAAAATAGATAAGGATCAAATCCAACTCATGCATACCGTTAACGAAGATGGAGTTTGGATAAAGAGTAGTGGAAATCAATAATGAAAAAGATGTGTGTGAAGACCTAAGAGGTATGAGGTCCTTAATTTGAAGTCATGGTAGAAATTGTTGGTATTGACCCAGAATTTTTAGATGGTAAAGCATCTAATGGTTTATGAACAAGTTTGGTAGAAGAAATTTTTGTTGAGAGTATCTCATGAGAGTGTTTCATGGTCGTGTCTAATGCAGAGCATCTAATGGTTGTGTTTGATGCAGAGCATCTTGTAGTTAGTCTAGAGCTAGTGTTTGTGTATGTGTAGAGTGTCCAGCATTTGCATCTGGTGAGTGCCTACGTATGTGTTTGTGAACACCAGATGGGAGCATATCCTTTGTTTCAGTAGCTTCTTGATATATCACATGTCTCTTTTATAGATAATGTGAGCTAATTACACCATGTGGACTTATGGTTAGCCTATAAATACCTTCCCGTAATAATTTTGTAACTACCTTAGTGTTTGCGCATATTTTTTAGATCTTAAAACAATATTTCTTTTTCGTTTTCACTCTTATTTTCTCTCATTATATTTGTGTTTGATTTGTTGACACTTTCTGAATTGTCTTAATGAATTTCTTGAGGAACCTCATAGCTACTGTAAAAGTGGGTGAATGATTAAGAGAAACTATAAAACTATATATTGCTATAGATTGACTAAAACTAAAAGGGCAATCCTATTGTTATTATATGTAGGGAAGCGCATGCATGATGCATGTTTAATGCGTGCTACACTCCTGAGCTGAGCAATGATGTTTCCCTGATTTCAATTGAAGGCTAAGCCTTTCTTGTGAAAGATCCTATATAGCTAGTGGTGAAAGAATTTATTGGCCGCGCATCTCCTAACGAAATAGAGTTTCCTGTAACTTTTTCTTTTATCAATCTAATTATTAAACACGATCATTCTTTCTTTCTCCTTTCTTCTAGCTTTCTATTAATGATCCAAATTATTCATGTTCTCTCGTTAATCTAGCCTAGTGGTAACAATAGAGTTGAGTATATTCCCAATTTCGTTAATCCTTGTCATTTGCATGTATTTGCACGAGTTTATGTTAAACAGATATATTCCCAATTTTTATAATTAAGTATATGTGGATATTCATAAATATTTGTTAAAATATGTTTGTAAATAAGTAAAATAATTAAATTAAAATAAAGAATTTTAGGGCATATATGTAGACTAAAAAGTAAAAGAAATAATTTATATTAAAAATTAATAATTTTGAAATTGTATTTATATAAAATTAAATTAGACTAACTTACTTTGTATATAAGAAAAATTCACATAATTTCAAATTGTAAGTACAAGCGTTTTATTTTTTGTCATAAAAAATATCTATTAAGCTATCAAATTTCAATGCAAAGTGAGTTTTATTTGTAAATATATCTATAAAAGTTAGGAACCTATTCTTGAAAATTGGTAAGAAAGAGTAAGAAAGAACTTATTTTTTAATATACCTATTGTAGTGAACTGAAATTTTTATCAAAATCATCTTAGGTCAAACATGATCAAGCTTATCTCAACCTAGACTTTTCAAATATATGGTCGAGCTAATCTCGACCCAAACTTGTCAGATATAATATAATATAAACATTATATATTAACGAAGTAGATTAACCTTAAACTATGATTAATTAGCCTAAACCAGATTAATTAGTCCCTGGGCCTTTGCTAATTAAGACTCATGATCTTAATCACCTTCTAACCTATAAATAGTAGGCTATCAGCAGTGAATGTTTTAGGTTATGCTAATAAGACAAATTAGCTCTAAACAGTGCTTAATTCAAGCAAAAAGTAACTTGATAGTTGGAGTGAACCTTGTAGATCACTCTTGAAACCTTCGATATCTTCCACACCCGTAGGAAGTAAAAACCCCACGTAAGGAAATCACTACTGAACTTATATTTTCTAATTAAAAAATATGATAAATGGTATGATGATTATCCTTAAAATATAAGATTTCTTATAGGTAGTATAACTTAGAAAAGAAGAATGCTATAGAAAGAACCATAGGAAGAAATATATTATGAATAAAATTAGAATACTAATATAGGAACATATTTTTAATTTAATATATTTCTTTTAATTTATATTCTTTTCTCACATCATAAATTATATAATTTTTTTTCTTTTTCACTAGTTATTTAATATTATATACATAATGGATGTCCATTATTCCTTTTCTTTAAAATTATATAGACAATTCTTAATTAATTATACCCTCTTTAGCATTTTTTTTTTCAAAATTATCGTTTTTTTAAATAAATTTTTATACATTACAAACTGATTGCAAGAATTGACAACGTAAATGGAAGTGCCTAACGTGATCGTGGAATCGCGGCCATTAATTGAAGAAGCCAAACTTCAAAAGCATGTTATGTTGAACTCTTTCTTCCCTTCTCTCGTAAACGAATACGCTAAACCCTCTAAATCAATGAATACTCTCTAAATTTGACGTTTAATAATTTTCTGGAGTATCAGATATGAAAAATAACCAAAATATCCTTAAAAAATTTGATTAGTTTCTTGTAGTAAAAAAGTTATTAAAATTAATAGGGAAATTTTATTTTAAGTTTAGAATAAATTTTCGATAATTAAAATGATTTGTATAAATTTATAACTTTTGCCCAAAATGAGTGAAATATCATAACTGATGGTCCAAAGTCAATCAGTACTTTTTAATTTAGAAAAATGATAGAAAAATTTTATAATTTAAAATTTTGGGTGAAGAATAATTTTATAAAATTATATGGGTGGTAATTTAGTTGGGCTTTACTAATTCGATGGGAATTTCAATTTCCACCTACTATAGTTTAAATTCTTATTTATTAGTGATAAAATAATAATATATTTTCAATGATTTTAGTCTTCAATAATGATTCGTCGATAAACTTTTGCCAGAGAGTAAAAGAAAATTATAATTTTTTTTACTCTTTGGTTATGCATTGCCGGAGAATAAAAGGATTTTCAAATTTTTTTTCCAGCAATGGTTTGTCGGAGAGTAAAAAGATTTGCGAAGTTTTTTACTCTACGGCAATGCATCGCTGAAGAGTAAAAATTGAGACATTTTCATGATTTTAAAGTGGGTTGATTGTGAAGTTTAAGGTGCATTGCAAAGTTTAATATGCTTGCAACAATTGGTTGCATGTTATGGCTTGCAACAATTGATTTCATGATTGGTTATTATAACTTTTAGACTTGCATCAATTGATTACATGGTTGGTTATTATAAATTTTATGTGTGTTTTAATTGACTGCATGTTAGACTTCTTTCCATTTGTTGTATGAGTTTACATTTTTATACGTTTAGGATTTATCATTTAGTTATTATATGAGTTTACATTTTTATACGTTTAGGATTTATCATTTAGTTATTATGCTTGTAAAAAAAATTATTGAATATTGAATTTATATAATTTATTAAATTTCTTTAATAAATTCTTATAATAAATTTATTAAATTATTCAATATATTGAATTATTAAAATAAAATTTGCAAATTTACTAATATACCCTCAGTTTATCTCTCCTAAAAAAGCAAACATTTTTAATTATATTTCTCCGTCATAATTCCTTTTCTCGTTCTTACTTTAGTCTTCTCTATAATCATACATACTTTGTTTTTTCGGGGATTTGTTCAGTATCTCTTCCTCAAGTAAGTTTATTTTTTCATAATGTAATTAACTATAGTAAAAATATAATTTTAGACAAAAATTATGTTGTGTTAATGATTTATATGTGAGTTTTCAGTCATAGAGCATGCAAATTTGCAAACTTTTGTACTCTTCAGCTCCTGTTGCAAATATTTTGAAGAAATAATGTATATTTTAATATTTTATTTACAAATTTTTATTTTTATTATTTTATTTCTTATGTGTTATAGAAAGCAAAATAAATTTTTAAAAAATCATTTAATCTTATCCATTCTTAATCGGATTAGATTAAATTTTATGAGATTGAATTTCATTTTACCCCAAATCTGATTCAATCTAATTTATGAACACCTATTATTTACTTAAATATAATTATTTAAATACATAAGTAAATTACTTTATTATAATAATTAGTTAGAACAAATAGAAAGTAGGCAACACCAAATTAACTATTAGTAGATGTTAAAACTTCATATATATATATATATATATATATATATATATATAAAAAGAAGTTGAAAATATTAATATTAAATTTATTAAATTTTAATCTTTAGCTAATATATTTAATTTATGAATTCTCGAAATGTTTTGATATAATTTAAATGTTTGTAGCACAATACTAAATATAGTATTAAATATTTGTGATTTTAGTTTATTTTTTTGTGTCACGATATTATTTTCAAAATTTATTCATTTTTTACAATGTTCTTTTTTGTGTCATTCTTTATGTAAATTCATGTTCTTCAGCATAACTTTCTCTTTTATATTAAATATTTGTAATTTTATTATTACTAAAATTATGTAAATTTATGATATTATTAAATATATAATATAATTTTTTTTGTATAAAATTTTCAATTTTTTATATAACGTCAATGTCAATTATTAAGTGTTTAATTAATGAATTATTACTGCATAATATCAATGTCATTTTTTTATATAATATTTAGTGTGTAATTAAAATTAATCTATTTTTATGGGTAATTCATTTTAATTAAGTTTTATTAAATATACAAAATAATTTTTAGTGATAATTTTTTTGGTTAATATAGTTTTTTGAATTCTTGCAATTATTTATTCTTAAAAGTATTTTAAATTAATTTTTTTTATTAAATTTTTAATTAAAATTTTAAATTATTGTTGGAGGTTTTAATGGATTTTTTTAGAAATATTTCCAACAAAATAAATAATGAAGACAACGAATTAAACTTGAATGATGGTGGATAACTCTACATTTATCAAGGATAATAAATTATTAAGAATGTCATTGATTTTACGAATTCATTCATTAGCATAGAGGTGCAAATCATATCAATATTTGCATTAATATAATTTTATTTAATTATTAAGTAAAATATTTAAAAATTATTTATTCCTTGAACTAGGTGTTTTTCCTAGAAATGAGTTATTAAAATGGGTTAGAGGAGTTGCATTTCAAAATGACTTTGTGATCGTAATATTAAGGTTAAGTACAACCGCAAGTAAAATTTTTGTGGATCTATGGTGTGAGTGAAGTGGTACGTATAAACCGTACAAAGATTATGACGAGTATGTTTGTAAAACAATGAGACCACAAAGTGTAATTGTCCATTCAAATTAAGAGGGCAACATTATGGGTTTCACAATCATGCATTGACGGAAACATTAATTGGTCATTCATATTTTGACCATTTGGTAGACGAGGAGAAAACATTACTTGGTGATTTGACAAAAATATGGTCAAATTGAAGAACATTATTCTCACCTTGAAAGACCACAATGAACATAGTGTTACAACCATTAGTCAAGTGTACAGTGCAAGAGACACATTTCGTAAATCTCAAAGAGGTCCTAGAACAGAAATCCAACATTTAATGAATTTAATAGAGCGTGATATGTATCTTCACTGCATAGAATGAATGAAGTTATAGAAGTTTTGTGTGATATCTTTTGGACACACCCTAATTCAGTGAAATTGGTTAACACATTTAGCATTGTTCTGTTGTTGGATAGTACATATAAAACAAACAAATATTGACTATCTTTGCTTGAAATTGTTGGTATGACATAAATTGGTATGACATTTTCTGTAGTCGTTGCCTACTTAGAGTCTAAATGAAAAAGTAACTTTGTTTGGGCACTTCAATGTCTTAGAGACCTTTTTTGAAAAGTGATACAATGCCCAAAGTGTTTGTTACAAATAGAGATTTAACTTTTATGAAGGTAATCAAAATCGTTTTTCCAGAAACATCTAATTTGTTGTGTGAGTATATTAAAAAAAATGTGAAGCCTAAATATAAAATATATGTCCATCCGCAAGAAGCATGAGACCAAATTATGCAGTCATTCCTTGATCTTAAAAAGTGTGACAATGAAGATGCATTTGAAGGATATCTTTGCAACTTCGAATGTATTTGTCAACCTTAACATCTATTCATTGATTATATTATAGACACTTGGCTAACCCCTTATAAGGAAAGATTTGTTAAAGCTTAGACCAATTAGTTAAAGCACTTAGGGAACACAACTATTAATAGGTATGATTTATGTTAACATTACTTTTACATGTTTAATTGTTAATAACTAACTTGTATTTATTCTTAACAGGGTTGAGTCATCGCATTCAACTTTCAAAAAATTGATACAAACTAGCATAAGTGACCTTTGTAATTGTGGGGATGTTATAAACAATATGGTTCAATTGCAACATACCCAAATTAAAACATCTTTTGAGCAAAACATCAATTTTGTTGGACATGCATTCAATCTGACGATGTATAAGAATTTGCATGGCTTTGTGTCAAGGTATGTAATGAATCTTATTTCACTAGAATATCAACGAGTCAAACTTGTTGGTACAAATAGTTCAAAGTGTAGGTGTGTAGTGAGGATTATACATGGTATTCCATGTGCATGTCAACTAGTCACATATGTGGTTAAGGGTATTCCTATTGGTGCATTTCAACAAATATAGAGGCAACTTAGTTTTGGTCATGATGATTTGCATAGTGATGAAAAATTGACAATTTAGCCACAGATTGATGTCATTTGTCAACGTTTTAACAAGGTTGATTCCCTGGAAAAATCAAAATCAGAGACAAATTAAATGAAATAGCATATCTTGTTTGTACTTCAATGTATCCTCCAAAAGAGAAGGTTAAGACTAAAAGAAGTCTGAATCCAGCTAAAGAACAAGTTAATAAGTTGGAATTTGAATGTATCTCTTTGTTCATTACACAGTGACTATATAACAGCCTCAAAAGTTAGCTGGTCCAACTATTGTTTGTATTCAAAGGTTGATGGTCTACGTTTAGAAACATTCCAATGCAAGTCGTGGGGATTTGCCTTATCATATCCAATGGCTAATGATCTTGCCCCAATCATCGAAAAGTGTTTGTAGACCTAAGCCTGCATAAGACATTAACTTACACATATCAATTATACGTAATCCATGAGAAATTATATAAATATATCACATGTTATAAAAAGTATTAACCTGAATCAAAGTGGCCTAACACGCACATTGTCTTGTCTTATTGTAGCTTGTCTCATCAAGATGATGATACAAATGTGTCAATGCAACCTCACCTTAAGAATATGCAGATGTTTGCTGAAGGTCACTAAACAACTTCAGATACGTTGCACAAACATAGGTGTTATTGTTGTCTACAAATAGGTGCACCCAACAAGGTGAAACAAATATGCTTGAATAGCCTACTGCCAATTCCTACTTGTACATCTTTCTTCATACACTTCCCTTAGCCAAGACAGAGATACAAACCCCCATAGCTACAAGCAGTAACCTTGTCAAAGGATTCCTACAGTGATACGCCCAACAACTGCATTAAAACAGGAATTGTCATTTCCATGTTCATGTATTCGTAGCTACAAAACACACCATCACTGGTAGATACAACAAGAAGGACACATCATCAAGTGTGATCGTCATGTCCCCGATAGGTAGATAAAAACTAGATGTTTCCTTGTGCCATCTCTTCACAAAGACAAATAAGGTTTGCGTCGACTATCTCAGATGTACAACTAGCTAACGACAATAACTACAATTGTTAACATACTCTTAAATTCCAGCAAGAGGATCTCCAATCATATGCAATTTTCATCCATGTGCTATGCATTTAAGGTCAAGATGAAACTACAAAAAGAGAGTAAATTATTCATTATGCCAAACACATAATAAGTAATTAAATAACTATACTAAAAAATTAATAAATTACATACATGAATATAATACATGTAACAAACTACATTAACCAAATATTTAATTAAATAACTATACTAAACACGTAATTCATTAAATAAATTAATATAATAAATATGTAATTAGTATACTAAAAAATCAATAAATTAAATACATGAATATAATACATGTAATGAACTACGCTAATCAAATATTTAATTAACTAATTATACTAAACACATAATTTATTAAATAAACTAATATAATAAATATATAATTATTATAATAAAAAATTAATAAATTAAATAATATAGACTTACTTTGTCATTCCAGATGTGATGTTCTACATGATCACCATATGACATTAAAAAACTAGTATTTTCTTATCCTCTTAGAAAACACATTGTCACAGATTCTTCAAGCACAACACATTGGTCTTTAACCGGATCATCTTGTTGTCAGCATTCGCCTTTTACGTGTAGACAAAGTCAGACATACACATTCATTACCAATATCAAAATTATAAATAGTTTCACGTGTCTTAGGAATATCTGTAAAAGTATTATAAACAATAAAAAAATAAAATAAAATAACATTTTCTTACTTACAAACCATCTTAAACAAAATTTATTTCAAATTTCAATTTTTTAGTTATTTAAAACAATATTTATTTTAAATTTCAAAATGCAAATTTAAAATAATAATCAAAACAATATTTATTTGAAATTTGAATTAAACCCTAAATTATTGGAGTATACAAATAGATTAACTATATCACAAACAATGCTCATGGAAAAATTAAATCCTGATTATTTCATAAAAAAGAATTACTCTTCGACAAGATTCAGTCAAGAGTAAAAAAAAAGTAGAAATTTTTTTACTCTCCGACGAGATTCACTGGAGTTGTCAATAGTGTAAGTGAAACAAAAACGATTTTCTAGAATAGATGCATATTATAGGGGAACACGAGAAGAAGTAGAACACTAAGTGAAACAATGAGTGAACAAATAAGAATGGCAACGAGGGAGCCGTTGAGAGCAAAAGAGAAGAATGCAAAAGAAGAAAGAGATAGTGAATGGTGAAGAGAGAATAACTATAAAGAATGAGAAAAAAAATGAGAAAGAGAAATTAAGGTAAGTTGGAGGGTAAAATTGGTATTTAAAAAAAATTAAAAATAATAATGTTAAATGAAATTAAAGTAGATGTAAATTTAAAATCCCTCTACTGTTGGGCCTCTTGGGTTTCTATTTTCTAAGGATATTTTTATCCTTTTCAAACATTAAGGGTTACTATAATTTTATTTTAATTTTATTCAAAATAATTTCATTTTAGTCTCTGAATGTTTCATTTTTATCCACACTAATATAGCTAGATGCAAGAAGAATAATCAAAAAATTATTTTTAGAATTTTATTTAAGTCTCTCTAAAATTTTAATTTTTTACTCCAACTAACATAAATGATGATACACAAAAATTAATAAAAACATAACGTAATATCATCAACTACAAACACACTATCTCACAATTTTTCTTCACACAGTTATCAATGTCTTTAGGGGGAAATTTCATAGTTCACTTCACAAAATATCATAAGTCCTTAAACTTGTAAATTCCTTTTCACTTCTCACCTACTCTAATAAGTACTTATAATTTGAGAAGGAAAGAATTGTCACTGAATTACTGAGATGAATGCCCCCAGAGAAAGTGGATAAAAGAAATTAAGATGTGGCATATATAATAATTTTAGTGCTGATTATAGGTACTTTCCCAGTCAATATCTAGCTATAAAATTTGGCATGATCGATCAATAGCGCCGAGTGTTTATTCTGCTAGCTAACTCAATCTATACTATACACAGCTGTTCCATAATATGCTGGAATAATTTGGTACTAATTTATCGTTTTGGAGTCTCATTTATGAGAAAGACTTGCAGGGTACCCAACACCAACACGTAAACCTTGTACACAACCAATCAAATAAGTCCAACAAATAAATACTACTACTGATAAATAATATAAAGTTGTTGCCTTTATTTTATTTTTTGAAATTTGATAAGTCCGTCAATATTGTTTCTCCTGCAAATTTGCTTTCATCTTCTTTACTGTGACTTGAGTTTGTTGCTTCTGTGAATACAACACAATCAAAATCTACTTTCTGCTTGTGCTTTCTCTCAAAGTGAATATATAAATATGAGAATTTGCATATCATGTATATGTTGAAAATAATTGTAGATTAGTATCACTCAATATCTATTATCATTAACCGACAATATAAGATATGATCATTATATCAATATGGTTATTTATCTTTCACCGACAATATCTTAAAATATCAATATGGTTATTTGAACTGGGATTACAGTGAGATTGACTCTGTGATGGGTTAGGTCAATCAGATTAAAAAGCCCAATTAAGAGAGGTCCCTGCCTACCCTGGGGGGTTATAAATTTGTCATCCCATTAAGCAAATTTACACATCAGAATTATTCTCTACAATAACCCCTCAAAAGGTAGCCAGAAGAACCTCCTAGAGTTCTCTTCAATAGTGCTCATGGACATGAACATCAATTCAGGTACACATTCATTTCCATTTTTATCAATTCAATATTGATAGTTGTCATACTATAATTTGTGTCTAGTACAGTATAATTCAAACCTAGTTTATACTATTATGGTTGTCAATTGAACAAACCCTATTTTTAACATTAACATACTCACATATTGAGAGAGGGAGAGACCGAATGATACCTGGGGTGCGGCAGCAGTCGAGTCATCTGCCGGCAGCCGAGTCGCCCGCGGGGCCAGCAGCCCTGCCGGTGGTCCCGGCCTTGCCTTGCCGCACCTTCCTCGCGCCCTCGACGTGCCATGATCTGAACCTGAGAAGGGCGGAGATCGGAGAAAGAGGCGGGAGATCGCGTTTCGGCCGCCCAGATTGCGGCGAAGATCGCGTTTTGGCCCCCAGATCGCCGCAGAGATCGCTTTTCGGCCGCCCAAATCCCGTCGGATCTTGGAGTTTCGGCGCTCCACCACCACGTTTCGGCCGCCCAGATCCCGTCCGATCTTGGGGTTTTTGCGCCTTCAGCGCCGCCCGTTCCAGCAGCTCTCCATCGCCTTCGAACGGTTCCACCGCCGCGCTTCGAACCTCGCCCAGATCCCGTCGGATCTTGGAGTTTCGGCGCCTCCAGGGCCGCCCGCTCCACCGCCACCTCGCGCGCTTCGAGCCTCGCCGAGATCCCGTCGGCGCTGCTCCGCCGGCGCTCCAGAAGAGAAGGCGAAAAGATTTCCGGGATTTTTGTCGCTTCCAGTTTTGTTTTGCAGAAGCCCACTAACCTCACGGATAGGCGAAAAGATTTCCGTTTTTGTCGCTTCCGTTTTTTTTTTGTAGAACCCCACTAAAATCAAACCGCACGGATAGACGAAAATGCCAAAATTTTTTTTAAAAATTATTAAATAAATAATTTTTTTTTGAAATTTCATAATATTGAAATTTATTTAATTTTTGAGACGTAATTTCGAATTATTTTTGGCATATTACTCTCAAATTTTGAATATTGAATTATCACTTACAATATGATTTTTCTGTTAATTTGCATTGTGATGACCTGCCTACCCTGGGCATGATGATGTGAATTTTGTTTGTCATATTTTAAGATGATTAAAATCATATGAAATAAGCATGATTTATGCTATTAATTTACATAATTGTAATTTCACCTATCGTGGATGCATTTGTGTAAATTTATGAAATAAATATTGATTCATTATATTAGTGATAATTATACCCTATCGGTGTGTTATTATTAGTATAATTTGTTGTTGTACAATGCATTTCTCTTGACTTATGTTAATTTTTTTTTGTACCCTATCAGTGCTAGGATTTATTAATTTAAGTTATAATGTATTGTAATTTGCTTAGAAATTTATTTTAAACTGAACTTTTAAATCACTTTTTTCCTTTATTGTGATGTTCAGTTTTCTTCCCTAATTCTGTCAAAACTCTAAATGGAACAAATTATGAGGACTGTAAAGAATGTTAGATCTCTACCTGACCATTGACAATCTGGACTTGGCATTGAGAACGACGAGGCCTGCACCTCTTACAGATGAGTCTTCTGAAACTCAACGAATTTCTCATGAGAAATGGGAACACTCTAACAGAGTGTGCCTGAAGGTGATTAAATTCACCATGGGGAAATCTATCAGACAGAGCATTTCAGATCTTGATGATGCCAATGCTTTTCTGAAAGCAGTCGTGAAAAATTTACAACTTTTGATAAGGCATAGAAAAGTCAATACCTTTCCTTATTTGAAAAGACCAAATATGATGGTGTCAGCAGTGTACGTGAACACATTATGAAATTAGTGCATTTCTATAATAAGTTGAAGTCTCTCAAGGTTGGGGTTGGTGAAGACACTTTAATTTATCACATCCTGGAATCTCTGCCTTCTCAGTTTGACATCATGAAGACTTCATATAACATTCAAAAGCATGATTATGGAGTGGATGAATTGATTGCAATAATCACCCAAGAGGAGGAGTCAATGAAGAAGAATAAGACTAATAGCATTCAGTTCGTTACTTCTAATTCAGGTACTAAAGGTGCTAACAGATATAAAGGAAAGAAGAAGAAGGGTATAGAGAAAGCAGAACAACATTTAGAACCCAAGAAGAAATTCTTTAAAGGTTCTTGCAAGTATTGTAAGAAACGTGGTCACAAGGTCGAAGATTGCTTTATTCTGAAAAAGAAAGAGGAGAAGCGAGGTAATCTGCTAGCACTAACTTGCTTTGAATCTAATGTGGTTGATGTTCCTCCAAATTCCTGGTGGTTAGACTCAGGGGCTACTATTCATGTTGTGAATTCTTTACAGGGGTTCACAAGCCTGAGAAAACCAAGTGATGTTGAGTCGAAGATTGTTATGGGAGATGGAGCTGAAGTACCCGTTGCTGACATTGGAGTCGTCTCTTTATGTTTATCCTCTAGACACACTTTATTATTGCAAGATGCTGTTTATGTCCCTTCCATGAGAAGGAATTTGATATCTATTTCTGTTTTAGACAAATGTGGATACAACTTTTATTTTGGTGATGGAAAATTGGTGATTTATTATAATTCAACTGTTGTTGGTTCAGGAGTTTTGCATGACAGACTTTACATGTTAAATGTAACTGATATGTCAGTTAACTCCATTCTTGGGAGTAAACATAACAGGATTGATGAATCTTCCTCTATGCTATGGCATAGATGTTTGGGGCATATTTCTAGGACTCGAATTGAAAGACTCATAAAAGAAGGTATTCTGCATGATCTTGACTTCTCATATTTTGACACTTGTGTTGATTGCATCAAGGAAAAGTTCACTGCCAAAACCAGGAATAAAAGTTCAAACAGATGTGACGATGTGCTACAATTAATTCACACTAACATATGTGGACCTATTACTCCTACTGCTATGGGTGGATATAGGTATTTTATTACCTTCGTAGATGACTTCTCCAGACATGGATGGATATATCTTCTTCAGGATAAAGCAAACTCTCTTGAAGCCTTCAAAACCTTTAAAGCCTTTGTGGAGTTGAAAACGGAAAAGAAAATTAAGTGTGTAAGGTCTGACAGAGGAGGAGAATATTATGGTCGTTATGACGAGACAGGAAGAAATCTAGGACCATTTGCTCGATTCCTTGATGAATATGGAATTGAAGCTCAATACACCATGCCTGGAACTCCTGAACAAAATGGCGTTGCTGACAGACAAAATCGAACACTCATGGACATGGTGAGATATATGTTATCACATTCATCTCTGCCAAAATTTCTTTGGGGAGATGCCTTGCGAACTGCTATGTACATTCTTAATCAGGTACCTAGCAAATTTGTGCCCAAAACTCCTTTTGAGCAAATGACTGGAAGAAAGCCGAGTTTGAGACATTTCCATGTATGGAGTTGTAAGGCAGAAGTAAGACCTTATAATCCTAAACAAAAGAAACTTGATCCCAAAACTATTAGCGGTTATTTCATTGGCTATTGCATCGGTTCTAGAGGATGTAGATTTTATTGTCCTTCTCACTCTACACGAGTTATTAAATCTGACCGAGCAATTTTCTTTGAGGATGACTTGGACAGTGGGAGTTACACACCTCGATTGATGACCCTTAGAGAAGATCGAACCATGCTTCCATTACCATCTTATTTTCTTCCTACAAACATCTCAACCCTAATGGTTCACACAGATGAACAAATTGTTGAGAGGCAAGATGAACAAATGACAGAGCCACAAGTTGATGAACCACAACTCAATGATCAACAAGTTGATGATGTTGATGTGGCCCCATTAAGACGATCTCAGAGAATATGCCGACCTTCTATACCAAATGACTATGTTGTATACCTTCAGGAGCACGAATATGATCCACATGATGATGACGATCCCATCACATTTCAGGAAGCACTTTCTAGTTCTCATGCTTCTGATTGGCTAAAAGCTATAGATGATAAATTGTCTTCCATGTCTCATAATAATGTTTGGGATCTTGTGGACTTACCAGCAGGTTGTAAGCCTGTTGGATCTAAATGGGTCTTTAAGACAAAACGTACTCCAGATGGAAAGGTTGATAGGTATAAGGCTAGATTAATGGCTAAAGGTTATAGTCAACGAGAAGGCGTTGACTATAAAGAAACTTTTTCACCAGTTTCAACGAAGGATGCACTCCGAGTTGTCATGGATTTAGTTGCTCATTATGACCTAGAGCTACACCAGATGGATGTAAAAACAGCTTTTCTGAATGGAGATCTTGCTGAAGATGTCTACATGGTTCAGCTTGATGGTTTTGTTGAGGCAGGCAATGAGCATTTGGTGTGTAAACTTAAAAGATCCATTTATGGACTGAAACAAGCATATAGGCAATGGTATTTAAAATTTGACCAGGTTGTCACTACTTACAACTTCAAGGAAAATGTTGCAGACCAATGCATTTACTTGAAGACTAGCGGGAGTAATTTCATCATTCTCGTATTATATGTCGATGACATTCTTCTTGCTTGTAGTTGTAAGAGCCTATTGGTTGAGACAAAATCAATGTTGTGTAGACATTTTGATATGAAAGACCTTGGTGAAGCTTCTGTTGTTCTAGGCATCCAAATTCTTCGTGATAGGTCATGTGGCATAGTTGGATTGTCTCAAAAGAGATATATCAAGAAGATTCTCAAGGAGTTCAACATGAATGTTTGCTCCCCATGTGTTGCACCTGTGCAACGTGGTGACAAATTATCTAACAAACAATGTCCTCATAATGATGAAGAAGTGAATGCTATGAAGAAAATTCCATACGCTTCCGCTGTTGGCAGTCTGATGTATGCTCAAGTCTGTACTCGTCCTGATATTGCTTTCATTGTCAATCCCTTAGGCAGATACTTGAGCGACCTAGGTTTGGGTCATTGGAAAGCCGTTAAAAGGGTCATGCGATATTTATAGGGAACAAGGATCATATGTTGACTTTTATGAAGTCTGATCAACTTCAAGTCACTGGCTATTCTGATTCTGATTTTGTTGGTTGCCCTGATGATCGTAGATCTACTTCTGGCTTTATTTTTATGATGGCAGGAGGAGCTATCTCTTGGAAGAGTGTTAAATAGTCTCTTACAGCTACCTCTACCATGGAAGCAGAGTATGTTGCTTATTTTGAGGCCACTCGCCAGGCCATGTGGCTTAAGAAATTGATATCTGATTTTAACATAGTTGAAAGCATTTCCAGGCCACTTGTGATTTACTGTGACAATACTGCTGCTGTGAGTTTCTCTCGAAACAACAAAAGCTCTACTTGTTCAAAGTATTTTGATATCAAGTATCAGTTTGTTAGAGAGCAAATTCAAAGTTTTCACACTCGGATTGAAAACATTGATTCTGAGGAGATATTAGCAGATCCACTGACTAAGGCCTTAACTGTTGGAGTTTTTCTTATTCATGTAACTCATATGGGTTTAGTCAAGGCTTTTAATGTATTAAGTTAGTGGGAGTCTGATTCTCTACTTTCTTTAAGAGACATGTTCTAGTTGACGTCATTTTCATGTTTCTTATTAGCATTTTATTTATGCTTGGACCATTGTAGTGTCATTTTTGGGACTACATTATGCCATACATTTTATGAAAAATATTAGCTAAATGCAAATGATAAATATCTCTATCGGAAATTTATTTTGTTACTCAAATTTTTCATATCGTTAATTAATATATGATATATCGACAATTGTCGTTTTAGCTTAATGATTTGTATGTTGATTATTGATTGACACTATCCAAGTGGGAGAATGTTGAAAATAATTGTGGATTAGTATCACTCAATATCTATTATCATTAACTGCAATATAAGATATGATCATTATATCAATATGGTTATTTATCTTTAACCGACAATATCTTAAAATATCAATATGGTTATTTGAACTGGGATTACAGTGAGATTAACTCTGTGATGGGTTAGGTCAATCAGATTAAAAAGCTCAATTAAGAGAGGTCCCTGCCTACCCTGGGGGTTATAAATTTGTCATCCCATTAAGCAAATTTACACATCAGAATTATTCTCTACCATAACCCCTCATAAGGTAGCCAGAAGAACCTCCTAGAGTTCTCTTCAATAGTACTCATGGACATGAATGTCAATTCAGGTACACATTCATTTCTATTTTTATCAATTCAATATTGATAGTTGTCATACTATAACTTATGTCTAGTACAGTATAATTCAAACCTAATTTATACTATCATCAGTATACAATTTATTTTTAGAATTTAATAAAAATTATTTTCTTAATAAATACACTTCAATAATATTCTAAATTTAGTATCATCAAATATTGTTTTTTAACGATAAACTTGTGTTTTTTTATGACAAATTTATATTTTTAATTAAGATTTCTAAAACCCTTATTAAGATTTAGTGCGGTAGAGATAGGCAAAATTTTGAATGGAAATTAGGAGGACGCATAATATTTACGTTTAAATTGTCAGTCAGAAACAAGTAATATTTGCTGCTAAATTCTCCAGCCACTGCTTTGCTTTGGAGGGTTGACGAGTATTAAACCATGAAACTGTGATGTGGGCAATGGCGCTTTCATGGTCATAAATAAAAGTTTCAATATTTCATGGTCACAGGTTCATAAATAAATTGATTTTTAAATTTATATTCAGTCGTAATTTTTCTGACTTTTAAAATAAATAAAAGTAAAATCAATAAATTTATTATAAATAAAAAATTATAATTGGATGTTGATGTAAAAATTATTAACTGATATTTATACGAATTAAACTCTTTATTAATTCGTTAACAGTTTTAATATATTTATTTCTTATTTTATGGAATGGACACGCGGGTTTATTTTATTGGTTGTGTCTAAGACTTATGTGTTAGGTATATATAAATATATTTTTATAGTTTATACAAAGTAGTAGTAGTATTGTACGTGTTAAGGCACCAAACCAAAACGGCATTAATGAACATGAGTAACATGGTTTTGATGGCCATTGCTTTGTAGTTTGTATTGGGTGATGCCCCTGAGACCCAGACCTGCCAGTTCATATCCATAATGGCGTCAGTCACATTCTTGAACTAACAAAGTTGTATTAATTTCAACCATGTTTGTTTTGGCTTCTTTTCTGTTAGCCGACTTGGTAACCCTTTCCCATCTTTTATTAGTCTTGAAAAGTTTGGTAGATTCATCATCAAAGTTCACTTTTCACCATCTCTAATTTGTACATAACTTACTCGGATTTCTTTATCCTCTTGATAGTTACCTTCTTGCCCCCTTAAAGATAAAAAGAATAGCCAGGATAACAATTAAAGAGATGCCTGCTTAGTAAAATGAAAAAAGATAAATCATACGGGTGGTGACTGGTGAGCATTTTAATTACTTTAGCCAATCGTCATTCTTTCCTGCTTACCCAAAAATTATGAGATAAAGAACTAATGGAATCGTCTCAGGTTACTAAAACTCCCAAGTTACATTAAAGTTAAGGTAACCCTAACGCAATTGATGAATGAATTATCTTAATCATACAATTAATAAATAAATTGATTATGTAACACCTATCATTTCAATTATCTTAATATTTCTCTCTCTTCTCTTCCTGTTTCTTTCTTTCGTAATATAATATACTTTAAACAAAATTTACTTTTATATATATATATATATATAAAATCTCTCTGACAATTATTTTCCTTTGTAGAATAATATATTAAAGAACGTCAAAATGCATTAAGTTCTCTTTAAAGTTGACTATTCCCTATTTCCACCCATTAATGTTAAGAAGCTTACAATGTTGAACACTTGTAAGTTGTAATAGAAAATACACTTGTCCATAGTCACAAAATTAATCAACATCTATTAATTCAACTTCTGTCAAAATCTCCGGCTAATTAAAAATTAATATAAAAGAAACTTATGTTTGAGAAAGAGGATGCCAGTAGCAGCTGAGCTTCTATTACTGCTTAATTACAATGTTATATGTTGTTGAAAATACACTTGTCAAAAATCACAAAATTAGTCAACATCTATTAAGTCAAGTTCTGTCAAAATCTCCAGCTAGTTAAAAATTAATATAAAAGACCCTTTTGTGTTAGAAAGAGATTGAAGTGCCTCTACCAGCGGAGATTCTGTTGCTGCTTCAGTTAACGTGTCTAGCGAAATATTCAAATATGCTTTCAGTATTTGCCATTTTCTGCGGATTTATATTACTCCTATGATCCTATATGTGCCCCTACTGGAGTCCCACCCACCATTTCAATTCAATTCTCATTTTCACGTAAAACTCGTAAATAAATGTTTCATGTGATTTTGCCCAATTTTAACTTTCTTGTGCCCAAAATACTAGTAGTAATGTTGATAACCACCATCTCCCAATAACCAATCATGGACCCGGCCCGTCAACAAATCCAATTGCCAACAGTGTCATAAACCAGAGTAAAGCAAGGGAACCATCAATTTAATGCATGCACACTACCATACGCCAGAGCAATTGAAAACAACCTCATCGGAAGAAAACGATAACCTGCCAACTGCATATCTGAATGATATTTTATGATTGGTAATGGTAGGTGTTTCTAATCAATAGCAGGCGCCATTATTTTAGCGCACAATCAGAAGACAATTATTAAGATTTCTTAAATGTAACATTCCTCACATACATACAACCTGTCAATCTTATTGCTAAATACATTTTGGTCATGCTAATGAAACTTCAATTCTCGCAGACGACAAAGCAAATCACTTCTTACATTTCAAGTCCTAATTACAAGCTTCCAATAATGTGCAAGCAAATATTACAAACTTGAAATTTAAACTGTGTTTCCCTTACATGTTGCACATATTCATGAATGCACACATAGATCCCCGATGGCGATCTCTATGCAAATTCACCAGAGGCCCATGTAATTGTTTGGAAAATAAACAGAAAAAAAAAACAAATATATATATATTTATGGAAAGGGGGATATGATATGGGAAAATAACCAATCTGACTGAGAAATGAGATCTGTAGTACGGCTAACAGCTGATAGAGAAGGGTTATGAGTACTCATCTATTTCATAACTGAAACCAATATGTTTTTGTTCTTCAATTATCCTAGAGCTTAACGATCTCAGGAATATGGACCGGATAACGATCAATGCAATCAGCCCAGGGCCCATCAAGCGGTGTCTTGATGCTTCTGTTGCACTTCCAGACAGCGCTGTTGCATTTAAAGCCACTTCCAAAGGCAATCTGCCACACCCTATCTCCTTTCTTCATCCTTCCCTTTGACTCAATGTAGTTGAGCTCATACCAGAGAGAAGAAGAGGAAGTGTTGCCAAATCTGTGAAGGGTCATTCTAGAGGCCTCAACATGTTGAGATGAAAGCTGAAGATTCTTCTGCAACTCATCAATGACGGCACGGCCACCAGCATGGATGCAAAAGTGCTCAAACGCTTGTTTGAAATCAGGAATATAAGGCTTCCATTTGGGGTTGAAGATTTTCCTGGCAATGAGGGTGAGAAGGAAGAGTAACTGCTCGGAAGCAGGAAGCACAAGAGGACCCATGGTAGTGATGTTAGACTTGAGAGCCTCGCCGGCAATAGCCATGAGATCCTTCTGAAGAGAAATCCCGACTTTGCCTTCTTTGTCTTCCTCTTCGAAGACACAACGATAGGCTTTGTCATCGGCACCCTTGTGAGTGCGAACAACGTGCACCAACCTGTACTTGGCCCTCCTACGTTCAGACCTACGGTTAGATAACAAAATAGCAGCACCACCCATTCGGAACAAGCAATTGGGAAGAAGCATGGCTCGTTCGTTCCCTTGGTAGTAGTTAGGAGTAATGATCTCGGTGCTGACGACGACAGCGTTAGAATTAGGGTGGACTTGGAGAAGGTCGCGTGCCAAGTCAATGGATATTAAGCCAGCACTGCAACCCATGCCGGAGAGGTTAAAGCTCTTGATGTTGCTCCTGAGCTTGTACTTGTTGATGACCATGGCGGACAAAGAAGGAGTGGGAGAAAAGAGGCTGCAATTAACAATAAGAATGTCGATGTCCTTGGGCTTGAGACCGGTGGTTTTGAACAAAGAGTCCATGGCGGAGAAGATAACAAGTTGGGCTTCTCCTCTGGCAGCTTCCATGGTGGGTTTGGGAGGGATGTAGTGAATAGCGGGAGGGAGACAGGTCTCTTCGCCGAGACCAGAACGTTCGAGAATCCTCATTTGGAACTCGACGCTCTTGGGGTTGTTCTTTAAGATGAGCCTAGAGTGTTCCATGAAGGTAGCAAAGGGAACGCGGCAGGTGACGGGGGGCTTGAAGCATGCGTAGTCAACAAGGTAGATGGTGCGAGGCTTCGACATCAAGTACACTGTGCCTGTGAATATTATCAGGAAGGCTGAGCAAAGGATTTGGACCAGATCCAATTGGAGGGACTTCCATATTTCCAGGATCTCATCCGGCCCTAAGCGTAGAATCTCTATTGAGATCCCAATCATTATCGGTATCAGAGTGAGGGTTAGAATGTGATTCACCAGGTATTGGTACCCAAGTTTCACATACTTGAGCTTCACCATTTCTGCCATCGATATCTTTTCTTCTTTTCCTTTCTTTCTTTCTTTCTTTCTTTCTTTTTTTTAACACACTTATAGACTAGACACAAGAGAATTGAAAATGGTAATCAATCCAACTTAGCTAGCTGCTTCTTTGCGATTCCTCCATTGTAATAAGTGTGGTTTTAAAGGCCACGGGACCCCTTAGGTCTGAACCGGGGCAGATGAGAGTATTTAATGAAACACTTCACGTCACTCAACGCTCACTTAACTTGCTATTAATTTTCATAACTCCACCCTTCCACGTCTAACTAAAACCCTAACACCCGTAAAAACTTTATCTCATTTACTCCTCCTTCTATCATCTAAATTTCTTTCTCTCGCTTTCCCCCATTTAATTCTCCTTTCCCTTCTCTCTTCTCTCTTCTCTCTTCTCTCTTCTCTCTTCTCTCTTTGCATTTTGCATTTTGCATTTTGCAATGCATTAACTAGATCTCCTCCCTCCTCCCTAGTGCCTGCATCTGTCGTCGTCTTACACTATTATTATACTACTAACACAAACTCAAATAAATCTCACCCATCCATCGTGGGGAACAAAATGTGTCAGATCAATGCCCAAAGTCTAATTAAACGTGGATTAGATACATTTTAATGCCCTCACATTTATATATATATTACGTACTTCCAAAATCAGATCGACCATTTCTTAGACTTTCATGCCGTTCACCCAAAAAATACACTTTTCTTAAATCTTTTTCGTACCAATTTATTTGCAACAAACGTGATTTCCATCAAAACCTATTTTATAGTTTTCATTTAAATTTTTAATTATATTTATTTTCAAAATAATATTTAGTCACCTTTCCTGGTCGGTCGTTTCATGTTTAGGCTGTTGGAATCAAATAACATTGATCAAGTTACATTTTTTTATCATGGAAAAATAAGTTTAGGCTATCTAATAACATTTACATAAAATTTATCTAATATATTAATCTGCATGTGTTGAAAATTATATTCATATTGCATGAAAAGGATATATATTTGGTGATTTATTATATTTATAATTAATTTTGATAAACTTAATTTTTATGTATATTTGAATACTAACTATATGTTTAGTTTGAACTGTATAAAGAATATTTTTATTGAAAAATACATGCACACGAACAAAAAGTCAAAAAAAAGAAAATCTTTCGTAATGCTTATCATTGTAATTACTACGGGCCATCATTTCATTTTTTGAAAGTCAATATGAGCCATATTTTATTATAAGAAAGGTTGTACTATTATAATTTACTTTTACTTGTTTATCCTAAACTCTCATTGTTCATTTTTTTCCAAAAAAAAAAACAGAAAAAAGGTGATATTTCCAAAAATATAATCATTCTAAGATTATTAATTTTAATTAATATTTGTCAGAGATTACATTTTATTTATGAGTTTAATTAATATGTAAAGTAAGTGACATTCAATTACAATTTTTTATTTATGGCTAACGAAGGTAAGTGTACTTTTAAAAAAATATCTTTAAACTTTTTATTTATAGAATTTAATTAATATGCAATGACAGTGTAAAAGATTATTACTGTACATATTAATTAACATTTGTCGAGAAATTATATTTTATTTATGAGTTTAATTAATATGTACAGTAAGTGACATTCAATCACAATCTTTTATTTATGGTTAATGAAGGTGAATGTACTTTTACAAAAATATCTTTAAATTCTTTATTTATAGAATTTAATTAGTATGTACTAATGATCTAAAAGATTATTATACTAATATTTAATCACTTTTTTATTTATATAATTTTTAAAATATTAGTTAGGAAAGCAAAACATACTATAGCTAGATCATATATATAAGTATAAAAAGTCATAGTTTTATTTATATGCTACTCTACATTGTACTTTAAACATGTTTTACGTTAAAGACGAAATATCTTTAATTATCTTTGGTTTTGGATGAAATCAACATGCTGCCAAAGTCTACGTCAAGAATAAATTAATAGATAACATTGACTATTCAAAACTTGTCAACAGTCAAGCATTGACTATTCGTTCATTTAATAATTTATAACGTAGACTGTAGTTTACTGATTTAATGCACTCACATTATTTAGGTATTCATATTTGTCAATTTTTACCTTTTAATTAATTACTGGAACATACGAACGGCAACCATGGGTCGCGACTTTGAGCCCAAAGAGAATGGGCGAGTGAAAGTTCCAATTCAGGGATTTAATTCTATATGTATGTGTAAATTTGGAATCTGTTATTCTGTAAGTAAATCTTAATATGTGAAACCTCCAAATTAGTCCTCATGAGTGACTTTTGGTTAGGGGATGTCCCGGGCTTAAAAAAATATTTATGAAACCTCCGTACCCTTATAAATTGTCTTTTTTACTGGATAGAGGTTCGTGACGAGGTAGAATTCAAATTTTAGTTTGGAAATGAAAACAACCGTTTTTGTACACTGAAATTAATTAATAAACAAATGTAGAGATGATAATGGGATGGGTGGCGGGTTTGACTGATAGTAGGTTGAGTAGCCTTAAATCCAAAAGGGTTGTTAAATCTTCTTATCAGACTAAGAATTATTACTATTAATACCCCACTCTTGTTATTCCTTTTATATTTTTGTTTATTTCTATTTTCTTACATTGGGCCTCTTGTCTGAGTTCATTATCTTTAGGTTAAATGTTTGTATTTAAATTGTTCCTCATAAGGGAATATTCGTTAAGAATATACTAAAAAGCCAAATTTCCTTTTCAGTTTCTTTTTATTCTCATTTACATTTCCAACACCCTAACATTTGGTATTTTCATTGTCCATCAATGCCTCCCAAGAATACCTCCAAGTATTTAGAGGATGCTCTTCAACTTATTATAGAAAAGTTATCAGCTCTTCAACAACAACTAGAGGCTCAACAAAAGCAGCAAGATAGTCGCCAAGAAACACTACAATCTTCCTTGGATGTTCTCTAAGACAAGCTTGCAGCTATTCCTACTACCCTTTCCTATCAACTGGTATGAATATTCCATTTAATCCTAACATCTCTTACCCTTATGGGATGTCACTTACTTCTATTACACTTCCATTAACATCTCCCTCTCCCATTCCTTGTTCATCAACCCCAATAGTTCCAATCCCCTAACTTTCACTATTTTCACCATGCCATAACCTATCCATACACTCACACAACATTTCCAATTCACCCAACACTTTTACCCCCACCCAACTATTTTCCTTTACTCGTCCTCCATCCCATCACACATCCTCGTATCATTATCCCTCCATGCACCACCCTAAATAACCCTTTCATCCTTTGATGGCTTAGCTCCCTTAGACTAGTTATTCCAGGTAAAACATCTTTTTGAATATTATCACATTCCACTGGATGAACGCCTACCTTTACTCAACTTCTAGATGCAAGGGAAGACCCTTAGTTGGTTTAAGTGGATGTTTAATAATAACCAACTACATGATTAGAAGTCTTTCACTAATGCTCTAAAACATCGTTTTAGGCCTTCTACTTTTGCTAATCATGAAGCTGACTTGTTTAAACTTAGAAAAACAGGTTCTATTGTAGAATATCAAGCTGTTTTTGAGCGTTTATGTAACTAAGTGACAAGTCTATCCGAGGAGTCTGAGATACAGTTTCCTAGGCCATTGGCATGGCTAAGTTGGTTGAGGATAAGCTCTGAGATAGCCACTACAGGGGACCTAGACTTCCCAACACTTTGTTTACTGCAGGAAGCAAGCCTGCACAATTCAGAACCCCACTTGTACAACCCTCACAACCTTCTTATCCCATTAAACGCATGACCACCACACAAATGCAGGAGCATTGTGCCAAATGGTTGTTATTATTGTGATGAAAAATTTGTAGTTGGACACAAATGTGTAAACGATAAGCTACTCTTAATTCTAGTGGATGATGAAGAACTGGATTATAGTGGTGCTAGTGAAGTTATACCTCTGTTGGAATCTAATGAGGAGGACATCATCCATTTTCAGTTGTCATCTCAGGCTACTATGGAAGTGTCATTTCCTAAGGTCTTTAAATTTCAAGGTTTCATTAAAGGGTTGACCATTACTGTTCTGATTGACACAGGGAGTTCACATAACATCCTTCAACCCCAGATTACGGCTACCTATCATGGCATACTTACCCAACCCACCCCAAATTTGGTGTAATTGTTGAAAATGGTGCTCATATTCATTATGAAGGTTTGTGCCCAAATGTACAATTGCAATTACAGGGACACTTATTTGTGGTTTCTTGCTATTTGTTTTCTATTGAAGGTGTTGATCTAGTTTTAGGCCTAGAATAGTTGTCTTCATTAGAGGTTAGTGTATGCAAATTTTGCAACTCATTCCCTCTCTTTTAACCATAACCAAACCCTTGTCACTCTAACCCAAACCTACCCACAATTACCCAACCCCTCCTCCTTACACCAATTTTGTCAGTTCCTTCACACTGACTATATTGCTTCAACCCACCTCATAACTTTCCTTACCCTAGACCACCAAGATCCTCACTTTTCTACCAACTTCCTTACCCATCCCGTTTTCTCTTCAACACCCACCTTTACAGGACATCTTACACCCAACATTATTCCAACAACCCAAGGGCCTTCCCTCTACCAGAACACATGACCACCTAATCACCCTCTTACCCAATACCTCACATGTTAATGTCAACCTTACAGATACCCCTATTCTAAAAAAGAAGCTATGGGGTTGATTATTCAGGACATGCTTCAATAAGGAATAATTATTCCTAGTCACAACCCTTTTTTCCTCCTCTGTTCTTATGGTAAAGAAGAAGGATGGTTCATCGCATTTTTGTGTTGACTATCACACTCTAAATGTTGTGATGATCAAAGATCATTTTCCTATTTCTACAGTGCATGAACTCCACTCAACTTCTATTTCTGTTTTTAAAAAAATAGACCTACATTCTGGTTACCATTAGATTAGGATAATCCCAACAAATACCCATAAAGACAACATTTCACATATGCGATGAACAATATGAATCTCTTGGTTCAATATCTCAAACACATTATTGATGACAATGGTGTTGCCCCTGACTCGGAAAAAGTGCAAGCTATTGTAAATTGGTCGGAGCCACGCTCACTCATGTCACTACAGTGCTTTCTTGGTCTCACTGGATTCTATAGGAAATTTATGAAAGGCTACGCCTCTCTCGCCTCTTATATCACTGGATTGTTAAGCAATAATACACAATTACAATGGTCTACAGATGCCAAAATGGATTTTACAGAACTCAAACAAAAAATTGTAAATGTGTCGGTCCTCGCCCTCCTAGATTTTCAACAACTTTTTGTTATTGAGATAGACGCTTCCCAGGTGGAAATTGGTGTTGTTCTTAGTCAAGTTGCTCATCTCATTTCCTTTTTATGCAAGAAGCTATCCCTACAAATGCAATTAGTTTTGACCTATGTATAAGAGTTATTTGTTGTCTCAAAGGCAATATGGTACTCATTGCAAAACAATTTCACATTTTTACAAACCAAAAAAACCTCTTCAAAGACTTGATGATCCAAACCATTAAGGCACCAGAACAACAAAAATGGGCCTGCAAATTACAAGGTTACAATTTTCAGATATTTTAGAAACCTGGTAAGACCAATGTCGTGGCTAATGCCTTTTCCCGTTGTTGTGAGAAACTACTTCTTCTTTGTGCGATTACGTCTTTACCCTTTTCCTAGCTAATGGAGTCTCTTTGTCAGTACTACGCCATAGACCCTACCAAATCTGCCATGGTAGCTCAACACTCCGAGGATGCAGATGGCCCAAAATAGTTGTGTTTACAAGATGGTTTACTATGGAGTCAAGATCGCATTTTCGTTCTTTGTTGGGGTGCATTACGTCAACAACTTACTACTGAATACCACTCCATTCCAAGTTTAGGCCACTCCAGCTTGAAGTCAACTCTAGCCTACTTGGCCACATCGTTTAGATGGAAAGGCATGTACAAGGATACAAAACAGTTTATCAGTAATTGTACCCAGGGTTATCAAACTCGAGAGTCTACGTAGAATCGTGCGAAACTTGACTCGTAAACTCCTAAGAGTTTAATTTATATAAAAATAATAAAAAAATATCTATAAATAACATACAAATAAACATTTGAACGACATAATAAGTCAAAATAGTAAATCATAATTCTGCAATAGTTACATAACTAAGTGTAACAATGCATCATTATCAAATAATAAATTTCGAGGTTGATAATAATGGTAGAACATTCTCATTTATGCTTGATGTTAAAAAAATGAAGGTTTAATGTTCTTGAAGACATTTGTTATTCGATTTAAGAATGACACATTAAATAAAAGATATTGAACTATAAATACATACAAAACAAATTGATTTTTTGACTCAACGACTCGGTTTGAGAGTTTATAGAGTTTGCATAAAGTCTACCAAGTTTACTCAGAGTTTACTAAAAAGAGAGCTTGTACACGAGTTAACTTACGGAGGGTAAGTAGACTCGTAAACTCATAAGAATTTAAGAGTTAACTCGAGAGATTGATAACCTTAATTGTACCATTTTCCAATAAAACAAATATACCATAAAAGAAACAGGGGTTACTTCAGCCCTTACCTATTCCATAACGCATTTAGGAGGATTTGACAATGGATTTCATCACCCATCTTCTAGCTTTATTCGACCACACAATTATTTGGGTTATCTGTGATCCCTGCCCCGTCCTTGCCTCCGTCCCCATGTAAGATAATCAAGGATGAGGACGGATGTGGGTTTGTTAATCCCTCCACCTGTCCTGCCACACTTCTATGTTTAGCATATAGTTATATATTAAATAAAATCTCACATGTGGACCATTAAAACTAAAATATAATTAATAACTTAACATTTAATTTATCTAATTAATTAATAAATTAAATATAATCAATAAATTAACATATAATTTATTTAATAAATTATAAGTAAATTTGAATTCAAATTAAAGAATAATATATGGGATACCCGTGGGTATACTCGAACCCAAAAATACCCTACGGAGATGGGGACAGGAATTAAAATTTTATACCAGCCTCGTCCTCGCCCCACACTTTATGGGAATAAGGAAAGGAAAGGCCAATGTTAGAGTGTTGGGAAAGTAAACGAGAATAAGAAGAAATTGAAAAGGAAATTTGGCTTGAGGATGACCACATCCCAATTGTCCCGCAAAAGCATAATTTGTGCCTCATCCTCCCGACCAATCCCATCTCACCACATCGTCAATAACCTTAAGGGCAAGGTTTGTTTTCCAGGAGAGGGCCATAATAGTAGGCTGAGCAACGTTAAATCCAAAAGGGTTACTAAATCTCCTTATTGGATTAAGGGTTATTACTATTAACACCCAGCCTTACTATTCCTTTTATGTTTCAATTATTTCTATTTTCCTAAATTGGACCTCTTGTCTGAGCCCAACGTCTTTAGTTTAAATATTTGTATTTAAATTGCTCCTCATGAGGGAACCATCGTTAAGAGTATACTTAAAGCCAAACTTCCTTTTCAATTTCTTCTTATTCTCCGCAGTGATCAACATTGCAAGTATTTTTCATTAAAATTAGGATGAAGACGGAGTGCTAACTGCAAAGGTGAGCATGATTGTCATCTTTATACAAGTGTATATTATAGAAAGAGTTGAAATAGTTAATAATTATCTACCATTCATATCTTTCCCGTAAAGATAAATTTATTGTTTTGATGGTGTTTTATGTTAGGATTTAAGCATAAAAGGATAAAAGTAAAGTTTAACCCAAAAGATTAATCTTCAAGGAGAGTTCCAAAACTTAATTAAGTACCACCACATAGTCTAAGCTACTTAAAAGTGGGACTTTTAACACGGTATATGATATTAAGCCGCGTATAATAAACGGATTTTCATGTTGTATTGCTTCTATTCTTTTATTGTCCTTTTTCTTAACCTTTAATTACAATGTATATATGTAGCATTTTGATATGCAATTTTGCAAACAGTGCATTCAACGGTCAGCTGAGAGTTGAAGGAAGATTATTGGTTAAATTGGTCTAAAACTGTTGACTTATTTCAAAAGATTAGCCAGCTATGCCTATAGGTAAGAACTAATTAAGACCAGAACCATAACGTGTTAATTTTAAGTTAACAACTTCTAAAACAAATAATAACAAACTTAACAAGGTTTGAAGCTCTTTGTAGAAGGTTGTTAGTTTTTACAGCTCAATAGTCAATACCTGTCTTATTCCAGGGAGCCTTTTATAGCTAGACGTCCACAAGAAAAAAGCTTGGCATATGGATCATTGAATAAATTAATCCTTTTGTTATACGAGAATTTCTTGTATGTGTAGGAATACAGTATGTTTATTGATTCAACTAATGTCTATATTTACGAATTTAAATAAATAATCGCCTTAGACTATTTTATTTTTTTTGTATATTTGACACTGACATTTTAGTGCACCACTAACGCACATTTTCAATTCAAATCCTTTTTTCTTATGCACCAATGTATAAATTAAGAGGCGAAAATAGATACTTTTTTAAGGAAAGAAAAAATAATTTATTAATTTTTTTTTATGAAGAAATCGTGTCATTTCATTAATAAAAATAGCGCGGATACAATTTGATCTGTTATGCAAAACTTTTGGCTTAGCAAAATATTAGGATGCTATGGCTAGGGTATAAGTTCTTCGAATTTTCTTTGAATAATGTACTTATCACGTTATTAAACACATCTAGCATAGCAACAGGGTGGGAGCGGATGCAGGTTTGACCCTTCCTGTCCCTGCAAAGTGCGGAGCAGGCTCGGGTATAAAAAGAGCGGGTATGAAATTTTAATCCTCATTCCTGTTCCCGTTTGATATTTTTGGGTTCGGATATACCCGTAGGTACCCGTCATATTATTTTTTTACAATTTCAATTTACTTATTTATTATTAAATAAATTATATATATATTAAGTTATTAATTATATTTTAATTAATAAGTATTTTATAAAGAATAATTAATAACAAGAAATTATAAATTCAAGCTTAAGAATTAAAATTTTTAATTAAATATATACTTTAAAATTATTATATAATCATTAAAATTATAACGGGGGGTATGGGGAGGGTAGTCACATACCTATACTCATACTGATACCCGGTTTAAAACATCGGATAATACCCGTACCCATACCCATTCTGGTGAAGTGTTTTTCTTGTCTTTCACTTTACTTGGCAAGCGAACCAAATTTTGTTGTAGAAAATTGAGTGTTGTTCACTGAGATTTGTGATATTAATGAATTCTACTAATGTGATATGATTAAATTTATCATGAGCAAAGTGTATGTAAGTAAATTGGTATTAAATGAGAATATTAGTATAGACATGAAATTTATTATGAGACAAACGTTCAGATTCAATGTACTTTCTAATCTAACATCCCTCTTGAATATTTATGATATGATTTTATGAGTCTCGTTCTCATTAATTAATTTAGTTTGATCCCTTAAAACTAAATCCTAAGATACTAGTTTCTTATCATGATTCCTCAATGAGTCAAAGTTAGTATCTAGCATTCATCCGCATAAACTTGAGAAATACCAGTTAATAGTATCAAATCTATTCCTAAAACTCAAAACAGTTACGTGTTTGAAACAGATCTAGTTTCCAAAAATGTTTTCCAACAAGATTCGAAAGCCTTAAATCATAAAATGGTTGATCAGACCCGATTAAGCAATAAACACAGAATCAAACACAATTGATGAAATACGAATTATATATATATATATATATATATATATATATATATAAAGAGAGAATAGATTAAGAGTTACATTGAGTCCAATCAAAAGAGTTTAGCCTCTCATGGAGAGGACCATTACAATCTAGAAGAGAAGAGAAAGTGACTACAAACAAGAAAAGAAGAGAGAGCTTCCTTTTCTCTTGAATTTCGCTTTCTTTCTTCTTCTTTTTTCGCATTCCTCTGTTCACTGTCTTTTCTTTCTTTTTCGCGCCTTTTAAATCAGCCAATCAATGTGATAGGGCATCAGGAAAGAGAAGAATCCGCTCAGCGCCTTATAATCCGTTGAGTGGATAGGAGAGTCCTTCAAGATGAAGAAAGCTAATCTGTTGGGCACACGTATAATCTGCTGAGTGGATTTAGGTGGACATGAGCTTGTGCTTGCAGCCCTGAATTCGCTGGGCGCCTCAAAATGGGCTGAGCGGATTTGCCCCTGTGAACTTCATTTCTTTTCCTTAAGTCCTGCATAAAAGAAAAGGTATACAAAATGAATCCTAAGTTGTATATTTTATTGAGAAACCTAAAAATTCTTACATTTTAATCAATTTGATGCTTTGAAGAAAATTACAAAGTAGAATGTCACAAAATTGAGTCATTAAGTGCCTATTGTTAATATAATTCGTCCTAATTTAGACAATTGACACATACCTGTCAAACCGAGTAATACCCGTCAAAATTAGAGTGGGTTCGAGCGAATACCTACATATAGGGGTATTTTTGTCATCCTTTAACACATCTCTAAGTAATTTATGCGGTAGCTCCTACACGTCGATTGATTTTCGAATTGTGTAATAGCTACAAATGGCATTTCGACCTTAAGTCAAATAAGAGTTTGACTAAGATTAAAATAGTAACAAATGTGCGATAAATAAAGACTAATAAAATTAATATATGTCACTTATTTATAGTGGCATATGACACCTATTGAAGTTTATCCAAACGATTAAATAACATGGGATAATCTCAGTTTTCTCAACAATCTCAGTGTGTTAACCCCTTGTTGCTTTGTCTTTGGTGTTCAGTAGGACCGAAGACTGAATACTTGTCCATCTTGTATGATTTGGACATTTTTGTTATTATGGAGATTTTATGGGAATTTCGGCCTTCGATCAGTTCAAGGAGCGAAGTCCTTCTTGGATCTTATCCCGTACATATAACCTGCTATTGTTTTGTATATTTTATTTTTCTTAAAATATGGGTTGGATGTATGACTGGAATAAATTTGAGTTTTCAAAATCAGCATGTATTTATTTATTGTATCAAATTCAATGGTCAAGTGTGCCAAATTTATATGTAGGGTGCCTAATGAGTCTAGTATTCATGATGGTTAGATGTTAATTCTCTCGTGGTCCATTCTTCCATCTAATAGTTAGTCTGTAAAAAGAAAAAATAAAGATCAAGAGGAAGTCCGTGCTTCTTATGTATACACTTGTCTACGTCGTTTCTGTTACCATCACTATCAACGATGTCTTCAAGGGTATACGTAATTCATAAATTGAATTATGTAAAATATTACATATTTTAAATCTCAGTATAAATTTACTTCTTATAACATGTGGTATGAGAAAGCGGTTTATACTTGGTTTAGAATCTTATGTTTTTAATTTATGAAATTAGTTGAATTTTAAGATATTAGTTTTATTTTCATTCTGTACAAAGATTCATAAAATGAAATTATATAGTTTTATTTTCAACTATGTATTTTAATAAACAATGTTGCAAGATCAAATTATTAACCTTTTAGAGTTTAAAATTATATTTTAATAGTGTAAAATAATTTTATATTGTCATTCAATTACAATATATTTTTTTATGACTTTCAAAAATTAATTTTAATCACGTAAAATAGTTTTATATAACTATACATTTTGGATTGTAGTTACATGATTATATAAAACTATTTATATTATTTTCAAAGTTTAAAGGATATATACATTTATAATGGAAAATAATTTTATATTCTCACTCATTTATAACGTATATACTATTACATTGAAGACATTGATAAATTTTAATAAGATGCAACATAATTAACTAATAACTATTTTTTAGGTATGTAGTCGAAGAGTTTTAATTCCTATTTATTCATATAAAAATCGTAGTTATTAGAAGAACTCAATTTCTTAAAATAGATCTTTGTACTAAAAGAATTAATTTTACTCTTGACCAAATAATTAAAAAAATTATATAATCTTTTGGCTTAAATTGTTTTGTCTATCATATATTAGAAATTTTTTATTGATCCGTATTTTTTTGGTAAAAGGAAAAATATTTTATTCAGGAGTAGCAAGACATGCCTTAATCAGAAGAAATTATTGAAATTGTCTACATAGATACAGAGAATGAGGTACAGACTATATGGACATGATAAAAAAACACTTGCCCCACAACACTGGCAAGAATTTGCCAATAAACAACTCCAGAAGAACTACCATGTTACTCATTACCTAATATATGTTAATACAATATTCCGGTTGTACTGACCATTCATAAAAAGTAAAAGAAGACATTTTGAAAATCTCTTACCTTCACTCAAGAAATTTAGATGGTCTCTTGCCACACCTTCAATTCACTAAAGGAAGTTCCTTTAAACACTAGGGTGTTCTGTGCAAGCCATATTAACCATAAAGTAGCTAGCTAGATAGTAGACAAGACATTTTTCTATGCTTTCCCCTTTACATAAGCGAAATGTTACCACAAGGGAGAAGAGCATTTTATTTAAAGGATGTGTAAATAACCAAGCCACCTATACAAGTGCATACATAGCTTATATGCAACCTTCCAAGAAAATAACAAGTGTGATACTATATGTGGTTCAGCCTGACACACAGGGTAGATACTTCGATTTAGTAACTGAACCCCATTATTTGCTAATTCCAGCTTAGTTAGGATTCGATTGTAAGCTACCTTCTATGTAAAAGTAACAACTTTTGAGGGAATTCTTTCTTTCCAAATTGTTTTTTTAAAGAAAGGGAAGTTGTTTTTATCATTACCATGTATCTTTCAATATGCCTCATGTATAGTGAACCAACTTCATTTCCATAATTATTATCCCACTTTCAGCTATATCTTTCATCAGGGTAGATATGTACCCCTTCAATGACCCTCTAGTCATTCACCCAAATAGTCTCCCAGCTGAGTAAGGGCCTTCTCCAAGTTAATCTCAACTCTATTTATTGTTCTTTCATTCCTCAACCTCTGAGATTAGGGCATCCTTTTGGTCAATCAGAGCAAATAATCTAGGGAAAATTTATTTGAGACTTCCTTATTCCTCCAACTCTCTTCCTAGAACTTGAACAATGACACATCTCCTATCACTACCTTCACATTTCCTTCAAATTAGTTTCACAGCCCCCTGTTTGAAGTAACATCGACAAGATCCATCCATCATTGAAAGAATCATTTTCATTGGTATGACCATAACTTTTTTCAGATATCTCCATATTTAACCTCAAGAACTTTTACCCATAAAGCATCTTCTCCATATAGGATCCTCCATCTCCATTTCCCAAGCAATGCTTTATTGAAGTCTTCCACATCTTTAATGCCTAAGTCACCTCGATCTTTCTCCTTGCACACCACAACCCATTTTATCCAAGCTAGTTTTTGTTTTCTTCAAACTCACCCTACAAGAATGTCCTTTGTAGACATTGAATAGAGTAAGCCACTATCTTCAAAATCTCATAAAAAGAGAGGAATAAAGGAGATAGAAGATTTCATAAGAAAAATTATTCCTCCTAGAGATAAGTTTTTTTGCTTCCACAATGAGATCTTAGACTTTAATTTTTCCAGCACTGGTCTCTATACTTTCTCTCCTTACATTAACCCCCACAAGGATCCCCATGTAGGAGAACGAAATATGCATTATCCTACAATTCATAATTCCTGCAAATAATTGAAGTTCTTGCAAACTCATCCTTACTCCTCCCACGCTACTCTTGTGATAATTGATTTTCAGGCCTAATGCCATTTCATAGCATCTTAGAGCACTTTTTAGAGTCATTACATTTTGGACCTCATGTTTTAATAGAATTAAGGTTTCATCAACATATTGTTGGATCACAACTTGAAGCTCATGTCTTCCAATTTCCATATCTAATAAAGCATTCTTATAGAGGACCTCTTTCACTAAGTCCTCAAGTCTTTAAGCAACAATTAAGAAGAGAAAAGGAGTCATGGGATCACCCTGCTTTAAACTTTTTTGTATATAGAATTTTTTAGTAGCACTCCTATTTACAAGGATAGAAATTGAGGAAGATTGAAGGCATCCTTTGATCTACCCAATCCATTTATAAAAAATATCTAAAACATATAGAACAGAAAAGTGTTATCTAATAAATTTAGTAAAAATATGTTAAATATAGCATCCCAAAATCAATACTAATATAATGTATATTATTCATCAATATATCCATTTACAATGCAATTAATGTTTTTCTATTAGTTAATGCATCCATTTACATATAAAATTATACTCAGAATTAAAATATTTACAATCAATAACAAAAAATCATATACTAGAGAGCTCGTCAGTGGGACATGACACTACAAAAAAAACAGACATTTAGTGGGGCCGTTTTAATTGGGGTTAGTAAAATCATCAACCATGTATACATTTATGTGGTTTTAGAAACCCCAGTTATTTACCTGTTGTTTTCTATTCAACTGCAGGTAAATTATTATTTTTTATTTAATTATTTTTAAAAATTTAACTATTTCTAAAACTATTATTTTTCCTTTTTAAAAAAACTATTATTTTCTCTCACTTACTTTTTTATTTCCTCCTTTTTTTAGTTTCCTTCCCTTGTTAATAACCCGTAAGGACAATAGAGAGTGAACAAAAGAGAAAGCTATACCTAAAATCAAAATCTCTAACTCACATTCGCTCACCATCAAGCTCACACACACGATAGAGAAAACACATTGAAGGTCACAATACCCATTCTTCACACCAAGCCATCACGCACTAAATCAATTGTCGCAATTGGGCCAAGCCACGATAACGGGTGAACCTACAATCTCGCACCGAAGCGGTTATCGCACCAAGCTCTTGTCTCTCCAAGCCACCGTCATGACCAAGTTATGTTCTGGGAAGCCTCTCTTTTAGTCTTTAACTCACACTGTGTCAACTAAGGTAAGGAAATCCTTTCTTTTTGCCTTCGAAATTCAAGATTTGGTTTTCCATTTCCAAAATTCTTTTAATTGCTAATTTTTTTCTCATGTGTTGTTTGATGAAATTTTTTATTCCCCAAACCCTTGATTTATCCTATATTTCTTGTATTGCATATTTTTCTTGAGTTTTTTAAATTTTTTTAGTTGAGGATATCTATAATTATATGTTAATTTAGTATTGAAAATTTGCCTACCATGTATTTGATAAAATATCCCAATGAAAACTAGGATGATACTTTGAGATATGAGATGGAATGGTATAAATTAAGTAGTTGTTTTGCTTTTTTGTTTATGTATCCAAGATTTTTTTTTATAAAGTACCAAAAATAGAATATGAAACTTGTATCCTTGGAAGAGACATATTTCCTGTGAGAATATGACGTATCTGGTGTCACTTGTGAGGAAGATGTTATCTTAGATATTATCTTATTTTAATATTGTATTATTTTTATATTATATTATCTTGATATTATGTTATCTTGATATTATATTATCTTGTTTTTAAATATAGTAGGTAAAAATAATATAGAGAATCATATAGTTTATACTTATGTATAACCATGAAATAAAGTTATAAATAGATTCATCATGTGGGTATTCACACACACAATTTCATTCCAATATTTCTTTTTATTTCTCTGATTTCAACATGTATCAGAGTCAGATTAAAGGGATACTAAAAAAAATGTCTCTCATCGAGGGCAATGATTCTAACTATGTTTTACATTATATTTTAGGCATGTGACTGAGAAAGTACACAATTAACTAATATGCCTAATCATTCTCCAAGTGATTCTCAACACAATCAAGAACGGGATTAATTTGAATGTTGGAAATGTTTGAATCTTTTATTTTAGGAAAATTATATGTTTTATTAATTCCTAGGGATTTTATTTTTTTTTACCACTCCTATGGATTCTATTGGATGACTTGCTTTTGGTACATTTGTTTTCATTAATTTTGTGGATTACTTGTTTACTTGTATTTTAATTTTTGAAAATTTACTGAACTTACACATTTTCATATTTAAACATAGGAATTTAGATTCAATTAGGACACAAATTGTGAAATGCGATAATATTATTCATGAATAAGATTTTATGGATGGATAATATATATATATATATATATATATATATATATAATGTTAAAAATATTTGGTATAAATTAAAAGTTGCTAAAAAGTAAAAGAGGTAACAAAATTATATTTAGTGTGACATTGAATGAGGTTTAGAATTGTTGGTACAATACATGTGTCATACAAATTGTATGTATTATTTATCGTGTAAACATGAGTTTATCGTGTTAACAAGGATTTAAAGTCGTTGGTGAAATACAATTGCTAAAATAAAATTTGATTAATTGACAGGAGTTTTGAAATGTAGGTAAAATATAGTGTTAACAAAGGTTTATAATTGTAGGTAAAAATACATGGTAATGTTAATCGCATTACCGAAGGTTGATAACCGCAGGTAAAATGCAGAGGTTCCATAATCGTCGAGAATGTTTATGCATTAATAGGGGTTAACAATCGTAGGTAAACTGCAAGGGTTCTACAACCGATTATGTTATCTCATTAATGGGGGTTTACAATCGTGGGTAAATTATTTGTTCCCGAACCGCAGCTAATGCATTTGGCGCAAATTCTTTAACAACGGATTACACAACCATCGAAAATGAATTACCTTGGGGTTTAAACCATGGAAAATGCCAAATATAACCACCATTAAATGTATTTTTTTTATAGTGTGAGGTATGTTGCCGAGCGACAGTTGTGCTTCAGCGAGAGGTCTTAGCAATGGTTTTCTAGAGAAGAAGTTCCACTCAGTGAGAGGTTTCGCTCGGCAAAAAAACACAGAAATGCTAGTAGAGAAAACTTTGTGATGAGCGTGACATGTTGTTGAGCGCAAAGTCAAAGATTTGCCTAAGAATGGAAACTTTCTATTGGGCGAGACCTATCACCCAATGAGACTTTGCAAAATACAAAAACTAACAAAACATGATAAATTAAACCATGGAACTCATCACAAATATATTATCTAGTTTCAATTTCAACTCAACCACTTCTAACATTCATGTACATAAAAATTTATCTATTCTTAATAGCTATCTCTGCAATAATTCTTCCATCACATAATTCTACACAATTCAAGCAACAAAATCTATATTTTATCGCTTCGTTAAGTTTCATCAATACATAAATTCAGATACCTACTCAAAATAATAACTATACACGTTCTTAACCATTACATAATCATATAACCAAAACTATGTCATTATTTACTACATATACACAAAATCTAGAAGATTACAAAAGTTCAACCAAAATATAGTTTGCTTCAAGGCTAAATCCGAAAATACTTTCAAGTCTGATTCTCCTGTTTCTCAGCACTATTATTGTCATCTGCTCCTGTGCAAAGCATGATCATCACAATCATAAACATAAAACAAACAATATAAGAGTAAGCATACAATGAAATAGATTAATTACAATATAAAAATCAGCCAATTTAGCACAAACAATTATTTCATAGTGTTACCAACCTCACTAATACACTTATGTTCCCTCTTAACCTCACTAATACACTAGTTGAAGTTCAGGCATACTCAAATTTTTGAAATGGTATCCTTACTGACATAATTTTGAGTGACTATCAATTACTCATCTAATGTTCCTAACTAGGGTATGGTATCTACATTGACTCCATATTGTCTGCACTAACATAGTACTCACTGACTCCTAGTTATTCATCTAATGTTCTCAACTAGGGTATGGTGTCCACACTAACTCCATAATATCCTAACTAACATAGTCCTCATTGACTCCCAATAAATCATCTAATGCTCCTAACTGGGGTATGTGTCTACACTTACTCTATACTGTCTTCACTGACTCCCAATTACTATCAAAACATATCTTTTTTATGTCCACACTAGCACTCTAGATCACAAATCTGAGTATATCCTTTTGGTTTCTACACTGATACCCTAGATCACAATGTATAATCCTAATTCAACACCTCTAATACATTTCAACCAAGGCTAAGTTATCCAACTGTAACTGCCACACTCATCAACCCAACATAATATCTCATAAACATGTATCACATTTCACATGCATCACCATAACATGGATCCCAACACAATTTCATTTAACACCAAAATCAATACTAGAGCATTAATTTCAAAGAGTAAGCATTTCAAATAATCAATTCCACCAAACATCCATATCTCAAAATATTCCACATGACAAATCATTCACTTCAATCAAAACTTATTTCAAGAACAATACTCCAATCCTCAATCACTCAAAACACCAAATTTTGCATAACACTCAAATCATAATCAATTAACTCAATTACTCAAAATCAATTAACTTCACAGCCATTATATAATAGTTTCTCTAATTAAAATTAAAGATGCAATTTCCCTTACCCATTTCTCCCTTATGAGCTGAATTTGCAAAAAAAAACATTATCTAGCTGTGGAAACTACTCAAATTCTAACAAAACTGCAGAATAAAAAAGGAACCCAAAAATTAGGATTCCAAGAAGAATTTTCTTACAACGGGAACGATTAAACCAAAAACAAACATAAAAAGATCCAAAAAATTATGATAAGACTTTCTATGATAATCAACAACATAAAACAAGAAATTTGACAAGAACTTCACTTGAATCTAGCAATAATTGTTGTTGCAGGCAAAGGAGAAAGGGTGAGAGAACGATGGTGAAAGAAAGAGAAGGAGAATTTCCAGAATGAAAAAGAAGAAGAAAAAAAAAAGAGTTGGGTGAACTTAGTAATCCTCCTTTGCTAACTGCACCCCTTCACAACTAGATTTTTTAATACTTTCAATAATATTAATCCAACAACCTCAATTAAAAGAATATGTTCTTCTCTCAATTCCTAATTTGTTGAACTCACATCCATATTTCACCATTAAATATACATTTTTCCCAAATAAAACACACACACACAATAACCAATTAATTATATTAATAATTTTATTTCAAACTCAATTAATTAAAAATAAAAATATGAAATCTAAATTTCTTAATAATTTTAACCAAAATCTTCTGGCTGCCACGTTATATCAATCCATCTACATACATCTACGTACCAACAAAATCCATATATAATGATATGATAAGAAAGTCTGAACAAAAAAACAATTTAAAACGAATTGGGACCTGCTAGTGACATACTCCTGCCAACGCCCACCTTCTCATTTACTTTGCAAATTGTTTGAAAATTGAAGACCCGTCTTCCTCTAAGATCATGACAACTAAAAGTATCTTTCTTTAAAATATTTGGACTCCTTAAAAAAAAAAAAACATTTAGCCTTTTCTTACATTGTTTTAAATTCCCATATGCTAGTTTATATAAAATTATTCACAAGAACCATAATTGAAGGAAGATGCCTATTCTTTAGGGTTGAAAAATCGTTTTTTCCCCCTAATATTCTCCCTTTAAAATAAATTAAGAATTGAAATGAGTAACAAGATTGAAGTAAAAATTAATAAAAATTATATAATCTTATCATAGACTTCTTATCTTGGCAAGAATTATGATCTTGGTAGGTTTCATACGGCATTCTCTAGAGAATTTCATAATCATTATATAATAATATAAATTCAATCACTTTCAAAATATTTTAAAACACTTTAAGAATGAATTCGTACTCAGAAAAATTATGAAGAATCAATTTATTTTAAAACACTTTAAGAATGAATTCGTACTCAGAAAAATTATGAAGAATCAATTTACATAGGAAAATTTTAAAAATCTATATAATAATATAAAGAGAAATCACTTAAATATAAATTTAATATATTTGTTCTTCATTCTTACCGTTTAAGATAAAAATTTAATGATGTTAATAAATAATTAATCTTGATTTTTAAATTTTAAAAAAATAATTAAAAAATAAATCTCTTAAAACACTACTAAAAATACTTATAAAGTTGTTTAAAAAATTAATGAGTTGTCTGAAATAACTTTTTCATTATAGCAATCCTACATGATAAATTAAGTTGCTTAATTATGTTGCTTATAATTAAAAAAAATAATTTTTCATTAAATACGCATAAATTAATAACAATATATAATAAAAAATTAAGAAATTATAAAATTATAATTTTTTTAAAATTTTATAATTTTTCTATTAAATTAAAATTGAGCAGGAATTCAAATACTTCTTTCTGGAAGTTTTCTCCCTATCATTAAATTCTTTCTCTACTAATATATACTACTTTCAAAAATTAAAATAATATCTCGCACGTGTTGAACATGAGTACTAATTTACAGGAGCCACATCCTTTTTTCTTGTCTAAACCGCGCCAAAATCTTTTCAGACTTCGTGGATGTTCAGACCAAATTAACAATCATTTTGGAATTTGGACAAAGCAACAACCCATTTCAAATGAATTAGCATCCAACCTCTAATATACCATTGCATGTCCATTTTATATTGAACAATTTTTATCCAAACTATACTATATGATTTTAATCGGCATGCAACTTAACTTTAAAATTATTTTACACCATGAATTAATTAGAAATCATATTAAAATATTAAAAATCATATTTAACAAATTGATAAATATTTTACATCATAAGGTAACAAATTTATTATATATGATCGCCCGTTATTAGATAAAAAGTAAAAAAATTATGAGTTTAATTGGTATATATTATTAGTGTAAAAGATTTTTATACTAACATTCAATTATGCCTTTTCATTTATGTGACTTTTACTTTAGTAATGAGTAAAGTTAACAAATTTATCATGAATGAAGGATTGTGATTGAATATCAGTGTAAAAATTTTTACACTAATAGTGTATACCAATTAAACTCAAAATTTATTCATAATATGCAAATGAAAACATAAAATTGAAATAAAGTAACATGAGCTAGAAAGGAAATTAGATATTCTGTTGGATACAACATAAAAGTACTTAACGAGTTAAGGAATTGAAAAGGAACAAAACTTAAGGGTAAAAAATAGTCAATAAAACACAAAAAAATTGAAAGTAATGAGTTCAAATTTTAAAATAACAAAACGAGGAGAAAAAAACAAAACAATAGTAAGCAAATATCCGTGGAGAACTAGTTGTAGCTAGATTTGGGCATGTTATAAATTAGAAGCAATCTACTGAGAAAACGAGCAACTACTCAAGGGGAGACAAATTGTGGATTGTATGGCATTGCAGAAGAAACAAGACTCCACCTCATGTTTACTTGCATCTCTTCTTGTGTATGGCATGCGATTTGCTATCGATGGCGGATCTTGACAGCATTTATCACTAAGGTTCGGAATTAATGTTACCAATTTAGGGGATTGGTTGGCGGTACAAAGGCATGTCAGAAAGAGTGGTCTTTATGTGGTTTGGAAGGGTATGACAACTCTGAAAAGTAAGGAATGTTGCGATCTTCATATCACTTCGATGTATATTCAAGAAATCAGTCAAAATATTCAACTGCATTCTTGGGATTGGTATCGTACGCAGAAGCGCATATCCAATTCTCATGCTGAATGAATTATAAACTCTTTATGTTGTGTTATGTCATTGTAATACTTCTTTATAATGTGGTATTTGTATTGATTGGTGTGGTTTGACGAAGTGGTATCTTGTGTTTTATTTTTCTCCCTAATGAAATTCTTTTGCTTTATAAAACAGTAATAGTAAGTAAATATAACTGTAATATATTTTTAAATCTTGGAAGTGGATATCCCCTTTTTTTTAAGTATACATGGACACAATTCTATTGAATGTCAATATATAAAAAATAAATTCATACTATTATTGATGTTTTCTATGTTAATCTTCTCTCAATTTTTGAACCAAATAAAAGTTATTTTTTATATAGTAAACAAAACACATATTTTATATATATATATATATATATATATATATATATATATATATATATATAATAGGCGTATCCAGTGAGCAAAATGTTTATTATGAGATATGAGAAGAATAGATAATAAGCGTAAGATTAAAAATAACGGCTCGGATTAAGATAATTCACTTAAAGATATCATGTATCTCTTTCACTGTAACTTACCCCCACCCTAAACATCACCTTTACCCCCTACCATCTTCAGTGCCATTGTTACCACCACCACCACCACCACCGTTGTAGTCACGACTGTCACCACCACCCCACTGTTGCTACCACAAAGGTAGTGGCGATTATGGTGGTGATGGCGGCGATGATGACAGCATCGATTGTGGTGGAGATGTAGGGGTAATGTTGATGGTAGGGTGGGGGTAAGTTATGTGTAGGAGATACATGATATCTTTATTTGAGTAATTTTAATCTGAATCATTATTTTAATCTGAGTCGTTATTTTTAATCTTACGCTTATTATCTATTTCTCTCATCTCTCATAATAAACATTTTTCTCTTACTGGATACAACCCTTCTTTTTCTCTCTCTCTCTCTCTCTATATATATATATATATATATAGTAGGTGTGAATTGAAAAAGTTTCATATTTGTGGATTATGCATAAGTTAGCATTTTTTAAGCAACATTTTGAAAATCAAACAAATCATAAGACTGATAAAGATAATAGTTCAATTGGGTAATCAAGAGAGATCATGACACTTCCTTCAACCCAAAATTGCATTATGTTTGTGGATCTTTCTTAGTTATAAATTATTTAACTTTCCAATTTCTATACAATGTGGGACTTCAACTCACACTTATACTCAAATAACCTCCCCCTTAAGTGTGAGTCTCTCCCACATTGTAAACTCCCCCTCAGGCCTGAGATGACCCTTATTCACACCGCCCTTAAACACAAGGGAATACTGCCTAAACCCTTGCCAAGGGGATTTTCAATGTAGGGATCCACCATCAACTTTAGCCCGATCACAACCATCGACTATTGTACCAATTGTTGGGTAAAACCGGGGGGGGGAAAACATCGAGAAGATGTATAACAATGGGACACAAGTTAACATATAAGAGATCGTGACACCATGTTCAACCCAAAACCTTAAGACATTAGGTTTGTGAGTCTTTCTCACTTATATAGTACTCAATTTTCCAATTTCTACATAATGTGGGACTTCAACTCATATTTATACTCCAACAAAACCTATGGTCTACTCTAAAATCATTTAATATATTTTACTTTAAAATTTTAAGATGTTAATCAATTTAAGGTATGGGTGGTAAAATGTGCTTGTCAACCCATTTAATCTAACTTGAGTTAGACTTAAGTATGTTTAGATTACTGATATACTCTTCAAAAAATAATTCAATATATCAAAAAATAAATTTAGAATTAAAAATAAAAAGAGTATCCTTCTTCATAAAGTACTTTTATAACATCTAAAAGTACATTCAAAATGATTATACAAACATATACTCTCTTTTTTAAGGTAATTAAAGCAAACATATACTTAAACTTTTAAAAATAAACAATATATGAGAAAAAAATGTATGCATTACATTAAAATTTAATATTAATTATCATTTAATCATCTTATCACTCTATGTTGACTTCTTTCCTTTTCATAAAGTGACCCTTCCATGTAGGAATGATAAAAATACCCATATCGTGAGTACCTACTTAAACCTGTCCTAGTTTTTATAGGTATTACCTGTTTTAACTGAGTATGGATACAGGTACGAATATGGGTATATAACTACCCACCCTATTATAATTTTAATAATTATATAATAAGTTTAAAGTTATGTATTTAATAAAAAAATTTTAATTTTTAAACTTTAATTTATAATTCTTGTTATTAATTATTCTTTATATACTTTTTAAATTAAAATATAATTAATAAATTAATATGTAATTTATTTAATAATAAATAAGTAAATTTGAATTGTAAAAAATAATATAATAGGTACGCGCGGATATACTCGAATATGAAAATATCCGACAGGGATAGAAATGGAGATTAAAACTTCATACCTGTTCTTTTTGTACCCAAACTCATCCCACACTTTCTGGGAACAGGGAGGGTCAAACCCACACCCGCTCCATTATCATCGCTACTTCCATGTAAGACTAATCTTTACTTATAGAGCTTATTTATACATAAATTAATAATACTCTTTAAGGCCCTTATTCTATAAAATTAATTTGAGAATGTTTATGGTACCTTTCCTAATTTGAGATGTAATGATACTTCTCTTCTTTCAACCAATCAAATTATAGATTTTATCTAAATTATTGTTTAATAAATTAAAATAAGTTTTATTTATTTATTTATTTATAAATAAGTAAATATTTCTAATATTTACAATAAAATGATTTTATAAAATTATTTAAAATAAGTTTTATAAATAAGTCTTTAAAATAAAATCATTTTACTATCATAAACATATTTATTTATTCATAAATAAATAAATAAAAATTATTTTAATTCATTAAAAAATAATTTAAATAAAATTTATAATTTAATTAATTAAAAAAACTATTAATACTCTTCAAATTAGAAAAGGTATCATACTCTTTCAATTAATTTTAACTATTTAAGATTGTGCGTTGAACAGTAAAGGTGAACTGTTTGAAGACATGTGCGTCCACTAACGGATAAGTGGTTTCGATATTAATAATTTGTAATACATGTGCGTATTCTTTCTCACAAGTAATTGGAAACAACTAATTAAGTTACACAACCAATGGTTAACATTACATATAAATATGTACAAATTGAATCAAACAATTAGAATGGTGATTGTAACCTTCAACTAATCGAATGAATAATTGCGAACAAAAAATGAAGCCGAAATTGATTATCTCAACTGCATATCAGGAATCCAAAGTACTACATGCAATACACCTAAGGAAATATGTGATCTAATCCAAGTCACCCATGAAGGTACACCTGAAATAGGAGAGACCAAAAAGAACACCTTGATCCAAGAGTATGAAATGTTTCACATGAATCAAGGTGAAACAATCATGGATGTACAGAAAAGATTCACACACATAATCGATCATTTGAAGGGACTTGGAAAATTGTTTTAGGGATAACAACTAAATTTAAAGATACTCAAATCTCTCAACCAAAAATGGCAACCCACCATGACAACAATCACTGATCAAAGAACTTAGCGACTATGACAAATGCCTTAAATATTATACATTCTACCCTAAATAGTGATGAGTTTTTTAAGGTGTCATCATGCAATATAGCTAAGGAAGCATGGGATCTAATCCAAGTCACCCATGAAGGTACACCTAAAATAGGACAGACCAAAAAGAACACCTTGATCCAAGAGTATTAAATGTTCCGCATGAATCAAGGTGAAACAATCATGGATGTACAGAAAAGATTCACACACATAATCAATCATTTGAAGGGACTTGGAAAGTTTTTTGAGGGATAACAACTAAATGTAAAGATACTGAAATCTCTCAACCAAATATGGCAACCCACCATGACAGCAATCACTGATAAAAGAACTTAGCCACTATGACAAATGTTGAACTCTTTGGAAAGCTCAGAGAGTATGAAATCGATATGGCTAGAATGGCAGAAGAAGAACAGGAGGAAAAGAAAGGCAAAGGCTTAACACTCAAAGTTCATGATCAATCAAGTGATGATGATGACACTAAGAGTGAATCTTCAGAATCTGAAGACATGAGTCTAATGGTAAGGAAATTCAAAAGATTCATGAAGAAGAACAACAACAAAGAAAATTTCTCAAGTGGTAGAAAGCAATCAAAGAATGGGAATACAACTCCTCCAAAGTTCACTTGCTTTGAATATGGTAAAAGAGGTCACATGAAAGCTGATTGTCCTTCTAGAAAGTAGAACAGTGAAGAGTCTAGATCAAAATTCAGAAAGAATAAGAAAAAGAAAGCTTACATTGCTTGGGAAGACAATGCCTCCACCACATTCTCAAGTGAGAGTGAAAGTGACCAAGAAGCTAATCTCTGCTTGATGACTAAAGCCAAAGCAGAAAAAAAGGCAAGTGATTCTAACTGTGACTCTTCTTGTGATTGTGGTTATGACCAACTCCAAGAAGCTTTTGTTAAATTGCATGGTGAGGCTAAAAGATTAAGCCGCCTCAATATTGGCTTCAAAAAGCAGATCAAGGCATATAAAGCTAGCATAAATTACTTGCAAAAAGAAATGGAAGTTTTAAAAGATGAAAAATTGAAATTAAGAACCATTTCTAATTGCAATCATCCTTCATCATCCACATGTGCTCACTATAAAGTTCTTGAAGGTAAAATGGATTATCTTACAAAAGCACTTTCTAAGTTCAATATGGGGAGTGCTAACCTTGATGCTCTTTTGGGAAAGCATATGGCGTTTCTTCAAAAGCTGGTCTTGGATATCATAATACCACAAAGAAAAAGGCCTTCAAAAAGACTTTCCATTCTAGGAAATCTTATAGACCTTATGTATCTTGTCATTATTGTTTTCACAAAGGACATACTACCTATAATTTCCTTTTGAGGAGGATTGGAGTTCCAAGTGGAAAATATGTATGGATTTCCTGATCCAAATGGACCCAACTCCATTTGGGTACCAAAATAGGCAATTAACTTGTTTTGCCGGTATGCCTTAAAGCAAAGAAGTACCTATGGTACCTGGAAAGTGAATGCTTAAGGCATATGACGGGAGATAGAAGCAAGTTCAGTTCCCTTCAACCTAAAACAGGTGGTTTTGTCACTTATAGAGGCAACAATAAAGGTCAAATCCTTGGTATTGGAAGCATTGGGAATTTCCTTAGTAGATGATGATGATACAGGTACAATTGATATTCCTCACCATCAACTTGGAGGGAAAGGAAGTCTCAAATGAAGTTGAAACTCAACCTCTAGCCAAAGAATGAAGGACACACAGAGATCTCTCGCTTGACAACATACTTAGTGATATTAAGAAGGGAGTTACTACTAGACATTCTTTAAATCTTTTCTGTGAACATATGGCTTTTGTTTCTCAAATTGAACCATCTTGTGTAGATGATGCTTTAAATAATGAATTTTGGTTGTTAGCCATGTATGATGAACTGCATCAATTTAAAAGAAATTATGTTTGGTAACTAGTACCATATAAGAGTTATACGAATGTCATAGGAACTAAATGGATGTTTAGAAATAAAATAGATAAAACAGGAACCATAACCAGAAATAAGGCTAGATTAGTAGCTAAGGGCTATAATCAATGGGAAGGCATAGACTTTGGTAAAACATATGCTCCAGTAGCTAGATTAGAAGTTGTTAGCCTCCTTCACGCTTTTGCTTATGTGTTTGACTTTAAGCTATGCCAAATAGATGTGAAAAGTGCCTTTTTAAATGGTTTCCTTGATGAATAAGTGTTTTTTTCAACACCTCCTGGTTTTGTAGGTCACAGGTTTCCTCACAACGTGTATAAGCTTAAGAAAGCCATTTATGGTCTTAAGCAAGCTCTGAGGCAATGGTATAAAAGGTTAAGTAAATTTCTCTTGTCTCAAAACTTTGAAAGAGGAAAGGTAGACAAAACCTATTTCATTATGAGATCTTCCTTCACCAAACCAAATATTCAAAGGAGCTACTCAAGAAATTTGACATGGAAGAGTGCAAAGTCTCTAATATTCCGATAGGAACCAACTGCTACCTAGATGCTGACTTGAAAGGACATCCAGTAGAAGTATCCAAATACAGAAGAATGATAGGTTCAATATTATATTTAACTGCTAGTAGATCTAACATTATGTTCAGTGTTTGTCTGTGTGCTAGGTATCAGGCCGCACCAAAAGAATCACACATGACAACAGTAAAAAGGATCATGAAGTACCTAAAAGGAACTCAATGTGGGGTTGTGGTATCCCAAAGGTACAAATCCTTTCTTAATTGAATTTTCTGACTCAGACTTTACAGGTTGCAAGTTGGACAGGAAAAGCACAAGTGGAACTTGTCACTTATTTGGGAATAGTCTAGTATCTTGGACAAGCACAAACCAAGCCTGTGTGGCCTTATCAACTGCTGAAGCAAAATACATAGCTACTGGAAGTTATTGTGCCTAATCCTTATGGATAAGGCAACAACCTGAAGACTTTGGCATCACAATCAACAAAATACCTCTTAAGTGTGACAACATAAGTGCAATAAATCTGACAAAGAATCCTATGCTTCACTCAAAGCAAAGCATATAGAGATTCGTCATCACTTCTTGAGAGATCATGTAGAAAAAGGAAATTGTGAAGTCCAATTGATAGAAACGGAGTTCCACCTAGCTGACATATTCACAAAACCACTACTAAGGGAAAGGTTTTATAAGCTCAGAAGAGAGCTTGGTATAGTAAGTGCTCATGAACTGTGACTTTGACTATGTTTGACTGATCCTAGAATGCATAAATTGTATGGACTGAATAGACTTATAAGTCTTGCATGAATTGGCTGAAAACTTATGACATTTGATGATTATTCATGCATTAGAAACATTACATTTTTATAGAATGGAATTAGATTGCATAATTTGCATGTAAAAGGGTTTTTGTTCTGCAGTAATCAATTACCACTGCAGGTAATCAATTACCCTAGAGGCTAGATTTTTCAGAATTAGTACCAAACCTCATGGTAATCAATTACTCAAAAGCAGTAATCGATTACCTTCACCAGTTTTTCAATTCTGAGTTTAAAATCCTAAAGGGCACAAATCCAAGTTATTCCAAAATCTCCAAATTGATTCAAAAAAAAGTCTCAGGTTCAAAAATTCCTCAAGAAGCTAGGGTTCTCCATCCACCCAAATCGTCTCAATCTTTTAATTTCTCTCATCTCAATCCCAAATCTGCTTCATCCAAACCCTAACAATGGAAAAGGGTAGCTCTAGTCAGAAGAAGAGGGTGAAACATACAACCACAAGAAGGGAATTCCGGCCAAAGCTCACTCCTAAGAAGCCTTTTTCTCTCAAGAAGCCTTTTACTCCCAAGAAGCCTTCTGCTCCAAAGCGTCCTGCACAAGGCTCTCCATAAAAAATTCGAGAATACTCCCATGAGTGGTTCTCATCTCAAGAGCAACAGGACTGCTTCAATCGAAGTTATGCAAGCAGGGAAGTGATCTCCCCGAAGGTCTTCATTTTTTCTTGGCTTATTAAGAATGGGTTCAGTTTCCATGATGACCTAGAGTTCCAAGGGTTGTCAAAGTTCTCTCAAATCAAAGGGAAGTTTTAACCCAATCTGGTTAGGATTTTCTATTCTAAATTGAAGTAGGATGATTATGGAAATTTGATTTCTAAGGTGAAAAGGAAGAAGATTGTTCTGACTGAGGAGGTGTTTTTTACTATTGGTGGGGTTGCTAATACTGGAGTTAGTGCAAGTGTGGATGACCTCAAACAGAATGGGGTCAATTACAGAAAGATGGAGGTTTTCAAATCAATGTTGGTCAAACCTGATAATTGGGAATCAGGTAGAAGTGGAAGAAAAGACCAAAGAAAAAGATTTTGTTTAACACCGGGGAAATAAAAGTTGATGATAGACTGCTGCATTACTCTATTGCTTGGATACTGGCTGCTCGTGGGAGCAATCATGCTCAGATCCTAGAAAAAGACATGATTCTGATGTGTGCTATCAAGAATAGTATCAAGTTCAACTGGGTGGATGTTATTAAGGACAACATGTTGAAGACTCATCGTCTGGATAAGTACACATGCCCATATGCAGTCTTTATCTCAAAAGTCCTGGATAAGTTTGGTGTGGACACCTCTAATGAAGCGAGGGAATTTACTAGGGATGTTCACTTTGTTAAGGACTGTGCACTGAAGATGATGAAGCTCACCAAAAATGATGAAGGATGGTTGACAAAAGAAGAATTCTAATCTGAAGATGAAGATGATTCTATGGAACCAAAGGTGTTGACTTCTTTTGAAGACATTATCCTGAAGCAACTAGGAGAATTGCGGGTTTCACAAGAAAGAGTTCCGATAGATAAAAGAATTGATGTGATCTTTGATTATTACGTGCCCAAAGGATCCTTTCTAAGGTCACTTGGAAGGGAAATGGATTTATGGAGAGGAAAGGAATGGGGTGAAACGCCACAAATACTAGGTTTGATAAGCCAAAGGGGAGAGGCCACAAGGGAGGGGTCCCTTGATAACTCTTAGAAGCTCTCACAAAGGAGAAAAGGGGACACTCAAAGGTAAGAACCTCACAACCAATATGGTCTCTAGGATTAAATTCAAGTGTTAAAAAATACAAGTGAAGGGAGGAGCTCCTATTTATAGAGGTAGCTAACCTCTTGAACAAGATAACCTAAAAAAGAAGGGTTAGGATTAAAAGGAGAGATCTAAGGGAGGAGGATTGAGAAACAATTCTCTCCTTAGATCATCAAACTTGGTGCTCAAGTTTCTCAAACCAAGGGCCAAGATTCCTGCTTATTAGCTTAGGGGGTTTATGTAGGAAAAGAGGGGTGTAGATATCAAGGTTACCCCTTATTTCCTTCATAAAGACCCAAAAAGCTAAATCCACCTTCTAAATTCCTAAGACACCTCCTAAAATAAAAAATGGACTAAATACATGTCCCAAATTAAATTCCTAAATCTCCTCAAAATTAAAATAAAGGAAAATTACATTTTAATAACTAAAGTCCCTAGCCTAATATCTTTACTCTCCACAGGAGGTTAAGTATTCCTTTGTCTGCAAGGGCTAGGTCTTCTTCAATCCTTCTAGCCATAGCCCTAGTGATAGGTCCTTGGCTAGGCATGGTCACACCAAGACTCCTTGGAATCAATAGCAAAAAGGCTGGATTTGTTGGATGGCCCTTTCCCTAGACCATAGGATTAGGACTTGTTTATGCATCTTCATCTTAGGATTAGCCATCTTAGGAATTGCATTGCTTGTGTATTGCTTCAGTTTACCTTCTTTGCATTTGTCTTTATGTTTACTCAACCTTTTCATGCTTACTTGTTGTTGTTAGTATTCAGAATGCTTGGATGTAATCTGATTAAGATTTGTTCTTGAATTGACCATGTTGAATGCAATATCATTTTCTATCAGTAGAAGCATTCTTGGTTGTGAATCTGTGTAATTGGCTAATTTCTTTACTAATTCACTGTCTGTAAATTGAAATTTATTTGAGCTAACTGGAACCTTGTTTGCCATATCTTATCTTTGCAAGACCGTGAAAGTTCAATTTCTGCAATTTTTCTCTAGTTTATTGGTTCATTATGCAACATTTTTTTCTGCATAATTCTACAGAATATGTTGAGTGTAGAATATGTACTGCATTAGTTGAAGTCTTCCTTGCAACATTTAGCCCTCCCAGCTATTTTTTTCCCTAACATATCAGTTTTTGTTATATGCCTCTTGTCTATTTCACCTTTTTGTTTGAAGAGCCAATTGGAGAGGGGTCTGCTCGCTTAGTTTCATAAGTATAAATGATTTAGGGCACAAAATCTGGGGGAGAAGAATTTTAGAAGATATGGTGAAGTCATAGGGAGAAGACTTGGTAAAGACATTGCTACATTCCTCAAGTTTTGATTCAAGAGCAAAGGTACTAGAAGAAGGAAGCTCAACTTAAGAGTGGCTTGAAGAGTGGTTAGGCTCATCAAAACCAAAAAAAGGGAGATTGTTGGAAACAAAGGAACTACATTGAAGATTAATGAAGTTTTAGTTTTGCTTTTCTCTCTTTATTTTTGCTCTTAAACCAATTTTATGGTACCAGACACATTTATAGGTGTGTTACTTGTATTGTGTGTTTTAGATAGGCTTGAGAATGTGTTTGTGATGGTTTATAAAGGGTTAAATTCTTGAAAACCTGTTTTTGTAAAAGAATGTAGATTTTGAAAATCTCAAAAAATGGTTGTTTTTGAAAATACTCTGATACTATTAAATATAAAAATTTTGAAAAATAATTTGGTAAATCTATTCAACCCCCCCTTCTTGATCCCCCTGGGACCAATAGTTAAAAGCTAAAAAACTAGCTGGAAGTTTAAAAGCTAGCTAAAAGCGAAAAGTTAGTTGGAAGTGAAAACCTAGCTGAATGCTGAAAAGCTAGTTGTAAGTGTTTGGTAAACTAGACAATCAACTAGCTGAAAGTCGTAAAATGACAAATAAATGCATCATTAATCATTAGATCAACAATGAGGTATTTAAAATAATTATAACATGTTTTAATAATATAAATTAATTATATGTTTAAATTATAAATGATTATAATTATATATTTAAATTATAAATTTTTATAATAACATATTTAAATTATAATTACATATTTAAATTATAATAATAAATTACTATAATTAATATTTAAATTATAATTTCTATAATTAAATATATAAATTTTAAATTATATATTTAAATTATAATTTATGTAATTACATATTTATATTATAAATCACTATAATCATATTAATGAAGGAGAGAGATTGCATAATGTGATGAGAGAGAATTAATAGGAGACAATACATTAATTAATAAAGAGTAAACATGTAAAAATAACATCAGCTAGTAACTGAAAATATGAGATCTTTTCAAAAAATTACTTGAGGTAACTTTTCTTAAAAAGTTAGGTCTTCATTGATTTGGTTTTGTTTTTTAGTTTTTCAAAAGAGTTTTCAAAAACTATTTTCTTGGGAAGAAGAGAAAGAAAAAAAACTTATTTGGTAAGTGTTATTTGAAAACTGTTTTGAAGACATGACAATGAAAAAAATATTTATATTTACTAAAATTCTATTAATGAAAAAGAAAAAAACAACACATTCTTATTGTATTTTGAGCTTTCAAAACGAAAATAGAAAACTGAAAAGCAAAACTAGTTATAGTTGTCCCTGATTTTTTGTTTTTAAAAACTAAAAAACCAGAACTGTTTTTGGAAACTGTTTTAAGAAAACAGTAACCAAACAAGTTTTTTACTTTTTAAATACTAAAATACTGAAAACAATTTTATAAAACTGTTGTCAAACAAACACTTAGTAATTCGTAAAAAAATCCCCAGACTTTTGCTATTTAAATGGAGCTGAAATAATTTCAGCTATCATTTCACCTAGCTTTTCCATTTTCAGCTAGCTGAAATAATATTTTGATTAGAAAGTAAAATTAAAATAATATATAATTTATACATCATGTTAAAGGAAACTAAAATTTAGTGGAAAATGTCCCCATACTAAAAACTTTGATTAGGTCCATCCCTGCTTCCACCATGAAAAAGTTGTATCTTCTTGCCATGTTGGTTCTTGTGAAAAATAATTCTTATAGTTAAGAATAACCTTAAGAATCACACTTGTAAATGCTTTAAAGTTGCTCTAGCAGTCCAAAAGTGTGTAAAGAAATAAGTAGTGGAGAAATTCATTTATTAAAAAATAATTTATTTTTAAATATATATCATGTATAAATAAAATAGAATTGGAGCACTTACGTAAATTTATACTTATATTATATTAATTAGTTTATGATTAAAAATTTTAAAGCATACTTTTAACGTAAAAAATAAATAGTTAAAAAGTGAAATAGCTAAAACAAAACTTTTTTTTATACATGTTTATCGATAAGAAAACACCATAAAATAATAAAATTTAATACTTTTAACTGTCAGTGTTGTGGGACTAGGTGCTAAAAACGGTAGGGGATGGTAGTTCAAGGCATCCATGGGGAACTCCGGGGTTACTGGTGATGTGGGATAAGCACAAATTTGCATGTGAAAAGGTTTTGAGGGTGGTTCTTTTATTGGGGGTAGTAAGGAAGTGAATGGACAAGGAAGAGATGATGACTATAGTCAATATTTATGCGCAGTGTGATAGTGCAAGGAAAAGGAACTATTGGTTGGAATTGGACTTGTGTAGGGCGGAGATGGGTGGTGGATGTTGTGCTTTTGGGGGGATTTTAATTCTATACAAAGTAAAGCAAAAAAGAAACAAGCAGAGAGTTTTAACCATGCTGAGGAAATATGGATGTTCAACTCGCTCATCAAGGAAGGAGGTGTTATTAACTTACCATTGAGTGGGAGGAAATATACTTGGTACAGGACCAACGGGAAAACTATGAGCTATTTGGACCGATTCCTATTTACAAAAGATTGGATGGGAGCGTGGGGTAATCTAGAGTAATGGGGGTTACCAAGGAGTGTGCCTGACCACTATCCAAGTGTTGTTGATGGTTGGGGATATGAATAGGGGTCCAAAACCCTTTTGTTTTCAAAAAGTTTGGTTTGATGATAAGTGGTTTGGACCATTTGTGGAAGAAGAATGAACAAAGCTATCTGTGGAAGTCAAGAAGGCGTTTATTCTTAAGGAGAAACTGAGACTACTAAAGCAAAGACTTAAAGTGTGGAATCAACAAGTGTTTGGAGATGTTGATAAACAGATTGATATAGAGAGGTGTGAACTTCATGATTTGGACCTTTTAAATGAGGAAAGGGGTTTAGAGGTAGAGGAGCTTAAGGATCAGACAGATAGCCAAGAAAATTTGAAGAGGTGGGTGACGCGAAAGTGTATGGTGGTTAGGCAAAAATCAAGGTTGCATTGGCTTCAAGAAGGAGATGCAAATACTAGCTTTTTTCATAAGGCCCTCCTAGCTCAAAGGAAGCATAATGAAATCTTGAGTTTGGATGTTCAGGGTTGTGAAGTGAGGGAGGTCAAATGTCTTAAAAGCAAAGTTAAAGAATTTTTTGAAGGCCACCTTGCAGAAGGAGATCAAAGTAGGCCTCAATTGGATGGGTTAAGTTTTAAACAGTTGTCTTGTAATCACAAAGTTTATCTAGAAAGGTCTTCACTAAGGCAAAGTTGAAGGATGGTCTGGGAGTGTGAGAGTTTCAAAAGTTCAGGACTAGAAGGACTTAATTTTAAGTTCATTAAAGAGTTTTGGCCTATCTTGAAATCATATTTTATGGCTTTCTTCCAAGAGTTTCATCAAAATGGGAAGTTGGTGAAAGGATCGAATTCTTCTTTTATTACACTAGTGCCTAAAAAATCCAATCCTCGACAGATTGGTGACTATTGCTCAATTTCACTTATAGGGTGTATGTACAAAATGCTTGCAAAGGTGCTAGCTTCAAGGCTGCGAAAAGTCATCCGTACTATCATTTCGAAGAATCAGTCAAATTTTGTGAAGGGTAGACAAATTTTAGATGGGGTTCTTATTATGAACGAATTGGTGGATGACGCAAAACAAAGAAAGATAGACCTAGTGTGTATGAAGGTAAATTTTCATAAGGCATATGACTCGGTAAGCTAGAGCTATTTATGATATATCATGGAAAGGATAGGGTTTAGGTCGATATGGTTAAAGTGGATAAAAAGGAGTGTGTTAGCACAACTAGAATTTTAGTGTTGGTCAATGATAGTCCTACAAAGGAATTTAATGCATCTAAGGGCTTGCGCCAAGGGGATCCTTTATCTTCATTTCTGTTTCTTTTGGCAGTTGAGGGGTTGGGTCAAATGGTCCAAGAAGCAGAGAGTAGAGCTCTTTGGTAGGGGTATATTGTGCGAAGAGGAGACATGCACCTCACATACCTACAATTTGCTGATGACACCTTTATGATAACAAGGAAGGATTGGGAGTCTACGGAGGTAATGAAAGCGATTTTACAAAATTTTGAGCTAGTATCAAGGTTGAAAGTGAATTTTCACAAGAGTCAAATTATTGGGCTCAATGTGCCGGTAGGCTGGATGGCTAAAGCATCAGTTTTGTTGAATTTAAGATTGGGGCTTTGCATATGAAATATCTGGCTACTTATTAGGGCTAACCATCGTGAATCAGCACATGGGCCCTAGTGGTGGATCTGGTAAAAAAGAGATTAGCTTCTTGGGAAAGCAAACACATTTCCATTGCGAGGAGGTTGGTGTTACTTAAATCTGTTATATATGCTCTCCCAATCTACTTTTTATCTTTTCTCAAGGCACCAAAAGGTATTATCTCTTAACTTGAGTCCTTTTTCTCCAAGTTCCTATAGGGAGGCTCAATTTGGTTTCATGGGAGAATGTTTGTTGAGAGAAAGATCAAGGTGGTCTAGGGTTAAGAGACTTAAGAGCTTTCAATTTGGCTTGTTGGTAAATGGAAATGGCGGTTGAAAGTTGAGAGTCACAACTTGTGGGGTAGACTATTGCAGGCTAAGTATAGGGTGGAGAAAAGGGGTTGGGAAGGAGTGGGTCACAAATGCTCTATATGGTAGAGTGATTTGCAATCCCTCAAGCATGAGATTTAGAAGAGAGGGGCTTGGTGGTCAAATAATGTGAAGCATATGGTTGAGGATGGAGGTCAAGTCTTATTTTGGAAGGATAGATGGTTAGGGGATTAGAAAATAAGCCAGGCATTTGAGAGGTTGTACAAGTTAGCAGAAAATCAAATAGTGACTATGAAAGAAATGTGAGGTTTAGAGTCAGAGTGGCAGTGGTCGTGGAGGCATCAGTTGTTTGTGTGGGAGGGGGACTTGCATAGGCTGATAGTGAGTTTAGAGGACATGGTGATAAGAGAGGGAGTAGATGATAGCTGGGTGTGGAGCATGGATGGTTCTGGTCAATACTCGGCTTGTCAGCTTATAGGGTTCTGACAGGAGCTCTCTCATCTCAACCTTGTAATTTCTTTAAAATGCTTGGGGATGCTAAAGTACCCCAAAAGGTTCAAATACTAGCTTGACAACTAGATGTGGAGCGACTACCTACTAGGAGCAATCTGATATGGAGAGGAATAATTCAGTAAGGTGCAGACGCAAGGTGTGGCTTGTGTTGGTTCATTAAAGAGACTGATGTGCATCTCTTCTTTGGATGTGACGTCTCAAAACAAGTCTAACAATCTAATTGCAAGTGGTGGGGGATATCTACAGCTTTACAAGCGGATGTTAGGTCTCATTGCTATCAATTTTTGGGTTTGGTGGATAAGTCTAAAGAGATTCGCAAAACGTGGACTCTAGTGTGGTTTGGTAGGTTTTGGCAATTGTGGAGAGTCAGAAATGTAACGGTCTTCAGAGCCTAGGTGGGAAATATATCTCACATTATTAAGGACATTCAGCACACAACTCATGGGAATAAAGTCGATTGATTAACCTTACTGGTTACTCTTTGGTGGAATGAGTTATGAACCAAAACGTTTGTTTTTGTCTAATTTTTTTTATTATTTTTTTTTTTTTTTGTATTTTGTGTGTGGATAGTACTTCTTGTACTATCATACACTCTTTAATAAAATCTTTTAGCTTATAAAAAAAAGAAAAAACATTGAAGATGTTATTTTTAGTCAGATTTCCAAAAAAAAAAAAAACATTAAACTTTATTTTGAACCGCAAAAGTGTCGAATTACGCAAGTAGTTGTGAATAAACTAACAAAACCAATACACATCTGCACTCTAGCTTTTAACACCAAGAAAAAATTAAGGTTCTCTTGCAGAAACACTGTCTGCCACTTGCAGGGACTATATATATAAATAAGGATCTCCTTATCGTAGGAGTGATTATAAAGCAGTTATTTTTTATGTTTAATATTTATTTCAAGAAAAAGAAATAGTAAATATTTTCACTATTTATTCTTTTTAAAGTAAATATTTATTATCACTGCTTATATATATATACACACGCGCTTTGTGTAGATGTGCCGTCATATGCTAGCCGGTGATTAATAGGTAGTTGATGATGACAGCTCAAAAATTTCTCCCAGTACATGCTCTATTTGTTCTTCTTTCTCTTTCATCTTTTTAAGTTTTAATTTGTTTTATCTATCAAACAACACGTTACACCAATTTAATTTTGTATTTATGACTCATTTAACTTAAATTTTCTTAAGCAGCAACTCTTAACCTCATCTGACTTCTTAGAGTGTAAAAACATTTTATATTAAAAAATAAATGTTTATAATGAAAAGTAAATCTCTTATATGTAAGCAAGTGGATTCCTAATGATAAAATTAAATTTTTCATTTTTCATAATAAACTTTCTCTCTCTCAAGTTACTAACAAAAATTTAATGAAAAAAAAATACTTGATATATGGTGATGTTATTTTTCTTGATTTTGTTAGATAAAAAAGACATATTTACTTATAAAAGGAATGATGCGTCAACTAGTACTTGATTGGTATAAGGAGATAAGACTCAAGCTCATTAGTTATTTGCAAAAATGAACACCCAACTTCAATTAAATGGATTATATGAATAAAGTTCAATGAATAACAACGAAATTATTGTTGACTAAAGTACACCATGTTATTTTTTAACTTATGTATATGATTCTTACTACAAGGTGTACTCTAAATTGTGGCTATTATAAGGTTGACATGTTTATATTGTATTACTTTAAAATAACTCTTAATGAATCTGATGATAATAGGGGGATGAATCACAAACCACCCTTTGAGGATTCACCTAGTGAGTGTGGTAGCGGGGTCGCCACCATGAAAGTGGGGCTTATCTCTATGTGACATTCATGAAATAAAATCCATGTGTAGGGCCTAATGCGCAACCATGGACTAGAACATAAATGAACATCAATATTGTATGTGTTGTGTACATAAATCCAATTGAAGAGGGTGTGACTTAAAACAATTAAATCTCTACATTTTTTCACATGAAAGTTCACATACACTACATAAAGGTTCAAACTCAAAAGGTTCTTTATGAATTGCAATATCATATGCTTTTTGTTTTAAAAAAATATTTTTTTCTCTTTACAAATTTTTTTATAAATGTTTTAAAATTTTAATTTATGTGGGGTAATATTAGTAACTATTTTCTTTTTATTTAAATTTTAAAGTTAAAATTGTATTATATTTATTAGTTTGTTAAGTTGTGTTCTTGCACACACTGGATAAGTCTTCCTCCTTGCTCCTCCTAGCTTCCAATCCCGCAATTTTCTCCAAGCCAATAAAGGTGAGGTACTTGCAAAAACAATTCGATGTTCAAGTTGACCAATGAACTAGGGTAGGGATGGCAAAAAAATTCACGCTCACAGGTACCCGCAAATTAGACCTGTAAAAATACCCATATCTGTAATTTAAATTGGTACTTGTCACTCGTGAGTATGAGTTTTTGTCTGTCTGCTCCTTAACGGACATGAATAGAGTATCATAGTACCCGTATCCCTTACCTGCTAATTAAAATACTACACATATTTAATTTGATGAAGATAATATTTTTGTTAAATAAATCAACTTAAACTATTAGTTGTCAAATTTTATTGTTATCAATATTACTTTTTTATAAAAAAGGAATAATTCATAATTATTTTTTATAAAAATTTTGATAATGTAAACGAATATTCTATTTATATTAAATATTTTATACATGTTATATTAATCTATTTTTAGATCCAATTAATCTTGTAAAAACTTACTAGTATAATTTTATTTTTAAATTTTTCAACAAATAAATTATTTGTTTGATTAAACTTTAGGTAAAAAAAATAATATCTTTTTAAAAAAATATTTTTGAAAAATATCGTGGGTACCCGTGGTTACGCGCAGATATTTTTATAACAGGTACCCGACAGACTTTAACCAGGTAGAGGATATGGGTATTTTATGACGAGACAGGTCGTAGGTAGGCACTACCTGTACCACCCCGACTCGTTGTCACTTCTACACTGGAGAGTACGAAGTGCAGCAGGAACATAATATAATAATTGAGTATTCAAACTTGTACACATACTTTATTATTTATGGTATGTTACCTCTCTGGGCTTGGGCCTATAGAGAAATATTTGGGTTTATCTTTATCTGTAAAAGATAATTACAGTTTATCTTTTACCTGTTAGGGATAATTTAGACCTTTCATGCAATAGTGTAGGTTTCACCCTAAGTAGGATGTTGGAACGTTGGACGTAAGTTCGACTTTAGGACAGGTCCAACTCTAGGTAAGTATGGATCAAGTATAGGTCCAATTTTAAGACAGATCTAACCTTGAATAAGTCCGTCTGCAGGTTGGACCCAAGGCATCTCTCCTGTACAAATTGTTTATTAGCATGTTTAAGTGAGCAATTCCTTAGAACGTAACTATAACAATATACCAATCTTTCTATTAACAACTCATTGAATGGCCATGCACGTTACAAACAACTTTTTATAAAATTTCTTGTATTTTTATCTACAAAGAGCATTGCTGCGGAGGAGGTGTAGAGATTTTTGACTGCACTTGATTGATTCATAGGATTGTGTCTTGGAAGAGGAGCGTATGCAAATGGTAAGAGCTTTTTTCTCTCAAGATAGCGTGCTCTACGTATACTTAAACAATTCTATATTTCTTTTATTTTTGAAGTTTATTGTTATTATAAACATTTTTTGTGTTTAATTTTATTTAGAGTAAAATACTATATTATGAATTTTGCCTTTGCCATTCTATTTCTAAAAGCATCCATGCAAAAATGGAACCAAACTATTTTAGTTTACTAGAAATCAGATAATTTTTTATAAATTACCAGGGAACTTAGTTGATATAGTTATGTCTATAAAGGTAATATCGTGGCAATGACTATCATACTCCTTTGGTTTCAATAGGGGGTGTGGGTTTTCGGATTGGTATGTCAATCCCAGATTATGTTTGTTAAATATGACATAGGTGAATAGTTTGTGATATGCTCCAATAGAATATGGGAGAGTAAACAATCTATTTTGTATCCTAAGAAACAATTTGTTTCTTCAATAAATAAATGTTTTAGCTTAAAAAAAAAAAAAAAAAAGTTTACAGTCATTGCTTTTTATGAAATCAGCTGATAGTCGTAACACCAAGTTGTAGCTTTATTCTCTGCTCCATGATTGACTTGATTTCATGCATCACGCATGATGCTCGGTGAATTAAATACAATCCAGCTAACAAACACTGTTCAATGGCACTATCCCTTGCTTCTTAATTGTGCGATTTTTGAAAGATTTTTATTCTTTTATCTATATATATATATATATATATATATTGTTTTTAAAATTTAAAATAATATTAATTATTTCTCTTAAATATACCTTTACTTTTTACTTTATCATTAATTAATTTATACATTTATTGTGAAATAAAAAAATAAAGCAAGCAGTATAACCACTATTTTATTAGAATGAGAAAAATTTTAATTAGGAATCTTGAGAAACAAATAAAAATGAATGGAGGAACATCTTACAGGTGTTCCCTAATGAGGGATTTTAGGGGATTAGGGTTCTCCTTTATCTCCTCCACCCATCTGCGGGGGGTTTCAATAGATCTCTCCGCAGATACTTCCAGATCGCGAGACATAATGTTCTCTGCGACACTGGAATAGATTTCTTCCATTTCCGGAAAGTGAACGGAAAGCCGCCCTTTCCCCTTCTCACAATATTACCATTACCGAACTTGCTCCAGAATGAATGGCACTTCGAAGTGCCTCACGTTGGGGGATCGGCGTGGGGAACTTCCACCGGTTCTGGACTGGAGCCAGCGGGTTCTGAATTACTACCCTCTCACGGTTAAAAAAGTGGTTAACCATCTCGAAAAAATCCATATCGTCCACCCGAAAAACGTGTCTCAACTACAGCCAACTAACTCCCCTTGTTTCCCTATCGAAAAACCAACCCTACTTAATTTGTTCTAAAAATGCTAACAAGTAACACACTGGGGCCATGGGTCATGAAAGAGGTTGACCCCCATCCCCCTTCACTATGTATGCCAATGAACTCCTCGCTTTAGTCCGTTCTTTTCCTTCTTTGGGCTCGGGTCGATAGTAGTCGTGGTAGTAATGTCCCGGAGCCCAGCTACTGACCCGAGGTGCTGATCGGGAAAGTTATAATCATAAAGGAAGGGACGTTAAACATAATTCTAGAAGGGCGTTACCACAACAAAGAAAATCCGAGTCTTGGTAGTTGACTTGCTTATTTGTTAGAGTAAGGCAGTTGAAGTGAAAGTTTATTAGACTAGTCCCACTAAGATGGTGGGGAAACTTACTTCCGAGAGAGCCGCTTTCGCCTCGGTAATTACTTAACGAGAGAGAGCCGATGCCAAAGTCGCCCTTTACGCGAGGGAACGCCAGACAGACTTACCTCTGCTAACTACGTTTTTTTATATAGACTGGAAGCTAGAGAGATACTATACTAAGGTATAGTGCCGCTACCAGAGAAGGCTGTTTCATGCTAGGTGTCCAGACCTACTACGCCCGAGCCGCATCCCCAGCACACTTGCTATATCCACTAAGGCTTCACATCCCACTTCATCCTACCAACTATACCTTATATAAATAGAAAGCCGTTCTATAACAATTCAAGACAACAAGAAAGCAAAATATTTTATCAGACCTTTTTTTTATTTCCATTTCTTTTTCCTTCCATGGAACGGAACCTTGCCTTCACCTCAGTAGCCGCTTTTGCTTATGGTAAATCTGTATCTGCAACTGTCTCCCCAGATACTTATGGTGGGTTTCAATAGATCTATTTTCCACCTAGGTCAAAGGGGTATGCCGCTATATATGCTAGAAGTATGCTCCTAGGTAAGCGACTGCCTTTGGATCTGCCTCTCGAGCACGAGGGTCGTATTCATAATAGGCTATCGATCATGAAGGTTTGCCTATGGCTCTGTATCTACCTCTGTTTGCCGGTGCTTTGATAAGCTGCAGGATCAATGGCTTAAACTACTGCTTCTTCAACGCTTCTCCTGCGACTTGTTCTCTTTTCGTCCTTGCTCCTGCACGCACCTAAAGGTACAGTATCTAAACGCTCCTTCTGCTCTTGGGAAAGGGGGCCCAAGGCTCATCCTTATGCTTTCGGTTTTCGAGTGAAAAATAGAGTAGGGGAGACCTGTCAAGCTTTAGGATAGCTCTTTTCAAAATAGATTCTTATAATAGAAGCTAAGCTTTTATACCGAATCAGGTTTGTTGATGGAATCATAGCCGGGCCGGAACTCTTGATCTATCCATAGAGGGTGAGAACTCAATCAGGAAGGACTGCTAGTCATCACCGAGGGTATGACCAAGGAACTGCTGCTGAGAGCGATAGACTTTCCAACTGAGATGGAGAGAATGCACTCCTACTCTCTTTCAATCGCCGATGCTAAAACAAAGAGGGCGTAGACCCGAGGGGAGGTTGAGTCAGCAGCTAGTTTTGATGGGGAATAAACGATGCAATTCAATCTGTTGGAGGAAGGTAGAGCAATAGACGGAATAAGTCTTAGTTTAAATATCCCCTGCTCTTGTTGAGTCGACTGTTCATGGCATGGTTTGGTGGGACCAAGAATTGCTCTTGTTCGCGTCCCAATGCGACCATCGATAGCTTTCTCTATTGAAATGGAATCCCCGGTCTCTTTCTCAATTCATCGATCGACGGCCACCCATGCTTCAACATCTAAGTTTTCACCAGAAAAAGCCAATTTCTCTTATGGGATAGAAAGATTCGATTAAGTTTAGGGAAAGGAAAGCAAACAAAGAAATCCGATCCGAAATGATTTTATCACTACGCAAATCAAATCAAAGTCGGAGCGAGAATCACCTTAGGGCTAGGCCACCTGCCTGACTATCTATTGTCTCAGCAGGCCTTAGCCCGGCAAAAGACGACAGAGGCATAAAGGAAGGTTGCTGCAGAATAAGCGATGTTCTTGCTCTTCTTTCTCTTGGAAGAAGAATGGTGTTGAATCAGTTTCAAGTGGTGGGATCATATTCATATATAATAGTAGAATCCCGTCTCCTTAAAGGAGCGATCTCTCCCTCCAAGTAGAACGAGCATAATCGAAGACAAATGGTAGCGTATTCTAAGTAGTTGATCTCACGTGCTTTCCAAAAGTATTCTTAGTCTTCGTCTGCTCTCAATGCTCGAGGCTCTGAATGAAATAGAAATCCCGTAAGTGAAGTCACTCTCGGAGTTGAAAACGACTAAGCTTTCTGCCTTGCGACTTGCCTCTCTCACTCAAGATAAGGTCAGGTGATCCCTTTATGTCTCCTTCTCAGTTAGGTCCAATAAGTCCCTTCCCTTTCTCCGATCAATAAGCCCCCTGATCCCTTTCCTTGTATTTCATCCTCCCTGAACAGAATAAGTAAGGCCCCATTTTTTTCTAATAAAAAAAAGAAAGGGCGAAGCGCCCGTTTGAAGTGGCGAAGGCCTATGATTGATATAGTAATAAAGAAAGTACATTAAGGTTACGAAGTAAGGTCAGCTGGTTAAGGAAAGATCTGGTTATGAAATCGCTTAGCCATTAATTAAATTCAGTAGTAGTGAGGCGTCGGTATAGAGCCTTCCACAGTGGACCGAGACTATGCAAAGGTAGAACACCAAACTTCGCTGACTTTCTAATAAACCTTGATTTCGCTACGCTCAATAAGAACCCGGAATAGCGGAAATCGGTTCGTGTTCCGCTTCCAAATTCAGTCGTCTTTGCCCCAGTGTGAACTGCGGACGACTCTCCAGTGGTTCCATTCCTTCTTACTTGACTTTTGGGTCAACCCAACCTGAATGGGAAGAAGAGGGTCAGCCAAACAGCGGTCCACTTTGTACATTTGCTGAGGCAGACCAATCGGGCATTTTAGAAAAGGGAAGGGAACTTTTATCACCGAAGGAGGCAAAATGAAGCAGGCGGGAAGCTACCACTTCTAGAATGCAAGCTTATCCTTTACTTTTTTTAGAGCGTACCGCTATTGAAAAAAAGGTTGATGGATGAAGTAATCGGAATGACAAATGATTACAGTTACGAAAACCGCATAAAGTCGGGAACCTTTTGAATCAAAGTAACACCGAGTACTTCGACTACAGGGGGAGGGAAGCTTCGTAGACAGCTTCGCGTCCTCGCCGCTTCTTTCTGGCGACTAGCTTCTCAAGTGGATGGCTTGGTAAGCAAGCCACCTTCAGCATAGGTAAAATCCCCCTCAATAATAGGCCAGAATGGTGGGGAAGGAGGCCCCCCCTACTTCAATGGAAAGGGGGGAATAGCCGTTTCACAGCCGCTCCTCTACAACTAACTACCTTTTGCCCAACATGATCACGAACGAAGACAGAGAATTGCGTAGATAGAAGGACGAAACCAACCCACTTGTCCTGATCGGAACGAAAGAAAGAGAATGGTGGCCCCTTTCGCCCAGGGGGCATCGTCGGAGAACAATGTCGGGGACAGGGTGAGAACCTTCCGTTGGTTAAGCCCTTTAAGTGTTGGTTCTTTCTTAGATATGGAGATAGATCCAGATAGAGATCTATATCTTTCTATCTATCGATAGATATATTGAGAAATGGATATTGATCTGGTTTCAAGATCTATGAACAAGAGAGATCCCTAAATATCCATTTGATAAAAGAGATGAATAGATAGGGCGGAGCCGGCTGAAGGAAGGGCGCGTGCCCCTGCAATCTTTCTAAAGCAAGAAACGAGAAACTTGACTTTGAGAAAGAAGCTCCTTAGCACAAGCACTAAGTAAGAAATCTACCTTTTGACAACCTTACTAATAAAAGCTCGAAGAACTTCCCTTATATATAATAATCTTCTAGAAAGGTTTGTAGAAAGGGGCTTCTTCTAATATCCCAACAATCCATAAAGTAGGGGCTTCAAAGCTAGCTTGTAGTTTAGGGGTGCGCAGGTTTGGAACCCTAAACTACAAGAGGCTAGCGTGCAAAGGCTTTCAGGGGGCTCGCTTAAAAAAGCAGAGCTTGCTTTCTACTAAACAAGCCTTCACTGCCCGCCCGGCCCCTATCTTTAATCTTAAGTAAAGTGAAGTCAAATCAATGAAGTGAACAGCCCAACCTCTTTGTTTGAAGCTTTGCTTCCCCTAATTCCAAAAAACAAGAAATAGACTTGCTACTACTTCCTATAGTTATAGTATAGGAAAAAGCTTCTCTTGGATAGCGGTCATAGGGGGTTCAGAAAGAATCTGATCGTAGATAAAGGCTAAAACCAGTGCGGAGGTAGGGGCTGATGTAGCCAAGTGGATAAAGGCAGTGGATTGTGAATCCACCACGCGCGGGTTCAATCCCTGTCATTCGTCCATCAATAAATGGACCATTTGTTACGGAGACACAAGACAAACCTAGAAAGAATTTTTTCTTAAAGTAATCTCGAGGCTTTCAAACGCATCCAAGCAATTGGTACCCGATTGAAACATAGAAACCATAGATTCGCGTCGCCTACTTGCTGAAAGCACAAATGGAATGGCGGATCATTCATTGTATGAAGTTTTTAAGACCTCATTAATCAGCCTTACACTTTTTTTTTTAGTTCATAATGAATGAAATGAACCTCCGAATGAAGAGACATTCTTCCCTCCCTATTACTAAACCATGGGGAGCCCCGACCAGTTTAATGGGCAAATTTAGTTGTCGTGACGATACCTTTCTTAGTGGAAGATCGGAAAAGACTTCTTCACGAGACTGATCGGATCCGCCATAAACACCCGAGAGACCTCCACAGGGCAGCTAAAAGAATAAGAGGACAACAAGCACTTTCTTTTCTCTTCCCTTGAACTTGAACCTGGTATTCCCGCAAAAAACGAATTGAACCGAGTCTGGCTGAGCCCTTCTGTCCATCCATACAAAGAACCGATTCTTGTGCAAAGTGGTGTCGACTCTTTAACGACATCGTCCGCAAATCGAGATCTATTGGAGAGAGTCATTGAATCGTCCTTGATTCCTCGATTTCATTTCGCTAATCGTTTGGTAAAGGCTAGGAAAAGGTCAGCCCGTCATGAAATTCCTTGTCAGGAAGGGTTAGCCCCAAGCCAGCCTTATCTTCTCTTGGATATCCAAAAAGGCAACATTAAAGTGGTTTAACAAGAGGTTCCTTTCCTTGGTCTTATAGTTCGTGACCTATAGCCGGCAGATAGGGGCGGAGTTTGCTTGCTCTTCACTCAAGGGCTGCTCCTATACATGCTCTTCTTCTTTCCTTGGGTGGTTAAAGTGCCTCATAAGGGCGATTCTCGCTATATAACGAACAAAAGAATGTTAGGAAGTTATATAAAGGACGAGACTCAGAAGGACAAAGCTAGACTTCAGAAGGACGAGTTTACTTGCCTTACCGGTAGGGAAGACCCCGAAAAAAAAAAAAGATCTGTCGAAGACTGTCAAACTAGACTTTCAATCTGTGTCAAAGAAGTCATAAAGAGCTTGGCCTGTCCGTAAGCTCCCTCCGTAAAGGAAAAGAATCTTATCCGATCGGCCTGTCCGCTCATTCTCACATTTTACTAATAGGTTGATTGAAATGTCCCTTCCCTTAACTTAAGGCTTAGGACAGTGCATCTTTCAGGCTTTGAATCGTTTGAATCGGTAAAATTACATCCATATCCATGAACACCAAAGGCTTCCTAGCCAGAGAAAGTACAGTTAAGTCTACAGAGCCCTAAGAAGTTATATCGAAGCCGATCTTGCTAATCGCGAATCCCTCGTCTATATCTATAAAGGATAGGCAATTGAGAGAGAATAGGGCGATAGCCCAGTTTTGATTGAATATCCTTTCCTGTGCTTGTCTTGTATGGAGGTATACCGAAGATACGAGTAAAAGTAGGTAACATAAGATTCGAATCCGATACCGATAAGGGGCTTTTTCCTTTTTCACTCTACGTACTTATCTGGATAAGAAGATTCTCCTTTTATTATGGATTTAGAACTTCGAGATCATCTCGTTCTACTTTATGTATGTCGTCTTACCTAGGGGCCTTGGTGGTCTCATTTAATCAGTGCACCCACTTGACAAAAAGAGCATCGATAAAGGAGAGAAAGTCTTCCCCCTGAAGACAAAAAAGAGGTAAATCCTTTCGTTGGTGAGCGAAAAGAGTATATTCGGGCTCTCACTGCAAACTAAGACAACTAGGAACCCTCTTTAAAAACTTGCTTGACTCACGAACCTTGCAGACGAGAGTCGGCTCGAGGTCCTTAATGGCCTTTACTCAGGCTGGGTCAGCTCAAGAAGTGGAAGTGAAAGTGGAAGGGCGGATGAAATGATGACCCTAACTAAAGTTTCGAATCTTGTTTTATCCGAAGTGCTCAGCGTCACAGTGTGATCAGCTATGGCGAACAAGCAATAATATGCTTTGGGGAGAAAGCCTGTCTCCGAACGTGATGATGCTCTATTTGATCAGTAGATCGCGCGTGAGCTTTTGAGTCTTTGGCGCTCATCATGAAAGATTTTAGGTATTCCTACCGGAAGACTAACGAGAGAGTCAACAGGTCATTTTTAGACTTTTAACTAACCGAATAGAGTTTTGGATGTGTCTGCTTTGCCTCTGCCTTATCATCTAAAATCTTTGCTTTTCAGGGCCTTGCCTTGTTAGCCCACCAAAGAAACCTGCTTCACTTTCTTCCTAACAAGGTTTCGCTTTTCCGGTTCCCTAGATTCTCCAATCTTTGGAACAATGGTTCGCGCATCCTCTTGCTAGGAGAGGAGTGAAGCTGCTGTACCAATAAGTGAAAGAAAAGAGCGGACCACAACTAGACCTGAGAAAAGACTTTCAGGCATCCTCTCATTGAGGAGGTCTTAGATAGAAGATGAGCCGACAGTAGGACTCTCTTAGAGTGTGGGAGTATAATAGTAGCAGCAGTTATGGCCTCATACCCATGAGCATTGGCGTGAGCAGCTAAGCTAAGGTCGGAAAGGAAGAATGGGTGGGGGGTTACCTATTTCCTCAGCCGATAAGAGAATCTGTCTTCAGCACAGATCGAGGCTTGTCGAAGATAAGTATCAAGTCCTCTATCGCTGGACTAGACTAGATTTCTAAGATTGAAGAGTGGCAACTCTCCATGGAATTCTAGAACCAACTCCCAAAAAAAAAAAGGGTAGTCTTTGACTACCTCTTTCTCCTGCCTGGCTCTCCTACCTGGGATCCCAACTATCATCCATATTTGTTTACCCTACCTGCTATCAACAGTCCTTCCACCTCTTACTCACTCCCCAGAGGGAGATGGATGGATCGTGCTAGTGCTATCAAGCTGAAAAATGACTGCTTTCGAGCGGTATTCATGGAAATGAAAAGGATGGAATGGTTGTAAACAGATTCGCTAGTTGGGTCAATTGGCACTCTTTCACTAGTGATTGTAAGCTAGGTGCCCTTAAATGACAGGAGGGGAAGAAGCTCTAATGGAAGCATCCAATCAACCGGGAATCCCACCTTTCAGATTCTACATCTGCTACTGCTGGAGTGGAGAATGAATCTACGACCTGTGCCAGCAAACAAACAAATACTATAAATAAGTAAAATAAGAAAAGGCTAGGTGTCCATGCTACCAACTCCTGAAAGAAAAACAAGAGCTTCCCCGGCAAACCACTAGAAGTTAACCATCGAGTCGAGCAATGATCCAATTAGAGAAGCAAGCTGCTCTTTGTCACCCCATTTCGCTTGGGACCAAGAACAAGCTCCAAAGAAGAAGAAGGACTTCTCACAATCTCAGGTACAATGGCTAGTTGGAAAGCTTTTCAATTCAAGCCAATCTCTTGATTCACATTCATATGAAACCATTGCAACCGATCCTGCATACCAATCATCCGCCGCTTACAGTAATGGTACTAAGCCAAGGTTTCTATGGATTCAGTCCTGTGGAAAAAGACATATATTAGGGCAATTCAGTTAGTAGTGTCACCGGTCAATCCTTGGGACACTAGCGAGTCCGTCCTTAAAAGCCCTAAAAATAGGGTCCATGAAGCCTTAGATACTCCAAGCCTCCATCTTGATTGTCCTTGAACCTAGACCATGGAAGTATGTTATAGTCCCATTCCATTAGTGGGATCCATAGCCTATGGGTCTTTCCCAAGCCAGTAAAAAAAAAAGGTTTTCGAGGACTACCCTAAGCCTACTTGTAGGCAGGACTTTCAGTTACAATGTCTAGGTTGGGAAAGCTTGGATGCCCCTACTCCCAACAAGTTGCTGGCCGGAATCGTGAAACTATCGCAGTTTGGTCATAAGGATAATCGTTCTTATCTTATTAGGTCGGGGGCAGCCAACCCGGGGGTTACCCGCAATTGGTAATGGCATAACCAGAAGAGGAGTAGGGGAGACAAGGTTATGCGCTGGGTAGCGCAGCGCATCTGTTTCGGAGGGGCGACGAGGGGTGCTAACTCGGCCACCCAACCCAGCAGGTCAGGGCCGGCTGGCCATAGGTTCGAATCCTGCCACCTTTCTTGTGGATCATGCTGTCCTGTGGTTACCGTATGATGGGACAAAGTAGAAATTTTGAAATGACCACAACACAAAATGTCAATAATTTATGAATTATTTCATTTATCGTTATTTCTGGGTCTTTTCGTTGCATTCACTTACAACAAGAAACAACCACCAGTGTTTGGTGCAGCACCTGCATTTTTGTGCATTCTTCTTTCTTTCCTTGGTCTTTCGTTCCGTCATATTCCTAATAACTTATCCAATTACAATGTATTACCGCTAATGCACCTTTCTTTTATCAAATCTCAAGGACATCGTCTAATCATGAGGGTAGTATTTTATCATGGTGTCGGATCCCATGTTTTTATGGATTCCTTCTTTGTTACCGGGGTCGACCCCAAAGCCATAATGTCTCAAAACGAGGAGGCCATAGAGAAGTTTTGTATTACTTTGTCTCGAACTTCGTGAAGAACTTCATTCTATCTCTCCCTCGTTACGAACAAAAAAGTGGGGCTGCGCCCAGTTGTACACTCCCTTCGTTCTACGAACCCTTGTTAATTCTAAACTTCGTTCGCGAAGGAACCGGACGTTTGACGGGCCAGCCCTTTTTTATGCGCCGCTTTACCCTGAAAGGAAAATGAGCTTAGCTTCTTTGGGTGCTAGGCGCTCTCGTGGTTCGCGAGAAGGAAAAAGAAGGACTCATCCTTTGTTGCATCTGGCACGAGATGATAAAGAGAGAGCTTCTTCTATCGATGAACAGCGGATTGACGGAGCTCTTGGCATTGCTTTGTTTTTCTCTCCTTTCCTATCAGCGAGTTGCGATCCTTTTGTTCGAAATTTCTTCGTTCGTACCGAACCGCTTGCAGAATCAAATCCTGTTCCACAAGATCCTATATCAGCTATACATCCTCCTTGCATTTATGCGGGAGACGTCGCCAGTGCTATGGGATTTGGATTATGTAGATAAAAAATGATGAATGAGATTGCGGCACTCCACTCGCCGCCAATGTGGAAGGATGTTGTCGAAAAGAAGGGAACGCTGCTTCGCTCTGCTGGATGCATCGGATCCCGTATAACAAGCGAGCTTTTTACCAAAAAATTCAAACATGTGGTCGCAAAATGCTATCCAGCTCTCTTGTTGCGTAGCAATAGAAGCCTGCTCATGCTGCTTTGGCGGCGCTTTTTTGCCTTCTCTTCGCTCTGGACAGGAGCGCTAGTGGATAGGGGGGAGCAGGCGAAGCGTGTTGTTCGTAATGAACAGAAAGATACCACTACTTCGCCTCTTTGTTGGAGCGTCGGCATGAACACAGTGGTATCTGACCAGGACCGGGAACAGATTCGAATTTGGATCTTGACATGTCGGTGGTTTTTAACCGTGGGCATCATGCCAGGAAGTTGGTGGGCTCATCATGAATTAGGTCGGGGTGGCTGGTGGTTTCGGGATCCCGTAGAAAATGCTTCTTTTATGCCTTGGGTATTAGCCACAGCTCGTATTCATTCCGTAATTCTACCCCTTCTTCATTCTTGGATATCGTTTCTTAATATTGTGACTCTTCCATGCTATGTCTCAGGAACCTTTTCAATACGGTCCGGATTGCTAGCTTCCGTTCATAGTTTTGCTACAGATGATACATGAGGAATCTTTTTATGGCGGTTCTTCCTTCTAATGACCGGTATATCTATGATTCTTTTCTCCCAGATGAAGCAGCAGGCATCGGTCCGTAGAACTTCTAAAAAAGAGATGGTTGTGGCGTGAAGTACTCTTGTGCACCTCCGTCACTCGGCTCGCGCGCAACCCCACCCCGTTATCTTATGGAAGAATTGAACTTTTTACCGGGCTGGTTATTCAGAGCCAGCAATTGGCTGCCAGATTTCGTCCCGCAACTATAAGAAGATCGCTTCGGGGGTCACTGTGGCATGGCTGAATGTAGAACAGTCTGGCCTTACTACGTTTGATCAGTAAATTCTGGATAAGTTCAGAAGATGGTCAAGGTAGCTTTCTTCCAAGCCACTGCACTAGATACGCATGTGGTCGTATTAGTCGGCTCAGAATGCCTCTGTTCTATACTAAAATACTACTTTGGATGAATGGGTTATTCTCTTACTTGACCATGGCATCGCCAACATGAGTCTGTCTTCGGTGGTTGATAAGCTGCTAGTTGGTTTTTAGTTTAGGGCTTATTATTTCCTTTCACTTTTCCAAACGAGGTGGAGGGCCATCGCAGAAATTCACCTATCCCCTTCCGAAGACAGGAATTGGGTAGTAGGGGGCGACACCCTTGGACAGCAAAAAAGGCTTTGACCTACTGGCTATTGGAAAGTCTCCGTTTACCGCAAAGTGAATCAAGTTGGGGGGTAGAAAGGGATGCCAGGGACAGAGTAACCTTAGGGTTCATTTCATGCCCACGGAAGGAAAGCAAGAAAAGGTTTCGAAGTGAAGCCCTTTGACCCAGTGCTATCTATGTTAGGGGACTGGTGGAATGAAACCATATCGAAAAAGGAAGTCTTTCTAGCACTGATATGGCTCATGCTCCGTAGCCTACTTAATTAACCATGCTCTCGTTCGTGCCCCATGTCTTCCATAAGTAAATGGCTCATAAGACAAGCAAGAATTCAAGCATCATTTCAAGGCACGTGTAAAATAATAAAGGACGGTCGGGATTGGTCTTTGTGCCTATGCGAATTAAGAACCTGGCCTTCGGGCAATTCATGTCTTTCTTTGATTTAGTACTCATTTTTTTTATAAGAAAAAAGGAAGATATTTTCTTTCCCTGCAGTGCTATAGTGCGCTTGGACTCTATCTCCGCTGTCTAGCTTTCATGAAGAAAGATTGAAAGCGTCTTCATGTCATGTTCGTGTACTTTATAAATAGGACTGCTCTTTTTAGGACTATTAGCCCTGGTCTCTAGCCACCTAGAACTACCAGAGACTCGATCCACCTCAGGAACATTTGAAAGACTAAACTGGAACTCACTGATTGTCTCATGCCACCTCGGAAGATAAGACATATTCTCAGACAGAAAAGAAAGGACTTACCACTTGGCCACACTCAGAAGCCGGAGTCTGAGCTAGTAGCTAGCCCTAGGTATAGAACTGGAGTTCTCTATCCGGGAATTCCAGGAGTGAAATAGCAGGATTTTTTTTCATTGGATAGTGGTGCTACATGGAGTTAGGAAAAATAGGATCTCATGTGGAAGAAAAGCTAGACTGAAAGAAGATCTAAATAAGACAGGATTGTGACCTAATAAATAAGCTATAAATTCCTGACTCTACTCTAAGAAGTAAGCAAGCGCTACGCCCCTTGAAAATGAAAGCGAGGAACGGAATATAGGTTGTAACACCCTATTCTCCGAAATAGAGTATCGAAGTAGATAGGATGCCGCAGCTTACTTCAATCTCTCTCTTCTTCTTATAGCTAGCCGGATAGGTCACTAAAGGACTGATTTCCCTTTTTCATTTAGTTCCTCACGTGCGTGTGTGACGAGCGAGATAAAAGCTCTTGTTGCTTGAGTTCTTGTAGCTGTTTCCGCTGAAAGTGCGGATTTCTCTTTTTTCTTGTGTAACCGGGCCCGAAGCCACTTCACTTAAGGGGAGACTACTTTTCTTCTCTTTCTGTCTATCATAAAAAGGATTCTCAGTCTTCTAAGTCGTAGAGTAGAGGGCGATTCCCTTTGAGGTATAGGGGTGGTCTATCTGGTTGTGTTCCTATTCGCCTATCGTCTTATTGTGTAAGATGCAATGGTTTTGTTTGAGACTTGGATGAAAGGTTCTCGCAAGGGCTTTAGCCTCTCGACAGCCAGGATCCGGTCTCATTCCAATCTGCCATCTTCCGTAAGGTGAAGGAAGCAAGAGCCTGTGAGACCGCAGGAAGAGCTCAGCTCAACGTCTAAGTCTGCTTGGGCCGGATCTGGGATTGGTCCCTGCTACGTCATATAGCCTACATGTTTCCAATAGCTTGTTGAACTTCAGGAAAGGATTTCTCCTCAAAGACGTTCCAAGGGCGGGGAATCTGGGGTTCAAAATCGCAATAGTAAGCATAGTGGCCATTGAAAAGAGTGTCGAGTCATCAGTCCCACGGCCTAGTCTTTCAAAGAGAGCAGGGTGATAGCAACGTTGTGGGCTTGCATCAACAGGAGACTCAAACAACACTTAGATTCTATATTACCCCGGGATACTATACATAACCTAGAGATCTACTAAAATAAAAGAAATTATTCATCCAACCCAGAATCGACAGAAGCATAAACGTATTATACTAACAGAAGAAGGACCCCTAGCATTTGTAGTCAAAAACGCTTTCACCGACGACAATGCCAGAGACTTCAAGATGAGGAGGGAATCGACTAAGACAAAAGGGAGGGGCAAAGAGTAGCTGGGAAAGCTAGAGGATAGTTTTGGCTCGACCAAGCAGTCGTTTCACTCAACTAAACCAGTCTTAGTAGTAGCCTAGCCTAATCTTGAGATTTCCCTTCCCATGGATCAAGCATGAAATTAGGAATTCTCTTTCTATCTACTCTCCTATTGGGATCTTATTCGTCATTCTTCTATTTAATGTAGATGAGCTCATGCCAGTCAGCTTTTAAGCATCCTTCGTAGCTCTCTCTTTTCTTCCCGCTCACAACAGAAAGACTACTAGAGGGAAGGGTAGCATCCAGAGTTTCTCTAAGCATGTGCTATTCACTTTAGTAGTTAGGCGCTAAGCCTATTGACTTCAATCCGTCATTCCGAGAGAAGGATTCCTTTCCTTCTCTTTTAAAAGGTCGTAACCAGGGTATAACCGGGTTAGGCGGGGAAAGAATATGTTGTTAATTCCCTTTGTTGCTGAACCTCATCCGTACACTTACGTACTCAACTAAACAAGGGCAGAGTCTGATCGATGGGAGTTCATTAGGGGCACCATTTCAGAGAGGAGAGAATCCATTTCAAAGGGAAGGACTGATTGAGTGTGAAGTAGAAAGAAGAGACTGGCTGATGTGCTTACAAGCCTTTGATCCTTTCTATCTATATATAGACTATTTATTTGGATTCAATTTAGATGGTTCATTCCTCGACTCAATCCTAACCTAAAGGCGAAGTCATAATAGTCAATATAACCAGTAAGCGGCGCGGTAGAAGGGAAGTGAAAATTCTCAAACTAACCAGCTAAGGCGGAATAGTCCGATCAAACCCTGGGAATGAAGTCCTTTGTCTGGTAAGAAGTTGTTACTGAATATCTGTCCTTACTTAATAAACAAGTATGGAAGGTTCTCTCATTGCCCGATATGTACTAAAGGGATAGGATAAACCAACCAAAGCAGAAGAAGCAGAGCAAGCCTAGAATAGAAGCCTATTACGTTTTCAGGCCCCTTGACTTTTTTTCATTTTAAATAAAGCCCTAGTGCCCCTATCCTATAGAATAAGGCTCTTCTGCTATCAATGAAACCGAAAGAAACACAAAAACCCAATGTGTTTTGTATAGATCGAGACTTGTAGCTGGATTCTTGACTCATGACATACTGGGAAGAATTGCAGGAAATCATTCGATAACACTTCTGACTACTATTTTAAAATGATATCCGACGATCAAGACAATTCCCGCGAACTCTTTCATTTCATAGAAGTTTCTTCTTCTTACAAAGCAAATAGCATTTCCTATTGATTTGTCCCCTATCCTATAGAGCTGAACCTATTCTGATTCTGAATTATCCGTCGCTACGCTGCTCCCAAGGACTAGCAAAATCAAAATAGTGAAATTCTTGGGTCATCTCAATGGGTTCAAAAACCACACGTTTCTCTGGATCATCATAGCGTACTTCTACATATCCACTCAGAGGAAGGTCTTTTCGTAATGGATGACCCTAGAAACCATAATCTGTTGATATACGACGTAGATCCGGATGATTGATGGAAGAAACACCAAACATATCCCAAACTTCTTGCTCCCACCGGTCGTGATGCAATCTCACCTAGCATGCATCATGGCTAGGAGGACTCAAGGAAGGCATGGCATAGATAAAAGCTCATTGAAGATTCGAAGTCATAGTCTTCGTTATTTTTAGCTTGTAAATATTTTATTTTAATTAGATAAATAGGAAAGTATTTTTAATTCCCTTAAGGCCATGTATTTTCGGCCATCTTCTTAGTTTATAAGGTATAGGTGTCTTTAGTTAAAAAGGAGGAGTAAGCTTATAATGGGTGCATAAGTTAAGAAATGATTTTGGGCTAGCCCATTCACATTAAGATATGCTAATTGCACCCATAGGGGGTGAACTTAGGTGCCTCACTTAAGGCCTAAGACTTGGGTTAATTAGTTTTAATCCTAATTAAGCCCAAGTCCCACATTGCCTAGAAAAATGTGCCCAAGCTCTCCCATTGGGCTATATATACTCATTCCCCCTCATTGTAAAATTTCACCTTTGAAGTTGAATGAAAATAGTCTCTTTGTGAGCACATTCTTAATAAAAGGTCTTGAGGATCCTCTCTCTTGAGGAACCTCTTCCTAGTTGGTTTTTATCAAGGGTTCCTTCCCTTGTGGCAAACCTAAACACTTTGGCTTATCTCTCTTTGAGAGTGGCGCCCCACCTCCATTTTCTTTCCCCTCCATCATCCATTTCATGGTGCTTAGAACCTCAAGGAAAAAGATCAAGGGAGGCATGCATCAGGCCGGCTGATGGAAATAAACTGACTACCGGAGATATTCGTGTTACTTCGTCTGCACTGGTTTGTACACGAATGCATGAGTTATACCGAGTACTCAGTAAATTATAAACCACTTCAAATCTTCGTTTTCGAGAGGGATAATCAACTCCGCAAATATCGATCAAAACTTGAACCCTTGTATAGGTATACAATTTAAGAAAGCACAACAATTGAAATAGGTAGTCCGTTTTGGTATCAGATCTATTCCCATGTTCCGATCTTTCCATTTTTGGAACCCATTTCTTGGGTAAAGTTTCCCTAATATATTTGAAAATGGATTGGTTATCCATATAAAGAAAGCTTTCTTGTAGTTCCGCTTTTTTTCTTGCTCTAAAAAAAATGAAGAAAGACTTGTTTGTTTTAAATCGCCGGTTGGGTTTACCAATCAAGAAAGACATGGGACTTTTGGGAACAGCGTTTCTCATTCAAAAAATCTTGGAATGCTTCTTGCGCATAGGAGCAACTTGTTAATCAAATCGGCCGTTTAATTCGAAGGTCTCTCTTTTATAAGCTTTTTAAAAAAGAAAGACTTTTGGCCTTCGGTTGTTAATTTTTCAAGGTTCTTTTGGAGAGTTTCAATAGTATACTCTGCTCCGTTGTTGTTTAATATTCTATTAGCGATCAATTCATTTCTTTGCTCGGCCCAGAATGGATTGGGATCCAATTGGGCCATTCGACCGAGAATATCACTTTTATATAAAAGAATGCATCTATGGTGTCCGTGTCTCGTGGGCGGTTGGAGGTAAAAACCGCGAGTCTGTTTCTTATTTGGTCACGTTGATAGCGAGACCAATCAAAAGGAACCTCTTGAGGAGCATTCGCCGGGGGGCAAGCTGCGGAGCTTGAGAAGGGCCAGGTTGCTGTTCAACAGAGGCCCCCTCCTCATAAATATAAAGAAAGTATTTTTCGCATAAGCTCCTGATTTGAAAGAGTTAAGGATGTAGGAGACTCCACAGGAGCAGAGGATGAGACCTCGCCCTGGTCTCCAAACCTATTTTTTTAATAGTTCTCAGCCCCTTCAAACCAAGAAGGACTTGGCGATGATGGTAATGAGGGAGAGACTCAGAGAGGGCCACTAGCTTCCGACTGAGACGGGCCAGCTTCAGATAAGGTGACTACATTGGCGGACGACACAGTCCCAGATTCGATGCCAGCGTCGGGTGCTTCCGTTTCCGAACTGGTTTGTTCGTCCCCGTTGGCACAAAACAATAAAAGGCAATCAATCAAAATCCAGAAAAAATATGGAAGGAAATAGTGAGTAAAGCAACAAGATTTAGATGGATCCCTATCTTTATCTTTATCCACGGAGATACCTATCTATATGGATAGAAATCTATCTCTGAATCGATCTAGACTATCCTCTATGCGGATCGATATGTCCCTATGAGCGACTACGCCGATCTTTATATGTTTTGGCCACGTCTATTTCCGCTCTGAAGAGGAAGGTTTGGATCTTTCAATCTTATGTCGTGAGGGATGTGACCTATGTTAGGTCCATAAAATACCACCGCTTTTGGTGTTCTATGATTCACCTCCGAATAATGAGTAGGTAGTTCGATCCTTTTGATTCTTCTCTTCCTAGGAAACGGATGGGGGGATGAGGAGCAATAGGTCGAATTACTATATAAAGAAGAGTTGTAAACTATAGGACTTCTTGTTCGAGTAGGAAGATCTTGGTTTTTCTCGTTTCTTCTCTTCGATAAGAATAGGGATTTGAAATGATACAAATTCCTCTTCATTCTGTTATGCTCAGCGAAGGAACTGCATAAGCATACTTTTTCGGATCCAAACTTCTTTGTTCTTTCTAAGTATTCTTCTTGCATAGAATAATGCAACTGTTGTTGCAAAAACCGGGATTTTAGTAGTAGGCGGCATCCCCGCTTAGTTTTGAATAGGTGGAACCATTATGTTTTGGTTCTTCTCCACATTCTTACCGGGTGATCCAGGAATTTGCCTATGATTTTCTCAACTGATATTTCGATATAGAAAGATCTCCTTATTTCTTCACCGCGGATTCTCGCGTCATTTTCTTGAAAAGATATTAGATCACCGTGGGAAACTTTCAAACGAGTAATGCTTACAATTCGATTATTCACACAAACCCTTCGATGACTTATCGGCTGCCTTGCTTGAGGAATAGTTTCACGAAAATGGAGACGAATCGGAATAACGTCCGATCTTGTTTCTGGATTGAGTAGAAAAGGGATATATGAAGTTCGTTCTGTTCCTCTGTGCATCTCTGTGATGGGTAAATCAGCATGAAAAAGGGGCAACTTTCGTGTAGTTTGTGATTGGATGTAACTGTTCGTATAGAAAAATTAAGTTATAGCTTCTACTGAATTTATTTTTAAAGCATGTACAGAAATAGTAGAAAAATTTGCATCCACGGATATAATCTGTAGAAATATTTATATAGATAACTTAAATAGTACTCATCACATGTGGATATGAATATTTTTGTCTACATGCTCTTTAATGGACATGGCTACGAGTATAGATTACCCATATTTGTGGGCCTGTCTCTGCTACCCATTAAATTAAAATATTATACATATTTAATTTGAAAAAGATGATTTTTTTTAAACAAATCAACTTAAAATGTTAATTGTCAAATTTTATTATTATCAATGTTAATTTTTAATAAAAATGTAATTTATTAAAAAGTAATATAAGTTAAAAATTAGTAAGATTAATTATATTTTTCAACAAACTTAACCAGACAAGATTGTAATATGTCCCAAACACACAATTATCCTTTACAAATTGATTATGATTATACATATAATTTATTATTGGATAATATAATTTTTTATTTTTTTAAAACACACTCTAAATCAAATCAATTAACTTAGAATTAAAATTAAAACATATACGTAAAAGGAATAAAATTAAAAATAAATTGAATATTAAATTTATTTTAATTTTTACTAAATTATTATTGTATATTAATTTTTTTTACTAAAATGTAATTATTAATATCTTATCCATATTTATTAAATATTATTTTTGTTTATATCTCTAATAATGTTTAGGATAAGTTTGAAAATAATATTATATTTATAGACAAATTTAATACTATTAAGCTAATACCTAAATTTATCTACTTTTTAATAAGTGTAATTTGATCAATATTATCTTATAATTAGAGAAAAAATAGTATTTAATAATTTTTTAATAAGAAAAAATAGTATTTAATAATGATAAAAATAAATCATGTAAACACTCTTATTTATATTAAAACTTGTAAAAATAGTCTAATTAAAAATTACTCTTACAGAAATTCATATATAGAAATTTCGATTTATAATATATGATTATATTTTATTTATTACATAGTTGAAAATAATCATTCTACTAAAAAGCAACATTGAATCACATCATATAGAATGTCATCAAATAGAGGATACGAATCTTCTACCTACCCAATTGTTTATAATATTTTATAAAAAATTAATATATTGATACTCATAGCATATAAATTGGTTGATGATTTAAAAAAATAAAAAAAGAATTGATATATTTTAAGGTGAATTTTGAGAAAGTATATGATTTAGTTAATTAGCAATATTTGTACATGTAGCAGGCAAGATATGGTTCATTGATAGATGAATAAAGTGGATAAATGAATGTTTAAGCATAGTCATAGTTTTCATCCTCATAAATGGCAGTATTATAGAGGAGTTTAGTATAGGAAATGGCCTAAGACAAGGTGACCTTGTCTCCATTTGAATTTTTAATTGCAGTCGAGGGTATAGGTAGGATGATAATAAACGTAGTGGTTACATGATTATGGAAGGTTTATGCAGTGGGAGACACATGAAGTTATGCACCGCATCTCTAGTTTGAAGACGATACACTGTTGATTGCAAGGAAAGATTAGGCTTCCACAATAATAATGAAGGTAATGTTGCAACCATTCAAGTTGGCATCTAGTTTGAAGGTAAATTTCAGTAAAAGTAAACAAGAAGCATGCTGAAATAAAAACAATTTCTAAAGTCCTTTTGGAGCAAGGTTGATCCAATTGCAACATATATATACTCAACCAATGCCCTACCAAGAGACTAAACAAAAAGGTTCCTGAAGATGTTTAGAGTGGAAAGAAACTAGTAATCAACCATCTCAAGGTGTTTGACTCACTGTGTTATAAGCACATTCCAAATACTAAGAGGAAGAAAATATATGACAAGAGTGAATGCATGATTTTGATATGGTATCATAGTACAGGTGCTTACAGGTTATAAAATCATATCAAAAAGCAGGTTGAGATTAGTAGAGGTGTGGTTGTCTACAAAAATAAATTTTGGGACTAGGAGCCAATGGGTCAAATAAAATCAGTGATTTCTGAAACTGAATCACACCATGAAACTAAAAATGGAAATAGATAAGATGATGATTTAGATACTGAGGAGCAGAAGTGACAACCTATTCTCTGAGAATGGATAAACTATTGATAGAATTGGTGAAAATTAGAGAGACCATAAAGAGACAAGAACATGTCTTCCAGATTTAAATAATATGAAATGATTCTTGACAATACAATGACACGTGAGGTGATCTAATTGAATTTTCTCTATTGACCAATTTTGAACCAATAGATTACAAAGAGGCTGCTAGAGAACAAAATTGGCAACAAGCTATGATTAAAGAGTTGCACTCAATTAAGAAAAATCACATATATGAGCTCACTAAATTACTCCTAAAGAAGAAACCAAATAGAGCTAAAATGGAACCTCAAATAGAAATTGAATTCAGATGGATTAGTGGCCAGGCACAAAGCTAGGTTAATAGTTAAATTACCCCTGCAAAAGGTTGGAGTAGATTTTAAAAAAGTTTTTGCACCTATGGCTAGAATAGAGACTATCATATTGGCCATGGCCTTAGCCAATAGAAGAAATTGGCTTATGTACCATCTAAACATGAAATTTTTCCTTCCTAAATGAAGAAGACTATGTTACCCAATCACCTAGATTTGAGAAAAAAGGGAAAGAGAAACTAGTCTACAGACTGAACAACATTATATGGTCTAAAGCAAGCCCTTAGATGCTAGAATCAGATGATCAACTCATTCCTGATCAAGTATGGATTCAAATAGTGCATAGTCAGATATGGAGTATATTATAAGGAAGGGGCTACATCAAGTCGAGTGATGATTTTTCTGTATGTTGATGACTTGTTGGTTACTAAGCGTGACTCTAGTGAAGTTGGAAAATTCAATGACTTAATGAAAAGAGAATTTGAAATGTCTGACTTAGGGACATTAACATACTTCCTTAGAATGGAATTTTTGTGCTCTAAGAGAGGAATCTTAATGCATCAAAGGAAGTACATGATGGATGTGCTCTAGTGGTTCAATGTGATGGATTGAAATCATGCAAACACTCTTTCTAAAGTTAATTCTAGGAAGGAAAACACTGAAAAGGGAAAGCATGTGGATACTTCAGTTATAAACAACTCGTTGGCTCATTAAAGTACATTTGCAATTCAAGACAGACCTCAGCTATGCAGTTGGAGTAGCTAGCAAACACATGCATAAACCAAGAAAGGCACACCTCATAGCAGCCAAAAGGATCCTTAGTTACTTGAAGGGTATAAAAGACCTAAGAATTTTGTTTCTCAAAGACAAAGATTATAAAATGGATGAACTAATTAGGTATTTTGACTAGGATTGGTGTGGAGATAAGTCTGACCAAAAGAGCACCACTGGATACCTATTCAATCTTGTTGGAGCCCTAATCTCACGGTGTTCCAAGAAGCAACCAATGGTACCACAATCAAGCTATGAAACTGAATACATTACTAGAGCCTATGCATCTTTTCAAGCGATTTGGCTTGAATTATTACTAATGGACCTCAAAGTTTAACTGAAGAAGCCTTTGTACCACATGATTGATAACAAGCCTGCAATCAATCTAGCCAAAAATCATATTGCACACTCGAGAAGTAAGCACATAGAAACATGGTTCCATTTCCTAAGGGAGCAAGTGAAAAAAACGATAATTGAGCTGATCAATTGTCCCACTCAAGATCAAACAGCCAATGTACAAACTAAAACAATGAAAATTTGATCACTTTTTGGAGATAAGGAATGAATTAGGAATTTCTAGTTGTTTAGATTGTGGGGAATGTTAAAATACAACTAAACAATTAAATGTCAATGTTAGTAACGATAGTTACAACTAACTATCATTTATACGCAGTAGTATAAAACTGAGTAATGGTGTAATTGATTTTTGTATATATCAGTATTAAAACTCACTTCAATATACTTTTTCTCAGTCCCACTTTTCTTTATACATAACATAGCCCCTTCTTCCTCTTCCTAACCTAGTTCTTCATTTTTATCATTCTTACTCCATCTATTCTAACAATTGTAAGTTTAATTTTGTACATATTATTATTTTCATACAATAAAATAACTATTTATATTGGGGTTGAGGGCAATGAGAGAGGGGGGGTTAAAGAGAGGGGGAGCTTGAGAGGGAGAAGAAGGATGCATGGAAATATAGGTAGGGACAAATATGTGAAGTTTTCATTCCAATGAGAAGAAGTGCAATTGGAGAAGGATTTAGCTTTGTTTGGTACGTTGTAGTAACCAATTAGAAGGAGTTGGAAACAAAACTTGATAGTATTTACATCCGTGATAGGAAGATGTTAGTAAATCTCCCACGCTTTCAACAGAAACTTGAAGATGTTATGTGATCTTTGATGATCACGTGCCCAAAGGATCTTTTCTAAGGTCACTTGAAAGGGAAATGGATTTATGGAGAGGAAAGGAATGGGGTGAGGCACCACAAATACTAGGGTTGATAAGTCAAAGGGGAGAAGCCACAAGGGAGGGGTCCCTTGATAACTCTTAGAAGCTCTCACAAAAGAGAAGGGGGGACACTCAAAGGTGAGAACTCACAACCAATATGGTCTCTAGGATTAAATTCAAGTGTAAAAAATACAAGTGAGGGGAGCAGCTCCTATTTATAGATGTAGCTAACCTCTTGAACAAGATAACCTAAAAAAGAAGGATTAGGATTAAAAGGAGATATCTAAGGGAGGAGGATTGAGAAAAAATTCCCTCCTTAGATCATCAAACTTGGTGCCCAAGTTTCTCAAACAAAAGGCCAAGATTCCTTCTTATTAGCTTAGGGGATTTATGTAGCAAAAGACGGGTGTAGATATCAAAGCTACCACTTATTTCCTTCATAAAAACCCAAAAAACTAAATCTACCCTCTAAATTCCTAAGACACCTCCTAAAATAAAAAATGGACTAAATACATGTCCCAAATTAAATTCCTAATGCTCCTCAAAATTAAAATAAAGGAAAATTACATTTTATTAACTAAAGTTCCTAGCCTAATATCTTCACTCTCCATAGGAGGTGAAGTCTTCCTTTGTCTGCAAGGGCTAGGTCTTCTTCAATCCTTCTAGCCATAGCCCTAGTGATAGGTCTTTGGCTAGGCATGGTCACATCATCTCCTCCCCCTTGGAAAGGATTTGACCTCAAATCCATGGGGTCTTCATCATTTTCAGCACCTACAAATGGAGACAAATCAAAAACATTAAAACTGGTGCTTACCCCATAATCCTCAGGCATATCTAAAACATAGGCCTTATTACCGATCCGCTCAAGGATTTGGAAAGGTTCATCTCCTCTAGTTTGTACTTCCTTTGAGAAGGAAATCTATCATTTCTCAAGTGAAGCTATACCCAATTGCCCTTTTTAAAGATGACCTCTTTCCTCCCCCTATTGGCGAAAGTAGCATCTTTTAAGGATTGACGCTCTATATTAGTTTTAACCCTCTCATGTAATTGTTTTACAAAAATGGCTTTTATCTCTCCTTCTTTATGCGCAACAACAGAAAGAGGAAGAGGTAAAAGATCTAGAGGAGTACGAGGATTAAAGCCATAAACCACCTCAAATGGAGAATGCTTGGTGGTTCTATGAACCACCCGGTTATAAGCAAATTCAATGTGGGAAGGTACTCATCCCAAGACTTATGGTTCCTATTAAGCAAAGATCTATTCACCACTTCTGTTTGCCCATTAGTTTAAGGATGACAGGTAGTGGAAAAAAGAAGTTTAGTTCCCAGCTTAGCCCAAAGATTTTTCCAAAAATGGCTAAGGAGCTTCACATCCCTATCTGAAACTATTGAAGAGGGTATGCCATGCAATTGGACAACCTCTTTAAAGAAAAGTCTTGTTATGTTGCTCGCATCATCCACTTTGTGGCAGGGAATAAAATGGGCCATTTTTAAAAATCGGTATACCACCACAAATATGGAGTCTGTACCTAGTTGGGTTCTTGGGAGCCCAAGGATGAAATCCATGCTAATATCCTCCAAGGTGCAAAAGCAACAAGTAAAGGTGTGTATAGTCTATGAGGCATTACTTTAGACTTTGCTTGCAAGCAAACTATACATCTAGAGCAATGTCTATGGACATCTCTACGCATACGGGGCCAAAAGAATTTCTCTTGTAAAAGCAGAAGGGTTTTTGAAATCCCAAAATGCCCCATGAGCCCATCTTCATGGCTCTCTTTTGTGAGTAAGTTCCTAATTGATCCTTGGGGTATACAAAGTTTACTCCCTTTGTAGAGATACCCCTCACTAATGAAGTACCCATCATGGGCCTTTAATGTGAATGCAGAGACAGCAAAGATGAGGCCAAAATCCTTGTCAGAAGGATACATAGTCCGAATGTCATCAAATCCCAAGATTTTTGCACTCAAGGATGAATAAAGGGCATGACGCCTAGAAAGAGCATCAGTCACCCCATTTTGTTTTCCTTTCTTGTACTTGATGACATAAGGGAAGGATTCAAGATATTCCACCCACGTTGCATGCCTTTTGCTCAATTTACCTTGACCCCTCAAATATTTTAGTGACACATGGTCACTATGAATGACAAACTCCTTGGGAGTAAGGTAATGCTCCCAAGTTTGAAGGCCCTAATTAGAGCATAAAACTCCTTATCATAGGTGGGGTAGTTGAGGGGGTCACCATTGAGTTTTTCGTTGAAATATGCAATGGGGTGCCCTCCTTGCAACAAGACAGCTCCCACACCTACACCAGAGCCTAAACCCTAAACCCTAAACATTCATGTTCAAATGTTTTAGAAAAGTCAGGTAATGCCAAGACTGGTGCATGAGTCAATTTATGCTTAATTAGCTGGAAGGCTTTCTCTTGTTTCTCACCCCAAAGAAAAGGAACTTCCTTTTTCACCAAATCATTTATTGGTGCGAAGAGCGTGGAGAAATTAGGCACAAAGTACCTATAAAATCCAGCAAGACCATGAAAGTTTTTTATCTTTGTCACACTCTTTGGGGTGAGCCATTCTTGAATAGCTTTTATCTTTTCGGGGTCAACATGGACCCTTTTTGTGCTAACTATAAAACCTAGGAAAACTACACTATCTACACAAAAGGTGCATTTTTCTAAGTTACCAAAAAGATGATTACTCTTAAGAAGAGGAAAAACATGCCTTAGATGTCCTAAATGATCATCTAGGTTCCTAGAGTAAACTAAAATGTCATCAAAGTAAACTACACAAAATTTACCAAGGAAATCCCTCAGTACATGATTCATTAAGAGCATGAATGTGCTTGGGGAATTGGTTAGCCCAAAAGGCATAACCAACCACTCATAAAGACCAAATTTAGTCTTAAAAGCAGTTTTCCACTCATCACCCTCTTTGATCCTTATTTGGTGGTAACCACTTCTAAGATCTATTTTTGAAAATATTTTTGCCCCATGCAATTCATCCAACATGTCATCAAGACGGGGGATTGGGTGCCTATATTTGATGGTGATGTTGTTGATTGCACGACAATCAACACACATCCTCCATTTGCCATTCTTCTTGGGCACCAACAAAACTGGCACAGCACAAGGGCTTATGCTCTTTTGAACCCAACCCTTCTCCAACAGCTCATTCACTTGAGACTCAATCTCTTGGGTCTCCATGGGGTTGGTCCTATAGGCAGGTCTATTAGGTAGACTTGCGCCAGGCACCAAATCAATTTGATGTTCTATACCCCTAATGGGAGGAAGTCCTTTCGGAACCTCATTAGGAAGATGTTAGTAAATCTCCCACGCTTTCAACAGAAACTTGAAGATGTTATGTGATCTTTGATGATCACGTGCCCAAAAGGATCCTTTCTAAGGTCACTTGGAAGGGAAATGGATTTATGGAGAGGAAAAGAATGGGGTGAGGCGCCACAAATACTAGGTTTGATAAGCCAAAGGGGAGAGGCCACAAGGGAGGGGTCCCTTGATAACTCTTAGAAGCTCTCACAGAGGAAAAAGGGGGACACTCAAAGGTAAGAACCTCAACCAATATGGTCTCTAGGATTAAATTCAAGTGTAAAAAATACAAGTGAGGGAGGAGCTCCTATTTATAGAGGTAGTTAACCTCTTGAACAAGATAACCTAAAAAAGAAGGGCTAGGATTAAAAGGAGAGATCTAAGGGAGGAGAATTGAGAAACAATTCCCTCCTTAGATCATCAAACTTGGTGCCCAAGTTTCTCAAACCAAGGGCCAAGATTCCTTCTTATTAGCTTAGGGGGTTTATGTAGGAAAAGAAGGGTGTAGATATCAAGGCTACCCCTTATTTCCTTCATAAAGACCCAAAAAGCTAAATCCACCCTCTAAATTCCTAAGACACCTCCTAAAAATAAAAAATGGACTAAATACATGTCCCAAATTAAATTCTTAATTCTCCTCAAAATTAAAATAAAGGAAAATTACATTTTATTAACTAAAGTCCCTAGCCTAATATCTTCACTATCCATAGGAGGTGAAGTCTTCCTTTGTCTGCAATGGCTAGGTCTTCTTCAATCCTTCTAGCCATGGCCCTAGTGATAGGTCCTTGGCTAGGCATGGTCACATCACTAGAGCTACAACAGTTACAACAAGAGCCACTATCAACAAGGAGAGAACATACGTTGTCATTTACTTTACATCTTGTATGGAAGATGTTCTCTTTATGACTGACCAAGCTTTAAAGGTTGGCTTCCAAGAAGCCTTTGAATCATAAGGAGGTCCCCCTCATAAGGAAAAGCTTCCTCACACTCTTGTTCAAAAGTATGTCCCCCTTCTTCCTCACTCTCAATAAAGGAGGAAGATGAGCTATTATCACTACAAATGTCTTGTTCCCTGATGATCATGGTTTTCTTGTTGGGGCATTGAGAGGCAATGTGGCCTCTCTCAAGACATTTGAAGCATTTGATACTACTTTTCCTCTCAGTAGGCTTAGTAGTAGGGGGTTTTCTCTCTACATGAGGTGCTTTTGTATCATGAAAATGCTTGGGTTCCTCTTTGGGAAAACCCTTGAAAGAGTTTCCCTTAAGTTGTTCTCTCTTTGAGTAAGAGGGAGAATCTTTTTTAAAACTTTTTCTCTTGAGTTGATTCTCAGCTCTTACACAAAGTTCTACCAACTCATCATGGTTTGAGTATGAAAGAGGCTCTACCTTATCTCTAATGTCAGAGTTTAATCCACATAAAAACCTAGCAAGGGTGGCATTGGGTTCCTCAATGATATTGGCCCTTAGTATGAGAAGCTCCATCTTTTGTCTATACTCCTCAATACTTAGGTTATGTTGCCTAAGTCTTTGAAGCCTATCCAAAAGATCCCTCTCATAATATGAAGGAATGTGCCTTCTTCACAAACAAGTTTTTAAATCATTCCAGTAGCGAATGTCAGGCATTTGTTTACGGTCCCTATCCTTGACTAACCCATCCCACCAATGCAAAGCAGAACCTTGAAAACTAAGGGAGGTCAAAGGTACTTTCATTTCTTCCTTTATTTCATAGCATCGGAAGAGTTGTTCCACTTTGACTTCCCAATCTAGGTAAGTCTCAACATCTTCCCTACCATGAAAATGGGGTAGGTCTACCTTTGGCTCCCTAGCATGATTTGTGTTCTTTTTAAGAGAATTATGATTGTATGATGAATGGGAGTGATGCTTATGTTAATTTCTATAGTATTCTTCTTCGCTAGAGCTAAAATGCCTAGATGGGGATCTTATGAGAATTCCTTTCTTTTTTTTCTATCGTTCTCCCTCCAATCTCTCCTCTTACTCACTTCTCCTCTCCTTCTCTCTTTTTCCTCTTTTTCTCTTTTTCTTTCTAGTTCTTTCCTTCTTCTCCTTTCTTCATCCTCTTTTCTCTCTCTTTGCCTTCTCTCTTCTCGCTCTTTTCTCTCTTTTCTCATTTCTAACATCTCTTTTTTTAACTCTTCATTCTCTTTTTGTTTTTCCTTTTCTTTTATTTCTTTTTTTCTCTCTTTTTCTTCTCTCATTTCTTGTTCTTTAGCCATCCATTCCCTAAATTCTAAGTTAAGATTTTCAAGAGTGTCTCCCTTAAAAAGTTTTCTTTGGTTGACACTCTTACTTGATGAACAACTATGTGCACTAGAATGTGTGTGGAAAGTCATGGTGCTTGGATGCTAAAAACTAAAGGGTAGGCAAATTTTTTTTTTCAAGCAACACTCCCCTCTTTTTTTTTATTTTCTCACCTAAGGTGGCTTGATGAGTCTTTGGAACTCTTGGCCTCTACACATTTTTTCAAAATAACATAAAATAAAATTAAAGTGCAAGAATGTAAAAGAGAAAGGACTCTAATCATGCTCCTAAGGTGTTGAAAGAAGTGTATCACTTCTCCCTTCTTCACCTAATTAACGAGGAACTACGCTAAAATTAACCAAAATTATTACAAACCAAGAGAGGGCCTTAAGGGCACTCAAACTCCCAATCTAAGATTAAGTTTACACAATCCAAAGAAAAAAAAAATAAAACAAAGTCTTCACTCCAAGCTTGTTGGTGTTTAGCTCCTTTTCATCAAGCCCCTTTGAGTTGCATCAACCACCCCAAGAATGCTACCCTTGTTTCCTCTTGTTTGGACTTGCCAAAATCTTATGTATGGCACCTTTCCCAAACTTTACTTACCAAGGCCAAATACAACACAAGAGAAAAAATAAAGGTGAATAACAAAACAAGGTTCACAAATCCAAGTGGATAGATTAAACAATGACAAACTCAAAGAAGTAAATAAGACAAGCAAGAAAACATAAGGTGCACAACGGAAGGTAGCACACAAATAAATTTCCTAGATTAGCTCTAAGAGTGGAGATGAAAAAAGACTCAAACAAAAAAAAATGAAACCAATAGTTGCACACTTAATAAAATTTAAGTGACAAAAAGCTAAAAAGCTTACTCAAGTAATTTTTTTTTAATCACAAATGGTTCCTCATATCAAATGTTTCTACTATTAGGTACACAACTTCAAAATTGTCTTTCTTTTGAGTTCTTTATGTTTTTTTTTAACTTGAACTTTTTTCTAATGTATATTTTTTTTAACTTTTTCTAATCATTTTTGCTGCACCTAATAGCTTGTTTAATTGAAATTTTAATGAGAATGCTTGAAATAATAACGCTTGAGTGAATAAGTACAAAGTAAGGTCACACAATTTTCAAGCAATGCATGCAACTAAAGGCAAAACAACTTAGTAGTTTCAATTACCACTAAACTAATGGTGCTTAATGAATGATTTAGGGTTGATTTTGAAGTAAATTGATTGCTCAAATTACTAACACAATTCACCCAAGCTAAAATTTCTTAAAGAGACACTAATAGTGAAGGTAAACCAAGTGGAAAACTACTAATAATTCAACATAAAAAAGAAGCATATAAAAATTGAATTGAGCAAATATTTAAGAACAACAAAGATATTACTATGCTTGAACTAAAAGCATAAAAGACTTAAGAGACTCAACAAGAGTTTCACCTGTTAGGAGCTCAATTCAAAATGTTTTTTAAGGCTTTTTGTAAAAATTTTAAGAGGCTAAAACCTAAGGAATTTAAATGAGACAAAATAGGAAACTAACATGATTAGTATTTGACAAAACACAAGATTACGAAAAAAAATAACACACCTAAAAAATAGAGCAAAAATTTCAGCAAGAGACTCAAAACAAAAGGCGCAAAAAAGTGGCCAAAGTTGATCATCACAATGGTGTGGAGAAATCCTCAACCATGTGGGTTTAATGGTCACAACTTATTAGGCACACTTTAACATAAAAAACAAGGGGAAACCAAGCAATGTGAACACGGAAATAAGATGCAAAGAAAGGGACAAATAAAATTGCATCGAATTAAATGGAACATATGCGCATAGATAGGAAACAAAAATACATATAATAGCAAGAATAAAAAGTTATACTACTAGACAATAAAGGAAGTAAAGATGACAAAAAATGAAGGACGTTAAAATAAAGAGATTAAAGACATAAACAACAAAGCAAAAAAAAATTTGAGAAACAACGTGACCTTTAGAAAGTGGCTCTAATACCACTTGATGTGATCTTTGATGATCACGTGCCCAAAGGATCCTTTCTAAGGTCACTTGGAAGGGAAATGGATTTATGGAGAGGAAAGAAATGGGGTGAGGCGCCACAAATACTAGGTTTGATAAGTCAAAGGAGAGAGGCCACAAGGGAGGGGTCCCTTGATAACTCTTAGAAAGCTCTCACAAAGGAGAAGGGGGGACACTCAAAGGTAAGAACTCACAACCAATATGGTCTCTAGGATTAAATTCAAGTATAAAAAATACAAGTGAGGGGAGGAGCTCTTATTTATAGAGGTAGCTAACCTCTTGAACAAGATAATCTAAAAAAGAAGGGCTAGGATTAAAAGGAAAGATCTAAGGGAAGAGGATTGAGAAACAATTCCTTCCTTAGATCATCAAACTTGGTGCCCAAGTTTCTCAAACCAAGGGCCAAGATTCCTTCTTATTAGCTTAAGGGGTTTATGTAGGAAAAGAGGGGTGTAGATATCAAGGCTACCCCTTATTTTCTTCATAAAAACCCAAAAAGCTAAATTCACCCCTCTAAATTCCTAAGACACCTCTTAAAATAAAAAATGGACTAAATATATGTCCCAAATTAAATTCCTAATGCTCCTCAAAATTAAAATAAAGAAAAATTACATTTTATTAACTAAAGTCCCTAGCCTAATGTCTTTACTCTCCAAAAGAGGTGAAGTCTTCCTTTTTCTGCAAGGGCTAGGTCTTCTTCAATCCTTCTAGCCATGGCCCTAGTGATAGGTCCTTGGCTATGCATGGTCACATCAAGATGGTAATGGCGAAAAGACTCACATAAGTCAACTCAACCACATAAATCAACTCAATTCAATTGGGGTAGACAACAATCGGCAAAAGTGTTGTCCAAGACCAAACATGACAACCACAAAAAGATGGCCCAAAGTTATACGCTCAAGCAGTAAAGGATAAGAGCAGAAATATAACCGGCTCTTGGAGATTGAAAAATGTTTGTCTAAAAACTATAAAAATTGCTAACATTCAGGTTGATATGGCTGATAGTGCATGGCTTAATGATTGTTGTGGTTCGACATCTAGATAGTCTTACCGATATCAAAAGACTTGAACAAATTCCATAAAATTTAAAGATATGGGAGATGATCTAGTGCTTATAAAAGGGGCATCCCAAAAATGGATCCAAGATTGGCTGGACAACCAACAGGAGGAAGAGGAATTTGACGTCTTTAACTCTGTAGAGAAATGGAACTTGTCCTTAGTTTGGAAACAGAGTAATGTGGATCGAAATATTTGGGCTGGCTCTTCACACCTGGAGTGAAGCATGCTTAACTGAAATTGTAGAAAAAATTGGAGTTATAATCAAAATACATGATGCTACCAAAAATTTGGAAGAGCTACAAGGGTCATCGTAAACCCTAAACCCTTCGTCATTTAACCAAGTTTACAATTCAAAAATTGTGGGAATTAAGGGAGTAGACTACAGAATCATTATAATGAAATAAGCGTTGCATCCACTACTTCTTGCAATTGTCAACATTGGAGTGAAAATAATTTTGACAAGAATTCATTACCAAGTGATATCAGGATGATGTTACAGTCAGAAGGGTTTGGATATGATAAATTCTAGGAAGCAGAAGACATTGCAATGGCAGCTCCTCACACTTCAAATTTATTAAAAATCAACGTCGGGGAAGATACGATCAACGGTCCTATGGGTAATATCCAGCAACAAAGTTCAAGAGAGGAATCTAAATGTTGCACGAAATTAGGCCCTGTAATTGCGTCTGCTAGTGCTTCAAAAGACATCTATTTTCTGCATTTTGGTGAGCAAAAGCAATCTGATGGTGCAGGTGGCTCCCTTCACGCGTCTTCAGGCAAGGCTGACCATCAAAGTAAATGAGCCCAAACGTTGCAAAAATTTGGGGCCTGGAGTGGAGTTTGCCAGTGCTTCAAAAGAAAACTATTTTCTAAAAGTGGGTGATTAAGAGCCAATTGGTGTAGGAGCAAACAGATCCCAAAAGCTGTCTTTGGGAAATAGAGTTATTCAGTTGGAACTCTGTAGTGGTGAAAGTCAAATGGCAGCCGAAAGCATCAGTAACATTCCAAGTATGGGACAAGTTGAAGCTTCGGTGGACAAGGTCAACAAGCAAAATGGGCTGCAAGCCCAATGTCATAGTCTCCAGGATTTCGCTTGCCCAGAATCAATATTGGAGGAGGGTGTGTCAAAAAGTAAAGAGAGGTTGAACGATGACAAGCAAATTATTCCTCAGCTCGGTATCCAATGAAAACAATCAAACAAAGATTGTAATTCTTTGGGTAAGGAAGTAACGAGCCAAAAGGAAGGGGCGGCGCCTAGTTTTCAAGATCAACCTTCACCGGTGCAAGCATGTTTAGTCATAGTATCAAATGTCACGGCCTTAATATTGGTGGTGCAGTTAGGCGACCATTTAGGTGACCATCGTCATTCTCCTTTGGATCACCATCTATAACAAACCTTCGAAGTAAGAACCTGTCCTCTCTTGCAATCACAGAAATCCAGATAAGCAACAATCTCAATGATGATTGTATTAGAAATCGAAACAGCCTTATTCTAGAAAAGCATAGTAAGAAGGAGGCTTCTCAAATATTGGAGATTGGCAAGACATTACGGGTAACAATAAAGGAACTGAAAACAAATACATTATTCAGACTAGAGCAATTAGAAATTTGTAACAAAAAGGAGATTCACAAAGCTCGATAAGCTAATCAAAGATGGCCCCCAAAGGGTACATCATGAAGATATTATCCTATATATACGAGGACTTAGGGGAGGTGTTAAACAAAAGCATGTGAGACAACTCATCTTTTAAGAGAAAATTAATGTTATTTGCTTGCAAGAAATAAACAAGGAAACAATCAATCAAGAAGTCTATCAATGGATCTAGTGAGGCCCGAGGCTTAACTAGGTGGCAATACCTGTAGTCAACAATGATGGGTATGTGTCTGGTCTTAAAAAAAATTCAATTAGCTTCATACACTGTTGGAGAGAGCTATGTTATGCTAGAAAGAATTTGGGTTGAAAATAATAAGTTGATGGTACTAGTAAATGTTTATTTAAAATGTGACATACATGCTAAGAGAAGGGTCTGACAAGAATTACTATAAAAAAAATGAAAGCAGTATTGAATTGTGGTGTCTATATGCTATGTGAGACAACAAAGTGAAAGGCAAGGGTTGGGTGTTGATCTTATTGTAGAAGGGAAATTAATGAGTATAATTAATTCATTATGAATATGCAATTGTATGATGTCCCTTTGATTGGAGAAGATATACCTAGTTTAGACTAAATGGTTCAACCAAAAGTTTGCTTGACAAATTTCTAATATTAGAATAATGAGGAGATGAATGGTTAGGATGTGCCCAGTACATCTTGAATAGAAGTTTCTTAGACCACTACCTGTTGGTGCTGAAAATTACTGACATCAAATGGGTCCTGAAACCATTTAGATTGCTAAACTGTTGGTTGGCACATAAAGATTTTCATAAAGTTGTATCAAAAGGTTGGAAATCACTAAAAATAATAGGTAATGCCCCATTTATGGTTACAAACAAGTTGAAAGGGCTCAGAGAAATGTTGAAGATATGGAATAGGAAGCACTCTGGAAATATTCAGAAAAGGCAGTTGCATCTAGAACATGATCTAAATATACTTGAGAAGAAAAGTGAAGAGGTTTGGTTATCAACAAATGAGGAGAAACATAGAAGGGAGATGCAGCAGCCACTTTGGGAAACAACTCGATATAATATATCCTTGGCAAAGTAGAAATCTAGACTCATGTGAGCAAGAGAAGGTACTGCAACTCAAAATATTTTCACAAGGGATAGTGAAGTGAAAAAGGCACGAAAATTCACTAAAAGGGATCATGGTGGATGGGGTATGGACTGATGATCCAAACGCAGTAAAAAGGGAGACAAAGTCATATTTTGAGAATAGGTTTACAGAGAGCCCATGGCCTAGATGGGATTGCATTCCCTAATATGTCACAAGCTTACAATGATTTCCTATATGCTTCGGTTGAGGAGTTAGAAGTAAAAGATGCAATATGGTGTTGTTGAAGGGACAAAAGCCCAGGATCGAATGGTTGAAATACAAGTTCATTAAGACATTATGGGGGAATTCTAAAGGAGGACATAATGATATTTATCAAGGATTTCTTCATCAAAGGTAGGTTACCGATGGGGTGTAATTCTTTATTTATCACATTGGTATCAAAACTTGTCAATCCTTAATCTCTTGGTGAATTTTTCCCTATATCTCCATATGGTTGCCTTTACAAGATTATTTTAAAAGTGATGGTTGGAAAATTGGGGAAAATACTCCCAAAAACAATTTATGAATGCCAAAGCGTTTTTTTGCCAAGTAGGCACCTTCTGCATACAACCGTTATTGCAAATGAAGCCCTGGATGAGGCCAAAAGGAAGAAAAGAAGTTGTTTCCTCTTCAAAATTGATTTTGAGAAAGCCTATGATTTAATTTCATGGGATTTCTTGATCTATATGTTGCAAAGATTAGGTTTCTTTCACACTTGGATTAATTGGGTCAAGGCGGGGTTAATTTCAAGTAGAATATTTGTGCTAGTGAATGGATCTTCTACTATAGAATTTCAATTCACAAAATCCTTAGACAGGGTGACCCCTTGGCACCATTGTTATACACGATAGTAGATGAAGGATTTAGCCATCTAGTCAGACAGGATGTAATAAAGGAAATATATAAACCATATATGGTGGAAAAGGAGAAGGTACCAGTGGCAATTCTATAGTATGCAGATGACACAATATTCTTTGGAGAGGGTCCACTACAAAATGTTATGGCTATCAAGGAAATTCTTCGATGGTTTGAGTCATAAACTCTGAAAATGGAGATGGCTATTACTAGCAGATTACATTCAGTTGTGGCAAAGAGTCATAAACTTCAAGTATAATGGTTGGAGGGGACTTCTTGAGGAACTAGTAATAGCACTATGGCAGCAGGATCTTAGGAAAATTTGTGGTGCCAAAAATAATCACAGATGGTTTAATGAAATGTTGCAATGTAACGTAGTAATGGTAACTCTCTTTTTTTTTTTTGGAATGGTGTGTGACTGGGAAATGACTATTTCAAAACAAAATACAATAGGTTATTCCCAAACTCCTTGCAAAAAGAAGTCAAAATTAATGAAGTGGGTAACTGGTGGAGGGTATGTGGGTTTGGCATTTGTAGTGGAGGCATGAAATATTTGCTTGGGAAGAGAGCTTCTTGAGACAACTTGAGGGGGAGTTAGAGAGTGTCAATATAAAGATAGGGACACTAGACTCATGGTCTTGGATCCCAAATCATTTAGGCTTTTATTTAGTTTCATCTACTTTTGCACTTTTACAGGTACAAAGATCATATTTAAATTCATCTGACCTGCTCAACAGCTTCTGGAAGTTGAAGCCCCCCCAAAGGCTATGTTTTTTGGGTGGAGATTGCTCAAGGATAGCCTTACAACTAGAGTCAATTTGCAAGTCAAGAATACTTCAGGATGAAGATGTAAATTGTCCCTTCTATCACAATCACTTGGAATCTATGAGTCACGTTCTATTTACATGTGCTTTTTCATCTCAGGCATAGGTATTTTGGTATAAACAATGTGGGATCCTTTCTAGTTTTCCTCATACTATCACTTTGCACTATTGGCAACACATCCCTTGGCATGGTCCGTATAGCTCATCTCAGCTTTGTGAAGTTACCTAGTTAGTCATTACTTGGAGCATCTAGAATATGAGAAATAATTTCATCTTCAAAATCAAACTTTTGATTTTTCTATACTTTCTCATCAAATATTTGTGTGTTCGTGGAATTGGTTTAGAAGCTACTACCCAAATTGGAGTTATTCATTTGTTGATTGGATGAATAATCCTATTGCTTGCCTTGAAATTCAGTCAGGTTAAAAGTATGGTCCACATAGTTGTTGTCTCACTGCTATTTTGCTTGTTATCTTTTGTATATTCCAATTTACATGCTAATTTTAGGACTGTCATGTAATTTTGTAAAATGTGGGGTATATTCTTTGTTTAGTGCTAAAAATTGCATTAGCCGAAAGGGACATAAGTTCATTAAGGTAGGTCTTTTTGCTTGTATCTTGTAGAGGTTATTAGCTATTGAGGTGTGTATTGGTCATTTGAATAGCTTTTAACTTCTACCATGTTTCTGTTATTAGCTTTCTTATGTATTTGAATCATCATTTTGCATCTCTGGTGCATCTAATATATTCCATTTTCTTATAAAAAAATAACTATTTATCTTTATTTTAAATTATTTTTTAAAAATTTCATAATTTTTTAACCTTTTAAATGTTATGATTTTTTAAGTTTAGAATTTGGAAAGGAAGGTAGATCAGAAAAATAAGTGTCAAGAAAAAATGTTAACGAATTTAGGATGGATTTAAAATAAATAAATAAAAATATAGAAGTGTTAATGAATTTAGGATTGATTTAAAATAAAAGAATAAAATTATTTAAATTTATAAAAATGATGATACATACAAAACTTAAAATTTTACTCAGGGAAAAAATCAAAGTTTTAGTATCCCTAAAATTAACATTAACATAATAGACTTCTTATAATAATTAGGCTAAATTATACTTCGTGTCCCTCTATTTTAGCCCTTGTGCACATTGTGTCATCTCATTTTTAATTGCACATATTTTGCTCCCCCCCTCCTTCCTCCTTTATAAAAATGCTTACATTTTATCCATCCATTAAATTCAAATTGTTGACATTTAAATTTGGAACATTGACTTGCCACATGTCATTATTGTATGACAAGCACTCTATTTTGGTACATGTGCACAAGTTCTAAGTTATATTGCATTTTCCTATATTTTGGTACTTGCCTACATTATGTCTTTCCATTTTTAATTGCACACATTTTTCCCCTCCTTTTATAAATTACTTACATTTTAGAGTTAACATTTAAAGAGGAAATTTTGTGGTTCTTCATGCCTTTTATGCTTGAAAAAGGCTTCTAACATATGGAGAAACACAGATGTAGATGGAAACCTCTTTTATGACATTTCCCTGAGAAATAGTATAGCATTATTGCCACTTCCACATACTTTTTGAAAAGGGTTCAATAAATGGATCAGTAAAATGTGGGAATCCATCTGTTTTCATTAAACCCAATATATTCAAAGTATCTGGAAAATCCTCTGTGAACCAACACCTTAGTTACCAGCAGTTTATAAGTAGAATGTCAAGGCTTTAACTACTTTTCATTTACTAGTCAGCAAAGAAGAATCTTGCTTGCTTCTACTGCCTATTCATTTGGCAATATGAATTCATTAAAAAATCAAAAGCATAGCTTGCAGAAGCAACCCCTTCTTTGTCAACCATCAAAAGATCCACTTCCACAAACTAAAATAGAACATGTTAATGTACAATGACACAAACATTCATCCAAAGGAGAACCCATTCCAAGAAAATTACCTTAGCAAAATTAAGTAGCGTATGATCAAGGTCCAATACAGGACAATTTTCGAGCAGCAAACATTTTATTTTGTTCCTTGATTCTCCTTGCTCTCTCTGTATAGCAGTTGCCTGCTATTCATCATAACCTTCAAAAAGATGTCTAACATCTCCTCATGTACTCTAGGATTGGGGGCTACCTAATGCCCTAACTTCATGAGTTGATCCCATGACAACTTGCAAATTTTGAGAGTTTAACACAACAGAATTTCTTTTTCATCTAGCTAAAGTAAGGGGAACAATTACTGATGAAAGATTTTGAGCAATAGAGGTGTGATTTGATGATTCTTAGGAAATAGACATAATATCAACAATGTATTTCAAATTATTGGTGAATTTTCGAGCAATATTAGGTAGTGCACTTGATTGAGCACCAATTTTGTGTTCACTCTACCTTCAAGTTTTTGGACATTAACATTGTCCCTAGTTCCCTGAATGTTTGACATCGGGGGTATAGTAACTTTGAATTGCTTATTCCCTAAGCTCCTACTCTTCTATATAGTATTATTACTGTAGAGAATGCGTCGTGGATTTGGGAATAAAGGTGTATAGAAGTTCTAAATCAATTTGGGTTGTTAACTCCAAATCATAGTGTCATATCATACAATAATCACACATAGCAAGTCAACATTCCAAATATAATAGTCGACAATTTGAATTTAATGGATGGATCAAATGTAAGCAATTTATAAAAGACAAAAGCAAAATGTTCACAATTAAAAAATGGGGAGACACAATGTGCACAAGTGTCAAAATAGAAAAGTACAAAGTATAATTTAGCCTAATTATTTTGTGACTATATTATTTTTATTTTTCACGTCATACAATAATGATACGTGACAAGTCAACGTTCCAAATTTAACAATTATAGTTTGAATTTAACAGATAGATAAAATATAAGCAATTTATAAAAAAGAGGAGAAAATGTCTGCAATTAAAAATGTGCAAGTAGCAAAACAAAGGGCACAAAGTATAATTTATCCTAATAATTATTCATATAAAATAATAAACAATTTACTAATAATTATTTAATAAAAAATGAAAAAGAAATGGTGAATTAGATAGTGAAATGCAACAATTAACTTCTCATTTTTTTATATGAAAAGATGTGATAATTAACTCTCAACACATGGAAGTATAATTTTTTTAGGGTGGACATTTTTATTAAAATATTGATTCCTTAAACTAAGATAATTGTATAAAAAAATCTGAGCAAATAAGCATCTTTCACACTTAAGAATGGCAACGGGTCGGGACGGGCATAGGTAGTAGTTATCCGTTAACCTGCTACAAAAATCCGCCACATGTTACCCGCTAAAAACCCGTCAGGTACCCACTATACAAATATCTACTGGTTTTTTTATTACCCGTAGGTATCCACAGGTACCCATGAATATTTTTAAAAAAATAATTCTTTTTAAAATTAAATATTTTTTATAAGAAGTTTTATCAAATAAATAATTTATTTTTTGGAAAATCTAGAAATAAAATTATACTAGTTTCTACAAGATTAATTAGATCTAAAAATATATTAATATATATATTATAAGAAAATATTTAATACAAATAAAATATTTATTTTATATTATCGGCATTTTTATAATAAATAATTTTATTACTATGAAGTTTTCATAAAAAAATAAGATTGATATCAATGAATTTTGATAATTAATATTTTAATTTGATTTATTTTTCTTTTTCCTAACTTATAGATATTATTTTAGTTTAGCATATACCCACGGGTACTATGATACCCATACCCGTGCCCATTAAGGAGCAGGTAGAAAAAAACACATCTGCAGATACGGGTACTCATTTATACTATCCGTACGAATATTTTTGTGCATTTTATCTACGAGTATCCGCAAACGCGGATTTTTTTGTCATCCCTATTCACGCTGTATATTCTTATTTTAATTATTTGACGCCATTACTTTCCATTATTAATTTTAGGATTTATTCTATGTATCCATGATATTATAAAGTATTCAAGGATTTTCTTAATGATTAATTTTTAGAAATGAATTACTATGAGTTGTTAGTTTAAAAAATTTTATATTAAAATTCAATCACAATTATTCTTTTATTGTATTTATTAATTTTATTTCATTAATACTTTAAAAGTTATATAAATAAATAATTATGATTAAATGTGTCAAGATAAAATTCTTTTATATTTAAGTGCTTACTAAATTAATCTCTAATTTTTATATAAAAACGTGGATGACTATATTTAGTTAGATTTCATATAGTGCTCAAACCATAAAGATTTCTAACACGTATTTTAATCTCAAAATATGAATATGATAATTTGATAATATTTATAATAATTGTTTTAAAATCATATAAATGATTAAAATGGATTGAGAATATATATATATATATATATATATATATTAATAATATGTATTTATTAAACTCTTAAAGATGTGAATTAAAATATTAAATAAAAAGATGAGTTTTTTTGTTAGATATATATTCGAAATATATTAAAATAAAAGTCAAACTGTAATGATAACAGTTTTATTTTTCAATTCTTGAAGTAATATGTTGAAGATATTTGGAGAAGTGAGGGAGGTAATGGTATTATTAATTTGGAGAAGTTGAAAGTTGAAAGAACCATCGGCAACCTACCTTAGCCTCAGAAGAAGCAAACAACGTATCCACCCATTTATGTGGCCTAGTTCGGCGGGGGAAGTAGTAGTTGACAACCTCCAACACACTCTGTCCTGTGTTACCAAAATGGAAACAAAACCACCCATCACAAAGTTCACTTTCTATCAAACCAAACTCCTACAACAACAACCCACGTACTACTTTTTTAACCTACACTCGCCAAATTGCCGACCCGCTTTATCAAATGGACAGTCTAATATAACTATTTTAAATAAGATCAATTATATTTTTAGTATATAATTTTTTAAAATTTGAGCTTAGTACACAATTTTTTTTTTATTGTCAAGATATATAATTATTTTTTTCATTTAACATTTTAATTCTTCTATTTATTTTTATTGTTAAGGAATAACGTGTTACTTTATTTATTATTATTTTATTAATTTTTTTGTAATTTTTATTATATTTTGTGACAGTTTCTAATAATCACAAAAAAGAAACTATTATTCATTTCCCTTTTCCATACCTAATCCCATTACCCCATCCCACATATACCCTTAACCACCCTACCCAATGTAAAGTCCTCCTCCCCCTCTCTCCCCAGGTACCCTTACAATTTTCCCTTCATAGCTAGTGTCCCTTCTTTTTCCACCTCTTTCACTTACTATTCATAATATTTTTATCAATGAATAGAATTGTATTTTTTAATTTAATTTTTTTTTAATATTTTTTAAACACAAGGTTACTTTTTTAATTAACTTTTCTATTATAAGTCAAATATTTCATTAATAAAGAGAAAGTATAAGAGATGTCTTATGTGAATTACAAAGTCACAAGACTTTCTTAATTAACTTTAAAATGTATATTTTGAAGATCATTATCAGATATATATTTTTTATTAAATATTTTTAAACCAAAAATGTTTGTATACCTTGAAAGACTCTATATATCATATAACTAGAGAGCATTTCAAAAAATCAAAATGTTATTTCATGAAAACTACTCCAAAGACATAGGAACATTTCTACTAAATTTTCTATTTTTTATTTTTCTTAACCTAATATTTATGAGAATTTATGAGAAAGACTCTATATACTCAATATATATATATATATATATATATATATATATATGAGGCATATCTAGTGATAAAGTCAAATTTGCTTGAGGGTAGAGGAGAAAATGATAGCACTAAGAGAGGAGAGAAGAATATCTAAAAGATCTCAACCATTAAGAGAGGAGAGAGAAAAAAGAGTGACAAATAACAAATATGGAAAGAGAGAGTGAGCGGTTGATCTCAACCATTAATTTTTATTTAATGGTTGTGATTTGTTCCTCTAACTCTCATATAAATTTGACTTTCTCACTAAATATGACCTTTGTCCCATATATATATATATATATATATATATATATATATATATATATATATATATATATATATATATATATATATATCCCTGCAGCTCTCCTCTATCGAATCCAATACAAGGTCATGAACACTTGTAACTCAAGGGTTCTTCTTAAAACCAATGATCAGATACCCAAGGATCTACAGACTAAAGGAGAGAATAGGAGAAGAGATGCTATGCATGCAACAGATGAACCGGATTTACACGGCGATAGTCTGCACAAGACCGGATGTTATGCTAATACATGCAACAGTTATATCAGAGCACAAGGCCGGATTATGCAAAGATTATTGAAGTATGCAGCAGAAATAATACAAAAAAGTTGTATTGATTGAAGAAAATTACAGAGTAGAGGGAAGAAAGAGGAGAGAGAGACTCTGAGTTTCCGTTCGAGCTCCCCTTCAACTGAACCCTCGATTACAATTTATAGAAATTGAAAAGTTACTATTACAACAATGATTTTAACTATTACAACAGTAACTCTATTTACCGCTACAGTGAACAGTGTACAGCGACTGGCGGCTCCGCTACAGTGAACAGTGATTGAACAGTAACCTTTCGCAAAATGCATGCGAGTATTGGCTTCAGTCTTCGTCAGACTCTTCGATCTGGTAAAATGAACCGGAGGAAGAGGATGCAGACGAACTGGCTTCTTTCTTGGTTTTTCCTTTAGACGAACTGGCTTCTGAGTCAGTTGAAAGGAGATTCAGAATCTGATGAAGATTTCTAGCCAAGGCTTCATCATCTGTTGAGGCTGCAAGGGCAGCTACAATCTTGGCTTTGCGATTGAGAAATTGGCAGGTTTCTGGGTCTGCCGATTTGAGGCTTTTTGGGTTCTTCTGGAACCATAAAGCCACTCCTTGTGAATTGGCATGGGCGGCATTGAACTGATCCCACCATTTTACCGAAGCTTGTTTCCCTAACATTGGCAAAAGCTTGGGATTTGTTGCATTTTTCTGGTACTGATGTTGCCAGGCAAAAATCCATGCTAAGGAAAAGATTGAGAAGAACTGAAGAGATGGATAAAACGGATTGTTTCCTTCTTCAATTCTTGATTTGAACTGATTAAATCCTGCCTTGATATCATCAGGAAGGATAGATTGAATTGGTCCGAAGAAATCCCATCATTCAGTGAACCACTGGGGGAAGAAATATCGAACATTTTTCTTGAAATATATCAGCCACGAGTGCCGATGATTTTTGTTTTGAAACCAAAATACATTGGTCCAGGCATGGATATAATCCTAGTAAGTATAACCAATCGGGTCAAAAGGCTGGGAAAATTTCCTTACTTGGTTTAGTTTCTGTTCAAAATCTTTAAAAGTTAAAACTTTTAAAATTTGAATAGTAGAATGTGTGATAACATTGTTATCGTTTTTATCAAAATTGTGTTTAATAGAAACAGATTTTGAATCCTCCAAAATAAACTCGTAAAATATCCTAGTCTTATCGAGACTAAGAGGTTTAAACAAAAACGTTGGTGGAAAGATTTTTGCACAAATCTTGTTTGGGTTGGAATCCCAGAATTCGGGTTCCATTTGAATTGTTGGATAAAATCTTCCTTCTTTTGGTAGATAGGAAGAAGGCTGTTTTTTATTAATTGGTTGAGGCTGCTCCACCAATTCTTTTGGATGCAAGGTTAGCTTTGATTGGGCTATTTCTGAAATAATTGATTTCAGGTTCTGATTCCATAAGAGGTCATCTGTTTCTTCTGAAAAGATTTGTTTCCATGATTTGGATGGAAGATTGGTCAGCCCACAGTCTTGAAGGGCTTGAAGGGTTGGAAGGGTCATCGCATAGTCAGATGGTTTGGTTATTAGGGTAGAAGACCCTTTTGCTATTTGTGGGGTAGACAACCTCGTTTTGGTGATGGCCTGCTGAGTTGATGACTCAGACTTAATGGTAGCCTGCTGGGTTGAAGACCCAGTCTGGGTAGATGACCCTTGATTTGCAGTCTGTAAGGCGACTTGAATAGTTTGGGCATCCTCTATGGAGGAAGATGATTTGTCTATCTGGGATGATCCCCGAACTGCTTTTCCCCGGCCTCTGGAGGAGGCGACCTTCATTTTTATTTTTGGAGGCATCTTACATGTGTTCGACGGTGAAGAAATTCACGAGTCAGATCGTCAGGAAGAGTGTTTGAAGTACCTTTGATGTATTCTATCTCGAAATAAAAAATACTTAAGATTGCTTGCCAACGGGCAAAAATTTGTTTTGATGCAAGATTTTTTACATCTTTTTGCAAAATTTCTTTCGCTAACTTACAATCAACCCGTACTAAAAATTTTTTATTTAATAAATCAGATTGAAATTTTGAAATGCAGAGAACAATAGCTAAAACTTCCTTTTTAATTGTGGAATAATTTTGTTGTGCTTTATTCCAATGCTTTGATGTAAATGCAATGCAATTTTCTGTATGATGCATGCATTGTTTGAGAATACCACCATATCCTATGTCAGAAGTGTCGGTTTCTACAATCTTAAAGAGATTGAGATTTGGTAGATACAGACAGGGTAACACTTTGACCTGCTGCTTAATTTGTTTAACCAGATTGGTGTGGATATCATTCCACGGAGGAGGAGACTTCTTGAGTCTGTCATATAGAGGTTTTGAAATGTTACTGAGCTGAGGAAAAAAGTCAGCAACATAGTTGAGACAACCCAAAAATCTTTGAAGTTGTGTTTTCTCTATAATTTGATTGGGGAATTTGTCAGCAAACTCGATGACACGACAAATTGGTTTGATTGTTCCCTGAAAGATGTAATGGCCAAGGAACTTGATTTTTGTCTGAAATAGACAGATTTTAGTCTTCGAAATAGCTAAACCATTTCGTTTGATGATATTGAAAAAGATTTCAAGATGTTTAAAGTGTTGATCCACAGATTGGGAAAAGATAAGAACATCATCTATGTAGACAATGCAGAAATTGGAATAAGGATTGAATATGTCATTCATGATGTTTTGAAACTCCGAAGGAGCATTTTTGAGACCAAAGGGCATTACGTTCCATTCGTATTGCCCAAAGAGAACAGTGAAAGTTGTCTTATAGCGATCACTGGGATTGATTTGGATTTGCCAAAATCCGGATTTCATATCGAATTTTGAAAAGATTTTTGCCGAATGAAGACGGGAGAGTAAATCTTTCTTGTTTGGAATTGAATATCTGATCCATTGAAGAGCTTGATTGAGAGGTTTGTAATTGATAACTAGCCTCGGAGCACCTCGCTCAATTTCAGAGGCTTTATTGACATAGAAAGCAGCGCAAGACCACAGACTCTTGCTCTTTCTACTTAATCCTTTGGACAAAAGGTCCTTGATTTCATTTTGACAATGAGTGACAAGATCATGACTCATTTGGATTGGTCGAGCTTTGGTCGGGATTTGTCTATCAGTGAAATCCTTTTCGTAAGGAAGATTAACCATATGTCTTTTCCTATCCCAGAAAGTATTAGGAAGGTCAGAACAGATGGTAGATTGAAAACGATCAGAAAGACTCTTGATACGTTTTTTGACATGAGAGAGAGAAAGTTGACTCTCGATCTGCTTGAAGGAAATTTCTTCTTTAAGAAAGTTAATCTGATTAAGTTTTCGATCAACTTGATTAATATTTCTATGGACGGATTTGTCTAGGAATTTAAATAAGATTCTTTTTCCCAAATGCTGGGTGGTTATACCTTCACCGGAAATTTGAATAGGGAAGATAGTCTTGATGAATGGTGATCCTAAGATGACATCATTCTTAAGGTTTTTAATCAGAAGAAATGGAGTTTCTACCTGAAGATTATCCTTTTGGATGATTGTCGAAGGAAGCTTATACTGGATTTCTAGTTTTGACCCACTAGCAGTCCTAAGTCTTTCGGAAGTTTTATGGAAGTATTTGGTCGGAATAAGTCCTTCCAAAATACAATTTGAATCTGCTCTGGTATCAAATAGAGCGATAGTTTTGAGAACAAAATCGTCTACGATAATGGTAACGTCAATATAGAACTTTTGAATGCTACACTAATTGATGAGGTTGTTGAAGAGAGTATCTTCATTTGATGAATTATGATCAGACTCATAATCCTGATTACAGTTTTCATGGTCATCTAGAACCATGTTATCAGATAGAGCTGCAGTTATTTGAGATATGATAGTCTCGTGCAACTGTGATTGTGTTTTGAGTTCTCGGACCTCAGATTTGAGAAAACGAATTTCAGCATGGAGGTCCTGAATAGTGACTGGCTTGGCTGAAGATTTTTCCAGTCGTTTGAGAGTTTGAGTAAGATCAAACTTGTTATTGACAAACCTATTATCTGAATGCGTAGGTTTGGGTTAGGAAAGAATTGCCTTTAGTTTTTCAAGATACTTCTTCCTATCCTAGGGGGTCTTGGATAGATTCTAGGGCATCAAGCAATAGATTCTGCTCAGCATTGTGAATGACATTGATGAGTGGAGATTCAGAACTTTCGCTACTAGAAGAGGAAAGATCATCATCAGCTTGGATTTCGTCAGAAGATGTCTTGGCGATATCGTTTTCTTCTTCTGAGGAACTAACAGAAGAATTTATCAAAAGATTATTGAGTTGATCCTGAACAATAGGATCAAGATTAAGTTCACGAATCTTAGAGGAGACTCGACAAAATCTTGCTAAGTGACCTTTACGGCCACACTTATAACATGTTCTAGTTTCTCTAGAAAGATTGGGAGGATTAGTGTTTTGCTTACGAAGATTAGGATCAGGAGGCCTACCATGTTTGATATTAGACTGGTGAGTCTTAAACCTATAGACTCTGCGCTTGGGTTTATTCAGCTGGTGCTGAGAATGTTTTTTATGGGCAGTCTTTCCCGGATTTTTGGAACAAAGAAGACCAAATTGTTGGCAGAAATTTCCCAAATCTCTGCGATTCTGAGCCTTTTCTCTAGCTAATTGTTTTTGAATATTGTCGTCCTGACAGATTTTAAGAGCGACTTTTTGAACGTAAGCTATGATATTACCATAACTTAACTGATCATAAGGGATTTCTCCGTTAAACTGGGAACGGATTTTTTCCCTAACTTTGTCTCCTAAAGATTTTGGGAGTCCAGCTAGGAAGGTTTCTTTCCAAAAAGGTTGGTGACAGTCATCTCTAGTATAGACTCGAGTAAGGAAGGTGTCCCTATACCACCTAAAATTTCCTAAGGTCTTACACTTAAGAGTAGACAGGAGATCTCCGGAGCGATCTTTGTAAATAGAAGGATCTCCAATAAAATGTTTGACAATGGCCATGATTAAGGTATTAACAGCATCGGGAATAGGTTTCCCTTTGTCAGTAAGGACGTTTCCTTCAGCGTCCGTTTTGACTGCCGTAAAGATTTCATGTTTCTCAGTATCGGAAACGTAATTATCCCACCAGCCTTTGAGTTGGCCAGAAAAGCCAGCAGTCAGGATTTCTACTATAGTCTCATCAGAGCTATCTAAAGCCGTCTGATATGCAGTGGAGACCATAGTCATGTGTTGAAGAGTATTAAGGATATTATACTCAGTTTGACCATCTATGTTCCATTCATAGATTTGATTGGCGTTGAATGACCGAAGACTTTGATCATTCTTTTCCTCGAGAAGGAGATCAGGAGCAGTGGATCGATTATAGTAGAGTTTAGAAGGCTGCTTCCAGTTGAGAGCCTTACTAATAACAGGATTTATTTGAGGAATAGACTTACTGCTAGATGCAGCATCCTCAGACTCGGAACCTATGGAAGAAGTTCCTAACTTGTTAATCCTAAGAGATTGGTCCTTTTGGGAGACACTCCTAGTGATTGGTCCTAGCTTAACAGATCCTACCTGTGAAGAACTAGGGGTATCAGGGATAACTAAAGAATTATCCTTAACTTGATTTGATTTTTCTAAGGCTTTGGTCCAATTTTGATGAATAAGCCTAAATTTATTTCTAGTCTCATTTGTCAGACTAAAGGGTTTGAACAAAGGTTTGGAAATGGAGGAGGTCTCATCATTTTTAGTTCCTGAGGATGAGGCTTTTCCTACAAGATTTTCTCCTAAAACTTGGAGGTATTTATTGGTGTAATTATTTTGTTCCATAAGGGCTTTAATGTCTTGGGCTCCTATGGTTTCATCAGATTTGTGCTTAAAGGGCGAAGCTAAATACTTATCCTCTAAGTCTGGAATGAAATAACTGCTAGACGGAGGTAGCTCGGACTTAATGAGTTGACCATTCTTACGGTGCCAGACAGTTAAGGTATTGACAGAGAGATCTTCTGTAATTGTAATTATCCAAGGAGGATAGATTTTGTTCCTATGAAGATAGACATTTAACCAATCAAAGAAACAGACATGAGTTTGGACTTTGTTAAGAAATTCATAAAAAGAATCGATGATTTTTGACCTATGGTCACCCTTAAACTGGCTAAGAAACCATTTCCTCTGAGAGGTCCAAGTCTCAGAGTAGAATTCCTTACGAAGGGTTGGTTTGTCTATGGTGTAACTATTCATAGTTGTCCATACTGCATTTCAGATTAAGTAGGAGAATGTATTTCTGAAGAAACTTGTATTGGGTATCTGTTGTATATTTCTGTTTTTATCTATCTCTTTTGTTTTATGACTTCTTTGAGTAATGGTTCATGGTGTCAACGGTTTGGCCTAGGACTAGATTGCAGTAAGGCCCGAGGAGAGGCGGTAAGTCCATGTTGCTTATGTGCCTTTGCCGGATGTCTCTACCATGGATGATTATTTCATTGATGAAGTACTTCTGAAAAGAGATAATGTTCTGTAAATTTTGTAATTCGGTAAGTTTATTTTTTGTATAGCATCTCTTCTCCTATTCTCTCCTTTAGTCTGTAGATCTGTGGGTTTCTGGTATCAGAGCCTGATGGGGAAATAGGAGTTCATTGTTCTGGATCTAAGTTTAATTTATCATTCAAATTATGATTTAACGCTATTCTGTTCCGGAGTTGCAGACTGTTTCTTTATCTTCTTCGTTCTGAAAACCTGGGTATTTGCCCTTGATTTTCGAAAACTGCGGTTTTGTAAGCCTTGTCGGGTTGAAAAACTCATGGGGTGTGACGCAGATTACTGGTACTGCGCGGATTACCGCCTTGTAAATCCAGTTCTTTTCCGTTTTAGTTCTTATTTCTGTTTTTGTTGTAAATTTCTGTTTTTATCTATCTCTTTCGTTTTATGACTTCTTTGAGTAATGGTTCATGGTATCAACGGTTTGGCCTGGGGCTGGATTGGCAGTAAGGCCCGAGGGAGGCGGTAAGTCCATGTTGCCTATGTGCCTTTGCCGGATGTCTCTACCATGGATGATTATTTCATTGATGAAGTACTTCTGAAAAGAGATAATGTTCTGTAAATTTTGTAATTCGGTAAGTTTATTTTTTGTATTAAAAAAAAAAAAAGTTTTGTCTGTAACCTGGAAATCAGAATACCTTTGGATGATAATTTGGTGTTAAACTTAGATTTAGATCCAGAATAATAGTTTCTTATAGAACCAAATGAAGGTAATGATACTGGAAGATTTCTAACAATGAGTTCCTTTCTTCGCTCTCTCTCCCGTCGCTTCTCTGTTAAATCTTCTTCATCCTCTTCTCCTTCTACCTCCAATCTGCTCACTGAGCAAAATCAATCGGTTGAGGAAATACCTCCCAAAAATAACATCTTCGAAGAAGAAGTCTGCTTTGAGGATATCAATCAAGCCATCGATAATTGGGAAATCCCTAAAATCCCTCAGGATGAACTCTACATTCCTGACGAATCCAAACATGTCCGTAGTTCTGACTACATCATTAGGACTGCAGAAAAAAATATCCCTTTGGATCCCCAAGCCGGTGAGGAATTCCATCTTCTTACCAAACAATCCATAGCTGAGCATTCTAGGAAGTACAAATACCTCCATATAGGATGTGTTCAAGTAGCTGTCAAACCCCTTGTTAGGGAAGGGCTTAACGCCTCAATCCTCATGTGCCTTCGCGATATTAGGCACAATGACTTTCACGATTCCCTCATAGGACCGTAGAAACCAGTCTAGGACATGGTCCTGTTTATTTCAATTTTTTTTCCAAACAAAACGGTGAGTCTTTTAGATCGAAATGTCTTAGATTCATTGTTTCTAAATATTCTTCTGCATGGGTTAAACATGAAAGAAGGTTCTATCCCTGCAGCTCTCCTCTATCGAATCCAATACAAGGTCATGAACACTTGTAACTCAAGGGTTCTTCTTAAAAGCAATGATCGGGAAACAACTTTGTTTGTCACGGATATGACCAAAGCAAATGTTGTCGTTCCCAAACTCATCAAGTGGGATGAGGTAGAGTTACCAACCTCTTGGCAACTCGAAAAAGCTACACCAACCCTTCCTCGTCAAACCCCTGAATTCCAGGAAATTCTTTCTCTTCTAGATCCGAAGCTTCTAGATCGGCCTATACTAGTGCCAGAAGATCTTTTTCAATAGCTTCCCAATCAAATCGGAGTTCAATTCCCAGAATTATTACTCCAGAAATCAATCTTCAAGGGTTAGATAACTCGTCTTCTATCCCTAGAAATATCTACAGTAGGACTGAGGAAGACATTTCTTCAGAAATACATTCTCCTACTCAATCTGAAATACAGTATGGACAACTATGAATAGTTACACCATAGACAGAAACCCACAGATCTACAGACTAAAGGAGAGAATAGGAGAAGAGATGCTATGCATGCGACAGATAAGCCCGGATGATATATATATATATATATATATATATATATATATATATATATATATATATATATATATATATATATATACACATATATATATATATACACACATATATATATAAGTCAATCCCAGCCCTCCATATTTGTTAATTAAGGTTATCATGTGACTTCTCTTTTACTTTTTCTTCCTCTATTCTATTCTCTCTCTTTTTTTTTTACTTCTCCTGCACTAGTCTATTCTCGTTTTAATTTTTTCTTCCTTTACTCAATTCTCGTTTTTCACCTTTTCTCCTATGGCTACTCCATCTCGTTTGTCATCACCACTAGCGTTAGTGTCACCGTCAATGATTACTTTGATCATTCTTCCCTTCCCTCTTTTTCCCATCGAACAAAGATAAGTCAGAATTTTGAACACATGATTTTTCTTGTCTCTAACCTGCACATAATTTATACTTTTGTTTTTCCTTTTTGATTTTATGTAGCCAAAGAAAAGAGAGCTTCTAAATTTTTGCAAATTGTACAGTGATATTTTTACTAGTAAGATTAACCCCCTCTTCACGTTGACTTTTTGCTATCATAAATAATGTTATGGGTATTCCCTAGTTGATCACTTATTTCTTTGCTATCATTAACTACATTTTGAATGTCATGCTCCTCCATTTAGTGAATTGCTTCTACATTTCATAACTAATGGTAATTGGATGCAAGAATACCTTTTTTAGAAGTGATAAGTTCGTTTTATGATCGACTGCAAGAATATCATTTTGAGATCATCCTTCCTATGCATTAAAGAGTAGCAATAGAGAGTTCCTGAAAAGTATGAAAATGGTGGCGATTTTGTTAGACTAAGGCTAATCCTTTGCATTAGATAAACTTGGGAAATATTTTTAATCTAATAACTATAAATTGGTTCCTTTATTATTGGTTAAACTGTTTTTTGGTTAAAGTAACATAAGATGATTTTGTATGGTCATTACCTATTTGATAATATGTCTACAAGAATAAAACAAATAATGTTGGATAGATTGTTATTCTGGTATTATTGATTACTACTAGCTATAACTAAAACTCATCATAAATTATTAGAATAATTTATCTAATTTGTGATGATTCAAGGTGCTATAATTCTATTTACTGGAGTTGCAGGAGGTTGGCTTACCCTAAGACAGATGTATCAAGCCATGATTCCATTATGGGTATTTGATGTTGATAGGGGTCTGTTGGACAAGGGGCTTCAGTTTACTTAAGAAGGGGGTGAATTAAGTAAATCAAAATTTAAACTTAGTTTTCTTTCTATTTGATTTTATAATAGAATATTTGAAAATGAAAGTGAAGTGTTCAAATATTCAAACAGAATAAATAAATAGGAGTATAGGGAAGAGAAATGTGCAAACTCTTTTTATATTGGTTCGGCCAACCCATTTGCCTACGTCTAGTCCTCAAGTATCCCCACTTGAGCTTTTACTACTTTTGTAAATCACTTTACAAATAGATGAATCCTCAATCACCTTGGGAGCCTTCTCCCTGTGTTTGAGATTCCTTTTACTTCTCAAGAAGTCTCTCTTGAATACAATCAGTGATCAGAAGAAGAAGAAAAAAAATCTCTCTTAAAAAGCGGATGATACAACTTGAAGATTCTATAAGAACTTTCTTGGAATTTGCAAGTGTTTGGGCAAAAGTTTTTGTTCAGAAAAAGATTGGAAGAATTTTTGTTTTAAACAAAAGATAAGTCACTTATTTATAGTGTTAAAACCAAAGTGATGTGTTCTTTCATGAAAGGTTGTGACTTTTCAAACTTTTCATTACAGCTTACTGGTAATCGATTACATGACTTGTAATATTGTGTCGTTTCACAAAAGGTTGTGATTTTTCAATTTTGTGACAATAGCTTTTCTCGTAATCGATTACATGATTTAAAAGTTTGTGTCATTGTCACTTTTGAATTCAAAATTTCAAAAATCAAGATCTTTGGTAATCGATTACATAGCCTGGTAATCGATTACCAGTTCATAACTTTGAACTAATAAAAAAAACATATCTTGCCAAACCAAGCTAATGCAAATTCGTAGAGATTCTTTTATACAATAACTAAGTTAATTTATTTTTCTAGCTTAACATTAATACTTGAATCTCTGTCAATGTTGTTTTGTTCTTTTTGCTTCCTTGCTTTTGTATCAACATTCTGTCACTTTTGACATCATCAAAACCTGTAACATCTTAGCATTTACAGGGTCTACTACTACTAAGGGTCTGTTATTGTTGTTGGATCATGTTATGGCTGGGTTGGGACTGCTTTGTTATTAGTCCAATTTCAGGGTCTTCTGATGTATGATTGGACTTGTTGCAGCTAAAGCCATGTCCTTTTGTAGCATATGATCAGGTAGAGGAATTTATAGTTGTGCCTTAATCTAATGTGGGTGGAAACTGCCCCATGAATGGTAACTACAAGCTGGTAAAGAATGCCATTGATTCTACGATTATCTTGTAGATGTGGTCTGATGCATATTGCTATATAGGGCCATTTTCATCAAAATTTTGGCTGTTATTAATGTGCTATTGCCCTTGGGAGGGTATTTCACAAGTGGGAGGGTATTTCATAATGCAGGCTGAAGCTAAGTTTGTAGTGCGAGAGCCAAATATGCTGGGCTGGATCTAAAATTGGTAGGACTCAATTGTTGCATAATTGTCCAGTTGTAGTTCGTTGATGATTCTAATCTAGAGGATGATTGAATGTTGGTTGGTCGTATGCTAGTGGGGTCACATCATCTATATCAGATTCTTTGATTGTATCTGGCTGTTTGAGCATTACTTAGTAGGGGGTACATTAAATTTAACCTGCTAGTTTCAATTACCTATTTTATTAACATGATTGGTTACAGCTATGTTCTCAGTCAATAGGTATTATTCTTTTATAGTTGCTGGCTAGCTTATTGTCATGACATCGATTTATACAATTGTGTATGTGGCACTATTACTCGTATTTGGTTGTAGCATTGTAATTAGCTAATATGTATAAGTTTTGAAAAACTCGTGTAACAACTAGGGTGGGTATACTATATTGTTATATCTTTGTTGTTGCTGTTACTTTGCACCTTTGGTGCCTATTGAATATATTCTTCCATTGTTTACCAAAAAATATTTTATCTTTATGGTTGTTTTCAAAGTTGAACTCTATATCTCTCACTTTTTTGGAACATTCATCATTAAACTTCACATAATACCCTTGACTAAATTCAAACTTTCTAGGTTATTAGCTTTTTTTACCATCTTTCAAATAATTTTCGGTCTTTCCAAATGACTTTTTCCTATCTTGTAAATAGGTTCCCAATGCACAGAAGCCCATAAACCTTTATTTGTAAGTATATTAGTGATTTTTTTCTATGTTTCTGTTGCTATTTTTTTTTCTTTCTTTGATTAGTTGGTTTGTAATTATTATAGGGATCTTACATCTCTTATTTATTTGGAGTTCTTGAACCTACATGAAATAACAATAAGAGTAGTGTAAGGAAAATTGTTCCAACACTCATCAAGATCTCATTCCTTCAGTAAAAAATTACATAAAATCCACTAGAAATCTACTAGAATACTACACAGACACAACCAAAGGCTACAATGCAACACCAAAGGAAAAGAGAACAACTTTACAGTTTACATAACACCGAAACCATTACTAGGCTACCACATAGACACAACCAAAGGCTAAAGAAGAACATTAGAGATGCATCAACTCTTGAAGATAGAGCAACTATATATATATATATATATATATATATATATATATATATATATATATATATATATATATATATATATATATATATATGTGTGTGTGTGTGTGTGTATGTGTGTGTGTGTGTGTGTATGTATGTTTGTATTTCGCTAGCTAATACCTTTTGTATGCAAGAAAGAAATTAGCTAGTTATGTGAAAGAATGGTATACTCTTTTTTTCCACTTTCAGGAATTATAAAGTATATTATGTAACAAATATTTTTTGTACTGCAAGAATTGCTTCAAGGAACAATATGTAATAAATTTTGTACTGATATTAATATTACATGGTTATTATTTTTGTGCTCTTTGTACTGCAATATTTATCTGCACTTGAATACCTTCTAAGGACTCAAGGTAGACTGACCATGATAGTATGCATTGAGCGACTCTAGCAGAACACAAGGCATGCATATATAACATATTTGGAACCATTTTGATACATAAAACTAAAATATATATCAAACTGTAAATAAATAGATTCCCAACGCGCAAAAACATTTATTTGTACAAAAGATGCTACTGCATATATCAATCAAGAATCTGATATAGACCATTGCAAATTTCAATACCAAAAAGAAAAAATAGTTTATGCCAGTAAGATAAGCAATAAGATATTTTTTTTCTTGAAATAAAATATTTATTGTTAATTATCTCAAGTAGTAAAATTGTCAACAAGATATACATCCTTAAATAATTAAAACAAATTACAAAATAAAGAATCAAAACTTTTAATAATATGAAATGTCTACTAAGTCCAACATATTATGTTACTAAATAAAAAATATTCTAAGTGAATGAATCTCAAATCATTCAATCACCAATTAAGCCACTATAATAAAACTGTATAGGCATAGTTACTTCAAAGTGAAAGAATCAAAACATGTATATTAATCATTTTGATTTTTTTTCTTGCAAGTTCTACTATTGTGACCATATCCCCCACACTCATGGCATGTTTTACTTTTAACTAATGCTCTACTAAGTGAGACTTCAAGCCCACCCTAAATCTACAATTTTGAGCCATTTTTTGTGTTGCTTCGTTCCCTGGCTCTAATATAAAAGTATGGTTCAAATTTTGGTTTGATTTCAAAAGAGTTGTATAATCACCAATGAGTGAATTTGTTTTCATTTCAATAGCTCACTTACTAGTATGACTCAATTCTAAGATAATGAACATATACAACTTCTCAGACTCCTCAACAAGGTCAACCAACATGTTTGCTTCTTGTTAGACATGCATCCTTCTTATAATTCTTGATGTATTGGATTGAGCATCAAGATTATCTTCGACATAATGGACCTCATTACCTTTGTTAGCATCCTTAGTCCAAAGTTGCAAAATGAAATGATTAAGAATTTGAACAACACCTTTTGGAAAATTACTAATATGTGTCGACACAATATCCCAATAAATTCAAATAATTGACAACCACATTTAGCAATCTTAAGTCTAAATTTATATCAACAATGAATGTATCTTGAGAATCATAGCATAACAACTAGACACTTGATATACACAGTTAGGCCATCTTTATTAATCCTATGTTTAGTAAATTGGTTTATCTTCCCAAGGTCACCTTGAAATTTACCAAACATATTTCATGTATAAACAGATACAACATGCTCCTCAAGCTTGGATCCAATACTCAAAATACATGATTTATGCCTAGATTCATAATCTTCCTTTCTTTCATCATCCAAGTAATTATCAATTGCTTTCTCAAACTTTAACACGAATTCTTGTAATGTTGTTGATGCATCTACAAAAGAATCAAAAAATGCATTAATACTCTCACTTCTTTGAGTAGTATTCATGCCGGTGAAAAATGTACTTCTATTATAAATTGGCACCCATGATTCTCCAATCTTATACAACCCCTGAAGCCATTCACTATCCTCCAAGTTATACTTAATCATTAATTATTTCTGTTCTTCCTAAAAAATATGGATACTAGGTGGATCTCAAATGTATCTTTTGAGCTCGCGCTTGACAATACACTTTTTATGATATATATATATATAAAAGCTAACTTTTCAGGAAACTTTTTTCTAATGTACTATAAGCAAAGGCGATGTCAAGTTTCTGGAAATACTTTAGCCAGTGCAACTCCAATAGCTAGATCTTAATCAGTTATGATAGATATAGGATTGCTTCGAAGGGAGGAATTATCGAAGTAATGATCAAAGGGTGGGACAGTGACACCGACGGTAACAATGACGTTGACGGTGGTGGTGATGACAAACGGGATGGAGTAACCATAGAACAAAAGGTGAAAAACAAGAACTGAGTAGAGGGGGGAAAATTAAAACGAGAACAGGCTAGTGCGGGAAAAAGTAAAAAAAAAAAAAAAAGAATAGAATAGACGAAGAAAAAGTAAAAGAGAAGTGACGTGATAACCTTAATTAACAAATCACAGCTATTAGATTTAAAATAAATGGAAGGCTGAGTTTGGGTGTAAGTTATTAGACTTACTCCTTCCTGGAGTAAGTTGATCCCCTCCCAAGTGTGTGTATGTGTGCGCATGTGTATATATGTGTGTGTGTGTATGTGTATATACATATATGTATATATATATATATATATTTGTGTGTGTTTGTGTGTATATGTATATATATATATATATATATATATATATATATATATATATATATATATATATAGGAGAAAGAGTCTAGTTAGTCCAAGATACTTACTCTTTATCCTCACTATTTTTTATTCATTCTCTTGAAATTTGGTTGAGATTAGTTACTTGTTACAACCCTTAGATTTTATGAAAATGCGTGATAGACATAAAGAATAAAGTGATGTTTGGTTTGACAAAATGTTTTTTGTTTTTATTTTCTAAAAAAAATTCATTTTTAAGGTTTTAACATTAAGAAAATATGTTTGTTTTCACTTGATATTTTCTATTTTCAAAAAATAAAATTGTAATCAATTTTAGTAAAAATGTTATAAAATATTTATACATAATTTAAAATGCATTTATATATAGTTTTTATTATAATTACAATATTGTTATTTAGCTTTTACATAGTTTTGCATTTTAAAAACACTAAAAACAACTATTTTTTATTTCTATATATTTTTAGTTGATTTTTTAGAATGTTTCTAGAGAAAATGTGTTCTAAATTGTAATCGAACATATTTTCACTACTATTTTATCTGAAAATGAAAACAAAAATGCTCAAAACAAACGACCCGAGTCTTTTGTACTTACTTTTGGAGTAAGTGAATTATCTCTCTCTCTGTATATATATATATATATATATATATATATATATATATATATATATATATATATATATATATATATATATATATATATATATATATATATATATATATATATATATATATATATATATATATATATATATATATATATATATATATATATATATATATATATATATATATATATATATATATATATATATATATATATATATATATATATATGGGACATATCTAGTGAAAAACCCAAATTTATATGAGAGTGAAGGATAAAATTTCAGCCAGTAAGAGAAGAAAGAAAAGAATATCCAAAAAATCTCACTCTTTGAAAGAGGAGAAAGAAAAAAGAGTAACAAATAATAAATATTAGAAGAGAGAGAATTAGTAGATGTGTACAATTTAATCTCAACCATTAGTTTTTATTTCAATGGCTGAGATTTGCTCCTCTTACTTTCATACAAAATACCTTACTCTCATATGATATGTCATCTCTCTTTATATATATATATATATATATATATATATATATATATATATATATATATATATATATATATATATATATATATATATATATATATATATATATATATATATATTCTCCTACTCTCATATATGTGTGTATATATAGGGAGGGTCTATCATATTAGCATAGTTGTGAAAACCAATATAGATCAACAGGTTGGAGAGGACTTAGTCACATAACTAGGTCGGTTCCCTAATAGATCGAGCATGAAGTTGGCCTATTTTGAACCGTTAGAACCGGTCGTTCAAGCAAAAAACGGTGACCCTGACCGGGTTGACTCAAGTCGGGTTGAGTTTGGGCTTTTGTTTTTTAAAAAAACATGAAATGACATCATTTCTTACTTCTTTTTATTTTTTTTTATTTTTTATGGAACTTGTGAATGTAGAAAATGAGAATTAAGATGTTACATCATTTTTTTATATATATAGAGCGGGTTAACCTGGGCTAACTGATCTAACCACTAACTCATTGACCCGCTGCCTTCACCAGGTTAGTGACTGGGCCGATTTTCATAATACTGCATATGGGAGTAAGGCATCTTATATGAGAGTGGGAGGAGCAATTTTCACTATTGAAATCAAACTGTACACATCCACTTATTCTTTCTCTTCTAATATTTATTATCTGTCACTCTTTTTTCTTATATATTATTCTCTCTCCTCTCTTAATGGCTGAAATTTGTTTCTCTTACTCTCATATAAATCTTGCATTCTCACTAGATATGTCTCATATATATATGTGTGTGTGTGTGTATATAGAGGACAATTTAGGTAAGAAAAAGAATTATGGTGAGAAATAAGAAAACTTAATAATAACTATATGATTTAAATAAATGGTTAAAATTGAACTCTTCATTAATCAAGCTCACGTGGTCATCTCACATTTTAATTTTCACAAAATCACAACTTTATTTTTAAAGAGTTAAATTATAAGTTTACGATTTGTCCTCGTTTCAAAATCAAAAAAGGAAAATTAATAAAGGAAAAAAAGAAAAACCACTAGCCATCATTAAACACACCTCAAACATTAATTTTCACAAAATCACAACTCGGCTCTCTCATTTCCCCCTACAACGAACGAATGTCACACACACCACAATCTCACTCTCAAGTTATTCGTCCAATCGTTGTTGTTGTTAAGCGCCAAGCACCATTGTTGTTCAACTTGCCTCTCTCGTCTCCCACAATGAACGAATGCCACATACACCACCTCTAACTCTCAGCTGCTCTATCCAATCATCGTCGTTAACCACCATTGGTGTTCAACGTCATTGGCTGTGGTTCCATTCCACGACTCCTTCTCTCTCAAGTTCTCTCTCCAATTATTGTTTATTGTTTGACTAAATTAAATGTAGTGATAATTACTATTATTGCTTGTGCTTCTTCCTCTGATCTTTGTTTTATGTTCTCTCTTCCATCACTCATTGTTGACAACTTCATCAATCTTAACCACTGTGTCATTATAATTGAAATCTACACTTCCACACTAGATTAAAATGGAGTCTATAAACATTCAATAATTTAAGGAATGACATGAAGAAGTCAATAGGCTACATGAGAGCAAAGGGGGCACCGCATGGGATGTTAAGAAAGCGTAGGAGGGAAAGGATAGAGATGGAAGGAAGTGTGTTTAGGTTTAGGACTTAGAAGGGCAAGTTTGGAAAAAAAATATGCCTTCATTTTCATATTTATTCTAAATATTTTCTAAAACGTCCTAATAATTATTGTTTTCTTTTTTAAAGATACACCTACTTTAATTTATAATAATTTTTACTTTTTTCACATCTTTCAAAACCTACAACTTAAAGTTGACCCAACATATTCTTGGGCTTAAAGTAAATTTTAAAGTGGGGTTTTTTTTAATTTTTTTTTAAATATAAAGTGAAACCTTTTAAATTAATAATAATATTTTATTAAATTAATTTAGGAAAGAATTAATATAACTAAAAAGTATACTTTTACTATTAATAACTATTATTTAGTAACAGAAAATAACAAAAATATTAATGTTTAATATTTTATTTTTGAGATGCCTAAAGCAAGGAATTTATTTTTTATAATGTAGCTAGGACCAGCCCTGTCATCAGTTGCCTCTTCCCAAAATCTTATGATACACCTTCTTATCCCATAATTCTTTTCTACTATTGTTCCAACAAACATCCTCTTGCCTCCATTACGAATCACTATCCTTTATGCACCCATTTCCTCTCCCACACACTATTCATTGTCACAACACTATTTTCTAATCATTTAGCACCACCACGACACCATCAATTAGAAATCATCGTTATGGGAAGTTGATTATCATATTTATTTTGTCCATTCGAAGATATATTTCATACACTATACTTTACCTTAAAACTCTATTTCTTAGCTTCATGCGATGGTTTCAGGTTCCTCTTGTTGCAAGAATTTATATCATTTGGTGTGTTATGTGTGTATGTAGTATCAAATAGGGATTTTATAATTGCTACAAATAGAGGTCATAAGATTACATTAATGATAAACATAGTGTCAAGAAGGTTCTCTTTAAAATAAATCAATCAATAAAAAATTTCTAGAAAACAATTTTTGGAATGTCCATTTATACTTTTGGAAAGTACTTTTTAGAAATATATACATAGTTATAGAAAGATAAATTGCTTCTAGGTGGGAAAGACTAATACGTCTCTCATGATTGGAAAGATTTTTAGACCATTAGATATATTTCTCAAAAATTGAATGATTGAGATTTAATTTTTCCTTTTTTATTTATCTCATATTTTCTTTTTTTGTTTCTATTTTGTCCCTCTTCTCTCCTCTTTCTCATATAAGAAAATTTGCATATTTTCTTTCCTTCTACAGTTCTTATCTTATTTATCTCATTTTCTTTTTTTGTTCCCATTTTGTCCCTCTTCTTTCCCCTTTCTCGTATAAGAAAATTTACACATTTTCTTTCCTTCTACAGTTCTTACCTTATTTTCTTGCTTTTTATAGTTCTTACATTGACCTCTTCATTGTCCTCCTAAAGACTATTGTTAAACAATATTGTCCTTGGTATCTATTTTTCTTCTCGTCAGCTCAGTGGGGATTTTTTTCTACTTGTTGCAAAGGATGTTCTAATTGGAGATTTGTGTTGTCAATGCAGAAGGTGTCGAGGTCACCAACATAGTTGTTGGTGAAAGGCCATCTAGATGAAGCGAGCTTGTGGTTGTGCCTCCAATGACTTCCACACTTAAGTGTTTGACTTGTTTTGTGTTTTTCATTTTTAAATCTCAAAAAATTGTTTATAAACATGCAATTTTTTTTACATCTAACCCATTTTTTATGTTCCAGACTTTTAATTTATGTGATGGATGGTAGTGCATGATGGCACCTCAATTACGATGACCAATTTTAGGAAAGAATAAAGAGAAAAAGGTGGGATACAAGGGGGGGATTGGCGAAAATTGATTTAAATATGGTTTACAATGGTTGGGAAAGGAAAATGGAAGAAAGGAAGAGGAAAAGATTAAAAAACAAAATGTCATCGTCAATACTCTCTCCAATAACAGCGCATAGTGGCTAATGGTGGTGATGAAGAAGAAGCTACAAGAATAAATCAGAAAAGTTAAGAAGAAAAGGAAAAAAATAAAATAAAAGAGATAAAACTTCATCTATTAAGTTAAAAATGAATTAACCAAGTACTTTCTCATTATGGGAGATTAATTGGTCTTTCCCACCCTAGAAGCAATATTTTGAAAAGTACTTTTGAGTGTTTTAACAACTTGATGACAAAGATGTATGTTTACCATGTATTGTGCTTAACTAAAGAGAAAATGAAAGAAGCAAAAACAAAACAAAAGAAAGAAAATACAAAAGCAATCTCTTATTCTTACAAACAAAAAAAAAAAAAAGGGGGAAATGCACATATAAAGATAAAGGAAAAAAATGCACTTGTTATAATGGAAAACATTGTCTCTCTAGTCTACCACAATTTTGTTTGAGAAAATATTTAAAAATAATCACAAAAGGATATCAAAATAGAAGTAGATGATAAATGGAGATGCAAAACAAACATGAAATTTAAAGGAAGATAAAGACTTGCAAAAATATAGCTTAAGTAATCAAATGGGGGTACAAAATTAGGATTACAGAATAAAAAAAAAAGAAGATAAAATATAATTGTACTTTATATTACTGTTATATAAAAAATATTTTAGTAATAAATATTATATAGAAAATAAAGGAATGTATACTTAATAATTATGAAAAGATTGCATTGAAAAAATCATTATAAAAATATTTAAAAAAATATTTAAGATGAAAATCAAAAGAAAAAGGGATATCCAACATTGCATTAATTAAGGTAATATTATTACATTATAGATAACATAAGTCTACCTTAATTAATTCTCAATGCTTACAAAGTTAGGGGGAAAAAAATAACTGTTATTTTATCCTGACGTAGATTTAAATTATTTTACTACTTGATCACTATTCCTTTTCCTCTTCTAATAAAACATAATATCTCGCCAAAAAAAATGTTCTTTTTTACTAAGAATATCTTTTGGTAAGTTTTTTTAAAAGCATTTTTAGAAAAAAAACATAAAAAGTCAAAAGAAATTTTTAATAAGCTTTTTTTAAAAGATATAAGACTTCTTTCAAACTAATTTTAGCTAATATATACAAGATATCTCACATAGCTTTTTTTTAATAAAGGTGAAACTTATAAAAATAATTTGTAAAATGTCTTATATCATTTAAAATAACCTATAAAAAAATTGTTTTGGCTTTTTCATGGATAAATAATATAAAGCATCCACTCATATGCACATGTTCTATTATGTAAAATAAAGATAAAATATAAATTAACTTTTAGAGAGATAGTTGAGTGGTTGATAGCCTTGGTCTTAAAAACCACTATAGCTCAAAAAACTATCCGGATTTGAATTCCTCTTTTTCGACGAATATATTTGTTTATTTTATTATTTTTTATCTTCTTTTTATTTAGTTGCACTGCCTAATGATATAGTCCAGCTCAAAAAATTATTTATGAGTGTTTTTGGAAAAATTAGCTAAAAAAACCCTAAGTAACAATATTTTTTTGTGAGATATTATGTTTTTGTGAGACTGCGGTCTTTTTTATCAAACCTACCCCTTTCTCATTTAACATTTACCCACCTAAATAATTTTTGAAAAACTCAAAAATACCCTTTAAGCTAATTATTTATCCTAACACCTACCATAATAAATTAATCTTATCTCTCTCTGAAAACCTACTCTAATAAATTAACTACACTTATTCACATTTCAAAATAAAATAACTTATTCTATGAAAAAAGCTTTTCAAATAAAAAAGTTAATTAAAAAAGTTATTTAACTATTTACATTATCTTTATAAAATTTTATATTTTAATAATATAATTTATTTATAACATAATTTTTTAAAATTTTCTTAAAATTTTAAAATATAAAATTTGTTATGAAATCTTCTCTTAAATTTTTTGCTTCTTCGACAATTCTTTGAGTCTAATTACATGACGTTAATTACTCTAATTATTTTGAATCTAATTACTCTAATTACATGACGTTACTTACTCTAGTTACTTTGCATCTAATTACTCTAATTACACTGTGTTACTTACTCTAATTATTATTATTATTATTATTATTATTATTATTATTATTATTATTATTATTGTTATTATTATTATTATTATTATTATTATTACCCTGATGTTAATTACTCTAATTATTATTATTATTTCTTTTATAATTAAATTGAGACTAACAATATTTATGAGTAATTTAATTTAGACGAATAACATTTATGAGTAATAATTTATTTTTTTTGTCTTTTTCCTCTCCGACTATGCGAAAAAATTTGCAAATTTTATAAATATTGTTTTTAATATACTCTATGAGTAATATTATTGTTATTAAAAAATTTTATAAATATTGTAATATATTATTATTATTATTATTATTATTATTTATAATATAAATTTTTAACATTTATGGGTAATTTAATTTATTTTTTATAATTAAATTAAGATTAATAATATTTATGAGTATAAATTTTTTTTTAGGTTTTTTTCTTCTTCGACGATGCACTACCAGAGAAGGAAAAAAATTTGCAATTTTTTTTATTTCTCCAGCAGTGTATCGCCAGAAAAAAAAATTGCAAATATTTTTACTCTTAGCATTGCAATACTGGAGAGTAAAAAATAAAGGACATAATAATATTTTTTCACCGGTAGATAAAAAATAAAAAATAAGTAGATGTTAAATAAAAAACCTTAAATAAAAAGGAAGGGTAGGAAAGAAGCTAACAGCGAGGTCCAACAAGAGACCCAAAAATCAGAAGTACTTGAACGGCTGTACCAGGTACATGCATACAACAGAAACGGGCTCTGCTATTTCCACCATAAACTCCTTTCAGCTCAACCGTACCCTATTGTGCAATTTTTTTGTAAAAAGTGTAAGAGAAATGCTAATATCACATTTGTTTAGTATATTTGTTGAAATTTATTAAAATAAAAATTTATATAAACTTTATTTATCACTTAATGTCTGTTCTTTTAATTTTATTGTTGTGAATAAATTTTAAGATAGAATGTATGTTAAAAAGAGTGCGTTAAAAAGTACCTTGCTAGCACTTCTCAAATTAAAAATATAAAAACATGTTTTGTTGAGTTAATTTTAACAAAGTATATTAACACAATTAAAATATATTTTTTATCTTTTTTGGGTATTTCATCTTATTATAATATGTTTCCATTTTTTTAGTAATCAAAATTGGTTATGCTATTAGATTATGAGTACGTGGACGGACAATATGAATTCTTTGTAGTTAAAGTTATCAAAATCAAAAGTTTATGTAAACTCATGACAGTTTAGTAAATTTGATTTGTAAAATCGTAAGAGTTACTTCATTATAAATATAACTATAAATCACATAAAAATTAAAAGTTTTTAATATATAATAAATTCAAATCAACATAATAAGCTTGAATTATTCCAAATAAATACAAATTAGAGACAAAACACTCAAAATTTCAAAACCTTGTAGGATATAAGAATAGATTATATTCAAAACACTCAAAATTAGAGTCAACCTAGAAAAACACCCAAGAAATTTGTTCACAAATTTACTCTTATTTTACCGAGTTTACTCCAAGTTTACTACTCTTCTGATTCTACATGCAATTTAACTTGTTAGCGGCTTGTAAACTCGTACAATTTTATGAGTTAACTTGCGATTTTGATGACTATGCCTGCAATAACTTTATGATTGTAAGAATATGCGGTCACAATTAGGCATGGCAACGATGCACAGTGGGCACAAGTATGACATTCTCATCTCAATCCCTACTTTCGAAAGTCATCTCTATCTTCATCCTCATACCCGGCTAGTATGCGGTTTATGTCTTCATCCTCATCCCTATCAAGCATTGGGTATACCCATATCCCTAAAAAAAATTATAATAATATTTTGTAAAATATACTTGTTTGAATATAATGATATAATTTAAAAATTATCTAATAAATGCAAAGTTTACAATTTGTTAATTTTAAAATGTTAAATCTTTTTTTTAAGACAAATAATATTTTAATCATTAAAATAAAAACGAGTTTAAGCAATATGCTGACGGAGTGAGTATGTATATCCATGTGTATAGATTTTATTTGTCCTAGTCACAATCTAACAGTTAAAATTTTTAATATTTTATATTTTTATTATAAATTTATTATTATAATTACAATTCTACGTAGTCATACAAGTGCAACTAATCCATTTTCAGAGCTGGATCGGATACTCAAAAAGACAAAGCTTTACTCCACACTAATCGTGTTCAACTCTAATAGAATTGACTCGGCTAAGATTCAGACAAAAAAAATATGATTCACGTTATATTAACTATTACAAAATATGACCCTTTTTTAATTTATTAAAAAATGGGTTGTGATTGCCAATTTCTCTTTTGCCCTTCGTTTTACATTTCTCTCATTCCTTTTCAATTTTCTCTTTCCTACTGTTTTTTTAATGTTTTATCTATTATTTTCAAATTTCTCCCTTTTTATTTATTTCAAATTTTTTATTTCTGTGTTTTAAGTTTCATATTTTTGTGTACTTTTCTTTTTTAATTTAATATTTGTAATTTTTTAAATTGAAATTTGAAAATTTTAAAATATATACTTTTATATTATTAAATTCTAATTTTTTAAATTTTCTTATTTTTTTATTATTTTTAAATTTTCAGATATAATTTTTAAGTATATATTTTTATTAAATCTATTTACAATGTTTACAAATATTGATAAATCTGATTTGTTTAAAAAAATTTAAAATGTATGGAGCATTCACTACAATTAAGATCTCCACTTAATTTATTCCCTTCCACCTTAAACTTTGAGTTACAACATGGTTAGGATAAGGAATATCACGGCAGCTGTCAACTCACTCAGTAATGAATACCCTATTGAAGTGCACAAGGAGAATGAGATGTTGAAAGCTACCCACAATTTAAGGAGGAAATGATGGAAATGTGCAGGCACCCCTAAAAGGAGCTGAAAGAATTGAGGAAGAAAAATCATGACTTCCTAAGCTTAAAGAGATTGTTGAAATCGGATAATCAAACTCCAAGTTACTGTGGGCACGGATCTACTACACCGTCACATGCTCAACATATTCTAGCAGGTGCCCTTAACACGTATAAGGGGAGGGGAACTTGACTAATACAACGACACTTTCCCTTTGACATTGCTATGTTGAAATAAAATTATGATAATGAAGAAAGTATTTGAGAATGGTAGAGACTAGAATTTGCAAGAAAGAAGTTACTTGTATATTTGATCACTTCTTGTTTTGTCTAGATATAAATTTTAGGACATTACTCCTATTTATATTAGTGACTCCTTCTAAATCAATTGTTAGGATTTTGTCAATACAAATCTAATCTAACATTTTTAAATGACTTTCTAGAACTTTCTTTATAAATACAAGTTACTCACACATATATGCTACTCTAGAAGTATCTTCTATATAGATTTTTCTAAGAAATGTTTCTAGGCTTTGAACTCATCATATGTACTAGAATTTAGGCTTATTTTTTAACCAATTTTATATTTCAACACCTCCTCTTAAACTTAATTTTGTTACTCGAAGTATACTTCTCAATCTGGTGAAGTCTTCTTTCTTAAATTTAAATCTTTATCTTCTTTTCCTTTGATTCCGTAACCTTGAGGTTGTTCAATGTAAACTTCTTCTTCAAAGACTCCATTAAGGAAGACAAATTTCATATCATTTTGATGTATCCTCCAATTATTTAGAGCATCTCTTTGATTATTGCATTTTGCCACCAATCTTGTCTCTCCACTTCTCCCTTAGTATTTTTCTTAGCTTTATACACACATTTCACATTAATAAGTTTGTGTCTCTTTAGAAGAGAAACTAGTTCACATGTTTCATTCTTTTTATTGCTTTGATTTCTTCATAATAGCGTTTTTCCAATCATTGTTTTCTATTGCTTCTTAGAAGTTTATGGGCTCACAATCAACAAATAGGCAAAAGAGAGTGAGATTATCTTGATTTTTAGCTACTCATAAAGTACTTGTAACCTCCTGAAGCATGGAATTATTTCATCTGAACTCTACTCTTTTTTAGTATTTCTAGTTGGTGAAACCACTTGAGCAGTAGGCTCCTCTCTTGCTTGGTCTGTCATTGATTGGTGTATGTCATCTTCTTCAAAACTTGGGAAAAGGTTGTTATTTTCATTGTTAGTTTTTTAGTTTGATTAAGTTTTGTAGTTTGATTTTTAGTCTCACATTGTTTAGTATTGTGAGATGGTGTTCTTCACTTTGCTATATAAGGCTTACAAATGCACCAAAACAAATACTTCTTAGTGTTGTTTATTTCTCTCTTCTCTCCTTTAGTGCCTTGTTCCCAACAAGTGGTATCAGAGCCCATTTCTTAATATGCTCTGTGGTTGCAGTAGTGTCTGATCTTCCGCATCAGAAAAGATTTGGTTAGAGTAAATTTTCTTAGTATGCTCTGTGGCTGCAGTTGTGTCTGATCTTCCACATCAGACAAAGATTTTTTCTCTTGTTCTTGGGGATCTCAGTTTAGAAAACTAGTGGAGGCTTTTCTTCAAAAGCAGTAGGAGCAATGGCAATGGACGAAGGCAAGATGAAGATTGAAAAGTTCGATGGTGCGGACTTTGGCTTTTGGAAAATGCAGATAGAAGATTATCTGTATCAGAAGAATATGTATCAACCACTCACAGGAAAGAAGCCAGAGGGTATGAAGGAGGAAGATTGGAGTCTCCTTGATAGACAAGCACTTGGAGACATTAGACTGACATTAGACTGAAGCCAGAAGGTATGATGAGGACACAGCTACAAACAAAGACAGTAAGGTGCTTGAAAGACTTGGGACACCTATGACAAGGGCAAGAGCTAGGAAAGCAAGAGAAGCTTTATAACAAGTGGTAGCAACAATTCTGGAAGCTGCACCTAATGAAAAAGACATAGAGGCAAAATTAATTCAATGTATGGTCATCATTGAAGATTAATGAAATAGAGGATGTTGCTGCAAAGTTATTTTAATCAAAGTGGGTTTAATTAAATAAAATTGTAAAAAGTGTTGGTACTGTTGTGTTATTTGCCATGCTTTAAAAACAGTTTATTTTAATTTTTCTTTTATTTTAGAGTGTTGAATTTTAGTGGTTGTCTAGTTTTCCTTCAGTGTGGCTATTGCCTTTTCATATGCATTAGTAGGGAGGTTATTTAATAAATAAACCTCAATCAATGTTAGTAAATGGTGCATTTATTTCTTGGCTTTATGGAATTCCTATATGTATTGCATTTCAATGGAAATAGACAGACTTGGCTTTGGATAAAAAATTTTATTGAGAGAGTGTATCTCCTAGGTTCTTGGCTGAACTAAGCTTGAGACTTATCAAGGGTCTTCCACCCCTTGTGGCGTCTTTGAGACTTATCTTCCTTCCCAGAAGTGACGTCTCCCCCAAAACCACCATCATCCCCAATTCTTACCTTTTTGTTTTTCCATTCCAACAAATAGTCCTAATCGGTCCGTTCTGAATTCGTGGCAAGGGGAATTCACATCATTTGGTATCAGAGCTTCGGCTCTAGGTTTGGAACTATGGTGGATATTTTTTATACAAGGTGTTTAATCAAAGGTCAGTTGTGTTTATTTGCAGTTAATAAAGAAAGTTATAGCAACGTGGTGAGCGAAAGATTGGTGAATAAACTTAACTTACCAACGAGTTTTCATCCTAAGCAAACTAAGTTTAGATTCACTATTGGAAAATATGTGGAGGAAGTGACATGCGATATTGCTCCCATGGACTCATGTCATTTTCTTTTAGGGAGACCTTGGTTGCAGGGTAAAAGGATAAATTCTGAAACACTTTCAGTTTCTTTGGGGCATGAAGGATGCAAACTTAATTTGAAATTTCTGACACCAAGTGAAGTTTGTGATAATCAACATAAGTTGAAGGAGAAAATAGAAAAAGAAATAGAAGAAAAGTGAAAAATAGAAAAAGAAAAGAGTGAAGAGGAAGAGAGAGAAAAGGAAAGAGAAAGAGAGAAAAAGAACGTTAAAATAAAAACTGCTAATGACTTTTCTTCTTTTATTGGTAGTTTGAATGCCCAGGACGATGACAATACAACCCACAAATTGCCATATTTGAGGAAGAAAAATGTGGATATCTCTTTTCCAGAGTCACGGTACATTCAGTACATTGTTGAGGTTAAAACTCCTGAAGAAAATGCACAAGTTTATTTTAAAAGAAGAATTCCTCTTGATTCCAATGTTTGGGTTTGGAAACCAAAAAGGAAAACTTCTTTGATGCATGAATTTTTACAAGTTACATTTGATCCTGGAGGTTTATTTTGTTTATTTTAAATTATAAGTGAATAAAATTGATAGGAAAATAAAGTCATAGATTCGAGGACTAATCTTTTCGAAGAAGGAGGGAATGATGTGAATGCCGAAGGCAATGACTTTTCATTTTTTGTAACGTTTTATTAATTTAGGAATTAATGTAACATGCAATTAATCATATGTGATAATTGCGTGATAATGGGGTATTTAATTTTTCTTTTGGGAGTTATGATTTTGAACAGCCATCTAGTTCTATAAATAGAGGTTGAATTGTACTCAAAGGAGAACCATTGAATTAGTGAAATTATATTTGGGTTTTACCCTTTTGTGAGAGATGAATTTCTCTTTAGAACTTATTAAGGAATTTTTCCTTGTGGCGTTCTCCTAGACTTATCAAGGGTAAATCACCACCCTTGTGGCGTCATATGACTTATCTTCCATCCTTGGAAGTGGCATCATCTATCTTTTCGTTAAACCATTTTCATCCTTTCCATTTTCTTGTTTACCCAATTCTCATTGTTTCGTTAACTTATTACCTTCCAACCTAGATAGATCCGCAAAACGAATCCAACCCCTTTGGATTTATATCAGTTGGTATCAGAGCTAGTTGTTAGGACTAGGTTTTGGACACTGCTTCAAGGTTCTAGGGCGCAGTTCTTTGCTGTCTGAGATGCAATTTCCTTTCACTCATAACTCACGTTTTACAGAGTCAATTTCGGTGATTCATGAATGGAAATTGCTCCTCAGAACGTGAACTTTCACCTGGATGTCGAATCGTTCACTTCGGAGTTATGCAACGTGAGATACAGTGGCGTGACATTGGCTGGCTTGGAGAAATTGGTAACATCCTTCCTTTTGTTCTTAGTGCCAATAACATCATCTGATATTGATAATCACCCTGCCTAAGTCATTGCAAAAGTTAAGCCTATAAAAAAAACACAAAAGAAAGAAAAGAAAAAAAAAGAGAAGAAAAAAAAAACAAAAGAAAAGGTTGTGGCTGAATGATTCATCTATTTAGGACAGAAACTTAACCAATTGTAAGGTCATATATTGGCTGTTTTTGTGAAGGATTGTTTCTGCAACTGTTTTAAATTGCATTAGAGTTTTGTTTTTGTTTGGCCTTTTGCGTTTGCTATTTTGTGAGGTAGTGGTGTTTGAAGTCTGATACATTAGGGTAAATTAGAGCCTTTTGTTGGTAAATTTTGTTGTTCAACTGTTTTGCAAACTGCACCTGATACGTACCAAATTTTTGCTACATTGTGTGGACTGTTCTTGAAAAAAAATAAAAAAAGAAGAAAAAGAGTCTTATTTGATTTTGTTAAGAACCCAAGGAGAGTACAAGAGAGGTAAAAGGTTGTGTGCGCATTAGAGAAAAAGCCAGAAAAGAGAGCACTAACCACGAGTGTACATTGTTGAGTGTAAACACGTGAGAAGAGTGGCGAGGGCCTATTACTTCAATTTTATTTTTTCTGATTAAATGGCAGGTACAGGAGGTGAAGAAACCCCTCCTAATGGAAGAGGTAATAGACTCATGATTGAAGCAATTACAAACCAAGTACAAAGAATGTTGACAGAACATACAAAGGAGTTATATGGGAGGATTGAGGTACTTGAGAATCGTGGAAATAATGAGGAGAATAGGAGAATAAGAGATAATGATGGTGAACCTAGGCGAAACCGGATTGAAGGAGTGAAGCTGAATATTCCCCCATTCAAAGGAAGGAGTGATCCAGAAGCCTATTTGGAGTGGGAACTGAAAATTGAACATGTATTCTCTTGTAACAACTATACAGAGGAGCAAAAAATTAAAATGGCAGCTGCTGAATTTTCTGATTATGCGCTTATTTGGTGGAACAAGTATCAAAGGGAGAGGGTGAGAAATGAAGAACCAATAGTAGATACATGGGATGAATTGAGGACCATCATGAGGAAGAAATATGTGCCAACTAGATACAATAGAGATTTGAAGCTTAAACTTCAGAAATTATCTCAAGGCAATAGGAGTGTTGAAGAGTATTTTAAAGACTTGGAAATGACTATGATGCGGGCTAAAGTCAATGAAGATAGTGAGGATACTATGGCTCGATTTTTGAGTGGATTAAATAATGAAATCAGAGATGTTATTGAATTGCAGGAATATATTGAGTTAGAAGATTTGTTGCACAAAGCTGTACAGGTAGAACAACAACTCAAAAGGAAGGGAACTATGAGAAGGGGTTCTTCCAATTTTAACAACACAAATTGGAGGGACAAGTCCACGAAGGAGAGATCTTCCTTACCTAGGGAACAAGGTTCAAAGTCTTCAAGTGGTAAACACGTTCCTAACACTTGCATTTCTTCTACTTCCAAGATTAATACAATTAAATGTTTTAAATGTTTGGGTAAAGGTCATATTGCTTTAAATTGTCCAAACAAGAAAAAAAAAATTTGGGGGACAATGAGATTGCAACTACTGAGGTTAAGGGTAGGGTTGAGATTCAAAAAGGAAGCTTATTTCAAACTAGATGTTCAATTGAAGGAAAGATTTGCTCAATCATTATTTATGGAGGAAATTGTACCAATCTAGCTAGTTCAAGATTAGTAACCAAATTGAATTTAGAGACTACACCACACCCACAACCTTACAAACTTCAAAGTCTTGGTGAAAATGGTGGCATATCTGTGAATAAGCAAGTTGAAGTGAAGTTTTCCATTGGAAAATATGAAGATGCTGTGTTGTGTGATGTGGTGCCCATGGATGCTTGCCACTTACTTCTCGGTAAATCATAGCAAGTTGAAAGAAATGTGAATTACAATGAGAAAACAAATAAAATTTCTTTTATGCACCAAGGATGAAAATTGAGAATTGCATTACTTTCACCTAAAGAAGCAATTGAGGATTTAATCAGGTTGAAAAAAAAAATAGGACAAGAGAGAAAAGAGGAAAAATAAAAAGAAATAAAAGAAAAAGAGTTGAGAGAAAAAGAAATGAGAGAAAAGGAGTTGAGGGAAAAATAAAAAGAAATAAAAGAGAAAGAGTTGCAAGAAAAAGGAGAGATGGGTGAAACACATAAAAAGAGTGGAAATAAAAAGAGTGAAACACATAAGGGGAACAAAAGTGAAACACTTGAAAGAAAAAAGAGTTGTTTAGCAAAAAAGAGTGAGGTGAAGAGGGTGATGCTTGCAAAAAAACCACTTTACGTGTTTTATTCCAAAAATAATGTTTATGCTAACTCTAAAAAACCTGGCCCTGTTGGTGTTGAATTTCTTTTGCAGGAATATAAGGATGTGTTTCCAAAGGAGGTTCCTAACGGATTACCACCTTTAAGGGGAATTAAGCATCACATTGATCTCATTCCTGGAGCTTCATTACCTAATCGACCAGCATATAGAAGCAACCCCCAAGAGACCCAAGAAATACAAAGGCAAGTTGATGAATTAATAAGCAAAAAGTGGGTGCAACAGAGCTATGCCAAGCAAGCTAATAAGGGAAGAAGGAGAATTGTATTCGAACCTGGTGATTGGGTTTGGGTACACATGAGAAAAGAGAGATTCCCTAAACAAAGGAAGTCCAAACTACAACCAAGGGCAGACGGTCCTTTCCAAGTGTTAGAGAGGATCCATGACAATGCCTACAAAATTGATTTTCCAGGTGAGTATAATACAAGTGTAACTTTTAATGTATCTGATTTGTCTCCTTTTAATTCAGAAGAAGAAGCCTTAGATTTGAGGACAAGAGGACACAACTAGAAACAAAGACAGTAAGGCGCTTGAAGGACTTGGGACACCTATGATAAGGGCAAGAGCTAGGAAAGCAAGAGAAGCTTTACAACAAGTGGTAGCAACAATTCTGGAAGCTGCACCTAATGAAAAGGACATAGAAGCAAAATTAATTCAATGCATGGTCATCATTGAAGATTAATGAAATAGAGGATGTTGTTGCAAAGTTATTTTAATCAAAGTGGGTTTAATTAAATAAAGTTGTAAAAAGTATTGGTACTGTTGTGTTATTTGCCATGCTTTAAAAACAGTTTATTTTAATTTTTCTTTTATTTTAGAGTGTTGAATTTAAGCGGTTGTCTAGTTTTCCTTCAATGTGGCTATTGCCTTTTCATATGCATTAGTAGGGAGGTTATTTAATAAATAAACCTCAATCAATGTTAGTAAATAGTGCATTTATTTCTTGGCTTTATGGAATTCCTATATGTATTGCATTTCAATGGAAATAGACAGACTTGGCTTTGGATAAAAAATTTTCTTGAGAGAGTGTATCTCCTAGGTTCTTGGCTGAACCAAGCTTGAGACTTATCAAGGGTCTTCCACCCCTTGTGGCGTCTTTGAGACTTATCTTCCTTCCCGGAAGTGGCGTCTCCCCCAAAACCACCATCATCCCCAATTCTTACCTTTTTGTTTTTCCATTCTAACAAATAGTCCTAATCAGTCTGTTCTGAATTCGTGGCAAGGGGAATTCACATCACATTAGACTGAGGTTATCCCGTAATGTTGCTTTCAACATTGCAAAAAAAAGGACGACAGCAGGCCTCATGAAGGTTCTTTCCAACATGTATGAGAAACCATCAGCCTCAAACAAAGTTCACTTGATGAGGTGATTGTTCAATCTGCAAATGTCTGAAGGTGCTTCGGTGGCACATTATATCAATGAACTAAACACTGTTACAACCCAGTTGAGTTCAGTTGAGATTGAGTTCTATGAGGAAGTACGGACTTTAATATTTTTGTCTTCCCTGCCAGAAAGTTGGAATGCTACGGTCACGGCTGTGAGTAGCTCATCGGGAAGCAATAAGTTAAGATTTGATGATGTTCAAAATTTGGTTCTCAGTGAAGAGATCCGGCGAAGAGAGTTAGGTGAACCATCAACCTCTTCAGTATTGCATACAGAGTCAAGAGAAAGAAGTTCAACCAAAGAAAGCAGACGTGTAAAATCAAAGGAGAGACGATCGAGTGTTGGATTTGTGGGAAAACCGGACACTACAAAAACTAGTGAAGGAGTGCACAGAAGAGTCAAAAAGCAAAGGGTGAAGCAAACGATGAGGTGTTGATATGCTTTCTTGAAGATAAAGAGGTGTCTTGGGTATTAGACTCTGGAGCATCTTTTCACGCTACCTCACAAACGGAATTATTCGAGAATTATGTTCCTGGAAACCTTGGTAAGGTTTACCTTGGTAATGAGCAGTCATGTGAGATTGTAGGTAAAAGTGCAATAAAGATTAAGTTAAACGGGTGTGTATGGGAATTAAAAAATGTCAGACATATTCCCGACCTAACTAATAACTTAATCTCAGTGGACTAGTTAGCCAGTGAAGGCTACACGACAATCTTCTACGGTGATTGGAAGATTTCAAAGGGTGCGATGACAATTGCTCGAGGCAAAAAGAATGGTACTCTTTACAAGACAGCGGGAGCATGTCATTTTATTGCAGTTGCAACAAATGAAAGTCTCAATCTATGGCACCAAAGACTTGGGCATATGAGTGAGAAAGGGATGAAGGTCATGCACTCAAAAGGAAAATAACCAGGTCTTCAGTCAGTAGAAATTGACATGTGTGAAGATTGTATACTTGGAAAGCAGAAGAGAGTCAGCTTTCAGACAAGTAGAAAAACCCCAAAGAAAGAGAGGCTTGAGCTCATCCACTCTGATGTTTGGGGATCAACAACTGTCCCTTCCATTGGTGGGAAGCAATACTTCGTAACTTTTATTGATGATCACTCCAGAAAGGTATGGGTTTACTTTCTTAAACACAAGTCTGAAGTACTTGAAGCTTTCAAGATTTGGAAAGCTATGGTAGAAAATGAGACAGGATTGAAGATTAAAAAGCTCAGATCCGACAATGGTGGTGAATATGTAGATAGCAGATTCAAGAAGTTTTGCTATGAGCACGAAATCAGAATGGAGAGAACCGTGCCAGGTACGCCTCAACACAATGGTGTAGCAGAGCGTATGAATCAAACGTTGACTGAAAGAGCCAAAAGCATGCGTGTGCAGTCAAGCCTACCGAAGCAATTATGGGCAGAAGCAGTCAATACAGCAGCTTACTTGATCAACCAAGGTCCATCAGTACCATTGGAGCATAAAATACCAGAAGAGGTATGGAGAGGAAAAGAAGTAAAACTCTCACATCTTAAAGTTTTTGGGTGTACAGTGTATGTGCACATTAGCGATCAAGGAAGGAACAAACTTGATCCTAAATAAAAAAGGTGCATTTTCATCGATTATGGTGAAGATGAGTTTGGCTACCGTCTGTGGGAGGATGAAAACAAAAAGATGATCCGCACTAGAGACGTGATCTTCAACGAAGGAGTCATGTACAAGGATAAGCATAATACAAGTGCCACCAACTCAAAACCGAGTGGGCCAACTTATGTAGAGGTGGATGATGCTGTAGAAAGTCCACCAGTTGAGAGTTCTCAATCAGAGGAAGTAATTGAATCAGGCAGAGAGCAACAATTTACTTCAACTCTTGAATTGAGAAGTCTTCTCGAGTTCCTGTGCCTAACAGGAGATATATGAACTACATGTTGTTAACAAATGAAGGAGAGCCTGAAGACTATTCAGAAGCATGTCAAACCACAGATGCGAGCAAGTGGGAGCTCGCCATGAAAGATGAAATGAAGTCTTTAATCTCAAATCAAACATGGGAACTAGCAAAGTTACCTATGGGAAACAAGACACTTCACAACAAATGGGTGTATCGCGTGAAGGAGGAACACAATGGATCCAAAAGATATAAAGTTCGACTAGTTATAAAAGGAATCCAATAGAAGGAAGGAGTGGATTACACTGAGATATTTGCTCCAGTTGTGAAGCTCAATACTATCATATCCGTGTTAAGTATTTTTGCCAGTGAAGAACTCTACCAAGAGCAATTAAATTTGAAGACTGCATTTCTTCACGGAGATTTGGATGAAGAAAACTACATGCATCAACCTGAAGGTTTCTTAGAGAAAGGAAAAGAAAACATGGTGTGCAGATTAAAGAAGAACTAGTATGGTCTGAAACAAGCTCCAAGACAGTGGTATAAGAAGTTTGAGAGCTTCATGCAGAGGAAGGTTTTAAGAAGTGCAATGCTGACCATTGTTGTTTCTTCAAGAGGTACAACTCCAGTTATATCATTTTGCTACTTTATGTCGATGATATGTTAGTAGCAGGTTCAGATATGAGTGAGATCAGAAACTTGAAGTAGCAGTTGTCAAAAGAATTTAACATGAAAGATTTAGGACCAATAAAGAAGATCCTAGGAATGCAAATCATGCAAGATAAGCAAAAGAGAACCTTGTAGTTATCTCAGACAGAGTACATCAACCGTGTTTTGCAAAGATTCAACATGGGCAATGCCAAACCAGTTAGCGCACTTTTGGCTACTCATTTTCGTCTATCAAAAGACCAATCTCCAAAGACGGAGGAAGAAAAAGAATTAATGGTTAAAATTCCATATGCTTCAACCATTGGAAGTCTTATTTACGCGATGGTAAGCACAAGACTAGTGGTTATGTAGTAGGACTTGTAAGCAGGTTTATGTCAAATCCAGGTAAAGCTCACTGGGAAGCTGTGAAATGGATTTTGAGATATCTACAAGGCACTAAGGATAAGTGTTTGTGCTTTAGTAAAGGTGAATTAAAAGTACAAGGCTACGTAGATGCAGACTTTGCTGGAGAAATTGATCATCGAAGAAGTACCACTGGCTACATATTTACTGTTGGAACTATAACTGTTAGTTGGATGTCACAGATACAAAAGATCGTTGCTCTATCCACTACAGAGTCTAAGTATGTAGCAGTAACAGAAGTTAGCAAAGAATTGATATGGCTTCAAGAATTGTTAACAGAGTTGGGATTCATCCAAGAAAAAAGTGTTTTGCACAGTGATAGTCAGAGTGCAATAAATTTGGCTAAGAATTCAACATTTCACTCCAGAACGAAGCACATTGATCTCCGTTATCACTTCATCAGATCTCTACTTGAGAATGAAGTACTAACGTTGAAAAAGATACTAGGAAGTAAGAACCCAGCGGATATGTTGACAAAGGTTGTCACAATAGAGAAGTTGAGGCTTTGCAGTGTCTCAACTGGCCTTCAAGAATGATTGATAATGAAAAGGCAACTATAATAAGTGATAATCAAACTCCAAGTGGGAGAATTGTTAGTTTTGTAGTTTGATTAAGTTTTGTAGTTTGATTTTTAGTCCCATATTGCTTAGTATTGTGAGATGGTGTTCTTCCCTTTGCTATATAAGCAAGCTTATGTAAGGCTTACAAATTCACCAAAACAAATACTTCTTAGTGTTGTTTATTTCTCTCTTCTCTCCTTTAGTGCCTTGTTCCCAACATTCATCATCTGATCCCCAATCCCATTCTTCTTCTTCATTAAAAGTAATATCTCAACTTATGACTATATTTCTTATATTTGGATTGTAAACCTTATAGCCTTTAGAATTGGAGTCATAACCAATAAAAATGTAATTCTCAATTTTGTCATCTAACTTGCTTATTTTCTCATCTAGTACATGCACATGAGCGATGCTTCCAAAGACTCAGAAATGTCAGATTTCCTTCCACTCTATGCTTCTTATGGTGTTTTTTCACATACACTTCTTGTTGGAGATTGATTTGAAAGATAAATTGCACAAGAAACTACTTCTGCCCAAAACTCCTTTGAAAGTCTTTTACTCTTAAGCATGTTCCTTGCTATTAGAATTGTTCTATTATTCCTTTTTGCTACTCCATTTTGTTGAAGGAATCTTGGCACTATTAACAATCATCAAATTCCATGGTCTTCACAATAATTTTGGATTCATTTGAAGTGAACTCTCCACCACGATCAAATCTTGTTGCTTAGATCTCAAGACTACTTTCTTTCTCAACAAGGGCTTTGAATTTCTTGAAATTCTCAAACACCTCTGATTTATGCTTCAAAAACTACATCCATGTTTTTCCTGAAAAATCATCAATGAAGAGAAGGAAATAATTACTCTTACCAAATGGGTTTGACTTGATCAGACCACACACATCTGTATGTATAAGTCTAATGGTTTTTGAGCTCTTAAGTAAGATTCCTTTAGAAAACTTTTCTCCAATTGCTTTCCAAGTAGACATTCTTCACACACTTGATCAAGGTGACTAATGCAAGGTAATACTCTCACTATTTCCTTCTTGGGGGAGCAACTCTAATGCTTCAAAATTGAGATGCTCAAATCATAGATGTCAAAGGCAAGACATATCTTTGTAGCATATCTTGATATATTTTGCTACATCATTTTGAATGTTAAGCACGAAAATTATATTTCTTAACACCGGAACCTTAGCAATCAAGTTGGCTTTTTCCTTTCACGTCTAGTGAAATCCCTAACTTTAGGTCTTTTTTAAACCTATTCTAAATTGATTCAATTTTGAAATAAAAAACATATTGTGTCTTAGATCATCTCCAAAAGCCACCTCATCTTTGATTCATCGAGCTCCACAAACATGTTCATTTTTCTGCACATATGATTGCTTGCTCTAATGTCTAGGTACCATTTATTGTCTTCACTTCTTTCATTCTTCGCACAAGCCATTAATAAGGTATCTCTTTCTTTGTTTGTTTCTTCAACATAATTTTTCTTCTCTTCAATTTTACTTTTTCTAGGTGCTCTACATTCAGAAGTGTAATGAACTTGTAATGAGCCCAAAATTTGCTCTATAGTCATAACCTCCAAGTCTTTTGATTCTTCAATGATGATGACAATATGTTCAAATTTTGCATCCAATGATCTAAAAATTTTCTCCATAATTTTTACGTCATCAAATTTTTCACTATTTCTCTTAAGTTGATTAGTGACGGAACTCTAGAGAAATAGTCGGATATGACTTCTCCTTCTTTCATATGCAATGTTTCAAACTCAGCTCTTAAAGTTTGAATAATACCTTTTTCACCGAATTTGTTCCCTTTTACGAGGTTTAAAGTTCCTCCCTGCTTTTTTTGTCGACTTTGCTTCTAAAATCTTCTCAAAAACATAATTATTTGATCCTTGATAGATAAGATAGAGAGCCTTCTTGTCTCTCTCTCTCAAACTATCCCTTTGAGTTTGAGAGAAATTATCCTCATTCTCCAACTTGGTGTGACCTTTCTTTACTATCTCCCAAATATCTTAAGAGCCAACGAGAGACTTTATCTTGATGCTCCAATTGTCATAGTTGCTCTTATTGAGCTTTGGAACTTGGAATGCAACCATGCCGCTACTCACCATCTCTTTAGGTAGGATCTTCAAGCTCTAATACCAATTTGGTGGAATAAAATTATAGTAATGAAAGAAGTACTTGCAAATGAAGAGAGGCTAGAATTTTTAAGGAAGATGTTACTTATATACTTACTCACTTCTTGTTTTGTCTTGATACAAATTTTAGAACATTACTTCTATTTATATTAGTGGCTCCTCTTAAATCAATGGTTAAGATTTTACCCACGTAAATATAATCTAACAGTTATAAATGACTTTCTAGAACTTTCTTCATATACAAGTTACTCACACATTCTAAATAATTATAAATGCTACTATAGAAGTATTTTTCTAAATAGATTTTTCTAAAAGATACTTCTAGACTTTGGATTTATCAAATCTCTTACAATTTGGGCTTCTTCTTTAAATAAAGCCCAAAATTAAATTTATATTTCAATAGAGCATCCCTTTGTTTCAAGAAACATGAAGACTCTTTTGGCTAAAAACTAGAGAAATCTAACTCTATAGAAGTATGATGGCATAATTGACCAAGACAAAACACGTGGACATTTTTGTTACTCAAGTTTGTCTTTACACTAACGAAGATGCAATTCTATGTTGAGTTTTCCCTGCATCGCTTAAAGGGCTGGCCCTTAGTTAGTTCACTCAATTTCTCCCAAATTCCATCAATTCTTTTTAAATCTTGGCCTCAAGTTTTGGCATTCAAATTACTACAAGTAAACCACGATAGCTTAGGCCCCGTTCGGGGTGGTTTTGAGTTTCTGGTTTTTGGTTTTGAAATGTATTTTGAGAACAGAAACCTATTCGGCAAAAATGATTTTGTTTTGGTTTTTTACTCATTTTCGAAACAGTTTTCACTCAATTTTAAAAACAATAAAATTTAGTTTCTAGATTTTTGTTTTGGTTTTTATTTAAGCTTGTTACTTGACATCATTTGTCACTATTGACCATCACCTCTGACCGACGGTCACCGACCTCCACTCTGACCAAAAGTCACTGACTGCCACCTTTGTCCGATGGTCATCAGCCACCACTTCCGACCGGCGGTCACCAACCTCCACCTCCGACCAGCCGTCACCTCCGATTAACGGTCACTGATCGCCACCTCCAACCGGCGATTATCGATTGTCACCTCTGACTAACAATCACTAGCCGCCACCTCCGACCAGTGGTCACCGAACAGCACCTCCGACGAACAGTCACCAACCACCACCTTCGACTAGTGATCATTGGTTGTCACGTTCAACCAGCAAACACCAGTTGCCACCCCCGATCACCAATCACCCAACCGCTACCTCCGACCACCAACCACCACCTCCAGTCGCCAGTCACCCGTCACCGATCGTCACCTTCAACGACTGTCTCTATCGCTACCTTCAACTAGTGTTTTGGTTAAGATTTGAAAACAAATGTTTTAAATTTGGAAACAAAAACAATGTTGTTTTTAAAATTTTGAAAACTTAAAAGCAAAACTAGTTTTTGTTTTTAGAAATTTCAAAACTAGAAACTAAAAATCACCCCGAATGAGATTTTACCTTTATTGCTTTGGTAAAACTCTAAAAAGAAAGAAATAATCACTTTGAGTATAGAACACTTTGGAAAAATTGCTTTGCAGATTTGAGATATAGATCCAGTAGTGGCGTTGCACCACATAATGAAAACAAAAGGTGTTCTTCAAATTTTTTTTTTTCCAAAATTAGTTTAAACCAAATTAAAAGAAAAAAAAAAGAAGATAAGTGTGGTGTAATTTGGTTTAATTGAAACTAATTATAAAATTTAAATCAAATCAAACCAAATTTTTACCGTTTGGTTTGCTTTGGTTTTTCGGTTGAAAAATTAAAGAGAAAACTACAAAAACACTCTTTCAGTTTTTATCAAATTACATATAAATCTACTTTTTTTTCTTATTTTCCTACATTAATATTTCTTTAAGTTTAAAAATATTACATTAATATCCTTATATGTTAGTATAATGTCAAGTTACACTTTTTCCTTTCAATCAAATTGAGATCATTAACGGTTAGAAATACAACGTTGACTTGCATAATTAATTGAGATCATTAACGGTTAGAAATACAACGTTGACTTGCATAATTAATGGTGTGACAATGTTAGTTTTGAAATTAAGATCTAATTAACATGTAATTAATGACGTGGCCTAAGAAGAATTGAACTTGACACCTTTCACATCCAAAGCAAGAATCATATCATTAGACCAAATGACTACTTTATTTTAATTTTATCTATTTTTATGCTATATATACATGAATTCAAACCTGGGACCTCGGGCACCCAAAGTGAGAATCAAACCACTAAACAAGATGCCCACTTTGTTTTAATTTTGTCTTTCAATTTCTTTTGTTTTGGATCTTGCGCACACATGATTGAAACTTAAATCCAAAGTCTCTAGTAAATGTCATCCACCTTATTTACAATTGCAAGTCTTCCTCCTATTTTATTATTATCCAAAAAACTAAAATTAAAAACTAAAAATTAAAACTAGTAAACATTCCTCCCATTTTTAAATTTTAGATTTTATATTTTAGTTTTAATTTTTAGTTTTTAATTTTTAAATCTGAGAAACAGAAGTTTGAGAAGATGAAAAAGTTTCATTTTCTTAAATCTATTGGAAATAAATTGACCCTTTTTAATTTTTAATTTTTAATTTTATATTTTAGTTTTTATTTTTTAGTTTTTTATTTATTATTTAATTTTTAGTTTTAGTTTTTATTTTAATTTATAATTTCAAACTTTAATTTAAATTTAATTCTTAATTTTAATTTCTCTCTTTATTTTTAATTTTTTTTTTAATTTTATTTTTCATTTAGGGTTTAGGGCTTTATTGAAAATTATTAATAAATATATAAATTAAATTTATAATTTATAATTTTAACTTCTAAATTTACTTTTTAGTTTTAATTTTTAGTTTTTTGGATAATAATAATAATAATAATAATAATAATAATATGGGAGGAATGTTTGCAATTGCAAATAAGATGGATGGCATTCACCGGAGTCTTTGCGCAAAGTTCAAAACAAAAGAAATTGAAAGACAATCAAAACAAAGTGATGATTTGATTTAGTGGTATGATTCTTGCTTTGGGTGCATGAGATTCGCGAGTTTGAATCTCGAATTACTCTTACTATTTTATATTTGACACATCTAAGGCCTAAGGCAAATCAAAAAGTGCTCTAAGTGTCAATTGTAATTTAACAAAAAAAAATTAAAAATGTTGAGGACTAAAATTGAAAAAACATCTGGATTATTTTCATATTTAAATCTAAAATTATTAGAAAAAAAAATCTTAAAAAGATGCTGTATTGTCATTTTGTAGGATAATCAGTAATCTCACGAATTATTGCAGCGGAATAAAATTTTTCAATTGCAGAATTATGAGTATTATGATACGAACATTCATTTATTGCATGTAATTTTTTATTTTTCTAATCTGGTTGATCATGTTTAATTATTCCACGGAAGAGGTCAAATCTTCAACAGATATTTTCTCAAAAGCCTTGTGATGTACTCGTGCCTTCTCCATTGCTTGTCAATTCTCAATGACCCACTAAACTTAACTTCTAATTCTTCTCCACACAGTCTACACAGTGTATTTTCACAAGAAATTAATATTAGCTGAGGCACACGTGTTAGTTAGATAGTATTTTATACAATATTTTAATGTGGAACAATCTCTTTTGTTTTCTTTAAACTAATCATTACATTAATGAGTTTAAATAACTACCTTAATTATAATAATTAAAAATAAAATTAGATTTATTTTTATCAAATAGTTTCTTTTTTTTAATTTTATCTAAACGTGATCATATTATTATTATAACTACGAAAAATGAGACACTTCATGTCTCACTATTAATAAAATAATTAATTTTTTGGATAATGATACATTTATGTTTATTGGTTATATATTTTTAATTTTTAAATAGGTAGTTATTAAAAAATAATAAAAGATAAAATTAAAATCAAATGCCGATGTTTAAAGGGTGAAAATTTATCTTTATATATGTTATAGATAAATAATGTAAATGTATCAAACAATTAGCTCTATGTATAATTTATTAGATAAAAATATGCTAAATATTAATTGAAATTTTTAAATGGAGATTTTTTTACTCTAACTTATCAATATTGACTTATAAAAAAAAGTTATCAAAATTATTTTATATATACAAATTACTAATTTTTATGATCTAGATTTTAATAAAAATTATTTAAAATTTAGACCCGTAAAACATGGATCATTTTGCGAATTTGTATTAAATATTTTAGCAAATTACAAATATACTCCTTAAATTTTATTAAATTACACATAATTCTATTCTTTGTATTATTTTTCTACATTAACCTGCATTTAAATTTAAAAATATTAGGCTAACATTTTTTATGTTTGAAAACATTGCACTAACACATTTCTCAAACTTTACACCAACACTATTTAGGGAGTATGGAAACAATAGTTAAAAATATAGAGAAGGCATATGTAATTATGTTAAATTTTAGGGGTGTTGCTATAATTTATTCTAAATATTTTATTTTCTTCTCAAGTAATTGATGATAGGACATGTTTAGGATAATAAATGATTTAACAAGTTTCAAAGTCAGAATTTAAGGGAGGTTATGTAAGATAATACGGTGTTCATACCACATACATGTGAAATAATAGGATCTATTTTGCATCTAAATTATATTAAGTTTGTGATACAAAACTTTTAAACATATCTCTTCAATAACATGAAGATCTTACATGTATCCACATCGAGACCAACCTCTATTTTTCAAACTTTTTGAAAAGTAAAATCAAAATCAAATGCTTAAGTATTATATGTGAAAAATTTAAGAGATAATAGTAAGGTTCGTTCTTTTCTCTGCAATAGAAAGGCATACTTATAGTACAAGAAAAATCTTCTTTTCCTAAAATTAGGAAACTAGTAACATATTTTATTTTGTTTTACAAATAAAAACAATATCTAATATGTATCTTTAAGGGATTGCATCCTCTTTATCTTATCACAAATATATTTTATTCATTTTTTTATTTTGTTTTTCAAATAAAAACAACAATTTGAAATATGTATCTTTAAAGATTTAATCCTTTTTTTCATTTATCAGTATAAACAACACTATCAAGTCAAATACTTTAATCATATATTCTTTATCAACTACTTTCTCCAATTTGAAATTAAAAAAAAACATTTAAATATACTCTAAGTGCTAGCAAAGAATATAATAATATTTCACTTTAAATTATTTTAATTTGATCAAATTAAATACTCTTATTTAATCATCAAATATTAAAATAATTCCTTTAATAAAGATTAGAACATTCATTTGTGTATGACCTTATAAGTTCAATACTAAGCTGGTAATAAATTAATCAAATTAATATATTAATCAACATAGACATCTAGCAATTCTCCTTAACATCCAAATAGTATGAAGTAATATTTTGCTTTCAAGAACTTAGAAGAACATATAATATTTTTATTCCATCGTTACAACTCTTAGTTAACTTTAGAGTGTGGTATTATCGTCAAACTTCATTAAGTTAACCTATCATGACTAGAAATCGTTTCTTTTTTCAATCAACATTCCTGGTAAGGATATTATTTTATCAATAGAGCTAAAACTCATTACCAAGAGTTCGTGAATTTTTTCTTGATCATATCCAATATTCATTCAACTAGTACTCTAAGACATTAGGTGTCCAAAATTAAAATATAATAAATTACTTGTTAATTACTATGATAATTCATGTCTAAGAAAAAATATTTAGTTTCTTTTTGAGAAATTTCTATTGACGAATTAAGATAATGTAAATCATTAGAAATTTTCAATTGAGTCAGTTCACATGATCATACTTACATATACGTAATTAATAAATGAGATCTGTTTACTTTATCTTATAAAGATATTCACATATATTGATCTATCCAAATTTATTGATTTTTCATATACAATAATTTTATAATCAAGAACAATTTAGATTGAAATAATAAAAGACTTTTACTTCTCATTATCATAATCTCTATTATGAAAATAAATCTGTAATTTTAATCATTATCTATGAAAATAATAAGATTCTATTAATTTAAATATGATTATATGATGAATAGAGTCTTGAGCATATTTAATTATTCTCTAACAGGGTAAAGTTTTTTTTTTTTTAAGCACGTGAAAAGACAAGTTTTCAAAAATGATAATTTATTTTGTTATCTTAAATGTTGAACTATTGCCTTGTTTGGCGTCGTATCTACAAAGAAAGTAGTTTTAATTTTTTTATTAAAAAAAAGAAAGAAAAGAAGAAGAAGGAAAAAGCAATTGAATGAGTTAATGATGACGCAAATTGCTGTAGTGAAAACAAGGATGATATGAAGTGTAGGTCTAGCAGCATAATGCGGTGTGGAAGGAAAATTGTTATACTCCTTCGAGTTTTAGTTAAGACGAGAAAGCACAGTATAAAGTATAAATAGTTTGTTAAGTACACAAGTGGGGAGATATTGGTATTATTGTTTAGATGCGAAGGAGGGAGAATGGACAAAGATTTGCAACGAATGGGGACAAAGTCAGCATTGCCTCCAAAAATAAAGGTTATATTAATAGAAAAGATTAATACTATTATTGTATGATGAGGGAGAGAAAATAAAGTTGGAAGTTGAAACAAGAGATGGAGATTGAGATTCCATGGACGGGGTTGGGAGTTGGGACCAATAGTGCATGGGGCAAATGCATCGCATTTCATCTTGCTATCATCACAATATCATTAATTCTCCAATTCTATTGTAAATTCGGTATGGGAAAGGGACCCACTTTTCACCCCAATCACCGAAGCTTCTACCCATGGATGCTAGCCACGTGTCCTTCTGCGATCCACCAAAGTCCAACTCACTCCTTTTCAGTGTTGCAAATTTTGCGAAACAAAAATTAATAAAATTGCTATAATTATGCGTTAGTTGGGGGAAAAGACTCAAAAAGTCATAGCCATGTGAATCAAATCTCACATTCTCAATTGTCTGCATGAACCACCTATATTTAGATGACCCAAACCTCAGTGATACAAAATTAAACGCGACCCAAACAACGCTTAAACATCTTCTTTTCCCAGATCTATCAATTTTGTTTGTCTTTATTAAAAATAATTGTTATTCATCTCTAATATTTTTTTGTTTTATTTTTGTCCCTAAATCTTTTACATACAGCCTTAAAATGTTTTTTAAAAAATTTTTAGTTAACACTTTATGTACCAAAAATTAAATAAAAAACTTATTAGAAATCAAATAAAGAAATTATTAAAAATCAAAACAAAAAATTCATTAATTTATCGGAGACAAAAAACATGTTTAAACATAAAATTAACAATAAATAGCTTTATAAACAGTTAAATTAATGAGAATATGAAACTAAATTTAAAAATAAAAAATAATAGTGATAATGCAAAATATTTTACCTTATCATCTAATAAAATATTTTATATAATAAATTTATTGAGTTTTAGAATTCATATTTGTAATATCTTAATTAATTAATAATACAAAAAATTCATTGAGAGCACATTAAAATTAAATTTAACAACCATAACAGAATTTAATATTTATGTATTGTTGGTATAAATATTTTATATTATTAATTAATTTATCAATATTAACAAAGAGAAGTACATCCTTTCATATACACATTTGTTATTCCTAATTTATCATTAATCACTTTTAAAGTTCATCCCGCAATCACAATTATAGTTAAGCTTGGAAATGTATGTGTATTTGCACAAATGTACCAGAATACTAAGATCTTCTTTGAAACCTTTGTGTCTTTTCACATGTCCATTATTGACACAGGTGGGTACCTACAAAGACATGACACTCTAACACTCAAGTTAACATGAGTTCAACCTAAAGTAGTGTGTCCGAATGTCAAAGAAATAATTATATAATGAGTAAGTCAAACCTAAGTGAATGATGTCTTTTATAATGTTTACCTTGGGTTTGAGCCTATTAATTAGAGTTTTGACCTGTCTATAGGATATTTTGGATATCTTGCCAAAAGTCAGTGTCCTTCTACAAGGTCCTTAATCATGGCCAAAATCATTAAATATTTTGAGTATCTTACTGTTGAATCTTTACAAGAGAGGGTTAAGTTTTGTGCCAGGGTCGGCTTGACATTCATGTTAGACGCGTCCTAGTTCACTGTGTAGTCGTCTAGAATTATGTCGGATAGAATCTGGTCTTGCTAAAGATCATCCCATTATAGTATATTTTTTAAGTAGTTGTATTGTATCCCTTTGCATGTACATAAATCTAATAAAATAAATTTTACATAATAAAAAAAAAGTTATCATACTTTTATAATTGTTTTAGAATTGCCGACTCACTTTAAAACATAAACAATAAATTTAAACTTTTAATAATAAAAGTCAACCCTAAATATAATTAAAATTAGAAGCGTATTTTATTCTTATTTCAATAAAACTATTCTTATTTCAATAAAACTAACTTTAACTGAAGTCGCTTCTTCATATTGAAAACCATGTTATCGTTTTTCTTTCTTTTAAAGTTAAGGGTTAGACTATTTTTTTTATAAAAACAATTTTATTGAACATCCACACAGACCAAGACGCATAACACAAGGGTTAGTCTAATAATATTTTAGCGTTAGCATGCCTTTAATATGGTCCGAAGAGAAATTAAAATTAAAATTAAAAGGGAAACAACTTGGAAGATACCAAAAGATTGTATTTGAAAATCTTAAATCCCAATGCAGTGAAGCCGGCCCATGCGAGAGTGAATAAACAGATGTTATATTTTATGAATGGAAAGTGGAAAGTTTGGACACTGATATGAAATTGAAAGGGCAGGAAATATGGTAGCATAAATTTTATTTATTCATAAAATGAGAACAAAAATGGGATGCTACGGTATCTGAGGTTTTGTACGTACCAACACTGCCGTATGCAATATGGAACAACAAACATTTGTTGACAGCAGCCACGTGGAATAAAGGGTCCCCTTCGCATATATTTATTTATTTATTATCAAATGCGATACAGCTAGCTGCTCCTAAGCACACCTTTCTTTGCCTCCTTTTTCCCAACTATGCACTGATCACTTCCCAACTATTCACTAATCACTATGCTTCGCTACACTACTGCTTGCTTTCGCTCCACTTTCTGCACTCTACTACACCTACAACTTACAGAATTAAACTCATAAATATTTCTGCTACTCAAAACATACTCGAGTGATTTCCCTGCAATGGGAATAGAATTTTACCTTGAGTAAATCCTCCAATATTAATTCAGCTTAATATCAGTAAGATATATAAATGACATTAGAATACCAGAAATTTTATTTTACTAATTAATCTCACTTTACGTTAAATCATTTAGATAAATACCAAAACAGAATCTTTAATTAATATAAATTTTCATACTAAACGAAATAAAATAAATTTTAATTAAATGTAATATTAAATAACTAATAACAATATCTTAACAATTTAATTAGTACTCAGCATACAAAAACTTTATACAAACATTTAATAAAATTAGCATAAAAAGCTTTATACAAACATTTAATAAAATTAGAATAAATGACATATTGTGATTGATTATCGAAAAGATGTGGTTGCAATTCGGTGTAAAAGGCATTTTTTCTTAAAATTTATTACCACCAAAATAAATAAAAAATGAATAATTTAATAATTAATAAGTAATAAATAAAGTTAATATTTAAAGTTAAAATCTTTTAATAAAAGAAAAATAATTTTATAAAATTCATGATTCTGCACATGAAAATTTTATGAGGATTAACGAGAAGAAAAACAATGAAAATTTCATAAATATTCTACCACCGAAGAACACTACATATATATGGTTCAAGATCCCTTGGACGGCTCTTAACAGCTCGGGAAAACCCAAAGGTTTCTCTCCACATCTCACTACTATAACTTCTAATAACTCCCTCAAAAAACAACAAAATCATGGAAAGGATCTAACTTAGAATATTGAAAAAACTCTTGCCTCACTGTAACATTAGGTATGACAACAATAACAAAACTTATCCTGAAAATCTTTAGTCTCATTCTCATTCTTGACAAAACTTAGGCACAAGGTATATTAAGAGGCTCCTCAATCCAACCAGCAAACTCATCAGCACCAAAATCACCAAAATCATAGTCAGGAAGTTCACTGGAATCATTGTCATCAAACCCACCAATATGAATATCTTCGAAGCAACCAAGATCATCAAAACCATGTCCATAGTCATCAGATGACAACCAGTCAAAATCAAACCCAAAGTTTGGCTCAATTCCAGACGGAATAACAGCATTAGCAGATGGCGGTGGCAAGTTCAACAGACTCAAATCTGGTATCTCTAGCCCTGCGAGTTCAGCCACCAAATCATTAGCCTCGATAACTTCCTCACTTGAAACAACACCACCCTTTTCAATTGAGTTCGAAGCAGATGTATCCAACTCTAGCACTGAGGAAGGTGAGGTGTGTGACAACACACTATCTGAATCCTCAGAAGAAATAGTAGAATACTTCTCCGATATAAACACATCGGCTGCGGCGGAAGAGTTATGGCAGTTACTCTTTTCAGAAAGAGTAGCCAAAGGTTCAGACCCAGAACCAGAAACATTTTTGGAAGCTTGAGCCTGTGCCTGTGCCATAACTTCAAACTCAAGTCTTCTGGCCTCATACGCATGGGAAGCCTCTTCTGCCGTGTTGAAAGTGCCAAGCCATATACGGGTACTCTGAAATGGATCTCGAATTTCAGCCGCCCATTTACCCCATTTTCTCTGCCTAACACCTCTGTATTTGCCAGAAGTGTTCCTTCTTGTTGATGGGGTTGGGGTCAAAACCCTCTTCTTACTTTGTGGAAGACCATCCATGCGACCCCTCATTGCAGTGTTGCTGTTCACCTCGCAAGAACTGGTCTCAGGGGTGGTTAATGTTTGAGGAAGAGGAGGAAGAGAGATCTCACACACCCTTCTCTTCACTTTTCTCGGTTTCCGGATACAGAAACTCATCTTCTCCGACTCATCGTCTTCGGATGAATCAGTAGCATCAGGATCGTTTACAATGATACGCAGTTTTCTCATTGCCTTGGAATCTTGCAAGGAGTGCTGAAGCTTTTGCTTTAGTCTAGACGCAGGATGTTTCCTAGAAACGGGCATGATTGGAAAAAAAAAAACAAGAGAAAAACCCTCCAAAAACCCTCAGAATACTCACAAAACTGTGAAGGAGATCAAATCAAACAAAAAAAAGGAAGGAATCAAAGGATAACAAAATCTGTCAAGGTCTCAAGTGAAATCCCCTCTTAAGAATATGAAGATATAAAAAAATCTTTGTATGTGAAAGCCTCCAAAACACTCCACTCCAGAACAAGTCCTGTTACAAAACCAAAATAATAAACTAAAAAACTGATAGAATAAATAAAAAAAAACTTGAAAAAAGAACAAAAAAACAAACCTTTTTGGCCTCAATCGCATTGAAACAAGTGGGTTCACAATATTGTGGCTGAGAATGCAGTGTAGAATCCAGCAACAGTAGTAACCAAGGGAGAGAGTCAACAAGAAAGAAAAGAAATCATAAACAATGAAGAGCTTCGATGGAGCCCCAGTCACTGCCAGAATAAACCCAGACGACATAAATCCACTGTTTTCCCTTCTTTTGAAGACAAATTCTCCTTGAAACTCAGAAATCAAACCTCAACCTCTATTCGCTCTCTCTTTCTCTCAGCCCTTCACTTTCCCAAGCAGGAGAGAAAGAGTATCAGCAAGTGAGAGATACTGATATACATAATAAAAATTTAACAGATTAAAAAAAATGCAAATCTATGGCCAAGATTTTATCACGGAAAAAACACAGCCAAGGAAAGAAATCACTGGCTTTTATGGATCTGAAAAACAATATAATCAGCAGCCTGTGACATGGGTGAACAAAACTAAATAAATAGAGAAAAAAATAGCCGACCTCAGTACGACATACGACAGACCGGGTGAAACAGACGCAAATCTCTATACAAACATGAGCAGACTGAAAAACTTATTTAGTTTAAGAATAAATAAAAGGCCATCACACAACACAAACAATGGAAAACAATAAAAAAATAGTGTTTTAATGAAATGAGTTTTTCGAGAAGAAGAAAAATCAACGGAGAAGATAGAAATTTACCTTGTTTGTTTTCACGGGAAGGAAGGAGGCTGGTCTGTCTCTCTCCTCTGTCTCTGTCTTTGGCAGTGTTTCTCTTGCAGTGAGTGGCCCCTCTCCCTCTCTTTGCTCTTTTCTATTCTACACAGGCCTGAGCCACTCCACTTTTTTATCGCCGGTCAAAAATTCGCATTTAAAGGGACCGAGTAGGTAAAACATATAAATATTAATTATGCAAAGTTAATTTATTTCCATTATTATCTATGAGCTGGCATGGGGCTGTGACTGACACTGCACATACATAGCTCATGCATGATTCATCGGCATGTTTCATGTACATCATGCCCCCATTATGTATGTAACGTCTTTCGATACTCCTCAGAATCCTATGTGTTTTTTTTTTTTTCGCACGCGTGTATTTAACGTGCCTTCCTCATTCTGTTACGAGAATCCAACTAAATGTGAACCTCACGCGCGCTAAGAGAGAGTGGTGAAAGTGGTCTCTAGCATGCAGTTTTTTGCGCCGCCACTGGTGACTAACCAAAGGAGCGCTTTGGTTGCTACATACAATAATAACGGATACCGTTGTGATATTTACAAGAAATGCCAATGTTTGGTGTCTGTCCAGTCGCCGAGTAAAGTAAATGAGTCACAGTTTTTTTTTTAAACATCAGTCACACTTATTTAAATTTTAAGTTTATTAAATAAATAAATAAATGTAAAGACAAAAAAAAAAGGAAAGAAATAAAGTAAATATGTTTTTACTGTTTATACTCTTTACTCTTTTGGAAGATTTTGTTTGATTTTTACAAAATACTACTTTTACTTTTACTTTTTTGTTTGATTTGTTTTGTATGAGAAGATAAAATCTTTTTTAATAGTACAATACAAATTTTGGATAACGGTTATAATTATTCGGTTCAGAGATTAATAACCCTTCAAATTGATTATTCTTTCCCAAGATTGAATAAATATTTACGGGCTTCTCAATAGAAACAACTATCTAAATTATGTTAAAGGATGGTCGTAAGTTTAGGAACTCAAACAAAAACACTCTAATTATAAAAAAATTGTTTTTTATATATTTTATTTTTCCTTCTTAATTATATTAAGTGATCCTATTTTAAATATTTTGTTTTAGTGGAAAATTATTCTGGTTTATTAATTGTATTAATTTGTCTCTACTGAATAAATATATTATTTTAATATAAAGTATATATTGTGTCAGGTATATCTATTTTCATGATAAGTAATTTTTGTTTGAGTTGAAAAAAACGAAAAATGATAATAATAGTAAGAATGTATTTTGATAAATTTGTGTGTAAATAAAAAAAATGAGTAAAAGTATAATTGATTTTTATTATTTTTACTTGAAATTATAATTTTAGAAAAATTATCATTTTTCTAGTTTTTTGTTTTTCATATAATTATTTTTATATTTTAGTTAAATAAATACGATAATTTAAGTGAATATGCTTGAACTCTAGACCCTAAAATCCTATACCCACCAACACTAAGTATTCTAAAAATTAAATATTAAAATCACAAAAAATAGAAACCACGATCACAAATCAATAATTAAAGGGAGATTACAACTTAGACAAAAAAAGAATACTTTCCTTTTTGTCGATTAGTCCCTATATGTCATACAATGTTTTACGAATAACATAACATATTATAGTAGATATTGTACATATAATAAATTATCAATTAATGAAATACTTCTGATATTCTAATTTATTCCTATGTTATCAATATGAATTGTCATCCTTAAATAAAACTATTTTTAGCTCACTTTGGTTAAGATACATACCATATCCTAATTATATAGAATAATTAATTTTATTATTTTCAATATATTTCTTGATTCTAAATTTAAATTTGATCTAATTAACAATTAGTAAAAAAATTCCTAAAAGAAAATTAGTCAATAACACTCAGTAATCTTAAAACACTTTTTATGCTTTTTATCCTTACCTAATACCTTTCAATCATTATCTTTTCATTCTATCATTTTTATTTTCCAGATTAAAATCAATATCTTTTATTAAATGATTGTCAATTATTAAAATTAATTTTTCATTAAATATTTAGAATATAAATTATTTATTATAAATTTAAAATATAATTTATATATTTAAAATATTAACATAAATTTTAAGTATATTACCATTTACATGTTCAGAACTAATTATTAATTAGAAATTTCATTGCATGAATATTTTCCATATGTACTTATTACTCATTTTGAACTGGTAATGTGTGCTTATATTATATTATATTATATTAAAGGACATATAAGTAAGAAAAAAAATTATTGTTGTTGTTGCCGTCACCCCACTACTGCCAGTGATGATGGCAGCACCAATGATGTTGGGAATGGTATGGTAAATCTGCGTCTGCGAATACCTATGAATGAAACTCATAAAAATAGCTGCATAAATAGTATAAATAGGTAGTCACCAACTGTGGTACGAATTTTTTCTTACCTGTTCCTTAATAAGCATGGATACATGTATCATTAGGACCTTGCAGGTACAGATATTGATTTTAATCTAAAAAATAAAAATGATAGAATGGAAAGATAATGATTGAAAGGGTATTCAAGCAAGGATAAAAAGTGTTTTATGGAATAAATGAAATTAAAATTTTAATTATCAAATTTCATTCATATCAATCTTATTTTTATATGAAAAGTTTACAATTAATAAAATTATTTATTTTAAAAATGCGCATAATATAAACTAAAGATTTTTATTTGTATTAAATATTTTTATAATATATTATATTAAGTTACTTTTACATATAATTAATCTTGTATAAAATAATAAATTTTATTTTTATATTTTTCAACAAAGAAATAATTTTTTATTTTGTAGGCCAATAAAGAAATTATTTATTTGATAAAGTTTTTTGTTTTTTAAAAAAAAATAACTTTTTTAAAATACCCACAAGTACCTGTAGATACTTGTGGGTATTAAAAACACTCACGAGTATTTTTTATAATGGGTACCTCACGAATTTTTTGTGTGTGCTTGTTTTTCTAGTGGGTTGGGTATCAAGTAACCACTATTTATGTCTGTCCTAACCTGTTGTCATTTCTAGGTGAGAATGGGGAGTAAGGATGAGGATGAAGGGTGTAGACAAATTAGGGTGAAAGAACACATAATATATATAGAAAGAACACATAATACCACCACACTCACCACTGTCGACAGCGGCAACAGTACCAATGGTGTTAGTGACATTTTTGCAGAGATTTCGCGTAGAATAGCTATAATTTTAATTCAATAAGATATCGATATTAATATACTATACAACACCTAACCATACATGTAGAGATGACCATGTTGGTAACTCAATCCAAGAAATCTGAAACTCGCAACTCGTGAAACTAGATCTATGAATCTCGCATTTTAAATGGATTCATTATATTTGAGTTTGCAATCGCACCGCAAAGCCTGTGGACAACCTGCATAAAATATAAAATAAAAGTTACAAAAAACAATTTATCTTATTTTTAATTAATATAAAAATTCAATTATATGTCTAGAGTCACTCCATAATGATTTACAATAAAATAATTAAGCAAAGTTAGAGTACTTAATAGTTAAATATTAAATGTCATCACAAATAATTAAATCTCAATTATCGATTTTAAAATATAAAATAAAATAGTTTAAATTTAAAATACACACAAATAAAATATAAATATGTTCAAACATAAAATCTCATATCTCAACTTTTAAATGTCATCACAAAAGTATATTCCATTTCTCTTATTTTTTTACTTATGACACCTTATTTTTTTTTAAATAATATAATATAATTTTTATTAAAAAATTAATTATGCAGAAGCTCGCGGGTTAACCCACAACTTTTGCAAGTCGTTAGAGTACTTAATAGTTAAATATTAAATGTCATCACAAATAATTAAATCTCAATTATCGATTTTAAAATATAAAATAAAATAGTTTAAATTTAAAATATACACAAATAAAATATAAATGCATTCAAATATAAAATCTTATATCTCAATTTTTAAATTTTATCACAAAAGTATTGAATTTCTTTTATTTTTTACTTATGACACCTTATTTTTATAAATAATATAATTAATTTTTATTAAAAAAATAATTATGCGGAAGCTCGTGTGTTAACCTGCAACTTTTGCGAGTCGAGCCTAAAAAGTCACATACCTAATGAGTCTAAAATTTGAAGACTCACCTACCATGTAGGTTGCGAATTTCATGGACAGTTGACAAGTTTGAACTCAAATGTTCATCTCTATCTGGGAAGAGAAATTTTAAATAAGTAAAATATTTTAAAATTAATTTATCTTTGTAGATAAAATTATGTTGTTCAATGTTCATGATGTGCATTAATTTTTTTTTTTGTTAATCATACATGTGAATATAATAAAATAAGTTTCACACTTTGCATTAGTAAAAAAAATTGAAAACAGTGTGACGAGATTTATAAAAACTCACGCACTATTCTTAACAAACTAAATGAGATCCCTTGATGTGATGTATATCAATTAATAACAAGCTAAAATGCACTTTTATCCTTTATATTTTATTATATTCAATTAGGTTATTTATCTTTTTAAAAAATTCATTTTAATATTTTATGAATTAATTGGCCAAAATAATGATTAATTTTTATTTTGAGATAGAATTTTCAATTTCTTTTACTAATTCAAAGTGTGAAACTTATTTTATTATATTCACATATATGAAAACTACTGCACAATGTAACTTATGTTCATAAAATGAATGACCATAAAAAATGACATACATTATATTAAGATTTTTTTTTCCCACAAAACTCATTATAAAAAATAAATTTAATCAACAATACAAAAAAGCAAAAATTATAATGAGATTCTTTTTTATTTGTTTTTTTAAGTCGAATAATATATTGATAATAGAAAAAATATAAGGAATATCTTCAATAAAGTTTACAACAAACTAAGTTCATAATACGCACGAAAGTTTCATCTTATTTAAAGATGTTTTTAGTTTAACCAAAAGTTTAATATATAGTTTTCATGATTTAGAGTTTAGAGTTTAAATTTATAATCATTATATGTTATCCAAATAGTCTAAAAAATATTCAAATTTATGATTTAAAATATAAAAAAAAATTAGAATAACCATGTGACTCATTTTAAAAATATAAATGATTAAATTTAATTTTTTTAAAAATAAAAGACCGAACAAAATATAGTAAAAATATAGAGACTAAAAGTGTATTTTATCCCATGTAACATAGACCCGTATCACATGACAACAATATATTGTTTCTTTTCTCACCCAAAACATTTTATTTTTATTTTTTAATTCATAAAAATACAAATATATATAGTTATAATAATAGAGACATATATAATAAATACGAGCCAGGATATCTTGACACAATTGTATTTACCAAAAACTTAGTAGAAATGTCAAACTTAGTTAACTTATAATTTCAATAACTTTATATTAAATAAAAATTTGACTAATTCAATTATTAAATTTTATATTTATATTAATTAGATAAAGTATACTAAATTTCAAATAATTTTAAAATTTTCACATCAAATACTTATATCAATTGACATAAAATTGTTATAGCTTAATTAGGATTTTCAATTTGATACAACTATGTTAAATATTCATAAAGAGAGCTTCGATATATGTAATTAAACAAAAAATATAATTTTAAAATTATTTAGTAATCCATTATACCAGTTAATTTTAATGCATAATAATGTATATAAAAAAATTTAAGTAAATTATATAATATCACGAGAACTAATAGTTTAATGAGTTAAATTTTTATAATATATAAAATTATTAAAGTTAAAAGTGTAAGTTGACTAACTCAATAATTTTAACATTTGTTGCGAATAAAATTATCTCAAGTTAAAAATACATAGTCTATACAAAAATTTCGGTATATGTTTAAAATGACCTTGTCAATATATTATTATCTATCCAAACTTTACGTACAGAATTTTTTTCATTTAAAAAATTTAATGGTGTATCAATTTATTGTTGGTTTTGTCTAACAATGAGCACATGTCTACTAACATTCACTTTTTATGCATATGATTATGAATTTAAAAGTTAAAGGGAGATTCTTAAGTAAAAGACATACTATGTATAAATATAAAAATGTTACATATATAAAAAAAAAAAAAACTAAAACCTCTCGAAAACATTAAAAAAAATTATCAGTCTTAGGGGTATGTATTTCAAGTTTAGGTATTACATTCTCAAAAATCTCAAACTAAAAATATTATATGCCTAGGTAAATTTAGAATTGTATTCGATTATATTTTAATATTTTGTTTTTGAATTTTAAAGAGTTCTTATAAATTTTTATTTTAATGGTAAAATCTATTTAAGTTTTTAACTTAATTTTAATTATTTAATAATTTGTCCATGTTTTAAATGAAAAAATGAATTCTTTACTAATAACAGTTTTTCTACTATGAAAAACTGGCATGCTCAATGTTCCCATGTTCAATTCTTAACAGTTAAAAATCATCCTAAGCACTACCACATATACTCATGTTTACAAGTAAACTGGTGTGTGTATCGATGTCATGTACGGTGATATATTTAACTAATTTTAACATAATTATAAATATAATTTTTAATATTAAAATAACTTTAAAGTTATTAATATCTATAAATATTACACATTAGTAGGTGAATATAAATATTTAAAATTAAAAATATCCTAAAAATAATTTTAAAAGTTAATGTAAATAATTTTTAGACCATACATGAAAGACTTTATTCATGCATAAATATTACTCATTTTTTATAAGATAGTTTATAATAGAGAAGGTAAATAGAAAAATAAATAATACAAAAAATACATAAGTTATGTGATATAAAGCATATGTTTGTCATTCAAATTATAACTTGTCTAAAAATACTTTGTAGGAATATATCTTCTCAATCTTTACATTATAATTTCTTCTCCATATCAATATAAATGATGAGGAAATTCTAAACTTTTATAACATAACTATGTAAAATAAAACAATGTAGTGATTATGTTTTATTTTTTAAGATACATTAAATTGAATAAAATATAAAAAAATATTGTTTAGTCTATATATGGTGCTTCAAATACTATGATGATACTTTATAATGTGATTCAATAAACCCTCAAAGTGTGGATGTGGAATGATGGTTGACTATTAATAAATAAGATGGTTGTATACCTTTGTGATCCAACTCATAATTGAATAAGATAATAACTCTAGATGAAGATTTTTAAGTTTTTAAAGTCAAGTAATAAAAATAACTAAAAGATAAAAGAAGAACAACAAATCATAACTTAGAATACCATTTAAATTCCAAATCCAAAATTAAAGCAAAACAAAAATACAAAATAAGGTCATAATATATAACCATGAACATAATACTAATTAAAAAATCAAAATAAAATGAAATCATTGTGTAGGAAACTACATATAACCCAAATCAAATTCTTCAAAGTTTTCAATTATTCTCCTTCTTGATCAATTTTATTAACTTTGAACGGGTACTATTTGCAGTTATATTAGGGTCATCATAATTAGAAAGTCTCTCTAATGGAGTCATATCACCATCTTCATCATCAAGGTAAATAGATTTACAGTATAACTTCTTCCTCTTTTTTATTTCAGTTGCTCAATTTTTTCATTGGTAACTTACTAGAATAATTGTATTGAGTTAACTCAAGTTCATTGTCTTCCACACCTTTTCTTATGTCATCTCAATTAGTTCAACATCATTCAACACAAGTTCCTTATTAACATCATCCAAGCATGTTGATTTTGACATCTTATTTGGAGAGGTCTCACTTATTTTTAGAACCAACAAATCAAAATTCACTCATATTTTTCCTTTACATAACAAAGATTTAAAATTATAAATCAATATTTTTCTCATAGAAGTATGAATTCTCAAACTTTGCAAATAAAACTCAAAGTTAACGAATATTACAACTCAGATAACATTTTACTAAAGATAACCTAAACCCTAAAATGTAATTAAATTAATATTAATGATTAATAATATTAATAATAATTTATTCAAAATTAACTTTCTTATAAATGTTAAATTTATATATATATATATATATATATATATATATATATATATATATATATATGGTCTTACTATGAAACTACTAAGTAATGCATCATTCAAATTGTAATGACAGAATATCAAAAGCATTTACTATTAGGCCATAGTTTGAAAGCAAAATAGCAAAAGACTTCATAGAAATTTATTAAGGAAAATATGTTTATATTGTTTTTTATATATATTTCGAATTAAATTATCTTTCTATAAATTTTTATATAAATAGATAGCATCTAATAAAGGTGATTGACTTACTTTACATGTGATGATAACACCTTAAAATTTCCCCCCACAAATATATATTGATAGATTATAGATATGAAATTCTTTAAAGAGAAAAAATTATAGATATGAGATAAGATCAACAACAGTATTATATAAATATTGTTATTTATTTCTATTAACTACCATTATTTTTTATTATAATGTATAAATTTTTGTGAGGGTAGGTAATAGAGCCGCCAATTTGGGCGAGTCAGGCCGGTCCATTGGCTTTTACAACAAAATAGGTTGAGTGAGGATGACCTATATTTTATTCGGGTTGCATATTTCTAAGTTTAGTTTAACCCTATATTGGGTCACTAGGTCAAAACGAACATTTTTTTAAAAAATCAAAATTTAATTTTTTATTAAAAATAAAACTTAATTTATAATACAAGTTCAAACCAATTCAAAACAACACTAAATCAATAAAAAACACATCATAAATAAGACTAAATAATATCAAAATATATTTATATGTATATTTTAATTTAATATATATTTTAGAACAACATAAAATTTTATTTGTTAAAAATATATTATTAAATAATATCAAACGTACTTTTATATGTATATTAATAATATTATAAATTAACTTCATATCAAACATACTTATATGTGTATATTTTTAACAATATTATATATATATATATTAATATGTATTTAAATTTGTATTTGGATTGGTTAGGTCTAAATACATTTACATAATTGGACCAAATAGACAGAACAAAAAAGACTCGCTTCTATTTAAATTTCTTTTTTTAAAGTCCAATTTGACCCATTTTGTAGGCCCACGAGCCAACAACTCTAGGTGGGTGTATGGTAGTGTGGGCATGTATGTGTGTGATACTCTTGCCTTTTTTTTATTTGATTTGTTTCAACACTTATTATGTAATAATATAATTATACACATAAAGAAATTGCTTTCCATTTGCCAACCGGTCATTTTATGTCAGATTATTTTAAGATCGATTAACATAAGTAAACTAGATTTTTATATCTTATTATAATATTTTCCTTTATTTTATTATATTTTATTTCTATATTATGTTGTATTTTGCGGAGATATATCTTGTACCTCAAGTGTTTTTTAATAAATTTTTTCACTTATAAAAAATAGTGTTATAAAATTATTCAATAGTCGTCACATATCATATAGATAGTGTACTTTATGTCAGGTTTTGATAATCGAACCGATTGATTAAACTGAAAATTAGACTTTGATTGTTTTCTAATAACCAAAGGCTTTCAAAATTGGAAAATAAATGAATTGAATGGGAACAAAATCAGGAAAATCAGTCAAAATTAGTTAGTTCATGGGTTGACTTTTTTTTAAAAAAAAAAAACAGTTGTTCTTAAAATTTTAGACACATGTGTATAAATAAGAACTATTTTGACAATGTATTGTAAAATAAAAAAAAAATTATAAAGAATTTTTGCAAAAAGTACTTAACGCTATAAAAAATTACTTAAAGAATATTTTAAAAAATATTTAAAACTTAATAAAATGTATTATATTTGTATATTATAAATCATATATAACTTATTTTTTTGCTTAGTATATATTACTATATTAGTAGTAAAATATGAAAAATATTTTATTGAATCCGGTTCAACTTCGGTTCAACCCTTAAACCCTAAACTCATGTCTTTACAGATTCAACAGGGTTAAAATCCTCTCCATTTCTTCTTTCTCTATTTCCTTCCCTTGCTAAACTTTGAGTACATAAATGTTACATCTAATAAAATTTATATCATCTCTATTTCATTAATTTTTTCAAAAGTATACGAAATGAAAGAAAATGGAAATGATCCATACTCGATTCAATGAACGGTCCAATTTTGAAAACTTTGATTTTATGTACTATTTTACACGTCATCACTCACACAATCTATTTTCTCTAAAAGAATAGTTATGATATTTACATCAATTAAATATTTGTATTTAAATTTTAAAATGTTATAAATAACTAACTTAATTATGTATAATCACTTTTATTTTTCAATAAAGTTACCTCATTTGAAAAATGTCAAAATTTATGAATATACAAATGAATATATAGATAACAATAATCATAAATAAATTATAAATAAAAAATATGTTGAAAAATTGATTATAGATTCACAATAAATAGATTAATATATGAGAAAGATTAGACTTAGAGATTAACAATGAAATGAATTGAAGCATGTTAAATATACCTGAAAATCATTATATGAATTTAACTTAATTTCGTGTTGACAATAGATTAATATATTATAAAAAATACTAATTTACAAGTTAAAATCATCAAACCATATTAAATCTATAACATCCAAAAATAAATAAATTATATTACTACTCGTGAACAAATTCGTTTTCAATATGAATGAAACTCAAAATATTAAAATTTTAAATAAATAATTATATACATGCACTACACTCTTTTCTATTAAGTAAATAATAGATCATTACATGCTTTACATTAACTCGTCAAGCAATCAAGTCGTTCAATGAAGAACAGGGTATCTTGCCTAGCAAGAATCCTCCGTTGAACTACGAAGGAACCTCACTTAACGAGATATGTCGATGGGTGATAAACCCATGAAATTATTGATAGTGGAAACTTTGCGCTGAGCAAGATACCTTGCTAGGCACAGAGCCAATGATTATCCTCGACATAAACAAACTTATGTTCCCCCAAGACTACATTGAATCCTCGACATAAACAAACTTATGTTTTGCGCTGAGCAAGATACCTTGCTAGGCACAGAGCCAATGATTATCCTCGACATAAACAAACTTATGTTCCCCCAAGACTACATTGAATCCTCGACATAAACAAACTTATGTTCCCCGAGACAGTATCTAACACTAATGCATCATCACAATATTCAATTTACCACACAACTATAATTCACTATGTTGTTATGCACCAGGGGGTTCACCACACATACACCACCTCTAAATTAGTAAGATATTGTCCTTTTTGGGCCCAAGCCTTCACGACTTTGCTTTTGGTTACCTCCCAAAAGGCTTTTTTACCAATAAAGGTGTTCCAATGTATATAAACACATGACTACCCTCTTGATTAACCGATGTGGGACTTTGTTTGCATCCTAACAATCATCCCCTCAAACAAAAGACAGTGGTACCCTTTGCAGTGGAAACTCTTAGTCAACGAGTATATTTCGATGAGCTACTCCACTAACGGGACACACTTCCTAACCATCCAAACTCAAATCCACTGATAGGAAGACTTTTGACACGAGGGATCTAAATCGAATCCGCCTGCCAACCATCATACTCATTGAGTTGGGCTTTAGTTGAACTAGTGGCTCTGATACCATTTGTTGTGCACCAAGAAATTCACCACACATGCATCAACTCCACATTAGTAAGATATTGTTTGCTTTGGGCTCAAGCCCTCACCATTTTGTTTTTGGTTACCTCCTAAACAGGGAAGAAGAAGGAAGAAGTGTATTTAGTAAGTTCAACTTGCTATTTGTACTCCCTCATAAAAAGATTTCCAAAAACAATAATTTTAATTCAATCACATAGCATTTACACAATTAATAAAATCAATTACTCATCAATTCATTTAGTAATTTAAGTAAAATTTAAATTTAATTTTTATTACTATTTATTTCACACACTTAACCTATTAAATAAAGATGTCCTTAAAAAATCAATATTGATGGTTGGAAAATATTTATATTTCACTTATTTATAATATATTTTTATTTTGATAGTGACTTTAATACACTAAAAATATTAGTTTTTAGTATATTAAAATCATATATGAATTAAATAAAAGATCTTGTTAAGTGTCTTGGGGCGTGACATAAGAATTAAATTTTGTGTGAAAATTTCATGTTTTTCTTATCTACCATTTCATGTAATTAAAAAATAATATTATTTAATTTTAAAAGTAAGAATATTTTATTATTTTCCTTTCTCACAATAATTCATGTTTCACCATTATCACCACAACTGTCACCACCACCATGACATGATGGTGGTAGTAGTGGTGACGACAACAGCGACAATGAAACATGAATTATTATGAGAGAAGAAAACAATTAAATGTTCTTACTTTAAAAATTAAATATATACTTTTTTTCTATCACACTAAATGCAGATAATAAATATATAAAATTTTTACACAAATTTTTATGCGTAGGAAATGCTTATTAGCTTTTCCCTATTTAGAATAAAAATTAAACAATTATACACTTATATTTATTATATTTTTATTTTTACATATACCGTTCAAATAGTTATTTTACCATTATTATTTTTTTAAAATAATAAATTTTAATACACTTAATATTTTTAAGACAATATTACCTAAATTTTAATATAATTATTATTTTTTAAATTGATATGTTTATAATAATATTTTAACAATTGATGACTTTATTTATCTACATACATCCTTTAAGAAAAACATTAAATATATATATATTAAAATAAAAAATTTAAATAAACACATGCATCTCACAGAGAAATAAAATAACTTTACAAGCACTATTTTATTTAAAAATTAAAAATATTTTATCTAACAATGGTAATCATTTTCCAAAAATAATATTTTAAATACATAATATAGAAGTAAATTAAATTAAATTAAAAATATCATAATAAGATATAAAATATCTTCTTCACTTATGTTAATATATCTTAAAATATTCTATGATATATACTAACTAGTTGGCAAATGGAAAGTCATTTCTTTATCTGTATAATTATATTATTATATAGTAAGTGTCGAAACAGGTCAAATAAAAAAGGAAAGAGTATTATAGTTAGATTATTCTTTTTTTCAAAATATTTTAAGCGTATCTTAATCCTAAAATATTAAATTTTTAGTTATAACTTTTTTTAAATATAATGTCATTATGATGAGAGACATATCCCTGAGAATGAAAATGATTCTACAAACACATTTTAATTAAAAAATTAAAAATGGTTTATCTAACCTAATAAAGTGATCAATGTTCATTAGTATGATATTTAAATAACTTATAAGTTTAATTGGTGTACACTGTTAGTTTAAATTTTTTTTTTTATTGAGATTCAATCATAACTTTTCATGTATAAAAGAATGAATAAGGGATTCGTACTTGGATATCGAGATCAAGGGACTTTATCTAATTCATGTGGCGAAATCGATTTGTGGTGGAATAAACTCGATCAATAATAAATATATATATATATATATATATATATATATATATATATATATTTGCTTCGTGCCCTCGATTTACTTCACTCACTGACAACATCCCAATGAAGATGTTATTTTGTAACAGAGTTAGATCTAATGAATTTATCATAAAATGGAGAGATTTAGTTAACGGGAATGATCTTATGATTGTGGTACTCATTGAAACCCGAACTCAGAGTAAGAATTTATTATGAATGAAGGGTTGTGATTAAATATCAATGTAAAAATCTTTACACTGTTAGTGTAAAAGACTTTTACACTGACGTTCATTCATAACTTTTCATTTATGTAACTTTTAAAGTACTAATTAGTAAAGTCAACAAACTTACTATGAATGAAGGATTGTGATCGAATGTTACTGTAAAAATCTCTACACTGACCATGTATACCAATTAAACTCTCTCTCCCCCCTCTATATATATATATATATATGAGTTTAATTGATATACATTATCAGTGTAAAAAGATTTTTACAGTGACAGTCAATCATGACTTTTCATTTATGTGACTTTTAAAGTAGTAACGAGTAAAGTCAACAAATTTACCATGAATGAAGGGTTGTGATTGAAGGTCAGTGTAAAAATCTTTACACTAATAGTGTATACCAATTAAACTCTCTCTCTATATAAAAATATTTAATTAGTATGCACGGTGGTGAGTGTGAAGAGTTTTACTCTGATATTTAAGCAGAACCTTTCATCTATGGTAAGTTTTTTAACTTTACTAATTAATACTTTAAAAGTCATATAAATGAAGAAAAATTACAATTAAATGTTAATGTAAAAATCTTTTACACTGTCGGTGCATACTAATTAATCACTCTCTATACATATTGATAATTTAGTCTAAAAATTACAAATACAAATAGTTTTTTAAAATAAATATTTATTAATATAAGAATAGTTTAAAGTAGTTATGAGAGAATAAAATAAGATAATATATCATTAGAAGAAATAAATAATTATTTCTTTTATTTTTTATTTAAAATGATAATAAAAAAAATTAGCTGTACACCACGCATAAAATTAAAAACAAGTATTAATATCAAGTGTATAAAAGAAAAGTGAAAAACTTAAAAAAGATAAAAAGTAGTTCTCTTTGGGGTGACTTTAAGTTTCTGGTGTTTTTTATTTGAAAATAAAATGTTTTGAGAAAAACATTTATATTTTGTCAGTGTAAAACGGTTTTACACTGGATGTTAATCACAATCTTTTATGTATGTTAAGTTTGTTGAGTTTACCCATTAATACTTTAAAAGTCATTTAAACAAATATTATGATTAACCGTCAGTGTAAAACTCTTTTACACTAAGAGTGTATAGGTGTTAAACTCAAATGTTTTTGAAAAACATGATTTTGATTTTTTAGTTATTTTTGAATCCGTTTTCACCAAAGTTTTAAAACAATAAATTTTGGTTTTCAGGTTTCTTGATGTCACTTGTCACCACTAACCACCACCTCTAAACGAAGATCACTAGCTTCTACCTTTGATTGACACTAACCTATCGTCATCTCCGATTGGTAGTCATCATCTATTGTCATTTCCGATCAATAGTCACTAACCGACATCTTAAACTCGTTGTGATCGATCATCAACTCCAATAATTGGTCATCATGCACCACTCTCGACCACCAACTCCAAGTTATCATCATCAACTTCCACCTATGATTATGATCACTAACTGACACATCCGATTGTTGATCATCAGCTACTACCTCAAACCTTTACTTCTAATACTAATCGCTAGTCATTAATTATTTATATTTGATCTCCAAGAAGAAAAAATTATAGTGTGATTAAGATTTAAAAATAATGTTTCAAATTTGAAAATCAAAACAATATTATTTTTAAAAACTTAAAATCAAAACCATTTTTTGTAATATTTAAAAATGATGTTTTAAATATAAAAACTAAAATAATGTTATTTTAAAAATTAAAAACTTAAAACAAAAACTAATTTATCTTTTTATAAATCTTAGGGAAATGAAAAATTAACCGCACCGAATGAGACTTCAATTACATAAAGACACGTGGTAGGATGAGATACAAATTATAAGCATATGATAAATCAATCAATGTTATAGTTATAAGTTTCATAATATCTTGGACACCGGACAAATTTATAACTATTATTAGAAAAAATTAAATATTAGTGACAAATACAAATATGACTATTTAAAATGATATATATATATATATATATATATATATATATTACATCATATTCATTTTGTTATTACTTGTTTAAGTTTCTTCTATCAAATTTAATTAAAAATATTTACCGATTAGTTCATAAATTGTTTTAAATAATAGTTTTTTTTGTTATAAAATACTAATAATATTGTGATCTAGTAATTTGAATTTATAATTGCTTAGTAAAATAAATTTTTATTTAGACAAAAACTAAGAGGGCTCCTGGATGTTAGATAAAAAATTAAAATTTGTATTTAATTCTTATATATTTATTATTTTGCTTTAACGGGATAAAAGGAAACTATATTATTTAATTTTAAAAGTAAAAACATTTAGTTGTTTTTATTTATCACCAATAATTTATGTTTTATTATTTCTACTGCCATCATTGTCATTTTTGCCACTACGATGATGGTAATTACAGTAATGACGACAACAATGGTGGTGGTAGTGACAATGAAATATATATTATTATGAGATAGAAAAATAATTAAATGTTCATCCTTTAGAAATTAAAAATATGTTTTTTTAATCACATTAAATGTTAGATAATAAAGATATGAAAGTTTTACACAAAAAAAAAAAATTCATATTTAGCGTGCAAACGATCAAGTTTTTTGTGATAAAGTATTTTCATCTTAGGGTTTAGGGTTTTTCTCCAATTTTTTTTTTATCTTACCTTTTTCTTGTACAAGAACAAGATTTTCACTTGGAGATCAAATTTTTTTTTCCAATGGTTAATCTTGTCAATATTAGATCTTGACTTCAAGATCAACCTTCATGAATACCCATTAGAGTTGCTCTTAGCATCTCTAGCAGAAGATTAGATTTTTAATCTTAACTCATTTTTTGGTGGACCTCACAATTAAATATTTATTCCATTTTTTACTCCAATAGAAGATCACAATTTGTGATTTTATAATACTTTTGGTAGACCAAAAAATATTTGTCCTTAAATATTAGGTTGAGGGAGAGAGAAAATAAAAAAATATTTTTTTTTAATAGTGGGTTGATCTTGTTTGGTCTTGTAGAAGAACAAGATCCTTGCTTGGAAATCAACTCTTTTTCTCTAATGGTTGATCTTGTCAAGATCAGCCTTCAAGATCACCCACCAGAGATGCTCTTAGGGGATCCTTATAAAATATATTAATTATAAAATATAGATTTTGTTTTAAAATAAATTTTTAATTATTTTGAAAATATTCATTTTAATATGTAATAGTGTTGGAATTTATGAATTTGTTAACTTCATTATTCTTAAATTTATATACATTTTATCATATGAATTTATAAATAAAAATAAAAATGGTTTGGGTGAGAAAAGAATCAATATAGTGTTAGTGGTGATGATGGTGACAAAAATTATGTTGATAGTGGCAATAATATCAATCATGGCAATGACGATAGTAGTGAGCTTAGCGACAATAATTTTTTTTATAGGTCAAATGTTAGTTTTGTTAGTAATATTAGCTTTTGTTAGTGGTGAAATTCGAATTCATGATCTTTCCTCACATTCCTCTTTGTTAACCAATTAAGCCACCTTATATCTCCCTATTGACAATCATGACAGTGATAATAAAAAATTTTTCTATTACTAATTGTTGAAATTTGGAATTTTAATTGATTGATAATATTATATTGTAATTTTGATTTATTGATAATCTTTAGCAGATTGTAGAGAAATTAAAGTTTTTATTTTTGAATTAACATAATCTAAATTTTCATATTTAATAAAATGAATGGGCAAGATTTAATGTAAGTTTGATAACTTATACCTAGTGCAAAGTAATCCGGCCTCATATAAGAGTAGGATCCATTTATAGTAAGTGTAAGAGTTGGTTAACTCACATCTTCGTTAACTTTTCGTAGAATGCAAATTTTATCAATTAAACTATTGAATATTATGATATTGTACGTTTTTTATACTCTGAAGAACAAGATATATTAAAAACCTCTACGACACTTAAGTTAGTATACAACGACGAATTAATGAAAGTTGAGATGGTCTAAACCACCTTGAGCTTACCCTCACTGGAATCTAAGCAATGGGATGCTAGTAAATTTATAACTGGTTAGCCTCCTTAAATACATGAGCAAATTAAATGTCCTCCTCCATTTTAGATTCTTGATCTATCTTATGATGTTGTAGACAAGATGTCGTGATTTGGGAAGGGGTGGAGGGTGTTAGATGGGTTTAAAACTTTATTTCCTATGTTATATGCTTTGTCTAATCAAAGAGAAACATTGATTTCTGATGTTAGGGGTTGTCGCAATCAATGATGGGAATGGAGACTTAGGTGGAGGAAGGAACTATTTAGCTGAGAGGTTGAGTGAGTGAGGGAATTGGAGGGTGTACCGGAAGGGGTTCATATGAGGCCTGCTTTGAAAGACAGTTTGGGGTGGGGAAAAAGCCCTGTAAGTTCTGGTCAGTAATCTGTGAAGGAAGCGTATCGCTCAGTTTGTGGAGTTTCTCACGGGGTCATTTCTCCACTTTTAAAAAGGGTATGTCTCCATCTAAAAGGTGGCTTTTTCTTGGAAGACAACTTTGAATAGAATCCTTACAAAGGTCGAATTGGCAAAGATGAGTATTATTCCTTTTGTTGATGAAATTTGTTTTGTTTGTGGCTTGAAACCAGAATTTGTAAGCCACTTGCTATTCTTTTGTAAGTTTAGCTATCTAGTCTGGATGTGCTATTATAAATAGCTAGGGTATGTGTCTGTGTTACTTGCTAATTGGGAATCTAGCTTTTGGCATTTTCTAGGTATTTCTAAATTAGCAGGAAAATTCTCCTCTGATGTTTTTAATATGTAATTTGATTAGCTACCCTGTGGGGAGTTTGGCTTATAAGGAATGTTGTAGCATTTAAGGAAGAGACCTTCATTGTAGATGAAGTCTGGCAAATGGCTTTCCAAAGATCTTGTTGTGGATCAAAGGGCCATGTAGAGTCTCATCAATCTCTTTCTTTGAGTGGTCTACCGAACCTTAATTATGCCTTGCTAGGATTGGGAAGTGAACACCTAGGTCATTTTCGCCCTATTTGGTCTATGTGTTTGTGTGGGGGGCTCCCTACCGGTTACTGTTGGTGTGTGGTTTCTTGTAAGTTATTTCTATCTCTATTATATACTTGTAATTTGCAAAATCTTGTCTATTATGTCTTGTGACAACTGGGAAGCTTGCTCTTGCTGAATAAATTTTGCCTTTAAAAAAATGTATGAGTAGTTTATTTATGAACCATATCCTATTTATCTTATGATATTATAATAGATATTTTCACATAATTCAAATTTTCTAATTATGTTATCCAATTATAGATATTTTTATATTTTTAAACATCATTTTATACATTAATGTTAAATGATATAATGAATTATTAAATAATTTTAATTTGTGTAAATTTTGCATATTTTATCTAATTAATAAAAATAATAATCATTGTAACAATTATAAAATAATTATTGTAAATTAATGTTTTAAAAAGATATTTTTATAGTAGTGATTGTGAATATTATATTATAAATACCATCACTTTCATGGTCGCTGTTGTGATCTGTAACTATTGAGACTATCATGGTAGTTGTGACTATCAAAATTGTTTTCATAATAACAAATGAGTGAAAAATAAAAATATAATATCAAATATATAGGTAAAGAGTATAGAAATAATAAGAATGGAAATAAATGAAGAGAATAAGTATTTGGGAGGAACTCCAAGAATGCATCTATCCTAGATAGGATCTATCACTGGACTGGACTTGCCTACAAGGTTGGACCTATCCCATCATAGCCAGATCTCTCAACTTAAGTAACTTATCATCCTAACTTGAAAAATCCAAACTATTGTTAGTAAGTAAACCTAAGTTATAATGACAGAAGCTCAAGTCTAAAAAAAATAAATAATATAAATAATAGATGACAACAACTCCCCGGTGACTTCTTGAGTGTGGGGAGTGATTTGAAGTATTGAAAGATGACCCAGTGACATTAGGCAAACTTGGTCAGTGGGTGAATTTTTAATCATATAATTTGTGTAAATTTGCATCTTAATAAACAATGTGGAAAGTAGAAAAAATGAATAATTCATTTAATTGGTGGAATAATTTTTTGTTAATTTGTTTGATTCCATTTTCTACTTTATATTTACGTAAGTGGCAGTGGCTACTGGAACGGCAACACGTCGTAGTGCTTCTGCGATCAACTGAACTCCATCGGCAAGGATGATGGATCTGTAGCAACTAGCAACGCGGGATCTCGCCAACCACGACAGTTTCGGCTACACAATAAAAATATTAGGTGTTTTAGTTTACTCTCAAATTTTTAATATAATCGAATGCCAAACACGTCTAGAATCCATATTAATAATTCATGTTGGGTGATGGTAGATTAGAAAGAAAATGAACGTGCGGGGATAGTGTCTTATTGATTATGGACTGTTTTCAGGTGGAAGCAAGCATGGCATCGACATTATTTAGTAGAATTAACAGGAGCACTAAGTATTGGCAGATCACGTGACGCGAGCGTGTGTGCAGAGGTAGAGTGTGCGGTGCATAATTTGGTGTCCCATTCCGAGTAAGATATTTTCACTTGTCATGATGGTGGGTCACGTGACGCATGCCACCATGGTTATGCACATGATGGATGACTATGGGCATGCATGTTTAACCAGTGTGGGGTTAGAGAAATGAATGAGTGTGGAGTGCAGAGTAGTTGCTTAGGTTTCCCGCCAATAGCGCCGACGTGGAACCCACACCCATATTTGGCGCCAAAGTGTCCGAGAGACGTGGGACACGTGTTGCATGATGGGACAAGTGTCCTCTGTAGGTGGGTGCATGGAAAGTGCTGCTGCCGCTCGCTTTTGCCTGCTAATGTGTTGCTGACGTGGCTTTCAATACGTAATAGCTATGACACGTCACCCTTCTCCATCACTTCTCAAACCCATCTATTTCTCTCTTGCTCTACGACTACTGCCACATCCACACCCTACATTCTACATTATATTATATAAACTTTTCTTTTTTTTTATCAGAAGTTTCAAGTTATACAAATCAAAACATATGATAGTTTTTAGACTAAATTACGATCTTAGGCTTTGAAATTTACATGTGTATTCTTATTTTTTATTATTAATTTTGCATCTCTTAAATAGTGTCATATTTTTAAACATATAATGTTAATATACTATTTTTAAATTTAAAGAGAAGTTAATATAGAAAAATAAAAAATAATAGAAGTATGTGTAATTCTATAAAAGTGAAAGAATGTTTTTTTTTTAATTTACTGTAATTTTTATGAATTTATTAATTTTTTCGATGGTAGACATGTGATTTTCCCATTCTTATAGTAACTTACCTTTTCTTTTTATTCAAGTGTCAATTTTTTTATCATTAAATAAAATTAATTTTTACCGATTAATGAGAAGTTAGGGAAAGGAGCGGAGAAGTAACATCTTTTATTATTTAATTTTTGAAATATTTAATTCGCATAGAAACTTTTCAAATATTTATTATTCAATTTTAAGTAAAAGTAATGGTATAATTGATAACATAATTAATGTTGTCTTCAAATTTGTAAATGATAGATAAATAGAAACATGTTCTTTTTTAAAAAGATGAAGAACATTAAGGTGTATTTGACAAAACTAGCTCGAAGTTAAAAAAAACAACTTAAAACTGAAAAACTAGCCCGAAGTTAAAAAGATAACTTAAAGCTGAAAAACTAGTTGTAAGTTTTTTGTAGAATTGACTTATCAACTAGTTGAAAATTATAAAATAACAAATAAGGATATTATTAATCATTAGATCAATAATAAAGTATTTAACATAATTATAATATATTTTAATAATAAAATTTTATTATACATTTAAATTATAAATTATCATAGTTACATATTTAAATTATAATTTTTATAATTACATATTTAAATTATAAATTACTATAATTACATATTCAAATTATAAAATTTTGTAATTATATATTTAAATTACAAATTATTATAATTATATGTTTAAATTATAATTTTCTATAATTAAATGTGTAAATTTTAAATTACTTATTTTAAATTATAATTTTCTATATTATATATTAAATTATAAATTAACATAATTACATTAATAAATAAGTGATGTTGTGTCATCTGAGGAAAGATATACAGTGGGAACAATACATTAATTAATGAAGAATAAAATTGTAAAAAAAAAAAAACTAGCTAGTAGCTAAAAATAGAAGATATTTTGAAAAATATATGTAGAATAGCTTTCTAAAAAATGTTAGTAGCAACCTAAGTTCCTAGTAGGGATGACAAAAATATCCATACTCATGGGTACCCGTTCGAACCCGTCCCGATTTTGATGTGTATGAATATTACCTGATGTGTTAAACCGGGTACGGGTACAGGTATGAGTATGTGACTACCCGTCCCGTACCCGAACCTGTACCTACCATGTTATAATTTTAATCATTATATAATAATTTTAAATTTATATATTTAATTAAAAAATTTAATTCTTAAGCTTTAATTTATAATTTCTTGTTATTAATTATTCTTTATATAATTTTTAAATTAAAATATAATTAATAACTTAATATATATAATTTATTTAATAATAAAAAAATAAATTTAAATTGTAAAAAATAATATGATGGGTACCCGCGGGTATACCCAAACCCAAAAATACCCGACAGGGATGGAGATGAGGATTAAAATTTTGTACTTGCTCTTTTTATACCTGGACCCGCCTTATACTTTGCGGAGATGAAGACAGAGAGGGTCAAACCCGCACCCACCTCGCCTTGTTGCCATCTCTAGTTCCTAGCTTTTTATGCTTAACAAAAGGAGCTTAAATTATATAAGGGGATGCTAAAGGAAAATGTTGAAATTAAAATAAAAAATAAGGGAATGACCCAAATGCAAAACTCAATCCAAGAAAGTCTAATTAAGTTTTAAAAATAAAGACAAGTATAAAAATAGATGAGAAAAAAAATAAAATATATAAATTATGAGTAAAAGATACAAATGAAGCCTAATCATAATAAATAAATAAATAAATTAGATAAATAAGAATAATTGCAAGTAATACTAAAAGAGATATAAAAATAAAATGTAAATAATACGATGGGATCACTTCTCTAGTTAATGATAACTTAATTTAAGTAAGTAATTTAAATTTATTTTATAATTTTAGTATATTTTATTGTACATATTTATGTAAAAAAATTAGCATTGATATATAAATATTAATCATCAAAATTTTCTTACATCAATTTATTAAGTATAGAGTCAAACCATTTATTTTATATAAATCTACTAACTAATTAGATTTAAATAAATTTTTAGTATGAAAGCTTCGATTACATAACAAAAATTAGTAAACAATTTACGATGAAATTATTTAAATTTTTTTATATAATTTCCATATAAAATTTATTTTTCTTAAAAAATAAAATAATTTTATAAGATTTCAAATATAAATAATATATTGTTAAAAACACATATAACGTAATAATTATGATTTTTGCTAAAATATTAATAAATAAATATTAATCAAACACAGATTCTTTTATGAATGATTATTTGGTTTACTTAATAAATAAATTAAAATATTTAATTTAATATGTTTTACAGAAAAACTTTCGCATACACAATGGTTACATTTTTTTTTGTAAAATTTTTTAACAAATATTTATTCTAACATGGTTTTTCTATTTATACTGTAAATAGATAAAAATAAACTTAATTTAATATTTTTTAAAGTAAGTTCAATTTATTTTGTAATATATTAAAATATGTTTAATAAATTATTTTTAACATATTAAAAGAAATAATATATTGTTAAAAACACATATAACGTAATAATTATGATTTTTGCTAAAATATTAATAAATAAATATTAATCAAACACAGATTATTTTATGAATGATTATTTGATTTACTTAATAAATAAATTAAAATATTTAATTTAATATGTTTTACAGAAAAACTTTCACATACACAATGGTTACAATTTTTTTTTTGTAAAAGTTTTTAACAAATATTTATTCTAACATGGTTTTTCTATTTATACTGTAAATAGATAAAAATAAACTTAATTTAACATTTTTTAAAGTAAGTTCAATTTATTTTGTAATATATTAAAATATGTTTAATAAATTATTTTTAACATATTAAAAGAAATATAAAAGTATAAAACTATAAAAAAGAATAAATAAAAGAAATAAATAGGCCTTAGGGTAATTGACTGAAGGGTAAAAACTGATACAACAGGTTTCCAGTAATCAGGTGACCTATACAGCCGGTTCCCGGTCATACATTTTGTATATAAATAGGCCTTAAGTCTCTTATGCGGAGCAGGCTAGAGACACACCACACCCTCTCTCTCTCTCTAAACTCTCTCCCTTCTCTCTAAAAACTCTCCTGTGTAAAGTTTCTCTTTCTGCAATAAAATACGAAGATTGTCTTCACCCTTCCCCTCTTCTCCCCTCTGTAAGTCTTTTATTTTTCTTATGTTTATGTAATTTTAATCATGGAGTAGTCTATTCGTTAAGGTATCTTCGGATGCCTAAAATGATAAATATCTAAAGATGCGATAATCATTTAAAGGCTTATCATATGTCTGTATATTCACCATCACCATCTTTCTCATCTTCTTCTGAAAACCTGGGTTCTGCCCTTGTATTTGCGAAAAACCTGGGTTTTGGTAAATTTGTCGAGTTGAATCTGGTATTGCGCGGATTACCGCCGTATAAATCCAGTCTAAACTCATGAGGTGTGACCAGGAATATCTGGTATTGGTCGGAGTACCGCCGTATAAATCCAGACTTTCTTTCTTATTTCTTTCTTTCTTATTTCTCATTTTCTTTTCTTTGGTATCAGAGCCGTGTTCTTTCCAAGGACAGTTTTTATATAAAAAATTTGTAAATGTTAATTTTAATCGAAAATAGAAATCTGTCTAGAGTGGATAGTGTTTGCTAGGATACTCTTGGTAGTTGGAGGTCAGTGATGGCCAGTGGAGAGCCGGTGTAAGTCCCTAGTTCCTACCTAAATGAGTTGAGGAACACGTGCATATTGCGCCAACAAGTACAGATGTTTATTTTTTATTAAGTTTGTAAAAAAAAAAAAAAGAAGTTATTTTATTGATAAGCCTTATGATTTTCTATATTCTTTAATATTTATTGTTTTATAGTGTATTCCGTGGATACCTTACTTTTATTATCTAAATTTCTGCTGTCTTTGCTCTGTTTCTGCTTAAATCTCGGTTCTTGTTTTGTTTTCTCTTTTCTCTATACATTTATTTTATTCTCACAAATATAAAATTTTACAAAATGACAAATATACAACCTATAAAAGGTAAAGAATATCACTCAGCTCTTGCAGCTGTTGAAAATTTTACAAAATCTCCTCCCGTAGGATATATAAAACCAACTCACGACACAGATTTTGTTCACACAATATTAATAGGACAAAATAACACAATAATAGCTTTACTAGAAGAAGTTTCTAGAAAACTATCTACTCTTATTAATCAGCAACACAAAAATATAAACATGACTGATGACATAAATGACTTAGTCAATAAAGTTTCTAAGTTATCTTTAGGAACAACTACACAAACTAAAACAGTCTGTAAAAATACTCACAAATTTATTAAAGTTATTGCAACTCCAAACAAAGCTGAATCTAGTAATAGAAATCAGACTACACAGGATAACAATAACTCCAATAAAGATAAAACTATTAGTTAAATATGAATTTTACACCAAATAATAATTCACAAACACAAGTCCAAGAAATTTCTATGGATAGTTCATCTAATAGGAATCACACATCAGAGAGGTTTCCCGGAACTTCTCGAAGATTAAGAGAACATAATACAAGGAGACAAGATCTCATCCAACATCCTGGAATCTTAGATAGATTTCTACATAGAAGAAGATCTACTCATGTTAGAAGACTAGAAGACTTAGTAGATATACAACAAAATATTGAAATAGGATCTAATTCTCGGATAGATTCTTTAAATCCTAGACAGTTATACAACATAGGATGGTTAAGTTCCGAAAGAACCAGCCTCTACAGGTATAGGAGAATAGAAGATTTCCACCTACCTGATAATACTTATGAGATAATACCATTAATATCTCAGCAAACAGCCACACAACTCCTAAACCAACATGGACGATATGTTCATATGGGATTAATTACTATTGGTGTAAGATCCCTAGCTAGACATATGATTGGTGCTAGAGCTTTGATAGTTCTCCATGACACCAGATTCCAAAACAATGATTCCCAAAGTATTATAGGTATACTAGAAGTTGACCTAAATCAACCTATATCTTTGATATACCTTGCCCCTAACTTTACACTTACTCTTCAAGGTTTTGTAAATCACATTAGTCTAGAAGTACAAACCATAGGATTTGGAACAAATTGGATAGGACATAACCTACACTTAGACATAACTTTCATAGGAAGAATAAGTAATTATATTTCTTCTATGTATAGAATAAACACTAGACCATTAGAAGAAGCCATTAGTTCAATTGGTACACAATTTTTGCCAGCCCAAGCTTTTACTCTAAGAAATGAGGGACATCTTTGGCAAACCCATTTACAAAGGGATGAACAAAATCCCATTACAAATCCAGACAGTGTCATTCTACATAATAGGTCTAGAGGTCTCAGTCTAAGTTTTACTGACTACAGAAGCACTTCTTTAACAGATCTAGAACAAGATCGAAGGGATAGTACATCTGCTATTCCCGACAATGATGATATTGCTATGATGAATATCATAGATAGTGAAGATGAAGAAGATGATGACATTACTGAAGAAGAATGGAATTATCATCAAACAAACATAGCCATGCTTAGGCAGGGAACTTTAGAAACTAAGTTTAAACAAGATCCTTTACAACAAAGCATTCTTAGTGAGTCAAACTGGGAACCTTGGGATTGTTTTCCCTTAGAACAAAATGAAGTTATAACTCCTCAAGAAAATGATATAGTTAATATCTTTTTACAAAATTTAAAACTTGAAGAACAAACTGAAGAACAAGAATACTTTTACAAACTTCAAGAAAAATTAAAAAATAAAGAAGACGATGAATTATCTACTACTTCTGAAAATACAAAAGTAGGATTAATCAATGAATATGAAGAATCCACTGCTACAAATTATAGGTTAGATCCTGCTGGTACTCAAAATTATAGTCCAGGATTTTTACCTAGAGACACAGTTCAAAATATTGTCCTTAGTGATAATAAATATATCTCCCATGGTAAACGATTACCAGTAGAACCACATTTTCAAATTCCAAATTTACTTCTTAACTTAGGAGGAATAGATCCACAACTCCTTCCTACATACATTGAACAATGGACTGCTGCTGTAATACGTGATTATGGCATACATCATGAAAAAGATGTGCAGTCTTCCCAAGAAATGATCGCAAAAGGAGAAACATATCTCGGCGATATTGCTAGATCTGGTTGGGAATCATTTAAGAAAAACTTCCCTAATGATCTGAATACTCTGGTCATAGAACCCGGTCCAAACATTTACAACTTTTGTTCTCTTGTTCAAAGATTGTTTACTTCACAATCCGCCAATGATGGTAATACAATTAGACAACAAATTTATTTAGGACATTTAGAAAGATTGTCCATTGAATACTTTGGAAAAATAAAAGAATATTGCCAAGATTATTTGTTATACGCGTCTATAGCTGGATGCTTCCATGACGTGAACATAGGAGATAAAATGTTCCTTAAGTTGCCTGGCAAATTAGGACAAAAAATTAGAGAAAATTGGAAAAATGATGAGGTTACTCCCATGTTGAATAATCTCTCAATACGAATACAACACATTATGAAAATAATGGAAGATACATGTACACATATAGCCATACAAAAACAACTTAAACATTCTGATGCAGGAATCTGTAAACAAATATATACACCACAACAATATTCACAAAATAAATATAAAAATAAAAGAAATAATTCTAGAAGTAAACCTAGAAATATTAATACACAAAAATATTTAGGACCAAGAAATCCTCGAAAAACTTATACAATAAGGGCATCTAATGCTAGAAAACCTACACTCAATCCTACTAGACATGTTAGAAAATACAGAGATAATAAAACCTACAAACAAATATTAAAATATTTTGCTTGTAATCAACCAGGACATTTTTCAAGAGATTGTCCAAATATATCAAATCTTTACACTAAAGAAGCAAACTTAATAAAATCTTGTCATATGAATTTGCTTCCAATAGATGAAGACGTATCGACAGATTCAGAAATTTTATCTGTAATCAGCATAACAGAATACACTGATGAACTAAACTCTAATAAAATACACAAAAATTATGATTTAATCAATGAATTTACAAATAATGAATATAATCATTTATATGCTAATACTAATGAAGATAACTTTCTCATGGGAGAAGAATACAATGAAATGGGTCAATTATTAGATGATTTAGGATATTGTCTAATGAATACCTTAGAAATACAAACTTGTTCTCATAAAATCCAATATTATTCAGGGACAGATTCAATCCCGTGCACATATTGTGAACGTTATTTTCATATATCAAAAAGAGCTCATTGTCCACTTTGTTATAAAAATTTTTGTATTAAATGTATAGAAAAACATTTAAACATATCAGAACAAAATATACCCTCTTTTGAAACAAGAGAAAATACAAATAAACCTAGCAATAAAGATTTAACTGATACAAGAGTTTCTGTATTAGAGACTCGCATAAATTACTTAGAAGAAAAAGTTATTCTTCTAGAAAAATTAATAAAAGGAAAGACTAAAATAGATACTCCCGAGACTAGTCAGATTTCTATACAAAATAATATGATGGGAACAACAGAATGTATCCCATTAGTTTGTAATAAACAACAATTAATAACTCTAAAAGTATTAGTAAAAATAACTTTTCCAAAAATAAATAATAAACCTTCTACAGAAAAAATTATACAAGCCTTATTAGATACAGGTTGTTCAGAAACAGTCATCTGTAAAACTGTAACTCCACAACAAAACATAGTTAAAAGTAAACACATACAAAAAACTAGAACTATGTCTGGAGAAATCATGATAAATGATGAAGAAATTAATAATGTTATTCTTCAATTTAGTACAAATTGTGAAATTTTTGGCTACAAAACCTTCATCAAAACCATGAGAGTAGAAAACTTAGTTCCTTCTAAACAAAACATGATAATTGGTTTAGATTTCATCTTAAGACAAAATCGATCAATTACTATAAATAAAGACTATGTCTTAATAAGTGACAAAACACAAATGACACCTATAGTCAGTGGTGATTCAGTCAAACAAGAAACTATTACTGATAATTGTAATTGCAAAAATTCAAATACATGTAAATGTAAAACAGAATATTTATACACATTAGAAGAAATAAATGAAAATTATTTTTTAAATAATATCTTAGATAATACAGCTGAAGTATTCTCTTCTATAAAAATTTCAAAGTCAATAAAATTTGAAAGTATCCAACAAATCCTTGATAGGTTAAACAAAACAAATATAATAGGAGAAGATCCAACAAAATTCTGGGATAGAGATCCCGTAACATGTAAACTAGAAATAATTAATCCTGACTTAATTATAAAAACAAAAGATATTCAATTTAACAATTGGGAACAAGAAGAATGTCAAACCCACATACAAAATCTTTTAAAATTAAAAGTAATAACACCTAGTGTTAGTCCCCATAGAAGTCCAGCATTTATTGTTAATAAATCTTCAGAACAAAAACGTGGTAAATCCAGAATGGTTTACAATTATAAAAGATTAAATGATAATACTGTTGAAGATAGCTACACAATTCCTTCCAAAGATATTTTAATAAACCGAATTCAAGATACTAAATGGTTTTCTAAATTCGACTTAAAAAGTGGATTTCATCAAGTAAAAATGGATCCTGATTCTATAAAATGGACGGCCTTTTCATGTTCTGAAGGTCTATTTGAATGGAATGTGATGCCATTTGGTTTAAAAAATGCGCCGGCTGTTTTCCAGCGTAAAATGGACAATATTTTTAAAGATGTAAAATCTTTTACTTGTGTTTATATGGATGACATTTTAGTCTTTTCCAAAACAAAAAATGAACACTTTCTTCATTTAAAACAAGTTTTACATAAATTAGAACATTATGGTTTAATAATTTCTAAATCAAAAATGGAAATTTGCAAGAATTTCATTGAATTCTTAGGAACAGAAATAGGTAATGGAACCATAAAACTCCAACCTCATATCTCTAAAAAAATACAAGAATTCCCTGATAAAATGGAAGATATAAAAACACTTAGATCCTTTTTAGGATTACTAAATTATGCAAGAAATTTTATTCATAATCTAGGAAAATATACATCTGCTTTATATAACAAAACTGCTTTAAAAGGAGAAAGAAAATTTAACTCCGAAGATATAAAATTAGTTCAAAAGCTAAAACAAATGGTAATAAATTTACCAACTTTACAATTACCATTAGATTCAGACTATTTAATAATCGAATGTGATGGTTGTGAACTTGGATGGGGAGCAATCCTCAAACGAAAGAAAAATAAACATTTACCAAAAACAGAAGAACAAATTTGTAGATATTCCTCAGGAAAATATACTACAAAACCCAAAATTTACCAAACAAGCACTGACTATGAAGTTAATGCTATAATACATGCTATGGATTCTTTTAAGTTATTTTTAATAAATAAGAAAGAAATAACAATCCGAACAGATTGTGAAGCCATAGTTACATATGGTAAAAATCAAATTAACAATGACAAAAAACCACACAAAAGATGGTTACTTTTTAAAGATTATATAAATTTTTCTGGAAAAATTATTAATTTTGAACATATTAAAGGAACTGACAATACTTGTGCTGATATTTTGTCCAGGTTTATCAAATAAATATCAGAAATTCTACAAAGACCTGATTGGTCACATCCACACATATCCATGACATTGGAACCAACAAAGAAAGGTCTTCAGGGCCCCAAACAAGTAAGATCACCCTTTAGGGTAGATCAATACACAAAATATGGTAAACAAGAATTGCCAATACTCACAAATATTTATCAGTATCCCGGTAGAGATAATACAAATATCAAGCTCAATGTCTTGATCGATAACATTTGGAATATTCCAAAATATACAACAGAGAATGAATCTCAAGTAACAAAAGTTAAACAAAGCATTATCTGTACTCTATACAATTTTTGTGGACAAAATAATCAAGGAGTTGTTTTAACATCTCCAGCCTCTCCCTCTGGAAAAGGTTTTACACACTTTGCTCTAATTGATGGGCCTAACAAAGGGGTATATACCTCATTCAGAGATCTCTCTGAAGCCAAACAAGATCAATTTTGGTCTACCTACAAAGGCTTTTACTCTAAAGAAGAAGCCCAAATGGCAGTAAGACTCCAAACAATTGATGAAGAAAAGATCAAAACTGCTTTACAAATGGAACCCAAAATCCAAACTCAAACTTATGCTGGTGCCACTAGTATTCTGCCCAGTCTAAACCCAAATATTCTTTTATCAAAATTTAACCTTCTTCAAGAATTCCTTTTTGAAGCACACTTAGAAGCCATAAAATTTAATGGCTTATTTGTTAAAATACAAACTTATTTCAATCACAAAACTGTTTGTGTCATCTCTTCTGACTACTGTAAAACAGTAACCAAAGACTGTACCTGTCAAATAAAATATTTAGTCAGAAAAGCTCACATAGATTTAGAAATTTTCGAGCAATTTTTACACAGAGATTTTCTCATAACTCCTATGTCATTCCTAGAAGTAGGATGTCTACACACAATCTTAATCCCACCTACGGATAGATTTCAATCTTTATCCTCTCCTATAAATTCAGTCATAAATGAAGTACAGGCTGAACACATGCAAAAGGTTGCTCTACAAATTACTACTTCACCAAGAAGTATAACATTACAAGATAGTAACCCAACACATGTTATAAAACTATACACAGAAGTGAACCCTGAGTTTCATTCTTGCAAAACATCAGATCATGATGAATTAAAGGGTCTTTCACTAAACAACAATAAAACCTATCAGTACAACCTTTGGAAAGCACATACTGAAGGTTCAAATTGGAATTTTTCTAAATTCGATTCAGAAACATTGATCTTATTAAAAGAAACAAAAGATACCAAGCTCTACTGGAAGAAGAGTATGGGCTCCAAATTTCATCCTTTCCCCACCGAGGCTAATCTTACCTTAGTCCGACATTTCGAAAGAGAAAGGATTTTCAAAGAAATTTATGAAGAAGCTGGCTGTTATGGCCAACAAACACCAGGAGCATCAGGAGCTTCCTCTCTTCCTTCTGAAGCAGGAGATGATCAATCTCTCCCTGAACTAAATGTCCTAAATAAATTTGTTGTCTAATTGTATTACCATCATTGGCGGATTGTGAAGTAAACAATCTTTGAACAAAAGAACAAAAGTTGTAAATGTTTGGACCGGGTTCTATGACCAGAGTATTCAGATCATTAGGGAAGTTTTTCTTAAATGATTTCCAACCAGATCTAGCAATATCGCCGAGATATGTTTCTCCTTTTGCGATCATTTCTTGGGAAGACTGCACATCTTTTTCATGATGTATGCCATAATCACGTATTACAGCAGCAGTCCATTGTTCAATGTATGTAGGAAGGAGTTGTGGATCTATTCCTCCTAAGTTAAGAAGTAAATTTGGAATTTGAAAATGTGGTTCTACTGGTAATCGTTTACCATGGGAGATATATTTATTATCACTAAGGACAATATTTTGAACTGTGTCTCTAGGTAAAAATCCTGGACTATAATTTTGAGTACCAGCAGGATCTAACCTATAATTTGTAGCAGTGGATTCTTCATATTCATTGATTAATCCTACTTTTGTATTTTCAGAAGTAGTAGATAATTCATCGTCTTCTTTATTTTTTAATTTTTCTTGAAGTTTGTAAAAGTATTCTTGTTCTTCAGTTTGTTCTTCAAGTTTTAAATTTTGTAAAAAGATATTAACTATATCATTTTCTTGAGGAGTTATAACTTCATTTTGTTCTAAGGGAAAACAATCCCAAGGTTCCCAGTTTGACTCACTAAGAATGCTTTGTTGTAAAGGATCTTGTTTAAACTTAGTTTCTAAAGTTCCCTGCCTAAGCATGGCTATGTTTGCTTGATGATAATTCCATTCTTCTTCAGTAATGTCATCATCTTCTTCATCTTCACTATCTATGATATTCATCATAGCAATATCATCATTGTCGGGAATAGCATATGTACTATCCCTTCGATCTTGTTCTAGATCTGTTAAAGAAGTGCTTCTGTAGTCAGTAAAACTTAGACTGAGACCTCTAGACCTATTATGTAGAATGACAGTGTCTGGATTTGTAATGGGATTTTGTTCATCCCTTTGTAAATGGGTTTGCCAAAGATGTCCCTCATTTCTTCGAGTAAAAGCTTGGGCTGGCAAAAATTATGTACCAATTGAACTAATGGCTTCTTCTAATGGTCTAGTGTTTATTCTATACATAGAAGAAATATAATTACTTATTCTTCCTATGAAAGTTATGTCTAAGTGTAGGTTATGTCCTATCCAATTTGTTCCAAATCCTATGGTTTGTACTTCTAGACTAATGTGATTTACAAAATCTTGAAGAGTAAGTGTAAAGTTAGGGGCAAGGTATATCAAAGATATAGGTTGATTTAGGTCAACTTCTAGTATACCTATAATACTTTGGGAATCATTGTTTTGGAATCTGGTGTCATGGAGAACTATCAAAGCTCTAGCACCAATCATATGTCTAGCTAGGGATCTTACACCAATAGTAATTAATCCCATATGAACATATCGTCCATGTTGGTTTAGGAGTTGTGTGGCTGTTTACTGAGATATTAATGGTATTATCTCATAAGTATTATCAGGTAGGTGGAGATCTTCTATTCTCCTATACCTGTAGAGGCTGGTTCTTTCAGAACTTAACCATCCTATGTTGTATAACTGTCTAGGATTTAAAGAATCTATCCGAGAATTAGATCCTATTTCAATATTTTGTTGTATATCTAGTAAGTCTTCTAGTCTTCTAACATGAGTAGATCTTCTTCTATGTAGAAATCTATCTAAGATTCCAGGATGTTGGATGAGATCTTGTCTCCTTGTATTATGTTCTCTTAATCTTCGAGAAGTTCCGGGAAACCTCTCTGATGTGTGATTCCTATTAGATGAACTATCCATAGAAATTTCTTGGACTTGTGTTTGTGAATTATTATTTGGTGTAAAATTCATATTTAACTAATAGTTTTATCTTTATTGGAGTTATTGTTATCCTGTGTAGTCTGATTTCTATTACTAGATTCAACTTTGTTTGGAGTTGCAATAACTTTAATAAATTTGTGAGTATTTTTACAGACTGTTTTAGTTTGTGTAGTTGTTCCTAAAGATAACTTAGAAACTTTATTGACTAAGTCATTTATGTCATCAGTCATGTTTATATTTTTGTGTTGCTAATTAATAAGAGTAGATAGTTTTCTAGAAACTTCTTCTAGTAAAGCTATTATTGTGTTATTTTGTCCTATTAATATTGTGTGAACAAAATCTGTGTCGTGAGTTGGTTTTATATATCCTACGGGAGGAGATTTTGTAAAATTTTCAACAGCTGCAAGAGCTGAGTGATATTCTTTACCTTTTATAGGTTATATATTTGTCATTTTGTAAAATTTTATATTTGTGAGAATAAAATAAATGTATAGAGAAAGGAGAAAACAAAACAAGAACCGAGATTTAAGCAGAAACAGAGTAAAAGCAGAAACAGAGCAAAGACAGCAGAAATTTAGATAATAAAAGTAAGGTATCCACGGAATAATATAAAAGTATAAAACTATAAAAAAGAATAAATAAAAGAAATAAAATGGCATAAAATTATATATATATATATATATATGTTTAAAAGATAAAGAATGTTAATAAATAAAAATGAAGAATTAAAAATAAAAAATTAAATGAAAAACTATAAATAAAAATTAAAATACAAAAAATCTATAAAAAAACAGTTGGCAATTATATAGAAAGGATAATTTAGTCATTTTCACCAACTAAACAGCACACTGACACACATGTGAAGTAAAGAAAAGAGAATAAAATATGAATTCGGAAACAAAATGATCCTATATTTTGATACAAATTTATAGGCATTTAAATTCATGGGCTATTGCATTGGGCTACTTATTACAAACTATTGTCCTTATTTCTCACCTACGAACACTAGAAGGAATTCTCATTTCAGTCAAATGTTTTTTTATTCTAATACATCAATATTTCATTACTTTTTTTTTTCGTTTTGGAAATTTGCAATTGTATTACTAAAAGAAAGGGTCTTTGACCAATTGCATTACAGCCACCAAACTACATATGTACACACCAATTAAATATAAGGGATACAAATCATATAGCCATGGATTTCCATAACAAGCTAACAAAACAATCCTTGCAAACATACATTGTGTTACACATTTCTTAAACATAATCTAAGATTATTATTACAGCAAAAACAATACCTAATAAAACTTCAAATTTATATAAATTCCACTTCTAAAGTAAAAGAGAAAGAATATATAAAGGCTTCAGTATTTTATTATTAAAAGTAATAAAGTTTTTAGATATTCAAATTTACAATCTACTTGAAGATGGTAGCACAAAATCAATGTCAATCCACTTGCAAACTTGTTGCCAAACAAATAACATGACATTGCAAAATAAGAACAAAAACTAATAAGACATACAAATAACCAATTAGTGAAACATAATAATATTTACAAATATCATCGCTTGTATTCAAAATGCGAGTTCGTAATTCATATTTCTTTTCGATAAAAATACACTTAAAACATGTTCATGAAATATAAGTGAAATATTTGTATAAAAAATAAAAATTTTGAAAAATGGGCTTGCATAATTATTCATGTAGAACACATGACTCAATATGACCGAAATTCAAATTCAACTTCAGGAAATGGGCCAAAGAAGTTAATGAGAGGGATGGTTGTGTCCCCTATAACTCGGATTCAGATCCTCTCCTGTTGTAAGAACACGAGAGTTTACTGTTTAGTAAATCACAATGATAAATTTATTACAAATATTTATTATTTTATATATTAAAATTATTAAGTAGTAAAATAAAAAGAAGACTAAGATTTGATTCAGTCTTAGAAAACTGGAGAGGATTTTTTCCCCTAAAACACGGGTCATTTCTCTTTTAAATAGACGTTTTGTTCACCTAATAATCAACCAAACAGTCAAATTAATTAGTATTCAACTTTTTTTTATTGAACAAATAAACAATAATGCTAAAGCATAGTAATGTCAAACTAACCAAAATCCAAAATTTGTGATCTTGTCTCCTTAATCTAGCGTCGCCTCAATCAGTTCGCTTAGACTAGGTCTATGCTGAATCTTTTTTACTAAAGACGATGTTAACATTTGCAAATTAACACATGGTTTGTAGCATACACATATATTACAATTATTTACTGATCTTCCTAATCTTACTACAATGTCCCTATTTAATAATTGACAGTTGAGAAAAAGTTCATTAGAGAAGTTGAAAAATTATTCAGAGGTGAAAAGTTTGGAGTTGAAAACTAAGAGTGTTTCTTTAGTTTCAAAATTAATAACGCTTTATTTATTGTCGAAAATAAAAGCAACTATTTTACATTAGAGTTTAATTAGTATGTGTAACAAGTTTTTTTATAGGATTTAAAGTCAGTATAATTAAACTAATGTGAAGAAGTAGCAATATATTTATAACAAGTTTTTCTTAATATTTGGGGAAGTTTTAAATTTTATTTAGTTTGAAATCCAGAGAATTATTAGTAGCAATATATTGTTAACCTGAGTAGAATTAAACTAGAATTTCTTATGTTAAAATTTTGTAAATAAAAAATAATGCTTAGATGAAAGAGTTTACTAAAGTTGGTAAATAAAAAATTTCAATAGAAATTAGTTATTAGTAAAATTGATGGATATTTAATACTAATATCAAGATAACAAAAAAATTTGAGAAGTAGATGATTGAATTAAATTGTTTGATAAATAAAATCAATGTTTTCTACTTTATTTTATTTATTTTTATACAAGGTATTATTTGATCAACCTAAGGTCAAATTTCCTGATGTGGCACAATTCCTAAGATAAGATACTTTTCAGATATTTGATCGAATAGTCGAGAACAGAAGATAGCTAATTAAAGCAAACACAACTCACCCTTTGAATATTTGACCATGTTGAATGGTCGAATTCTTGGGGAATTAGTTAAAATATGTGTAACATACCCTTGGAATATTTGGCCATGGTGAATATCCTAGCAGTTAAATAAAATCAATTAGCGAATGTATTTTGTAGATCTGTTTTGAGCGTTTAAACCCTATCACTCTCAAACAAATACAATTATTTAAGATATATTGTCTACATTTTCAGAAAAAATAGTTAAGTATAATGTGATGAATATCAAATTTCTTTTCTGCATATATGAAAACATTTAAATTATAAAATAAAGAGAAAACTGTTGAAAAGAAATAAGATTAATGAATGAATCTCTTATTTTATTTTATGTTGGATAACATAGAAAAGTTGAGGTCATATCTTCGTATGTATATATGAGATGTTCTTTATATTATTGTAAAGTTAAGAGAAAATTTTACAATTAATTTTTTAACTTTTTAAACTAAAATTTATTTTTGACTTTTTGACAAATGATGTGTTGTTTTGAAATACTTATGAAAATGATGTTAATTAATTTATGAATATTTATCAAAATGACGTTGTTTGACCATTTGATCCAAAGGTGTCAACTAGAGTAAGAGTTATTAAAATTGATAGTTTATGTAGACTTATTAGCAGTGACAGATCTTGACAAAAAATGTTTGAAGAAACAAAAAAATAAAATAGATTATATATATTTTGTTAAAAAGAAAATAAAATTTTGGGGGAAGCAAAAGCATAAAATAAATATACTACAACAATAATTATAATTCTTTTAAAAATATACATATATATATATAAATTTATTAAAAGAGGAAAAAAGTTTGGAGGGGAGGGGCATGACTACCTCCGCTTCTAAGAAAGATCATTCATTGCTCATTAGAACTAAGTAAACTCAACTTGAAGGATTGTGACAATTTAATTCATTAAAAATATATTTATAAATAACATATAAAATTAAAATTTTTTAATACATAATAAGTTCAAATCTACCAAATCTAAATTACTCTAAATAAATATAAATTAGAATCAAAACACCTAAAATTTCAAAACTTTTTTAGATATAAAAACAAATTATATTAAAAACGTTCAGAATTACAAAGTCAACACAAGAAAAATCACCTAAAAAATTTGTTAAAAGATTTACTTTAATTTTACCAAATTTATTCTTATTTAAGTGAGTTTACTTTCTTTTCAATTCTATATGCAATAATTAACTCATTAATGGCTTGTTAGGAGTTATATGGTGATTTCGATGACTTCGAGAGGGCAAATTTTGAATAGGATGGACCAACCACAAAGGTGCATGTGCTCCTTTGAAAGTCGCGTCTTGTCCATTGCAAAAGGAAGAATCTCGATTCAAGTGGGTTTTGATGGAAGAAAATAAAGCAGATAATGATATGTATACACCTCTTTATTTTATATATCTTATTAACGCATCTTATTTCTTTTTATCTTTCTCATCCTATACTTGTATATTCTCTCTTTTTCTTTTTTCTCACCAGGTTTGTACATGTATCATTTTTCAAATCAAGCAATTGCATCAGAGACTTCATCTGCTTGTGAGTTTAGTTTGCGTTTGTGTCTATATTTGCTTTTGTGTTTTGATTTCTTTTTGTGCCATGATGAAGGTTGGGATAGCTACGATACTTTATTGTGGCTGGTGTTCCAATGCTACATCTTCACCCTGGAGCCCGTCGTGGGTACAGGCCACGGATGAGCCTTTGGAGCTGGCGTATGGAAAATGCTTTCATGGTTGGCGCATCCCACGTGTAATGCCATGCAAGAAAGCTCATGCATGTTGGCACACTCTTGGTCAAAATGTCTAACAACATCATTTTGTTAAATATTACACTGCCCCATTCTCGTAATTAGCTTTTAAAACTACATTACATTTGTAAAAAAAAAAAAACCATTGACCTTCCTCTTAAGAAAAAATAGTCCAGATAGAAGATCCACATTGGAGATTTATGAAGATATATAACAAAACTCAACCGTTGGATTAAGTTATCAAATGTTTCTCGAGTGAAGTCTAAAGACATGATGCTAAAGTAAAGAGACAAAAGAAAGTTTGTCAGTTTAAATTTTTCTATTAATCCATTAACCTTTAATATTTGACCTGTAAAAAAAAATTATAGGTATTTATATATATTACTCTCCAGCATCTCATTATTCACATACTTAGACTAAGATTTCAAGATATATATTAGATGCAATATCAAGGCAGACAATCATCAACATTCGGAAAAATGCTTGCATCGTAATGAAGAACCATTTCTCAAGATCTATTCCTTCTAAAATTGAAACATTCTAGAAGATTTACATCAACACATGCGTGATGCATGCTGATGTTCAACTTGCGAATGAAACAAAGATTTCAAAAGTTTAACTTTTGAAATATCGTAAAAAAAATGTTAAAGATAAACTCAGCAAAATATCAATAAGATGAATAAAGAGAAAAGGCAAAAAGTTGGCAAAAAAAAATTCTAACTGTAGAAAATTACTCCAACAACAGAGCTCCTACCCATTAGAAATTCAAATAAATATTTTCCCCAACATATATAAAGCCAAGAAACAGTTTTTTAAAGGAGATTCGATGGGACCATCTCGTTCAAGTGCAAAAAAAAAATCCTGTTGATCGTACACTGAACAATTTGTTCATATATTTTGTGTCGCACTTTATCGGTTCGGTTGATCAGGTTATATTTAATTTTTTTTGCTTTGATTGAGCGTTAGTTTAGACTCAAACCTCAAAATTAGAGAAAGTCATTGATTAACGTAAGTATAACTTTTTAATATTTACAACTTTAAGACATCAGATTCTTCTTTACCAACAACACTATTTTTTTTATTGGAAAGGTTTACCATACTATTACCTTATTATCATCACTTAATTATTTAAATATTATAGAATTTATGATTTATTATGTTATTGAAATGTTGAATTAGTATTATAGATATTTTATTATTATTTTTATATAAGGTAAGCTTTTGAAAGTCTATGACTCGAATTACAAGTTGAGTTATAAAACTTTTACAAATTTATAATCTACTAGAATCATGTGTTTGATAATGTTATATTAGTATGGATGAAGTTAAAAAGCCTAGATATATAGGCTTCATTTAAAGAAAATACTACGGTATACTTATAGTAGAGGATTGATGATAGTGTGTATATGCTTGGAGAGTCTGATTTGAGAATACTCCTGGTCTAATCAAGTTCATTACCATGAAATCCTGACTCAGTGATGAGGACACTAGAGTTAACTTTGAATATTTGGGACTTGGGAGTGAATCAAGATAAATTGGCTGTGCGCTGATATCCTTATTTCTATTTCATCTGTTTTTGAACTGACATTCTTGTTTTATAACTTGCTGATTAAATTTCAGAATGTAAGTCTTTCTCCGCATATTTAGCGTGATACACTACCCACAGTCCAAAAGGTGTATCATATGAAGCAATATAATTAGCAGGAGTAGTAGGACATGCAAATGGAAAATATGAGAGGTTATTGGTTCAATTATAGAATAAAAATAGAAAGAAAGAAGGTGAACTTATAATTTCTATATACTGACTATAAGTATATATATATATATATATATATATATATATATATATATATATATATATATATATATATATATAATTATTAGTTAAAAATTTCAACTCAACTCCTTGATGGCACAGGAATGTGAAAAACTTGTTATTAACTTTCGGATTCAGCATTATTGCATTTTGGTACAATTGGTATAGAACACCTTTTGGTGGACATAATTTTGGATGGATTAACATAAAACAAATCTATTGAGCCCCCATTTCTTACTGTGACTCTTAAATAATAAAGCCAACATTTTTCAGGAGTCAGGATTTTAATTTCCACAATGCTTTCTTGTGCATGAATTGTAATATAATGACCAGTTAACTACCAAATAGCATGTTGTACGCTCAATGGCGAGTGAAGAAGGGTGGAGAGAGAGGTAAGGGGAGGAGATGGTATCGTGGGAGTGATGGAATCAGTCAGGCGAAGAGGTTAACTGAAAAAGAGACGAACTGGCCAGACAGAGGAGGACTAATCTCGTTTTTTTTCACACATTTCCTTGATGAATACAAGGCGGGGGAGATGTGGAAAATTTTTAGAAGGTACGGGAATGTTAAGGAGGTTTACATTCCAAACAAAATGGACAAAAATGGAAGGAGGTTTGGTTTTGTGAGATTTAAAGGGGTGGAGGATGCGCACCTGCTAGGGATAAAACTGGACAACATATTCATTGGGAATGAGAAGATATGGGTCAATCAGCCCAGGTTTGAAAAAAGAATGAATCAAATCATGATTGGGGAAAAGATGGAGTATACGGGAAGGATGAGTGTAGTTCCAAGGAAACCAAAACCTAATGACAAAATCATAGGAAAGCAGAATCTAAGCAATAGAATGTCCTATGCAAAGGTGGTAGGCTCCTTTGTAGAGCGGCTGAATAAGGGGAAGGAGGGGATCAGGCAGGGTAACCAGCAGAGCAGAGGGGGAAGCCAAACGGAAAAAACGAGTGGGGTTTTGGTGTTCAAATCTGAGGAGGAGGAAGTGATGAGGCTGAAGACAGCATATATGGGTGAGGTGCTAGGCCAAGGAACAACGTTTAGGACACAACAGTTTCTGGCTGAACAGGGAATATATGATGTAAAAGCCATTCCGATGGGAGGGAGTAAGGTGCTTCTAGAAGAAGGCGACGTGCAGATGTTGAAACAGGCGGTAGAAAGTGGTCAGGAATGGATAAAAGCTTGGTTTCATCTGATACACAGGTGGGAACCAGGGAGTGTAGATACGGAGAGAAGGGTATGGGTGGGTTGTTATGGAGTCCCGCTTCACGTGTGGGGTGAAAAGTTCTTTCGGACCCTCATGGCTCCTTATGGTGAGTTGGTGCGAATCGATGCCGGGACGACTAGGAAGGAGAGGTTCGACGTGGCCCGGATGCTTATATCCCGGAAGGCTTTTGAGCCCATACAAGAGGTGGTGAAAGTTGCTGTAGATGACCATCTTTTTCATATAAAGGTGGCGGAGGAAGGTGATGAATGGCACAAGGTGATGAGTAATGACTGCTACTCGGAGTCCGGTTCTGATATGAGTTCGTGTATGGGTGAAGGGGAGTTTGACGAGTCTTTTGTGGCGGAGCAGCTGCTGGCGGAGTTGAAAGAGGAGATATTTGGCTGGCGGTGGGGTTTGGTCCAAGAAGAGGGAATCGGAGGGCAGAACGGGGAATTTTTCGATGAACAATCACATAATGGTACCCGTGGTGCCGGTAGCCGCCGCGCCGGAGTAAGAGTAAGAGAAGACAGGCGCGACGAGGAAGGAGACGCTTTGCCGGAAGGGGAAAGGAGGGACAGGAAGGAAGGGGGCGGATAGACGAATGAAACACCGAAAAAGGAAAAATGTCGTGTAAATGGAGAAACCGGCGGAAAAACGGGTGATAAAGCAGATCTCGGAGAATGTGTACCTGACAGCGAGAAAAGCGACTGGCGATGTGACGGGTGGTCAGGCGGCGTGTCGCATCAGCGGGCAGACAGCCCGGCCAATCACAGTGAGACACGTGGCCTCGAGGAAGGAAGTCAACGACAATGGCTGACGTAGCACGCGAATCAAGGAACGGACGCTGACTTGGTAGGCCCCGCTGGTTGACACGCACCCAACCAGAACGCGACACTTGGCCATGGGGACCGAGGTCAAGGTCAAGGGCAACGGCTATTTCAGCACGAGATTCGAGGTACCGACACTGACGCTGTGGGCCCCGCTGGTCGCTGCACATCCACTCAGATTGCGCCACGTGGCTTCTGACAAAACACACTGCCCGAGTGGTCCCATCAGCGCAAAACACGAGCCTGCACATCTGCGGCTGTGGGTCCCGCGCATCGCTGCGTGCAGATAACGCACGCGGACCGAGACGCACGTCGTGTCGCCGTGGACACGCGTCACGCGGGACCTGACGACCTGGGCCGGTTCGGACAGGTAGGTTGGGCCGAAAATAACACTATTCACTGGCCCATTCTCTCGGTGGAGGGGTGCAAAAAGAAACAGCGAGGTGAAAATGTTTCGAAATCAGATTCAGATGGAAATACGACAGGGTTTGACGGCATAAAAATATATTCGGGCAATGGACTGGCCGGATATGATATTCAGATAAGCAGTTCCAATGTTCAACAAACACATCCTGACTCGGAGATAAGTAGATTAGAGGAGAACGATGAAAGTATCAGAAAAAAAGATAGTGCCAAAGACGAGTCACAGTTCAATAACGGTGAAGTTGATAGTCACAAGGCAGAGTCAAGTGCTACAAAGATTTACAATTGCAAGCAATGGGAGTGGGTGGGGGAGAAAGAAATGTCATGGGGAGGGAAGGGGAACAGGCAGATGGTTAGTACTTGGAGGCAGGTTCGAAGGCATAGTGTAGATAGGAGTGACCTCCAATTGTGTAATTAGGAGGGAGACGAGGAGCAATCAAGCCAAAAGAAAGAAGGAGAAGGTAGTGAGATGCAAAATATGTGGGCAGCAATGAAAGTAATAGGTATTACTGGGGAGCAATCTGATGCGGTATATATAGCAGAATTACAAAAAATGGAAGACAGAGATAAGGCGGAAAAGGAAAAGAGGGGGAGGAGGGAACAAGGGGTAGTCTAAATGAAGCTTCTATCATTGAATGTGAGGGGTTTTAGGGAGCGGGTGAAAAGGAGGAGAATCAAGAGGATGGTAGTAGGGAATCAAATCGACATATGTTTGTTTCAGGAAACAAAATGCTCTAATTTGATGGACTGGGAGATAAAGGAGATTTGGGGAAGAGATGAATGTGATTGGAGAATACTCCCATCAATGGGGCTGAGTGGGGGTTGTGTCACAATTTGGAGGAAAGAGCTGCTAGAGGTGGTGTGTCAAATCCAAGGGGAGGGTTTTTTAGGTGTAGCCTTTAAAGGGAAGACCTCAGACGCGGTCAACTGTGTGGTCAACGTTTATGCTCCATGCACATTGGAAGGAAAGAGAAAGATATGGACCGACTTAATGATGACTACAAAAGGGGTCCCAAATGTAAGATGGGTAGTTGGTGGTGATTTTAATGCGGTCACCGGAAGGAGTGAAGTGATAGGAAGATCGGCGTACCACTCAAGGAGGGAGATGGAGGAATTTCAATTCTTCATTCAACAGATGGGACTGGTAGACATTCCAGTCATTGGAAAAGGAGTCACATGGATTTCACCAGATGAGCAGTCAGCAAGCAGATTAGACAAGTTCCTTTTCTCACCCGCGCTGATGGATGAGTGGGGAATTTCTGCATAGAGGGTAGGCTCGAGGGAGTTCTCTGACCATTGCTGGATCAGCACCATCGATAATAAGCAGAATTGGGGACCTAAGCCATTCAAGTTTTTTGATTATTGGTTGGAACAGGCCTCCTTTGGAGAGTTGATAACAGAAAGGTGGAATCTGATTCAGGTTTCAGGATGGCAGATGTATCAGTTGGCAAGGAAGTTAAAGGCCATTAAAGTAAACATAAAAAAGTGGTCTGACGACGTGTGGAAAAAAGATGTCAACTTTCTGGCCGAACGGGTTCGGGGGATGGAAGAGGTTGACCAACTGTTACTGGCAGGCGTACAAGTGGATGATAGAGCCAGGCAGGACCTCCTGACAGAATACTGGTCCAAAGCAAGGGTTATGGAACATGCATTGACACAGAAATCAAGGGTGAAATGGGCTATCAATGGACACAATAATTCCAGGTACTTCCATAATTGTTTTAAGTCGAGATGTCAGGCAAACTCCTTGCTGGCAGTCTAATCAGACTCAGGGTGGTTGGAAAGTGTGTCTGATATAAGAGCCAAAGTATTAGAACACTTTTCAGGGAATTTCCAAGAGAGATGGGAGGATCGACCAACCATAGACCGAGTGCCTATTGCTCAGATATCAAAACAGCAAAGGCATGAGTTGGATGAGCCTTTTCTAGAGGAGGAGATTAAGGCGGCTGTGTGGGCATGTGAAGGAGGGAAAAGCCCCGGGCCCGATGGTTTTGGAATGAATTTTTATAGATCATGTTGGGAAGTAATTGGGGCAGATGTGGTTAAGGCAGTACAGGAGTTTCATGGGTCTGGGATTTTACCGAGAGGGATAAGCTCTTCTTTTATTGCTCTCATTCCAAAGGTGGCTCGACCAGCAGGTTTAAGCCAGTACCGGCCTATCTCTCTAATATCGAGTGTGCAAAAGATTATCTCGAAGTTACTTTCTGAGAGGTTGAAAAAAGTGTTGGTGGGCCTAATATCGGCCTCTCAGACGGCTTTTTTGTCTAGCAGATCAATCTTGGATGGAGTAGTCGTGGCAAATGAGCTTCTGGATTGGGCAAAAAGGAGACGACACCCGTGCTTCTTGTTCAAGGTGGATTTTGAGAAGGCTTATAACTCGGTCAACTGGAATTTTCTGGATTATATGCTGGGTAGAATGGGGTTTGGAAGGAGATGGAGATTGTGGATGAGTGCTATAGTCCGGAATAGCTATGTGTCAATCCTAGTAAACGGATGTCCGACTCCAGAGTTTAAACCAGCGAGAGGGTTGAAGCAGGGAGATCCGCTATCGCCTTTCCTGTTTTTGATAGTGGCCGAAGCATTACCAGCACTGTATACAACAACAATCCAAAAAGGTCTGTACAAAGAACTAATGGTGTAAGAGGATGTCAAGTATTCAGTGCTACAGTATGCGGATGATGTCATAATGATGGGTGAAGCGGACTTGCAATCGGTATGGCATTTGAAGGTAATTCTAAGGGGGTTTGAAATGGTGTCAGGATTAAAGGTAAATTTTAGTAAGAGCAGTTTCTATGGTCTAAATGTGTCGGAATCCTTCACATTGGCGGCCACTGGAATGCTAAACTGTAATGGTGGATCACTACCGTTCAAATTCTTAGGGATACCGGTGGGAGTCAACCCTAAGAGGGAACAACTTTGGAAGCCAGTTATTGATCAGTTCAAGAGGCGGTTGTCAGGGTGGAAGGCAAGGAGTATGACTTTTGCTGGGAGGTTGGTATTATTGAACTCTGTGTTAACTTTGCTTCCTCTGTACTTGTTATCATTTTATAAGGCTCCCAAGTCAGTGCTGAAGACACTCAAGAGGATGCAACGTACTTTCTTATGGGGTGGTAATGATAGTCAGTCAAAAATTGCATGGGTGAAATGGGAAAAAGTCTGTAGACCAAAAGATGAGGGAGGGCTAGGAGTGAAGTGTCTGGAGAAATTCAATTTGAGCTTGTTGGCAAAATGGAGGTGGAGAATATTAACAGATGAGGCGGCTATTTGGGGACCCTTGTTGAGAAGTCGGTACAGGAAGGTAGAGGGTTTTGTGGTGAGGCCCACGTCTTTTGGCCAAACATCGCAGTGGTGGAAAGACATATGGGCCATTGATGGACCAAATGCGACCTTGCCTGGATGGTTCAACACGCGAATTAACAGGATAGTAAGGTCTGGAGGGGGAACGTTCTTTTGGGAGCAGAGGTGGTTGGGAGAGACAGCCTTCAGTGAACTTTTCCCTAGATTGTATACTTTGACAGAGGATAAGTTTATTACTATTAAGGACAAGCGCGATACAGGAGGCCATCTATCATCATGGAAATGGGTCTGGCGGAGGGAGTTATTCGTCTGGAAGAAGCAATTGCTTCTGGCTTTACAGGAGGCGGTAAGTGAAGTCGTATTGGTCGAGTGGGATTTAGATGTGTGGGGATGGAATTCAGGAGAGGGGGGGGATACTCAGTGGCCGAAGGATATAAGGTGTTGAATGAAGGAGTATCTGATATAGGAATCAACTTTGTCGACTCCCAGGATCTACGTAGGCTGTGGAAGCAGAAGCTGTCGTCAAAGGTACTGTTGTTCTCCTAGAGATTGCTAAGGGACAGATTACCCACTGTTGAAAACTTGCTGAGGAGAGGGATTCAGGAACCGGTGCTCAATTCTGTCTGTGTGTTTTGTAATAATGGGATAGAGACTAAGGATCATTTATTTTTACAATGCCCGATTATTCAAAGGTTGTGGTATAAAGTTCTCAGCTGGGTAGGGGTACCGGCACCATTGCCGGAGGATCTGAATCAACTGTTCCTATTATCCTCTGCCTGGGTGGTGGGAAAGAGGAAGGAAAAGTACAGGTATGTCTTCTGGACTTCAGTATGTTGGACTATTTGGTTATCAAGGAATGAAGTTATTTTCAAAGGACCAATGCCGAATCCCTTGATATGTTAATGTCCATAAAAATGTTTTCTTGGAAATGATTGTTGTACTTTTTTTGTTTCAAGGCAGGGTGGGTATTTTCTGACTAGTGCTTCCAACCGAGATTATCTATGCTGAATATTAAATAGATTTATAGGTTACGTGGGTATTGTAATACTATACTATTTGTACATCAGGTTGAAACGTTGTGTTTCAGCTTCCTATAATAGAATAAAATTTTGCTGTTCAAAAAAAAAAAAACCAAACAGCATGTTGTATTGACTACCTTTATCAAACAACAATACAACGTTTATTGCACTAGCTTCAGGGTTCCTTTAATTCAGGTTGTGTTGGGTCAAGTTTAGTCAAATCCAAAATCCGACCCAATCACAATTTATTAGATTAAATTGAATTAAATTTTTGTTTTTTTCTCATTAAACCCAACCAAACCAACTTGTCATTAAACAAGTTAAGTTGAGTTAATTAGGTCATATTTTAAAAAAATATCTTTTTAAATCATAAATTAAATGTTTAGAACCTTTTTTTATATATTTTTTAAGATATTTCTTTAAAAGAATAGAATATATTATTGTTGTAATATAAAAATAAATAATAAACTATTGACTCTGGTCGTGTGAAAAACCAATTTTCAGAAGAGTTTAAACTATTGACTAAAAACTTATTTAGTTTTTTATCTACCATTAAACATTAATTAGTTAGAGTGAGGATATACTCTTACCGGACATAATGTTTGCCTTAATGTGTAACAATCTCGACCCGAGAATTATCAATTAAACTATTAAAAATATTTTTTAATTTAAAATAATAAATAATAATAATATAATATTATCGGGTTAAGTTGGATGAAGTCTCGGATTCAACCCACCGAACTTATCATCCAACCCACAAAGGATTGAGTTTGGATTTACTCATCACCTAATCTAAAAAAAATCCGTTGATTTGGGTTCACTCATAATGCAACATAACTTTGAGTGGCAGCGTAATCTAAAAGCGTCTTTTAGTATGGAAAAGGACGAGCTTAATTCTAGCTCATCTCTCCTTCCGCAACACTAATGAGATTTATAGAAAACATTAAAGAAAGTTAAAAAGTCTCAATAAAGGGGAAGCAATCTCAACTTATGATCCCATCTTCCAGGTCACAGCAAAATTTTTACCTACAGGGATATTCAAGCCCTTCAACCGTACCATCAATATCTTATCTCCTTCTCCCTGCGCCTGCCCATACAAGTACTTTTGTTGAGTTGTACTAACTTGCTCATTTGACACACTCATTGGTGGTTCTCCATCAATCTCAATTTTAGGTAGTGCTCCATTTCGGTTTAATCCCAACACATTTATTGTGTCAATAACCCAACCTTTATCTAAAGCAAACCTGCCCTCTTGAACTTCTGACCAAACTTTCACGCTTCCTTCTTTGACAGTTGCATGGAAATCAATGTAGGTTGAATAGCCATTTCCAAGCTTCATTTCTGGCAGCTCATCATTATCAAGGAATAGGTTCCCTTTGGCTTCTCCTTCAGTTGCACCAGCAGGGAAGGACACAATGAGGCTGAAGGGTGTCATCCTAGCTTCCTTAGATACCATTCCTCCCTGTTGCATTGGAAGAATTGTATTCTGATACAAATGCACATTGACCACATGCAAAGGTGCATCAAGGGTAACATAGTTTCCATCTTTGGAAACAATGGTCTGTGTTAAATCAAACAAACTATACCAGGTTCCAGGAGGGAAGAGTGCAGACACTTGTGTTTTTCCTTGCTCAAGCACAGGGGAAATCATTAGACTGCTCCCTAATAAGAACTGAGTGCTGAGGCCATAACATTCAGTGTATGTTGGAAAAGAGAAGAAAAGAGGCCTTGCAATTGGGGCTCCACTAATATGTGCCTCATAGTTCAAGGTGTACAGATATGGGAGGAGCTTATACCTCATACCTAAAGCATTTCTAGCAGACTCAGCTACTGATTCCCATTGGTAAAGCTCCTGTCTAGGGGAGTAGTAGTTTGCATGATCCCTTGAGAAAGGGTAGAAGGCACCAACTTCAATCCACCGATTGCAAAGCTCTTCAGTGGGTGCTGGATAGAAACCACATATATCTGAACCAACCATTGGCACCCCAAATATTCCAAAATTGAGCATTGTGGATATTGAGTACCTTAAGTCCTCCCATGTGCCTTTGTTATCACCAGTCCAGTGTGCAGCATATTGGCCTGAACCCACAAAAGTGGAGCGGGACAAAATGAAAGGCCGTTTTCCTTGAAGCCCTTGAAGGGCCTTGTGAGTAGCAATGGCTTGAGAGAAACCGTAAAGGCTGTGAACATCATACTCCAAAACACCATTATAATGCACTGCACTAGTGGCTATAGTTTTGAAACCTATTGGAGCCTGTACTCCTGAAGCGTTAATTTTGTAGGGAGGATCATCCCACCGTGTGCTCGTGATGTTTTTGCAATCTAAGCAACATATCCACCCAGGTCCTGTTCCACTTGGGCACACCTTTCCCTTAGGAATTGTGCACTTTCCAGAGCAGAAATTTGAAGCTTCATTCATATCAATCCATAGGCCATCAACAGGGACTAGTTCATGGAAGCGACGGATCTCATCAGCCCACCAGGAAACTGTTTTTGGATTGAGAAAATCTGGAAAATACACTGCTCCTGGCCAAACTTGAGCCAAGAAGGGTTCACCTTCATACTTGATAAAAACATCATTAGCCATACCCCTTTGATATACACCATAACTGGAGTTAACAGCAATTCCTGGATCAATGATTACAATGTATTTCATGCCAATGTTATGTATTCTGTCCAGGAAGTTTAAAAGCTTGGAATGAGGGTAGTTAATTGGATTCAGTGTGAAGTCCTTGTGGCCATCCATGTGATCATCATCATTCCATATCACATCAAGTGGAATTTTAGCCTTCTTGTAATTCTCGACAACATCTTCTACTACAGATAGGTTGTGATAGCCCCATCTGCATTGGTGGAATCCTATAATTATATTTACACCAAATAAAATAAGTTAGCATGTTAGTGAAGTACCTACTTCCAAACGAAATATGTTCATATAAATGATAGTTCTGGCAGACAAGCATGAAACATTATATTTGGGAAGGTAAACATAATGGTCAATGCTACCCACCCATAATTTAATTGCCAAATGCCAAATAATGTGGAAAAGTAAGTAATACGGAAAAAAAAACCCTGAAAAGAATATTTACCTTAAAAAATTCAAAATGAAATGCTCGAATAGAGTTGCAACACAAAATCTTTTGCTATTTTCATCCAATTCGTGCTCTCCTCATTATTATATGTATAGATTATGCATTGATATTTTGATACAAATTTATAAGTGCCTGCCCTGTCATCATGATAAATTACTTTATATTCAATAGACCTACCGATATTATTTCCCATAATCGAAGGCTAACCTTTTTTACTAGACAGGCAATACTTTTTTATACTGAAACGGATATACTACCACGCTCTATAAAAAGAGAGAGAGAAAGAAAGGACGACAAAATGATAGGTAATAGTGCGTAGTACATAATACAGAAATAGTTCTTGAAAATGACCTACAAATTGCTTTATATATAATACATGCAGGTCATAAACCCGAGTTTCTTGACAAGATTTACGAGTTAATATTATATATTTTTACTTTGCTAAGTAGTACTCCACATGGTGATGATGGGACAAGGTTTTTTGTTATTTTGTTAATTAGTATAGAATGTTCTGTGCGAAAAAGTATTAATAAAACGCTCGACCTCTGATTCTGTTGATACAACATTTTGTCAAATTTCGTTGCATCGTGTTCAGGATTTATCTTTTATTTTATGAATGGTTAAGTTTCCAACTTTATGTATGGCCATATCCGTTCATGTGGATCTAAAAGACAATATTAAAATTAAAATAAAACCAAAAAGCTTTCCCGGTATATACATAAAACAAATAGATTAAGAATTAAGAAAGAAATTAAAATAATTTTACGGACCTAACTTTCTATATACTAAAGAAAGAAAAACATCCCTATGATTCAATGTCACAGATATGGTTAAGCAAAAACCAGAAAATTGGAAAACCATGACATTACATTCTCAAATGCATAATGCACACCAAGGATTTGCTCCCCCGTAATGAAACACGTAAAGGAGCTCATTGAATTTAGAATCAGAGTAGAAAACATTAGTTAGTTTCCCTTTGTCCGAGGCAAGAACTATTTGGTGAGTTATGATTATTGCCTCACACATGGCTAAGCCACACTTTTCTCAATTCATTATTCCTCTGTCTATACCTTTGGGAGTGTCTGTGTGGAACCCAAATGACTAATGCAATGTGCATTGCATTATATAATGATAAGACAGACAATAAGAGAGAATGAAAATAGAAGCATACCAAAGGCCCAGTAAGGCATTGGAGCTGGTCTGCCAATTAAGGAAGTGTACTGATCAACAACATTTAGAGGCGTGGGTCCAGTAAAGAAGTAAAAATCGAGCACCCCTCCAATAATCTTGTACGTGAGAGACGTTCCTCGGTAGAACACATCCATTCCATTGCTATTCAGCAACAGAACACCATGTGCATAAGGTTTGCCACCTTTCTTTCTTAGATCCATGTACATGGGGTGTGCCCCATATAAATCAGTGTTGAGATTAATGGCTGATACGTCAGTGGTATACAAAGTGTAAGGGTCATTGGGATACAGCTTAATCCCGTGTGCCTGTGTGTTCTCTCCCAAACCATACAAAGAAGCATCTTTGGGCAATTTGGTAGAGATTTCCAAGTACTGGTCCTTGAAGACCAACGTGTTAAACTCATTACAATTTGAGTCAAACAGGGTATCTCCATTTGACTTCCTTTTCACAGCAAAGCTAAATGGGTCAGCAGTGTAGCTGAAGACAAGTTCAGAGCCAGAGTACTCTGTCTCTGATACTGATATTAGGTTCTGCTTCCTCGACAACACAATGTTTTGCTTCAGAACTGGTGGTTGATCCCTTGGCAAAAGGTTGTAAGGAACCTCCCACCTTTTTTTCTTTGCGTCTGTGATGTGTATCCTCAAACGGTTCTCAGTCTCGTGCCTGCAAAATATAGAAAAATGAAGAATGAGTTTCTCTTGGGGAGCTTGGAGGATTACTTTTACTTAGAAGAGTTAACAAGATACTAGAATACTACATCTACATGTCCCTCTAAAACCTTATTTAGTCACATTATGTATATGAGCAAGTTGTAGTAAAGGTGGGACTAAACATGCAAGGAGAAAATGTGAAAGCATGAGTTACTTGACATAGAAGCGTAAAAGTGGAATGTCAGGGCCATAGAGATTGTTGTTGTGCTTAACATGGAGGAGTCCCAAGAGGGCACCATCAGGGGTATCTTTAATGGTTAAAAGACGGTAGCCCTGGGCAAATTTTTGAGAAGAAGTAGTTTCTTCAGCAGCAACATTTAGAAAGCAAGTAAGAAGAAGGGCGGAAAGAAAGAGAGTAACAGAGGAATCCATAGCTCACTCTAGAGAGTAGAGAGTATAGAGTATAGAGTAGAGTGTGGCACCGTGAACTGCTTTTGGAGGCTTCTTATGGATGACATAACATTAATGTATATAACAAACTAGTTCGTTGTGTAGTGCTGCGATGTTTGTCTTCATCGAGAGGGTAATTACTAATTAGTGAGCGATTCATCGGATCCATTACGCGTGCCTCTGGTGGAGTGTGGTCCCACTTTGCATCACTCATTATTTTGTTGCTTTAGTGTAAAGTCATAGACTTGGCAGTGAGTGAGGTGCGAGGGTAGGCAAAAGAAACTAGATGGTTTTTTTTATGAGTTGACATCTTAAAAGCTTTTTGGTTTACTTTCTGATATGAGCAACTCCTTACAGTTATTTGTGTTATTCGATAACCGCACATGGGAAGATCCTGAGTAAAAGTTGTCCATATTTAATAGTACATGTCAATGGATGGTGTTGATTTTCTTTCCACTCCTCATTTAATATTTAATAGTCACACTAAAATGTACCACAAAATTCCCCATGCTTCCAATATCCATTTGTTTTTAGTGAATTTAACCTCTCAAGGTGCTTGTTGGGGAACCCGTGAAGGGTAGTGTGTCATTTATCTGTAGAAATTAAAATACTTAAAATTGAAAAATAAAAATCTCAGTTATATGTAGAATCTGAATTTCCGAAGCTGTCATTTATCATCCATATTTACATATCAGTGGCGTCCCTTGGAGTCAATTGATTATTCCTTGTTGTTATTGTTATCGGTAAAAAGCATCTGCTTTATTTTTTTTGTTCGTTTACGCAAGTTGACAGTATGAGTACTTTTAAAAATGGTCATCCTAAAAATAGGAGTTTTCCCGCCCAAAATATATCTGATTCCGATCGTCAAGTATTTTATGGTCGTGAATTATTGTCTAAGATAATAAGGAGCCACAATTCTTCTAAGACAACTTATAACCATTAACGAAACAATGAGTATATTTAATTTTCATAAATGAAGTTTGCAAGTCACGCTACTCTTAATGAATGCCAACGGTTGTTTAGCTGTCTCTTTATAAGTTGGTTTTGGAATCTCATCTAATGGTTAAAATTTTTAGTATTTTATATTTTTTATTATAAAATTAATTAGTGTGGTTAAGATTTTATGAAGTCATTTATGTAACCGTAGCAAATTCATTTTCTTATAAGTCATACAAATTTTTACAGATAATTACACATGATCGGACATATAAAAACTAATATAACAAGAATATTTCATTTTGGTGTAAACATTTGATTGAATTCTTTTATCTTCAAATAACTACTAAAAACTTAACTACTAATCATATATTTTATTTTATTTTATTTTTAATTTTCATATTTTATTTCTTTTTTTTTTTCTATTTTTCATTTAAAAATAGAACGAGAGGCACAAAGTGTCTCTCCCTAGTATATATAAAGTCAATTTGATTTTGTACCAAAAAAAACTTCAAAAAGTTACAAAATATGTGATTGGTTAAGAATTTGAAAGTGTGATATGCAATTTCATAAAAATATTACTTTAATAATAATGATTAAAAATTACCTCATCTTTTTTAAAAAAGCCGCTCCACCAGTGTGTTGGCCGAAGTTACAAATAAAGAATTATTAAAACTATGATTAAAATACATAATATAGTAATTGCTATTGTAATACTTTTTAATATATTTTTTTAACTAAAAAATTTTAATTATCTATAGAAGTGGGACGGGTACAAGTAGTAGTTACTCATCACTGGATTGACTACAAATTACTTGTCATCACTTAAAACCTTTGAGTCCTTTATAAAAAATACCCGCAGATTTTTTTAAATACTTGTGGGTATTTATGGGTATCCACAATATTTTTAAAAATTATCTTTTTTTTTTGTACATGAAGTTTTATCAAACAGATAATTTGTTTGTTGAAAAATATAGAAATAAAATTATACTGTGTTTTACAAGATTAATATATAAAAAATATTTAATACAATTTTTTTTGCATTACTAAAATTTTCATAAAATATAATTCTATTCATTATGCATTTTTTAAAAAACTAATATCAATAACAATGAAATTTGATAAATAATATTTTAAGTTAATTGATTTATTCATAAAAATATTATCTTCTTCAAATTAAATATATATAATATTTTATTTTAGCGGATACTCACAAGTATGTATATTAATACTATAATACTCATGCTCATGCCTATTAAGGAACAAATAGAAAATACTTGTACCCGTGGTGATGAGTACACATTTGAATTATTCATGCAAATATTTTATGAGTTTTATACGCGAGTATCCATGGACACAAATGTATTCGTCATCCCTACTTATCCAGATCCCATTTAAAAAAAAAGAAGAAAGAAAAGAGTTTTTTTTTCTTGTATTTATCTTATCGTTTTATTGTGGAACGGTCCCCGGACCTCCCAAAAAAACCTGCAGATTTTGCGGGTTAAGTCTACAAGCTCACGAGCATGACTCATAGTCCGTTTAAAGGGACAAATTTTTCATTTTGACTATTACTTTGTATTAATATTGTAACTTTTTTTTTATTGTACATTGTGATATTTTACACTTTTAGTATTAAAAATATTTACTATTTTAGATTATTATAAATAATTACATAATTTTTAGTATGATATATTATAGTTTAGTTAGTTTAAAAAATATTTAATTTTTTAATTATATGTGTATATATATGTGTGTGTATGTGCCCGCATAACAGTTCATTAAGTCTGCAGGCTTCATGAGTCAAATCTAAATGCTTAAAAAACCTCATTTATTTTAGCGAACAGGACTTATTCGACCCATTTAACGTGTGAGTTTCGCGGACCAAGCTTAAAACAATCGGATCAATGTTTTCTTTGTCTGTTTTCTATCTAAATCCAATTCTTGCTTTCTAAATTCTTATTTCGTTTTAGGCAATTGAAAACCCCTTATTTTCTTATTTTTGATAAGATCTAAATTATCTATGACTTGTATCTTCGAGAAATAACATAGGTTGTTCACTTGTTCTCTATATTGCAAAATTTGAAAAATGTAGTTTTTGTTTGAAATCGATTTCGACAATCTTTATCACCTACCCTATAATAACTTATGTATATTGAATCCCCACTTAACAATGTACAAAAACAAACCCATTGCGCAAATCATCAAACAATATGTAGGGATATTTTCCACCTTATAGGTCCTAAGTAGAGTTTTGCATCTACTACATCTACCTTGTAGGGATACTACTCCCTAAGTAGTATTGTGTTTACCTCGTTAACATAATATTCGACTATCTCCCCACCATTTTCTTGTCCACGTACTATTGTAGATTTAATCTCTGCATCTCTTACATTTGTAGTTGTTAACCACACCTGCCACCCTTACATCTAAAGAGGGGTGTGCGTCTACCTCCCAAGTAGAAAATGTATTTGCTTTCTATGTTTCACACAATGAAATGTTGCTTGGAGATTGTAAAAAAAAAAAAAAAAATTACAATTTATGTCTCTACTTTTTTATTTTTTTATATTTTGTCTCTCTATTTTAAATTGATATTGCATCCTTAATTTATATCTTTACTTGTGTTAAGCTATTGGTAAATTAGTGTTAACTATTAAGTGACAAACATTGACTAACATGTGGCAAAAATTTGACAATAATCTAATGATGTAACATATCCTAATTATTTTATTTAAAGACAATTTGAATAACAAAAAATAATTATAATTAATTAAATCACTTTTAAACCACAAAATTAGGACATGTCACATCATTAAATTACTGTCATCTGTTAATCAATGTTTGTGCTTTAACAGTCAATGCTAATCCATTAATTGTTCAAAGGATGGTTAGTTTAGTGAACTACTAATTAAAGTTTAGAAATTAAAATTATTTTGTTAGGCTATTTTGTTGGGTATTACACATTTATTCTTTTGACATGCAATTATACTTTGCGTCTCTTTTACCCAAAAATTTCACATTTTGTTTACTCAAAATCTTATAAGTATATTGTGGATATAATACTCCTATTGAGTATAATTTTGCATTATTGAAGTATTTATGAATTTTTGTTTCGACTAATTATCTACGTGCTTGCTCAATTGACATTTTATGACCATTGCCCTTTTATTTAAATTAAGTGCCTATGTGATCTCCAACTAGAAAATTTATGGATTTCATGATTGTCGTCGAATTTGCATAGTCAGTCATTTTCAGAAACTCAAATTAGTTGAATGACAAATATTGTAGAGTATTTATTGATCTAGCCTATACATAAATTATATTTGTTGTTGGACTATGATAAACACTTAGATACATGTGAATTATATTTTTTTGGCCTTTATAATTTTTTAGACTCAAATTAATACAATATTGAGAAAATGTATTGTAAATTCTCTGATCAAAGACTTAACTAAAGTTTTATAACTCATGGTTTGATTAAGTTATAATGTGTTAGATCAATGTGAGTGTAAAAAATCTCTTGTGAGATATGTATAAAGTAATATTATTTTAGTAACATATCTCTTATAATTTTTTGGATACTTAGACCATTGTAGTATCATTTATTAGATTACATTATTTGATATACATTATGAGAAATATTAGTTAACACGCATGATATATATCCCTATCAGATATTATTTTGTAGCTTTAAGATTGTTGTTTAATGTATGATTTATCTATAATTGTCATTCTATTTTAATGATTCATAATTTGATTATTGATTAATATAATCTAAGTGAGAGAATATTGGATATAATTGTGAATTAGTAATAATCAATTATCTTTTATTATTATCTAACAATTTAATATATGATTATTATCATATCTTATTATATATATATATATATATATATATATGTATATATATAATGACTATTTGAGTGTGATTATAATAAGATTGCTTCTATAATGGGTTATGTTAATCATAAAAAGTCTATTTAACAATCCCTGCTTACCTGTGAGATTATGAATTTGTTATTCTGTTAAGCAAAATTACACACATATTCTCTATAATAATCTTCTAGAAGGTTGGTAGGTTTTTTACGAGTTTTTATTGAACTTATATTGATCTCATCAGAAATTCAAAGAGACATTGCTTATGAAGAACAATGAACTCCAATTTAATATACACAGGTGCACAAATACTCTTCCTTCCTCCTCTTACATGTAATCTCCAACATAATATAATTTTGTACCTATTTATTTTATGATGATAATTTGTTCTTTTATAAGTTTAGATGATGCTTTTTTTTTTAATATAACACTTCTTCAAAAAAATGTTATATAAGTGGATATAGTGCTTCTGTAGATAAACGTTGTATAAATAGATATAGTGCTTCTTCAGATAAACGCTTAGTAAGTGGATATAATGCCTCTTCAGATAAACACTATACAAGTTTAGATAATGCTCGTTTCAAATGAATGTTGTATAAGTAGATATAGCACTAGTTTAAATAAGTGCTATATAGGTTTCTTTTTTTTTCATTTTTTAAATTGTTGGTTTCTTTCATCCATTTTTACCATAATTTTTTTACACCTGTAAAAAATAGTTTCAATTATAAGATAAATTGTACAAACATTGTTCTGTTTTAGACATAGGTACAAAATAATACTACAAATTCAGTAATTCTAAAACTATATAGAATGTTCATTTTCATTTTTTCAAATTAACTTGAATACAAGATTCCAAAAATCACAAAATATTGTACAATGATATATAAACATAATCAACACATAATATTAGGGAGTTTAGTGTAGTTTGATCATGACAAAAAATTTGGATAATTTTCTCTTCCAAATTCAACGAAAGGATGAGACTTATAATCTATAAGCATTTTTGTATTATATATTGGCACAAATCTTGAATAACTTCAATGATTTGATGGTCAAAATAGTATTTCTAGTTGCAATTAGGGAAATACTACAAAAACAAAAAAGTAAAATTAAAAATAAGTGACACAAAACTTAAGGAATAATATAAGAACTAGAATCACATACATCAATTGGAATAGTTCCTCCTTCACAATATTCAATTATTTCCTTCATATATTGACAAATATAATGACCACAATCATTGTTGTTAGGTTGCTTCGAACACTAAGAAAATATGCAAATATAAGTATAACAAAATATTAATATTAGGAATTGATTCTTACATAACAAATGTAATTCTACTAAGTACACCTCCATATTGCTAAGTTAACCTTCATTTTCATTAAATTTTGAATTAAAAAGGGTTGACTTAGGAAAACAAGGGTTGCATATACGAAAATCTAAAAATAAAAAAAAGAAGAACCAACCACCGCTTTTCACCAATTCTTGATCGGTTTTTTGGTTTCAAACTGGTTCTTTGCCTGACCAGTTTTTTGCATTAACCGAATTATTTACCAGACCAGTTCACTAGTCTTAAGGTCAAACTGATTGGTCCTGTCTGATCTTCAAAACATAGATGAATAATGTATAACGATGAAAAAATTTCATGCAATCAAAGACTCAAAGTATAATTTAAAAAAAATTGAATTAATGATCAGATTCTCCCTATAGTTATTTAACGTTACAAAGAATAAAACTTAAACTTGACTCATCTAATTAAGCTAGAAGACATCCCTCTAATATTGCATTATTTATTAAAAGTAACGAGTATTAAACATTTTATTGCTTTTAATAAATAATATTATGAACATTATTATACGATCATTATTAAATATTTTATTTCTCACAAATATATTTTTTTACTTCGCATATATAACATTACAAGTAAGAAAATATCTTATTATAAAAAAATGAGATAATTTAATGATATTAATTAATATAATTTTATTGATTTTATGGTCCAAAATATTATTTATTATATTATGTAATATGATTTATTTTATCTAAGTATACCACATAATAGCCTTTCTATTAAAAAATCAATCATCTTTATTCTATTTCTTCTTTCCAAACATTTTACTCACTTCCCAACACTCGTTTTTTCTTATGGTATTTGGTAAGTAACCTTATTAGTTTCCATTCTTAATTCTAATTCAATAAAACTCACTAAATTCAATGACCTAATGATGTTGCTCAATAGTGTGATGTTCCACAGAACAAACTTATCAAGCACTTTTTTGTTAAAAAAATATCAACTATTTTTTGCCTTCTTTCATTTAGACGTAATTCATATGTTGTGTTGTTAATTGTTGGTATAAAAAGAAGAACGCTTATGATTTGACATAACAAATGTGGTTAGGTTCTTTTTATATCTTCTTTCATTCAGATGTCTGCTATAGAAAGATTGTCACGATTTTTTTGTCATGTCTAATAACTCTTCAAACGTAGAAAAAGAGTACCCAAAAGCCCTCCAATTTAAAATAATTGAAAATATTCTCTTCATAGAAAGGAATCAAACCCAAAATCAAACCCCAAAAAATTTCTAAAAAAGAACATAGAAGTATATATAAGGGTTTTTCCATTGATAACTTGTAGAAATGCAAACTACCACGATGGGAATGAGAAAACAATGAGAATGAAGTGTGTTGTGCTGCCAACAGAGATGCAAAAAGGATGAACTTTAGGGAGGGGTTAGGGTAGTGAGGGTTTAGGAAGGGAAAAGAACGTGAAAGTTGTAAAATGAAAGAAGAAAAAAGGAGAATGCACCTGTATATTTCTCAAACACTCGCACTAGCTTCGTACCTTTCTCTTTTTTTTGGGAGGGGGGGGGGGGGGGAGAGCTCTATTGCTCTAAACTAATTAACCAAGCAAGGAACTAACCAAGCTCAACCTGAAAAATATTTTAATATATTAAATTTAATCATTTTAAATATTTTATTAAAAATTACTTTTTTATTATTTTAATATGACATTTAAAAAAATAAATATAAATTTATGAGACCAAAGTATATTTCAAAAATCACAATGTTTTGTATAAAACGTAAATCCAAAGTAAAAATCACAAATACTTTGATCTCTTAAATTTATATTTAATTTTTTAAATTTCATGTTAAAATAATAAAATAATACTTTATAAGAAAATATAAAATATTTTATATTTTAAAATTATTAAATAAAAATTCTAATATACTAAAATGTTAAAAAATAAACGATAGTAATTACTACACTATATTTAAAATTTTAAAAATAAATATTAAATAATTATGAGAAAATTAACAATAACAAAAACATATAATTAATACAATTTATTATTTTTAATGTTTCAATTTATCTAAATAGAAAATAAATTTCTCAGCTTTTATAAAATTATTTATCTAAATATAATATTTTAAATATATTTTTTTATTACTTTTATTTCTTTTTTTTATACATTTATCAGAAGATAAAAGTGTTGAAGACATGTACTAGAAAAAAAATCAAAATTGAAAGTAAATTTCTCTTTTTTATACATTTATTTCTCTATTATAATAATTTAAAAGTGTGGTTTCTACAATAATGTCACATTTATTTTATGTTCATGTTACATTTATTAAATAAAAGAGAAAATAATTTAAATTTAATATCAAATGTGTATACGATTGTTAAATATAATATAAAATAGCTTTGTTAAATTTATCTTATATAGTGCTTTATATAATAAATGCTGAATTGTTGACATTATTATGCAACGCTTATGTAAATAAGAGTTGTTTAAGAATTCTTGTTTTTCTTATATAACGCATATGCAAATAAAGTGTAAGTGACATTAATATACCATGCCAATTTAGATAAGCATTGTATAAGTATTTTGTCTTTCCTTATATAGCGTACATGTGAATAAGCATTATATAAGTGATGCTATATATTTGTTATTTTAGTGTAGTGAAGGTCATTATACTTGAGGCTCACCAACTCGCATAGTTGATCCATTGATTGTGAATTCTGTGAAGCACGAGTCTTGTGAAGCCAACTTTGGGGATGGTAATCTTCTCCTTAAGACGCATTCCTAGTGGTCGCAATCATTATGATGAGTGCAAATTTTCTACTATACTTCTGACAAGTGAATCATTCATATGTAGTATCTAATAAATATCGGGTCGATCCCACATGGACTTGGATGATACTATGAAAATTTTAATAGTTTTACTTGTAATAAATAAAAGAAATGTTTTTATACTATCAACTACTAAGAAAGATTTAAATGAAAGAATGAATAGTAAATAAATGAGTACACTAATATTAAGATTTGGTTGGGTTTCATTTTCACTATACTATCTCTCAAATGCATAAATGAATCACAAATAAATGTTTATCACTCGCGTTCCCATCACTCATAAAAATACCCTTAATCTTAATCTTTTGCAAGTAAGGGATTAAGTTATTTGAGTATTAGACTATCGATCTCTTGCATAATCTAAAGTCATATAAATTGCTTTAAGAAAATAAACTTAAGATGATAAATGAGTTTTACTTTCTCTCGAACAATAAATCTCATTGAGAGATCTTCTCATTTTATAAGTAAAATTCTGTAGGTTTTCCTTTACAAAAATTTTGTAAGTAAAATTGAAAGACTTTTAACACGTTCCTATCACTTTCAATTTTACCTGCAGAATTTTTGAGAAGGAAAACCTGCAGGAATTTCTTACAGATTTTCCTACACAAAAATTTTGTAGAAAATTCCTGCGGTTTTGTGAAAACTGCAAGTAGTTTACTTGCCATTTCGAAAAACTGTAGGTAATTACTTGCTGTTTTTGAAAACAACAGGAATTTCTTGCAAATTTTCCTGCACAAAAATTTCATAGGAAATATATAATGATTTTTTTAAAAAATAAAATTATTCCTCGTAAATAATTATTTATGAATTAATATGTTATTTCTCTATTTATATTTTCTTCCTGTTGTCTGTCTAGTCACTAGTGTTTTTCCATCCTTTTAAAAAAAAATTTATTTATATATAAATTTTTTACAAATATTTGTCTATTTATTTTTTTCTATATTACATTACTCATTTTATCACAACTACTTTGATGAACAAAATTTATTGTATAAAAAATAAGTACAAATACAACTACTTGTGTTATGCTAGTAGTTATTTAACTATTTCTATACACTAGTGATAATGATTTCATTGTTGTTGTCTTACCAGTTCATTGTTGTTCTAAAATAGATGAGATTGTCTCAAAATTTTCTGAAGATAAATTATGTAGTACTAAGACGTAACGTATAACATTTATGATAATGATTTCATTGAAACAAAAACATATTATATTATATGAGAGAATTTTAGTTAGGGTAAAAAGGGTAAACTCATATTATGATGAACAGGAACAAAAATGTGATGATAATTGGTTTGAGCTGGCATATGTGTACTAAATAAATTTTATAATGACAGGCAAATTTAGGTTAATTATATTAACAGTGAGGAGATGGGTATATACTCAATTATAAGTAGCAGGGCCAAGTGAAAGACACTAAAAAACTTATGGAGTAGTACAGTAGGGAGACTTAACAAATTCACTAATTGCAGATGCTTCTTTAATTCATTTTATCATACAAATTCACTAGTTGAAACTAGATCGTAACTCTAAATAATTTAATTACAATATGCCAATACCGTAAAAGAATTATACTATTATATAATTAAAACTATATTTACAATATGACTCAAGCATTTGTAGCCATAAAAGGCCCAACCACTTACTTTGGGATTGGTCCACCAAAGTAAGCATATTATATGTGTAATACCTGAAAATTTAATTGGAAAAATGTTATACACAATCCAAAAAAGTAGCATTAGCATAAGCATTTATCTAAGCAAGGTAATAGTGCTTGGAATAAAACTCCGAGAAACAAATAAAAATATACACAATTCATAGTTACTCTATTTTGTGCAAACAACCAAAAAGCAACCCTCAACTTGATTATGTTGGATGACAACATGGAAGCACATGATCCACAAGAAAATTTATATTTGGCTCCTATATGAAATTATTTTTTACCTATTATGCAGGTATAATATTCCAATTTTCATATTTTGGGCAGAAAGTTATCAATTTTTATGAACCTTTGATTTAGTGAAAAATGTATATATAAATAAGAGATATATAACATATTAACATCAATTCATTATTCTCATAACCAGGACACCACATGTGACCTTGCATAGCTAAATCTTTCAAATTTAAATTCAAGAAAAAGCCGTTTTGGTAAATTATTTTCAATTACCTGCAATTCTTTCAAGGCAGTGATTTTTCTATCTGCTTTAATCATAGCTTCTACATTAGTTACTAATGCATCAATCATTTCTTCTTTCCCAGCATTATCAACAGGAAAAGGTACAACACTTGCAACCCCTTGTTCAAGGTCTCTTTGAACCCATTGTCATGGTGCTAGGAAGTTAAGTGGTCTAGAATATTTGAATCTAAGTAACATACTTACATGTACAAAAATACCAATTTAAAATGATGTGTGATCATTTGAAGAAAAATGAATGAAATAAACATGACAAAAATACAAACTCATAATGTGTTTTCCTGATTAAAGTGGGTAGAGCATAAAAGGATAGTGCAATTGGAAACAAGAATCCATTCCTATACCTACATATTTTAGTGTCGATGAGGCATAAACATCCAGAATACATTATTATAGCTCATAGTCTAACTCATAGCACAGGTTTCCATTCTATATGCATAAATTGCATGATCATACAACTCAATATAATCTTACTTATGAGCAAAACAACTTAATTTCGGCTTGGGTATACGGAGTATCATATGTCAAAGATAAATGCATAAATTTTCATCACTAGAACTACCAATGAATTTTCAAACTCCGACTACAAGAAATAGCATAATCCAGAAAGTCTCATGAAAGATGAAAGTTCAACAGTACAGATACTTAATTAGCATAGACAACCAAAGAGAGATGATCACATATATGCTTAGTTGAATATTTCAACCTTAGGTTTTCTCCAATTTGTTAATAATTTCATTCCTTATCATATTTATGTGTTGCTCATTGCATTTTCACTATATTTCAATATACCTATCACCTGATCCTAACTAACAACATTGTTTGATCTATTTTCCTTGTTATTGATCCACCCATCACCCAACTGCTCAAAACACTACATGTCTGTTATATTTCTATCTCTTATTAACTCTTTCTAATTTTGAATTTGAATTGCTGTCGCAGAACAACTTTGAAACATCCATGTATATTACTCAAAATTCCTTTTCCGAAGGATTGAGAATTGTTACAAGACAAGATTCTATTCCATGACTGTGGATAACTGCCCCAGCATCACGCATGTCATATGCTTGGAATAGAAAGTGAAAAGAAAATTAATTTCTAACTCATGCTAGAAAATATCTAACAAATTAACAAAACATGCATTCTCAATATATGACGCATTTCTGGAATCATTCTTCATTTGCAATAATTTTGACCAAGTCATTATTATATTACAAGTAGACACTAGAAACAGAAGAAAAATAATACACGAAGGATAGAAACTCATGCCTACCTCAAAGTTCTGCTAGATATAGGATTAATTCCAAATTCATTTAATGTATATTTGTTTTAAAGCACATAACACAAGAAGAAGAAAGAAACATGTTACCAACATAAAGTGACACACTCATTTCTATTTAGGAAACTTTATAAAGAAATTGAAGTTCAAATTTCCCTAAAGAAATGAACAGCGATAATGATAGTTGAATTTTTTCGATCTGAAGCAAGCCTCTCCTAATATTATAAATCTAACTCAATCATTAAAAAGTTTTAAAAATTAATAAATATATGAATTACTAGAATTAGGTTTTGGAGCTAAAAAAGCATATGGCTAACCCTAATCCTCCTCGGAACACTCCTGATTCCTTGACTCCATACGAACTTGTTTAGGTTCACATCCACCCTCATATCATTCATCCCCATCGCCTTCATTGCAAACTTCCTTATCTCCTTCACAACCTTTTGCGCAAACATTCTTATCAAATGTGCTGTTTAGAATTTAAGAATTAGGTTAAGTGATTTTATCAATGAAAAAGAGAATTGTGCGACTTTGATTCTCTAACATTCAAAATTTCACATATACTACGGGAATTAACGGAAAGAAGGTGAAGAGAATACCCGCCATGGAGGCACTTGGAGGTTAATGGTGTACTCTTGAGTAACAACCTCTTCCTTTCTACTCTTCGTCTTCTCCACCATTGTGAACCACCGATTACTCTCTTACCTAGACAACACAATCAAGTTACTATGCCTGTTTTTGTTCTCTTGCAAGAGTGAGCAATATAATGCTCTTCGGACGGTTTTGGATGAGTGTATGTTAGCCAAATGCAGAAAGAGCCCATAGATGATTTACATTCCTGCAAAAGTAGATGTGCGTAAAGAAAATGGGATAGAAATGGAAATGCAGTGATAGAGAAAAAAAGAAGTGACCAGAAGGTTTTCAAGAGGATATATTAGAGAGAATTTTATTTTATAAAAGAAAATATTAAATAAAAAAATGACTAAGCCATAGAAAGGTTTATAAAGAATCATTTGTTCAATTTTGTTTTAGAAACCACACAATAAGTTATATAACATATATATAATCCTAAATAACACGTTAATATAAAAAAAAATAAATTAATATCCATTATTTGAAAGAACATAAAAAACAGAGCAATGATGCAGCAAATTAAGGTACACATAGATTAAGCAGGTGACTGTCAAGATTCTATCTCAAAAGAATGAATATAGAGCAACAAAGCAATGAAATAAGTGAATCAAGTGACATATGAAGTGCTTATTTCTTTTACACATAATTTTTTTAATTTTCTAAAAAAAAAGGAGTAAAATACTAAAATAGTACAATAAGTGAATCAAGTGACATATGAAGTACCTATTTCTTTTATACAGAATTTCCTGCCGATTATTTTTCGCAGGAAAAATAACAAAAAATTAACATTATTCTAGTAGTTAACCACTACCAATAACGCATCTAGCCAACCATGAGGATGGAAGATAATATAAGTGGATTAGAGGTACAAAAATGGAAATAAAAGTAGAAGAAAGGGTGAAAGAATTGGATCTGGAAGCCTCTGGTAACTAGGGTGCGTAATCCTTATTTAGTCTAAAAAATGCCTTTTTATACATATCAGGATGCAACATCGTCACCTAGCGGTGACAAAGTAGCCGTTGGGCACCAAGACAGACTTAGGCAACAATTTTCCTAAGCAATGGGTGCTTGCACTACGGTCGTTGGGTCTCAAAAGAGAAGTTTTACATTGCTCTCAGGTTTTAGGCGTTGAGCGTTCATATGGTGGCTGTTGGGCGCTCAAGCTTCTACAAAATGTATTGCTCTGTGTTTTCTAGCGTTGGACACCCATAAGGTGAGCGTTGGGCGCTTGGAGCTTGGTTACAACACCAAAAATCTCGAGTCTTCTAACATTTCTTCCCTCATTCTCAAAACTAAAAAAAAAATAAAAATAAAGGTAAAATATGCATAATTATAAACTTAGGACTAAGTTCCTAATTATATATAATTTTAAGTGAAATATGAAAAAAATAAGATCTTAAATAAGAAAAAATTATAATAACTATTCCATTTTATTCATATAAAAATAGATAATTTAAGTAGTTCACTGTAACTTTTCTTCTTTAGCTTATCCTTTTTCTCTTTTTCTTCTTCATTTTCATCTTCGTCACACGATAGAAACACTTCGTTGGGGCAAAGCCTTTCGCGATGCAGGAAATTGCCTTTCTTAGTGTGGTTTGTCAAAGCTAACCTTATGTTGTGCAAGCTGAACATGATTCTCTCGACGATGTTGGTGGCTTCATTGAGGTGGTTGGGGAGACAGTGGAACAAGTAATGGTGGTGATGGGTGGTTGGGAGCGAGGAGGAGAAGTTGAGAGCATAAATGTGAATTCCAAGATTTGAGAAGTTGAATTTGAATTTGGAGGATGAAACGAGTAGAAGTGATGATAGGAAAGCAATATTGATACTCAATCCCATTCATTAATCATTTATCTCATAAATTATACTATTTAAATAATTATATGTTGCATACGTGTTGGTTAGGATATACTTTCCTATTACTTGTTGCAATTAACATTACTACAAAAATAACTTTTAAGAACAACTTTTGTGATTAGTTAAAAAAAATTGATCTTCAAAAAACACAATGGCATTTTTGTAGTTAATATTATTGTTTTAAGACTTTTTAAACCTGTTAAAATTTTAATAGATTATGATCTGATTAAATTTTAAAAGATCAGAAAAGTATATTTTTTCTAACCTGTTCCAATTTGACCGATAAAAAAGAGAACCCTTCATTTATCAAAGTTATATTTTGAATACTCACTCCTTATGGGTTTCTTTCACTCATTTTTTCATTCTCATGCTCACGTCCATGCTTTCTCATCCGTGTTGCTATTAAGGCTATTGTTGCTCACGCTGCCGTTGACCATTGTCGCAGTGCTCACTCTCCCTCAAGTTGCCGCTAACGCCACCACAATGCTCGTTGAAGCTACCGCTGACCACCGTCACTATAGTGGTCACTCTCGCTTAAGTAGCAGTTGATCGTCGCTGCAGTGCTTGCTCTCCCTCAAGCTACCGTTGACCGCTGTCGTGGTGGTTGCTCTCGCTCACACTCACGCAAGTGCTCTTTCTCGGTCTAGGTCTAGGTCTCGCTCTCGCTTAGTCTCGCTCTCACTCACGCTCGCTCTCGCTCAATCTCACGCCCACTCGATCTCGTTGCAACTGTTTGTTCACGTTACCGTTTTCTTGTGTTGCTGCTACCGCTTGAGTACACTCTAGGTATGAATTCTTTTTGTGTAATTTTTTTTTTACTCATTAAGGGTTTCTTGATTTACACATTTGCTTAGTGGATTTCGGTGTATTCCCGGTTGGAGACTTTGGATAAAGAAGAGGTGGTCAAGTCTAAGGTGATTTCTGACTAGTTAATGGAAAATCGTAAGGTCCAAGAACAGTTGTGCTCTAGGCATTATCGATATCATTTGATGCACTACATCAAGAAATGTCATCTCAAGATTTCAAAAAGAAGGGAAAAGATGGTATTCAATATTCTTGATTTCTTTCTTATCCTTCTTCTATTCTGTTAGGCGCTTGCAATTTTCAATTCATTTTGCAATGACACTTTTCTTTTATCACATTTTTTATGTAGCTTTATCCTTTTGCATTCTTGGAATTGAAATAATGTAATAACTTTATTTACTTAATGCCTATGAATATGGTATTTAACAGCGAGCTATGGTTATGTGCTACTCTTTTCATCCACTACATTCCCATCTCCCTTTCACTTCGAGCTCCACTTGGTCCTTGCTAAAACATTAAAATCTATCTATGGTCTATATAGCATTGATGATAGTTTTAATATTATCTGTTGTGTAAAATTTCTATTTACTTATATATTATATTACTACTTGTTAGCATGGATAGAGTGTAGAACAGCCGCATAAAGACTCATCATTGAAGGTTAGAAAGATGTGGCATTGATGTACCCAACTCCAGTTCTATGTATGCTTTATTCATCTTACCTTTAAATTTATGTAGATAAATATTTGTTTCACTTTCACTAAGCCAAAATTGGAATCAATGTTTCATGAATTATAGGAAGCTTTGCCTTGTATATTTTGTAGATTAGCTGTCAGTCTCCCTATCCATGTTGGAGTCAATGTTTCGTAGATTATTCGAAGCTCAATGCCTAGAGAAAGAGAATTAAAATTCTATATTCAATTGTTGTTGCAACACCTAAAATATAACTATGCATGTAGTTGACAATAGCTATTTAAAATATATTATATTTTGTGTTGATTGGTTGCATGGAAAGCAATAACGTGTTTCCCAGTTGTTTAAAATATATAATATTCTATGACTAATTATGTTGTATCAAAGAAATAACATGTTCTGCCAATGAGTTATTTAGAATATATTATATTCTGTAGGTGATCAAATTAAATAGCTTTTTAGTTATCTAAAGTTCGTCCTCTGTATTATGCCTTTTACATAACTTGTATAATATATATATATATATATATATATATATATATATATATATATATATATATATATATATATATATAAAATTTGTTTATATATAACGTGGTTCCTATTTTGTTTTGCAACAGGACTCTGAAAAGCTTGACATTGCAAATGACATCACTGTTGTAGACTAACATTAAAACCTTATTTAAGGTATGTGATATTCTATATGGTGAACTATATTGGAAATGATTTATGTTTAACTAGTTGAACTGCATCTCATTCATAATTACTAAATTGGTATTTTGAAATCCTAATGGTGTTTAGGGGCTGTTTTGAAACACTAAAAATTGATTTATGTTTGACACCAACAACTAATAATACAAAATAACCCTTTAGGTTATCGATTATCTATTACCTTAAAAGGAAGCATTTTTTGGAAATTTCAGTGGGCCAAGTACCCTTTGAGATTTGTTATCCCTCAGCCTCGAAAAGTTATCCGAAAAGCATATACAATAATAAGAAATTTGACTTATGAGTCAAAAGTTATGTTTTCCATTAAAACTACTCAATAAAGTGTCATATGAGTGAAATTTCATATGTATGATATATGTTTCATTATATTTCAGAACATATAGTTATGAATGCAGTTGGATTAATGCTAGACGCACAAGTGATGAGTAAGAGAAATGAGTAGAAGGGTTTCTTGTATTTGTTGAAAAAATTTTTCCTAATAATAATGGAAGTTTAGAAACTGACCTTCTACCACTTCTCATATCATTCTTTCACTTTGCAACCAAGACTGCTTCAACCAACTGTTTCATCAATTTATTCACCCAAAACCTTCCCCAACCCTCTTCTTTTTTTTTGTTATTTTCCAGGCTAACTTACCTTTTCCTTTACTTCTCTTTTCTCTCTTTTTTTTTTTTTTTTTTTTTTTTACGCTTCAATTCACATCTCTCTTTTTTTCCAGTTTTACTTCCATTTTTTGTGCTTCTATTGAGTTAGATTTTTTCCTTCTTGTTGTTGTTGTTTCTAAGTTTTGTTTTCCTTCAATTGGTTAGTTGAAAGGGAAACATTTGTTATCAATTGAATATTGTGTGCAATTAACATATTTCCTACATGTATTTATACTTGGCCACTTGCAATGAATTTCTCTTTCAAGTTAAATTAAAATATTATATACATTTTATAATTATAATTGGATAAAAGTTAGTAAGATATTTTTGGAAATCATAATATATAATTTTTAATTTTCAAACAAATTAAAAATAAATTACTTCAAAAATAAAATTACTTTCAAAATTGACATCTAAATACACACTAAATTATGTAATTAAATTACTTTCTTATTTTGGGCTATTTAATTAAAGTGTTAATTACAATGTCTCAAAAATATTATTAAGAAAATCAATGTTACTGTTAAAAAATAGCTTATTTTAAAATGCCTTAAGAATGTGTGGAACATGTACTTCTTGTTATAAACACACAGTGAATATTCATTATTTTTTATCATGTCTCTATATCTTTATCACATCGTATTCTTCATTAGTGTCAAGTAATATATAGATGTCCAGTCATTATATTTTAAAAATAATTTAATTGGTTTAATTAGAATACTAGTTGATAGTGTTGATTTTAAAATGTATAATTTTTACTAAAGAAATAAGACAAGAGAAAAAAAGTTATTTGGATTAATTTATTTTTATTTTCAAGAAATTGTTTTTCTACTTTATAAAATAATAAATAAAAATTTTTTTTAAAAGATTTGTTTTTAAAAAATAAATAAATTTACATTAAAATTGTGATTTCCAAATAATAAAATAATTGGTTAAAATAGGTGTAATGGACCACCTAGAACATGAAAAATTGAAATGGAAGATGATTACATCCTTTAAAGAAAATTATGAGTGTTACTATTATATTTATTTGTAGTGTAGTGTGAAATACAACATGGAGACTATAAGTGTGGCTATTATGTCACGTATCACATGCTCACAATTGTCATAGATAATATTATTGGTTCATGAAAAAATGTAATGCAATTTTTGTAAACTTACATTAATATTTGTAGTGTTTTTAATTAATTCTTAACCTAAACACTTTGTAGTGTGGCTATTATGTCACGTAAGACATGCTCACAATTGTCACAGCTATTGTATTTATTTGTAGTGTAGTGTGAAATACAACATGGAGCTATAAGGATGGCTATTATGTCATGTATCACATATGCTTTTTTAAAATTGCAGATCTATAATCAATGACATTCAATGCCTATGGAAAATATTGCAAATATTAAAAAACGTTGGCCAATTTATTTTCTGAAAATAGCTAACTTGTAAATTTTTTTTGTTTAGAAGGTTAGTTTTTTTGGATGTTAAATTCTTGAAATAATTAATTTGTAAACTTTAGTTCTTGATTGTAAGATTGTAAAATCCTTTATTAGTGTGAATGGGTAGTTGATTATTATTATTATGAATATTTCTATCATGGATTTTCTTATTGATTATAACAGGGGAAAATATATAAACAAAAAAAAATATATTAAAAAATTAATTTTGGAGATAGGTTATCACCATATCTGTTTTTAAAAGTTACACTTTTAAAAACAATTTTAACTTTTAAGATTAGGTGAGATATAGCCGTTCTTAAAAGTGTCACTTTTTAAGAACAATTCCACCCGTTCTTAAAAGTTACGAATTTTAATATTTCCTAAAAAGATAATGACCGTAATCAATTTTAACTGTTCTTAAAATATTTTAATAGTGTAAAATCAGTCGCAAATATTGTTAATTTAAAATTAATAAAAAAATAGGTATATATAAATTGTTGGACTTCCACATAAGCAAGAGACTGTCAACACACAACAATGAATTGCTAACCTATGCTCTTGTCTAACATCATTAATAACGAAGGACTTACATATAAATAGTATAAGAATTTAAGTATCTAAATATCTTTAAAAATCTTGAAAAGACTTAAATATGTCAACTTCAATCTTTTTGACAAAAATAATGTTTTCATCCATGAATATGGATATCTCTTATTGTTTGTTTGATTAATTTACTTATAGGTTGGATTACACATGTTCTTGATTTGTCACGCTCTTGATTTCTCATGTGATATGTGAGAAGTAGAAATTTATAATTTTTAATTTAGTGGAAGTTCTTTCAATATTAGATTAAACAATACTATACACTTAATTGGAAGATTATTTTTTCTCCATCTCAATCATCAAAACTTTTCATATTTTACAATTTCCTTACAAAGTTTAGGAAGTACAAATACAAATAACATTAACTGAAATGAGGTTAATTTGTCCACAAACTGTCCAATTAATTAATTAAGTGTTGCTTCAATGATTTAACGTAGGTGTCTATACACTGTTGAATCATTGAAGCAATCTATATATATATCGTGGCCGCAACACAAGTAGTGTAACATTGAGCTTTCCCCTTAGGTTCAAAATTTATTCTGGTTAAGGAAGTTTCAAAAAGGCGTTCACACTTATGTTTTCACTGACGCCCGGCAACAACTAAGATAAACTCGATCGATATTTATGAATAAAGATTTTGAAGCACTAGCTAGAAAGTGCTGATGATAAGGTTGTATTTTCATTCCTATCTTGCTGACTTGTAGGAGAGCCTCTTCTTTTCTTGGTTGTGAAATCAAGTTCCATCTGCCACCAGCTTGGAAATTTTTGAAGCTATAAGGTTTATCTATAGACAATGACGCAAATTCAAAAGATACGTGTTGCTTGGTAAGCGCAATATCTACGTCATGGAAGGCTGAAAATTACGTTCAACACTGTCACAGATTAAAGAAAAAGGAAAGGCTATAAATACTTTTAACTTTTACAAGTTGACGAATGGCGAACAATTTAAGAACTAACAGAACGGAATTCTCTTAAAACAATTTTTTAATCTTATGGCTTTTTAATGAAACTTTAAATCTGATAGCTGACAATATCATTAAATTTCCAGTAAATCAGCAAAAATTCAGATTTACTGTTAAATGGTATGATGATAGAAGGAAAATAATTTTAATTTCTAAACTTTAATTAGTAGTTCTCCTCTAAAAAGAAGAGTTTCTCAATGTTTTATATAAATCATCAGAATAACTTTATTGAACAAAAACGTTTTTAAAAGTCATTCTTCAATAGTGTTTTTAATTATTTATAACATTCTCTAACATTAAATGATAAATAAGGGTATTATTAATCATTAAATCAACTATGAGTATTTAAAATAACTATAACATATTTTAATAATATAAATTAATTATATATTTAAATTATAAATTATTATAATTATATATTTAAATTATAAATTTCTATAATAACATATTTAAATTATAATTCTCTATAATTATATATTTATATTATAAAGTACTATAATTACACTAATGAAGAAGAGAGAGAAACGAATGAGAGAAGTTGTATAATATGATGAGAGAGAACTAGTAGGGAACAACACATATAATTATGAAAAATAAACATGTAAAAATAAGTAGCTGAAAATAGGAAAGTTTTTGGAAAAGCTACTTGGAATAACTTTTTTAAAAAAACTAGTAGCTCCTAAAAAACTCTTATATTTTTTTTATATAAACGGGGCTGAAATCATTTAAGCTAACTTTTCAGTTTTCAGCTAGCAGAAATGACAAACCAAACACATTTTTAATTTTGAAATCTTAAAAAATACTGTATTTAGTCCCTCAAATTTAAAAATAATTGCTTTAATCCTTGAATTATATTTAGTTGTTAGAAATTTATTAAGGTGACTAATAGAGGTTAAAGTTTGACATTAGGAATTAAATTCACCTCGTAAACGAAGTTAACATGGAAACTTATGTTTTAATCAAATCAACATATCACTAATGACACTTCTAATCGAACAAACATCAAAACAAAAACTAATTAATTTTAAAAATTCAAAAAATTATTTTTAAATTTTAAGGATTAAAAGCAATAGAGAAAGTGGGAAAACCTATGAAGAGAATTATGATGAAAATCACAAAAATATGAACAAAATTGACTGGACATACCAACACGTCTCATGAATGATTGCATGATCCATGCATACTTATAACCACAATGAAGCACGTTAATGCATAATTAGGCGTCAGATCAAGCTCAAAGTTTACAAACAGACGCTTCTTATTTCTTCATTTGAACATTTTGTCACTTTAGTTTTTAGTTTACACTCTTGAAAGGGTTGTGAGTATCACTGAGAGCTCTAAAAGGCTTGAAAAGAGATAGTAAAGACCTAAGATGGTATATTTCTAAGAATTTCTATTTTCTACTTTCAAATATCTTTACTATACTCTATTGTACGTAATTATTGGCTTTTCAAATATAATGGTAACTAATCGAGTAAATGCCTAACTAATTGAGTCAAAAAAATTTGGTCTTTATTAAAAATATGAAAGTTTTAGAGTTTAATTGGTATACACTATCAGTGCAAAGATTTTTATACTGACATAACTCTTCATTCATGGTAGATTTGTTGATTTGTTGACTTTACTTGTTACTACTTTAAAAGTCACATAAATGAAAAGTCATGATTAAATGTCAGTGTAGAATCCTTTACACTGACAGTGTATACCAATTAAACTCTGTTAAAATAAAAACAAAATTACAAGTGTATAAAACAATTAAATATATATATTCTTCAAATACATCAAATTGAAAAAATAATATAAAATCAAATAACAATCATATTATAACAACAAAACAAAGCATATAATAAAAGAGAAAATAATAAACAAAAACATGATTTACCACATATTAATAAAAAATATTATATATATGCAGATATATAAAAAAAAATTACATGACAATCGAGTCACTAGGTTACTAATTCAACCAAGTCAGTGATCAATTTAAATTCGGTTATGTCACCTTGCACCAGATTGATGACATATCTAGTTTAGCATCAAATTTGATCTGATCACCTATTCAAGGTGCAAACTGCCAGATCAATCCATGTTTCAAAACTATGGTTGTGAGAAAGTTAAATCAGAGAGAAGGCAGAGAGAGAAGAGATAATGGATGTTTTCTAAAAAGTTGTTTGTGGATATTTGAGTAACAAATATTTAAGGCTTTATTCTATCTTGTACCACTTATGTATTTTGTCATGTCTTATGATCATTTTTAAAATTTTCAACTGTATTGATAAGTTTATTTCAAACTCAATTAATTGAAAATAAAAAATATAAAAACATAAGTTTTTAATTTTTTTAACCATTGAAATAAATTTATATATAAATATTTTAAAATTGACGTGACATTATATCCAAAATATCTTAAACTTCAAATATTGGAAATATATACTTTTACCTCTTTTTCTTTCTAACCTTTTAAAATATATACATAAATATTTTCTTTAATTCTATTTGAAGTATTAAAAAGCAAAAGGTACTAATTTTCACCCTGCACATTATGTTATTGAAATTTTCTGATTATAATTCATGTATTGAACCAATTGGTTTAAGATTATTTTTTAAAAGAATATTTTTTGTTTTAAAAAAATTTCCTATAAGAATTTTTAGGATGTCTGTAGAAGTTTTCTTTTTAAGAAATAGAGTCAGAAAATAATTAGTTTTTTATTTTTTTTAAATCAATTCAAAATTACCTCTAAAAAAAATAATTGCGATAAAAAATCTTTATGAGTTTGTTTATGTTTCTTTTTAAAAAATAATTTTTTATAATTGTAACTAATCGAAAATTTACTTCTAATTATATAAAAACCTTTAAAATATTTTTTTTTTATTTTAAAAAGTATCATGGTTAAGTTGCTGATTATACTTTATACAAAAATGATGATCATCTTTGACCGTTGTCCTAACCTAGTATTTTTCTAATCACATCATTAGATTTTACAATTTATTTATATATTGTTGCAAATATAAAATTTAACAAATGAGTTAGACTGTAATTGAGATACAGAACCTTAAAATAAGTTTGTTTTAATATTTATAAAAAATATTTGTAAAATTTGTATAGAAAAATTGATGTGGCGATTGGAGTTTTTTTTTATAATACTAAATTATAAAAGAAATAAATGAGAAGGGTTCAAATATTTTTAAAAATATTACACTCAATATTAATTATTGAACTGATTTTTAAATCTAACAATTTTAATTGATTCTAAATTCAATATGAGATAAAATCTTTATTTATTCTATCTTATTTTTTATTTTAAAAATAATGTTATCTTAAATCAATTTATCTTAATCTTTTTAACTATTTGATTGATTATCATCTAATTATTAATTATTTCAAATGCAAAACCAAATAGATATTTAAATATTTCTACTAGCAATAACTAATTTTACTAATATATTATCTAATTTTACTAATTATGAGAAAGACCAATAACCTAATGCCTTAAGATTTTGGGTTGAAGGTGGTGTCATATTCTTTTATATATGAGCTTATGTTACATCTCCCTAATGTTTAACTCCTCGGTTTGTCCCAACACATTTGTCAACTATCTTATAGCATTATAATTTTTTTACTAAAATGGAAGATTAGCCTATTTAATTTATTAATAATTTTTTTAGACTAACTAAAAGTTTCTTCTCTCATATTTGGCTATTCCTTCTCAATTATAAATATTATTTTAGTTTTATATGGCAATCTTATATATTTATATAAAAAAAACTAATTTTGGTATTAAGTTTTAAATTTTTTAAAAGCAACATTATTTTGGTTTTAAAATTAAGACATTGTTTATGATTTTTCCTTCTTAGAGACTGAAAATGAACGATAACAAAAACATTGGTCCAAATTTAAGACATTTTAAACTATTTCTTTAATCATATATTAGTAAAATTTAGTTATTGTTAGTAGAAATATTTAAGTATCTGATTGATTTTGCATTTGAAAAATTAATAATTAGATGAAAATCAATCAATAATTAAAAGATTAAAATAAATTAATTTAAAATAACATTATTTTTAAAATAGAAATAAGATAGAATAAATAAAAATTTGATCTTATATTAAAATTAAAATTAATTAGAGTAGTTAGATATAAAATAATTTTAACTCATTATAATACTTTAAAAATTAAATGGGTGTAATTTTAAGTCAGTATTGATAAATTAATATTAGTTTAGTAAATAATGAATACCGAAGGAAGAGAAAGCATAACGAGAGAACCGTGTCCCGAATGTATTGGGCATGAGAAAGGCGTCATTGACGGCATGGTACCATATTACTGTGCCTCTGCATTCTTTTTAAAACAAAGCATTGGCATTCGCAATTCGCAAGCAAAGAAAAGAAGCTTAGGAGTTAGGAGAAGGAACATGTCTGACGCGAAGGAGAAGAGAAAGCAAGAGCGGCAAGACGAGGGATTTAGTCTGAAGAAGGCGCGTGAAGACGAGGAGGTTGAGGAGTTCTACGCCATTCTCCGCCGACTCAACGCGGCGGTCAGGTACTTCAAGAACTACGGCGATGGAGTGGCGGCGTTGGAGAAAGATATTTTGCAGGATGTGAAGGAGACCATCACCACTCATGAGATTGATCTAAATCTCACTCCCCAAAACCCCCTCCTCACTCCTCACTAATTATTAATTATTAGATATATCCTTCCTTTTAACATACGCATTTTCTTTTATATATGTCTATCAAAATACTCTTACCACTTTCATCTTTCATCATCCATTCCACTCTCCACTCTTCTTATTTTAAAATAGCAGGGATCACACTTATTTAATTTCAATCACTTTCCTTTCTAGTTCACTTTTCCCGTAAAAAAAACTTTTAATTCTCATTTTAAAACTATTTACATAATACCATATGTTGTTGTTGATATCCCTCTTATGAGACAAAAGGATTATGATGGGTTTTAAGTGTTTTAGTTGATTATTAAGGAAGGGGTCTTCTTATATATCTAATCTTTTAGTTTGTAGTCTAAGTAAGTCTAAGATGTGAGAGTGCTCTGTTAGGTCTAGGTGGGTATCTATAACCACTCTAATGCTTAAATCAGACAATATATCGATATAGTTTGTAATAAATGTGAATAATAAATTTTACCTATGCTACCTACCTCCTTATTTATAGGCTTTTACGGTAGGCTTTTGATTACGACATTGTTAATCGAGACTCAATTATGGGTTAATCGTGCTTTACCTCTAACTGTCAGTTTATGCTGACATAAGTGCTTTTAGTTTATTTCCGAGGTTCCCAGGTGTAGTTGGATAACATTTTGTTCCCATGACACTAGATTCATAATTAATCGCACAGTTAGCATAATTTCGAGGTCATGTCTCCCTCTGGGGTGTCCCTAGTACACATGCCCCTAGGCTCAGTGTGACATATGTATAAGTCATGGTGAGCCTATATTCTGGAGCTATGGTGAATCACGCAAAGCTTAACCATCCTCGAACAAATAGCTGGTTTCTGAGGTATGTGGACCAACAAAACTTTTGTTTATTTACCCTTTACACCTCCTTCTTAAAAAATTTTAAGAGATGGTTTTTCAAAGTGAGTGCTAAGGCTAGAGGCCGGAGGTACATGTATGATGAGGAGGCTTGACCCAAGTTTCCGTTTTACTGGACTGAGAACCGTCGTCAGTTCAATGAGTGGCCGAAATCGCATATGTTGGAGAGTGACTTAAAGTTGTTGTCCATTTTCAACGAACTTCCTCGCCGATTTCATACCAAAACTTTGTTGAAGTTAACCCTATCTACTAATCCTGGTCCTGGGCTAGATAATAAGTTATTGTTTTCATTGTATTTCTTTTTTAAATCATTAACTTGACTAATTTGTGTTGTCACTATAGGCGTCATGACGTGCCTAACACATGCATGCCTAAAGGATTCTTCCAACCCAACCTCGATATGCAGAAGAAAATAAAAATAACCAATATACCTTGGAGGAGGTAAGTTTGGTTGACAGGCCTTCAACGGAAGAAATTGCAGTGACCTACACTGAGTTGCAAGCTCGGGTATGGGTGTTAACCCAGAGGTTGATCCGAAACACCCTGAAGGATACTAGGGCAGAGAAGTTAAAGAAGGACCTCCAGGACACCTAAACGTTGTCGGCCAATACTAAAATGGTTGACGAGTTGGCCAACATGCGTGCCAAGTTGACGGTGAAGGGGGACAACCGGAGGTTTGCGGAGGCCTAGCTAAAGGAGGTAAAAGAGAACCGTATCAAGGCCAAATATGACCTCATCGAAGCAGCAAAAATGGAGGTCGAGTTGGAGGTGGATAAGAACGAGGTCACCAAAGAGGCCAAGGCTGCCATAGAGGGGAGTTACATGGAGGATTTCAAGAAGGCTATCCGCTAAGCAGTCTTCTTATTCCAAGTTGATGCAGCCCAATTTGATGTCGATCATGACATCTACGAGGTTCGCATAGTCCCTGAGAAGGATATCCTAGATGCTTCCTCCCCTAAAGATGTACCTCTGAGTTGACCCCGGATGAGGTTTAGAACTTAGGTTTTGCAAGTCCACTTTTTGTATTGGTGTGGTCCCACACTCACAGACTTCCTTTTTTCTAACCCTAGGGCTAGGTATAGGCCTCCTCTCTTGTAATCAATGTTCTATTTGATCCTGCATATTGACTTGTTGTTTTAATTTCGTTTTTATGTCAAGTTTAGATAATGTTACCTATTTTAGTGTTTTTGGTTCATATAATTAATTGTTGTGATTGTGTCTTCCAATTGTATGACAATGTCAAAGTGTATACAGTTCGGATTTTTAAGTTGTTATAGTCATCATCAGTAGACGAAACCTAGTTCGTTGTCTACTTAGTTTGGTTGCTTAGCAGAATAACATTGTATATTAGATCAGCTGATGTGGTTGTTAATATCTGAGGTATATTCGATAGGAGTCGTTCAATAATTTGAACAAAACTACCTTACCCTATGTCAGTTAGTAGAGGCATGTTGCTGAAGGTCTGAGTTATGGTCGTTAAGTTTTGTTTGTTACAAATGTAACTAGTAAGAGTCGTTTACCCTGAACGAACTGCCTTACCACTGAAATGTGAGATATCGCTTTGTTTTATAGAAGCTGTGAGGGTCGTGGTCTAGTGATAATTTCATGAGTGAAGAATTCATAAGAATAGCCATGCCTTTATTAAACAATGGGATGCCTCGTTAAAAAATCTCTCTAGCCAAAACCCCATTAGGAAAAAGACTAGTAGTAGGAAAAAGAGTGCATTCGGTTACATCATACGAAAATGATTAATTATAATAAAATTTTAGATGTGTGACATTCCATGTCCTTGGCAGAGCTTCTCCCGAAAGGTGTTCCAATTTGTAGGCCTCGTTATCCAGACTTTGGGTGATCCGAAAGGGTCCTTCCTAATTCGACGCCAGCTTTCTTTGGTTGTACTCTTGTCGGGTGTCTCCTTGTATTTTCTATACAAGATCCCCTTGCTTGAAAGATCTCAGTCTAACCTTGGTGTTATATTTCTTGGCAGCCCTTCTTTTGCTAGATTATCCATGAATTGTGGCTTTATCCCTCATTTCTTGTACCAGGTCGAGCTCTACCAACATCTCCTCGTCATTGTCTTCTTCATATAACAGTCCTGTAGTTAAGACTAGATTATCTCCACTAGGGTCATGGCGTAAGTTCCATAAGTGAGGTTGTACAAGGTTTCTTATGTCGTCGACTGTGGCGTACACTATATCTCATAGTATTTATAGTAATTCCTCAGTCCATCTTCCGTTATTTTTGCCAAGTTGTTTCTTGAGCTCCTGTAAGATGACCTTATTGGCTGTCTCAAATTGCCCATTCGTCTAGGGGTGTTCGACAGAGGTGGTGAGATGGGTTATCTATATTTCTTTTAGAAACTCTTCAAACCCCTTGTCGATGAATTGTCGGCCATTGTCAGAAACAATTGTGTGAGGTACCTCAAATCGACATATGATATTCTGCCAAGTGAATCATCATACATTGTTAGCAGTGATCCGGGCTAAAGGCTAAGCCTCAATCCACTTCGAAAAATAGTGAATGGCTTTGCATTGCCCTTTCCCTGGTGGAAAAGGACCGAGGATATCAACGCCTTATACCGCAAAAGGCCAAAGTGACACTATACTTTTCAATTCTTGCGGTGGAGCCTTGAGAAGATTTCCATGTTGTTGGCATTCTGTGCAGTTTTTAACGAAGATTCTGGTATCCTGCTTAAGTGTGGGCCAATAGTATCCGACCCTCATAAGCTTGGCCACTGTGGCCCGAGCTCCTGAATGGAATCCGCACACTCCCTGATGAATCTTCCTCAAGACATAATCACCTTGAGCTGGTGTAATTCATTTAAGCAATGGTATGGGGTATCCTTGTTTGAACATATCCTCCCCAATCATGGTGAATCTCGTCACTTTTGTTTGTAATACTTGGACTGCTTTGTCATCAGCAGACAGTTCTCCTTTTTCTAGGAAGTTTCTGATAGGGACCATCTAGTTGGCCTCTTGCTCAATAACTGTAATAGGAACCGTGTTAAGAGATGGTTCCTTTAGTGTATATTGGATAATTGTCTTATGTTGCCCTGACTTCTCTTGGTGCTCGCAAATTTATCTAGGACTTCAACTTGGCCCTTCTCACCCTTTTTCACATGTTCGATAATGAGATGACTGAAGTGTTGCCTGTAATTATCCACTATGTGATAGTACTAGAGCAGGAGCCTTTAACTTGGTAGTCGCCATTAAGCTGGGAGACCGTGAGTTGGGAATCATGTTGACAAATTAACCTTGTAGCGTCCATTTCTTAGTCGAGGTTAAGCCTAGCAATCAGTGCTTCATACTCTGCTTGGCTATTGGATGCTTTGAAATTAAAATTCAATGACTGTTCCAATACCAAGTCTCCTAGTCCTTCCAAAACTATCCTAGTGCCACTCTCTTGTTTATTTGATGATCCATCCACGTAAAAGATCCAGGCTTCTTCCTGTTGGTCAGAGAAGAGTAGTTCGCAGATGAATTCGGCTAGACATTGTGCCTTGATAGGTCCCCTAGGCTCGTACTTTAGGCCAAACTCTGATAATTCAATCGACCATGTGATTATCCTTCCTGCCAGCTCGGGTTTTCGGAGGACTTTCCTAATAGGGTGATCCGTCTTCACTATCACTTGGTGTCCTACAAAGTACGGACAGAGTCTTCATGCCAACATGACCAATGCAAAGGTGAGTTTTTCTACAATCTGGTACCTGAGCTCGGGGCCTGTAGAGTTCGGCTAATAAAGTAGATAGGCTCCTACACACATCCTATCTCTTGTATGATAATTGCACTAGTAGCTTTTTTTGTCGAAGATAAATCAAGAGGTTTTTCCCTATAATTGGTTTTCTGAGTGTCGGAGGAGGAAACAACAAGCTTTTCATATTGGTGAAGGTGACCTCACACTCTTCGATCCAGACGAACCTGGAATTTTTCTGTAGGAGCTTAACCATGTGTTTGGTTTTATTTGCAACTTCGGTAAGAACCTTGATAGAAAGGCTAGTCTCCCTACTAACTTTTGGAGCTCTTTCTTATTGCACGGGTTTCTCATGTCGACAATGGCTTTGCACTTGTCTAGGTTAGCTTCAATGTCTCATTGCGAGAGCATGAAACCCAAGAATTTTCCACCTTCTACCCCAAAGACCCATTTTGCAGGGTTGGGCCTCATGTTGAACTTTCGGAGAGAAAAAAGGTTTCAGTTAAGTCTTCAACGTGCTGCTCATTCAGATGTTGATAAATGGCTCCTGCATTTTTCAGGCTAAATGGAATAACCTTGTAGCAGTAGTTGGCATTATCAATGACAAACGCTATCTTGTCCTCATCTTGCAGGTGCATCGAATTTGGTTGTATCCGGAATAAGCGTCCAAGAAACTCATCACTTTTTGTCTTGCAGCACCATCGACCAGCCGGTCTATACTCGGTAAGGGATATGCATCTTTTGAGGATGCCTTATTCAGGTCGATGTAATTTGTACACATATGTCATTTCCCATTTGCTTTAGAGACCATGACAACATTGGCCAACCATGTCGTGTAGTACACTTCCTGGATAAATCCAACGCTTAGGAGCTTATGTGCTTCTTCTATGGCGGTTTTCCTCCTTACTTCCCCCACTTTCCTCTTCTTTTAAGACATTGGCTTGGCCTAGGGACAAACGACCAATTTATGACATAGACCCTTTAGATCTATGCCTGGCATATCAGCAACTGTCCATGCAAAGAGATCGGTGTTGGTACATAGTGTGTCCATTATAAGAGTTTCCCCTTGCTCTGTGAGATTGGTTCTCAAGTTTGTGGTTCTCCCCCTTCCTTCTATTACAAAAGGTTTCTTGTCTTCCAGGGGCTCTACCCGGTTTTCATTATTAATTTTGGGGTCTAGCTCTATCATGGTGAGCATGTCGACTTCCAGTGATGCCAGCTTTTCGGAGTAATCCTCTACCATCGGAGTTATTTTGAGGCCCACCATGTAGCATTCCTAGGCAGTCTTTTGGTCGACGTGAATGATGAGGAAGGAAATTTCATGGCTAAGCGTGGGTCGAAACAATAGCCCCAATTTGTTGAGTGATGGTCTTCCCAATAGGATGCTTTAGGAGGTATTGATATTGACAACAATATATCGTACTGATATTGTCTTACAGTCATGGGTTCCATGGCCAAATTTAGTGAACAGGTCGATGTATCCCTTCGTATCCACCCTTTCGCTAGAAAAACTAACCAATTGGTCATGGAAAGGGAGAAAGGCACTTTCCGGGATGTCCAATTTCTTGAATGTGGACTAATATAACACATTAACCGAACTCCCATAATCAACAAGGATTTTCCTTATGGCAAAATTCGCTCCCTCAACAGTGACCACCGTAGGATCATCCTGTTCCCAATCTATCCTTGAAGTCTTAGTCTGTGAAGGTAATTGCTGGATGAGCACGCCTATGAGAGGTTGGTCTTCTCGACATTTCTACATGCTGGATGACTCGTAGATGCTGGCACCTAGCGAAGCTACTAGCTCCTCCACCTGCAAATCCTTTTGAAATTATGTTTATAACCCCTCTTAGAAGGTGCTTCTTCGGGCTCGCTCCGAGCGTTAGTTCTCAACTCCCGATTGGGTCGACTTCTTTCTCCTTTACCCCGGTCTTGTCGGAGCGCAAACGACCTATCCTAACTTTATTTGTAAACAAACTGCCTTAAATGCCCTGCTTGCACCAACTCCTCAATTTTGTCTTTGAGAGTCATATACTTCTCGATGGTGTGTTCGCAGTTTTGGTGGCATTTACAGTGCTTTGTTTGGTCTGTATTTCGAGGTGTCGAGAGCTTCTTGAGGGGTGGAATAAATTATGAACTAAGAACCTCTTCTAGGATACATGACCTATTCGTGGTGAGAAGGGTATATATTGCACATACTTTGGTCCTTTTCACTCTTTAGTTTCTTCCCTTGGCCTATTTCCTCTCGGTTTGTCATCTCGTTGGTCCCTGTCTGATGTGACCATGCCTAGCCAAGGACTTATCACTAGGGCCATGACTAGAAGGATTGAAGAAGACTTAGCCCTTGCAGACAAAGGAAGACTTCACCTCCTATGGAGAGTGAAGATATTAGGCTAGGGACTTTAGTTAATAAAATATAATTTTCCTTTATTTTAATTTTGAGGAGCATTAAGAATTTAATTTGAGACATGTATTTAGTCCATTTTTTATTTTTAGGAGGTGTCTTAGGAATTTAGAGGGTGGATTTAGCTTTTTGGGTCTTTATGAAGGAAATAAGGGGTAGCCTTGATATCTACACCCCTCTTTTCTACATAAAACCCCCTAAGCTAATAAGAAGTAATCTTGGCCCTTGGTTTGAGAAACTTGGGCACCAAGTTTGATGATCTAAGGAGGGAATTGTTTCTCAATTCTCCTCCCTTAGATCTCTCCTTTTAATCCTAGCCCTTCTTTTTTAGGTTATCTTGTTCAAGAGGTTAGCTACCTCTATAAATAGGAGCTCCTCCCTCACTTGTATTTTTTACACTTGAATTTAATCCTAGAGACCATATTGGTTGACGTTCTTACCTTTGAGTGTCCCCCTTTCTCCTTTGTGAGAGCTTCTAAGAGTTATCAAGGGACCCCTCCCTTGTGGCCTCTCCCCTTTGGCTTATCAAACATAGTATTTGTGGCGCCTTACCCCATTCCTTTCCTCTCCATAAATCCATTTCCCTTCCAAGTGACCTTAGAAAGGATCCTTTGGGCACGTGATCATCAAAGATCACATCAAGTGGTATCAGAGCCACTTTCTAAAGGTCACGTTCTTTCTCATTTTTTTTTTTTGCTTTGTTGTTTATTTCTTTGATCTCTTTATTTTAAAGTCCTTCATTATTTGTCATCTCTATTTCCTTTATTGTCTAGTAGTATAGCTTTTTATTCTTGCTATTATATGCGCTTTTGTTTTCTATCTACGCGCCTATGTTCCATTTAATTTGATGCGATTTTATTTGTCCTTTTCTTTGCATCTTATTTTTGTGTTCAAGTTGCTTAATTTTCCCTTGGTTTTTTATGTTAAAGTGTGCCTAAGAAGTTGTGACCATTAAACCCACATGGTTGAGGATTTTTCCACACCATTGTGGTGATCAACTTTGGCCACTTTGTTGTGCCTTTTGTTTTAAGTCTCTTGCTGAAATTTTTGCTCTATTTTTAGGTGTGTTATTTTTTCTTAATCTTGTGTTTTGTCAAATACTAGTCATGTTAGTTTCCTATTTTGTCTCATTTAAATTCCATAGGTTTTAGCCTCTTAAATTTTTTACAAAAAAGCCTTCAAAAATAGTTTGAATTGAGCTCCTAAGAGGTGAACCTCTTGTTGAGTCTCTTAAGTCTTTTATGCTTTTAGTTCAAGCATATTAATCTCTTTGTTGTTCTTAAATATTTGCTCAATTCAATTATATGTTTCTTGTTTTATGTTGAATTATTAGTAGCTTTCCACTTGGTTTACCTTCACTATTGGTGCCTCTTTATGGAATTTTAGCTTGGGTGAATTGTGTTAGTAATTTGAGCAATCAATTTACTTCAAAATCAGCCCTAAATTATTCCTTAAGCACCATTAGTTCAGTGGTATTTGGAACTACTAAGTTGTTTTGCCTTTAGTTGCATGCATTGCTTGAAAATTGTGTGACCTTACTTTGTGCTTATTCACTCAAGTGTTATTATTTCAAGAATCCTCATTAAAATTTCAATTCAACAAGCTATTAGGTGCAGCAAAATGATTAGAAAAATTTAAAAAAAAAATAGAAAAAGTTTAAGTTAAAAAAAAAAGAAGAAGATAAAGAACTCAAAAGAAAGACAAATTTGAAGTTGTGTATCTAATAGTAGAAACATTTGATATGAGGAACCAATTGTGATTCAAAAAAAAATTACTTGAGTAAGCTTTTTAGTTTTTGGTCACTTAAATTTTATTAAGTGTGCAACTATTGGTTTCATTTTTTTTGTTTGAGTCTTTTTTCATCTCTACTCTTAGAGCTAATCTAGGAAAGTTATTTGTGTGCTACCTTCCTTTATGAGCCTTATGTTTTCTTGCTTGTCTTCTTTACTTCTTTGAGTTTGTCATTGTTTAATCTATCCACTTGGATTTGTGAACCTTGTTTTGTTATTCACCTTTGTTTGCTGTCTTGTGTTGTATTCGGCCTTGGTAAGGAAAGGTTGGGAAATGTTCCATATATAAAATTTTGGCAAGTCCAAACAAGAGGAAACAAGGGTAGCATTCTTGGAGTGAGTTGATGCAACTCAAAGGGGCTTGATCAAAAGGAGACAAACACCAAAAAAGCTTGGAGTGAAGACTTTGTTTTATTTTTTTTATTCTTTGTATTGTGTATACTTAATTTTAGATTGGGAGTTTGAGTGCCCTTAAGGCCCTCCCTTGGTTTGTAATAATTTTGGTTAATTTTAGCGTAGTTCCTCGTTAATTAGGTGAAGAAGGGAGAAGTGGTACACTTCCTTCAACACCTTAGGAGCACGATTAGAGCCCTTTCTCTTTTACATTCTTGTACTTTTATTTTATTTTATGTTATTTTGAAAAAACATGTAGAGGCTAAGAGTTCCAAAGACTCATCAAGCCATCTTAGGTACGAAAAAAAAAAGAGAGGAGTGTTGCTTGAAAAAAAAAAGTTTTTGGCCTACCCTTTAGTTTTTAGCATCCAAGCACCATGACTTCCCACACACATTCTAGTGCACATAGTTGTTCATCAAGTAAGAGTGTCAACCAAGGAAAACCTTCTAAGGGAGACACTCTTGAAAACCTTAACTTAGAATTTAGGGAATGGATGGCTAAAGAACAAGAAATGAGAGAAGAAAAAGAGAGAAAAAAAGAAATAAAAGAAAAGGAAAAACAAAAAGAGAAGGAAGAGCTAAAAAAAGAGATGTTGGAAATGAGAAAAGAGAAAAAAGAGAGAGAAGATAGAAGGCAAAGAGAGAGAAGAGAGGATGAAGAAAGGAGAAGAAGGAAAGAACTAGAAAGAAAAAGAGAAAAAGAGGAAGAAGAGAGAAGGAGAAGAGGAGAGAGTAAGAGGAGAGATGGGAGGGAAAGTGATAGAAAAAATAAAGGAATTCTCATAAGATCCCCATCTAGGCATTTTAGCTCTAGTGAAGAAGAATACTATAGAAATCAACATAAGCATCACTCTCATTCATCATACAATCATCATTCTCCTCGAGAGAACATAAATCATGCTAGGGAAGCAAAGGTAGACCTACCCCATTTTCATGGTAGGGAAGATGTTGAGACTTACCTAGATTGGGAAGTCAAAGTGGAACAACTCTTTCGATGCTATGAAATTAGGGAAGAAAGGAAAGTACCTTTGGCCTCCCTTAGTTTTCAAGGTTCTGCTTTGCATTGGTGGGATGGGTTAGTCAAGGATAGGGCCAGTAAACAAATGTCTGACATTCGCTACTGGAATGATTTAAAAACTTGTTTGCGAAGAAGGCACATTCCTTCATATTATGAGAGGGATCTTTTGGATAGGCTCCAAAGACTTAGGCAACATAACCTAAGTATTGAGGAGTATAGACAAAAGATGGAGCTTCTCATACTAAGGGCCAATATCATTGAGGAACCCAATGCCACCCTTGCTAGGTTTTTGTGTGGATTAAGCTCTGACATTAGAGATAAGGTAGAGCTTCTTTCATACTCAAACCTTGATGAGTTGGTAGAACTTTGTGTAAGAGCTGAGAATCAACTCAAGAGAAAAATTTTTAAAAAGATTCTCCCTCTTACTCAAAGAGAGACCAACTTAAGGGAAACTCTTTCAAGGGTTTGCCCAAAGAGGAACCCAAGCATTTTCAACATACAAAAGCACCTCATGTAGAGAGAAAACCCCCTACTACTAAGCCTACTGAAAGGCAAAATAGTATCAAATGCTTCAAATGTCTTGGGAGAGGCCACATTGCCTCTCAATGCCCTAACAAGAAAACCATGATCAAGAGGGGACAAGACATTTGTAGTGAGAATAGCTCATCTTCCTCCTCTAGTGAGAGTGAGGAAGAAGGGGGACATACTTTTGAACAAGAGTGTGAGGAAGCTTTTCCTTATGAGGGGGATCTCCTTATGGTTCAAAGGCTTCTTGGAAGCCAACCTCTAGAGCTTGGCCAGTCACAAAGAGAGAACATCTTCCATACAAGATGTAAAGTAAATGACAAAGTATGTTCTCTCCTTGTTGATAGTGGCTCCTGTTGTAACTGTTGTAGCTCTAGGTTGGTTAAAAAAGTAGCCTTGACTACCATGCCCCATCCCAAACCTTACAAATTGCAATGGCTCAATGAGCAAGGGGAGATGGTAGTCAATGAACAAGTTATGGTTCCAATTTCCATAGGATCTTATAATGATGAGATTCTTTGTGACATAGTTCCTATGGAGGCTGGTCATATCCTGTTGGGGAGACCATGGCAATTTGACAAAAAAGCTATTCACCATGGTCACTCCAACCAAATAATTCTCACCCATAATGAAAAGCGCTTCAAATTGTACCCTTTGTCACCTTCTCAAGTGGCTGAGGATCAATTTGCGATGAAAAAGAAAAGAGTTGAGGAAAAAAAAAACAAAAAAAAGCACAACAAGCTTTACTTTTAAAGCTTGAAAAGGGTAAAGAGAGAGAGTCGGAAGGTGATGCCCCTTCGAAAGGGAATATTAGTAAAAGGAGCATATTTGCTACTAAACGTGATTTAAAAGAAGCTCTTTTGACTAACAAGCCCTTTTATCTCCTCTTTTGCAAAGAAGCATCAAATCCTTCTTCCATTTTGCATTCTTCTGCTGAGAGCACTGCCACAGCCCATGCACATGAGCACCTTCCTCAAGGGGTTCAAGATATTTTAAAAGAATTTGATGACATATTCCCTAATGAGGTTCCTAAAGGACTTCCTCCCATTAGGGGTATAGAACATCAAATTGATTTGGTGCCTGGCGCAAGTCTACCTAATAGACTTGCCTATAGGACCAACCCCATGGAGACCCAAGAGATTGAGTCTCAAGTGAATGAGCTGTTGGAGAAGGGTTGGGTTCAAAAGAGCCTAAGCCCTTGTGCTGTGCCAGTCTTGTTGGTGCCCAAGAAGAATGGCCAATGGAGAATGTGTGTTGATTGTCGTGCAATCAACAACATCACCATCAAATATAGGCACCTAATCCCCCGTCTTGATGACATGTTGGATGAATTGCATGGGGCAAAAATATTTTCAAAAATAGATCTTAGAAGTGGTTACCACCAAATAAGGATCAAAGAGGGTGATGAGTGGAAAACTGCTTTTAAGACTAAATTTGGTCTTTATGAGTGGTTGGTTATGCCTTTTGGGCTAACTAATGCCCCAGGCACATTCATGCGCTTAATGAATCATGTACTAAGGGATTGCCTTGGTAAATTTTGTGTAGTTTACTTTGATGACATTTTAGTTTACTCTAGGAACCTAGATGATCATTTAGGACATCTAAGGCATGTTTTTTCTCTTCTTAGGAGTAATCATCTTTTTGGTAACTTAGAAAAATGCACTTTTTGTGTAGATAGTGTAGTTTTCCTAGGCTTTGTAGTTAGCACAAAAGGGGTTCATGTTGACCTCGAAAAGATAAAAGCTATTCAAGAATGACCCACCCCAAAGAGTGTGACAGAGATCAAAAGCTTTCATGGTCTCGCTGGATTTTATAGGCGCTTTGTGCCTAATTTCTCCACGCTCTTCGCACCAATAAATGATTTGGTGAAAAAGGAAGTTCCTTTCCTTTGGGGTGAGAAACAAGAGAAAGCCTTCCAGGTAATTAAGCATAAACTGACCCATGCACCAGTCTTGGCATTACCTGACTTTTCTAAAACATTTGAACTTGAATGTGATGCCTCTAGTGTAGGTGGGGGGGCTGTCTTGTTGCAAGGAGGGCACCCTATTGCTTATTTCAGTGAAAAACTCAATGGTGCCCCCCTCAACTACCCCACCTATGATAAGGAGTTTTATGCTCTAATTAAGGCCCTTCAAACTTAGGAGCATTACCTTGCTCCCAAGGAGTTTGTCATTCATAGTGACCATGAGTCAATAAAATATTTGAGGGGTCAAGGTAAATTGAACAAAAGGCATGCAACGTGGGTGGAATATCTTGAATCCTTCCCTTATGTCATCAAGTACAAGAAAGGAAAACAAAATGTGGTGTCTGATGCTCTTTCTAGGCGCCATGCCCTTTATTCATCCTTGAGTGCAAAAATCTTGGGATTTGATGACATTCGGGCTATGTATCCGTCTGATAAGGATTTCGGCCCCATATTTGCTACCTCTGCATCTGCATTTGCATTAAAGGCCTATGATGGGTACTTCATCAGTGAGGGGTATCTTTACAAAGGGAGTAAGCTTTGTATACCCCAAGGATCAATTAGGAACTTACTTACAAAAGAGAGTCATGAAGGTGGGCTCATGAGGCATTTTGGGATTTCAAAAACCCTCATGCTTTTGCAAGAGAAATTCTTTTGGCCCCATATGCGTAGAGATGTCCATAGACATTGCTCTAAATGTATAGCTTGCTTGCAAGCAAAGTCTAAAGCAATGCCTCATGGACTATACACACCTTTACCTGCTCCTTCTGCACCTTGGGAGGATATTAGCATGGATTTCATCCTTTGGCTCCCAAGAACCCAACGAGGTGCAGACTCCATATTTGTCGTGGTGGACCGATTTTCAAAAATGGCCCATTTTATTCCCTGCCACAAAGTGGATGATGCGAGCAACATCGCAAGACTTTTCTTTAAAGAGGTTGTCCGATTGCATGGTATACCCTCTTCAATAGTGTCAGATAGGGATGTGAAGTTCCTTAGCCATTTTTGGAAAACTCTTTGGGCTAAGCTGGGAACTAAACTTTTTTTTTCCACTACCTGTCACCCTCAAACCGATGGGCAAACAGAAGTGGTGAATAGATCTTTATCCACTATGCTGAGGGCTCTCCTTAAAGGCAACCATAAGTCTTGGGATAAGTACCTTCCCCACATTGAATTTGCTTATAACCGGGTGGTTCATAGAATGACCAAGCATTCTCCTTTTGAGGTGGTCTATGGCTTTAATCCTCGTACTCCTCTAGATCTTTTACCTCTTCCTCTTTCTGTTGCTGTGCATAAAGAATGAGAGGCAAAATCCATTTTTGTAAAACAATTACATGAGAGGGTTAAAGTTAACATAGAGCACCAATCCTTGAGAGATGCTACTTTCGCCAATAGGGGGAGGAAAGAAGTCATCTTTGAAAAGGGCGACTGGGTATGGCTTCACTTGAGAAAGGATAGATTTCCTTCTCAAAGGAAGTCCAAACTTAGCCCTAGAGGAGATGGACCTTTCCAAATCCTTGAGCGGATCGGTAATAATGCCTATGTTTTAGATCTGCCAGAGGATTATGGGGTAAGCACCAGTTTTAATGTTTCTGATTTGTCTCCATTTGTAGGTGCTGAAAATGACGAAGACCCCATGGATTTGAGGTCAAATCCTCTTCAAGGGGGAGGAGATGATGTGACCATGCCTAGCCAAGGACCTATCACTAGGGTCATGGCTAGAAGGATTGAAGAAGACTTAGCCCTTGCAGACAAAGGAAGACTTCACCTCCTATGGAGAGTGAAGATATTAGGCTAGAGACTTTAGTTAATAAAATGTAATTTTCCTTTATTTTAATTTTGAGGAGGATTAAGAATTTAATTTGGGACATGTATTTAGTCCATTTTTTATTTTTAGGAGGTGTCTTAGGAATTTAGAGGGTGGATTTAGCTTTTTGGGTCTTTATGAAGGAAATAAGGGGTAGCCTTGATATCTACACCCCTCTTTTCTACATAAAACCCCCTAAGCTAATAAGAAGGAATCTTGGCCCTTGGTTTGAGAAACTTGGGCACCAAGTTTGATGATCTAAGGAGGGAATTGTTTCTCAATTCTCCTCCCTTAGATCTCTCCTTTTAATCCTAGCCCTTCTTTTTTAGGTTATCTTGTTCAAGAGGTTAGCTACCTCTATAAATAGGAGCTCCTCCCTTACTTGTATTTTTTACACTTGAATTTAATCCTAGAGACCATATTGGTTGAGGTTCTTACCTTTGAGTGTCCCCCTTTCTCCTTTGTGAGAGCTTCTAAGAGTTATCAAGGGACCCCTCCCTTGTGGCCTCTCCCCTTTGGCTTATCAAACATAGTGTTTGTGGCGCCTCACCCCATTCCTTTCCTCTCCATAAATCCATTTCCCTTCCAAGTGACCTTAGAAAGGATCCTTTGGGCACGTGATCATCAAAGATCACATCACTGTCCAAGTTCTCCGCCTGGCTTGGTTCTTGAGCTATGCCAGCTCTTTCATTTACATATACTTGGTAGACCTTCGTCGTAACTCGTCATGGTGGTTACCGACTTCTTGCAGTGGTTATCCGTGAATTTCCCAGGGCGGAGGGTCGTTACCATGTGGTGCAAGGCCACCTCGGGGTTAATGTTTCTCACTCTAAGGGTTACCTTACCCAAGCACTCCATGAATGACTGGAGTGACTCCCTCATTTCCTTCTTGATGCTTACTAGAAGTGATGAGGTCAACTAGAATTCAAAACTTAGTTACCAATGTTTCGAAACAATTTATACTCCTTGGTGGCATTCTAGCGAATCAACTCAGAGCTCTTCCTTTCAGCAAGGTTGGGAATACGCGGCACATAACGGCGTCACTAGGGTGTACAAGCTGACTTGCGTCACATAAACATCAATATGTTCATCAAGATCTGTGGTACCGTCATATCAGTTTATTAAGAGATGCTTCTAGCTAGAAGGCAAAGGGACTTCCATGATTTCATCCACAAAAGGATGCCTGCAAGGCACCACTGCAATGTTGACTTTGGTATTCCCTTCTCCGACAGCAGTTGTGACCCACGGGCTAAGCTCTACTTGTGCTTGCCTTTGCGGCTCAATTGGGACTGAGTGGGAAGTTGGGATCGCGTTAACAGTGTGATATTGTAGCCCAGATTTTGCGGCAGTGATCCAGACTATAGGCTTAGCCTCAATCCACTTCATAAAATAGTCAATGGATACAAGTAAGAATTTGCATTGCCTTTTCCCTGGTGGAAAAGGACAAAGGATATCCACGCCCCATACTACGAAAGCCAGGGTGACACTATACTTTTCAATTGTTGCGGTGGAGCCCTGAGAAGATTTCTGTGTTGCTGGCATTCTGTGCACTTTTTAACGAAGACTCCGACATCTTGCTTAAGTGTGGACCAATAGTATTCGACTCTCATAAGCTTGGCCGCCGTGGCCTAAGCTCCTGAATGGAATCCGCACACTACTTGATGAATCTCCTTCAAGACATAATCACCTTGAGCTGGCATAAGGCATTTAAGCAGCAGTGTGGAGTATCCTCGTTTGAACATATCCTCCCCAATCTAGGTGAGTCTTGTTGCTTTTGTGCGTAATGTCTGGGCTATCTTGTCATCGACAGAAAATTCTCCTTTTTCTAGGAAGTTTCTGATAGGAACCATCCAGTTAGGCTCTTGCTCGATGATTGCGATAAGAACCGTGTTGAGAGAAGTTCCTCCAGTCTATGCTGGATAATTGTCCTATCCTGCCCTGGCTTCTTGGTACTCACCAATTTAGCTAGGACATTAGCTTGGCAATTGTCACCCATTTTCACATGTTCGATAATTAAATGGCTAAAGTGTTACTTGTAATTATCCACTAAGTGATAGTACTAGAGCAAGAGAGGATCTTTAACTTGGTAGTCGTTATTAAACTGGGAGATCGTGAGTTGGGAATCACTTCGGCAAATTAACCTTGTACCTGTAATTATCCATTAAGTGTTTTAGTTGATCGTTAAAGAAAGCAATCTCGTTATATATCTAATCTATAAGTTTGTAGTCCAAGTAAGTCTGAGATGCGAGAGTGCTCCGCCAGGCCGGGGTAGGGTACCTACAACCACTCTATGCTTAAGTCAGACAATATCTCGGTATAGTTTGTAATAATTGTGAATAGTAAATTTTACCTATGCTACCTACCCCCTTATTTATAGGCTTTTACGGTGGATTTTGGAGTACGATGTTACTAATCGAGACCCAATTTTAGGTTAATTGTGCTTTACATCTAACCGCCAATTTATGCTGACATGAGTGCGTTTAGTTCAATTCCAAAGTTTTCAACTGTAGTCGGATACCGTTTTATTCTCATGACACCGGATTCGTAATTAATTGCATGATTAACATAATTTTGAGGTTATGTCTCCCCCAAAGTGTCTCGGTACACCATATATTTAATGTTTTCTATCTTTTTAATAAGTTATTTAGTATTTTCTTTTAATGTGTATTATACAAGTGTTACTATAGTATTAAATACTTTAGTTAAAAATATTCTTATTTGATAATATAAAATGTAAATATGTTTTATTTTTTCTTGTGGTGTTTTATAAATTAGTTACTGGTGTAATAATACTTTTCGCCTAAACGCCAACTTAAACTCAATCGCATCAAAACTTATTTAATATTTTACATATCAAAGTCAAGTTAGAATCGAATAAATACGTACCTACAAATTAATATTTAATTTTTATGCTTAAAGAATTGACAGCTGAGATATTCTAGCTTTTTACATGAAAGAAATAGCAGAGAATACGGAATAATATTATTCTCGTACGCATAACGCATGCGAGAAAGAAGCAGTGAGAAGTGAGAAGTGAGAAGTAATGTGTAATAGATATTTTGGTCTATCTAAAGATACGCGAAGGATGGTGATTGATGCAAGCTAATTTAATTCATTTTATTTCAAAAGAGAGGGAGCGGGGACATGAAAGCCTCACTTTATTAAAATTATTGACAATCATAAGTTATAGATCTGGTGCAGTTTGCAAACATGAAGAGGCATTAAGAATTGAAGTAGTAGCAGATAATACAGTCATACGGGGGAGATGGTGAAAGCTAATTTATAATGGAAAGTACCTATATCAGTAAACGAAAATAACAGTGAGCAGTGGACATTGTTTGTGTGCCCTTTCACGCATTGGAGAGACAACGGGACAGTAATTTATTTTAGATATAAAATAAAGACACCATATACCATAGAGATGTGGATGCCAATGTGAAAAAGTGAAAAGCAAAAGAGGATTGGTGACGAGTCCGTACATCACTCTATGACAATGGGAATTGGGAAACATTCACACTTCAACCCCGACAACTTATTTCAATCGGTGTCTCCTCCCACACCCAATGCACGTCAATGTAAAACCGTCCAAGACAAATGTTCCACAGTCCAAACCAACTAAAGTGTAAAACAAATAAACAAGAGTTTAATAAACGACATGAATTATAATGCAGTAACCTTTTAAAAGAATTTTTCACCATTGCTCGTACTTCTTCCTTTTTTATTATTTTTAAAATATTAATAAATAAACTTATTATAAATAAATAATTGTGATTAAATATTAATATAATTTTTTTTACAATAACCGTGCACAGTCTTTTTCTCTTAAAAATTATTCACTATTTAAAAGTTTTACATTAATATTTAATTATAAATTTTTATATATAATAAATTTGTTAATTTTAATATATTCATATTTTAAAAATCATATAAACTCTATAGTGTGATCCAATATAATCAACGTAAAACTTTTTATTAATAGTTAGTGCTTTTTTTTTCCTAGATAAATAAATGATAGAAAGCGAATAAGTATATTTTAGTGGAGTTTTATGAAACTAATTTTAGTATTTCATTAATTAAAAACTTATATGATCAGTGTTTTTTTAAAATAATTTTAAAAATATTTTTATTTTTTAGTTTTTTAAAAATTAAAAAGGAAATAATGATAAATAATTTTATTTTTCAGTTTTGTATTTTTATTTTTGAAAACTTAAAACATCCAAAAAAGAAACTGTATTTTACTTTTCATTAATGACATTTTCATAAAAATAGATAAGTTTTTTTTTTATTTTCACATATGAAAAATAATTTTTTAGCAACACTTATCAAATAAATTTTTTTTCTCATCATCTTTCATAAAATAATTCTGAAAAACTAAAAACAGAATCAAATTAATTAAACCTTATATTTGTAGGATATTTGAATTGAAAGAAATAGGAAAAAAGTAAAACAAAAATAATTTTTTTTTTTTGAAAAAAACTTTATCTTTAGTTTTTACAAATATTGTGAGAGTGATAAGAACAATAATATTAGAATTGAAATTATGTGTGAGATCCAAATTTTAGTATACTATATTTTTTTATTTTACTTTTGTCTTCATGGATGAAGAGATTTTATTTTAGGTGAGTCCTAAACTTCCTCTCTTTCCTCAATCATGCAATTTAATTTTTTTTTCTTTTCTACTTTTCTCTTTTCAAGTTCTCTCTTTACAACCTTTATTTAAACAAACAAATGGTTACTTAAATATATGCATCTTAGTTAATTTCATCCTCTTATTTCTACTATGATATTTTAAATAATAAAATATTTGAAAATAAAGAAATTAAATTAAACAAATTAGGACATTATTTTACGTACTTAATATTGTTTGAACAAATTATATAATATCCTAAACCTTTATGAAATTACACATAATTCTAATGTTTTATGTTCTTAAACATAATACATTTTGAGCTTAATTAATATGCAATGATATTGTAAAAGATTTTACACTAACATTTAATCACAATATTTCATTTATGGTAAATTTGTTAACTTTACCAATTAATACTTTAAAAATTTATAATGAAGAGGTGTAATTAAATGTCAGTGTAAAAATTTTTTATACTATCAATGCATACTAATTAAACTCTTAAAATAAATATATTTGATTTTAAAGTATAATTTTGGATTAACTATTCATAGAAAAAATATCATTTATAATTATTAGGATGACAAAAAGACTCGAACTTAACCACCAACATGCACGGTCCCGAACTCGCTCAATTTTGGTGGTATTGTCCGCTTTAACCGAATATGAATATGAGTATATAACTACTCATTCTATAATATCATAAATTGAATCTAACATCTTCCAAAGCCATGAGCTCTCCTAGGATTTTGAAAGAGAACTTGGAGGAGGACAATCTGTCATCCAGAGTAATCGCAAGACGATGTTTAAGGAGGTAGATACTATTGATGAGAGTGAAGTAGGAAGGATGCCATAAGGTTCTTACAAGGCCAAGTTGCTCAACATAGAAAGTCTGATAGCGATTTTTTCGATTTTGATGGAAGGTGTTTTGGTGTTCCAAAGAAGGTGATCTCATAAAATCTATTTTAATTTATGATATTATAAGATAATCAAACTTGAAATATTGTTTAGTATGATCATTTTAAAAAATATTAAAAATTAATTATAGTTAATTATAGAAATTAATCTTCTCAAGAAGGATTTTGTCTCTCGTAAAAAAGATTTATAATCTCTATTATAATTTTATAAATAAAAATATTGTTATTTATAATATTATTAAAAAATCATATTTAAATTTGTCTCCCATGAAAAGCACTTGTACTCTTTTATCATAAGCAAAATTTGTTTTAGCAACTATGATAACCACCTCGCATCGCCAACAAGTAACTCAGCAATTTTGATGAAGTATTGAAGTCAACAAGTAACTCAACAAGACTGCTAATTATTTAGTTTTACTGTTTTTAGCTTTTTAAGATTTACTTTTATCTTCTAGACTACTTAATGTACTTTTATAATTTATTTTTAAAAATCAGTGTTGAGTATTTTATTTACAAAATAGTAAACATATTAAAATATTATTTGCAATTTGTGGAACCAGTATGATTTTATCCTTTCTTAATTGGATTGAATCACTAGTTTTTCTTTTTGTTCAATTTTATTAAAATTGATTGGATCGTATTTCATTTTACTTCAAATTCCAATTTGTGAAAGCAATATAATCAAATAAGCTTTCACCTTCTCTATTCCATAAAAATAGTCGTTTAGTTAAAGGTTCTAACAGCTTTTTCATAACTTTGATCCCAAAAAGGAGTAACCCTCAAAGCATCAAAACCATCCAATATCTTTAATTGGATTTATGTACAAAGTCTTGGCAAAAGTATTGACTACAAGAACAAAAGAAGTTATTCATATCGTAATCTCTAAGTCACAATCAGCATTTGTGGCAAGTAAACAGATTTTGGATGGAGTTATTTCCATAAATGAGGTGGTGGATGAGGCAAGGAGAAGGAGTAAAGATTTTGTGTGCTTGAAAGTGGATTTTGAAAAAGTCTATGATTTGATAAGTTGGAATTATTTGTGGAGTATCATGGAAAGAATGGGGTTTGGAGTAAGATGGATGAGATGGATGAAGGAATGCACGGGCTCAACTCAGATGTTTGTGTTAGTGAATGGAAGTCTAATAGAGGAGTTTGGCATTGGAAGAGGCCTTAAGTATGGGGACCCATTGTCTCCTTTCTTATTCCTTTTAATAACAAAAGGGCTTAGTAAAAGGATAAAAATGTTGTCGATCTTGGGATATGGAAAAGGTATAAGGTTGGAAAAGATAATATTAATGTGTCTCACCTGCAATTTTTCGATGATACTTTATTACTATTGCAAATGCATTGGGAGTTAATCGAGATAGTCAAATCGGTTCTTCAGATTTTTTAGCTTATTTCAAGTTTGAAGGTTAATTTTTACAAGAGCCACATCCTAGGAATAAATGTGTCTGATTAGTGGTTATTAAAGGTCTCTGTGTTGTTTAACTACAAGGTAGGAGATGCTTCATTAATGTGTGACATCATCCTTAAAAATGTTGGATTCCAATAATATTTGGAGCTGAGGAGGGGCTTTACTAAAGATTAGCCATGACAAAATTATATAATTCACACACTAACATGATAAATATAAATAAATATATTATGGTTCAATTTTTTCAAACACAAATCTAAAAAGAAGGAATTTGAGTGTAAAAAGAAAAGTGCTCTAATTAACAAGCACATTCACATGGGGGGATGACAGAAGCAATTCATCTCTAAGGTGAAAGGATTTAAGTAGAGCATGTGAAAGTGATAGGTTTGGTGGGTGTTTTCAACAATTGAGGGAGTGGAAGGTGGGTTTTTAAATAGAATTAGATTGTGGAATCATGATTGCGCGAGAGAGAGGACCTTTCAAAGTATATTTCGGAGACTATATAGTAATTTTAAGCAGCAAACAGACTGTTAGTGACATGGGTTAGTGGGAGAAGGGCCAATGGGTGTGGAACCTCACATGGAGGAGACAATGGTTTCGATGGGAACTTGATTCCACTCAAAGATTTCAAGTTATACTAACTAATCTCATTTAGAACTCAAATCAGGAATATGGTTGGTTTTGGTCACCTGACTCAGCGGAAATGTATAATACTAGAACAACGTATTTAGCACTACAGCAGAAAACTCTTGGGTAGGGGATGCCAAGGGAGGAAATGAAGCTATTATGGACATCCTAAGTTCCACTAAAAGTCCTCGTATTTGCTTGGAGATTAATGCTGAACAGCTTACCAACTAAGGATAATCTCAGGAAGAGGAATAATCCGCTGAATGAAGTTGACTTACTATGTCCTTTCTGTCATCTCAACGAAGAAAACACTAGTCACCTTTTTTTAACTGTAGTTTGGCTCAAATGCTACAAATGGTTAGGTGTTGACACAGTGAGACCTCAAGATTCACGATTAAGCTTTATCCAACATACAGGTTGGGGTTTGTGGAGTTGATGTAAGCAAAGGTAGAAGGTAGTATGTTAGCAATCAGATGATGTATATGGAACATAAGGAACTCTTGTGTATTTAGAGGTGAGATTTCCCAACTTGATAAGTTGCTTCATCAGATCCACTACCATATATGGTCCTGGCTACATACTTTTGACTCCTCTTTTCATATTCTTTTTCTGCATGGTGCATGAATCCTGCTAATTGTATAATAAGGCTCAATAACTATGGTCTAAAATAGGATAAGGATAAGGGTTTAGGGAAGTATGTTTGTGGGATACTATTTTCAAATTTGCTCTGTCTGTGGGAAAGCAGACTATATGGGATTTGTATTATTAATGTTATGATGAGGTTGGGAATGGTCTGGAAGGGGATAATAATGCAGGTTGGGAAATTGATGACTTGGGGCTTAATTGCTTGTGTGTGTGTGTATATATATATATTTATATTTTTGGGTAACCTGATTTTGTGGGTATTGGTCTATAATTCTGTTTTGCGGCCAGGAATGAATTGTGTGAAGGTCAGTTAATTCTTGATGGTTTAAGTATTACCTAATCATTCCATGTTGCTTTCAATATAATTAGTTGGATATCTCTTATATCCTATATTGAAATTCTTTGTCTAAAAAACAAAAACAAGCACATTCACATGTGTTCCTTAGCTTCTTATTGCTAACTTAGTTAAATAATAAGACTAATTCAAAGGCTCTTATCGATGAAAATATGCTTTACTTGCGATGTACTTCACCATGTGACGTAATGTAACATTAACGTTCATGCGATGAAGAAATATGTGTTTATTAGGTATATATAGAGATAAATTAGTGCTAATCAAACGTTGAAATCAATGTACCTCATTTGACCATACATTAAAGCTAAGGTATATCCTATCTAGCCACTGTTAGTGGGTGATGATGTGTATGGGAGCTTTGTCCTTTTTGGTATACATAGATAAGCCAGCAAGCATAGATGTTGGAATTCATTGCGTTAGGCGACGTTCTAAAACTTATTTTTCTTGTGCTCGATGCGGACAGAGAAAAATTAAAGAGGGAAAAGTAATGGCTTGTGAATATTATTGGATTTGGATGCGTGGGTTGGGGGCAAAGAAAGGGACCCTTTTCTGTACAAAATAATTACAGAACATAATGATACTATGAGTGCTTTAGGATTTTCTGGAAATATGTTTTCAGATATCGCTATTCAATTACAACCTATTTTTGCTCAATGAATACAAAATATCCACGTTTTAGCACCAGACACAATGGCCCCTAAACAAGTACCAATTTAACTTGGAAAAGTGATAATTTAATAGCAGTAGGTGGTAAAGTTGCTTTATCATCTATTCCATTAGTAACTGCAGATTTTTTGGTACATCATATTCATGCATTTACAATTCATGTATTTGTGCGAAAAGATCATCAACATTATTGAACCAAAGTCTTCTCCCAAATTATAATAATCCTGTTTCTTCTGAACGACACAGAAAATCATAACCAAAGTAAAGGGTTGTCGACCATATTCAAACTATAAACTCCATAATTATTTTTTGTATTAATGTTCCACTTTCATAAAAAAGTTATTAATCACCATTTGGTAAATAGTTCATAAAAAAGTTGCAGGCTATTGATTGCGTCCTGGCATGTTAATTACGACTATTTTCCTGAGCTCTTTCATGCAACATGCAATAGGAGAAAAGGATCTTCGTCACAAGAAATTATTACATGATGATTATTTGTTCATAATCTTGATTTTTATATGATATGTAATTAAATTTACTATTTATTTTCTTTTAAAAAGTTAGTTACCTATGTATAATTTAGAAATTAATCAAAACTATAAACGTATATGTTCTTACGTCATACAATAATTTCTTCCTCTTTATCATTCATTATGTTGGTTTTTTCCTAACCATTTTTCTATAATTTTCCTCCCCTCACTCATTTTTCTCGTTTCAACTTTCAAGTAAAGCCCATTTGATTTAATGTTAGTATTGAGGTTTGATAAAAAAACTCATCAAGACAATTTAGAAAGATTAAGAAACACACACCACAAAAATAAAAAAGAAAACAAGAGTGCAAACGAAAAGAAAAAGATCGTATTGATTACTTGAGAAAATACATAAAACTCGTCATACTTCAGATAACAATTGTTTCACATAGGTATACATAGGATAGAAACAACCCACATGGTGTAACTAACACATGTGACCTATAAAAGAGATACATGGTAAATCTAGAAATAACTAGAGAATGACGCTTCAGTCTGGTCTTAGCATATCTGCTAGACATTCCACATAAGCCCCATACACGACCATCTGATGCTCTGTACTAGATACTTCTATTAGACTTGCTCACAAACCATCAAACACACTCCTACATTTAAAGATTTTAAGTCAATATCAACAATCTCCAGCTTGACTCTGAATCAAAGACTTCATACATATTAAATCTTCCAACATATTTTTCTCCTAATTGACCCCAACAGCCCCCAATATGAACTTCACCTTCATGTTAAGCTTGTCAATTACTTGCTTGCCTTTTTCTACAAGCTCAGATTTGAATCTTGCCACCATCCCAAAAATTTCTGGGTTTTGCTTTTGAAATAAATTTTAAAAACAGAAACACGTTATGCAAAAATGGTTCTATTTTTATTTTTTACTCATTTTTGAAACAGTTTTCACTTAATTTAAAAAACAATAAAATTTAGTTTAAAATTTCTATTTTTGTTTTTATTTAAGCTCATCACTTAACGTTAGTTACTAACATTGACCATCACCTCTGACCAACAATCATTGGTCGCTACCTTTGATCAGAAGTCAGTAGTTGCCACCTCCAACTGGCAGTCACTAACTGCCACTCCGACCAATGATCATTGATCACCTCCTTCGATTGACGATCACCAGCCTTCACCTCTGACTAACGGTCATTAGTCACCACCTCTGATTGGCGGTCACCAGTTGCCACCTCCGACTCGTAATATTTAATGAATCTTTTGAAGTGGAGCAAAGGTTGGTCATGTTGAAGGAGGAGATGTTTAGCGGGTATCGATGGCCTTTACCGGAGAAGGAAATGCAAAAGGCGAAAGGAGTCGACTATGGTGTAAGGGCAAGTTTCACCAAATAACCATTGAAGGGTGGCGGTGTTCGTGCTGAAAGGAAAAGGATGGGCCAGTCTCAGGGAATCAACAGGTAGAAGAAGGAACACTAGAAGTAGGCCTGTGGGATTTAGAATAAAACAGCTAAGAGGGCATCTCACTCAAAACATGAAGGTAGTAGATAGTAGGGGCGAACGTGAACAAAGATTAACAGATAACATAGAGGTCCATTTTTTATTTACTAAATCAAGAAGGGAGTGGGACATGGCATGGTCCGAAAGAGACAAGGCAGGAAGCATGAATTACAAACTAGGGAAGGCTACAGGGGCCTAAGTGAAAAAGCAATAGTCTCAAACTTTGAAAAGGGATAAGAAGATAAGGATATGTTGAGAGATTGGCACAAGCCATATATAGATTTTGAGAATAAATTAAAGGTGAGCTGTGAAAATGGAGATAGAGTCCAGCGAAATGAGGAATTTGGGACAAATTATGGCTCTTCTTAATCAAACTACGTGGAGGTCAATGGGCCAAAACAAGTGGGCAGAAAGATGAGTGGATGTGAAAAGGTCTAAGGGGAAGAGGTTAACAAAGGGTTACAAAAGAAAAATGGAAGAAGGGAATCTAGCTCTACACAGCCGTATGATTACAAGAAATGGGTATGTGTTGGGGAAGAAGAGGTGTTTGGAGGAGTAAATGGGTAGCGGAGGCGAGTGACTATCTGGAAGCAAGCGCAAAGACATAGTGTTGATAAAAGTGAATTGATAAGCAGAGGACAGGATGAAGGTGCTGATAAGGAAAACTTGGAGAATGAAGCAGAAGTGGATGACAAGAGTACAGTTTGGAAGGCTATGATGGAAATAGGAATTTCTAGTAAGCCATCAGATGAAGCCTATCTAGTAGAACTCAAAAGCATGGAAGCAAGGGATAAAGTGGAAAAAGAAATAAGGGCATATCGAAACGGGTAAATGAAGATTTTGTCATTAAATGAGTATAAAATTTATATTTGTCTATTTCAGGAGACTAAGTGCAATCACTTGAAGGAATAGGATACAAAAGAGGTGTGGGGACTGCCAGAGTGAGTGGAGAGTACTTCCATCACTAGGGCTAAATGGAGGATATGTAACAATATGGAAGAAAGACTTATTGGAGGTGATATGGCAAATTCAAGGGCAAGACTTTCTAGGAGTGGGGTTTAGAGGAAAGAATCTGAATGACATAAACTGTGTGGTAAATGTGTATTCCCTATGCTCTTTGGAAGCAAAAGAAAGGTATGGGTCAACCTGATGATGATAAGGCGTGGATTTCCAGAGGTTAATTGGGTAATTAGTGGCGATTTTAATGTGGTGGTTGATAGGCATGAAGTAAACGGGAGATCAAATTATCTCTCTAGAGCATAGATGTCACACTTCAAATTTTTTATTCAACAGATGGGGCTTCTGGACATTCCATTGATCGGGAGAGAAGTTACGTGTATAGCACCAGATGGAGAAACATCTAATAGGTTAGATAGATTTCTGTTTTGTCCGGCATTGATGGAGTAGTGGGGAATTATTGCACAGAGGGTGGGCACTAGGGAGTTTTCTTATCATAGCTGGATCTTGACAAAAGATAATAAACAGAGTTGGGGTCCAAAACCGTTTAAGTTTTTTTATCATTGGCTACAAAACCGACTTTTGGAGAATTGGTGAGAGAATTTTGGAATTCGGTCCTGAGCCCGGGGTGGAAGATGTATCAATTGGCCATAAAGTTAAAAGGCTTAAATGGAATGATAAAAAAGTGGAATGATAAGATTTGGAGGAAGGACGAGAAATGTCTGGTAGAAAAGGTAACAGAATTGGAGATGGTCGACTGACAGTTGGTTGTAGGGACTCAATCGATACCTATCTCGAGGCATGACATCCTATGAAAGTATTGGGGGCAAGCAAGGGGGATGGAACAATCCATTTTACAAAAATCCAGGGTAAAGTGGACGTTAAATGGAGATAATGATGCCAAGTATTTTCATAATTCTTTTAAGGCGTGATATTGTGCGAATTCCATATTGGCGATTCAATCGGAGGTTGGTTGGTTGGAGGAAGTCCAAGACATTAGAGGACACGTATTGAATCATTTCTTAGATTTCTTTAAGGAAAAAGGGTTAATGCAACCAGCTATGGATGAGGTACAATTTAATCAATTATCGGAACAACAGAGGCTTGTGTTGGAAGAGCCTTTCTCAGTAGTGGAGATAAAAGAGGCGGTCTAAGCATGTGAAGGTGGGAGAAGTCCAAGAACTGATGGTTTTGTAATGAATTTCTATAAATTGGTTGGGAGATCATTGGGGAGGATGTGGTAAAGGCAGTGTAAGAATTTCATGAATCAATTATCTTACTAAGAGGGTAACTTCTTCATTTCTTGCTCTGATTCCGAATGTGGCATGACCTTTGAAGCTAGCACAGTATAGACCTATTTCTTTAATCTCGAGTTTTCATAAGATTATTTCAAGATTACTAACATTGACGCTAAAAAGAGTGTTGGGGGTTAAATTCTAAGTACTAGACAACTTTTATGTCACGTAGATCGATTCTGGATGGGGTGGTGGTGGCGAATGAAATTGTTGATCGGGAAAATAGGCAAAAGAGATCTTGTTTTGTGTTTAAGGTTGATTTCGAAAAGGCCTATGATTCGGTCAACTGGAATTTTTTGGATCATATGTTGGGCAAGATGGGGTTTGGGAGTAGATGGAGAAGGTGGATGAATAACATTGTTATGAATAGTCATATGTCTATTCAAGTAAATGACAATCCTACTACTGAATTTAAACTGGGTAAAGGATTGAAGCAGGGCGTTCCGTTCTCTCTTTTTTTGTTTCTGGTGGTTACATAAGCTCTTTCTGGACTATTTAGATCGGCTATTGATAAAGGAGTGTATAAAGATATCAAGGTAGGAGAGGAGACGAAATTCTCAATGTTTCAATATGCAGATGATGTCATCATGATGGGGGAAGCAAATTTGCATACAATATGGTATTTGAAGGTAATTCTACATTACTTTGAGATGACATCCTGATTGAAGGTAAATTTTAGTAAAAGTCAATTCTATGGTTTAAATGTGAATGACCCATTCAGGAGTGTTGTGAGCAGTCTTTTGAATTGTTTTATACGTTCAGCGCCCTTTAAATTCTTGGGGGTGCTAGTGGGAGTCAATCCAATGGAAACAGAAGTTTAGAAGTTGGTTATTGAACAATTTGAAAAGAAATTGTCAGGTTGGAAGGTAACCAATATGTCTTTTGCAGGGAGATTGGTGTTAGTAAACTCAATGTTGTCGAGTCTTCCATTGTACTTCTTCTCCTTTTATAAGGCGCCCAAAAAGGTTTTGAAGGTAATCACGGGAATGCAACAATCCTTTTTATGGAGGGAAAAGGATCAAGAGTTCAAAACTGCATGGGTTAGTGGGACAAAGTATGTAGACCAAAGGAAGAGGGGGAAACTTAGAGTAAAGTGCTTGTGGAAATTTAATTTGAGTTTGCTTGAAAAATGGTGGTGGAGAATGTTAACGAACAATAATACTATACAAGGGTCGAAGCTGAGAAGTAGGTATGTTGATTTTCATAAATACACAAAGAGGCTTGGAACATTCTCCAATACCTGTCAGTGGTGGAGGGATATTTAGGCTATTGATGGACCAAAGGCGATGAAACCAAGGTGGTTCGATAGTAATGTGAAGAATAGAGCAGGCAATGGAAATGACACGTTGTTTTAGGAACAAAATTGGTTAGGAGGTAAAGCGTTAAGTACAATGCTTCTCAGGTTGTATGGAATATCAGAAGATAAGTTCATCACGGTTAAAGGATAAAGGGTGTTTAGTGGTAGCAACATCGAGGTGGAAATGGGTTTGGAGGAGGAAGCTATTTGTTTGAGAGGAATATCTATTACACTCTTTGGAAATGTTGTTGCAGAATGTGGTGATCCTGGAGCAGGTTTTGGACACATGAGGTTGGATTCCAAGAACAGATAGGGGTTTTTCAATGTTGGAGGCATATAGGGTTCTAGGAGGCAATTGAATTCCCCATGAATCATAGATGTTAATTCACATGTGCTGCGCGGAATGTGGAAGGATAAATTGTCATCTAAGGCAATAACATTTTCTTGGAGGTTGCTCTTAGATAGACTACCCACTATGGATAATCTGCTAAAGAGAGGAGTGGATATTTACTCAAGTGGTACACTATGTGTATTCTGTAAGAATGGCACAAAGAATAGAAATAATCTATTTTTAATGTGCCCACAGACTCAAATAATGTGGTACAAAGTGATCAGCTAGCTAGGGATACAAGAACGAGTCCCAGGGGACTTGACCTAGCTTTTCCTCTCATCCAGCGCATAGGTGGTAGGTAAGCGGAAGAAGAAATGTAGTTATGTGTTCTGGCTTGCTAGTTATTGGTGTATCTGGATATCCAGAAACTCCATAGTATTTGATAGGTCAACAATGGAGTCTATGGATATTTTAATGGCCATTAAGGTAATTTATGGAAATAGTTAGTGTATTCCTTTAGATTTAATAGGAGGTGTGTTTTTTCTAACTGGTATGAAAATCCTAGGATGTGTATGCTAAATATGAAATAGGGTTTCTAGTTGATTCTAGTTTATTAGAATACACTTGAGTGGTTAGGTATAATTTTTGTTGTTGTAAAGGTTGAAACATTCTATTTCACCAAGTACAAATATATAAAATAAATTATTTTACCCTTACAAAAAATAAAAAAAAAAATACATGTTATAAAAACTAAAATGGTAAAAAAAAATGTAATTGTATGTAGTTATTAACTTTTATATAGACTTATTAAATTTTATTATTATTCTTTTTTATAAAAAAATTGTTGTTTAATTAACAAATAAGTTATTTTTTATTTCTAAAATTTGTGGATATTCACTTATATTCAGAATATTTAAAATACTCACGAGTATAAAATAATTAGATGTTTAATTAGACAAAGATGGAGAGAAATTCCATGTTTCATATTCGAAATGAGGATAGGAAACTGATTTAAAATACTCACGAGTATCAAATAGTTAAATGTTTAATTAGACAAAGATGGAGAAAAATTCCATGTTTCATATTCGAAATGGGGATAGGAAACTGATTGAGTTTGAAAGAGCCTTCAATTAGTCCATGTTTAATATTACCTCCTGTTTTGTTATAATCAAAAACCAATAAATTAGACTTTTAATCAGTCCTATATATAAGTAATAGTTATTAATTTTTATATAAATTTAAAATTAAATTTATTTTATAACCTTAATTTGTTAACTCTTATTTATTTATTTATTGGATGAATAGTAATATCAAATATAGTAATAACTTAAAACAAAAGTTTTTTTTAGAATGAAATTTAAATTTGTGATAGAATTAATTAAAATTAATTAATTTATCTATTTTTTTTTATTTTTATGAGTTGTCATGTGTTATTTATTATTAGGATGGAAAGTTTTTTTTATTGGCAAAAATAATATTATTAATTAAGATGGAAAGTAATAAAAATTATTTCTTAATTAATTTTTAGTTGATAGATAGCTGGCGAAGATAAAAATTATTTACTAAATTTGTATCTCAATCAATGTCATTTAAACAATTATATAAGATTAAAAAAAATTTAAAAAGAAAACATTCATTAAATAAAATGATTTCCATGAAAAAGAAACTAATAGGATAGTATATATGTGTGGCTGATATTCCACTTGAGTAGTTTCGAACATGAAGCGTTGTATTTGAATTGAAAAGTAGGAGAATGACGATTAATTGGTTGGAAGGAGTTTTGTTTGACTGGAATTTTGCAGGGGAACATTAACATGAGGTAGTGAAAATGGTTTTGTGAAAATGTCAATAGCAGTTCCTTGAAAAGCAAAGTAAATGACCAATTAGTGAGCAAGTTAGAATGCAATTAGGTAGGAGTAGGAGAAAACAAGAAGTTGTGGCTCCCTCTAAACAAGGATACTTAACCTCATTCTCCTAAAATTACATCACTCAATGTCATTCATATTTCATAACTTTGCTCCCACCACATCTACAACGCGTGTGTTCCCGGACCCCGAGTATTTAAACTACTCGTTATTCATTAAATTGCCCAATACTTTAATTTTTAAGAATGTCAATACATACCTTTTGTTTTTTTAAGGAATAATACTACCTTTATTATACTTTAAAAACTAAATATTTATCATATTAGAAATAATAATTTCAAGATAATAATATTCATTAAAAATATATTTTAATATTAAAAAATATTTTCTTGTATAAAAAGCATATTTTGTGTCTAAAAGTATTACTGATCTATATAAACTTTCTCCTACGCAGATTTTTTATTAGAAAATATGTTTCCTTCGTGCTAATAGTTTTCAATTAGAAATCACCTTTTCAATCAGTATAATTTTTAATACTAAAATATCTCTCCATTTAAAACGGAGGAGATGATTTAAATATTTATTGTTTCTTAACTATATAGAAGTTAGCCACCAACCGTGCATTTAAGCAATATAATCAACCAAATTTTATATGTTTAATCAAAATAATTAACAAACAGATTAATTTTAAATATTTATTATTTCTTCTTAATTATGTATAGATGTTAGTTGGAAATGGTAGATTAACTGCACCTTTTATCCCAGATACAAAAAATGCAATCTTTGTTTTTTTAATTGTGTGTGTTATTAAACCTGGAGATTTGTAGTGTAACATCTAAATTTATATATACTATTTATATCTTAATAATTATTTAAATTACTATTATCTATATTTTTAAATACTGAGATATAAAATATTTATTACATTACATTTAATATTAAAGCATACATTATAATATATTTAAAGTTCAAAATAAAATATAACATAGTACACATAATGTCAACTCACCCGGCGAGCCTCGCCGCCTAATAAGACTTGGGGTAACAAAATCTCTACTGCTAAAATCAACCAACATACTGACATATAATTCTACATTCTTATAACATGTTTATCATAATTCATCTATCTCTTTACACCATGTTCACATAACTTCTATATAAAACATAATGATTACATAAACTTAACAAGAATGTCTCTAAATTCAAATAACAATATTTCTACACAACTCTCTTGTATACATATTTAATAATAAAATAACATCCTCTAAAACTTTCAACCATAATCAAACATACTTCATTCCAGAGCATTCTACCTCATCACATCTTCATTACTACCTGCTTCTACACAAAGTACGATCATCACAATCATACAAAAAACACAAACATTGTAAGGGTAAGCTTACATTATACGCAATATATCATTACATCAGTCATAAAGCATGAAAGTTACACAACATTTATATTTATTATCATTAACACACATTCACTGATAGTAAACAATCAATCAATCACTTTTATGCTCCACCTGAACATAAACACTCACAATCAATCAATAATACTTATGCTCCACCTGAACATAAGCATTCAAAACCAATCGATCACACTTATGCTTCACTTGAACATAAGCATTTACAACCAATCAATCACATTTACGTTCTACTTGAATATAAACATTCACAACCAATCAATCACATTTATGCTCCACCTAAATATAAGCATTCACAACCAATCAATCACATTTATGCTCCACCTGAATATAAGCATTCACAACCAATCAATCACGCGTATGCTCTACCTGAACATAAGCATTCGCAACATTCAGCTGATAATTTCTAGAAATACTCACTACATTGAATTTGGATACCAAAATACCGACTCATTTAACTATCCCTACACTATTATCTGATATCTATCTGACCCATCTGATAACCCTTTAAAGTATGAGCATACTCATTGAATAGTGTATCATCGTCCGAAACAACACCCTAACATTGTACCACGTTGTTATTCGAGTATATCCTGTGGTGTATCATCGCTTGACATAGGGCCTTAACACTACATCATCACTCGAAACAAAGCCTTAACACTGAAATCACTTAAACATATTCACCTCCCTAATTCAATGCATCACTTCAAGAGCTTTGTTATTTCCTCGTAACAATCCACAACATAATTCATTAATACTCTTTATTAATGAATTACAATCTTCGATCATCCACAAAGACAGTTCCAACAACTCATCATATCAACATAGCATCTCATTTCACATATATCACGACAATATGAATCACAATATAATCTATCAGTAATCACTTGCCAATTCTCAAAACAAGTATTAGCTCAACACATAATTATCCATTCAATACAACACTTCATCACTACCATTTATAATCGACATGCACACTATCTTAAATAGCTTAACTATGAAATTCAAATATACGCTATCTCAAATAACTCAAATATGAAATCTAAATATACACTATCTCAAATAGCTCAAACCACAATAAATATTCACTAACTCAATAAGCTCACATTATAGTCAACAAATATGCTAACTCAATTAGCTCAAATTAAAATCAAATACATACTATCTTAAATAGCTCAAAATACAATTAAAATAAATTTGTCTTAAATAGCTCAAAACACAATTAAAATAAATTTATCTTAAATAGCTCAAAACATCATTAAAATACGTGTTATCTTAAATAGCTCAAAATATAGTCAAAATACTCACTATCTCAAATAGTTCAAACTTCTCAATTACCAAATCACTTATCCATTGACAAAAAAATCAACGAAAGAATTTCCCTTACCGATTTCTTTATCAAAAATCCAATTAAAACAAAAGGAGAAAATCAACTTGAAGAAATTACACAAGAACCTGACAAGAATCCCAATTTCAACAGGAACCAAAGAAAATTAGAATTTCCAAAGGAATCCCCTTTTTAATGAAAACGAAAGGATAAAAAATAATCAGAAAAAGGTTTAAAAAACTATGATCAGACATATTTATATTGATCACCTTTCTGTATTATGAGCAATAGAAGAGATCGCGTCCGAATTTGACAACAAAACCCCAACCATGCAACCAAGGATTTCCCACAGCCAAAAGAGAATTCGGTGGAGAAGAAGTGAGAAATTGAAGAAGAAAGAAGAAGGAAAGACAAACAGGGGTGTATTTAGTTAGGAAACCTGCTATTTACACCCCCTTCTAAACAAACCTAAAAAGGCTTCCAAAAATTCCACCAAAACTTCCCAAAACAAAAGAATAATAATAATTCTTACCTCTCCACCCTTCTAACCATCATTTGAATACCACCACAAAATATTAACACCAATATTAACCCATCACAAGTCAATTCTATTAATAATTTAAGTAAAACTTAAACTTAATTTCCTATTCATTCATACGTTTTTTACCTATTATTAAAAACTAGGATATTGCATGTAGGGAAACAAACACCAAACAAATTTAGTATGGAAATGGATAAGTTTTTTTTAAGACAATGAATATTATGATAAAGAAAGTTAAACAAAAGTAAAATATGTGTCTGCCTAACACGTTACAAAGTTCTTGAAAAGGGTAGAAAAAAGAGAATACCCTCTCATTATTATCCAGGAGACATAGAGCATAAGGTTCATGACTCATTCAATATATGAGTGTGAGGATAGTTTCATTACATAAACACAATTTCCATGTTTTTAATTATATAACTTGAACTATCTCATTGACTTTTTGTAACTTATCTTTGAATATTTTTCCAATTCTAACTTTCCAAATTGTCAGATTGTCGCAAACCAAATAAAAGACCATGTTCGACTCAATATTGTTGTTCCACTAATTAAGCCCTTGAACAGTTGAACTAAATACAGTGACTACGGAGAAAATTATAAAGGGTTATGGAGATTTCCCACCAAGCACATAACCTGCATTAGACCTGACTTGAAAAATGACAACTTAGAAACAATGTCCTATTTCCACAGTTTCGCCACAAATCACACATCTTTCATCCTCTTCTCTTAATATTCCTCTCAGAACCTTAGGAGGAGCCTTTTTGTCTATAATAGTTTGTAAAAATCATCTTTCATATGAGACTCTGCTAAAGTCAAAATCTTATATGTTGAGTATATTCTGATCCTTCTGTCATCCATCTTCATCCTTCTTAAGACCCCTTAGTCAACCGTACATACAACAGTTTTTGGCCTAACTCTTCTACCATCCCTTTCTCCCAAGCAAATAATCTCATCCTCCAATTTCACATTCCAAATGGATAAGTTTAAATTGGATTTATGTTTATTTTTTATTCTAATTAAATTTAATTAGATTGAAATCCAAGTTAAATCAATTTAATGTATTTTTTATTTTTATACAATTATCCTCTTTATTAAAAAGATGAAATTATAATATTATTTTTAAAACTTAAGAGAAGCACATGTAATGTAATGTAATATAAAAAAGAGTGTTTGTAGTAATATTTTTAAAATTTATGCTGTAAAAAAATTTAAGTGGTAGTATGATTCCACAAAATCTCAGGAAATGTCAAAATAATTATTTTTTTTTAAAATTTGATATTATATTTAACCTAAACTAAATTGAATGGAATATTATATATATATATATATATATATATATATAATTTGGATATAATTTATATATTTACTTTAAATAACTTTTTTTTCTTAAAAATCTAACTAATTTAAGCTATGGGATATCTAAGATTTTGATTCCTATTTAAAGTGGATTTTGAAAAGCCTATGACTCATTCAATTGGCAATTATTATATTACATGTTTTGCAGGTTGAGTTTTGACAATAAGTGGAGGGCATGGATCTCATATATTCTAAGGAGTAGTTATATCTCAATCCTCATTAATGGGAGTTCAATCGTTAAATTCCATTTGGGAAGAGGGATCAAGCAAGGAGACCCATTATCTCCTTTCCTTTTATTGGTGGTGGTGGAGGGGCTAGGAGGCCTAGTCAGGAAAGTTATTTAAATGGGAGGCTACAGACAAATCAGCTTTGGAGAAAAGGTTAGTTACTCACTTTTGCAATATGCAGATGGCACAATCCTTATGAAGGGAACTAATTTTCATATAGTGTGACTTGTAAAGTTATTCTCAAAGGTTTTGAGTTGGTCTCTGGTTTGAAGTTAAACTTTTATAAAAGTAAATTCTATGATCTGAATGTGGACCTGCTTTTTGCTCATGCAGTGGGATGTTTGAGGAATTGTGTTGTAAGTAATCCCCCTTTTAGATTTCTTGGAATACCAATTGGGGTTAATTCAAGGGGGGTGGAAACATGGGCTTCGGTTGTGGAAGTGTTAAAAAAGAGACTGGTAGGATAGAGGGCTAAAAAGATGTCCTTTGGAGGTAGGCTTATTATGTTAAATTTCGTTTTGATGAATTTGCAGTTATACTTTTTCTCATTTTATAAGGCTCCAAAGAAAGTTATTAACTATTTGGCCATACTATAACATATATTCTTGTGTGGGGAATTTAAGAAGTCAAGTAAGATTGCTTGGGTGAGTTGGGAGCCGGTTTGTTTACCCAATCAGGAAGGGGGATTAGGGTCAAATGCTTATTGACATTCAATTTGTATTTACTTGCTAAGTGGAGATGGATATTTGTGAAAGAAAAGGATGCCATTTGGGGGCCTTTACTCAAATATAGGTATGGTAAATCTCAACTTAATCTAAATTTAAACTCTTGTTCGTCAAAATGGTCTATTTTGTGGAAGGATGTTTGGTCAATTGATAATTGTAAGGCTTTAATACCAAGGTGATTCTCAAATAGGATCAAGAGGAAGATAGGACATGGGTCTAATACTTTATTCTAGAAGCAAAATTGGCTAGGTGACAAATTTTTGGATATAATATATCTGAGGTTGTTTTCTCTGTTTGTTGATAAGGATGTCACTGTAAAAAATATGTGGGTGGGTGGCTTTGAGCATTCATCTTAGAATTGGTGTTAGAGGAGAGAGTTGTTTGTGTGGGAAGCTAACTTAGTTCAGGAATTGTTTGAATTATTACAAAATGTGCGTTTGAATTTTCAGGATAAAGACGATTGAGTTTAGATTGCAGGAGTAAACAATCAGTTTTCTATTGTAGTTTGAATTATTACAAAATATGCATTTGAATTTTCAAGATAAAGACGATTGGGTTAAGACTATAGGAGTAAACAATCAATTTTTTGTTGCAGTTGCCTATACATGTCTTTCTACTGATCTATTTGAACTTAACAAAAATATTCGAGGTCTGTAGGGGTTCAAATGGTTATGGAAGGATAAATTGTCTTCCAAGGTTTTAACCTTTTCATGGAAACTTCTGTTGAATAGGTTTCCAACAGTGAATTATCTGACAAGGAGGGGTGTTGATATTCAACAGAAGCATTAATTGTGTTGCTTATGCTGGGAAACTTTTGAGGACAAGACTCACCTTTTTCTCACTTGCAAGGTGTCACAATCTCTATGGTTCAAGGTGATGTCTTGGATTGCCTTTCTATGCCTTTACCAATTGTTTCATATGGTTGGTTCATGGCCAATGTAGATTTAGAAGAAATTTCAGGTTTCTTTTTCGGCAAGCAGTGAGTTGGGCTATTTGGTTATCAAGAAATTCCATTGTTTTCAACAACAAAACTTTAGAATCCCTTGATATCCTCCTATTTATTCAAACTATTTCGTAGAAATAAGTGGTTTCTCGTTTTGGTTGATATATGAGCTATGTTTATTCTGACTAGTTCACAAACTCATTACGATGTTTAAATAGTCGATTCTCTTTTTGGATGTATAGTTGCATATATGGTTTAGGTATGTTAGTAATACAAGGTTGTGTTGTTGTGATACTAGTTGTTGTAGGAATTTTGTTAGGTAGAGAGACAAATTCATGACAAATGACAAAAATAACTTTTAAAAAAAGTGACCTCCTATATTTATTTAAAAACTTAAAAAAAAAAGTTTCATACAAAATTGGATTTTGAGTGTTAAAACACATGGATGGTGCTGACACCTTACCATGTAACTTTTGATATTTCTAATTATATGTAAAAATTTAGATAATCTTATCTATATTTATTTTTCTCTTTAAGACATGCTACATCTTTAAGAGTGTTTTTTTTTTTTTGCTATGAGTTAGGTGGAGAGTAGAATAGTAAAGAGATTAAAAAGCTAACAGAAGAGTAAAAGTAAAAAAAATAAAAAAATAAAAAAATCAAAGTTTTTCTTTTATATTATTACGTTGAAAGCTTGAAAGAGAATTTGATATATTTGCGCTATAACTTGTTAGAAACAAAAAGAATTCAATTTTCGTATTTTACGTAATTACATGAATTATTAATTTTTTATTTAAAAAGCAGATTTTAATTGAAAAAATATTTATTAATAATGAAAAATAGATATTTGATTTTATATAATTTTTTTAAAATTTATAAAGTTAAAAAGTTTAACAAATAAGTAATTATGATTTTGTATTATTTTTCTAAAATTAATATTTTAACGTTCCTCTAAAGGAGACGCCGTAACAGTGACTGACTGGGAAGTAGCATTTGAGAATGGCAACAGCTCATTGGTGTGGAGTGTTGACGTGGTGGTCTTGAACAGGGGAATTTCGCCTAAGCTAATCAAGAACCATTACGTTTCTTTTATTTCCGCCTTCTCGTCCAAAACAAGGATCAAGTGGCGTGTTGTTATTGCAATAAATTAAGCCAACACACCCACTTGCCTTTCGCTTTCTAACACACACTTTACTTCCCCTGCGGCCTGCTCCTCCTTTTTTTTATTTTTTACTTCTTCTTCACACAAAAACCACTTATTCGACTCACTTCTCTTTATTCACATAAACAATTATTTTGTTCACACTTCATGTTTGTATTTACAACATCTGCAAACTTTTCTTCTTTTTTTTTTCATGTAATTCACACTTATGTTTACGTCTACATTCAAATTTTTTAGAAAACTGAAAAATCTGCAAACTTATTCTTCACATAATAATCTCATTTCTCACTTAATATGATGACATCTTTTCTAAATTAAATGATTTTTCTTATCTAAAAAATTATATTTATAAACCTATCATTCTAATATCTATTTTACAAATAATATTTTTAAAATATAAACAAATCTTACAAATAAAACAATATTTTTTTCTAAACAATATCAAAGAATTTAAAATTAAAATAATTTGAATTATTTTTTTTAACATTTCTATCATAAAATAGGGTACAACATGATCCATTTATCCGACATTACTCAAATCACTCAGCTATCATGATAACAAGTTAGACACTACTTTTTTTTTTTTTTGTGAATCCAAGTTAGAACTACTATTTTCACTGTACAAACTCATCCATTATATTGTACAAAGATCTTACAACAACTTCAAATTATTTCCACACAATATATAGAAATTTGTTTGTTGAAATAAAAGATTAACTTATAGAAAAACAAAAATAGACATTTCGAAGCCTAAACTAGCAAGTTTAATATATAAATTTTAAAAGAAATGTTAAATTGCCAAGTTATGAAATTTCCATACAACTTTTGTTTTTATTTTCAAATTCTGAAAAATGCGTTCGGGTTCTTGAATTTTCGCCCAAACATTAAGTAATATATCTTATTCAAATTTTGCGAATAAAATTTTTTTTAAAACAAATTATTAAACATGTAAAAATAATGCAACTGTAAAAATTATACGGGAGAGAGGAACTCGACTCATGTGAGTCATGTCTCAATTGAGATACATGCCCTTGACGTTATCTATCAAAATTAATCTTGTGAATCACGAACGTAGATTAAACCTAAATATGATTTTTCATAAAGACTGAAATTATGGAGTATCACTTACTTAAAATTAAAAATCCACCATTTTTTTTTTCAAAAAAAATAATTTATTTCTAAAATACTCTTTTGCATAGAATGATGTATTTTTTTATCTTCTACGAAGTTCTCCGTAAAAAAAAAAATTGTTTCTCTAAGATTTATGTCCCAAGAATATTTTATTGGACTTAAATTAGGTGTGATGGAGATGAAAGGACAATACCCTTAAATTGTAATTACGAATAGTGTAAGAAACAGTTTACCTTTTTTTCTGCGCAACATGTGGTCTCAATAAAATTGTTTATAACTTTTCTTAAAATATAATCCATAATTGTGGTTTAACTAGTTGACTAGCAACATGTGGTCTCAATAAAATTGTTTATAACTTTTCTTAAAATATAATCCATAATTGTGGTTTAACTAGTTGACTAGAGTCAATTTTGAAGCTACGTGAGACCACATGACTGTACACCGGCATGACACTAAAACCTCTAAGTGAAAATTGTAGTTTGACAAGTCAAACTAAAAAACAAACTCACTTCAATAAATATTTCTAAAACAAAACTATTTAAATAATTATTTTTTAAAAAAAATCACTTAAGTAAATCACCCTATTATATACTCCTTTTTAAGCTATGTGGCCATTTGCACAATTATAAGGTTAGCTTTTTAAGTGATATATATTTTTTAATATACAATACTTTAAACCTAATTCCGTATACAAGGAGAATGAAACATGTATCAGCTAAATTAGTATCGTTGAAAACAAAGTTGAATTAATTATTCATTATTTTTTTATGTGAAAATTAAATTTCGGTTGTCTTGTTTAAGGAATTGAACTATATGCTTAATTGAATAACATTATATCACCTAATACGTAAACCAATTACTGTAAAATTATTGTAACTTAATCGAATATCAAAATTGAGTCTTAAATATATAATTACGTTAAATATATATATATAAAAAAATCTATCTCATGAAATCACGTGTCAAAGTAAAATGAAGACATATGGTTTTAATTAACGGTAAAGTAAATAAGATAAGTTAGAAAAACATTATTCATTATAATAAGTTACATTTTTTTTAACAAATAATGAGTTATATCCTATTGTAGGTCGATAGTTTTAAAAGAATTATTGGTATTTTTATAAGACGTTTCACAATTTTTATACCATATTTAATTTTGTTTCTACTAATTAAATATTTTAAGTATTTATACTTTTCTTATTGATAATAATGCATTATTAAGAATAAAATTTACAAATTAACAATACTTAATAACATTTGCAAATTAATAATATATAAATTAGGTTAAGTGACAAGTGTCTTATATAATATTTTTTTGTCTTTGTTATAAAAATTAAAAATAATGTCAAAAAATTTACAATATCTCACACATTTTATGCATTTAGTTATCGATACGCAGACTCTTTAATATCTTATATAATAAAGAAAACATGAAGGGTATACAAACTTTAATGAAATTGAGAAGAAATCATTTAAATTCTATTTTCTTTATCTAAATAATTTAAATTCTTATTTCTTTATCTAAAATAAGTATTGCATTTTATTTTTTATTATAATATTATTATATTTTTCACTAATATTTCTAATACAATTTTTTATTATATAAAATATTAATTGTTAATTTAATTAGTAAATAATGTTTTTGAAAAGAGAGCGGCAATATTAAGGGAACATATCGAAGTAAACAACGTTGAGATCTGGAAAGCAAATGTTTATCTTTTTTTGCAAATATGAATGTCTAAATTGTTATATTATTAAAGATGAAGATAAGAATAGGTGCATCCCATTGATTGAGGCCGAGACAGTGGACAAAGGTTTTAAAATGCAATTTGATCATCGTTGGCAGCACTCAAGTAAACCCACCCTTTCCTTTTCTTTCATTTCAAACCCACGGACAAGTAATGCAATTTAAGGTCTAATCAATATAAAAGAACTTTGATTCCCAAAACAGCCTCAAACCTTAGATTTTGGTTTTCCTACCAACCAAAACCAAACGAGGCGAGTGCGAGTGCGAGTACGAGTGGGTGTGGGACCCTCTCGGACTCCAACTCAAAATTCAACACGATTTAATATTTTAAAGAAAGGAAAAAGCAGGCAAGAAATTGTTTCGAAAAAGAGAAAAGAAATGAAAACAAAAAGGAAATGGGATGGGCCCACGGGCCTGCGTCGTCACATCATTACACTCTACTCTCTTCCATTCCCCCTTTATATATAAGCATGGCCAGAGCACTTGGCCAGCACAATACGCTGTATGGATTCTAAGAAGAGACTTCGGGATGACTCAGTTATGGAATCGGCCGAGGCGAAGCGACTCAGGGACGATTTACTGGAGTTGTTGGACGACGCCGAGCACGCTCCTTCCACTGAGGACCTTGACTCCTTGATAAAGAGCCTGCAGCAGGAGATATCCGGCGAATCTGAGGCGCAGATGGGGTACCTCCTGGAGGCTTCCGACGACGAGCTGGGCCTTCCTCCGCCACCGGAAGAGAAAACTGAGGTGGTCGGACTTGGATCTGAGTCGTTGTGGGAGTTTGAGGACCAAATCCAAATGTATGATTTGGGTTATGACTGCGAATACGCGGCTTTTGGAATTGATCGACTTTTCGATCATTCAGATGACTCTACCCAGTTTTGTGATTCCTGGCTTTCCCACACAATACATATCTAATCAAAATACAACCCAAACTTGTATATATTTTCTTTTTTTTAACTGCTTAGTTAATATTTTATTGATAGCTCAAACCATTTCTGCACATGCTAATTCAATATTTTTAACTCCAAAATTGGTCTATTCACTGTTCAGTATGCTCAACTTTCGAGTCTGTTCTAATGCCTTCTATAAAAATTTGTTGCTGCTTATAAAAGCCAGCACTTAGTTTTCTCGTAGAATTTTTTTAGCAAATTATTTATTATTTAAATTAATTTTTAAAATGCTATGTAAATTACTTTAGTCTTTTAAAATTATTTAAAACAAAGACTTTTTTCTATAAATTAGATTTATATAAGTTACGCTTAAAATTTGAATAACAGAATAATTATTAAAAATTAATTTTGTTTAAATTCTTTTTAGAGATATAAATGGCGTCTATAATATTTAAAGACTACAATTGTAATGGAGGGGGAAAGAAAACCAATCTTAACTTTTTATGTAGTGTTAGAAATTTAGAGATTAGAAATGTTAATTAATAAATCTTTATTAGGAGAGGTAAAGTGTGGTTGGCTGGCGTCACCCTCATTTTAGTAGGTAACCCTCGTTTTGAACGGTGGGTGTGATATTTTTAGTCCATCTGTCGACTTTGATCGAAAATGGGACTCCCATCTACCAAAAATATTATATTTTATTTTTAAAATAATGTTGTTTAGGTAAATTAATAAAATAATATAAAAAATAAAATATACAATAAATTATATTAAGTAGAATATATAAAAATGATTTTATTAATAAAATAAATTATATTGTTAAAGAAATAAAAATAGTTGTATAATATTTATTTTTTGTGATTTTTTTATTTATTTTTAGAAAAAAATTCAAGAATATAAAAATATATATTTTTTTAAATAAATTTTATATAATTTTTATAAAATAAAAGATTATTATTTTCAATTTTTTTTATGAATGGGATAACTGTTCAACTCATCTTATTATGATGGTTAATCCTCCCATCCCTTTTTTTCTTTTTACCAAGTACACTCAATTTTACCAATTTATTAAATTATTTTTAATTAATTTTGTAATTTTTTTAAACAAAGAAGTGTATTGATAAGGTATAAGCAATACACATTATTAGAACAATTAGGAGTGTTATTAGATACTTGATTAATACTTGGCATTGACACCAAGAGTTAAACTACCATCGATCTCAACAAGGCAAAAAGATATACACAAATTAATCCACCTCAATCAAATCTTAACATATACATCAACTCCATTACGTATCATTTATTAGTATAACTACAATTGTCCAAACTTCCAAGTTTATCCTAAGAAATTCATGTCATCCATTCCAAATCATTCCCTTTTATGTAGTTCTCTAATTCAAGCACATCCCTAATCACCCTCTTTTATGCAGTTCTTTGGATTCAAGCTCTTATTGAGAAAGAGTATAAAAAAATAACGTGTTAAACGTATGTAACAAATCTATATATGATAGTATAAAATTTAATGCATGAGTTTGTCTAACTTAAAGACCTCCTCTCTAAAGACTCAATTATTCCTTTATTTTCACAAACATTGCATAATAATTATCCATATTACCTTTTATTTTTAATTTTTTTATAATTATGTTTGAGTTCAAAATTTTTTGTAAAGTTTTGGTGTGATGGTCTCAAAATTTATATTAGATGTATTGTCATTAGATATTTGTTTACATGAATGAGATACGGTTCGTATAAGTTTTATATAAATAACTAATGATAATTATTTTAATCATAATATTTTTTTTACTTTATGATAAATATATTTTTCTATAAAGATTCAAATAAATGATTAAAATAAATTAATTTATTAGATAAAAATATTTAAATAGAAAGAAAGATTATACTTCATCTTGAATGTCAACTTAACAAAAAACAATTAAAAGAGGTTCATTAAAAAAAAGGTTTCATTAAAATAGGTATAGATTGGATTTATACAAATTAATTCATATCCAATTCAAATCTAATTAAATAAATATGGATTTAATAAATATTAATTTAATTGGATTGAATTTTTTGCAAATATTTTAAATCACTTTTAAATATAATTAAAATTTTATTTTATTTTAAATATATTTTTTAGCAAATTCCAATAGAAACATTTTATTTTTTTTTCTTACCACAACTATAATTAATATTAAAACAATAGTTTTAACTATATTTAACCACATAAATTATTTTACTTATACAAAAATACTTTTTTATCAAATAAAAATAGCTAAAGTTCTAATTGAAATATAATTAAAATTCATAACGGTCATTTTAGAATTTGCTAGAAGGGTGTAAATATGTCCATAATGATTTGGGGAGTGTACTAAAAGATAAATTATATCAAGAGTTTAAGGTTATGTTTTAATTATTATTTTCTAAGTGTATGAAAATAATTAAAAGTTAAATTAAATTTAATTTCAGTGTAATTAATTAATTAATCAATTAATCATGGGTGTTTGGTTGTGAAATTTATAATTATATTTATATTTTATTAAAATGTGAATATTTATTTATAGATGTACTTGAGTTTAAGTATATTTTAAATGGTGAAAAGAGGTAGGTGAGTTTAGTAAGGTGGAGGTGTGAATAGTAAGTAATTTGTTGGGTTGAGGTTAGTAGACTTATTTTAAAAATAAGGTGCATTTAGCAAAAACTGATATTTTGCTAAATACACTCCCCGACCCTTTTAAAAAACAAAGACAATAGTTTATTCTCGTTCTCTCTTTCTTTCTCAATCTCTTCTAAGATTCTTTGCCTATCTTTTCTCCTTTTCTTTGAATGAAAGTGGAATCCACCATGGAAGGCTAAAAGATTTATCCAATTTCTCCTCATCTTGACCTTCGATTCTAGTGGGTAAGTGATTGTTCCACTTCATTGAACCATTTTTTCTCTCTAGGGTCGTATGCATATCTATATGGGAGAGTTAACCATGAATTTCTAATTTCTTTAAGTGAAATTATATTTGGTTACAATTTAGAAAACATTTTCGCCGAAAACATTTTCAAAAAACTACTAAAAACAGAAAATAGAAAAAAATTTGTTTTCAGTGTTTTCAAAAGTTAACACTATGTGAAAACTTAATAACAATATTGTAATTATATAAAAAATAATATATAAATGTATTTTAAACTATATATATAAATAATTGATAATATTTTTGCTAAAACTGATTAAATTTAACAATATTATTTTTTGAAAATAGAAAATAGCAAGTGAAAACAAACATATTTTTTTAATTTTAAAAACTTGAAAATGAAAACAGTTTTCAAAAAATGAAAAAAGAGAATGAAAAAAGAAAACATTTTCTGAAACCAAATGTCACCTGTTCTTTATGGTTTTGATGTTTTTCGAGGACCTTTATAACTTTCAACAACTAATAAAGTGAGTTAGGAGGACAAAGAGTTTGATCCTCGTGTTTTTCTTTCCTCACAAATGAGCTTGAAGGAAAAATAAGTAAGGAAACCTAAATCTTTATATAAATTGAGATATTATTATTTAATAATATGATTATACAATTGATGGTGAATGATAGTGTTTTTGAATTGTATTGATGATTGAATGAGTTTTTAATCTCTTAAGAGTGATTTGAGAAATTGGAGATGGGTTGCTTGTGGTTGGAAATTCGTATTTTGTTGTGGAGGTTCACTTAACATTGTTGTGGCAAACCTCATGGAGTCTGATTAACACGCAATGAGGAAATATGTGATCTCACCCACAGGGTCATGAGAGACATGCTAAAGAATAAGACTTAGTATTTTGTGTTTGAAATCTTGTTCTTTGGTATATAACGTTGATGCTTAATAGTTATTAATGATAAGAAGTGAATATGTGTGGTTATTTGATTATGGTTATGTGTGTAGAATGGAATGTTGGATGTGGGTGGTTATAGTGGATAACTTGGCCTTGGTTGAAATGTATGAAGGTGCATTAACTTAGGGATATATATAAATTCGTTGTGATCCTCATACTAAGGTCGATGGGGATGAGAAAGTACCTGAAGAATGCTAATGATTTTTTTTTTATATTCTCTTACTATCTATGATGATTTTTTTATATTCTCTTTTAATGTACCCCCCACACCATTGTGTAATATCCACACTACTATTTCAAGCGTTTGAAAGTAGAAAAATTAATTATTCTATAAGTAAAGTACAATATTTCATATGATTACTAAATAAAGTAAGGATAAATTCAATATTTAATAAAATGCATCCACTTTACCTTGTCTAATTTAATTAATGAATATTTACTATTGTAAATATGTATGATATTTTAAGTTGTATTTTTAAATAATTATTAGTAACCTTTCATGTAATATAATTTTTATTTTAAAATTTCCATATATCACTAAAAACATAAATAAAATTTGAAACATTTTATTGATGAGTCTATATACTCAAAGTTTTGCTCTTGGATTTTTAAAAATCCAAATAAATACCCAATCCATGTCCAATTAATTGGATAGAATGTAAAATTTTTTTAAAAAAAATTAAATATGAAATCGATCCTTTAAAATGAATTTAAATGGATTGGATCACGGGATATGAATTGATTTTATATTTATATTTTCGAATTTTTTACATACCCTACTTATTGAATTTACTTATATTTTAGTTTAAAATAAAATTTTTCTATCTTATATTTCCATGTATGGGAATAAATCGTGACAAATTTAAAGATAATTTGAAAAATATAAATTTAATACGTTTAACTAAATCAACAAATTTAAAAAGGTATAAATTAATTTAAAGTTTAGGGTTTAGGATTTAAAATGAAATATAAAAAAATTAAAAATTAAAAATCATTTAATTTTGATATTTATAATTGAAATATGAAATTATTTTTTATTATAACTTGGTATGAATAAAATCTTTCTTAATTTAAGGATGTTTATGAAATAGTAATATTAAGTTAAATAGGATAAAAAAAATACTCTTTCTGTCTTGTAATGCAAAAAGTATAAATTAATTAAAAGTGTCTGACCAAGTAGTCTAACTTTTTTAAAATTTGCTACATGAGGTTGTATTGTATGACAGTTAAAAATTAAAATGAGTTAAATAATATTATTTTAGTCCTTAAATATTAATTTTTAATTCATGAATTTTAAAAATGAAATATAAAAACTTCACATAATTAAAAATGTAATATCATTTAAGAATTTGATTAGTATACACTGTAAGTGTAAAAATTTTTATACCGGCATTCAATCACAACCCCTCACTCATGTAAATTTATTCACTTTACTCATTACTACTTTAAAAGTCACATAAACGAAAAATGATGATTGTATGTTATGCTAAAAATTTTTTACATCAACAGTGTAAATCAGTTAAACTCATAATTTAATTTTGATATTTATAATTGAAAGATGAAAGTATTTTTCATTATAACTTGATATAAATAAAATATTTCTTAATTTAAGGATATTTATGAAATACAAATATTAAGTTAAATAACATAAAAAATTCCTTGTATTTAGCTTTTCCTTTTTATCACGGTTAACCTGGTTAATTACTTGAAACATGACAAACGTTAATGAAAAAAAAAATTAAAAAAATTAATGCATATCTTTTTGAGCGTCACAAACAAACTAAACTAAAACCACAAAATAAAATATCGAATGTATTTTAGCATTGTAAGAAATGTTAACAGTATATTTAACTAGTCTCTCTGTATATATTTTCCAATGTCATATTAGATAAATGTTAATTATGCTTTAGCTAAATTTAAGTATCTTTTATATTGGATGAATCCGTCAATCAAAATAAAAGGAATATTTTGGATTAATCAATAAGAAATACATTATGTTAGTTTTGAATATGAAAACGTGACTAATTATATTTTGGCTTAACTAATTTTAAATATAAAATATTAATTTTTCGATCGTTAATCCAAAATATAAATATAATTTTACACTTTTAAATCAACAAATACATAATATAATTGGTCGTATTTTATTATTGCATTTGAGATTATCTAATTTAGAATTAAAATAATGTATTCCAATACTTTTAAAAGTTATGAATTTATTTTTAATTTAATAATTTTAATTTTAGAATAATAATAAAAATAATTTATAATCTTTAATTTCATTTAATATATTAGTATGTTGAAAATAACATGAGAGAGAAATACGAATTCTTCAACACTATGGTTATTTAATTTTAACCTTTTTATCTTGTAAGAATTACTCAACGTAATTTTATATTACCTCCCTCCCTAAGTGTAAGACAAATTTAAAGATTTTTGTCCTTTTTATAATTATTTTCAAGATGTTTTGTGCATTGATTATTTTTTTACTAAAATACTTTTATTTACTTCTGATGAAGGTTTTATTTTTTTTATTTACTTTACAATAAATAATAAATGTCTTATCTCTTAGGTAGAAATAATTTTAAGTGAAAAGAGAAAAAATATGTATCTCAATTCTCAAGTATGTGATAGAACTATTTTTAATTTAATTATTAAATAATATAATAGATAAAATTAGTTATAATTTTTTGTTTAAAAAGTCTACAATTATCATATATAGGAAATAATATTATTTGAAATTATTATAAACAAAATTATGATACATATACATTTTATTATGAATATTAAACATAATTACATATTAAAGATTTTTTTTTCTGTGAAAGAACTAGTAACTGCCTAATGATATTGAAAATTTAACAATATTTATTTATACCTTGAATACTATAAAATAATTTTGGTTTATATGAAAATAATTTTTACATAGAAAATATATAAAATATGTTTATTATATACTAGTGAAAACACAAAAATTTGGCGTACCTGTTTATTCACATTTCTATTTTAATATGTTATAACAATTTAGAATTTTAATTTAACAATAATAATGTAATTGGTATACACTTTCAGTGTAAAATTTTTTATACTAACATTCAATCACAACCTTGTATTTATGTTAAGTTTATTAATTTTATCAATTAATACTTCAAAAGTCAGATAAATGAAAACATATGATTAAATGTTAGTGTAAAATTCTTTTACACTTCAGTGCATACTAATTAATTAAACTCATAATAATATGTTATATAATATAACATGATAAAACATAAATAATTCAATGTGTCATTTTGCGTATAATAATTTTAGTTTAATATATTTTTAAATATATTTGTTAATTTTTTTTTTGTTATGATAACATGATAGAAACATGTTAGATCATCAATGAATATGTCAAATTTGAAATGGGGAAAAGAGAGGTCGTGGTTCAAATCTCTCTTTTAGTAAAATGGTTTTTTCTTTATGTTTTTAAAAAATGATTGAATAGGTATTTTGAAAAGTGAACATCAAAAGGGAGAATTCTTTTTATTAATAGTATAGGTATAGTATATAATATAATATTATATTATAAATTATAGTTAGAGAAAAATATTTATACACTGGTATTGTAAAATGTTTTACACATGTAATTAATCAAATTCCTTTATATATTATAAGTTTGTTAACTTTACCAATTAATACTTTAAAAGTCATATAAACAAAGGATTGTGATTAACCGCCAGTGTAAACTCTCTTACATTCACAGTGTAATGATATTAAACTCTTATAGGTATAGGGATGGCAACGGAAAGGAGCGGGGGGCATGTTTGTTCTCTCCATCCTTGTTCCCATAAAGTGTGGGTGGGGGCGGGGATGGGTGTAAACAAGGTGGGTATGAAATTTTAATTTCTTTCGGGTGTTTTCGAGTTCAGGTATCCTCATGAGTACCTCGTTATATTATTTTTTATAATTTATATTTAAATTTACTTATAATTTATTAAACAAATATATGTTAATTTATTAATTATTTAATAAATTATAAGTTAAATTATTAATTATATTTTAGTTTCAATGATCTATAGAAATGTAGATTTATACACATATATGTGAGATTTTGTTTAATATATAATTAGATGTAAAACATAGAAGTGGGGCAAGGGCAAGCCCGGGGGTAACCGTGGGGGCAGACATAATTGTCATCCCTAGGTATAACAAGACAATTATGTATGTTGAATATAAATATTTTAAAGTAGTTTTTTTCTTAAAGTTATAAGATTGATCTAGTGTCAAAGTCCATATACACGGTAAAAGAAGTTGTGGATTTGAATTTTTTTTTAACAAAATAATTTTTTCTTTTTGTTTTTTAAAAATGGTAGAATAGGTATTTTGAAAAGTAGATATAAAAAAGGGAATTCCCTTTATTAATAAGTACAAATACAAATTATTCAGACTATTGAAATTACTTATTTCTGCATTTTTCTTTTTTGACATGTCTTTTTTTGTTTGTTTTATGTATTTTAATTTTAATTTTTATTAATTTATTCTTTCTTTTATTTTAATGTTTCTTAATTTAATTTTTATTTTTTACTTTTGAAGTTATTTTATTTTTATTTATTATATTTATTTAATTTTTATTTTTTATATTTATTAAATATATTCTACTTTATTAAAAATAATTTTAAATAAGTTTAACAAACATATCTTAAATGTTTTAAATGTTTAAAAATAATTTATTAAATATAGTCAAAATAAATTTAATAAAAATATTTTTAATTTTTTTAATTTATTTATGATATAAAACATAATATCATTTACAAAATAATTCATGTTTATTAATATTTATGGTTAATATTTCTCAAATACTCTTAATCAAGAAGTCGTGTTCAGTTCACTATTTGTGCAAAATATATATCATGTATGTGATAATTAATGAAATATAATTTTTATCGTACAAATTTTATTTAATTATTCTAGTTATTTTTTCATAAATATATATGATATATATATATATATTTTACAAATTAATTTAACAATACATTTTTACAAAAAAAAAAAAACATCTTTTATGAATTTAGTAGGTTATAATATTATATATATAAATTTACTTTTAAATTGTTGGAGAATAATAGAAAAATAATACTAAAATAATACTATGTTACTAGGAAAAAAAGAAATTAAGAATATTCACAGAATGAGAAAATATTTGTTGGTGTGTTTCAGAGTTTAAGATGTCAATTCTTTATATAGTTTTCATAAGTTTGGTCCATTAGCAATAATTATTAATAACCTTTAAGTTTTAAATCAATTTCTAATCAAATAAATATACAAAATAATTATATCGATTGTAAATGCAATTATTTATATCCTTTAAAATTAAAAAAATAATTTACAAAATAAAATGATATAATAAGAAAACTTAGTGACAGAATTTAAAAAAAAAAAAAGAAGAAATATAATTGTCTCTACATTAAATACTATAGAAAATAAAATGTTTGTTAAATAATGCAATTATCTTTTTGGTGGAAGTTATGGTTGTTAGCCTATCTAAGACAAATTTATTAAGAAACAAATAATTGCATACAACTTAAGTCTTTATGAAAGATATCAAGTAGAGACACATGAATAACATTAAACATACAAGTGTCCTAACTGGTCTCCGATCCTAATTTTGCAAATCCATTGGCCAACAAATTAGTCTCAATTTTGCACATTGTTGGGTTTTCCCACTACTCTTGTAGATACGATCCACCAAATGAAGTAAGCATTAGCAATTATGCAGCCCTTATCCAACAACTTAATGTTGTTGAGCAAATCAAATTCAATCTGATAGATCGAAACCCCAGTTCGTATGCCACCGTTAGATCTTGGAGGATGGCCAACAACTCCGCTTTATCCATATGACAGTAGGATATCTTCTGATAGAACCCTAAGATAAAATTTCCTCTGTGATCTTACACTACTTCTCCAACAGCAGGTTGCTTGTGGGTGGTAACTGCATCATCACAATTTATCCCAAGAGATCCCTAAGTCAGGGGCCTCCATCTTGTGTAGTGACCAAACTTAAGATATTGCACCCCCTTATCCTTCATAATTACTTGCATGTTGTGAATATCTTTAAGCTTGCTAACAAGACCCTCAATAGACGCCTACCACCTGATCAACAAAGATAAGTTTGCCTTTGAACATGTATTCATTCTGTCTGCATCATAAGCAATCAAGCACAATTCCAAAAATTTGGCTCCAATTGTGAACAATATGACAATGAGCATTCGTTAAATTTAATAACAGCCACCCATCAAAATCCTGATTTGCAAAAAAGGTTGGGATGCCAGTTGCTCCAAAACTCCTCTAAACACCAATAGTATGAACACAATCTCTCAATGCATGCATTGTGGTTTTCCTCAAATGGATACAAAGGGGACAACACAACACGAATCATTAGCCAGATGCCTAGTATAATCTCAGGTCATTAGTTGGAAGGATTTTGGGAAGCTAATTTCCAAAGCAAGACACGAATGCGCTCCGGTTTTTCCCACTTCCACAATCACTCAAAAACAAGGTTACACTGTGAGTTTCTAAGGGATAGAAGAGATTCATACGCCTTTTTTGTAGAGTAGTCTTCATCGAATGTTGTTGCCCAGTGTAGAGTATTAGCACCTTGGTCTCCTCTAAGGTGCCAATTGCATATACATCGGTTAACACCTCATTAGGTAGCAATGATGCTAATTTTTTTATATCCTATGACCCATCGAAGGCAACAAAGAAGCATGCTTTATTATTCAAATGAGTAGATTCATTTGCAGTACACTAAGTTAGAAAGGGTAATTTACGAGACACCCAATTATCATACCAGAATTCAATCTCTCTGCCATTGCCTACTTGCCACAAGATGTTGTTTGTCATATTGCTCCAAGAAGTGGTGGTACCATTCAAAGATTTGAACCTTTCTGAGCTGGGTTGATATGGGGTTTGGCAGCTCCACCACATCTATACTTTGAGCACACAAGTTGGACCCACTTATCATTTTGTCTATTGAGTAGCTTCCATCCTAACTTTGTGAGGAGAGATAGGTTGTGTGTCTAGTTTGTCAGAGTCCTAGGCCTTCAGCCTTCTTTGGTTGGCAAATATTACTCCAGCTCATCCAATGAATCTTCTTCATTGTTTCAGAGTCACCCCGTACGAAGTCCCTGCATTTTCTATCAATTAAATTACAAATAGACACAAACAAAAGGTTAGTTTGCATTACATAAGTAAGCAAGGCTTGCACAATGATTTGGCTAAAGTAAGTCTTCTTGCAAAAGACAAGTATCTCTCTTCCAAATGCTCGGTCTATTTTGTACTTTATCCAAGAGAAATTGAAAAGAGTTTTTAGAGACGTGACCATGGTGAAACAGAATGCCCAGGTATTTGCCTAGATTGCAAGTCCTTTGAAAATCCAAAGCATGAAAAATTTGTTCTTGCACTGCCTATGGACATTAGCAGAAAAGAACACTCTAATTTAGTCCTAGTTCATCTTATGCCCCGTGTTGGACAATCGATTACATAGCCTGGTAATCGATTCCTAGTTCATAATTTTGAACTGATAAAAAAAACATATCTTGCCAAATTAAATTTATGCAAATTCTTAGAGTTTCTTTTACAATAACTGAGTTAATTTAATTTTCTAGCTTTATATCTTGAATCTCTGTTAATGTTGTTTTGTTCTTTTTGCTTTCTTGCTTTTGTATCATCATTCTTTGTCACTTTTGACATAATCAAAACTTGTAACATCTTATCATTTACATTCTCCCCCTTTTTTATGATGACAACCATCTTTAATGGATTTATCAATCACTCCCCCTTAGTTTAATATTTATTGACTTTATAAGTATTGTATTGTTTGTAAACAATTTTCTTAAAATAAAGCAAGAAATAATTTTAGTTGTCAAAAGCAATAATATCCTAATTTAATTTCCTTACCTTACATGCCTCTCCTCCTTTGGCAACATAAAAAATAATGAAAGGCAAGTAAAAAGGAAGAAACAATGTAAAGACTGAACAGTTAATGTAAGTGAATTTTAAGCAAGGGTTAATGTCTAAAATTAGCAAAGAGTAAAGACTAATAATTTACCAGTATGTGTAAAGCCGTCTTATATGCATTTAACCTTTAGGAGTCCAAATCAGTTAAATTCATGATGCCTAATTCTCTTCGAATTGTAAAGAAACTATCTTTGGCTAAAGGTTTAGTAAAGATGTCGACTAATTGATTTTTGGTGTCTACAAATTCTAGAATACAATCTCCTTTTTGAACATGATCTCAAAGAAAGTGATGGCGTATTTCAATATGTTTTGTTCGAGAGTGTAAAATTGGATTTTTTGAGAGATTTATTACACTGGTGTTATCACAACGAATAGGTATTTGTTCTAGTGTTAGTCCATAGTCAGAAAGTTATTGCTTCATCCAAAGAATTTGAGCGCAACAACTTCCAGCAGCGATGTATTATGCTTTAGCTGTAGATAGAGCAACACTATTTTGCTTTTTGCAATGCCATGAAACTAGAGCAGAACCTATGAAGTGACAAGTGCCACTAGTGCTTTTTCTATCTGTTTTACATCCAGCAAAATCTGAGTCAAAGTATCCTACTAAGTTCTTGGACATATTTTTAGGATACCATAACCCTAAGTTAGAAGTTCCTAGTAAATATCACATGATTCTTTTAACAACACTAAGATGGGATTCTTTCGGATTTGCTTGATATCTAGCACATAGACACACACTAAACATGATATTAGGCCTACTTGTTGAAAGATAAAGAAGGGACCCAATCATACCTTGATATCGTGTGATTTCTACTGATTTACCGTTTTCATCTTTTTCCAAGTAGCAAACAGTGCTCATTGGTGTAGCCATTTGCTTAGCATTTTCCATTCCAAATCTTTTAAGCAGTTCTTTGCAATACTTGCTTTGGTTGATGAATATTCCATTTCTAGTTTGTTTAATTTGTAAGCCAAGGAAGAAATTTAACTCCCCCATCATGGACATTTCAAATTCACTTTGCATATCCTCAAAGAATTCTTTGCATAAGGAGTCATTAGTGGCACCAAAGATGATATCATCAACATAGATTTGTAATAAAAGAATATCAAGCATTTTTCGTTTAATAAATAGTGTGGTGTCAACTTTTCCTCTTGTAAACCCTTTTTCCAAGATAAATGTACTTAATCTTTCATACCAAGCCCTAGGTTTTAAACCATAAAGAGCCTTTTTTAATTTATAAACATGATTAGGAAATTCTGGATTCTCAAATCCTGGAGGTTGATCAACATATACTTCCTCTTGAATGAATCCATTTAAAAAGGCACTTTTGACATCCATTTGATATAGTTTGAAGTCCATTATAGAGGCAAATGCAAGTAACATTCTAATGGCATCTAACCTTGCTATTGGAGCATAAATTTCTTCCTAATCTATTCCTTCTTCTTGATTATATCCTATGGCCACTAATCTTGTCTTGTTTCTTATGATTATTCTGTGTTCATCTAATTTATTTCTAAATACCCATTTAGTTCCAATTGTTTGATAGTCCTTAGGTCTAGCAACTAGTTCCCATACTTGGCTTCTTTCAAACTGATTTAATTCTTCTTACATAGCAATGATCCAATTTTCATCAATTAAGGCTTTATTTATGCTTTTAGGTTCAATTATAGATACAAAAGCCATGTTATTGCATACATCTTTAAGAGAGTGTCTAGTAATTGCCCCTTTTGAAATATCTCTGATGATGTTATCAAGATGATGGTTCTTTAAGGTTTTCTACTCCTTTGGAATATCCAAACTGGTTTGATCTGTTTGATGTATGGAATCTTTACTGCTTTCTTCTTTCTTACTTTTATGACCTTCTTCATGAATGTGTGTATCTTGTAGAGTTTCTATTACATCATCAAGCATATCCTTTCTTGACAAAAAAATGTTAGATTCATAAAAAACAACATGTATTGATTTTTCAATCAAAATAGTTCTTTTGTTATATACTCTATAAGTTTTACTATTTAAGGAATACCCAAGAAATATTCCTTCATATGATTTAGCATCAAATTTTCCTAAATTATCTTTTCCATTATTTAATACGAAGCATTTACATCAAAATATGTGAAGATGGGAAATATTTGGTTTTCTTCCATTGTAAAGTTCATAAAGTGTTTTCTTTAAAATAGGTATTATAAGTGCTCTATTCATTGTATAACATGCAGTATTGACGGCTTCAGCCCAAAAGTATTTTGGAAGTTTTATGTCATTAAGCATGGTTCTTGCTAATTCTTCTAATGATCTATTTTTCCTCTCTACTACTCCATTTTATTGAGGAGTTCTAGACGCAGAAAAATTATGATCAATTCCATTTTCATCACAGAATAATTCAAAGTTTTTATTTTTAAACTCTCTTCCATGGTTACTTATAATTGAAGTAATTTTGAGTTCCTTTTTATTTTGAACAATCGTAGAAAATTTCTTAAATGCATGAAAGGTATCATTTTTATGAGCAAGGAATAATGTCTAAGTGAATCTAGAGTAATCATCTACGATTACAAGGGCATAATAACTACCTCCAAAACTCATAGTTCTTGAAGGACCAAAAAGATCCATGTGTAATAATTGTAAGGGTCTAGAGGTTAAGATAATATTTTTAGACTTAAATGAAGTTCTTACTTGTTTTCCTTTTTGGCATGCATCACAAAGTTTATCTTTTTCAAATTTGATTTTGGGTAATCCTATTACTAAATCTTTTGAAATTAGTTTATTTTCAGATGTTCCATGTTTATATGAGCAATTATTCTATGCCACAACCAATATTCATCTTCTTTACTTATGAGACATTAAGTATGATTTGTTGTTCTAGCTAGATTTATCATATATACATTGTTAATAATTTTTCCTTCATAAGTAATTTTCTTATCATTTTTACTTTCAATAACACATTTATGTGAATCAAAGAATCCTAGGAAACCTTTGTCACATAATTGACTTATGCTAAGTAAGTTATGTTTAAGTCCATCAACAAGCAAAACATTATCTATTAAGGTAGAGAGATTCGTACCAATTTTTCTGACCCTAGAATTTTACCTTTGTTGTTGTCTCCATAAGTTACATGTCCATTGTTCTTGGGATTCAAGATGAGAAACTTTGAAGTATGTCCCGTCATATGTTTTGAACAACCACTATCAATGTACCAGTTTTTCTTCAAAGATTCCTTCAAACACAAAATAGATTACATGACTTTGGTACCCAAATTTTCTTAGGTCCTTGTGTGTTAGTGTTAATTGAGGATTCTTTTGGAACTCATATCATATTGCTATTTTTATTATTGTTTTTCCTAAAATGGCATGTTGATGCACTATGTCCTTTCTTGCAACAATAAAAGCATGTCAAAAATGGAGAACTAGTTGCTTAAGTGGATACAAAGAAATTTTTATACATTTTCTATTGTTTTAAAGGATTATATCTTATTTCTACTTTATCAAAGACACATCTTTGTTTTCTTAATAAAATACCTAAATTGTTCTTGCCCAAAATGAATTTAGCAAGTGTGATTTTTAAATTAACAACTTCATCTTTATATTTACTGCATGAGGAACATGAATGAGGTTTATTTTCTATATTGCTTTTAATTGGTTGTTTTGAATTTAATTCTAGTGTGTTAACTTCAGATCTAAGATTCTCTAATTCTTTATTTAATTTTAAAATTTCTGCTTCTAAGTTAGAAATTGTTTTCTTGAAAAATGATACTAGTTTTGCAAGTTTTAATGATTCTTTATGCAGATCATTAAATGCTTCTTGAAGTTCATCAAATGAAAAGGAAGTTTCAAGGTTAGAGGAGGGTACCTCTTCTTCGCTATCATAGTTTCTGGCCATGAGACCAAGATTCACAATTTCATTGTCGGAGTCATTTGATGAATCAGTGTCATTTTCCTCCCAAGTGATATATGTCTTCATTCCTTTCTTTTCCTTGAAGGTTGTTTTATTAGATTTCTGTAATTTTTCTTTGTAGATAGGACAGTCTAATCTTAGATATCCTGGTTGGTTGTATTCATAACATCTTGGGGTGGAAGTTGAGTTTTCCCCTTTCTTCCTTGTTGTTTTCTTTCGATTTCCTTTATTTCTTAGAAACTTGTTAAACCTTTTCATAAAAAGACTAAAGTCTTCATCATCATCTAGATCATTATTTGAATCTTCTTTGTCTTTTTCTTCATGGGTGGATGAGGAGGCTTTGAGTGCAATGTTTTTCTTCCTTTTGTCATTTTCTTCATGTTGATCGAGTCTTATCAATTTCAGTTCATGTTCTTGAAGTTTTCCAAATAATGTGGCAAGAGACATTGTCGAGAGATCTTTGGATTTGCAATTGCTGTTACTTTTGGTTGCCACTGCCTGCTTAAACATCTCAGAACCTTATTGATAAGATCTTCATTTGGAAAACTTTTCCTAGAGATGCAAGATGATTAACTATATGTGTGAATCCTTTTTGCATGTCCTGTATATTTTCATTTTGATTCATTCTAAAAAGTTCATATTCATGAGTGAGAGAGTTTATTCTAGATCTTTTGACATCACTAGTACCTTCATGTGTTACTTCTAATATATGTTACATTTCTTTTGCAGTCTTACAATTTGATACCCTAAAATATTCATCAATTCCTAGTGCAGAAGTGATTATATTTTTGGCTTTTAATTATATTGAACTTTTCTCCTATCATCTTCATTCCATTGTTCTCTAGGTTTTTCTACAATTTTATTTTCTACTTGCATTATAGGGATGAATGGACCAAATTCAATTGCATCCCATATATTTAAATCTATTGCCTCTATAATTGCATTCGGGTTTTCCAATAATGGTAGCCCTCTCCATTAAAGATAGGAGGTCTATTTATCGAGTTGCCCTCAAGAAAGAGAAAAATTGAGGCCATTTGATTCTTGAGGCTTTTAAACCTTATTTAAGATTACCTGCTCTGATACCACTTGTTGGACAAGTGGCTTCAGTTTACTTAAGAAGGGGGGTGAATTAAGTAGATCAAAATTTAAACGTAGTTTTCTCTCTCTTTGATTTTATATTAGAATATTTAAAAATGAAAGTGAAGTATTTGAAAATGCAAACAAAATAAATAGATAGGAGTATAGGGAAGAGAAATATGCAAACTCTTTTTATACTGGTTCGGCCAATCCATTTGCCTACGTCTAGTCCTCAAGTAACCCTACTTGAGCTTTTACTAACTTTGTAAATCACTTTACAAATGAATGAATCCTCAATCACTTTGGGAGCCTTCTCCCTGTGTTTAAGATTCCTTTTCTTACTCAATAAGTCTCTCTTGAATACAATCAGTGAGTGATCAGAAGAAAAAGAATAAGAAACTCTCTTAAAGAGTAAATGATACAATTTGAGGATCCTATAAGAACTCTTTCGGAATTTGCAAATGTTTGGGCAAGAGTTTTTTTTTCTGTAAAAGATAGGAAAAATTCGTCATTTGAAACAAAAGAAAAGTCACTTATTTATAGTGTCAAAACCAAAGGGATGTGTTCTTTCATGAAAGGTTGTGACTTTTCAAACTTTTCGTAACAGTCACTGGTAATCAATTACATATACTGGTAATCGATTACACTATTAAAAAATTATGTCTTTTCACGAAAGGTTGTGACTGTTCAAATTATTTGTGATAACAGTTTTTCTGGTAATCGATTACATAAAAATGGTAATCGATTACATGATTCAAAAATTGTGTCGTTGTCACTTTGAGTTCAGAATTTGAATAACAAGCCTCTGGTAATCGATTACCAGTTCATAATTTTGAACTGATAAAAAAATAGCATATTTTGCCAAATTAAGTTTATGTAAATTCTTAGAGATTCTTTTACAATAATTGAGTTAATTTAATTTTCTAGCTTTATATTTTGAATCTCTGTCAATGTTGTTTTGTTCTTTTTACTTTTTTACTTTTGTATCAACATTCTTTGTCACTATTGGCATCATCAAAACCTGTAACATCTTAGCATTTACAGCTACTAGAAAACAAGTGTAAGATTTTTGTGATTACCTCCACTTGATCGAGAGAGGCTTTCGCAAATAAAAAAAGGTCATTTGCAAACGCAAGATAGGCTAGCTCAAGTCCACCTCTGGAAATTTGGATGGGCTTCCAAAGATAATGATTCACATCCAATTGAACCAAGTGAGAAAGGAACTTAAATAGGACAAATAAGTATGGGAGATAAGGTCATCCTGACGGACACCTCTTGATGGTTTGAATGCCTTCAAAACCTCCCATTCTACATCATGCAAGATATCTTTAATGAGATTCCAGTTAAGCCTATCATATGCTTTCTCCACATCTACTTTGATATCCATCCACCCCTTGTTGCCGTTCTTATGTTTCATGGAGTGCATGACTTCTTGTGAGATGATAATATTATCATTGCTACTCTGACTGGGAATGAAACTATACTGGCAACGGTTAACAAGTTTCTCCATAACAATTCGCAACAGTGTAGCAAGGATTTCAGTAATTGTTTTGTTGGAGACATTACAAAGAGTAATAGGCGTCAGATTTTTCATAGGTGTGATCATTTCCGCCTTAAGAATAAGAGTGATAAGGGTGAAATTAATAAAATCCGGTTTCCCTTTAATCCTCACCAGCTGAGGGAGAAGCTGCTTTTTTTGCCTAAAAATGTTGTCAAACACTTCACGGTTCCAGACCCGTAAGGCCTCATGAAGTTTGGGCACCCTTCCCTGCCAAGCATCGTTATCATTCTAAAAGCAAGGAATTGTTGAAAGTTTGGGTTGAATAACCAAGTTGCAACGAAACGAAGATTCTACACCTCCGGTTAGGGGTGTTTGTTTACCATGGAGGTAAGAACTGGGGGATGATCTAACTTGTAGAAGGGGAGGTGGAATAAGAGGGCTTCTGGAAATCGAAATCGCTAAGGAAGGTTTATCAGTAACCTGTCTAGCCTTTCCATCAAAAGGCGTCTCTTCTAGATAAAGGCAGGATCCTGGAATCCAGCATCTAAAAGCTTATTGGCTTGGATGAAACCCATAAATTCGTGCATCCCTGTCCATAAGGGTGAACTGGAATTGCCTTTTCTTTCATGGGTTCTTAAGATAGTGTTAAAATCATCGGTAATCTCCCAAGAATCATGGATAGTATACTCCAAGAGAGTTCTCCTACTCTGAAAATGAGGGCTCTCATATGCAACCGAAAGGAGCCAACTTTTTTGTTGCTTCCATTGAACCCTCAAATGCACAAATTGGTAATCCTCCACAAGCACCTGATGCCACCGGCCTGAGCAACAGTTTTACCAATATGCCAAGAATCAAAGCCTACCAATTTGCATGTCCTATCATTACTTATGTGTGTCTCAAGGAACAATATACTCTCATCTTATTCTCTAGAAACATCTTTATCAAGGTACTAAACCCCCTTGCACTTGCCCCACGACAGTTCCAAGACATGAACTTCATTGACAAAAATCGGAAGATTGAGCCCCGTGAGTGCTCAAACTGGTGTCACTTGGCTTAAGGGAGCCTTCTTCCATATCACCTTCTCCTTCCGTTGGTGTTGCCCTTATCACATACAAAACGGGTTTAGAGCTGTCCACGCAATCCACTAGCTCAGTCATGCCCGGCATGTCAGAAGACAACCTGCAACCCCAAGAGACGCTCACTCCCTTGCAGCTTGCCACCATCGGAGAGTGCTAGATTAACCCATTACTATTATTGATGCTGCTTAGTTTCCCAAACATGAGGGTTTCTCCTATTTTCTGGAATTATTTTATGAGGTTCAGCTATTCCTTCCCCGATGATGGAGGAGGGCCAAGGGTCGTTGTCGAGGAACATAGCGTCTCCGTTGCTGGGGGGTCGTTTAGGTACTGTCACCGAGGGACGTGTAGGAGCCATCAAAGGGCATCCAGCGATGGCCATGAGAAGCCATGGAGGCCGCCTTGGAAGGATCTGCAGAGGGGTTAAGAAGCCTTGATTCACGAGGAGTTCGCTTCTTCATAGTATTGGCATTGACTTTGACCGCACACTGCTTGTTGCGACTAGATGAGGCTTTTTGCATGAACTGAAATTGGCCCTGAAGAGTCCGTGTAACCTTGATAGAAGGAAACATGTGAGTTGCAGTTGGCGTGGGATACATCTTCGCTGCTACTGTGTGCGGGGATTAAGGGGGAGGTATCCCCGTTAACACGAGTAGTTGAGGTGCAATTAGCAGCCTGTAGTGGAACATACTGTGAGCTGCTATTTTTAGACCGTGATAATGGTTCTCCATTGTGACGTGGACCCATTAAATTCTCCTTCAATGAACGTGCATTACCTCCAAATCCTTTATTTCTTGCCAAAATCCAAGGACCATAACTAGGATTGATACCATCTGTTTTTAACTCCTCCAAAATCGTTGTTGACTTGTTATTGGCATTAAGGTCTACTGTTTTATTTCTGGTAACATTGGACGTAGCAACCATAGAATTTGGAGCGTTGACGGAGTGAGTTGTCGTCTGGTTATCATCATCATCCTTCCGTTTTGGACCATTAACAGTATAATCAACATCTTTGTGTCCATAGCCCCCATAGCGTAAACAGATTTTATGAAGCCTCTCATATTGTAATTGAATCAGATGTCCTTTTTCAATGACTTTGGCCTGTAATGGCATGTTAAGATCAATCTCCACACAGATTCCCGTGCAGCGACCTTTAACATGAATTGCTGTTATCGGATCAATCTTGAGCATAGTGTTGGACGTCGAACAAACCTTGTCCAAAAAGGCATCATTGTACAGCTCTGTGTGAAGATTTGGAATGTGAACCCACACTGGAGAACAAAACATTCTCCATGAAAAAAGGCTTCCAACGTTGCACCATAATATAATTGTTGTCACCATCTAAAGGTCCTCAAAGATTACCCAGTTATAATCCTCATGAGAAGAGAAGGACCTGATAATAGTTTTGTGGCATATCAATAATCTTATGAGAGTCTTGCTTAACCCAATCATGATTTAGCTTTGCCTAAGAAAGTCATCATAAGTGAACCTATCCATGGTTTACACCACTCGTAAAAGTCCTCATCAAAAATAGAGTTCTCTTTATATCATGCTAGATCTTCCTCTTCCAGTAAGAGGGGTGGTATTTCAGATTTCAAAGACACTCCAAAACACTTGCCATCAAATTCTAAAAAATCAACTGACATATCTTTGTTCAATAGTTTAGCCTTACAAAAAGCATTCGGGTTCTCCCTCCCTATCTGTTTTGCAATTGCTCCGAACAATTTGGCCCCTTCTTTCTCAAAAGTATCATGCAAAACCCTAGCTGAGCTCTTGCATTCTATCTTTATATCTTTTAACATGATAATAATAATGTAATTATCTAGCTGCAAAACTTGATAAAAAAAATAATAATTGTTTTTTATTCAAATAAAATAATAAAATATTTGTACAAAAATTTAAAAAGATGAAAGATTAAAAAGATAGATGAGCAAAATTTTTTTACCCACAAGAACCTTCATCCAGTTGAGTCAACCACTTGTTATTCATAATAGATTCAAGTTATACAAACACCTTGCACGCCACAAATAAAGGTTGAAACATTTTTCGATACTCACCCTAAGAATTTATGAGAAGCCATTTCCCATATCAAAATAAACCAATAAGGAAGAATGCAATGATTAAGTAACAACAACACCTTAAAAAAAAGGTGCAAATCACATTTTTAAGTCTAATATCCAACAAGTCTTTGAGGGGATTTCACAAATCTTTTTTTAATATTCTTTTAAAGAAGTTTTCAACCTATTGGGGTTTCCGGCAAACTTAAAGAATGACAAAAAATGATTTAGAAAATTAGGTTGTAATAAGTTGTTATCTTTTGAGTTAGAAATAAAGTTTTAGTAGTTATAGAAAGCTTGATTACTCATTTAGTATGTAAATTCATTCAAATTGTTCAATCCAATATCTTAATTTTTTAAATATTCAATTTGATATCTTAACTAGTGTTCTTGCCGGACGTTACATTACCAATTAATTAATATGATTATCATGCAAAAACATTGATATGTAACTAAAAAAATAATAATTAATATTAAAAACACGAGTTGATTAATAAAATGAACATGAGTTACACTACTGTAAGGACGAAATTAATTTAGATGCTTCCATCACAATACCGTGAATAATGTTAACATATGCGAAAAGACTTGATGTTGTGTTCCACTTCAGCATCAATCACAATAACATGATTTATACCGCAATGGTGTCCTATAAAGACTGCACAACATTCTCTTTTCTTTTTTTTTTCCAAATCATCCACATTTCTGATAGAATATACACATGCTAATAGGAGATATAAAAAACTATAAAAAATAGTAATACTAGAAATCAATTAAAAATATATACATAGTAACTCAGAAATTAGATTTTAAAAATAGATTATCTAATAAATGTAAATCAACATATATCACCATATACATAACAAATCATAAAAAAATAAATTAACTATAATAATACTTATTCTTTATAGTATAAGTGCATAACTAAATTTTCTATAATATTCTTCATATACAATATTTTTTTATAGAAATATGTTTCCACTTTTCATTACAAATTACTATTTTCAGTGTACAGTTTAATAATTAACATATATGAAGGAAAGATAATACTTAAAAAATAAAAATTAAATATCAAATTTTAAAAATAGATATATGTAATAATTTTAAAAATAAAAATTATATAAACAAAATAAACGTATCTTTCTAAATTTTTTGAAAGACCTCCTTGTATACAATATTCTTTGTAAAATAATTTTTTATTACCTTCATCATCACAAACTCGATAAACTCTGTCCTTGACATCTCATAACATTTATGGAAGAAATGAGCGTCTTTAAATTTAAAAGAAATCATTTTATTATATAGAATCATAACAAATAATAACCAAACAAGTAACCAAATGAAAACAAGGATGAAAAAATATACATAACATATGGCTAATATTTTCATGAGTTACTCCATTGAGGTGCACGAGAGAGGTTCAATGGAACATGCATTAATTTTTCGCAGATATGAAATGTAGTGAGGAACATTGCAAACATAATTGAGCCTTGTTACCAATGTTCACTGAACTAACCAGATACTAAAAATATGCATCGCAAACAAAAATGTCACTTTTCCATACTAATCTTATAAATTAATATTTAGTAATTATATTATGTTAACCCAAAACAACTTTAACAAAAATACATGTTAAATAATTTATAAACATAAATAAAATACTTAATACTAATTTTATAAATATCTTCGAAAAAATAAATAAAATACTTAATACTAATTTTGCAACTATCTTCAAAAAACAAAACAAAATACTAATTTCCATACTAGCTAATCGTACAAATTTATAACAGTAACAAAAAATATTAAAAAATATAAACATTAATATATAATTGAATAAGTGAATCAAACTCTGATCTTATAAATATATAATTAGTATTATATTATATTTATATTAATTCTAATAACAAATAAGTCATAATTCATAATAATTGTAACAAAAACAAGCCCTAAAAAATATATAAACAATAATATATAATTATCATTAAGTTGATTCGTATTTAACTTTATATGTATATAATCTATACAGTTGATAAAGAGAATTTTTTTTTAATGTTCACTTTTTAAAATACGTATTTTATTATTATACCTATTTGAAAATTAAAAAATAAAATATTTTATAATAGAAATTTTTCTTTTTAGTGTTAACTTTTCAAAATACATATTCTACTATTATACCTATTTAAAAATTAAAAAAAATAAGATAGATTCGAATCCACAATTTCTTCCTTGTCAAATGTAAACTTTACAACTAAGTTAACTCATAACCTTAAGAAAAAAATTACTTTAAAACATTTATATTTAACCTACTTAATTGCTTTACTATATATAATTTTGTGTCGCCAAATATAAACTTTACCACTAAATCAATCTTATAACCATAAGAACAAAATTACTTTAAAACATTTATATTCAACATAATTAATTATCCTACTATCTATAATTTATGTGTATAATTAATAATCTATTAAATTATATTTTATATTATATATATATATATATATTATAATAGAAAGAAAGTATTTTCGTGTACATATCTTATAACTATTTTATTCTTATAACTATTTTATTCTTATAAATATTTTATCATTTCTCCCACTCTTATAAATATATTTGTGAATAAATGTATGTATACTTTTGATCATTAATATTTTTAATAAAAATATAAATATAAAAACAAAACAATATTTTGAATTTTATCAAATTTATTGTAAATTTGTTATAATAATTAATGATCTGATATATTTTTATTATGTTATTATAAAAAAAATACAAATAAGTAAATATATGTTATCATATTATATGTAAATAAAACAATAAATTATTTATATTGAATCATGTTATTATAAAATATGTTAAATTAAAACCCTAAAATAACATATAAAAATAAAAATACAATATCGCACTTCTATTTTCACTAGTTAGTAATTATATTAATAATAATAACAAATAACTTATAATTACAGTAAGAAAATATAAATACTAAAAAAATCTATAAACATTAATATATAATTAAGAGTTAGTTGATACGTATCTAATCATATAAATATATAATTAGTAATTATATTAATTATTATTATTATTTAACTCGTAAAGACATTTTTGTCTCTTGATCTTTTGTGAACCTTATAATTTCACGTGTAATAAAATCTTTTATCTTTTCTTCTTTTAATTAAAGATTTAAAATTTAGGATTTGAAAATATTTTGTATAGATTCTAGAATATTTAAATTTTATTTATAATTTAGTTTTTGACAAAATATTAAATTTATTTTAAAAATAAAATATTAATTAAATTAATAAAAAATTAAAATCTGCACACTTAGAAAATATTGTCTCTTGATCTTTTGTGAACCTTATAATTTCACGTGTCATAAAATCTTTTATTTTTTCTTCTTTTAATTAAAGATTTAACATTTAGGATTTGAAGATATTTTATATAGATTCTAGAATATTTAAATTTTATTTATAATTTATTTTTGACAAAATATTAAATTTATTTTAAAAATAAAATATTAATTAAATTAATAAAAAATTAAAATCTGCACACTTAGAAAATAAGATATATAATAAATAAAGAAAATAAGTATTCACATTTATAGTTCATACATTTATAGAAGATTCAATTTCTGCTTTAACAATAAATTTTTTCTAATATCAAATTTTTATTTAAAATCTCTACTAATAACTTTGTATAATTAGTAATAAGAAAATAAATACTAAAAGATCTATAAACATTAATATATAATTATCAGTATGTTGATATACTTATCTAATCTTACATATATATAATATATAATTACTAACAATTAGTAATTATAATGATTAATAATAATTATATTATATTAATAACAATAATAAATAACTGAAATAAAAGTAACAATTAATAAATACTAAAAAATCTATAAACATTAATATGTAATTAAAAGTAAGTTGATGCGTCTTTTGTCAAAATATATAATCTTATTCAGTAAAACTAATCTATGACTTAATGATACTATTTATGTAAATAACATTAAATAAGAATAATTAATATTAATATAAAAATATAACAATAAAAATTAATAAAAAATAATTTATAGAAAATTTAAAAAATATTAAAAAGTAAAAATACTAAAAATAAAAGATCCCGATTCCCGAACTCTTAGTTAATTAAAATAAAACGTTTAGAGTCCAATTTAAAAAAAAATAAATAAAAATAGGAAAGTTGCTTACCCGTATAAGATGCACATTAAAGAAAGATGAACAACAATGATCTGAGAGGTAAGAAAAGATGACTCCTTCTGACAGAGAAACTACTACACAAGGAAACAATGGGGGTTCTTCCACGATCAACCTTCGAGTAATTCATGTCGATTTCACCCACAAGCGTCAAAAATAAAACCATGAAATAAAAAGAAAATGAAATTTTTTGGCTGACGTGAAAATCAGTTTAAGGTACAATTAAATCTTTCGCATGTATACACTTCAAGCGACTATGGCAGACATCTTGTCTGACTTTGTTTTTACTGAGCACATCAATCAACAATGGATAAAGAGAAGATAGTTTCATACTATTTTTATGGCAATAGAACTCGCTCTCTATTCTAAGAGAGTCAGGAAATTAAATTCGTGGATGGACAGAAACAACTATTGGTCAAACAATAGGCAGCACATGATATTATAAATGATGAAAGGCGTGCATGGATAACGCGTATGAGCCAAAAGTCCAGCACAACATATTACTATAGTAAAACGTCGTTGCATGCATGACAAGTGTCACTAAAACCTTGTATCACATATGCATATGGGATAAGCTAGCGTGAAACTCATGACAAGTATCTTATAAAACATATAAAATATGAAAAGTATTTTCTCTTAATAATATAGTTTTTTTTTAAAAAATTAAATTCAAAATACTCACTAGATTTAAATAGTAATATATACTAATATTATATATATATATATATATATATATATATACATATACAAAATAAAATTCTACTGTCTAAAAACTTTTATAATATATATATATTAAATTAAAATAATGATAAATCCTGTAAATTTTATAATATAATCATAAATAAAATAAAAAATTTAGTGAATTAAAATCATAATTTGTAGATATTTTAGAAATTAAAAAAAATATTTCAACCTAAATAAATTTGTAAACAATATGTAAAACAATAAAAAAATTAAAGTATAATCGAGTAAAACTATGTCATATAAATAATATTATATTTGTATTTTCTGTCATAAAGTTTGTATGGTATAAAGTAAGGAAACTAATATTGAAATTTGGATAAGAGATTTTAAGGTTCGGTAATTTTAGTTCATGTTAAATTATTATAATTATTCAAATTTTTTATTTATTATAAAAAATTTATTTAATTATTATAATAATTTAAAATAAACTAAAATCACCAAAATTACTATACTGAAAGTTATTAAATTCATGTCCCTGTTATTGCTACCAAATAACGGAACTAATATTGCTATTCAACTCATTTTTTATATATTTTTAATTAAATGTCTCTGCTTATAACTAAATGACTAACTTTATATGTCCTAGATAAGAACTAACCAATAATATTTTATACATTTAAAAAAAAAATAGACAAAGAAACAATATATTAAAGAATTGTCGACACGTAGAGTTTCCACAAAACAACAAAAAATAAATTTCGTGAAAATATGAGAAGTCACCACCAATATTTATTTAGGAAAATATTGAAAAAAACCTTTTAGAGAAGGGTGATCTACGAAAACAAATTTTGAGCTCGAGAGTCTATTACGTGTAGGGAAGGTGTTAACATCGTACAACGTCTGTCCTAAGACAGTTACCTTTAATTAAATAAGCAAAATTAGATAACTTATAAATATTTATCTCACTTATAAAAGACTACTTTTATTTTGTTTTTAGTTTAACGTTAAATTTTTTTTTTTTTGTAAAAAATATTATTACTATTTTATTTGTTTTGATTAGCTTATTTTATTTTGACTTTTGAGGGGCTCAACAGGAATGAGCTCCTGCTCCTACGTATCTTCATGGGTAATGGAGAATCAGAATATACGTGGTTCTTGGTGTGATTTACGTATCGAATTTTAATTTTTAATATTTTTTATTTATTTTGAAATATTATTACTGTAACCAAATTAGAAGTGCATCCAAGGTGCTTACGATGATTATTTAACATAATCGTCAAATCAGAAGTAAATCCAAAACAACAATTATTGTAATATTTTTTATAATGACTAAAACGTGCATTTGAAATAGTCTTCATGGATCTTTTTATAATTTGCAATGGTTAAATTAAAAATATATCCAAAGTAACCATTATTTAAACTTATTAATTGACAAATCATAAGTATATCCGAAGTGACAAGTATCAAACCATAGTAGTTTTTATAGTAACTAAATTGAAAATACATTCAAAGTAGTCACAATTAAATCTTCATTATATTTTTATTTTATTTAAAAGAAACCTACAATAATTAAATTGAAAGTCACTATTTGGACTGTAAAGCATGGAGGAAACGTAATTTTCGATTGCGTAATTGATCTGACGCTTCTTTCCCTTTTAATGATCTGCCCTTTTGTCTTTGGATTTGATTAAACGTAAACATTTATGCCAAAACTGATTGTCATCTTTGAGTTCTTTTGTATTTTCTATTTACATTCCCAGTATATTAAATAGACTCCACAATTTGTGCCACGTATTTTTTTTATTTGCTATTTCAAATTCACTAAATAAATCCTCATTATTAATTTTGGCCTAGCAAGATCCCTATTTACATCCTCAAAATGATGATATATTTAAAAAAGATAGGTTATTTCCCCTCTTCTTTTTTTAATTTAGTTGGGTTAAAAAGTAAAATCTAAATAAAAATATAAAAAATCAAACATAATTGGGTGTCTACAAGAATAAAATAGCAAAACGAGATCAATAATACTACTCTAGTGAATTTCTAGATTTGTCTTTTCGAAACCGCCTATATATTGTTAATATTTTTCATCTAGTATCTAACGATCATAACTCAAACGAAAGAACCATCCACACATATCTACACGTGGTATCGACGAAACAATTAAAAATAATTTAAAAAATTAGAAAATTTATCACTAACTTTCATTAAAGAAAATATTAAAAAAATTATATAATAAAAAGTGGTATCCAAAACCAAATCTAGAGTTCAGAGATAATTATACGTAAGGAAACTATTAAAACCTTATTATGTTTATTATAAAGATAGTTATCTCTATTTAATTAAATAAATTATTAATTTTTAAAATATTTATCTTATCTTAAAATAATTAAAGCAGAACAAAATTTATTTTATTATGACCAATATTATTATTTTTAGAAAAAAATTGCTTATAAAAAATGTTATTTTATCATTATTATTGTTATACATAACCATGTTTTAATATTATATTTTAAAAAAAAAGTTGTTATTATCATTATTATTATTATTATTATTATTATTATTATTATTATTATTATTATTATTATTATTATTATTATTTGTTTAGTTTATTTAGCTCAATAAGGATAAGCTCATGCTCCTACGTATCTCTGAGTGCAATGGAGAATCAGAGTTTACGTAGTTCTTCTTCTTAAATACGTATGTGTTGACACATTTTATTTTTAATTTTATTTTATTAAACTTAGGATTTCTAAATTATCATAGTTCATACGTTCTAAAAATTTAAAATTGACAGGAGTGTACACCCCTAAACCAATCTATTGGAACATTTTATTTTTAAAATTCTTTTTGTCTTTTTAGAAACATAATTTTGACAAGTAATTTAGTTTTAGAGATGAGATTTAAGACAAAAAATTTGTCACAACTTATGCTTTAAAATCTTAAGATTTAAAAGATGTCACATCTGGTTAATCTTTTTATCTCTATCAAAGAAATTTACAAATAAGAATAGTAACTAGAAAGTTAAGATCTTTATGATGAAATATAATTGCAGCAGAATTTATTTGTAACTAGGATTAATTAAGGGAGAAATTCGAATATAAAAAATTATCATAATTTACAAATTTAAATTTGTTAGAGATGAAATCTAAGACAAAAAATTGTCACAATTTATGTCTTAAAAATCACAAGATTAAAAAGATGTAACATCTAGTTAATTTTTTCATCTATGAAAAAAATATTTATAAATGAGAATAGTAAGAAGAAAGTTGAGATCTTATATTTTATTATAAGCTATTATTAGAAAGAAAATATATTGTGAATAACTAAGATTAATTAAGAGAAAATTTTTTCCTAATCAAATAAATTATTTTAAATTGTTATTTTTCTAACTATGTCATAACAAAAAAATTTAAATGTTACCTTTTATTTATATATATATATATATATATATATATATTAGTAAAAACATTATTCCTATGACACACATTAAATAAAAGAAAACAAAATAAAAATATAAGTAAAGAAAAGCATCACACATCATCTAATACAATAATAATAACAAAAAACAATATGAAAACCAAGGAAATAAACTTTGAAAAGATTCATCAGCCCAAACAGTCAGGGAGGAAAAAAAATAAAAAAAAGGAGTTATATCCATTATGTTGGAACCTAGCATACAAGCAAATTCATCTTCTTAACATTCCTAAAATAAAAACGAGGTCTAAAGAGGTAGAGTTAGAGATCAAAATCCCTAAATGACAACAGTGAAGGTGAAAGGTAGCGGGAGAGATGGAGAGTGACGGTGCCGAATCATTGGAGAAGACCGTCGACAGTGGTCATCCTGAAGCTCCACCATGCAACCCTCATTGTTTCGGGCTTAACTCGATCACAACGACGTCAAATTTAAAGGCTACATGGTGTCGTTTGAAACTTAAAGAGACCATAATGTCTCTGCTATCGTCGGAAAACGTTCTATTGATGGTGGACGACGGTAAGGTTCTCCTTCTGTTGCTTTTTATTTGGTTAGGGTTTTGATTAGTGTACAAAATGTGGAAGGTAGCATGAGATTGATACTTGTTGTAAACGTCTCTTACTTCGCAACAAATGAATTCTTTTTGTTTCCAGCCCCAAAATTTTTCATGGCTGCTTTTTTGTTCTCTGAAGAATTTTTCTCCCATCCAAAAAGTACCCTTTTCTGATTCAAAATCCTCATTTATAGGCTTGATTTTTAAACCTCTAATCATGTCAATCCTATTATTTTAGGGACAAATATTCTAGAGCCAAGATTCATGGAGAGCTGTTGTGGTTGCTAGTGAAAAGGCTACTAAAAGGCCAATAATACAGAGGTTCTCTCTTTTTCATTCTCTTTTCTTTCTTCTCTATTTTATTTATTTATTTAATTTTATTTATTAATTTATATTTATTTTGTTATTGGATTTTACTTTGTGGTATATTCTATTTGTTGATTTATGTTGTTGGTGATTGGTTGTATTTGTAATATGGACATTTAGAAATGGAATTACGAGAAGTATATACATTTTGTTTGCAAAAGGTCTCAATTGCGAAAGAAATTATATGATGGTTAGATAAAATTGGGTATTGACAATTGTTCCTCTTTATTTAGATTTTACTAAATAATATGAACAATTTGATTTTAATATTATTGTAGTAAAAGATAAGTAAAGATGTCAAATCCCAATTTTGTTCGAGATAAGAATACTTGACGCGAAAGATAAAATTAGGTTAAACTATGGATGCAAGGACCTTAAATTGAACTATTGGACATGACGACTTGAAAATACAAATCAACCATTAAGATAATATAAAATAGTGGACACAAGGATCTGAAATGTAAAAACATCATTGGACACGGGTCTGAAATGTAAACAACATTGGACACGGGGTCTGAAATGCAAAAAATATTGGATACGGGGGTCCAAAATGTAAAAAGCCTTGGACACGGAGGTCTGTAATGTAAAAACGTTAGACATGAGGGTTCAAAATGTAAAAACGTTGGACATGGAGGTCCAAAATGTAAAAACATTGGACACGGGGTTTGAAATGTAAAAACATTAGACACGGGGTTCGAAATGTAAAAACATTGAACATGGGGTTCGAAATGTAAAAACGTTAGACACGAGTGTCCGAAATGTAAAAAAATTGGACATGAGGGTCTAAAATGTAAAAACATTAGACACGAGTAAACATAGTCGTGTTGATCTTAGCTATGTTAAGCAAATGCAAATGCATTCAAATGCAAGAAGGATACACCTTTCTTTTGGGGTGAAAAACAAGATAAAGCCTTTTCTCTAATCAAGCATAGGCTCACTAATGCACCAATCTTGGCATTACTGATTTCTCAGAAACTTTTGAACTTGAATGTAATGCCTCTAGTATAGGTGTGAGAGCTATTTTGTTGCAGGGTGGACACCCTATTGCTTATTATGTTGGAACCAAAAGAACTACATTGAAGATTAGTGAAGTTTTAGTTTTGTTTTTCTCTCTTTGTTTTTGCTCTTAAATCAATTTTATGGTATCAAACACATTTATTGGTGTGATACTTGTATTGTGTGTTTTAGATAGGCTTGAGAATGTGTTTGAGATGGTTTTGGATAGATTACATAGGTTGGGTTGTGCTAGGAAAAGATTCAAAAATGAGTTTTTAGGTAAGGTAATCGATTACCCTACGAGAATTTTTGAGAATTGAAATTGATGCTCTCTGTGGTAATCAATTACCTGAAATCAGTAATCGATTACTCCCGAGAACAAGCACTTTGGTCTAGTTTTGTGCAGGATATCAGGTAATCAAATGGGTAATCGATTACCCTGCATAAAAACTGATATAAAAGCATTTTGAATACAGATTTAACAACTTTTGATCAGTCCAATCAAGTGTTTGCTTCTCACATACGATTTCTAAGAATTCTCTCCAAGATTCACACCCATTTTGATGGTTTGAAAGTGCTTCTAATTCAAGATTCAAGGAAGAGACTCTATTGAGTTCTAATATTTCTATTTGGGTATTCTTCACATCAGGTGATACTGTTCGTACCCTATATGTGTTTTTGCACAAGGTTAACAATTTTTTAAGGTGTTCTTGAGATTGTGGGAAAATCTTGCAGTGGGGTATTGCAAGTGAGACATTGTGAGTGATGGTGTGTCACGGTGTAGCAAACTCTTGTAGGGTGCAAGAGGAAGCCTCTTCTTTTGTGATTTAAATCTTTCCGGGAGTAAAATATGTATGTGTGGTGTGCATGTACTGAGCTTTTACTGGAAAGCAGATTAACGGAAGGCTAAGTCTGTAAATTGGATGTAGGTCAGTTGGACCGAATCAGTATAAATCACTGTGCAAATTCTCTCTTCTTATACTCTTTAAATTCAGTCTTTATTAAATTCTTGGAGCACTAATGTTTGAGTTTTGTAGTTGTGGTTGATTTACTCAGATTTCTTGTTGTAGATCTTTTTCTTGATACATATTTGTTTCATTTTAAATTTGGGTTTTTGACCCATATTTTTGTGGGTTTGATTTTTGTTCTTCCTACTCATTTGTTTAATCTTGAATTACTTAAAATATAATTCCTGTTAAGTTTCTCTTCTATTTTTTTTAAATCATCATTGAGGAAATTGAATTAATTGGTGCTTTGCCTTAAGGGTTGAATTCTTGAAAACTCATTTTTGTAAAAGAAGGTAGATTTTCAAATTTTCAAAACGGGTTATTTTTTAAAATACTCTGATACTGTTGAATAGATATCTTTGAAAAACAATTTGGTGAATCTATTCAACCCCCCTTATAGATTCCCCCCTAGGATCAACATATTTCAGTAAGAAACTCAATGGTGCCCCTTTTAACTACCTCACCTATGATAAAGAGTTTTATGTTCTGATTAGGGCCCTTTAGACTTGGGAGCATTATCTTGCTCCTAAGAAGTTTGTCATTCATTCATAGTGACCATAGGTCACTTAAGTATCTGAGGGGACAAGGTAAATTAAACAAAAGACATGCTAAATGAGTTGAATTCCTTGAGTCCTTCCCATATGTCATCAAATACAAGAAAGAAAAACAAAATGTGATAGTTGATGCCTGTCTAGGAGGCAGAATCTTTATGCTACTTTGAGTACTAAAATTCTTGGATTTAATGACATTAAGTCGTATCCCTCTGATAAGGATTTTTGCTCCATTTATGCTGCCTTTGCATCTGCATCCAAGATCCTTGATGGGTTCTTTCTCAGTGATGGGTACCTCTACAAAGGTAGCAAGCTTTGTATACCCCAAGGATCTATAAGAAACTTGCTCACAAAAGAGAGCCATGAGGGTGGGTTCATAGGGCATTTTGGGATCAATAAAACTTTCATGCTTTTACAAGAAAAATTCTTTTGGCCCCATATGAGAAAACACGTCCATAGGATGTCTAGCTTGCTTGTAGGCAAAGTCTAAGGCGATTCCCCATGGACTATACACACCCTTACCCACTCCTTCTACACTTTGGTTGCACATTAGCATGGAATTTGTCCTAGGTTTTCTCCATACCAATTGAGGTGCAGACTCTATCTTTGTGGTAGTGAAAATATTTTCAAAAATTGTCCATTATATACCTTACCACAAAGTAGATGATACGAGTAAGATCACAAGACTTTTCTTTAAAGAGATTGTTCGTTTACATGGTATACCCTCTACTATAGTGTTTGATAGGGATGTGAAGTTCCTTAGCCTTTTCTGGAAAACTTTATGGGCAAAGTTAGGAACTACACTTTTGTTCTCCACCATTTGTCACCCTCAAACTGATGAACAAACTGAGCTGGTGAACAGATCCTTATCTACTATGTTGAGAGCTCTCCTTAGAGGCAACCATAAGTCTTGGGATGAATACCTTCTCTATGTAGAGTTTGCACATAACAGGGTGGTTTAAAGGACTACCAAGCATTCCCCTTTTTGAAGTTGTGTATGGTTTTAAACCTTTCACATCCCTAGATCTCTTACCTCTCCCACTTTCCTACTCTTTCCATAAAGAGAAGGAGGCAAGAGCCAATTTTGTGAAGAAAATACATGAGAGGTAAAAAATAACATAGAACAACATGCAAAAGGGTATGTTACTGCTACTAATAAGAGGATGAAGGAAGTTATCTTCAATGAAAGAGATTAGGTTTGGCTTCATTTGAGGAAGGATCGTTTTCCTACCCAAAGGAAGTTAAAAATTAGCCCTAGAGGATATGGGGTCTTCCAAGTCCTGGAGAGAGTCAATGATAATACATAAGTTAGATCTCCCTTTAGACTATGGAGTTAGCACCACTTTTAATGTTCAAGACTTATCTCCTATTGCAGGTGCTAACGACGAAGCATACCCTTTGGATTTGAGGTTAAATCCTTCCCAAGGGGGAGAAGATGATGCATTCACTTAGCAAGGGCCCAATCACAAGGGTCATGGCTAGGAGGATAAAGGAAGACCTAGCAAGTGGAGAAGGAGAAAGACATAAACTCCTTTTTGAAGTGAAGATTAGTCCTCCTATGTAGATAGTTTTAGGTTGTGCATTCTTGTTTAAGGCATATATTTTTTCCTTTCTTTGTATTTGAGTTTGGCTGTGTATTTTGGCTTTGTTTTCTTTTAGTGTATAATTAGGAGGTTCATTTAGTGATTAAAGGGTGTGAGTTGATTAGTTGAGATTTATGAAGGTTTTTGGCTGTGTGCTTTTTCTAAGAACACCCCAAAAATAATCTTAACACCCCTCTAACCAACTTGGAGACATGTAGACCCCTTTGTTCCCCCTAATTGGCACCTAAACCTCTCTTTCCTCCACATGGGCGCTGAGTTGGCTAGTCTCTAACCAACCAAATTTGAATTTGAATTTTGGAGTGCCATGTGGACTCCCTCCAAAATTCAAACTCAAATTAGGGGAGCATAGATCCACTTAATTAGGGCCTTGTTTGGATCTTCACTTTCCTTAATCATGTGCTAACTTGCCTTTGCCTAACTAACACATGATTAAGCTCCTTGGGCCGTGATTAGTAAGGTGGACGTCCACTCCCACTCCTAATCCCTCCTAGCACTATAAATTCATGTCTCCTCCTCATTTGTAAGCTTACACTTGATTTTATGAAAATTGTGAGTTGTTTCTAAATTTGAGTGTCTCATTTCTTTCTTCTTTGAGAGAAACTTCCTTGAGCTTTTATCATGGGACCTCTCCCGTGTGGCAAGCTCCTCCACCAAAGGCTTATCTCCTCTTGAGTGGCGCATCTACCTCCTTTTCTTGCCTTCCTATCCGCCATTGCTAAAACATGAAAAACCTTGGGAGTAGATCAACGGAAGAGCATCTAGTGGATGCATAATCCCTTTTTAACTATTACTTTAAATCATCCAGTTGTTTGTGAATGTTCCTCTCCACCGCTTTGGATTCTTCATAGACTCTCTTCCACTGCAAAGCATCAGCCCTAGCCTCATCCCTTTCTTGTCTTCACATTCCTAACTCCGTGCTAGCAGCTCTTAAACAATCTTTTATTTTGAGTTTGCTTTCTTTTTCTATTCTTGCTTTCTTATTGGCCTCTTTTGCAATGCTCATCCATCAGACACTTTCTTTTTGTGCGATTTGGTGTTCTTGGTGACCTTTTTCCAATTCTATTTTCAACCTTTTTCTTTCTTCATCAATTTTTTTTTTAATTTCCCCTTAAGCTCTTCTATTTCATATGGGCTCATAGAGGGTTCTGCAGACTCATCTTCAACAACTGGAACTGAACCATGAAGAGGTAGCTTAACTTCTTGCACCCTTTTCTTCAAGCCATCAATTATAACTTTTGTCTGTCACTCAACTTCCAACTTCTAATCCATTTCCTCTTTGAACCACTTGATTCCAAGGTTGTCTAACTTTATGAACCATTTCTAAGTTTTGATCCAATCCATGAACAACAAAAGAAGTTATTGATTCCTCGATTGGTTGATTTTTTATCGGGTAACCAAAATATCTCAAAGTAATTATCAGATTGTAATTAATGCACCCTTTGGTTCCCACGAGTGGTACATCATGAAAATCTCCATAGCAAAAGATTAAACCAATTCTTTCTAGGACACAGAAGCACCAAAATATTGTTGTTGCACTGAGATTGGCAAGATCACGAGCCCAATCATTTTTGCTTTTAATTCTTATCCAACCCTTTCCTTTGAACATGTGAGATGTCAACCATATGTATAGTGTAGGTAAGCAACACATAAGAGTTCCACCTTTCTTTTCATGGCTCAGGTTAAGGGTGTGATATGTGTTTGCAAGCTAGCATTGGGTTTCTTCCTTGTTGCTTGTAGGCTAGAAAGACATTGATAGTTGCAAAGTCTATAAAATCTTCAAGATTTGGGAAGATAACGATCCCATAGATGAGGAGGGAGAGCAAATCTATGAACCATTCCATTCTCCATTTTCAGCCATATATTGCGCATACTTTTCAATATATAGTCTCGAGAAACCATCAACGCCTCATTTCATTTCTTTCTTATGCGCTAACTTTCTCACTTCAAGGTTCAAGAATGTGGCAATTATGGACAGTAAAGGATAATGCCCCATGTAAAGATAAGGAATTCCATTATTCGATGAATACCCCAAAATCTGTTCAAACTCTTCCAATGTTAGAGTTAATTAGAAGTCGCAACATATGAAACACCTTAATGAAGGATTATAAAATTGAGCCAAGGCAATGAGAGCTCCCTCTTGAATGTTCACCTTTAGCAAATCAAGAATATTATCGTATTTCCTAACAAAATTTTATCATTTAATGGCTTTAACCTTTCAGCAAAGTTCTTCAAGCTCTTCACATCAAGCTGCTTGACTTTCAACTTTAGAGTCTTTCTTAGATCTGATTCCATGTTGTTCTAAAAAGGGTTGCGGATGAGTATTAAGTCCTTATGGCTCTCTAACAACCTATAATAATGCAACATGCTATGATGATCCTAACTCTTATTTTTATTGCAAGGAAAATAAAATGAATGCATGATGCTGTTCTTCATCAGAAACGTATATTTTTCATGTCGCTACCACTCCAATCTCTTCATTTTTTTTACTTAATCCTTCTCTTTTTTTTGTCCACAATGAAGTAGGATGTAAATGAAATGAAATAATGAAATACTTTTTTGTTTTTACAATTTTGTTTTTGTGTATGTTATGTTGTTTGTAGTGTAAAGGTATGATACCGCTCCTATTGTGTCCTACGGAAGGTATACTTAAGAGTTGACAGCTCTATGGATCATTATAGCATGTGCTCCTCCCCAATAGGTGATTCTTTAGGTTCTAAAACAAGATCCCTAGAGCCAAAGACCTTTTCTTGGAATATTGATCACAACCATAAGTAAACTATTAGAAACAATAATATCTTTGAAAGGATCAAACTCTGAGTGAGACCTTCATGATAACCAAACAAGATGTACATCCAACCTCTCACTTATCTTAAGTTGCACTCAGGCCCATGTATAGGACCTCACTCGTAAGCATGTGAAAATTGTGTAGGTGAACTACGTGATGGGACTAATTCCAAAACTACCCAATATGCAAAACACGCATATAAAAAGTTCTCTAACCTAAAGTTTCAACAAAATAACCACATTTACATACAACATAATAAATTACATATAACAAGAGAAAGGAAGGAAAGAAAAAAAAATATATTAAAAATAAAAATGATTTACTTAATTAATTATGATAGGCTTGATTCTCGAATATCCCGAGTGGAGTCTCCATTTGTCGACACGTGGGTCTCGATAGGATGGTGAAAAATAATTTGAAAAATTAGAGGAGTCATCATCAACGTTTATTAAGGAAAACATCGGAAGAACCTATAAAACAAAAAGTGGTATGAGCATCTTACAACGTCCTTCATAAATACAGTTATGTGTAATTAATTAAGCAAATTATTAATTTTTAAAATATTTATCTTACCTTAAAATAACTAAAGCAGAATAACAAATATTTTATTATGACCATTATTACTATTTTTAGAAAAGCATTGCTTATAAAATATTACTATTTTATCATCATCATCATCATTATTATTCTTCTTGTTGTCGTTGTTGTTATTATAAGTAACCATGTTTTAATATTATATTTTAGAAAAAAGAGTTATTATTATTATTATTATTTATTTAACTTATTTAGCTCAACAGCGATGAACTCTTACTTCTACGTATCTTCGCATGTAATGGACAATTAGAGTTTAGATAGTTCTTCTTAAATACGTATGTGTTGAGAATTTTTTTTTTAATTTTACTTTATTAAACTTACGATTTCTAAATTGTCGTAGTTCATACGTCCTAAAAATTTAAAATTGAGAGGAGTGTACACCCAAGCCAATCTATTGGAACATTTTATTTTTAAAATTCTTTTTTCCTTTTTAGAAACATAATTTTGACTAGTAATTTATATTTAGAGATGAGATTTAAGACAAAAAAGTTGTCACAACTTATATCTTAAAATCTTAAGATTAAAAAGACGTCACGTCTAGTTAATCTTTTTATCTCTATAAAAGAAATATTGCAAATAAGAATAGTAACTTGAAAGTTAAGATCTTTATCATGAAATATAATTGCAGGAGAATTGATTTATAACTAGGATTAATTAAAGAGAAATTTGAATATACAAAATTATCATAATTCACAAATTTAAGTTTTTTAGAGATGAAATTAAGACAAAAAAATTATCACAACTTATGTATTAAAAATCACAAGATTAAAAAGATGTCACATCTAATTAATCCTTTTATCTTTGAAAAAAAATTTATAAATGAGAATAGTAAGAAGAAGGTTGAGATCTTATGTTTTATTATAAGCTATTATTAGAAAGAAAATATATTGTGAATAACTAAGATTAATTGAGATAAATTTAAGTGACCTTGTCTTTCTTTAATCAAATAAATTATTTTAAATTATTATTTTTCTAACTATGTCATAAATTAACAAAAATATTTTAAATGTTACCTTTTATTTATATATATATATATATATATATATATATATATATGCTAGTAAAACATTATTCCTATGACATACATTATCTAATAGGAAACAAAATAAAAATATAAGTAAAGAAAAACATCACACATCATCTAATAAAATAATAATAAAAAAAGCAACATAAAAACCAGGAAGGAAATAAACTTTGAAAAGATTCATCAGGGCCAGACGATCAAGGAGAAAAAAAGAAAAGAGTTTGACAGGAAGGATGGTGGCTTGGTCCATAGAAATTTTCGAGTGCGGCAAGATGCTTGAGACCCTATTTCCAAAGTCACCAATTGCATGAGTATTGAGGAAACTAGAGTTGGCAGGAAGGATGGTGCCTTGGTCCATAGAACTTTCCGAGTTTACATCTGCTACGAACCCAAGGGCCCCAAAAAGTACCAGTTGCTAGTGGACTTCTTTAACGAGCTCCACCCCACAACTAGATGTCGAACATGTAGTCAGCACTATGGATCATACATGTAGATGGATCTTCTAGCCATAGTGGGAGTGAAGCTAGAATCATCGTGGAGGGACTGAACGGAGTCACTGTTGAACAGTTGTTACGTTTCGATTTTAAAGCCTCCAACAACTAAGCAAAATATGAAGCTCTATTTGCAAGCCTGAAGTTAGCCAAGGAAATGGGAGCCATGACTGTAAAATGCTTAATAGATTCTAAAATAGTGGTCGAACAAGTCAACAACTCCTTCCAAGTTAATGAGCCTAGATTGTTATGATACTACTATGCCTACAAGGAGATGCAGTCCAAATTTGAAAAGGTAGAAATGGGTCATATACTACAAGAACAAAATGAAAGGGCAGACCAGCTCACCAGATTGACAAGTACAAAGAAGTCGGGATAGTTAATGACCATCATCCAGCAAGAGCTTTCATCACCTAGCATAGAAGTCTGCATCATCTTGACTGCAGATGACTGGAGAAAAGAGATCACAGATTACATAATGCAGGGGAAAGTACTTGCAGACCCAGCCCAAGCCAAAACATTGAGAACCAAAGCAGCCAAATTCACCATGATTGTAAATAAGTTGTATAAGAGATGCCTCTCGAAACCATTGCTCAAGTGCTTAGTTGTCGAAGAGGCTGATTGTATGCTTAGGGAAATTCACCAAGGCATCTGCATACGCACACAAGGGGAAGAACATTGGCTGCGAAAGTGCTAAGCGTAGGCTATTATTGGCCTACACTTCGGGAGGCTTGTTTGGCCTTCGTGAAAAAGTGTACACAATGCCAAAGGCACGACAATCCCATCCACCAACCAATAGATGACTTAAGAGCAATAGTTGTCCCATGGCCATTTTGCATGTGGGGTATGGACATTCTTGGGCCCTTCCTAGTGGCAAAAGGATATGTGAAATTCTTACTAGTGGCCATCAATTATTTCACGAAGTGGATTGAGGCCGAACCCTTAGCCACCATCTCGGCACAAAATGTCTAGAAATTCCTTTGGAAAAACATAATCACTAGGTTTGGGATCCCACACGTGATAGTTATGGATAATGGTCTCTAATTCACTAACAAAAGACTGAATTCCTTTTTAAAGGGTTTACACATCAAATATAGGGTGACCTCGGTGGAGCATCCACAGTCAAATGGACAGGTCGAGGCTGCAAACAAGGTGATCCTAGGGGAATTAAAGAAAAGGATGACGGGGGAAAAAGAAAGATGGGTTGAGCTGATCTTCGAGATCCTTTAGGCCAACCAATGTATTCCTTAATCACCCAAAAAGAAACGCCCTTTAGGCTTGCGTACAGAATAGACGTGATGATCCCGGTGGAAATTGGAGAACATTCATTTCGGAGGGCTTACTTCAATGAGGAGGATAATCGGCTACGCTAGCCATGCTAGACTACATAGATGAAGATCGAGACAAAGCCACAATAGCTACTGAAGCGTGTAGACAAAGGATGGTCAGAAGATTAACACAAAAGTCAGAGCCCGAGAGTTTCTACAAGGTGACTTAGTGTGGAGAGCAACTAGGGATGCTAGGAAGGACAGGAAGGAAGGAAAGTTGGCTCCTAATTAGGAAGGCGCATTTCAGATTCACCAAAGTCTTAATAATGGTGCCTACAAGTTGGAGGAATTATCTAGAAAGCTAACTTGAAGAACTACTATAGTTAAAGCAATGTACTACAAGCACTCTTTTTCTTACCTGATTTTTTTGTCCCTAATGAGGGATTTTACTAAGAAGGTTTTTAATGAGGCTTGTACCTAATTCAATAAAAGAGGCATACTTCTCTAATATTTCTCTTATGAAGATCTCCCATTCTAATTGCTCGCAGTAAATGCCCTACCAACTCACCACAAAGTTTGGTCCAAGCAGTACTCATGACAAAATTAAGTGCCATACCAACTCGCCACAGAGTTCGGTCTAGGCAGCATTTGTGATAAAATCGTGTCCTGCGAACTCGGCATAGAGTTCGGCCCAGGCAGTGAACTCGCCACAAAGTTTGACTCTGTTCAAACTAAATAGCCCAATGATTCAACAAAGAGCTCGGGCTAAGCAGTGCGCATGGTCCGAATAGAATATCATTAGAATTCACCATAACCTACGAGAAACCTACGAATCCAATAAAGACTGGAAAACCTACGATAATCACATCGTCTATTCGTTGAAGAATCCAAACAATAATCACAACTAAAGTCATTTGCAGAAGAAGAAAGGGAAATTTCATTAAGTTAGATCCAAGATCACATACATACAAGTCATTGGTAAAAGGAGAAGAAAGGGAAATTTCATTAAAAAGTAATAGTCAATCAGTACAAGAGAGTTAAAATCGGTAGACCTAAACACAAAAAAGATCGAAAAGGCCTGCACCTTAACCTAATACATAAACAAAAGATTGAAAAAGGTCTATGCATTGATCTATATATCACAAAGAAAGGATAGCCTAGGAAATTAGTAGAGTCACGGGCTCAGTTGCACATTTGTATTTCCCGTGTCGTCTACTTCTTCGGCATCCTCATCCTCTACATCCACGGACACAGTAGGGAAGGGCCAGACATCATGCAAGGGGCATGGGCATCTGGGCTCAGCTCATCCAGCACTTCATCAAAGTGCTTGAACTCCTCGCCGAAGAAGTCCTAATTGGAATCGAACTTGAAATCGTGGGGGAAGGAACTGAATTGATAAGCTTGGTGCACGACATGATGAAAATCGGCCTCGTGCTCGGTGCATATGTCTCTATCTGCCTGCTTCTTATACTTTAAGAAACCCACTTTGGCAACATCAAGGTCAAAATTTAGAGACTCGCTACTCTTTTTGCTTTGTTTTTAGGCGGCACCGACCTCCTTGCACAAATTAAGCGCCTCTTCGATCTTCTCATCTTTTTCCTTGAGGACTGCAGCGTGCTCCTCATTTGAAACCATAGCGCTGGCTTTCTCCTTCAACTTTGCAACTTCAACATTTAATGAGTCCACGGCCTTAGTGGCTGCTTCCAACGACTCCTCAGAACACTTTAGCTATTGCCTCAACTTGGTGGTCTCGATAGCAAATAAATGGCGGCCCAAGGCTTGTAAGCAAGCCGAGAACTCGCAGTAATGGACCCAATGGTGAGTGGGGTCAGTGTTGACCATGTGTGCTTGACTTGCCTCGAATAGGTTCTCACTAACTTGACACATGACGGTGAAGGAGTTGAACTCTTCACCAAAGAAGAAAGAATTCATAACGGCGAATGGGACAACCAAACTAGGAGAAGGGTCTTCAATCCTTTGTTTTTTGGACTTGTTGGAGGAGGATTTCTTCCCTTCCTCGTTTTTCCTTTTCCCCTTCTCCTTCCCCTTATCAACCTCCCCCTCCTTTGGCTTGGACTTCGCCTTAGTGGTTTCGGGCGCGAGAGGAAAGATGTCGGCTAGGAGATCTTTTGGCAGGGGATCCACCATAAAGATTTCTTGGAGGATGACTTCCTTGTCATCCTCGGCCAAGGCATGCCTACTCTTGCAAAAATGAACCACGTCGTCGTCACTGTCATGATGATACCTGCACAACATAATACAAGTATTAGGATGAGACACATGAACAAAAAGTGAACAAGTTAAATACGGTGTTCAACTACTCACTCTCTAAATCCTCAAAGGGTGTGAGAGACTAAAATAGTCATATCAATCTCCCCACGAGGAGACATTGAGGAAGAGAGACTAAAAAGGTAGCGTTCGCTGCTTCCTTTGCCGTGAGCAACTCTGTAGGATAGCAATCATACCTCTTTGGCGCTCTTTGCAGTAGAAAGGAAACAATCTCTCCCCATTTCGATTACAAAAGTACTTGGGACCAATCTTCAGATCAACCAAAAGCTTAAAGAACCTGGTCTTAAAGTTTTTATAGGAGGTGTTGAACAGTTGGAGGAGGGAATGTTTAGGATTTTGGTACAAAGAATCCACTTGCATTTCTCATGGGGGCGAGTGGTGAAATGACGTAAGAATAAGCTAGGACTAGCCTTAATGTGGGTGAATAAACATAAAGCCCTGAACGCCTAAAGGTATGCTGAGGCGTTTAAAGGCAGTTGTGTGGGGTAGTGTTAAGGATGCAGAGAACCCTCATAGTGAAGTCATAAAAAAGGTGTTGGACTGCAAGATCTCGAAGCATGTAATCGTGCACATAAAAAAACTCATGGCTATCCCTCTCGCTCTTGTGACGGAAAGCGAAATCAGGCTCTTCAAAGCTGCCATTTTGGCAACAGTGAATAAAGAAGGGAAAGTTTTCGGCCTTCTTGAAAGGGCACATTTCCACATTTCTCACGAAGCTTACTAAAAATTTCTTCATGTTGTAGTGGGAAAAGTAAGCGGTAACCTCCTCGTCCACCCAGTCATACTCGAGATCCTGAATAAGGGGGAACTCCTTTTTGGTATTCCCTACCCCTTAAAGGCTGGAATCTCAGGACTCTTCGGTCCTTCAGAAAAGGTGTGTTCAGTTGTGACTTTAGCCACCACGGCCAGGGGACGATGGGGAGGACAGGTAGCAGAACAAACATTGCTACCCTCCCAGGAAGGGGTGATTTCGGTTGAGTCTGAGGTGTCACCCCGAGGAAAGGAATAAGGAGAATGAGCATAGCTAGAAAAGGAAGTGGAAAACATTTTGGAGGAACATACCTTTTTTCTTTTCTCACAGATGAAGTAGAAGGTTTAAGGGAATCTAAACATCTTAGCTTAGAGGGTAGAAAATTTGGTGAAGGGTAGCTGAGAATGAACCCTCTATTTATAGCCAGGGAAACCCAAACGAAGCGACCCAATCCTCGGCGTCCAAGCCCTTCTAAATCAACGGTCGAGATCTTCCACCTCTTCAACTTTTCGCCCTTTCGCCTCTAATGCTAGTTACAGAAGCCTTTCGTCGTCTTTACTGAAGACTCCCCTCCTTACTCCTTGTCTTGTGCCTAACTCTTTTTATTCCCTTTTCGAAACTTCAGTTCTTGCCTCGCCATGACCAAAGCTGGGGGCAAGTCAACAGGATAAGCATACTTCGACTGTGGGAAAAGACCTCGACGACCACATGCAAGGGACTCGACCTAAACACATGACTCGGGTCATATATCATATTTAGCCATATGTATTCGGCTAACAACAAATCAAGAGTTTAATTAGCACAAATTGTGATTATTAACCGAAAACCAACATCATGACCGTATTACCTAAATCCGGGCTGATTAGACAAGGTCCAACAAGTAAAGACCTAATTTATCTCTATAAATAGGTAATAGGTATCGAAGTAAACAGTACACATTTATGTCATTCTTACTCATCTTTATTATCTTGAATCGAACTTTCCCCGACTTGAGCGTCAAAATTTCTTTTGCAGGTTTCTACCTGTTCGACACGAGACTCCGATGCAGAGTTTAATTGAAGACCCAAACAAGAAGAATAGATCGAAGTCAAGACATAGGTATGATTTACACACATAATAATTTTAGATAAAATAATTAATAACTATAGTTTAAATACAATCTTAATTCATGATAAATTGATTAAGTAGTATAAAATTATTATACTCTTTGAATTCATAAATTTAATGTTTTTCAATGTTTAATAAAAATATTTTTTATTTTTAAAAATAGGTATAGTGATAATATTTATCTTTATCTAAGAAACAAACACATGATCCAAAAAATTATAAAAAGTTTAAAGCGAGGCGCAACAGCGGAGGATAGAGAAACACCGCCCGCCATGTCAGACACAAAAATCTAGCTAAGTCTCCAAAAGCAAATTCCAACCCATCCTTCTTCCACGTTAACGCCGCTTCCTCTCCACCGTCCACGTGGCAATCCAAACCCCATCGATGACGCGCGTCCAATCACTCCCCCAAAAAGCGTGTGAGACTCGTCACTCAACTACTGCCAACATAAACTAGCATTTTTTCGGGTATATCTCTTTTTAATTCTTAAAATAAAAAGAGGTTTTCTCTTCACACTTGTTGCGCCTTCGCCTCACCCTCTTCTCTCCGTCGCTGTTAGGGTCTTCGGATCGGTGCAACTTGACCGTGCCGGCGTCAATTCCGACGCTGCTCCTGCCTCCGAATTGCGTTAGCGCTCACGAATATGAAGGTTTTCGTTAAGACTCTCAAAGGCACTCACTTCGAAATTGAAGTGAAGCCGCAAGACATGGTTTGTACCTCGAAACTTCTTTCCATTGGATTTCGTTCTGAATTTCCCTTTTCGTGTTGTATCGTGAATTGCGTTTGCTTCTTCGATTGTCTCAGAAGTTTCACCTCCTTTCAAGAGCCCTGAAATTGAGTGTTAATTAGGGTTTGTTGTTTGACTTGTTATTGAATTTTTTAAGGCAATTTGAATTTTCTATATTACTTTAATGTTAAATTTAGATTTTCTAAGTGATGACTGATTTGGTGTGTAGAATATGCTGTGGAATGTTGAACTGTGTTATTCTCGTCGGAAGATTCCTTGGCTGGATAGCTTTTTCTTTTCTTTTAAATAACTTTAATCTTCCGATTCATTGTTGGTGAGAACTAATGCCTATGTGTTTGCTGGTGCTCCACTGGATTCTAATTATTGGTGGGAAATCTGTTTTCGGGGGTTTGGGATTCTTGGCACATGATAGTGAATAAGTTCCACAATGACACTGTTTGCAGCATTACTTCATAGTAATATCGAACTAGTTTGTCCTATAAGAAGAAATCGGAATAGATACTGGTTCTCAAGGCTGATAGATAGCTATTCATATTCACGGGCATTTCAATAATTGAGCTCGTGTGACTTTATATACTGTTACAACTAAAACTTGCACCGGTAACCAAACTGGACTGTCAGAAACTCAGAATTGGCACCGTCTTGACAACTAGGACTCCCCTTTATATATCCGAGTAAAGTGCGGCCTTTGTCTTTCTAATGGTTAACAATTGAAATTTTCTGAATGCATTATATGGCCCAAACAGGGAGTTCTATTTTAACATTTAATTATGTAGGTTTTATGATTCACGTCTACCATCTTCTGGGTTTTCTGAACTTCCATAATTACTCCATTACATTATTGGTGATTGTGGATATTCTTTTCAGGTTTCTGAAGTCAAGAAAAATATAGAAACTGTTCAGGGTGCAGATGTCTATCCTGCTGCACAGCAAATGCTAATTCATCAAGGGAAAGTTCTAAAGGATGCTACTACCTTGGAGGAGAATAAAGTAGCTGAGAATAGTTTTATTGTAATTATGCTATCAAAGGTAAAATTTTCTTTCGTTTATCTCTTCTTTTTGCAAAATGACTTCGGTTTTTGAATTTATCAAAATATTTTGAATTTTCAACTATGATGTTGCATATAATTGTTTAAACTTTGTGAACTAATTCTGTTTCTCAATTATGTCAATTTATTTTGCACTAAATTAGAATTACGTTCTTAAAATATGCTAGAGTAAGAGCTCATCTGGTGAAGGATCTACTACATCAACTGCACCATTAACCAAGGTGAGAACAGTTTGCTATGTTATGAATATTTGTATTGTTAATTTATAACTACTTACTATCTTGTTGGCTTTTCTCTTTTTTTGCGGGATATGGTAAGACAAAAGGAAGGATAACCCCCTTTATGTGTTGTGTAAATGTTATTTAACAATTATGTATTAATTGCAGGCCCCACAGACAAGTGCAGCTCCTACTTCAACCCCGCCAGTGTCAGGAGCACCTCAACCTCCTGCTCCTGGGGTGCCGTGAGTGACTGATTCTTAAATGGATTTTCTTGATTTGCTTAGATAAATTTCAGTTTCAACTTTCAGCTATTTTGAAATGTACTGTACATTTATATTTATATGTGTTATCTAAAACTTCCTTTCAATTTGACAGGCCTGCATCTGTTACTGCACCTGTATCTTTACCTTCTCCAGCTCCGGCTCCAGCCCCAGCTCCAGCTCCAGCTCCAGCTCCAGCTCCTACTTCTATATCTTCTGAAACTGCTGTGTAAGTATTTTGTTTCCTTTAGTGTTTGGAATGTGGAGTTTTAAAGCTCCTAATTTTATATACTGAAAGATAGAAAAGTCTTCTACTTTTTTTATTCTTCCTTTTAAATTTTGTTGCTAAAAGTTAAAATAAACTTTTTTGAACCAGGGAAGGGTCGGATATCTATGGGCAGGCCGCATCCAATCTGGTTGCTGGAAGCAACTTGGAGGGAACAATTCAGCAAATTCTTGATATGGGTGGAGGGAGCTGGGACAGGGATACTGTTGTCCGTGCTATGAGAGCTGCCTACAACAACCCTGAGAGAGCTGTTGAATATTTGTATACAGTATGTGGATTTTAGATTTTAAATGCCTGCCTAAAGATTTTTATTTGTCATATATTTCAGTTGCTTTTTTATTTTTTCGAATCAGTTCACATCATGGTTATTTTGGGTAGAGGTTTAAAATTGCATAGGTGGCTTTCTTACATGATATGATGATATTTTCTAGTTTGGTTTATTTTTTTAATGTAAATATCATTCTTAAATGTTAGGGTATCCCTGAGCAAGCTGAAGCTCCACTTGTAGCTCGAGCACCTGCAAGTGTTCAGCCAAATCCTCCTGCCGCTGCTCCACAAACAGCACAACCTGCTCCAGTTACCTCGACTGGACCTAACGCCAACCCTTTAGACCTTTTTCCCCAGGTAGCTTTTACATTATTTATTATTGAAAAGAAAATGAAACCTTTTGGGTGGTATACTTAACTTTGTGTAACAGGGTCTTCCCAATGTGGGTTCTGGCGCTGCTGGTGCTGGTTCATTAGATTTTCTGCGCAACAGTCAACAAGTATTCGTTATCTTTCTCTGCATTTATGCTGAATTTCTTATTTTATAAATATATTTTAAATAGACTTTTTAATTTTGTTCGTTTGCATTTCAGTTCCAAGCTCTTCGAGCCATGGTGCAAGCTAATCCACAAATATTGCAGGTTTTGCTTCTTTGCCTTATTAGTGTATCACTGTATCCTATATTATCTTCTTCAGGGTTCCCTGATTATTGTTCTTGATACTGCAGCCTATGCTACAGGAGCTTGGCAAGCAAAATCCTCATCTTATGAGATTGATTCGAGACCATCAAGCTGACTTCCTTCGTCTGATAAATGAGCCTGTGGAAGGTGGTGAAGGGTAAGGCGTCATCTTTTGATGTTCTATATATACACACACACATTCATTTTGCGAGGAGGGTGGGGCGAGATGCGAGTGGGTATCCTTCCTCTATGTCCACTGGCTTATTTTTTGTTGTTAATATTCTATAGGAACATATTGGGGCAGCTGGCTGCAGGCATGCCACAAGCAGTAACTGTCACCCCTGAGGAGCGCCAAGCGATTGAACGTGTACGTTTGACTTCATATAAAGCTTAAAATGATAGATTTTTTCTTGTCCAAGCCTTTACGCCAGTTTCATTTATTTAGAAGCTAAAACTATTTAGTACTTACATCTACCTGGTGCCTTGACACCATATCATGGCTCCTAACTAAGTAGGATGCGATTCATGACCGAGTCTGTCAACAATAGTGATAGTTGTAGTATAAGCATTACACATTTTTAAAGCAGGTTTTAACAATAGTTAGATACTTAGATCAAATTTGGCCTTGCTCCGTTTCCTCAGAAACATCAGGGTATTGTTTTAAAACTGAATCTACGACTTAGTGTGTATTTTTTGGCCTATTGTTTCTGAGGAACACCAGGGGTTACAGTGTCAAATAGTTCCTCTGTAATTTATAATAATGTCTTTGAGTTACTATGTTTGTTTTTCGCCCCAGCTTGAAGCAATGGGTTTTGATCGTGCAATCGTATTGGAGGTGTACTTCGCATGTAACAAAAACGAGGAATTGGCTGCCAACTACCTTTTAGATCACATGCATGAGTTCGAGGAACAATAGATCTCCATTCGAATTTGCCAAATTATTTCTTGTCCTCTTTTTTCTCTCGATGGGTCTTTGTTACACTCAATGTTTAATGAAGTAATGTTTGATAATGACAAATCTCAAGTGGATGAGGGGTGTTTTAGTCTCATTATTATTGCCCTTGTATTTATCGTTTCCTGCCCATCGAGGGTTTCTTAGTATTTCATATACATAGTTGTTTGCCTTGTATTATTGGTCTATTGTGCATCCTTTTAACACGTGTAATTGTGCGTGCTTTTATTCGCAACAAGTCGATTAATGGCTAATTCACTTGTAAGTTGGGCTTGGTCTAATTAGAAAATATAAATGAGATATGATTAAAATGGAATTAATTTAATAAATTAAAGGTTAAAATGTTTTTGTCTCTGAAAAATTTAAGGATTGTGTATTTGGTTTTTAATTATTGTACATTTAGTCTGTGTCATTATGTTAACTTTGTTAAGTGGTGACTAAATATTTTAAAAATTTTCTTTTGGTTCATATATATTTTTATCACAATCGCCAATATATTTTCAATCATAGGTGACATCTCATTTTAAAAGAATCCATGTAACAAAAAGGATCAAATACAATAAATAAAAAATTGTCTCGAGACTACAATTTTTTTAAATTTAAATTATAATTCGTGTTTCTCAGTTGGTTGATCTCATGTCTTCTTATTTTAATTACTTACATTTTGTTACTAGATGATAGTTATTACTGTTAAATTACTTTAATTTATTATGTGATTTGATTAAATGATTTTTTTTATATTGATACATGGGTAAAAATTTTGTTTTTTGCATAAAAATAGAGGATTTTTTGAAGTTATTTAATATAGTTAATGATTATCTTCTAACGAGTAATTTAAATATTATCAAATTATAAAATAAAATAAAATAAGAATAATTAAAAATAAAAGATAAAATATCAACAAATAAATAAATTGAAGGTTATAAATTATAATTTTACTTTTTTTTATTAAGGACCAAATGTAAAATTTATAGGTTTAAATTAAATTTAATTAGAACTTATAGTAAAAACTGTTCTTTTTTTTTACAAAGAAAAATTGAATTTGAATTGATGTGGGAATTAAACTGAAGAATTTAATCAATTTATTAAAAATGGTGAATATTACTGTTCTTATTTAATCAATTTTATCCTTGTAAGATAAAGTACTGTTTTTTAGATAAGATCTATCTACATGAACACGTAATTTGTGTCAAAACCTCTTTTTATATTGTAATTTGATTTTGGAAAAAGAAACTTCTATGCAACTAATTCGTACAGACAGTGTTAGTATTGCTGAACTTTTTTTACTAGTGGGCGATATTTTTTGGACATCTACATTTATCATTTAATTTATCGATGGAGAGAGAAATTGACGACTTTTAATTATATTTTTATCAATTGAAATAAGCAGTTGTTTCACCTTTCCTAACCAATTTATCTAGACTCTTTTAATTATCATTTATAATTCTTGGTCAATTCTCTTAATTATGGATGTTGAATTTGAGTAGAGACAGCAAAAATTATCATCTTCGTATATATTAAAAATGGATATGTAGGAATATTTTAACATATATTCGCATATGTCAATAATGGGTGTGAGTGGGTATGAAGTTATCTGCTTCACATATACCCATTTTACCCATTTTATTTATGAAGGTTAAAATAGGAAAATATGCCGTAATATCATTCTACACACGTGACATATTTATTTAAAAGAAATTAAAGTGTTTTATTTAGTTTAAAATATTTGAATTTATGATATTGAAATGTTGAAGACTTGGAGGGTTGAAGGTTGTTATCAATTTTATATAAATTTACGACAAATTATTGTTATTAATTTAGATTTTTTTTTGAGAAATAAAAATTTAGCAATTTTTTTTATGCTAAAATTTTATGGATATTTTTATGTTATTTTTAATAAAAAAAATATGATTAGTTACAAACAAAATGCATTTCCATAATTTTATGATTTTTTTTGTTAAAAAATCTCAATTATGATACTCATAAATACGTGTAGATATAAAAACAAATATTCACAAATATTTTGTTTGCAAATACTTGTGTGAATATGGTGCGGGTATAAATTTTAACACGGTTAACAAAAAACACACACATATATATATATATATATATATATATATATATATATATATATATATAAATAAAAGAGAGGATTCACTTACTCCAACAATAAGTATAAAACTGCAAGTCAAACTTGCTGTTTGTGTGGTTTTTGACCAGTTTTTTTTAACCAACAGGTAACGGGGTGCGGATTTTTAGACTTACAAAACTGCAATTCACACTTGCGGTTTGTGTAGTCTTTGACTAGTGTTTTTTTTTTAACCAACAGGAAACACGGTGCAGATTTCTAAACTCACAAAACTGGAATTCACACTTGCGGTTTGTGTGGTTGTTGATCAACCCTTCTCTTTACCCAACAGGCAACGGATGAGGTGTGAATTTTTAGACTGACAAAACCGCAATTAACACTTGTGTTTGGTTGTTGCCTTTTCCATGTTAACTGGTATATAAACCGCTGATACCAATTCTGTTTAGATTTCATCATATATATACAATTGATGTACATGGTAAAAACACTATCTTTTGTTGTGTATTGTCACTTCTTTTAATTTTGTTACTTTTTAAATTTTTTTAAAGTTTTACATTAGTAACTTTTAAAAATTATCTTTTTAATTTCTAAATATTTTTTAAATTTACGTAAAATTGTTTTTTTAAATTTAATATTTTTTTAAAAAAGTTTCCTTTTTTAACTCTGTTTTTTTAAATTTATCTTTCTTTAAATTTACTTTATTATTGTTACATTTTAAAATTTTTTTAAAGGTCATTTTTTTTAGATTTTACATCACCATTTAAATTTATTTTTTAATTTAAGTTTTTTATTTTTAAATTTTTGTTATCTTTTTAATTTTTTAAAGTGAGTTTTTTTTTATTTTGTTATGTTTTAAAAATTTTTTTAAGTTATTTTTTTTACATTACAGTTTAAAGTTGTTTTCTTTTTAATTTAAATTTTTTTATTTTGTTATTTTTTAAATTTTTTTAACTTACGCTAGAGTTTTCAATATTTGTTATATTTTAAACTTTAATTATCTTTTTACATTTTTATCTTTTTTAAAGTTTTACATTACGGTTTTGAGTTTTTTTCTATTTTTAAATAATTTATAAAATAAATTTTAAGTTAACTTTTCAAATTTTCAATAACTGATATATTTGAAAATATTTTTAAATTTTGTTTTCAATTTTTTAATTATGTTACAGTTTTCAACTTTTTTATATTTTTAAATCTTTTTGAAAAAGTTTATAATCTCTTTATATCTTTAAAAATTTTAGAATTTTTAAACTTGTACGTTAGAGTTTTAAATATTTGTTATATTTTAAACTTTTATTATCTTTTTATATTTTCTATTTTTAAAAAAAAAATATAGAAATTTAAAATTTTTACGTTAGAGTTTTCAATATTTGTTTTATTTTAAACTTGTATTATCTCTTTATATTTTTATTTTTTTTTTAAAGTTAGTTTTTTTAATATTCTCATCTTAACGTTAGTAATAAATATTAAATAACTAATACATAAAATAAAAACTTTATTGAAAATAAAATAATATTTCATTTTTCATTGTTATCATTATTTATATTTTGACATGAATGTGGATCATATGATCCACCTAATCCTAGACTAGCGGCAGCGTAGGGAGAATTTCAAGGTATATTGAACTGTGATCCGCCTATACTTCCTATCGTTGCTTGTTGTTGCTCTGATGGCATATCTGATGTGCACAGTGATCCAAATATTTCCTCAATAATATGGCTTTGGGGCATGTCAGTATTGTATACTGTAAGACTTGGTGAATAATAAGTAGCAGACATATTTCCACTGAATTGTGTCGGTGTATAATAAATATCTTCTTGACGTTCAGACAAATTAGGAACAGGGTAAACTTCTGGCTGAACCACGTCCCTCCGTCTAATTAGACCATGACTTTCAAGGTATGATTTTTTAACTTCAAAATTTGTGGAGGAATTGACTCTCTTTCATTATAAGTGGAAACTGCACGTCTGATTAAGAGTTTTTGGTCATCCTCTCCATTCCATATATGTTGAGAAACATGCTGATTTTATATGTATAACACATCATTCTCCACATGGGCAACAAGAAGAAGATGCCATGATAATAATAATACTAAAATTTAAAATTTAAAGCAAAAAATTATGTTAAAATAATACCCAAAATAATATATAACAACACAAAAAAATAACATATAAGAAAAAAAATCACAATATTATATAAGGAAACAAACCTGAATATTTGGAAACAAGGCTAAAAATTGAAACTTGCGGTTTCAATTGTGTGATTATGTGGGGCAAATGGGGTTCAATTTATAGAAGGAAATTCCCACATAAACCGCAAGTCTCATCTGCAACTAAAATCTACGTTCATTCGTATTCGCGAGTTAAAAGAAACTGCCACATAAACTGCAAGTCCCATCTGCGGTTTACATGGGCAATAACTACTGGATAAAAGCTATAACGGAGAAAGATGGATACTGAATACAATCCGCAAGTGTGAATTGCAGTTTTAGCCTCTAGAAATTTGTGTTTTTTAACAATTGTTGGTTAAAAAAAAAGGTGGTCAAATACCACACAAACCACAAGTCTGACTTGCGGTTTTAGCCCTCTAAAAATTTGTGCTGCTTGTAACCATTGGACAGAGGGACGATGCTGGTCAAAGACTAGTCAAACCGCAATTGCTAGTTGCGATTTTAGCATCAGTTTGTTACACGCTAGACACCACGTAAGCACATAGTTGACGTGGTACGTAAACCGCAATTGTGAGTTGCAGTTTGACCAGGTCAAATTTAAAAACAGACCCATCTCAGTAATATTTTTTTAAAATAGACCCACTTAAGTATTTCTTTAAAAAAATGGACCCACTTAGGTTAATCAACCTTCTATTGTGTGATTCTGTAAGGCAAATGGGGTTTAATTTATAGAAGAAAATTTCCACATAAACCGCAAATCTCATCTGCAATTTATGTGGGCATTAACTGCTGAATAAAATGCTGTAACAGAAAAAGATGCGTATTCAATACAAACTACAAGTGGCAACTGCGGTTTTAAGGTCCTAAAAATCCGCACCCATTCATATCCGGTGATTAAAAGAAGCTGCCACATAAACCGCAAGTCCGATCTGGGGTTTATGTAGGCAATAACTGCTGAATAAAAACTGTAACGGAAAAATATGGATACTGAATACAAACTACAAATATGAATTGTGGTTTTAACCCTTTAGAAATATGAGTTTTTTGACAAGTGTTGGTCAAAAAAAAAGTTGGTCAAAGACCATACAAATAACAAGTCTGACTTGCGATTTTAGCCCTCTAAAAATCTACGCTACTTGTAATAGTTGAAAAGAGGGACAACGCTGGTCAAAGAACAACAGTCAAGCCGCAATTGCTAGTTGTGATTTTAGCATAAATTTGTTTCATGCTCATGTAAGCACATAGTTGACGTAGCACATAACCCGCAATTACAAGTTGCGGTTTGACCAAATCAAATTTGAAAACAGATCCATCCCGATAATATTTTTTAAAATAGACTCACTTAGGTAATTTTTCTAAAAAATAGACTCACTTAAATCCGTCAGCCTTGTTACATTAATTTTTATATATTACTATTTTAAAGATGTTTATAAAATTAATTAATTATAAATCATTCCGGCTGTTTGTGACTCAATTTTCTAGCATCGCATTGAATCATGTCTCTTATCTGGTTTGGCTTGTGCAATCTAGTCGTCTAATTTGCTGCGCATAAATATAATTTTTCAAGTTTTTTATTAAGTAGTTGTATCATTTGGTTCTATATATATACACATATATATATATATATATATATATATATATATATATATATGAAAGGGAGGTGTGTTTAGTATAACTAGGGAGACTTGGGTTTGATTAATTTGGTTTTGTTTTTTAGTTTTTAAAAAGAGTTTTTAGAAATAGTTTTTTAAAAAAAATTGGGAAGAAAAGAAAAAAAATTTATTTGGTAAGTGTTATTTGAAAACTGTTTTGAAGATCTAAAAATAGAAAACGGTTTTGAAGATCTAAAAATAGAAAACTTGTTGATATTTATTAAAATTTTATTAATGAAAAGCAAAAAATAACATATTGTAATTGTATTTTGAGTTTTCAAAACAATAATAGAAAACCGAAAAGCAAAACTACTTTTAGTTGTTCCTGTTTTTTAGTTTTTAAAAACTAAAAAATCACAATTGTTCTTAGAAAACACTATCCAAACGAGTTTTTTAGTTTTTAATGCTAAAATGCTGAAAACAGTTTTATGAAATTATTGCCAAACAAGCACTAAAAAACCAAAACTATTTTCGAAAACGGTTTTCAAAAAACACTATCTAAACGAGTTTTTTAATTTTAAATACTAAAATATTGAAAACAAATCTATAAAACTGTTGTTAAACAAACACTTAGGCTATATTTGGTTGCAATGAAAGAAAAGGAAAGAAAGTGAGGAAAGAAAAGAAAAAAAGGAAAACTGAAACATAGTGAAAATTAAGCTTATTCGATTTTATGAAAAGTGGTGTAAAAATTATACAAAATTATAATTAAAGTTATTATAATTACAAAATTATTTATACATTTATGACTTGTTTAGTATAAATAAGAGTAACTGTGGAAGGATCAATTTTATACTTTCTTTTCTTTTTATGTTTGTTTTAAGTGGAAAGTAAGACATGTAACATCCACCAAATTAGTAATGTTTTTCTTGTTACACTTGAGAAATAGTAATCTTCTCATTTTCCTCACATATAACATTTCACTCTCCACCTCTCTCGCAACCCAACAAGGCCTAGAGAGAATAAAGAGAATGTTAAGATGGAAGATCAAATGTGTTTATCTTGTTGAAAGAGCTTGATCTTGTTATTAACCGTGAAAGTTGTTTTCTCTCTCTTTCTCATTCATCTTATATCTCTTATGCGTTTTTTAATCCTTTTGATTTAGGTCTTATGTGGGTATGCTTATGTAGTGGAATTTATAAAAGTATAACTTTTCTAAAAGTTCTAATACAAAAAGCACCATTAAAAAAAGTTTAATTAGTGTTTGGATGATATATATGTAAGAACTTATAAAAAAAATTATATTTAGACAAAATTATATAAGTTCTTTATATTAGTAAAATTACTAAAAACAACATATTTTCATTTTCAAATTTAAAACACTAATTTCAAATCTTTACAAAAAAAAAACATTTCTTCCTTAGAAACCGAGAAAAATAATGATCAATGAGCGACATTTGGTGTCGGAGGTAGAGGTTGGAGGTGGCGTTCGGTGGCTTCCGATAAAGGTGACAGTTAATTATCGGCAACCAAAAGTAGCGGTTAGTGATCGCTGGTTGGAGGTGGTGGTCGGTGACTATCTGCTGGAGGTGGCGATCAATGATCTTCTATCGAAGGTGGCAATCACGGCCACTGGTCAGTGACCATCGTCGAAGGTGGTGGTCGATGACCGCCGTCAGAGGTAGCGTTCGATGACCGCTTGCCAGAGGTGACAGTCAATGATCGCTAGTTGGAGGTGACGATCGGTGGACTGCCAACCGAAGGTGGCAATCAGTGATCTTCGATCGGAGGTGACAACCACCGGCCACCAGTCAGTGACCATCGTCAAAGGTGGTGATCGATGACTACTTGCCGAAGGTCGCATCCAGTGACCGTCAGTCAAAGTTGGCGACCAGTTGTCACCAATCAAAGGTGGTGGTTAATGATAACAAGTGATGAGCTTAAATAAAAACTAAAAACTCATAAACTTGAATAAAATTGAAAATGTTTAAAAATTAACTTTTCCATAAGCACTACTGAAAGCTTTAAAAATTATTAAAAATGTTATTATCGAAACATTAATTTTAAGTGAAATAGAATTTATGGGAGTAAAAAAACTCTTTTAACTTGCATCCAAACAGACTCTAATAAATATGTTTGTTTTCTTATTTGCTCATTCAAATTTTTTATGGATATCTCTCTTACTCATATGTTGAATCCTAACAATTTCAAATGTTTGGAACAATAGAGATCCAGAAGAAAATATGGATGAAAAAAAAACATCTCTATAATTATTTTTATCTAATATGACCATAAATGAAAAGATAGTTCCACTTGTTTAAGTGTTTCTTGTGAGGTTTATTTTATTGTAAAGAGGAACATATCATTCTGGCTCTAACAAGTTTATACTTCTGATCCTAAAAGCCAAATAAGGAATACTTTATTTAAGAACTTTTAAGAATACCAAAGAAAACACATGGGTGAGTTCTTTCAAAACATTATGTACTAAAAATCCTGTTAGTTTTGAGAATACTAAAAATCCTTTTAGTTTTGAGAATGAATGCAATTTCGAAGAATGAGATTAGATATTAATGTTGGGAAAAGTAGACTGTGTGAATGGATGCTAAATAAATCTCGCTGAATTAAGAAGTTTTGTAACTTGATGCGTAATTAAAGTAATAAATGCAGAAAAAAAGCATTAAAACTACTCAGTTCCTAATTTATGTGAAAACAATAAATATGCGAAAAGATAAATAAAAGAAGAATTTTCTGCAGAAATCATTTGCCCTCAAAAGGTGGTAAGAACATATATTGTGAATCTCTTCACTTCCTTACCAATCTCCTTAGGCATACTAAAGTTTAGTAAGATCTAGAAAGAAAATATTCCGCCCTCTATTCTTGGCAAGAGTGAGAAGTATTTATAAAGAAAGGTCCAACCGACATTTGTTGAAAAATACATTATTTTATTTCTAACGGACATAAATCGGCCATAACTCCTAAAACCTAAATAACTTCTTTCCAATGAATAGTAACTTTCATCTTGATTCCGTTGATTTCATGACTAACTTTCTTCTATGTCTTTCTTTTTTATGCTATGTTGTTGGCATTTCAATATTGACATGACTTCCTCAAACTCCTGGTCTTTTAATGCCTTGATCTTATATTCTCTCTGTTCCCCAAACAAGAAGGGTCTTTGATTTGATCTTCCTTAGTCTAGTCTTTTCTATTATCTCTTAATGTGGTACTTTGAGAAGCTTGGTGACTTTTAAGAAAAGACTAGTCTCTTCAACTCTATTCAAACTTCTTAACATTTAAGTTGGTTCTTTATATTTTGATCATTTTCTAATTCTTCTTCCTTTTCTCCATACCTCGATTTCTCGAAAACTCAAATTTTGACTTTTGTTATCTCAAGCCTTATCCATAATATTTTATCTCCACTCCACATGTAAGTAAAATACAAAATTACCTTAATCTTTATAGTTTTTTTAGCAGAGTTGTGTTATTTAGTGTATTTATTTTTTCTTCTATTCTCCTTACTACACAACTAATAAAAGAAAAGAAAATTTTTATTATTCTTTTTTCATTTTCTCTTATACCAAACAGCCTAAATATTTATTTTTTCTTTTCTTCCCCTTATTTTAAATAAAAAACCTTAAAATAATTATTAAAAAATTTAACAATCTTACAAACATGAAAAATTGGCAATACTGTTACAGTAAAAGACTTTAAAAAGTAACAATGTAAATTAATTCTATATTTTATTATAGTTCTTATAATATTTTATAAAATATAAAATAAAAACATATATTTTGAAAATATAATAATATTTTTAAAATTTGATTAGAGTAATGAAGAAGGATGATGTTATACAAGAATTAGTAAAAGTTACAAAATTAGGAACATATATAAAAATTATTCAATGTTGAGTGGAATGCATATAAGGAGAAAATTTGTTGTATTAAAAAATAAATTGTAAAATAGGAATAACGCGAATTGGCGTGGGGAGAATAATGGTTGAGAACGTGTGGGAACAGCGCATTCGTAGGGAAGCTTGGAACGCCCAAAGCAATAGAAAACTAAGGCATGAAACCATTCACACGCGCTTTTTGCCAATATTCCCTTTGGACATTATGAAATTAGTTGATTAAAGGAAGCAAAGAAACGTGATTGTGATTGTGATTGTGATTGTGAATTGTGAATTGTGAAGGATGCCCGAGATGGATGAGCGCACGGCTATACAGCAACCTCTTTCGGCCATCGCAGAGGCGTTTGAGGAACTCTCTAAGAGACACAAAGCCAACGATATTCGGTTGGACACTTTCTGCGAGGCCGCGTCGCTCGTCTCCGTTCTCTTCCGTTCTCTCGGCCTCGCTTTCAAATTCGCTGAATTGGAATACGTCGCCAAGGTTCCTTTCCTCGCTTCTTCTCTTTCCATTCCCAACGCTTCAGTTCCTCATTTCTGCTAACCGATTTACTTTTCTTCTCTTCTGCATCTTTCAATGCTCAAAATTATTTTCAAATCGTTACACCGCCATTAATAATTATATGCTTTCATATTTTCCATATTCTTTTAATCTTTATTTCCTCCTTCTTTTCCATCCTGTTAATCTTATCTTTGATTTTCTTTTTTTCTAATTCTTACCAATACCACCCACGGACTACGGTCCGTTTGTTTGATAACTTCAAAAAATATTTATGAAAAATGTTTTCTAAAAGCAAATAGAATTTGCATCTTTATCTTTAAAATAAACACAAAACCATATTATTATAAAATAAAGCCGTTAAGACAAACACATCAAGATGCAATGCAGAAAGCTGTTTATCGTAATCATAATCAACTTATTTCATTTAGTGGTAATGAATAACTATTCTCGTTTTCATAAAGAGTAAGTTTAACTTGGATTCCTCTTCTTATTAAGATAATGTTTTTCTAAGAAAAAAATTAAAAAAACGAATCCTAAATTTGCTACCAATATACCCCTCGAATTTGATGGAAATACATGTAGATTTGTTGTTATGTTCTAAACTTGATTCAGTCTTCTACTGAGTTGTTTTATTAATTGAATTAGCTAAGCCGTATGTGTATTTAAGTATGTGGTAAGTATAGTAATAAGAACATTACAATTAACGTGCAACTTTTGGTTTAAGTAGTTCATACGTATTACTTCAGGTTTGATCTCCGTATACTTTGATACTCAAGTTTTGCCACCCAATATATACAAGTATTCTCGGCATCATGTTTGCTTTACACTTCATGTTTTTTGAGCTCTCTATTTTGAATTTCTAAGCTTGTTCTAATGGTATGAATATGTTGATATGTTCAGCTACACGGACTATTGGAAGCATCAAAGACATGTTCCACCCTACCGGACATTCTTAACCTTGATATTGCCAGTGACACAGTCAAAACATCAGGAAGCTTTTCACGTAATCTGCGTAGAGTTCGGCAGGGTCTTGATCTCGTCAGAGCTATATTCGAACAACTTCTGTCAACTGAGTAAGAAGCCTTTTTTTTTTTTTTTTTATCTATAGATTAGCAACTTAAATATGATGCTGAATTTTCCGTATGATCTACAAAATAGCAAAAGAGTTGCCGTTTTCCTTTCTGTTAAGTTTCAGCTGCGTTGAATTACCGTTTCACAATTCTATTGTTTACTTTGTTATCAGATCTAATTAATTTAAATGCCTTGTGGGAGGTGGTGAGTATTGACATCAGATTTATTTTTTGAAAAAATTTCAGCGACAATTCGCTAAAAGAAGTGGCTTCAACAGCTTATGGACAAGTTTGTGCACCATATCACACATGGGCAGTAAGAACAGCTGTTTATGCTGGGATGTATACACTTCCAACGAGAGACCAACTTTTGATGAAGCTCAATGAAACAGGTAACTTGCATTTTGTTTATTTATCTTTGGTAGAGGGCTTATTCAAGTGTATAGAATCAAACAAATTATGTGTTTATTTTGATATTTAGATGAACATAGTCTGGCTCAACAAGGTTTTACTTAAATGGTTTTGATCTGTATAAAAAATTCAAGACCCTAACTTAGTTTGTAACATAGATTTTTCTTCCTTAAATCTGATATGATCTTTTTGAAAGTCTCACTTGACTTGACTTGACTTATTGCCAATGGAGAAATACTCTATGTAAAACAAAATATAAAACTATGAGAATTAAAATCATTTTTATTTAAGACGTAGTTTATTTTTTAAAATGATTGACCTTAACCTAACATGGTATAGGTTAGGTCATAGATTCTTGTTGGATGACTTGAACTATTTATATATATTGGTGTTGTTAGTTAATAGTTATCCTGACTGTTACTCAGATTACCGTTAATCTTGACAATTAAGGTCACCTAGTCATCCTTTGACTTTCGTATTTTACAACTATATATGTAACAGCTTGTCTATTCCTTAGTTGTGTACTTGAATTCCTTAGTTGTGTACTTGAATTCGTTATTGGTTTAGATTTTACCTTAATAATTCGTTGTCTAGTCATCCTTTTCATCTTTTTACCTTATATCTAATTCTTTTCAATTTTGCTGAACAATTATTTACATCAATTCCGATGTGAACAAAGATTTTTTAAATAAAAGATTTTAATCTTTAGTAAATTGACGGATATTATTAATTATTATCATTTAGATATGATTTTGTTGCACCAGTCCTTCTTACACAACCTAATCATAAATGTTTTTGCAGAGCAATCAGCAGAGAAGAAGATGAAAAGGTATATTGCTGCCTCGCATCCAATTATAGAATACATTGATAAACTCTACCTTGCTCGAAATATTACGTTGGACTGGTGAAATTTATAAAAATAAATAAGAAAATCTAAGAAGTTGAATGTCCTTTCTGTTCATTAGAAGGCAGTGCTGTGGCTCCATTGTACATCAACAAGCTTAGTACACGCATCATTTTTTGTACTATATATAATTACGTTAGTTTTTCTCA